>CM043699.1:29245637-30608137 GCA_023935145.1 Bretschneidera sinensis
ATCAAACTAGTATTGGGATGGCACAATTTGAGGCCTTATATGGTAAAAGGTGTAGAACTCCAGTATGTTAGGAAGAAGCTGGAGAAAGAAAGATATTTGGTCTAGAAATGATAGATTTGACTACTGAGATGATCAAACTGGTTAGAGAGAACCTTAGAGTAGCATAGAACAGACAGAAGAAATATGATGATAATAGAAAATGACCTCTTGAGTTTCGGGTTGTTGACTGGGTATTTTTGAAAATATCTCCGTGGAAAGGTGTTTTGAGATTTAAAAAGAAGGGAAAGTTGAGTCCGAGATTTATTGGGCCATATGAGGTGATTGAGAGAGTTGGACCAGTAGCATACAGATTGGATTTGCCTCCAGAGTTAAAGCAATTACATAATGTGTTTCATGTTTCACTTTTGAGAAAGTGTTTACATGATGAATTACATAGTATTCCAAGTCAGGCTGTAGAACTTCAGGAAGATTTGACATTTATACAAGTACCAATCAAAATTCTAGACAGAAAATAACAAGTCTTGCACAATAAAGTCATTCTTTTGATTCAAGTATTATGGTAGAACATAGAGGTTGGAGAAATTACGTGGGAGTATGAGGCAAAAATGATGAAAGAATACCCCCAACTTTTTCATGAATTAGGTAAGGAAATTTTGGGGATGAAATTTTTATAAGGTAGGTAGAATTGTAATACCTGTGTTCTTAAAGTAAGGGTAAAAATATAATTTGATAAATATGATATAGGATTAAAATAATATATATAAAATATTTGTTATTGAATAAAATAATTTTTTTGAAAAAAAAATTCGATGTTTAGGAGAAAAGAAAAGAAAAGAATTTTTTTTTGGACATTTGGGAGAAAAGAAAAAAAAAAGAAAAGCAAAAAGAAAGAAAGAAAGAAAAAAGAGGCATGTAACACCTGGACATCTAGGTGTTGCATGCATTACATGCATTAGGACAAGATGCTATAGGAAAAACTGTGCAAACGGTGGCAGCGACAAACTTAATATAAAAATTGTTTTGTTTATTTAAATTTTACCAAATCCTATTTTGTTTTATTCTTTCTTCAATCTAAATTACTATATTTCTTTAAACACTTGGAGACTGAAAGAAAGAAAGAAAAAAGGGCGTGCAACACCTGAACATCCAGGTGTTGCATGCTGTTGACCCTCGCCCGTATTTTAATGATGGAAAAACACAACTGTTATTTAACTAAAGGATCAAACACATTCAACCAAGGAAAAAAGTGCAAAAACTCGAACCAAATCAAGTATCAAGTGAAGACTGAAGATCTAGAATAGGTCTTAAGGTTTAGAACCAATGTAAGTCTCACTCATACATTGTATTAGCTTGTTCAAAGGCTCAAACACAAAAGGTTTTTCTAAAACCATTATTTTTAAATGTTTTTGATGAAAAACTGAAGAAAAACTGGGTTGGAAGACAACCCAGTCGACTGGGTACATATACCAGTCGACTGGTATATGGGTCAGAAGGTACCCAGTCGACTGGATGAATTAACCCAGTCGACTGGTACTTTGACCAGTAAGTCTCCAGTCAACTGGATAAAACAACCCAATCGACTGGTAAAATGGACAGAAAGTCCCCAGTCGACTGGATGATATATACCAGTCGACTGGATACCCAGAAGGTCTGAAAATGAGTATTTTTCAAGTGAACCTAGTCGACTGGTATCTCGACCCAGTCGACTGGTAATTCAAAATTATGACCGTTGGACTCCAAATCTAAACGTTTTAAAGTAAATCTTTTTCAAATTAAAGTCCTAAACGGCCATATTAATTGATTTCTATATAAACCCATTCAGTTAAGCATTCAATAACAAGCTGCACATATTCAAAAAGAGTTGATCTCACATAATCAAGTTTTTATACTCTTGAAACACAAAAAGCTTTGAAATAATCTTATTGAGCCATTTCTTCAAGCTTTACTTTGAAAGAGAGACATTTCTGTTGTAATAAGCTTTCATTTGCTGTTTCTCTACCTTTTACTTTACACCATCTTTGTAAAGGGATTACTTTCGAGAGGAAGGGGAAACTTCCGAAAGGAAGGGGATTTTTCGGTTTAAGCAATTCCTGTAATTTGCTTGTGTACGGTTTGTGCAACACCCGGCTAAGTTGTGCGACTAAGTTTTCTTAGTGGATTACTTCAAGGTGTTCCTTGAAGAGAGTGGATGTAGGGTCGGAACGAATCTGATATTGCCGAACCAATATAACTGTGTTTGCATCCTATTTCCTTAAACTCTTTATTTACAGCTCATTACTTGTATTTATTATCTGTTGCTTGTTAGTTTTTATAAACTTATATTAATTCCGCGAAAAGTTTTTAAAAACCCAATTCACCCCCCCTCTTGGGTTGAAACCTCGAGCTACAATTGGTATCAGAGCCTCGTTCTCTTTATTAGGCTTAAAATCCTAGAGTTGATCCAATGGCAGCAAATAGCTACTCTGAGGGACACTCTTATACTAGACCACCATTGTTCAATGGCTCAAATTATAACTATTGGAAAAATAGAATGAAAATCTTCGTCGAAGGACAAGATTACAATTTATGGAGAATTATAGAAGAATGACCTAAAATTCCTTCAAAAGAAATAGTTATTGGAGAGACTCTTCATACAATGCCTAAACTCAAAACTGAGTTTACTGACGAGGATTGTAGAACGATGTCTCTCAATAGTAGAGCAAAAAGCATGCTACATTGTGCATTAGATATTTCTGAATATAACAAAATATCTGCATGCGTTTCTACTAAAGAAATATGGGACAAATTGCAAGTCACATATGAAGGAACAAGTGAAGTAAAAAAGTCTAAAATTTACATGCTAATTTCTGAGTATGAATCTTTTAAGATGTCTCCTAACGAAACCATTTCCGAAATGCACTCACGATTCGCTACTATTATAAATGGTTTAAAATTGCTTGGCAAGAATATTGAGGAAGTTGAACTAACCAGAAAAATCTTAAGATCTCTGCCACCAGAATGGAAACCAAAGAGGACAGCCATTCAGGAGGCCAAAAATCTTGACAAGCTTGATGTTGAGACGCTGCTTGGGTCATTATTGACATACGAGATGGAAGAAATGACTCCCATCATCAATGATGATGAGAAGAAGAAAAAGCAAATTGCTCTCAAAGCTTCTACGAGCAACAAAGAAAAGGAATTAGAACAAGAAGTAGAGAGTAGTGAAGAGGATGGTGAAATGGCTTTAATCACCAAACGATTCCATAGATTCTTGAAGAAAAGCAAGAAACCTTACTCAAAGGATCCCACCTCAAAAAGGGAACCACTTATGTGCTATGGCTGCAAAAAGCCAGGACATATAAAAGCTGATTGTCCGGTTTCAAACAAACCATACAAGGGCTTCAAGAAGAAAGCTATGGTAGCAACTACCTAGAGCGATGACGAAGAAGATGAGTCATCAGACAAAGAAATCGGATACGAGGAAATTGCCAACCTTTGTTTGATGGCAATCGATGATGAAAGTGAGGTAACATCTTCTCCCTCTTCAAAAAATAATATTGTTACTAGTAGTGAAGAACTGCTAGAAGTCATAAATGAAATGCATGAAGAATTAAAGAAATTTGATTCTAGAAATTCTGTTCTTAAGAAAGAAGTATCATCTCTTTCTAAAGAAATGATAATTCTTAGAGAAGAAAAAGAAAAATTATCATCTTTACTGTATGATTCGTCTCAAGATTTTCTTAAAGATGAAAATGAGAATTTGAAAAATAAAATTTCTGAATTAAACAGCACTATATCGAGACTTATGCTTGGTAAATAAAAACTTGATGAAGTGCTTTCTTCCCAAAGATTAAGTGGAGGAAAATCTGGTGTAGGATATTCTCCATTGGGAAAACAAAAAACAAAAGGGAGCTTATTCATGAAAGCCTCTTGTGTAGATGGAGCCTCTACTTCAAAAGCTCCTAGCATTGTTAAAAGCACTCCCTCGATAAATGCTAGGAAGTCTAGAAACTTAAATGATCATACTAAATTGAAGCATTCTAAAAATACTCATGCTTATATGTATGCTCATTCTAGAAATGCTCATACACATCCTAGAAATAATTATCATGCTCATTCTAGGAACAATGTGTATAATCAAAGAATGCATTCTGCTCTTGCTCATCCTAGGAATTATCATCATGGGTATCCTAGAATGCATCATCATACTCTTTATAGAAATGACATGAATTTTCATACTCCTTACCATAGAAACATGTATCCTAGGAATTATTATCCTAAGGTTTATAGGAATTCACATGTAAGACATCCTAGAAATTTCTATGACTATCATGCTAGGACTGTGCATCATCAACTTGTTCATAGAGCACCTCATATTAAGAAAGTATGGGTCCCAAAAGGAACCGTATTTTCTAGGACTAACCCCAAAGGACCCAAGAAATTTTGGGTACCTAAAAGTGTTATCGTATATCCTTGTGTGATGTAGATTTGTCTTCACACCAAAGAGAAAGGTAACTGTTGGTACCTTGATAGCGGTTTCTCGAAGCATATGACCGGTGATAAAAGCATATTCAAGGAGCTAACTCTAAGAGATGGTGGACTTGTGACCATTGGAGACAATACTAAAATAAAGATCATCGGGCATGGAAAAGTCGGTAATGATTTCTCAACCTTAGATAATGTATTGCTAGTACAAGGCCTTAAGCCAAATTTACTTAGCATTAGTCAATTATGTGACAAAGGATATAAAGTCACATTTGAGACCTCTCATTGTCTAGTTATAGACATCAAGAGCAACAAGATCAAATTCATTGGCCATAGACATGAAAATGTCTATATAGTTGATTTGAAATCTTTGTATTCCGATAATGAAAAATGTTTTCCTGCTTTTAGTGAAAATGAATGGCTATGGCATAGAAGGCTTGGTCATGTAAACATGAATTTGCTAAAAATTGTTTCAAGAAAAGATTTAGTTATTGGACTTCCTAAAATCAATTTTGAGAAAGACAAAATTTGCAATGCTTGTCAAATGGGAAAACAATCTAGGATATCTTTTAAAGCAAAAAATGTAGTCTCAACTACTAGACCTTTGGAACTTTTGCATATGGACTTATTTGGTCCAATTAGTACCATTAGTCTAGGTGGCCATCAATATGCTCTTGTTATTGTTGATGACTATTCAAGATATACCTTTGTTATTTTTATTGCTTATAAGGATGAAGCTTTCAAAGGATTTGAAAAGTTTTGCAAAAAGGTACAAAATGAAAAAGGAATTTGTATTTCAAGCATAAGAAGTGATCATGACAAAGAATTTGAAAATCAAAGCTTTTCAAAATTTTGTTATGAAAATGGAATTAATCATAACTTTTCAGCTCCTAGAACTCCTCAACAAAATGGAGTTGTTGAGAGAAAAAATAGAGTTCTAGAAGAATTTTCAAGAACAATGCTTTGTGAAAATAATTTACCAAAATATTTTTGGGCTGAAGCCGTGAATACTTCTTGCTATATTTTAAATAGAATTTTGATAAAGCCCTTGCTTGATAAAACACCATATGAACTATGGAAAGGGAGAAAGCCCAATATTTCCTATTTTCGTGCCTTTGGTAGTAAGTGCTTCATCTTAAATAACAATAAAACTAACTTAGGTAAATTTGATTCCAAGACCGATGAAGGGATATTTTTAGGATATTCAATTACTAGTAAGGCTTATAGAGTTTTCAATAAGAGAACTCTAGTAGTAGAAGAATCTGTGCATATAACTATTGATGAATCTAACCCAATGAATAGTGGAGAAGTTTCCTTTAAAGATGATGCAGATTTTATTCCAAGAATGGGAACTCCTACTCCCATTGTTGACCCAAAAGTGAGTTCTTCTCAAACAAATAAAGGGATGGCAACTCCCAACTTGGACCAACCATCCTCAAGTCAACAAGAGGAAAATCTACCCAAGGATTGGAGGTATGTAAATCATCATCCAATTGATCAAGTAATTGGTGATCCTTCACAAGGGGTAAGAACTCACTCTTCCATTGGAAATATTTGCAATTTTGTAACTTATTTGTCTCGAGTAGAACCTAAGACATTTATAGAAGCTGAAAAAGATAATGATTGGATAATTGCAATGCAGGAAGAGATAAATCAATTTGAGAGAAACGCTGTTTGGAAACTAGTTCCAAGACCTAAAGATCATTCAATTATTGGAACTAAATGGGTATATAGAAATAAAATGGATGAAAATGGTATAGTAACTAGAAATAAGGCTAGACTAGTTGCTAAGGGATATAACCAAGAGGAAGGAATAGATTTTGATGAAACTTATGCTCCTGTAGCTAGATTAGAAGTTATTCGAATGTTATTAGCCTTTGCATGCTTTAATAAATTCAAGCTATTTCAAATGGATGTGAAAAGTGCATTTTTAAATGGCTTTATAGAAGAAGAGGTTTATGTTGAACAACCTCTTGGATTTGAAAATCCTAGTCTTCCAAATCATGTCTATAAACTTTCTAAAGCTCTATATGGGTTAAAGCAAGCTCCAAGAGCATGGTATGAAAGATTAAGTAAATTTTTGATTAACAATGATTTTGTAAGAGGTAAAATAGACACAACTCTCTTCACAAAAACTCACAAGAATGACACTTTGATAGTTCAAATATATGTTGATGATATTATATTTGGTGCTACTAATGAATCTATGTGTCAAGAGTTTGCAAAGTGCATGCAAGGTGAATTTGAAATGAGCATGATGGGAGAACTTACCTACTTCCTTGGTCTTCAAATCAAACAACTAAAAGGAGGCATCTTCATCAATCAATCAAAGTACATCAAGGACCTACTTAAGAAGTTCGGGATGGAAAGCTCAAAGCCAATTGGAACGCCTATGAGCACAACCACCAAACTTGATCTTGATGAAGGAGGTAAAACTGTAGATTCTAAATATTATAGAAGCATGATAGGTGCTTTACTATATTTGACTGCAAGTAGACCTGATATAATGTTCAGTGTATGTATGTGTGCTAGATTTCAGTCTAATCCTAAGGAATCACATGTAGTTGCAGTAAAAAGAATCCTTAGATATCTACAAGGGACCCATACCATAGGATTATGGTACTCTAGAGAATCATCTTTTGAGTTAGTAGGATATTCAGATGCTGATTTTGCTGGATGTAGGTTAGATAGAAAGAGCACAAGTGGAACATGCCAATTCTTAGGTGCTATGTTAACTTCTTGGTTCTCCAAGAAACAGAATTCAGTTGCACTATCAACCGCTGAGACGGAATATGTAGAAGCTGGCAGTTGTTGTGCCCAAGTACTATGGATGAAACAAAAACTAGAAGACTATGGCATGAATCTCAAAAATATTCCTATATTTTGTGATAATACTAGTGCCATCAACCTAACCAAAAATCCTATTCAGCACTCTAGAACCAAACATATAGAGATTAGACATCATTTCCTAAGAGATCATGCTCAAAAAGGTGATATAAGATTAGAATTCATACCTTCAGAAGATCAAATTGCTGATATTCTTACGAAACCCTTAAGTGAAGCTAGTTTTTGTAAGATTAGAATGTTGATGGGATTGCTTGATTTTGATAAACTAAATGTTTGATTGCATCTCATTTCATCATTTGCATGTTTAACATTAAGTGATAAAGTATTAATTTATGTTTAATTATTCCCCTTACTCAAAAATGTGATATACCAGACGACTAGTAAGTCTTCTCCAGTCGTCTATAAGATCAAATCATATTTAGAGCCAATTTTTTTTGAAAAACCCTTGTCCTCCAGTCGACTGGTAAAGTTAGCCCAGTCGACTGGTAACTCACTGCCAGTTTACCCAGTCGACTGGTACGTTTACCCAGTCGACTGGTAAAGAAACTGTTCATCTTTTCAAAGGGACCCAGTCGACTGGTATATCGACCCCAGTCGACTGGTATCGCGATTCTATAAAAGGGACTGTTCATTTTCGCCATTTTTACGCCATTTTCAAAGAGCCCAAGCTTTCTCTCTCTAGAAAAATTCATCCTTTTGATCCAAAAACCATCCAAATCCCTTCTAAACACACCGATCTACACATTCCTAAAGAGATTTTTAACTTTCTACAGTTAAAATCTCTCATTTTTACCAAAATCTTTTTTTTTAAAAAAAAACTCCAGATTTCTCCAAAATGAGTGACAAAATCCGTATTAAACTCACAACAAGTGGACCTAATGCACCTAAAAAGCCAAGGTCTTCAAAACCTTCGGCTTCGGAGTCGAAAGGGAAGGGAGCAACAGGGTCATCCAGCAAGGAGCCCAAAACAGAGCTGGAGCAGACTCTGTTTTACAGCCCAGCGGCTCATAAGAGGTATAATTCAATAATCCGTCACAAGAAAATCATGACGGGTAGAGTCGTTGATTTCGACTCTGTTCGCCATGGTAATTTCGATATTCTACCAGCCTTTGAGGCAATAAATCTGACCCCACTGGTCAGAATTCATGAAAAGTATTACCCGCGACTGGTTCACCAGTTCTATGCGAACTTGGTGAAACCCAGTCCTCTGGCTCTGAGATTCAGAACCAGAGTTAGCGGTGTGGAGTTTGAGGTCAACACTGACCTCTTAATGAGCATTCTGAGAATCCCTATAAGGGGGGTTCAATGGAGTCTGGATGGATGGCCAGACAACTTTGAAGTTGAGGAGGCCTGTCGGATAGTCAGGGGTGACCCTAACTATGTGTACAGACCCACTACATTTCACACATGTAGTGACTTGCCCCTAGACTCAAAGTTGTTTAAGTTGATTATCAATTGGACCATCCACCCAAGACTCGGGAGTCGAGGGTATTTATCTAAAATAGATACGGTATTGATTTGGTGCCTAAAATCTGGGCACCACTTCAATATATATCCTCTGCTGCTCGCCAACATGATAAACGGCGAAGCAAACGACTCCGGGTGTCTTCCTTATGGGATGCTCATTACGCTCATTCTCCAGCACTTCCGGGTACCTTTGCCTGCCTTCGAAGCTCAGGATATCGGATTGACGAACATCATCAACATCTCATCTCTGAAAAAGATGGGATGTACTGTTCGTGAAGGATTCCTCTATCCGAAGGCCGGAAAGCGCCTAAGGATACGAGAGGATGTGAGTGACAGTGATGAGGATGCTGATACGGCTGCTGAGATGGAGACGGATACCCGAGCACCTCCCGTTGGTGACTCAAGTACCGGTCAGACTGGTTATGGTGACATCACGAGTCTTCAGATGACGATGGAGTCCGGTTTTCAGTCCATGCAGTCTGATTACCAGAGGCTGAGCTCCTCCATAGACCACCTACGGGACGACTTCGAGTTACATCGAGAGCACACCGAGGGTTCCCTAGCTGAGATTAGGGAACTTCTTCGTGACAGCTCGGACTCTCCCGCACCATGAGTCTCTATCTTTTATCTGTACTTAGCGCTTTTCCAGTTTTTATCACATAGCACGGACATCTCATGTATTTTTTCTTAGTTATGGCTCTGTGAAGCCCTACCTGTAGTGACTTTTTCTCTATGATGATGTATTACTATTAGCCATATTTCTCGCATTTATTTACGCTATTTGTAATATGTTAGCACTGTTTTAAAACTCTGTTTGGTCACTAAAACTGCTATAAAATGCTTATACGCTTGAAAACTTTCGGTTCTTCCCGGGAAGGCTTTCGAGATTCGAATGAAGCCAAATCTTCGCGAACAACTTTGTTTTCTTATAATCTATTTGACTGTATTGGCTAAGTAGCTTATTTTTTATGTTATGCCCCCTTTGGTTGCTGTTGTCAAAACAGAGGAGAAAAATGAGAAAAACGAGAAAATCTAAGTAAAACGCAACCAATGCATAGATTTAGGGGGAACATTGCTCCATAACTTTGTTAAAATGTTTATTGATTGGTTGAGTTTGATTCTGGATTGATTGGAAGAAATATAAACTGTGTTTGCTTGTTTACATGGTGGTTTTACTCGAAAAACAGAGGAGACTCTGTCCAAATTTTTGAAAAATCTTATCACTTAGTTTTTAAAACTGTTTTTACATTATTAGTTTTTTCATCATCAAAAAGGGGGAGATTGTTGACCCTCGTCCGTATTTTAATGATGGCAAAACACAACTGTTATTTAACTAACATGTTTAAACTAAGTTGTATTAAGGATCAAACACATTCAACCAAGGAACAAAGTGCAAAAACTCGAACCAAATCAAGTATCAAGTGAAGACTGAAGATCTAGAATAGGTCTTAAGGTTTAGAACTAATGTAAGTCTCACTCATACATTGTATTAGCTTGTTCAAAGGCTCAAACACAAAAGGTTTTTCTAAAACCATTATTTTTAAATGTTTTTGATGAAAAACAGAAGAAAAACTGGGTTGGAAGACAACCCAGTCGACTGGGTACATATACCAGTCGACTGGTATATGGATCAGAAGGTACCCAGTCGACTGGATGAATTAACCCAGTCGACTGGTACTTTGACCAGTAAGTCTCCAGTCGACTGGATAAAACAACCCAGTCGACTGGTAAAATGGACAGAAAGTGCCCAGTCGACTGGATGATATATACCAGTCGACTGGATACCCAGAAGGTCTGAAAACGAGTATTTTTCAAGTGAACCCAGTCGACTGGTATCTGGACCCAGTCGACTGGTAATTCAAAATTATGACCGTTGGACTCCAAATCTAAACGTTTTAAAGTAAATCTTTTTCAAATTAAAGTCCTAAACGGCCATATTAATTCATTGCTATATAAACCCATTCAGTTAAGCATTCAATAACAAGCTGCACATATTCAAAAAGAGTTGATCTCACATAATCAAGTTTTTATACTCTTGAAACACAAAAAGCTTTGAAATAATCTTATTGAGCCATTTCTTCAAGCTTTACTTTGAAAGAGAGACATTTCTGTTGTAATAAGCTTTCATTTGCTGTTTCTCTACCTTTTACTTTACACCATCTTTGTAAAGGGATTACTTCCGAGAGGAAGGGGAAACTTCCGAAAGGAAGAGGATTTTTCGGTTTAAGCAATTCCTATAATTTGCTTATGTACGGTTTGTGCAACACCCGGCTAAGTTGTGCGACTAAGTTTTCTTAGTGGATTACTTCAAGGTGTTCCTTGAAGAGAGTGGATGTAGGGTCGGAACGAATTCGATATTGCCGAACCACTATAACTGTGTTTGCATCCTATTTCCTTAAACTCTTTATTTACAGCTCATTACTTGTATTTATTATCTGTTGCTTGTTAGTTTTTATAAACTTATATTAATTCCGCGAAAAGTTTTTAAAAACTCAATTCACCCCCCTCTTAGGTTGAAACCTCGAGCTACACATGCATTACATGCATTAAGACAAGTTTCCATTGGAAAAACGGTGCAAACGGTGGCAACATCAAATTTAATATAAAAATTGTTTTGTTTATTTAAATCTTACCAAATCCTGTTTTGTTTTCTTTTTTCTTCAATCCAAATTACTCTATTTCTTTAAATACTTGGGGACTGAAAGAGTAAAATTTTGAAGAGGTTTATGGGAGAATTTTAAAGAGAATCGAGAAAAGCTCTAAGAAAAACAAAAGGTAATAATTTGAATTTCATTTTTGAAATTTAGCATACATGAAAAATACCCAAAATTTGATGTAGAAATTTAATGGTATGAATTACGAAAAAATTGAATAATAAATTAAGAATTTTAATATAAATATTATGTCAGGTGTTAACGATGAGCAATCGAAAGAAATTGCTAAAAGGAGTAAGAAAGGCAAGAAGGTGATTCACAGGTAGCTTTAAGTGTTACGTGGTGAATTAGATATATTTTTAGCAATCGAGATAAATATGAAATATAAAGTGATGATATTTGAATTAATTATTTACCTATGATTGGATGATAGATGAAAGTTGACTGATGGGTATGATAGGAATAATTGATATGTTAAAGATTTATTATATGAGAAGTAATATTATTGAAATAATGAGTTGATTAAATATATAGTGAATGGATAAATGAAATTATTGACAAGCTATGATTGATAATTTGATATGATATATAAAGAGATAATTTAATGAATATAATAAAATAACAATTTTGAGAAAAAGTTGGATAGCTAAATTAAATGTCTAAATGTATGCTTGTTTTTATATTATTGTTCATATGTATATTTCATATCATTGTTCATATGCATATGTATGAGATAAAAGAATCGGGAAGGAAGTCAGTCTAAATGAAATCGTGACAGTTGGTATATGCTGAAAATAAAAGAACCGGGAAGGTAATCGGTCTAAGATAAAAACATGTTGACATGTGGGAAGACGTTCCTAAATAATAATAAATTTTAAATTCATGCATCGCATTTGCTTTAAATATTGATTATTATTACTTGAGATGCTAAAATGTTATTCTTGATTGTAAATTTATTGATAGATGAATGAGTCTCACAAAGAGACAGATATGATAAGAAAAAAAAAATGAAAGTACGATATGATAAGAATTATCTTAGTAATTGATTATATGCTATGAACCTCATAATGAGGTAATTATGAGATAGAGTTGATAATCTCAAAATGATTAAATACATGAGAATAAGAGATTGATAAAGGATGAGGATTATGAGATGAATAGTGATAATAAAATGCTATTATCGAATTATATGAGATATAGATGAATGAATATTGGAAGACTATTTGAACAATTGAATATTTCTAGTAAATTTAATTCACTGAGCTTGTGAAGCTCACTCCTCATTGTTAAATAATTTCAAGTAGCAAGCAGAACAGATAGATTGGTGAGCTGAGATTTGGACTGAGTCATTATCTGTAAGCCACGTGGTCCACATCCTTATACTAATGAAACAAAATTATTTGTAAACATTCATGCATAATATGTTGTATATAACGTTTCAGTTGGGACCTTAATAAAGTAACTCTCCTGTTGAGGGTTGAAGATTTATGTATGTAGATAATTTCAGTTGATATTTTTTTTATTATTGCATATATGTGGCGTGCTGGGATTTCGAAAAGTGACGACACGTCTCGGGGGTAGCCAACCCGAAATGGGTTGTTACACCTAGTTCATCACAAAAATTCTTAGGGAGCTTAAAACAACTCATCATATATGTGGAAACAGCTTGAGCTACAGCTTAGATAAGAATCTCTTTGCATGCTCTAGACAAAAGTTTCTCCTTCCTTCCATTGATCTTACTGCAAACACGATCTTTTAAAGTTTTGAAAGCAGTATTTTTTGAACGACTCACCATTGCCGACAAACCCAAATATTTCTCATGGCAATTTACCCATTGGACTTGTAGTGAATTGGCAATATTCTCTGCTACCTCATCCCCGCAGTTGGTGCTAAAAGAAACAACAGACTTATCAAAGTTAACAACTTGCCCCGAACTTGCTTTGAACTTGCCTTATACAACTCCAGAATATTCAAAATAACCACACAATTAGTGTTTGTTACTCAACAAAATAATAGGCTATCATAGGCAAAAAAAAAGTGTGTAACAACTGGACCATTACGACTTGCCTTGACCCATGAATGTTGCCTGCTTGTTTTCGATTCTTAATTAAAGATGACAAAACCTCAGCACATAAAAGAAAGAGATAAAGGGATAGATGGTCACCTGCCGTATACCTCGGGATGAAACAATTCTCCCTTTTGGATCACCATTAATTAGCACAAAGTAAGAAACCGTGGTCACACATTGCATGATAGTGCGGATCCAGTTGGAATGAAACCCCAATTTATTCATAACTCCCTCCAGAAAACCCCATTCAACGCTATCATAAGCCTTACTCATATCTAATTCAAACCCTCTTTCCCTTCTTGTTTAGTTTTAAGTTTGTTTGATAGCTCATAAGCCACTAAAAAATTGTCATATATTAATCGGCCGGGAACAAAAGCACTCTGATTTTGGGATATTATAACGGGAAGGATCACTTTTAGTCTATTTACTAGCACCTTGGCACTTATTTTATACAATACAGTACACAAGCTAATAAGGCGAAACTGAGAAATTAACCCTGGATAGGGACTTTCGGGATAAAAACAATATAAGTTAAATTCACAACTGGATCTATCATACCGCCATTTAGAAAAATCGAAACTGATTTAGTAACAGCATCCCCAACAATATCCCAATATTTTCAATAAAATCAAGCACACATACCGTCAGGTCCTAGCGATTTGGTTGGATGCATTTGAAACAACGCACTACAAACCTCATCCCGGGTAATATCAGCCACCAAAGAAGTATTCATCTCTTTTGTCACCCTCGGAGCAACTGATTCAAAAGCTTCATTTAACTTAGAAGGATGAGGAGAAGAAAACATGCCCTGAAAATAAACACAAATTAATCTTTCTAGTTGTAGGTCCTCAAGTTGCCAAACCTCCGAATTATCTCTCAACTTATCAATAGAGTTTTTTCGAAGTCGATTCGATGTTCTCTTATGAAAAAAAGAAGTATTTCTGTCACCCTCTTTTAACTACTGAATAGAAGAGCACTGCTTCCAAATAATTTCATCGGAGGCTATCATTTATCATCCCCATAATACTTCTTTCCTCTTGAATAGACGCATTCGAAACTGGTCTTTATCTCACCATCTGTAATTTGTCTCCTAATTCTTTTAGCAACCTTTTGGAATGACCAAATGATTTATCATGTCATTTAACCAGACAGGCTCCCGTCCGTGAAATCCGAGAATAGACGTCTTCTTTATTGGTATTCATACTCCAAGACTCTGTAATAACCTGTTGACACTCCCCATGCTTCACCCACACCTCCTCAAAACAAAATAATATAGAGCGCCTCCTATCCATCTTATCTTAAAAACAAAAGGAAACATTGTTTCTCTCTCTGCACCGTCTATTCCTATCCACAAGAAAGGCCATTAGCCTTGCTGAGAAGACTTTCATCTTCTGATTTCGTTCTCTCTCCCAAAATTCCCAATCCTTCTATATAAAATCTTCAATCTCTGAATTCTAGTTGTCATTGATTTGGTTTTATTTTACTATAATAAAGCTTTAAGATACTTAAGTTTAACTTTTTAAATCATTTAAAGTGACATTTAGAGTAGATTTAAGCAAGTTAAATATCTTCAACGTAAAAAAAATCATATACACATGATTGAAAGACCCCAAACTACATGATGTTTTTGTGTGTTTTTCCCAAAAAAATTTATTAATATAAAATCTAAATTAAAATATTGGAAATTAACATTGAGATGTGTTGTAAAAGAAATATTTTAAAATGGATGTAAACAAATTAAGAAAATATCATGTGGGCTTAATACATATGGTTCAAGTGTGAGAAATATCATCATGACAAAATATTTCATCATATATGCTCATGATGATATTTCTCACACTTAAGATGAAAAAAATAAGGATAATATAAAATAAAATAAAGTATAAACACTCCTTTGTTATTCTATTATTTAAAAAGTTATAATTGAGTACTGTGATTTTCTTCTAGCACTAAACTGTAAAAACATTAAAATTTGATTGTTATTTATTTTTACCTTCAACTAAAAAAATAAAAAATATTTTGGTACGCACAAATTCAAATGATCAAGAACCCGACAAAAACAAAACGTCCCTGTTTCCAATACAACTTTTTTTTCAGTAGTATTTAAAATGAAATTATCATAGCCATATTATTTTATCAAATGTCCGAATGAAACATGCTCCTGATTTCAAATATAACAGGTAAATAGAGACCTTAAGGAGATTGAGGGACAGATACAATAAGTTGAACAAGTATGCTTTCAATCTGGTTTCTTCAAGTTCAAGCAATTATCTGCTGCTTGGCTGAACAACTCCTGCACCTGTTTTAATTCCTTCTCTGGTACCAAAAGAAAGATATTGTTAGTTATGGCAATAGTAAATTACCTATGAATTGGGTTTGGAAACAACAACAATTATAATGAAAATGCAGGACCTTCTTTTTCATTTTCTTACTGCAATTTGGCGAGAGGTAGACGGTATAGCCACCATGGAACATCCAAAACTATGACTAAGTTAACGTCTATGCTGTTTTTCCATGTAAAAATGTGAACAGAAAGACTGCTGTGGGTTTACTTGTGATAGCAATTAGAGTGCTCTAAAATGTCTAGCTTAATAAAATAAGTTTAACAAGAAGCAAATAAGTTAAAAGATTCACCAGAAGCTTCTAGTTGCTTTTGCAGTTCTTGACCTATAGCATCGTTTTCAGCCTGAAGAATGACAGAGATGGAAACAGTCAAGAGATCATATGAGAAATGCTGCAATATTTAATGGGCATGTAGTTGACTCTGTAGTTTATAGCCTATACCTGAAGTTCTGCAATCCTCTTCAGTTGTGCTTCTTCACCTCCCTCAGATAATGGAAGTGCAGCAACCAATGCATCAAACTATACTAGGAAAAAGTAGCAATCTGTCATTATGGACTCCTTCAGAAATTGGATTGATTGATAAATCACATGTTAGTCATATACAGCAGATAGACAAATAACACAACCAAGATTTGGGTATCTATTACTTGATTACTTCCACTTCAAAAGCCAACTAAATTTACTATTTGCTCCTTACAAAAGTTACCATAGACGGGAAATATTTTAAGTGGAGTTTTATCTCCGGCAACAAATCAAAATTTTCAGTCCAAAATTGGCCTAAAGGCTAAAAGCATGTTTCAACAAATTCTCTTCAATCCACCAAAATTCAAAGAGGTTCAAATAACATTCTTAGATTTTGCTGGATAATCCAACACAAAACATCCGACTAATCACATTCTTTATGAGGAAAAAAAATATGCATTATCCTACTAGAAAAGGGACTGCTCCTTCAGCCTAGAATAACACCAGTGAATTTTTCTACTTGGTTGTCACAAAGATATGCCTGAGCATCTACCTTTATAAAATTAGAAGAGGGCTGAAGCTTTAAGAATTTTTTTCAATAAATGTTCAACCAGGTTTTCAACCACAGCAATATGACACACCTGCTTAGCAGCCTTTACCAAACCAACACTCATTAGCTTAGGTTGCTCAGCAGAATTTGTTGCGTCATCTGTAAGATTAGCAGGTGGTTCAGGGTAATTTGTAGAAAGTCGGACAGGAGGAGCATCCCTTTGCATTGTCCCAAAGGTATTGAAGGCAAGAGCTGCTATTGTATTGACTTGTTCTTGTAATTGGGAGATTATGTCCATCTTGCAAACTTGTACCTAAAATTCTGGAATGAATACTGCTAACGTTTGATACATTACCGATTCATGATATACATGTAGAGAGAAATCACGAAACAAGTGTTAACAGGGAGCAAAAAACAAGGACTACTTAGTGATGACTGATGAGCTAAAAATTCTTGAAGGAAGCTAAATAATCATATAATATAAGTTAACAGCAAGAAAAAATGAAAATGAAATTATAACTTTGAATAAAGCAGCTTTTGCATACAAAATTAACAAATTCACTTTTTCCTTCTTTTCTTTCCTCGAATAAAAGTAAGACCATTGATTATGAAGGCTACTACTAAAATAGGGATCTTTAGAATAGTCACTCAAGATTCTTTCTCACCTTCTAGCAACTCATGTGTCACGACCCGCGTGTTCGAGGGTTTCCCAGTACACTTCTTGATTATAATGTACAACATTATACAGCACGTGCACTACAAGGTAGTACCTTGTACTTTCGTACTACACTTATAGTACCGTAGGATTGTGACACTTGGCAAGATGTTAGCCATGGATGTAAGGGAGCTCTCCCTATATAAAGGGGCCTTCCCCTCACTTGTAAATCATTCAATCATTCAAGCAATAGCAAGCTCTCTAGCTTTGTCTCATATTCTCTTGTGTTGGCTTATTTTCTTTGAGTGGGTCTAGCTTCGAGGACGGTTCTCTTGAGTAGCTAAGAGGAAGGCTAACTTAGGCATTCCAAGGAGGTGTTTCCGAGCCTAAGGCCGCACAGTTAGCGACTTAAGCTTGCAGCTCATGACAAGTAATATCAGAGCCCGGTTCATCGAGACTTTTAAGAAGCGATGGCAACCGCTTCCGATGCTAGCAACCTAGCTCATGACAGTCATGAGACCCGAGGGAGGGCGCTAAGAAGACTAGTTCAAGGGATGTAATGTCAAGCATGGATGCTCGCTTGGCTAAGGTAGAGTTAGTCGTGGGGGAAATGCGAGACAAGTTCGAGGATACCAATGGTAGCATCGAGGAGCTAAACTCCATGAGGGAGGATCTCCAAGGAGCGATGCAAGGTGCCCTCAACGAGGCCGTAGACGTGCTCACACAAAAGAACGACACCCTTGAGGACGTGGTGGTATCTATGTGAGAAGAGATGGAAGAGCTCAAGCGTGAGCTCTCAACTTGCAAAGCAGCCTTCGGAGGTGGTATGCTTGCTATAACACCCAATCATAGGGTAGATGTGCCTAAGCCAAAGGAGTTCAAGGGCATTCGAGCTACAAAGGATGTTGACAACTTTCTTTTGGGGATGGAGCAATATTTCCGAGTGATGAACATCATGGAGGATGTAACCAAGGTAAACACAACGTCTATGTATCTTGTTGATATTGCTTTATTGTGGTGACGACGTAGGTGCGCGGATGCTGCCATTGTTACGTGGGAAGAATCCCAGAGGGAATTCCGCCAATAGTTCTATACGGAGTATGCAGAAGATGAGGCACGAGCCACACTGCGAAAGCTCACCCAACATGGAGAAGTACGGGAGTATGTGTGAGAGTTTTCAGAACTCATGCTTCAAATTTCTGATCTTGGAGAGAGGGAGGCTCTCTTCTCCTTCATGGATGACCTCAAACCATGGGCTAAGCAAGAGTTGCAAAGAAGGGGTGTCCAAGACCTCACCCGAGCCATGTCCGTGGCGGAATCTTTGGTGGAGTTCAAGAAACAAGAGAAATTTGACTCCTCCAAGAGCAAGGGCAAAAGTGGAGGAGACAAAGACAAGTATCAAAAGGGTGGTCCGGGGAAACCACCCATTCACAAGTGAAAGTCCACCAAGGAAGGAGACAAAAAGGAGGAGCCATTAGCATGCTTCTTGTGTGAGGGTCCTCATCGGGTGCGGGATTGCCCTAAAAGAACCAAGCTCTCTGTTATTGCTAAGGAAGAGGGGGAAACAGAGAGAGATACCCTCAAGCTTAGCTCCATCATGCTTAACTCGATCAAAGCCAAAAGGTTTGGCAAGCGAAAGGGGCTCATGTTTACAGACATCATGGTGGCTGGCACCAAGGTTAGTGCTCTTGTAGACACTGGAGCTTCCGATCTCTTTGTGTCCGAAGAAATGTCCAAGAGATTAAGTTTTAAGGTGGAGAAAGGAAATGGGTGGATCAAGACACTCAATTCCAAAGAAGTTTCGACAATGGGTGTAGCACAAGGGGTGGAGCTATAACTAGGAGATTGGAAAGGCAAAGAAACTCTTAAGGTAATCCCACTTGATGATTATGACTTTGTAATTGGGTTAGATTTCCTTGATCGGATTAATGCTTTGCTAGTACCATTTGCCAACTGTGTGTGCATCCTTGATTCTCGGTGCCAATGCCTCGTGCCGGTAAAACAAGACTCTGGCCAAGCTAACCGGGTTTTATCGGCAATCTAACTAGCCAAGGGGGTGAGAAAGGATGAAGTCACATACTTGGCCACCTTGAAACTTGAGGAGGCCCTAGAGTCCAAGGAAGAGACTCCTCTTGAGGTACTTGAGCTTTTAGAGTCCTTTGTTGATGTGATGCCCCCAGAGTTACCTAAGAAACTCCTACCTAAGAGGTGGATCATAAGATTGAGTTGGTATCTACTGCCCAACCACCAACCACCAACCAAGGCTCCATACCAAATGTCGCCTCCCGAGCTTGAGGAATTGAGGAGACAACTTAAAGAGTTGGTTGATGCGGGATTTGTGCGACCCTCCAAAGCACCCTACGGTGCACCGGTTTTGTTCCAACGGAAGTACGATGGTTCTATGAGGTTGTGCATTGATTATAGAGCTCTCAACAAGCTCACGGTGAAGAACAAGTACCCCATCCCACTCATTGCGGACTTGTTTGATCAACTTAGGGATGCTAGATGGTTCACCAAGCTAGATTTGCGATCGGGGTACTACCAAGTACGGATAGCCGAGGGGGATGAGCCAAAGACAGCATGTGTCACTTGCTATGGTTCTTATGAGTTTCTTGTGATGCCTTTCGGACTCACCAATGCTCCAACAACTTTCTGCACTAATGAACAAGGTACTCCAACCCTTTCTAGACTGCTTTGTGGTTGTTTATTTTGACGATATTGTTATTTATAGTCGATCTTTAGAGGAGCATGTGAGGCACTTGAGACAGGTATTCCAAGTTTTGAAAGAGAATGAGCTCTATGTGAAGAAAGAGAAGTGTTTATTCACCCAACATGAGGTACCATTCCTTGGCCACATAATAGGTGGGGGAAAGATTTGGATGGATAGGGACAAGATTCGGGCTATTGCTGATTAGGAGCAACCGACCAAGGTTACCGAGTTGAGATTATTCCTTGGGTTGGTGAACTATTATCAGTGTTTCATCAAAGGCTATTCAACCATCACCACACCCTTGACCGATATGCTCAAAAAGGGGAGAGTGTAGGAATGGAGTTCAGTTTGTCGGGGGGCCTTTCAGCAGTTGAAACAGGCAATCACAGAAGGGCCAATCCTAGCCCTACCGAATCACACCAAGCCGTATAAGGTCCACACATATGCATCTGACTTTGCTATTGGAGGGGTCTTAATGCAAGATGGTCATCCGATTGCTTTTGAGCACCGAAAGCTCAATCAGACAGAGCGGCGATACACAGTTCAAGAGAAAGAGATAATGGCCGCGGTTCATTGCTTGTGCACATGGAGGCACTATCTTTTAGGGTCTAGGTTTGTTGTGAAGACCGACAATATGGCCACAAGCTACTTCCAGACACAGAAGAAGCTCTCTCCCAAGCAAGCCCGATGGCAAGATTTCCTTGCCGAGTTTGATTTTGTGTTGGAGTACAAGCCAAGGAAAACCAACACAGTAGCGGGATGCACTAAGCCGAAAGGTAGAGTTTGTTCCTTGGTGGATCGCATTAAGCAGGGATTGTCCCATAACCCGACCGCCAAGTCTTTGATGGAGTATGCCACAAAGGGGAAGACTAGAAGGTTCTGGCTAGAGGGGGACTTGCTTTATACCAAGGGAAATCAGTTATATGTGCCGCTTCATGGGAAATTGCGGAAGGAGGTGATGCAAGAGTGCCACGATTCTAAGTGGGCTGGTCACCAGGGTGTGCACTGCACCCTAGCACTTGGGAACACTATTATTGGCCACACTTGAGAAGGGATATTGAGGCCTTTGTGAAGACTTGTCTTGTGTGTCAACAAGACAAAGTAGAGCAAAAGTCACTCGGGGGTCTCTTGGAGCCATCGCCAATTCCAGAGTGTCCATGGGAGAGTATCTCCATGGATTTCATTATGGGGCTACCTAAGAGTGATGGATTTGGGAGCATCATGGTTGTTATGGACTGGTTTTCGAAGTATAGGACTTTTATTCCGGCTACCAAAGAGTGTTGAGGAGGCAGCCCGATTGTTTCTCAAGCATGTGGTGAAGTATTGGGGTGTACCACAGTCCATTGTTATTGATCGGGATGGACGGTTCACGAGACGGTTCTGGACATAATTGTTCAAGTTGCTCGGATCGAATCTAAACTTCTCCACTAGTGTCCACCCCCAAACTGATGGACAGACTGAGAGGTTGAATGCTTTGTTGGAGACATACCTCCGACACTATGTGAGTGCCTCGCAATGAAATTGGCCAAAGTTACTAGATGTGGCTCAGTTTTCCTATAATTTTCAAAGGAGTGAGGCCACCAGCCAAAGTGCCTTTGAGATTATGATGGGACGGCAGCCTCACACTCCAAGTATTATTGCTGCAGGATACACGGAGTCAACTCCGGCAGTCTATAAGTTTGCCAAGGTGTGGCTTGGCAAACCAATTTGGCTCAAGTTTGCCTACACAAGGCAGCCAAGCGTTCCAAGAAGTGGGCTGATCGTAAGAGACGGGATGTGCAGTACCAAGTGAGGAATTTTGTGCATATGAAGCTACATTTGGTACTTCACACCAAAGGGATCCATAAGGCATTGGTACGCAGATATGAGAGGCCTTTTAGAGTTCTTAGGAGGGTAGGTAATGTGGCTTACAAACTTTAGCTACCATTCAAGCTCAAGGTGCACCCGGTCTTCCATGTGAGTATGTTGAAACCCTCCCATGAAGACCAAAATGATCCGGATCGAGGTGAGTCACAGCGAGCCCCTATAGGAGTTAGGGTCTCTTATGACTGAGACATTGAGAGTATACTGGCTGACTGAGTTTTGAGACGGAAGAACTACAAGCCGAGGCATGAGTACTTGATACAATGGGAGGGACAACCCGATAGTGAGACTAGTTGGGAACCAGCCGAGGCCTTGTTGCAATTTCAAACGAAGATCAACTAGTTTCATGCCGAGAGTGCGACGAGGACATCACCAGATTGAGTGTGGGAGAATGTCGCAACCCCCGTGTTCAAAGGTTTTAGTACACTTCTTGATTATAATGTACAACATTGTACAGCACGTGCACTACAAGGTAGTGCCTTGTACTTCCGTACTACACTTGTATTACACTTATAGTAACGTAGAATTGTGACACTTGGCAAGATGTTAGTCATGGATGTAAGGGAGCTCTCCCTATATAAAGGGGCCTCCCCCTCACTTGTAAATCATTCAATCATTCAAGCAATAGCAAGCTCTCTAGCTTTGTCTTATATTCTCTTGTGTTGGCTTATTTTCTTTGAGCGGGTCTAGCTTCGAGGGCGGTTCTCTTGAGTAGCTAAGAGGAAGGCTGACTTAGGCATTCCAATGAGGTGTTTCCGAACCTAAAGGCCGTATATTTAGCGACTTAAGCTTGCAACCCGTGACATATGCATCTGCCATTAACTTGCTGAGAACATTTAAAATAGGTTGAGCACTTTCTCCTCCTTAATATGCACACAGAC
Organism: Bretschneidera sinensis; assembly: GCA_023935145.1. Classification (NCBI taxonomy): domain Eukaryota; kingdom Viridiplantae; phylum Streptophyta; class Magnoliopsida; order Brassicales; family Akaniaceae; genus Bretschneidera; species Bretschneidera sinensis. The sequence goes on from CM043699.1 coordinate 29,268,602, forward strand.
CTTACAATGGTGTTGTTTGGGTTTAAGCCAACTTAAAGCACTCAATTTAAGGTTAAATTGAGTGCTTTAAGCTAACTTAAAGCCAAACCCAAATTTGAAGCCTACTTAAAGAACTTGCAAACAACCAATCACTTTTTGTGTATGTGGCCTAATCAACACTTGAACATATATATATATATATATATATATATATATATATATATATATATATATATATATTATCCGTACATATTCATATACATATAAGAGACAAAACAATTGATCAAAGACAGCACCTGTACTACCATTGCCCTACAACTGCAACAAGATAGCATTCATATTCCATATAGCCAGTCGAAAGTTAACAATTACATAAATTTGCAAATGCTTACTTAAAACCTGGAATTTTCAAGAGTTAACGACACCAATTGATTTCATGAACTTTGTGACTGAGTTTTTATCTTAACAAATCCTTACATATCATGCATTAGCTTTCGCGGGACTTTTCGATAAGCTATGGTGAATTAGTGATTAGGTATTGAAAGGATTTTCAAAGCACAAATGCGACAAAAACATTTTCACAATCAATTAACAATTTCACAGGAAATAAACTTTTAGTATGAAAAGTCACATAACAAGGTTGTAAAAATCAAGATTCTTTAATTTTAGTAAGATCAACCGGACTTTTAATTTTAGTAACTTGTATATAAACTTACACAAAATTACAATCTATTCACTGGTATTTACTAAGATATGAAGATTGTGATGTTTATCACAAAGGGTGATTAAAACTGAAAAGAAAATTCTCACCAATATTCAAGATCATGATCAAAGGCCAGAGCCATGGATCTTATTCAATCTTGGCTACAAGTAATAGCTCATGGAACTAACCTTGCATGCCACTAGTTCTCTAAGCCAATGCCTCTATCATGCTTCATGATCACCCATCATCACTATGGCCAGTGGTGGAAGACAAAAGCAAGGAGAAACAGTCAAAAAAGAAAGAGGAAAGTTTATTTCTTGAGAACCTTAGTTGCATTTATAAATGGTAATTGCATAGAAGAGCACCCCTTAAACAGTTACAATTAACAAATCTACCTTAAAATATCTCCGAATTCCGGGTCAGGTTAAGCCATAAGCATAGCCCTCAAGGAGAAGAAATCGATCTAACTAAATCTGATAGGGATACATAACCGCACTAGATAATCATATTCTAAATACATTGATCCATGTTGGCTGTATTCGACAAACCAGTAGAAGTAATACGTCAGAGAAAGATTTCCGTGTTGGCTCCGATTGAACTAGATGAGTCTTTGGAATTAAACATAACCAAATACAAACAATTAAACACGAAAACTTCGGCAATCAGAACACAAGAATGTCCTATATAAATTAAACAACACACCCTAATTTTGAGACATGTCATGCATACAGATCTCCTTTTAATGGGTAGAGTGCAAAATCATTATTTCCTATGTATCAACCATGTTAATCAAGGAAAATGGAAAAACAAACAGGTAAATCTCATCTAACTTATATAAACCCACCAAAAAAAAATTAAGAGAATTTATATTCTCATTCACATCAAAACCTTTCGTATTAATACATTGCAACAAAATGTAACTGCATTCTGAAAACACTTACAGGCGTTGGGAGACTTGAGAGGCAAATCTGTGGCGCTTATGTTGAGAACTTGAGAAGGTATATGACGTTCTCTTTCTTTTTCCTTCTTTTCCTTTCGCGTTTGTTTGGGTCGCGGGGTAAAAATTACCATAAGGCGAAGAAAGTTTGAAACTGTGCACTGGGTTTGGGCCATAGTTGAGCTTTTAATTGAATTGGGTTCTTTGGAGTTGACCGCAACGCGAAGGAAGTGAAAATTGAGAATCTTTTTGTCAGTCGACCAATGTTTTTGAAGATGGAAGGTTCGCTTTGTAAATGACCACATAGGAATTATGTAAAGGGGAGGGAGGAATTAGGGTTTGAATCTTTGCTTCTCAAAGCATAAGACTGCATTTGAAATTGTGGTCAATGTTTTAAATTTCGCATAACGTTCAGGCTAGTTATTTAAATAAAATATTTTGGTTTTAATTTGTTTTAGTGTGTCATTTCGGATTTGATAGTATTATCAAATACAATACATCAAATTATATATATTTTAAAAAATATATAATTTATAAATATAAATTATAAAAAAAACAATCATCATTCAAATAAATTAATTAATTCTACCCAATTTTTTATTTATTTAAAATCAATTATAAATTCTTTTTTAGTATAAATTTAAATTGAAATTTTGTCCTAATATCAAATTATATACATTTCAAATATATATATCATAATAAAACGAATCGTTATTCAAACATTAAATGATAAAGATAATATATCACTTACATTATCTAAAATCCAAATACTAACACGAGTAACATTGATATGATAATTTATTATTCACATTATTCAAGATAGGGTTGTTGTTTTTCTTTATGAAATTATTCAACTAGATTTGGTCATCCCCAATTAAAGAGAGAGTAAAAATTCTCAAATTATCTCATTAAAATTCTCAAAGATATATAAAAAAAATTAGTATTGTAATATTTTGATTGAAATATAATGTTTCGGTCGAAATATCCGAAACAGATGAAGCGGGCTGAAACAAATCGAAACGAGCCGAAATAAAAAACAAAACGAAATATAAAAGGGCATGTTTGGAAGTGATTTTTGAAAACTGTTTTCAGTTTTCAAAAATTAAAATCAGTTTTTAAAAACTCTAAAACATGTTTGGAAAACACTTTTCAAAAGTAATTCTCTAAAACAGTTTTCAAAAACTAGTTTTTAAAAATTGTTTTCTAAAAACCTCAAATTGGTGTTTTTTGATATAATTTTCGAAAAATAACCATAAAATCAGTGTTCACTTCTCTGTTTCATTCTTCCTTCATGGTAAATAAAAAATATAAAATTTTTGAAAATAAAATAATATTAATTTTTTTTAAGTATTTAGTAAATATGAGAAATAAAATTAATATAGACTTTAAATTTAAACTCAAAGCTAAAAATAATAACAAGGTGTATCAAAATAGTTTTCAAAATAAGCTTATCCAAACAATATTTCATTGTTTTCTGTTTTGGAAACAGTTTTCGAGTTACAGTTATTCAAATATGTTTTCTTCAGAAAACATCAAAAAACTGATTTCAGTTTTTATTTTCGAAAACTAAAAGCAAAAAATTGCTACCTAACATACTCTATAAAAATGATTGGTTTCAGATTAATATTAAAACCGAGACGTTTCAATTGTTTCAACCGAGACATTTCGATTGTTTCGACCAAAACGAAATTTATAACATTGATTATGGTTGCACTTGTTGACAGAGAAACTTTGAGAGATAACACTTAGAGCCGTCTTATTTTTACTATAAAAATCATTTTACAAGAAATCTTCCAACCTTTTTTTTTTACTCCATTTTTCCTCATTAGCATCTCGGCGATGTGTAAGAACTTACTAAAATATATTTAAATTAATAAACTTATAAAAATTATTTAAATTTACTGATTTAAACATAAATCTTAAACTTAAATAAATTTCCAAACATCATCAATATAACTTTCTTAAAGGCATAACATGCCCACAAAAAATATTATTCCAGGGCGAAATCAAGAATGTCATTTTGAATCAAGTTTGAGCCTGGGAGGGAGGGCGGCTTTAGTATCTGTACTAAAAAGGATTCAATCTATAGGCTAACAATATTTTTTATTTTACTTTGAAAGGACAACCGACCCTACACACTTATGCTTGACAGTGCCCTTGAATTATTCCCTCAACCCTTTTACATAATTTTGGATTCGAATCGGATCGAGTTCAGCTCGATTTAAATGAACAGGTTCATGTTTGAGTTTAAGCTTGAATCAAATTTGAAAATTAGATTGGTGCTCTATAAATTTTATGATGGTCTATTCGAGTCCGAACTGGAACTTGAGTCTTAGATTGTCCATTCGAGCTCGAGCCTAGACCTAAACTATAATTTTAATAAATAAATATATTAAATAAATATTTGTTCGAACTCGATAATACCTTATCGAACAGTTTAAGAGCATTTCAACCAAATATTAAGGTATTCGAGCTTAATTTTCAGATTCGAGCTTTACTCGAACTCGATCAAATCGAGCTTTGATGAAACTCGAGCTCAAATAGCTCGGTTAGATTCCGCCCCTAATCTTAAATGATCTAACTTTTTACAAGTAAGAAAAAATGATAATTAGTTGTGTAAACAGTTTTCTTTCTAAAAGAATTCTTGGTCTCCAAACTATCCATTTCTGCACTTAAGTTGTCCCATTCGTTGCATTTACTGTTGATACACTTTCGGTGCACATTATAAACGATGCTTCTTAAGTTCTACCATATCATACTAACAAAGGCACCCTAACAAAAGAATTTATAAGACATTATGAGTTCTTACCAAACAATCATATCCAATTGAAAAATTAGACGTATGCTAAGAAAATATCCCTTCTACTGAAAGGTTTGGGGTCACCCCTACATAAAAAAAAACATTATCAAAGAAGCCCTAAAACTAAAGAAATTGCCTTTCCTCTCAACATTACTCTAAATCTATTGTCCAAAAGCCACTTGCTCGGAAAATTGGTGAGGCCAAAATACTAGTGCATGTTTGGGTATTCTTTTCAAAAAGAGTTTTGGATTTTCAAAAACTGAAAACAGTTTTCAAAATACATAGGGGCATGTTTGGGGAGAGTGTTCAAACACTCTTTTCAGTGTTCAAACACTGAAAATGCTGTTCAAACATTTGTGTGAGTGTTTGGCCAGCAATGTTCAAAACCAGTGTTTGAACAGAGTTGTCTAAAAATCGCTGTTCAAACACTGATTTTTGAACACTACTAATCGGAGTTTTCGGACTGAATCCAGTGTTTAGTTTTCACTCTCACTTTCCCAATTCACAGATCTCTCTCTCTCTCTCTCGCGACCTCACCTTCTCCTTCACAGAGCTCTCCCTCTGTTTCTCTCGCGACCTCACATTCTCCTTCACAGAGCTCCCCCTCTCTCTGCAACGCCTTCATCTTCTTTTTCCCTATTTCCTTTCTTTTCACTTTCTAACTGCAGACCCAAGACTTTGCTTTACCTTTCTTGGTAACTCTCTATTTTTGCTCTCCATTTGGGGTAAAGCTCGTCTTTTTCTCTTTTCCTTCCAGCAACACCGGTGGTGGCTCTGACTCTTTTCACAATTGGGTTTCAATTTTCAAGGGAATCTATCTTTTTCTCTCTACCTTCCGGCAGCATTGGCAGCGGCTCTGACTCTCTCCATGGGTGGGTTTCAATTTTCAGCGGAATCTATCTCATAAGGTACCATCAACCAATACTCTCTGTGGTAATTACATTATGCTATCTTTCTTTGGTTTGTGGGATGTGCGTCGTTCTTCCTGGTATAAGTTTCAATGGGTTTTCTTGTGTTTTGTTCAATGAATAATTTTGAGGCTTTGGTTCAGTGTAAATCTTACTATATTTCCTAGGTTGCAGTAGAAGAGTTGTTTGGTCAACAGGAAAATTCTTTTCCTGGATTTAGAAAAACAAAAAAAGTACACTTTATAATTTGTAGCATTGATAAATTGATCAACCTGTGAGAAGATCTACCCGGAGATGAATCTTCGAGGCTAGAAATCTCCTTCTCCGATGTACTCATAAGGAAAATATTTCTGGGTTCTGGGGGTGCTTTTGTGGAATTTTTAGGAAATTTTGTGGCAACAGAAGGAAAATGGTGGATGAGAGAAACTCGAATTCGAGCTCGGGGAATGGAGATAGGAGAAATAGCATTGACACCTATGTGGTGTTGAATGTATACGACCTCACCCCTGTTAACGATTACACATATTGGATAGGTTTCGGGATATTCCATTCAGCCATTGAAGGTTTGTTTCTTAGTTGTCTATTTTTGTTAGTTTTGCTTATTTCTCATATTCGTTTTGGATATTTTTATTGTTTAGATGATCTGGGTATGAGTTATTTAGCTTCTTTTTTTTAGCTGCATAATGTTAGATTTGTGCTCTCTTGAAAATGAATGATACGGGTTTTGGATCTGTTTTTTGGCTTTTTCTGGGCTGGTTGGGTTCGAAGTTTCTACCTTTTGTTTTTAGCTTCCCAGTCCTTGATTTTTAGTTTAATGGAGACTGGATAGGGAAGTTGGATACTGACATGAAAATAAGGAGGAGATGGGATTTGTGAGGCTAATCAAATCTTTGTGTTAACAAGATATATTGCGCCCACGCTTACAATTTGGTTGCTTAACGATACCCAGTTCGAATTTAGAATTTTTGATTGCATTACTAAGATTGGTAGGTACCTTTTTTTTCACAAAAAGAAACTTAGATTTTAAATATATAGGGGCTTGGTTAAATTTATTTTCTATTTGGTATTCTCTTAGTTTACAGGTTGTTTCTACGATTCTTTTGGTAAATATTTCTACGATTCTTTATTTTTTTTCCTTTCTTTCTTTGTTATTGTTGTATCTGATGTTACTTGTGTTTTGGAGGTGTTGGTATTAAGAAGAGAGAATTTGCAGAGAAGAAGAATTAGTACTTTTACTAGCAAGTAACTAGCTCATTGAGAAAGAAATGAGAAGTGAATCAAAATCTTGATTTTCATACCAGTACAAGTTAATGAAATCCCTTTTATAGTTCTGTTAAACTAATGCAACAAGACTGAAGACTTACACTTGGAAAAAATACAGTTGAACTATAAGTTGGACTTCTATATTTTATTACAATTTGACTCTGTGTCATTGGTTTTGCTAATGAAGATATGGATCTGTCATGCTATGATTCAAGTTGATCAGAAATTGAAAAATTGTTGAAAGTTTGCTTTGAATATCTATGCTTTATTAGGTTCCAATTTCTGACATTCATTGGATTAATGGGTTTGATATTTTAGGATGTGGTGCGATCATAATGACATTTAATCCATGTAACTAGTATGAATTTCATTGTTTGCTATAGATATCTAGATTAATGATTCAGAATGTGAAAACTTACTGCTGATTCTAATCATTATCTTGGATCTAAGTAGTAAACATGATTACTGATTGGGTTCTTTTCTTTTATCTTAATTTTTCAATCAGTTCAGTTGTTGATTAATGTATATCTCTAATCTTAATTGAGTATGACTTTACGGATTTATCATGAGACTTGACTATGCGAGTTCCATTTGGTAGGAATGGGATAATGGTTGTTGGTGTACTTTCCAAAAATAAAGGAATCTTATGTTTTCTTTCCAGGAGCAGAATGGACATGTTAAATTTTATCTGCTGAATTTTGGTTAGGTATTAAGTCTCTGGTGCAGAGTTTATTTTGAACACTTGTTACTGACCTTGTTTGATTTCTTGATGTTTACTTGCCATAATTTGAGATTGAAATTGGATTTGGGGATGTTCTTTGTTTAGATTCATTAAAACTTAACAGTCTAGTTATACACTGCTAATTCTTGACTAAATAGTCTTTGAAATCGAAGAAAATCGAGATTGTAGTACTCTGGTCAAGAAATGATATGTTGCCTCTGCTCATGAGGATGAGCTACTATCTGTAATTTCTCTTGTGTGAATGCCCTTGCTTATGTGGTTAAAATGTTACTTATTAGTTGGATCATTGATTGACTGGTGATGATGATCTAGGATGAATACTTAGTTTTCTCACTAATGAACATAAAAATTTCAGCATAAGTTCATAAAAAAACTTCACATAAATGATTAATTCATTTAATTATATTCTTGATGACATGAATTATTGACTTTAACACTTTGTTTTTCTCTTATGGTGCAGGAGTAATTATAATCTTGATGGCATGAATTACTAACTAAAAGTCAGTTTTCTTGTAGTGATCCTCTTACTCCTTTTTCTCTTTCATTTTGAGCCTATCTTTGATTGATTGGATGAGCATGGCAGTGGCTGCAGCAGAAGCTGTTGCATAAATTATGGTTTTAGTGGAGGAGATTTGGGTGGTGTTGGAGAACAACATGATTTTTGGTGACTGGTTACTAGGAAAATGAGAGAGTGGGAAAGTGAATGAAAATGGTGGGTCTAATTCTTATAGGGTTAAGGGAGGATTTTGGCTTTAGTTCTTTTTTGAGTTAGATCAATGGCTATTGTTGGTATGTGTATTACGCAACTAAAATTTTAATTTCCCTATTAATAACCATGGCGCTCCACCGTGCACACAACTAAGTCTCGTTCCATTAAGATTCTACTTGTGGTAACTTAGTTCTATTTGATTTGGTGATTTCTTTTATCTTGTTGGCATAAATTACTGACTTAAGTACTTTGTTTTTCCATTATGGTGCAGGTGTAATGTTGACAGTTGTTATATTAGAACCTAGTTAGGAGGGTAGACATGCCTTTTTATTTTTCTTAGTGGATCATGAAATTTAAATAACCTCAAAGTAAAGATGACATTGTAGGTTTTGAGAATGATGAGAGAGATTTGCTTACACTCCATGTTTTATTTAACTAGATATTTCAAGGTTTTGTTTACTGATTTTTGTACGTAGTAAGTTGAAAACCCCATCCAGCATTTTTCTGGTTGCATTTGTATCTGATTGGCTGCTAGAGTTGTAACTCTGCTTGATTCTTGTTCTCTCTCATGTTTTGGGTTCCTCTCATTTTTATGACAAGCAGTTTATCACTTTCTTCATGGACATGCCTAACCAGATAGCTGTTTTTTTTTCTAAGGAAATATTGTTGGTATCTTTTTTCGAGTCTGATTTATTGGACAATTTACTTGCTGTTTTGGATTTCATGGCAACATATGAAGAACAGTCAAAGATAGACATGGGCAATTATTATGATAATGGACTTTAATGTAGTATGTGATGATTAGGTTTTAAAAATGTATTAGTGGAAACCACTTTTACCATTAAAGAGGAATCATTTTCATTGTTCTACTCTATACCATTATGTAAATTTATGCTTAGTAGCAGAGGAATTTTTTATTGGTGGCAGGAAATTTTGGGCATCTTTTTATCTGAGTCATTACAAGTGTAATTTACTTTGTATATCAATTAATTGTTCACAGGATATGAAAACAATAATTTGAAACTTTTTTTTCCTTCAAATAAAGAAGCTTTTGTTGGTCACAATGTGAGCATGGTTCTTGTTTACAAACCCAGTCTTTGAAGTAATCAATTATTTTGACATTAGAATGTTGTATCATGGAAAAATGGTTATAGAAAATCCCTGCTTTTTTCAGCTTTTCTCTTTTTGCCTTAAAAGCTCCATATGCTTGAAGAATATGCAGCTTGATATGATGAAAATATACTGTAATGTATTTCTTATTTTGCATGCCTATCTCTATTTGTTTAGAAAAAAAGAAGTTAAAAAAGGGAGGTAGATTTATCATATATGCACCTTACATGATTAGGGGAAAGAGTGATATATAAAAAATACTAAAATTTTAAAAATAAAATAATATTAATTATTTCCAAGTATTTGATAGGTGCTTAAAAAATTGTATTTAGTAAATATGAGAAATAAAATTAATTTTAGATATTAAAATTTAAACTGAACACTAAAAACTGAAAGCTGAAAACAATTATAAGAAACTGTAATCCAAACGGTTTTCTATTTTCAAAACAGTTTTCGAACACTGGTTATCCAAACAACATTTCACTGAAAACTGTTTTCAAAATAGTTTTCGAAAACTGTTATCCAAACATGTTTTCGAACACTGAAAACTAAAAACTGTTTTCAAAAACTCTTTTCGAAAACAGTTTTCGAACACTGAAAACTGAAAACTGTTACCAAACATGTTTGGTTATCAGTTTTTAGATATAGTTTTTGAAAACTATTTTCAAAATAAATGTTTTTGAAAACTAGTTTTAGAAAACTTAGCCCATGTTTGGGGAGGGTTTTCAAAAACTCTTTTCAGTGTTTAAACACTGAAAACCCTGTTCAAAAATTTGCAGACACGTTTGGAAGTCAGTGTTCCAAAATATTTTTCATTGTTCAGTGTTTATAAACGGTGTTCAAACACTGATTTCAGAACACTGCTATTTGGCGTTTTCAGTCTAAAATCAGTGTTCAGTTTTCACTTTCATGAGTTCAACTTCTGTTCTCCTTTCTCCTCTGTTTCGTTCTTCGTTCTTCCTCTTATCCACACACAAATCGCGTTTCCTCATCCATTTCTTTCTCACGGCCATCATCCTTCGTCTTCTTCTCTATTACAACCTGCCGTCGTCACTCCCCCGAATCGCAACTTCTTCCTCACTTTCTTCCCTCTCTCTCACTGCCATCTCTTCTTCGTCCTCCTCTCTGGTACGACCCAGCGCCGTCACTTCCCCAGATCGCGACTTCTCTGGTAAGTTTTATTTTCTTTGTCTTTCCATCTGATTTTTCTATTTCTAGTTACAAATTTTGGGATTTTGTTAGGAATTTCCCTCAACTTTTTGGGTCTCTCGTTTTTTTGGGGTTTTGCTTTCAATTTTCCCTCAAATTTGAAGTGGAATTAAAAAAGTTAATTCAATTCGTGAAAGATGAATAAAATAAGAAAAGATGTGGAAAATATAAGGTATAATTTAATTGTGAAGAGATTCTGTTGAAAGCAATTGAATAGATGCATAAAATTTTACCCAGTGTTATGGTTGGTATTGATGCGTATGAAGGATTATCTGTGAGTGACACTTCTTCTTTACAGGTCTTGAAAGTCTTCCCATTTTCGGTGACTGTCATCGTGGCTCAATTTGCTGTTGGGACTGTACTTGTTCTTTTAATGTGGACTCTTAACCTCTATAAGAAGCCTAAAGTTAGTGGTACCCAGGTATTTTCTCTTCTGCACCAAAATTGTTTCAGTTGGATCATTGATTGTTTTTTCAAGTTGATGCTTACCGTGGATATTGTTCTGATAGCTTGCTGTAATCCTGCCCCTTGCAGTAGTGCACGTACTGGGCAACCTCTTTACTAATATGAGTCTTGGGAAAGTGGCTGTTTCATTCACTCACACAATCAAAGCTATGGAGCCCTTCTTCTCAGTTGTCCTATCTACTATGTTTCTAGGGGATGTAAGGAGCCTTTTTTTTATGTTTTTCTTTGGCTAATTAACATTCATTTGCATCACTTGGAGATGATGGATGGAGGATTAGATTGGTGATATATTTGTGGTCATTTGAGTCGCTCTTGTTGTTATGATATCTTTTGAAATTATTGCTGACAATAGCCAATTTCATTAGTTGCATGGCCATCAATAATTATCTTGAAATGGCTTATTTTGGGACAAAGATGAAGAATTCTTCCATTGATGTTATCAAGTGTTTATTGCTGGCTGAGTCATTTTAACTTGAATTTTCATATCATTTTACTGATACAGATGCCCACTCTCTGGGTGGTTGGTTCCCTTTTGCCAATTGTTGGTGGAGTGGCACTCGCATCAGTAACTGAGGCCTGTTTCAATTGGTAAGAATATTTTTAGGTTGATTGAGGAGAACATTTTTGTGAATCCATTTGGGGTGATGCTTGGTTGTGAAATATGACTATTTTTGTGAATCCATTTGGGGTTGGTTCATATTGAAACACTTGATAACTGATGCACTCTGTACTCCCCCATCTTACCAGCCTCTTTTCCAGTTTAGGTTTATTTCTAGATTCCTATAAAAAGAGGTTTATTTCTAAATTTGATGTTGTAGTTTTTGGTTTTACTTAACATTCATGTTTTCCAAATGGTCAGCTCTTTGCATTTCTTGATTAAAATATAGCCAGTTTCTTGTAATATTTAGAAGGAAAATGGATCCTACAACAATCACCGATGTTGAATGCAAATTTCATTACTTAAATGGGACAATATCTTCAAGGTCAATATACTAGATCATTAGATCTTATAAATTTTATTAGTTTGAAATCAATTATAAGTTCTAGTCTATTATTTTTTCAATTTAATTTTTTCTTGTACAGGCAGCTCTTGAAGGATCTTTCGTTTTGCTTCATGGATGTGCTCACAACCCAACTGGCATTGATCCAACCCCTGAACAGTGGGAAAAAATAGCTGATATCATTAAAGAAAAGAACCATATTCCATTTTTTGATGTTGCATACCAGGTATTGATTGCTTGAACTGTAAATAATTTTAAAATCATTTCTCATTGTAACACATGTAGAAAATTTATCAGAATATAGAACCTTAATATGACCTCAGATTTGATGTTCTTAGGGATTTGCTAGTGGAAGCCTTGATCAAGATGCATCGTCTGTGAGGTTGTTTGCTGCACGTGGTATGGAGCTTCTGGTTGCTCAGCCGTACAGTAAAAATCTTGGTCTCTATGCAGAAAGAATTGGAGCTATCAATGTTGTATGCTCATCAGCAGATGCAGCAACAAGGTACAGTTACTTAACATTTTTGTGAATCCATTTGGGGTGGTGCTTACTTAAATAATTCCTATGTTTGTTTCTTTGCTTAGGGACTTCTGCATTACCATTAGTGTCATGCCCTATTTTTCCCTTGAAATAAGATAACCCCCATTAACCACTGCTAGGAGAGTTTCTTTACCCATAGGAAGTTTACAATAATGTGACATGGTCTTGCAAGTGAACGTAGGGATTATGAATGCAATGGTCTTCACAAGCGTTCTAAAGCCGTTTCGACAGGCACCATGACCTTGGGTCTGCTTACAACTGTTCTGTCAGTTGTCTATTCTGCTGTCCGAGCAGGATCTTGTACAACTCTTCTCTCCCCACCAAGTTCTCCCCGTGCAGGTAAGTTTTGACAAAAATGGGCAAATAACTAGCAGGTTTTTAGATTTGCAAATAACCTCAGTTGGGGAGAGTGGCAAGTTGGTTGATGTAGGTTGGGCATCTGTGTGGGTTCGGATTTTAACTGGGTGGGCAACAACAGCTCTCTACATCTGGTCCCTGGTTGCTCCTATTCTCTTCCTAGAGAGGGAATTCTGACTCTCAGAAATGTTGTGTATGGAAATGTTAAAGTATGTTACTGTATATATTTGTGTGATACACTTTTGACATAAGTGGATTTATGTGAAATTACGAATGAATTGTGAATGCTGCCTATAATATTTCATTCATAAATTTGTTCTGCACTACTTTCCTTCTAAATATTTTTGAAAATATGTCATTTTTTACAACTGTTTAGGCTCTGTATGATAGCATCCTTGCTCAAAACTGAGGTCTTTCTCTTGGTTTCCTTGCTCAAATTTGAATGGAAGTTGGAGTTCACGTAAAAAAAAATACTTAAAAGTTCAAAGATTATGATAGTGAAGTGCTATTGACCAAATGTTCGAAAGTTATGGTTGCAATTTATCAATTTATCAAAGTTGTATTTGATCAATGAATATTGTATCTTAAGGTTGTTTTCAATTATCTTATTTTTAAGAAGAAAAATGTGTCATCTTTTAGATATTGATCAAACTTGAATATTGTATTTGATAGGTTAGTTGTTCATATTTTATCAAATTGTGAAAGTTGTATTGTATTTTTTTATTTTAATTTTTAAGAATTTATTTAACAAACAAACATGACATAACCAGAGGAAGAGTATTGTCATGTTTGATCGATGACATATAAAAAATACTAACATTTTAAAAATAAAATAATATTAATTATTTCCAAGTATTTGGTGTATGCTTAAAAAATTGTATTTAGTAAATATGAGAAATAAAATTAATTTTAGATATTAAAATTTAAATTGAACACTAAAAACTGAAAGCTGAAAACAATTACAAGAAAGTGTAATCCAAACAGTTTTCTATTTTCAAAACAGTTTTCAAAAACTGATCATCCAAACAACATTTCACTGAAAATTGTTTTGGAAACAGTTTTCGAAAACTGTTATCCAAACATGTTTTCGAACATTGAAAACTGAAAACAGTTTTTTAAAATTCTTTTCGAAAACAGTTTTCGAACACTGAAAATTAAAAAACCATTACCAAACATGTCCTTATTTATTGTGTTTTCAAAAAGAGTTTTCAGTTTTATTTGTTCTCATAGATTTTTTGAGACATCAAACAGTACTTTCCTCTTATTTTCTTGCTATCAAAATAGAAAAAAGCTACAAAGAAAACAAAATCGAAAAAAAAAATTTGAAATCGCAAAGCAAGAAGATTTAACACAGCGCTTGCGGTGCTGCTGTTGCGACGCTGCTGCGGTGCTGGGTTGTGAGCCCAGATACAGACCTGCCAGGGGAGAAGAATGATGAAGAGAACAAGAAAATGAGGAGGAGGAGGAGAAGAAGAAGAAGAAGAAGAGGAAAAGAAAAAAATATGAGAGCAATGTGCCTTCTCTTATAGATTTTTTTTATAAATTTTTTTGTGCAGCTTTTAGTGTAACTTTTTTAAATCTAACCAATTTTTCATTATTTTTGTTTTTGATTTTTTTTTCAAATTGCAATTATCCAAACATATTTTCTTTATAAAATATCATAAAAATATTTTTTATTTTCATTTTTAAAAACGATTTTCAAAAACTGACAACTATATACAAACATGCCCCTAACTTTCATTTCTTTTAAAATCTCTGCACTGACTGACCATACCAAAAAAATTGCCACTGGAAAATCATTGTGCATGCTATCATGCAACATTCGGCTTTGCTGGTAACCTTCACCACGCCTTGTTGGACCTCTACCTCGACCAGAAAACTCATCCCGTTTATGGTGAAAATTCCTGTCACTTGTGTTTCTATTGACTATTACCCCTTGATGGACTCGGGTGGATGCACATTTGAGTTGTCTCCCCTATCTTTATTGTTATTAATGATTGATCGAGATACATTCAAAACATACACCTCAAACATACGTTTAGATTCCTCAAAACTTGAATAGTAATTTTATAAAACTTGAGCAGTAATATAAAGAAAACCGAGTAATAGCATATATGGGTGAAAATAAAAATTATATTTTTTTTTTGTCAATTATCACGTTTTCATTTATTATTATCTTTTATGAACGATTGAGGTGAAAAATCGGTGTCCTCTTAACTCTACCGTTTTCTTTTATACGCTAAACTGTTGGATTTATGGAACATTGGGACCCCTTGACCTGAAAAGCCTGGAGATTGTGCGTTGCATTCTTTTCCACAGTTCATAATGGTGTCCTACAACAAATATTTAAAGTACCAATTCCTTTGATTCTTCACTAATGGCTTAGAACCTATTTTCAACTTCTAAAAAACTTATTAGATTAATACAAATAGGACTTGAATTTTTAGTGGTAAAATAATATATATTTTTTTATCATCAATGATAGACATTATCGAATTCCATAACTTTTTAAAATTCATTTGAATTCTATAGGTTATTGTGTTTGGTTTGTTAATAAAGTGTAGAATTTATTTACAAATGAATTAGTTACATGTTTGGTTTAGCAATAAAAATGTAGAATTCATTTCCAAATGAATTCTAGTATAATTGAGTAAATTTGGATAAATTCTTTGCAAATGAACTCTAGATTTGAACTTATTTTAATTAAAATAAGAAATTTACCATTTTTTGTAGTTTTATGTATTTATTTTTAAGTTTTTCTCATCCATCTCTGCTATCTCTCTCTCTCGTTCTTTTTTTTTTTTTTTTTTTTTTCAGATTACTTGTTGGGCTTTTGGTATTTTGTAAGGTAAATTAAAATCGTCTTTAGTTCATTTTTATGTTGAAAATGGAATGAGACTTCGATAATGTGTGAATCAATTTATTATAACTGGTATTGTATAGCTGCTATATTATAATATATTTATACTCTGTAAATCAATGTCTTCTTCTTTTTTTTTTGCTATATTATGGTCTATATTGGGCAGTAATTTTTTATTTTTCTTTCTACTATAAAAAAAAACAAGTAAAAAAGGTCATGAAAGGGAAAAACTATTAAGTGTTACAAAATCATTTACTAATGGTAAGGGTATTTAAGTAAAACTTAGCAAATGAATTCAATTTTTAATTGATTCTAAACACAAAATTCAATTCAATTATAGTGTTTAGTAAAATTATACCAAACATGAAAATTCATTTAAGTTCATTCGCAAATGAATTCTAGTTTCAATTCACTTGAAAATTAATTGAATTTTATACTTCGGTTCTGTAACGACTCATCCCGGGTTGGTCACTCATGAAATAGTGTCGTCACGTTTTGAAATCCCAACACGACACATATATGCAACAATATAAAAACGTACATCAATTGAATGTATATATATCTATACATCAATCCTTAACCCTCAATAAGGGAGTTACATTATTAAAATTTCAAATGAAATAATATATACAACATATGATGCATGAATATTTATAATAATTTTTTTTCATTAGTCTGAAGATGTGGACCATATGGCTTATAGAAAATGATTCAGTCTGAATCTCAGCTCACCCATTTATCTGTCCTACTCGTTTCCTGAAATTATTTAATAATGAGGAGTGAGCTTCACACGCTCAATGAATTAAATTTACTAGAAGTACTCGATTATATACTTACAATCACATCTTATAATTCAATTGCTTCTAATAATCTTCCAATATACATTCATCTATTTTCTCATATAATTCAATAACAATATTTTGTTATCACTACTCATTTCATAATTCCGACCATTATACAATCTCTTCTTAAATTAATCATCAAACATATCAATCTTTCAATCATATATTTAATCATCTCTAGATATTCAATTCAACATCATCATTTACCTCATTATGAGGTTCACAACATATATATAATTAATCAATCAAATATTTTTTTTTATCATGTCATACTTTCACATTTCTTTCTCATCATATCGGTCTCTCTATGAAACTTATTTGTCTATCAATAAATTCACAATCAAGAATGATATTTTAGCATGTCAAGCAACAATAATCAATATTTAAAACAAATACAATGCATGAATTGAAATTGTCATATCATTTCATATTATCATTTGGGAACATCTTCCCACATGTCAACGTGTTTCAGTTTAGATTAGCTGCCTTCTCAGTTGTTTTATTTTTATTTAGACTGACTGCCTTCCCGGTTGGTTTATTTTTATTTAGATCGACTGCTTTCCCGGTTCTTTTTATTTTTAACTAGACCGATTGCTTTTTCGGTTCTTTTATTTTCATTTAGACCGGCTGCATTCCCGGTTCTTTTAATTTTACTTAGACCAGCTGCCTTCCCGGTTATTTTATTTTCATTTAGATCGACTGTCTTCCCGGTTCTTTTTATATCATTCATATGAACAATAATATGAAAACAAATAGACTAGTTGCCTTCTTGGTCTTTTATTTCATGCATATGAGCAATAATGTGAAAACAAGCATACATTCAAGCATTCAATTTAGCTATCTAGCTCTTTCTCAAAATTATTATTTTTATCATATTCATTAAATTATCTCCTCATATATCATATAAAATTATCAATCATAACTTGTCAAGAATTTCATTTATCTTTTCATTATATATTTCATCAACTCATTATTTCATTAATATTACTTCTCATATAATAAATTTTGAACATATCAATTATTCATATAATATCAATCAACCAACTTTCATATATCATCCAATCATTGTAATTGAATAATTAATTCAAATATCATCACTTTATATTTCATATTTATCTCGATTACTAAAAGTAAATCTAACTCACAACGTAGCACTTAAAGCTACCCGTGGATCACCTCCTTGCTTTTCCTGCTATTTTCAACAATTTCACTTGATTGCTAATCGTCAACACCTGACATAATATTTATATTAAAATTTCTAATTTATTCTTTAATTCTTCCATAATTCACACCCTTTAATTTTTACATCAAATTCCGGGTAATTTCATGTATGCATAATTTCAAAAATAAAATTAACATTATTACCTTTTGTTTTTTCTTAAAGCTTCCTTTGAATCTCTTAAAAATTCTCCCGTAAAATTCTTCAAAATTTCAAATTTTCAACCTTTCCGTGAGTTCTCAGGTGTTTAAAGAAATAGAGTAATTTGAATTGAAGAAAGAAGGAAACCAAACAGGATTTGGTAAGAAAAATCAAAATAAAATAAAAACTATATTTATATATAGAAACCGCCCTGCCATCGTTTTGATGTTGATGCTGTTTAACATGCAAGAAATTGCATGTTACTTTGACAACACCTGGACTCCAGGTGTTGTCAACTGTTTTTTTTCCTTATTCTTTATAACTAAACCTAGACACTTCTAGGTTTTTTTGTTTTTTTTCTTCATAATAGTAAAATTTTCACATATATATATATATATAATTTTAATTCCATATCATATTTATCAAATTACTTTTTTTACCCTTACTTTAAGAATACGGGTATTATAATTCTACCTACCTTATAAAAATTTCATCCCCAAAATTTCCTTACCTAACTCATGAAAAGCTAGGGTACTCATTCCTCATTATTGCATCATGTTAAGTAATTTCTTCAACGTCATTATTTTGCCGTAATACTCAAATCAAAGGAATAACTTTATTACGTAGGACTTGTTCTTTTCTGTCTAGAATTCTGATTGGTACTTACATAAAGGTCAAATCTTCTTGAAGTTCTTCAGCCTGATTTGGCATACTATAGGATTCATCATGTAAACATTTTCTCAAAAGTGAAACATGAAACACATTATGTAATTGCTTCAACTTTGGAGGCAATTATAGGTTATGCACAAATAGCCCAACTTTCTCAATAACCTCATAGGGTCCCACATACCTCAGACTCAACTTTCATTTCTTTTGACCCTCAACACACATTTCCATGGAGATATTTTCAAATACACCCAATCACCTACTTAAAACTCAAGAGGTCTTCTTCTATTCTCAGCATAGTTATTAGGTATACTCTGTGCTGCTTTAAGGTTCTCTCTAACCCCTTTAATCCTCTCAGTTGTTAACTAAATAATTTACGGACCAAATATATTTCTCTCTCCCACTTCTTCCCAATATATAGGAGTTCTATACCTCCTACCATACAATGCCTCAAACGATGCCATTCCAATACTAGATTGATGTTGATTATTATAAGCAAATGCAATCAAAGGTAAGTAAGCATCCCAACTTACTGAGAAAATCATCATGTTTTTCCTCAATACATCTTCTAGTACTCTAATAATCCTTTCTGTCTGCTCATCTGTTTGAGGATGAAAAGTTGTACTAAACTGCAACCGCGTACACTTGGCTTTCTGAAAACCTCTCAGAATATAGATATAAATCTAGAATTTCTATCTGATACAATGCTTAAAGGTACCCCATGTAATCTTACTATTTTAGCTACATATAGTTCAACTAACTTTTTATGACTCAAATTAGTTTTAATTGAAAGAAATTGAGATGACTTAGAAAGTCTATTTACTATCACTTACGCTATATCGTGACCTCTCTGGGTATAGGAAAATCCAGAAACAAAATCCATACTCACATTTTTCTATGGTCATTCAAGCACAGGAAGAGGCTGTAGTAATCCTTCCAGATGTTTATTCTCTGACTTCACTTGCTGACAAACCAAACATCTAGAAATATATTCAGCTACATCCCTCTTCAATCTTGACCACTAGTAATTTTATCTCAATCCTCTATACATCTTCTTGTTACTCGGGTGCATCGAATATACATCATCATGTGCCTCTTTAAATATCTCATTTCTCAACTCAACATTATTGGGAATACAAATCCTATGTTCCAATACCAAAATACCATCATTTCTAATTTTGAACTCATATTACTTTCTACTAAGCACTTACTGCTTAATCTTCTCTATCTTTTCTTCTCTACCTTGCATCTCTAACAAGCATTTTACTATAGATGATTGTACAACTATGTTTGCTAACAACGATCATCTATCACTGATATTCAACTTCATTCTTATCTTTCTTAAATCTATCATCTATTTCACATCATGACTCTCAATAGTAGTTAATCTTCATGTAGATTTTATTTTCAATGCATCAGCTACCACATTCGCCTTCCTCGGATAATAATGAATTGTACAATAATAGTCACTAATCAACTCCATCCACTATCTTTGCCTCAAATTCAACTCTATCTAGGTAAGTAAGTATGTCAAACTTTTATGATCAGTGAATATCTCACAAGTGACTCCATACAAATGACGTCTCCAAATCTTTAAAGCAAATACTATTGCAACCAACTCTAAGCTATGGGTCGGATAATTTCTATCATGATTTTTCAATTGCCTAGAAATATAAGCCACAACTTTCCCATGTTACATCAATACACATCCCAACCATTAATGCGATGCATCACTGTACACTATAAATCCTTCATCACCAGAAGGAAGCACCAATACTGGAGTTGTAGTCAATTTCTCCTTTAGTAATTTGAAACTTTTCTCACACTCCCAAAACTATGCAAATCTTACCTCTTTCCTGGTCAATCTAGTCAACAATATTGCAATAATAGAAAAATTCTAAATGAATCTTCTATAATAATCAGCTAACCCCAAGAAGATTCTAATCTCAGTCACGTTAGTTGGTCTCTCACAACTCAACATTGTCTCTATTTTTTGCGGATCAACTGTTATACCATCTCTAGATATTACATGCCCCAAGAAAGTTACTTCATTCAACCAAAACTCACATTTAGAAAATTTTGCATACAATTTCTCTCTTCTCATAATCTCCAACACAGTCTCTAAATATTTCACATGTTCTTCCTCATTTTTAAAATATACCAAAATGTCATCAATAAATATAACCACAAATTTGTCAAAGAATAGTTTAAACACTCTATTCATCAAATCCATGAATGTTGCTAGAGCATTTGTCAACCCAAATGGCATCACAAGAAACTCATGGTGACCATAATGTGCCCTAAAAGCAGCCTTAGGCACCTCTCCATCCTTTACCTTCAACCAATGATAGCCTGACCTTATGTCTATCTGAGAAAACACCCATGCTCTCTGTACTGCTCAAACAAATCATTTATCCTGAGCAAAAGATATTTGTTTTTAATGGTGATCTTATTCGGTTGTTTGTAGTCTATACACAACATCATCGTTCTATCTTTCTTTTTTCACAAACAATACAGGGGCTCCCCATGGCAACATAATTGGTCGAATAAATTGTTTATCTAACAACTCTTGAAGCTGAACTTTTAACTCTCTCAACTCAGTGGGTACCATTCTTTAGGGTGCTATAGATATATGTGATGAACCTGGTATCACATCAATAGAGAATTTAATCTCCCTACTGGGAGGCAAACTAAACAACTCATCAAGAAATACATCATAAAAATCTTTCACTACTAAAATTTCTTCTAACTCTCTACTCTCATTTCTAAAATCCACCACATTTGCCAAATTCTCCTCACATTCTTTCCTTGACCATTTACTACTAGTCAGAGCAAAATAAGATAGTTCGAGAGTATCTTACATTCTTCCTGAAACTAAATTCCTCTTGTCCATATCCTGGACACTTCATTCTTTCTGGAACATTCAACCCAGGCGTAATACGTCGACAACCAATTCATTCCCAAAATGAAATGAAAATCTATCATATTCAGAGATAATAAATCCACTTCAAAGTATCTATCACCTATACGAATAAAAAAACCCCGATAAGAATTTTTTATCACAACTCTATCCCTAGTAGGAACCTCAACAACAATATTATCAATCAAAGAACTATCACATGCATCAATGCATCTCATAAAAGTATTTGATGCAAAAGAATGAGTTATATCAGGATCAATCAATAATATGGCAAGTCTATTAAGAATAGATATTGTACCCATCATGACATCAGGAGTTGCTTACACATCTTGTTGGGTCAGTGCATATACTCTACTCTCTCTGGGTTGCGTCTGACTATCTCACCCTTTTTTCAGCAGATATTCCTCTGCCTCTGCCCTGCATACTCCTTGATCCACCACCTCTCTCCACTTGTTTTTTCCCAACACCTCCAATACTTATCTCAATAGATTTTCCCACTGGACAATCTGTATTACTATGTCCTCCCTCACCACATACCAAGCACATCAAAATAGAACAATTCTGAGAAAAATACCCTGTCTGAGTACATCTATAACAAACTTTTGTTTCTCGATCATACATTAGGTTATCACTTTCCCTTGGTGGCATACTTACTCCTCTACCATAACTTCCAGTTTTCATAACTTGTCTCCCAAATCTAGAGGTCCCACCAATATTCCTCTCAGCTACAGAAGTAACAGATCCTGCTTGCTTTTGGCTCTGTATTATAGTTCCCTATAATAAGGAACGTCCTCTCTAGGGTGGTCTCCCACCCTGCACACTCATACTACCACTACCTCTAGAACCTTCATGTCTAAGCCTCTTCAACTACTTTTTTTTTTCTCTCTCTCTCTCTTAAAATCCATCACATCTTTCTCAATCTAAAGTGTTATATCCACCGACCTAATATAATTCATATGCCTCATATTAGATAGTTTCGATCTAATTTCAAAATATAATCCATCTAGGAACCTCTTCTCCTTTCTGTCTACCATTTTCGATACAAACCTTGACAAAGCCACAAATCTACTATCATACTGAGCCACAATCAACATATTTTACCACAAATAAATAAAATCTCTCTTCTGTTAGGCTCTGAAAGTATATGAACAATATTTATAAAATAACAAGCCTCCTTAAACCTACTCCAAGTTAAGGGTCTATCAACATATGCACTTAGTCAAAGAGGAATGCCCTCTCACCATTCTAAAGCCTCTCCCTCTCTAACTTGAACGTAGCAAAGGCAACCCTCTGCCTGTTAGTCACTGATAAAATACCAAATAATCTCTCTACATGGTTCACTTATAGCTCAAGCTTAAAAGGATTCATAGGTCCTTTAAATAATAAAACATTAAACTTTATATCTAATAAAACAATCTCCATGCATCTCTTGCATAAACTCACATTTCTCCTTTTGAACGTCTACTATTATTGGATTTACAACAACCTCAAGCACTACTGTAACTTGTTCATCAAGTCTATGCCATAGACTATTAAGTCTATCATCTATACCATTCATTTTCTCAAGAGCATGAGCAAGATATTCTCTTAGCTAATCTCTTTCAATTCCAGATTCACTCACACCCTTACTAGTATCAATTATACTGTCAACATGTTCCCTTCTAGAAACCACAGATTCAGTCTCAATCTCCATCTCAATCTCAGCTCGTCTAAAAATTTGGGGCCTATCATGCCCTCTCTGATCAACAACTCTAACTCTAAGTTTCCCATGTCCACGCGACATCCTCAGACTATTCATTAACATATAGTTTGTTAAATCTTCGACGTATTTAAAATTTATAAGTAATCTACAGAATCATAAACCTAATGCTCTGGTACCAAAATTGTAATGACCTATCCTGGGTTGGCCACCCCAAAATAGTATCATCACGTTTTGAAATCTCAGCACGACACATATATGCAACAATATAAAAACGTACATCTACTGAATGTGTGTGTGTGTGTGTATATATATATATATATATATATATATATATATATATATATATATATATATATATACACACACACACATCAATCCTCAACCCTCAAAAGGAGATCTACATTATTAAAATTTCAACAGAAATAATATACAGAACATATGATGCATGAATATTTATAATATTTTTTTTCCATTAGTCTGAGGATGTGGACCACATGGCTTATAGAAAATAATTCAGTATGAATCTCAACTCACCCATCTATTTGTCCTGTCTGCTTCCTGAAATTATTTAACAATGAGGAGTGAGCTTCACAAGCTCAATGAATTAAATTTAGTAGAAGTACTCGATTATATACTTCTGGTCACATCTTATAATTCATTTGCATCTAATAATCTTCTAATATTCATTCATATATTTTCTCATATAATTCAATAACAATATTCTATTATCACTACTCATTTAATAATTCCAACCATTATACAATCTATGATTAAATTAATCATCAAACATATCAATCTTTCAATCATATATTTAATAATCTCTAGATTTTCAATTCAACATCATCATTTACCTCGTTATGAGGTTCACAGCATATAATTAATCAATCAAATAAATTTTTTTATCGTGTCATACTTTCACATTTCTTTTTCATCATATCAGTCTCTCTGTGAGGCTAATTTGTCTATCAATAAATTCACAATCAAGAATGATACTTTAGCATCTTAAGCAATAATAATCGATATTTAAAACAAATGCAATGTATGAATTTAAATTATCATATCATTTCAAATTATAATTTGGGAACATCTTCCCATATGTCGACATATTTCAACTTTGACTGGCTACCTTCGGCCTTCCCAGTTCTTTATTTTCAGTTAGACCAACTATCTTCTCGGTTATTTTATTTTCAGCTAGACCGGCTGCCTTCCTAGTTCTTTTATTTTTATTTAGACCGGCTGCCTTCCCGGTTATTTTATTTTTAGCTAGACTGGTTACCTTCTTGGTTCTTTTTATTTTCAGCTAGACCGACTGCCTTCTCGGTTATTTTATTTTCATTTAGACTAGTTATTTTCCCGGTTCTTTTATTTTTATTCAGACCGGTTGTCTTCTCGGTTCTTTTATTTTCATTTAAATTGGCTATCTTCCCGGTTATTTTATTTTCATTTAGATCGGTTGCCTTTCCAATTCTTTTTATTTCATGCATATGAACAATAATATGAAAACAAACAGACCAGCTACCTTCATAATTTTTTATTTCATGCATATGAGCAATAATATGAAAACAAGCATACATTCATGCATTCAATTTAGCTATCTAGCTCTTTCTCAAAATTATTATTTTTATCATATTCATTAAATTATCTCCTCATATATCATATCAAATTATCAATCATAACTTGTTAAGAATTTCATTTATCATTTCATTATATATTTCATCAACTCATTATTTCATTAATATTACTTCTCATATAATAAATTTTGAACATATCAATTATTCATATAATATCAATCAACTAACTTTCATATATCATCCAATCATTGTAATTGAATAATTAATTCAAACATCATCATTTTATATTTCATAATTATCTCGATTACTAAAAGTAAATCTAACTCATCATGTAGCACTTAAAGTTACCCGTGGATCACCTCCTTTCTTTCCTGCTATTTTCAGCAATTTCACCTGATTGCTGATCGTCAACACCTAACATAATATTTATATTAAAATTTCTAATTTGTTTTTTTTAGTCATCAGGTGTTTAAAGAAAAAGTGTAATTTGAATTGAAGAAAAAAGGAAACCAAACGGAACGTAACATTACGTTTAGAACTAAATGAATAATTCAATTTATTTTTGAATGAGTTGAAAAACAAATTCATTTATAAATAAATTGAATTGATTTTTTATATTAAATTATAGAATTAAATTGATATCTCATCTTTAGAATATTTGAAATAAAAAAGAATTAAATTTCATTTTTTTTAAAGTACTCATAACTTTCTAAATAATTATTTATTACCAAATAATCTCCAAATGAATATTTGCTCTCATCAAAAGGAGTGCAAGACCAATCAAAGATTCACAGGAGCAAAAAACCTACTTCTCTACCTCTCATCAAGGTACCTCTTCACATAATATTAACTTACAAATACCCCAATTCAATAACAAGATCCTCCACGTGTATACAATTTCACTCAGAAAAGAGAAACAAAGTTACACTACCTTAAGGCTTGTGATACCACCTTAATTGGCTTGCTTCTTCCCCACCTAGCTGGTCCAGGTCGTGGCCCATCAGAAGCGCAACCACAGTCACTTGATCATCTCTCATCATCATCCACAAGGTGGGATGATCAAGATTTCAATCAAACAAAATGAGAAATCAAACCCTAAAATTTTTTTTAGGTGTTTCGAATCCCATGAAAAAGTGTTCATGCTCCATAAAAACTCCTAAAAACTAGATTAATAAATTTTGAAAATTTTAATTACACGATAGATGCTTATGAGAGTTAGACTTTAATTTAATTTCTTTTATTTTATTATTAAGAAATTCTAATTAAGGAAGAGATCAAGTTAAAATATTATTTTTCCTTTTGATTTTTCTATATTTTCGATCAAACACATGATGGAAAAATCATTATTATTTTTCCCTCACTTTTTTTTCTTGTTACATTTTTCTGCTACTAGTAGTAAAACTTGCAGTGTATGCTTGTAGGATTAAACTAAGTTATTATATCTTTATTATTGTTGTTTTGATATTAGGTTGGATTTATCTTTTTAGATAATTCCTATTTATCATGTGTCAGGATTATCAGATAGTTAAGATTATCATAGTTTTATTTTGTCATTATCAGTTAGAGGTTTGGGTTATCATATTACCTCATCACAGCTACTATAAATAGTTAGCCTCAGTTCATTGTAAAATTATCATTCAATAAACAGTTCTTCAGAAAATTGTTTTTTGTGTGTGAAATTTTACATTTTGTATCAGAACCTGGTTTGAGGCTTGAAGGGCAATAAGGTAGGATTCAGGAGTTCAGAATCCAGGAGTGGTAGGTGGATCCAGGATTTGAAGACCCAGGAGTTCAGGGCAGCAGTCAGTGACGCTGGATAGACCTCCACGTAACCCATAAGCCGTCGGAAAGTAAAACAACACCACACACACCAGAAGGTGCGGATAGTGCCAACCAGATCCGACGATCGTTGGTTATAGTTGACCAGTAGAGGCTATTGGTTATACTTTGCTTGACCGAAATACGTTGTCATCAATCGAGAAAGTCATCGGAATCGTGACTTGCAGCGAGCCCGTGACCATTTTCGTGAAGAAATTGAGAGGTCTGGTGTGTTTAAAGTTTGGTGCGTTTTGATTTTTGTTTTGCTGATATACTGGTTTGTTCACATTTTTTTTTCTTTTATTATTATTATTGTTTTTGGAAAATTA
Source organism: Bretschneidera sinensis (assembly GCA_023935145.1). Lineage (NCBI taxonomy): Eukaryota > Viridiplantae > Streptophyta > Magnoliopsida > Brassicales > Akaniaceae > Bretschneidera > Bretschneidera sinensis. Next base: position 29,295,394 of record CM043699.1, read on the forward strand.
CAATGGCCACCCTTAACAATAATAATAATAACACAATACAACCACAAATACAAAGTTTGACGGAAAAACCAATTTTGAGTATTGGAGGGTCCAGATGCAATTGTTGTTTGAATACCAGGAGTTGTGGACTATTGTTTCCGAGGGTATTGTTGGGCCAGCAGATGCTGCAACAACCAGGAAGGATTCAAAAGCGAGGTTTTTCATTAATCAGTCGTTGGATCTGGTGATTTTTGAGAAAATCGCACATACAACATCAACAAAACGGGCGTGAGACACTCTGATGAACACATACAAGGGAGCAAAAAAGATGAAGAAAGTCCACTTGCAGACTATGCAGAGGCAGTTGGAGCTTCTATAGATGAAGAAAATGGAGAAAGTGGCAGATTACTGCTCATGGATATTGGCTCTTGTTAATCAGATGAAGTCCAATGGTGAGACAATTTCAGATGTTCAGATCATAGAGAAGATTCTCCGAACACTGACTGAGAAGTTTGAGTACAAGGTGACTGCCATCGAGGAGTCTAAAGATTTCGAGGAGATAATGTTGGATGAGTTGATGGGCTCACTCCAAGCCCACGAACAACGGTTGGATGAAAAATCTGAGATCGAAGTGGAGGAAGCTTTGTAGAGCCAGTTGAGTTTTAAGAAAGACAAAGTGGAGACCTGAAAGAATTCTAAGGCAAGCTAGAAGGGTCAGAACTCACAAAATTGGAGGGGAAGTGCTTCCAGATCTAGCCAGGCGAAAGGCGGAGGAGGTAATAACACTAATCAGAAGAATAAATCTCAGATTTAGTGTTTCAGATGCAAAAAATATGGCCACTATAAGAATGAGTGCAAATCTAATGGGAAAAATTTTCAGGTAAATGTTGCAGCATGTAGTGTAGCAGTGGATGATGTCAGGTACAAATGATTTCTGGATACAGGCTGCAGCAACCATATATGTGGTAGGAAAGAGATGTTCTCAGAATTGGATGAGACCTTTACTTCGGAAGTGAAGTTTGGGAATAGCTCAAAGGTGCTAGTGATGGGGAAGGGAAAAATCTCCATCTCTCTGAATGATGGATCCAAGAATACCATCTCAGAGGTATTGTTTGTCCCGAGTCTGCATCAAAATCTGTTGAGTATTGGGCAACTTTCAGAGAAGGGGTATGATATGCAGATCTACAGAGGGGTATACACCATCAAGGATGCACAGAAAAGTTTGATAGCAAAGGTGAATATGTCATCAAGTCGTTTGTTTCCGCTGTATATTAACAGTGACATTTTACCATGCCTTAGTTCTGTAATCAGAAATGGAAGTTGGTTATGGCATATGCGGTTTGGCCAAGTGAACTTTGGAAGTCTGAAGCTACTTTCTTCAAGGAAGATGGTTTCAGGATTATCGGTCATTGATCCTCCTAATAAGGTATACGAGACATGTGTTGTGGGAAAGAAGCACAGGGACCCATTTCCTACAAAAAAGACGTGAAAAGCTAGTGAGCCATTGGAGCTAGTGCACTCAAACCTATGCTCTGTGGAGACTCCGTCGAATGGGGGATATAGGTATTTTATTACCTTTATTGATGACTTCAATAGGAAGGCTTGAGTGTATTTCTTACAGAAGAAGTCAGATGCTTGTGATGCCTTTAAGAGATTTAAGGTATTGGTGGAGAATAAGAGTGAAAGGTCTATCAAGACTCTAAGAACAGATCGGGGGACAGAATATGTTTTCTGTGATAGTTTCTTACAAAAACATGGCATCAATCATCAATTGACAGCGAGATATACTCCTCAGCAGAATGGTGTAGCAGAGAGGAAGAGTAGAACAGTCATGGACATAGTCAGGTGTATGTTACACTTGAAGAAACTGCCCAAAGGTTTTTGGGGTGATGCAGTTACTTATGCGTTATATCTATTGAATAGATGTCCCACCAATAATGTTCTCGAAAAGACTCCTCAAGAAGCCTGGACTCGACTCAAACCCAACATTGAAAACTTACGAGTGTTTGGGTGTATTGCCTATGCTCATGTACCTGATGGTTTAAGAAAGAAGCTTGATGATAAGGCAGAAAAATGCATCTTCATCGGCTACAGTCAGGTAATGAAGGGTTATAAACTTTATAATCCAGTGATCGAAAAGGTGATTGTCAGCAGGGATGTCACCTTCGATGAGTAGGGATGATGGGATTGGTCTTACGGTAAGGGGAGATCTTCAAACATTGATATCAACCTAGATGAGATTGATGGTCATCCCAGAGAGAATCCGGTTTCAACCCCAGTGGTTCCACCATCCCCGGTAAACCCACATCCAGCAGAATCTTCTAGTCGTCCACAACGTGAACGGGTGTTGCCAGCTCGTTTGCAGGATTATGTTCTCAGTAATGACGACGATCCAACAGATGAAGAGTTGATGAACTTTGCATTTGTGATCCTATCACATATGAAGATGCTACTCGTACTGATTGCTGGTTGAAAGCAATGAAAGAGGAGATAGGTGCGATTGAAAAGAATAACACATGGGAGCTTACTAATTTGCCAGGTGGAAAGCAGCCCATTGGTGTTAAGTGGGTGTACAAGACAAAATACAAGCCGAATGGTAAGGTGGAATGCTACAAAGCTCGTCTAGTTGCAAAAGGTTACAAGTAAAGACCAGGGATTGATTTTTTCGAGGTGTTTTCTCCTATTGCCAGACTTGACACTATTCGCTTGATTGTGTCTCTTGCTGCACAGAATCGCTGGAGAATCTTCCAGATAGATATGAAATCCGCATTTTTAAATGGGGAGAGAGGGGAGGAAGTCTACATACAGCAATCTACAGGGTATGTAAAGAAAGGGCAAGAAGATAAGGTCTACAAGCTGAAGAAGGCCTTATATGGGTTGAAACAGGCACCCAGAGCGTGGTATTCACGTATTGACACATATTTTATCCAGCATGAGTTCCAGAGATGTCCTTATGAGCACACTTTGTATATCAAATCCAATTCCCATGGAGATATTCTTATTGTGTGCTTATATGTTGATGATCTGATCATTACAGGTAATAATCCTGAGATCATTGCAGAGTTCAAGAGTGTAATTACTGGTCATTTTGAGATGACAAATTTGGGGTTGATGTCCTACTTTCTCGGCATTGAGGTGACTCAGACAGATGATGGTATCTTTGTGTGTTAGAAAAAGTATCTTGGTGATGTGCTGAAAAAGTTCAAGATGGAGGGATGTAAGTCGATGCTGACTCTAGTTGAAAAAAGGTTGAAGTTGGAGAAGGATGGGTCTGGTGAGCTAGTTGATGCTACCATCTTTCGGAAGCTAGTAAGAAATCTGAGATACTTAACTTCTACTAGGCCTGATATTTCTTATGGAGTTGAGCTTATTAGCAAGTTCATGGACTCTCCGAGGCAATCTCACTTGCAGGCTGGCAAACGTATTTTGCCATATGTGAAAGGTACACTGGGTGATGGTATCTTTTACTCTTCCTCTAACAAAGTTGAGCTTGTTGGATATACAGATAGTGACTGGGCAGGTGATATGGAGAAGAGGAAAAACACTTCTGGATTTGCGTTCTATCTTGGTTCTGGAGTATTTTCTTGGTCATCAAAGAAGCAACAGGTGGTTGCTCTATCGACAACAGAAGCTGAGTACATTGCAGCTGTTGGTGGTGCTACACAGGCTGTGTGGCTGCGTCGCATGCTTTCTGAGTTAAAGCATCAACATGATGCTCCCACAGTGATCCACTGCGACAACAAGTCCACCATTACCCTGACCAAGAATCCAGTATATCATGGTAGAAGTAAGCACATTGATATCAAGTTTCACTTTGTACGAGACTTGGTGAAAGAGAAAGAGATCGTGATTGAGTACTGCTGTTCAGAGGAACAGGTTGCAGACATCTTCACCAAACCGCTCAAAGTTGACACTTTTCAGAAGTTTAAGAAGTCTTTGGGCATGATGAGTTATGAAGGACTTGGTTTAAAGGGAGCTATGTAGGATTAAACCAAGTTATTATATCTTTATTATTATTGTTTTGATATTAGGTTGGATTTATCTTTTTAGATAATTCCTATTTATCATGTGTTAGGATTATCAGATAGTTAAGATTATCATAGTTTTATTTTGTCATTATCGGTTAGAGGTTTGGTGTTATCATGTTACCTCATCACAGCTACTATAAATAGTTGGCCTCAATTCATTGTAAAATTATCATTCAATAAGCAGTTCTTTAGAAAATTCTTTTTTGTGTGTGAAATTTTACAATGCTATTATATAATTCTCCATCGACTTTACGAAAATAAGCGAAAACGTATAAAATAAACATACATGTATACAAGCTAGTAGTTCGTAGTTAATTGCACGTTAAATCTTATAATCGTTTTAGAGTTTCACTATTGTTAAGATTTGAAACTGCTGTCCTTAATTGTTAAACAAAGAAAAGAGTAAAAGAGCAAATGATTTATCAATTTTTTGTACATTGGTTATATGCCTTGTACCTATCATTTAACACCAATCAAATATGTGAATATAAATGGAGAGGTGGGGGTTTCTGTGAAAGCACATTGGATCACCACTAGCTTCTGAATCATGAAGATATTAATGGAGTATTATAGTATGCAGTAATATCATGAATATTGAGTATCTGTTACAGGTAAGTTAGTTCCTCTGTCCCCATACAATAAGACACACTGTACCCTAAAGTTGGATCAAGCTTCTCAATACTTGCAAACCCTACTAAAATAATTCTATTCCAATCTTATAAATTACAATTATGGCAAACTGATACTATATTATAGCTTCCAAACAGAGAAAGGATAACTACATTACGTAAAAAGAAAATGGAATTTTTAAAAGGTCAACTTCGCCATCATAATCCAAATGAATTGCAAGTTTTAGCAATTTTTTAATCTGGGTACTGCCTGAATGAAAGAAAATTAAATAAATCAGATCAAATTTTCTTATTATAGATAAATAATAAATAACGATAATAATGAAGAAGAAGTAGATATCTAGACAATAAAATATAAGTAGAAAAGAAAGTGACGAGACCGTGACATGAACGAACTTGGATAGGAGTCAACATCCACAGTAACTAAACCCATCGTTAAAAAGCCTGCAAATATTTTAGTCAAAATATAAGAAGACTCGGTCCATAAAATCACATGCTTTTTCTGGAGAAGAGAGTTTCAGATCTCAGGCTCGCATTAAAACCTAAGCGATGACTAAAGAAAAGCAAAAAGATCAATCTAAGACCGACACATCTTAAAAAGAAGGGCACTTAAATGGGAAAAGAGAAGAAGAAAACCTGAACCTTTTATGAGATCAATTTTTTTTAGTAAAAAATTGTGAAATAAAATCAATAAAAAATTCTAATCACAAAATAGAAGATCATCAAAGTTGAGAGTACACAAAAAATTGCATCCACAAGAAGTTTTCCATTTTTGCTCGTCCGTTGTTAACTGAGTTTCTCAAAGTTACTATTCGAACATCAAAATTACTGGGATGGACAATAGAAATTAATAAAAATGAAAACTCCCCACCAGAGCTCGAAATTAAAACCAATAACAAGAGCATATATAAAGAGGACTCTGTTAATAGATTTCCAATAAGAAAACATAAAGTAATATCAAGAGGTATATTTTTTGGTTAAAAGGAGAAACACATGCGGATCAGTTACCTTGCTATTGGAGTACATTTCACTGGGATTAACCATCTAGTAATGAATTAAAGCATCAACAAGCAAATCTTTAATTGATTTTGTCTTTATAAACAGATCATATACTAAACCAAATATTATTGAATAACTAGCATATTTATATGTTACACTTGAAATGAGGACTGGCTTAGTTTTAAAAGAAAAAAAAAACCCACCTGAGCAAATATAAATATCTGATGGACATAAATATCAAGACATTAAAAAAGAAATTAAAGATAATAAAATAAATATATCTACCTTTTTGTTTCCAAATAAGTATGATGTAGCCCATAACACCCTGGCCCAATAAGAAACTCACACATGGACTCAGATGTCACCTATAGGACGACGACACTGTCGAGCCTCCTCAGCATGGTAAGGCACACGTGGAACAAGCGAGAAACGCCACCGCCATGTCAAAGCACAATTAACGGACCTAATTTCCTTTGATACACGCGATCACCTTGACACACTCAACACCCTGATCACACTATTAAGACTTACCTCTGAGTCCCGGGATCAGAGAGACAAACCCATGCCTTCCCCATGTGTGCAGACTCCACTCGGAGGATTATATATAGTCTGAGGTATGTAAGTCCAAAAAAAAAAAGACAAGACTTTACTTTTTCAACACCACTTGACTTTAGAGAAAACCCTCGGCCTCGGCCTCTCCCAAACCCTCGTTCTAACTAGAGCATCGGAGCACCCTCGGAGGTCTCCCCCTGATTTTATTTCGAGGGTCTTTAGTTCACCTCTGTTACTTGTGCAAGGCTACGTCAGCACTGAGGTCACGTCAGCACCAAGGCCACGTCAGCACCGAGGTCACGTCAGCACCAAGGCCACGTCAGCACCAAGGCCACGTCAGCAATAGCGATTTTTCGGCATCAACAGATTGGTGCCGTCCGTGGGAAACCACAATCTCTTGCTATAGCGAAAGCAAAGAAGTATAAAAGAACTCATCTGTTGCGATGCCGTCGAGAAATAATACAAGAAAAATCGACAAGGAAGCCCAACAGCGTGCTCTGCTCCCGTCCGGGGCAGCACCCGCAGCCAGCAATCTAGACCCAGATTCACTGCAATTCCCAAGAACGCAACCCCCGGGTGGAGCAGATGGCCCCCCGTCCTGGACCAACTCTCTTGATTACGAGGAAGCGGCCGTGCATCCTCATGCTGCCCCTGTGACTCAAGCCCAATTCCAAGAACTCTCCTAGATGATAGCCGACTTGGCAGCCCAAGTCCGAGGTGGAGGCCAGCAACCTTCCTTTTCTCCCCACCAAGCTCCTGAGCAAGCAAAGTCATCTGATCGAGATGACTCGAACTACAACCAGCCCCCTACCGAGCCCTCGTTGCGTTGCAGCAGGTCCAAGGAAAGCTCGTCCTCGAAGAGCAATGATGAGAGTCATAAAATGCATCTTAATAGTACTTAATTTTTAGCATTTCAGGGTTGATCTAGGTTTTAATTGCACTTTTATATGTTAACAACTCTAAAGTGTCATTCTTGGATCATTGATCTATTTCGATACATTTTCAAGAACTTTAAGCTCAAAAGATGAGGATAAGTTATCATTGCTTGAAGCACAAAGAATCGAGGCATACCGAAGTGAAGTCGTGTATGTGGAAGGACAAATGAAGAGAAATCAAGTTTTGAATGCGTGCACTGCGGCCGGAAGATATCCAAGCCTCGGCCTCCAGAACTAAAGTAAAAGAGCAAGGAAGAAGCTTCAGTGGAAGCCGTGGCCTGGACTAAGTAGGGCCGCGGCCTCCAGCAAGGCAAGAAAACAAAGAAATAGTGGAAACCATGACATAAGGAAGGGAGAGCCGCGGCGCCCACCCGGTCCACTTCTCCGAGATATGACCTGATTAAGACTTTTTAATGCTTGTTTAAACCCTAGAACACCCTTGAAACTTTTGTAATATAAATAGATCACTTAGAGTTTAATTGAAGATCATTCATTAGAGGCCAGAGGCCGGGAAAAACATCATGAAGGTTGCCACACTCTCCCCCATGGCCAACTAATATCCAAGCGAGGCGAAGGGATGAATCCTTAGGTGTAATCGTTCTTAATTTCTAGTCTTGATTCATTGTAATTTTTATTTATTATCATTAAACATTGTTATGATTTACTTTTTAATCTAATTAGAAGATTTCATCTTAATCCGGTGATTACATCTTTCTCCCCCATATAAGTCTAGTTATACTCTTCTTATGTGATGTTGTTGAGGTGTGATTGAATTCGGTAGATTTCTCTTATAAATTTGTCCATTACTACGGTATTGTCATTATGATATATTGTCGTTTCTTGATAATCTATAAGTTAGGTCATGTGTGCTTGAAAGTAAAGAGTATTTCGTAACAATTACATTAGGGTTTATATATGTGCTTTAATTGAATATTTGTCGATTGCTTGTTTGGGATGTGAAACTTGCAATCGAGATAAAAAAAAATTGAATCAAGATTGGAATAAGGAAACGAACCTAGGGAGGATGCCCGGACCCTTGTTGTTCTCTATTATATTTACACAACTATTTCATACTACTTTAAACTCAGATTCTTTCCTTAGACTTTTATCGTTTCGTATTAAAGTTTACATCCTCTCTTATAGTTTGCTTGTCTCCCTATGGAATCGGCACCCTAAAGCTGTGCTACAACTACCGCGTTACACTTTGGGTGTAATCAAATTTTGGCGCCGTTACCGGGGAATACACGCTTAAGTACAAGAAAGATTGTCAACTTTGAGACAAGACGGTAGAAGAATTGTGAATAGTTTTTCTTTTCAGCAGTTTGTAAAGGCGGTAACTTCGTTCCCCCTTTTAACTTGCTGCATTATTTTTTTGTTTCCTTTTTTTATAATTATTTTGTGATCTTGCATGCCCCGATATAGAGACACTTTGGGTAGATTTGCTTGTAGGCCTATGTTAGAGTCAGAATTAAATTCTTTTCTAAATCCTTTATTTGATAATCCATCTAGTCCCGAAGAGGATGAGTGAACACGAAGATCAACCCCCTAGGACCCTTCAGGATTACCTCCACCCTACACAAACATCCAAACCATCATACATCATGTTTCCAGCCAATACTCACCATTTAGATTTTAAAATAGGGATGATACAATTACTCCTTACGTTTCATGGTTTGGAAAGTGAAAACCCATATGTGCACATTAGAGAGTTTGAGGAAGTAGTTGCGACTTTTCATAGTCAAGATGCAACTGCTGACATTATGAAACTTAAGTTCTTTCCTTTCACTTTGAAGGATAGAGCTAAGAGTTGGTTATACTCACTGAGACCACGATCTATTGGGTCGTGGACTGAGATGACTCGGATTTTCTTTAATAAATATTTCCCTCAACATAAGACCAATGCTTTAAAAAGGCAAATCTCCACCTTTGCACAAAAGGATAGTGAGAATTTGTATCAATCTTGGGAAAGATTTAAGGAGTTGTTGAGTATGTGCCCTCACCATGGGTATGAGAATTGGCGCTTAGTGAGCTATTTTTATGAGGGACTTACATATAGGGAGCGCCAATTTGTAGAGATGATGTGTAATGGTGAATTTTTGGAGAAAGATGTTGATGAGGCCATAGAGTACCTCAATGAGCTTGCTGAAAAAGCTCACACTTGGACTGGACCTAGTACTATTGAAAGCACAAACAGGTCACGACCTGTAGGAAATCAAAATGGTGGTGGAATTTACCATCTTAGGGAAGAGGATAACCTTAAGGCTAAGGTCGAGATGCTCATTAGGGAACTAGATGCGTTAAAAACTAAGAGCTTAAAGCCAACACACGTAGCCAATCATACAAAGTCTTTGGAACCATGTTTTGTGTGTGGTGGGGTAGATCATCTCGCCCAAGAATGTCTCACATTTGCAGAGATGATAGGGATGTATGAGGAACAATGTAATGCCTTAGGTATGTACAAGAATCCTCTTTCACCTTTCTCTGATACCTATAATCAGGAGTGGCGAAATCACCCCAATCTTAGCTGGAAATCTAAAAACCAGCCGCCTACACAACCCCTAGATCATATCCTACACCATATCATGCACCTGCACCTTCTAGGAGTCCTTTAGAAGACATTTTGCATGCTTTTATTGAGGCACATGGTAAGACTAATGCAAGAATTGAATCTTTGATTACGTAGGTTATTGAAGAACATAAGGATCTAAAGAGCCAAGTGTCTAAGTTGATGAGCTCCTTAAGTGTGAATGAGTGAGGTAAGTTCCCTTCCTAAGCTCAGTCCATACACCATGGACAACACCTGGCGCAAAAGAATTTGAAGGAGATGAATGCTATTGTGGCACTTAATGGTAAGTCATTACATATCCCAACACCGAACAAATCAGAGGATGTGGACGAGAGCCACCAAGTATATATGATTGACTCACTCATGGAAAAGGTCCATCACCTTAATTCATTGGAGTCAATCCACACCCATGGGTTCACAAGAGCATATATTGAGCCAGAATCTGGAAATGTTACTGATGACATCTTTGAGGCCTCTTCAAAGTATACAAGCACCCAATTTAACAGTGAAGCAGTTGCTGGTGCATTCAGATCATGTTTGTCTATGAGGGAATAAAAGTGTCTGGCTGAAGATGTAAAACTTAGCACTTATAGGAGGCACCCCACAATATATCCTTTTACTTTTATTGTTTTCATATTTCTTTTTCTTGTTTATTGTTCGTATTTTTTTCTATCTATTTTCCAGTATTAACTTAGTATTTTTTTTTCAGGGACAAATATACAAAGCAGTTCAAATGGTGAAGCATAATTTTCAGCTTATGTGCACCTTTGGCTACAAAGGGAGTTTCCTTTACTCTTTTTTTTACATTAAGGTCAATGCAATTTTTAAGTTGGGAGTGGAGGAAACACATCTTTTTGTTTCCATAGTCTTTATTTCCATACATTTTTTTTCTTTTCCCACTGAACTGCTTGGTGTAGTTCTCCCTTTTTGTTTGTTTTTAGCATGCTTTGTGTTAGCCTTAGATGTAATTCACATGTTAATGATATAATCTTAATTAAGATAGTATATAGCATTTAGAAGAAGTTAAATTTTTCTTCGGTTTGAGAATAATTTAAGTGTCAATCATGATTTGGTTTGAGACTCTAGTTTGTGGTAAGATTGTATGAATAGTCTAAAGCATTTAGAGAAGTTTTATGTGTGATTGCTTTGTGAATACTTTTGCGGTCTCGACAAGCTCTAGAACTTATTTTATAATCACTTGAGGTGAATTCCTAGAATGCACACTACTTAGGATATGATATAGGCCATTTTTGGACCGTTTGAGCCTTTCAAACCTACCATTGCAATATCTATCACTAGTCACCTGTTTGAGCCCTTTTCTTGAAAAAGAATTTGAGCTTTGTTTCTTTGGAAAACCCATTTACTTACCCATATGAGCCTAAAAATATCTTATCCTTACCCTTCTTTTAAAAGAACTTAGTTATACACATCTGTTGAGAAGCACTGAAGAGGAGTAAGAATGGAAATATGAAAGATATTACTACCATAACCCAAGTATATTAAATGAGATAAGTTGGAGGTTGTGGAAAAGAAAAGAAAAGAAAAGAAAAGAATGAAAAAAGAGGTAAATGGTCTTATGCCAAAAATACAAAAGAAAAAGAACGAAATATAGCAAAGAAAGAAGAAAATAGAAGAAAAGTGGTGACTTATTGAGAGAAAAGCTCTTATAAAAATGTTTGAAATAGTTGGGTGTTGAAGCAAGGTTATTCAGTGCTTAAAGTGATTGTGTTTAAAGCTAAGAGATTGAGTTCTTTTACCTGCAAATCTTTCCTGTTCTTCCTTAACCTTTACCTTAGCCTAACATTACAAGCTTATTAAAGACCTATTGATCCAATGAAGTGTGATTTTTCTACAATAGTGGAGAGTGATTTGAAAAATAAGCCTATGGAGTTTGTTTATATGATTGATGTCACACAATTTATTATGTTTTTAGAGACTAAGACTTGTATTCATGAATGTTATGCATAAAATCATCCGGGTGTTCGGATTAATGGATTGTGGTCAGACGGATGATAAGAGTCAATAACGATTTTAAGATTGATGCTTGGATTACTTTTAGACTTAAGTGATATTTAATGATTCTATATGTGTGTGTTATATGTGATTTTTGAGATAAAGAGTGAATTGCTCCTAGTTTAACACTAACATTGCTTTACTTTGGTTTTATTCCTACCATAGAATTCATCTCTTGTTTTCGCTTGAATTGTTAGGTACTAGCAATAAGCTAGTTGGGGGTTGTGATGAGAGTCATAAAATGCATCTTAACAGTACTTAATTCTTATCATTTTAGGGTTGATCTAGGTTTTAATTGCACTTTTATATGTTAACAACTCTAAAGTGTCATTCTTGGATCATTGATCTATTTCGATGCATTTTCAGGAACTTTAAGCTCAAAATAGGAGGATAAGTTATCATTTCTTGAAGCACAAAGACTCGAGGCATACTGGAGTAAAGGCATGTATGTGGAAGGACAAATAAAGAGAAATCAAGTCTTGAATGTGTGCGCTGCGGCCGGAAGATATCCAAGCCTCGGCCTCTAGAACTAAAGCAAAAGAGTAAGGAAGAAGCTTAAGTGGAAGCCATAGCCTGGACTAGGTAGGGCCGCAGCCTCCAACAAGGCAAGAAAACAAAGAAACAGTGGAAGCTGCGGCACAGGGAAGGGAGAGCCGCGGCGCCCACCCGGTCCACTTTTCCGAGATATGACCTAATTAAGACTTTTTAATGCTTGTTTAACCCTAGAACACCCTTGGAACTTTTGTAATATAAATAAATCACTTAGGGTTTAATTGAAGATCATTCATTAGAGGCTGGAGGCCGAGGAAAACATCATGAAGGCTACCACACTCTCCCCCATGGCCAACTAATCTCCAAGCAAGGCGAAGGGATGAATCCCTAGGTGTAGTCGTTTTTAATTTCTAGTCTTGATTCATTGTTGTTTGGATTTATTATCATTAAACATTGTTATGATTTGCTTTTTAATCTAATTAGAAGATTTTCTCTTAATCCGGTGATTGCATCTTTCTCTCCCATATAAGTCTAGTCATGCTCTTCTTATGTGATGTTGTTGAGGTGTGATTGAGTTCGGTAGATTTCTCTTATAGATTTGTCCATTATTGCGGTATTGTCATTATGATATATTGTCGTTTCTTGTTAATCTATAAGTTAGGTCATGTGTGCTTGAAAGTAAAGAGTATTTCATAACAATTACGTTAGGGTTTATGTATGTGCTTTAATTGAATATGTGTTGATTGCTTGTTTAGGATGTGAAACTTGTAATCGAGATAAAAACAATTGAATCAAGATTGGGATAAGGCAACGAACCTAGGGAGGATGCCCAGACCCTTGTTGTTCTCTATTATATTTACACAACTATTTCACATTACTTTAAACTCAGATTCTTTCCTTTAACTTTTATCGTTTCGTATTAAAGTTTACATCCTCTCTTGTATTTTGCTTGTCTCCCTGTGGAATCGACACCCCAAAGCTGTGCTGCAACTACCGCATTATACTTTGGGCATAATCAAGCAATTCAACCTAGACAGACGGTTTGAAGAGATGGAAGAAAAAATAGACTTGGCCCTGAAACACAGAAGTCTCAGTATCTTGGATGAACTTAGCATCCAAGATCCCCCATTCACAGAAGATGTTCTCGAGACCCCACTCCTCCTTAACTTCAGAATGCCACAGGTCAGAATGTACGACGGTTTAGGGGACCTTCTAGACCATTTGCAGCATTAGAAGACGACCATGATGCTACACCGACATTCTGACCCTACCATGTGCCGTGCCTTCCCCTTGACTATCGAGAAGGCCGTAGGTACTTGGTATTCGCGTCTGAGGTCGGGAAGCATTAGCAATTTCAGAGAACTCAGTTATATCTTTGCTTCGCACTTCCTCAACAGCAAGGGACTAAAGAAGACCTCAGAGAGCTTGTTCAACATTATCCAACATCGTGGAGAGAGGCTTCGAGCCTACATATCCAAGTTCAACACAGCCGCCTGGGAAATCCCAGACCTCTCCCAAATGTCTAGATGATGGCGTTTAAGAATGGGCTGAGATCCGGGATTTTCAGCTCCAAGCTCACCCAGCACCCACCCAAGAGCATGAACGAGGTCGGCCCGAGTAGAGAAGTATATGTTGGCAGAAGACGACCAAGCATTCAAGAGAGAAAGAGAAGAGGAAACAGAGAAGAAGAGAAAGGATATTGACCCACAGAGAGGGGTGGCCAAGAGACCTCACTAAGACAACAGGTACAAGCCCCACCCCCGGTTCGATGGTTTTACCCTCCTAAATGCATCTAGGACCAATGTCCTCATGCAACTTCAAGACAAGTCAGTCCTCCAATGGCTGCCCAGGACGCCACACCTTGGTGGGGATCAAAGACAATGGTGCCGTTTCCACAAAAACTACGACCACGATACCGAAGAAGACCATGCCCTTAAGGAACAAATTGAAGCCCTTATCAGCCGGGGGCATTTAAAGGAGTTTACAAGGCCTCAGAGAAAGAAGTGCCCGCCTAGCCAAGGTGAGACCCCGGACGTCTCCATCTTCAGGATCGAGAACTATGAGAATCCAGAATCGAGCGAGAAACGCCAGATCAAAATAACCAAGAAGTGGCAACTACCACCCGGATCATCAAGACAATATGTTGAGGCCTTGCTGCCGGTGGGAGCTCAAGGCAAAGCAGTAAGGCGTACGTCAGAACCGTGGCCTCTGTCGACGGACCTCATAAGCGTAGAAAGTCGGGGCTAGTGATCTCCTTCATGGAAGACGACTTGGAAGATGTACAAACTCCTCATGATGATGCAGTAGTGGTCTCCCTCCTGGTGGGCAATCATGAAGTGCAGCGTGTCTTGATTGACAACGGAAGCTCAGCGGATATATTATTCTATGATGCCTTATAGCGCATGGAGCTAAAGGATGAGCGTTTAGAGTCAGCTCCAGCCCCCCTCTATGGTTTTGGTGGATCTCCGGTCTTCGCCGAGGGAAACATAGTCCTCCTTGTTACTGCAGGGACAGCACCGCGGACATCCACTGTACAAACCACTTTCTTGGTAGTTAAACAACCCTCCTCTTACAATATGATTCTTGATCGACCCACCCTCAACAAACTGAAGGCTGTTATCTCCACTTATCACCTGAAAGTCAAATTTCTCACCAGTGAGAGAGTGGGAATGGTTAGAGGTGATCAGAGAATTTCTCGGTCCTGCTATTTGAATGCCATCAAGGAAGAGAAAAAGACCGAAGCCCTGCCCTTCAAGGTAGAGGACCTTAGGGACGAATTGAAAACCCCAAGAGGGTGACCTGTGGAGGAGTTGACTCCAGAACCCCTTGGGAGAAACCCCACCCGAACCATCCAAATAGGAGCAAACCTCCCCAAAAAGCATAGGAATGAGATCCTCTCTCTCCTCAAGAAGAACCGAGACTTGTTTGCCTAGTCCATGCTAGATATACCAGGGATTGATCTCGAAATCGTTGAGCACTGCCTAAACGTAGACCCGAAGTACAAGCTAGTCATCCAGAAGAAAAGGACTTTCTCCCCCGAATGCTAGATTGCCATCAACGCTGAGGTAGATAAACTGCTTGAAGCTGGCTTCATCCGAGAGGCGAAATACCCCGAGTGGGTGTCCAACATAGTGATGGTTCGAAAAGCCAACGGTAAATGACGGATCTTCATCGACTTTACCAACCTAAACAAAGCCTGTCCAAAGGATAGCTTTCCCCTCCCGCGAATTGATAAACTGGTGAATGCCACCTCGGGACATGAACTTCTCTCCTTCATGGACACATACTCCAGCTACAATCAAATCTTCATATATAGACCAGACCAGGACAATACCACTTTTGTTACCGATCGAGGGCTGTATTGCTATAAAGTTATGCCCTTCGGGCTCAAGAATGCCGACATGACCTATAAGAGGTTGGTAAACAAAATCTTCAAAGGGTAGATTGGGCAAAATATGGAGGTCTACATAGACAACATGATGGTTAAGGGTATGGAAGCATGAAACCACAAGTCTGATTTAGAAAAAGCATTCGGGGTACTGCGCAAACATAATATGAGATTGAATCCAGTGAAGTGTGCATTCGCAGTAACAGGAGGAAAATTCCTAGGGTTCATGGTCACCCAAAGGGGAATAGAAGTCAACACAGAAAAGATAAAAGGCCATTCTTGATATGGCCTCCCCTAAGTCCGTGAAAGAAGTACAACGGCTCACCGGGAGAGTCGCCGCCCTGAGTCACTTCATGTCCAAGTCTACATAAAGATGCCTGCCTTTCTTCAAGGCCATCAGGAAGGTGAAAGATTTTTCTTGGACAGAAGATTGCTAGGAAGCATTTGAAGGGTTAAAAAAGTATCTAAGCTCGCCCCCGTTCCTAACTAAACCATTCCCGGGTGAAGAACTATTCCTGTACTTATCAGCTGGACAAGGCATTGTGGCCTCTGTCCTGATCCGAGAAGAAGAAGGCATTCAGAGACCCATCTACCATATCAGTAGGATCCTCCATGAAGTAGAAGTGAGGTATCCTCCCATTGAGAAGATAGCTTACACCCTCGTGATAGCTGTACGAAAACTTCAACCATATTTCCAGGCACATACAATCATCCTCTTGACCGACCAGCCTCTGAGGCAGGTCCTGCATAACCCAAATGTTTCTGGGAGAGTGGTAAAATGGAAGGTTGAGTTAGGGGAATTCGATATCCGATACCACCCACGGAAGGCAGTAAAGGGCCAAGCGTTGGCCAACTTCATCGTCGAGACTACCCTATCCACAGATCCAGATAAAGCAACGGAAACAAGGTTTGATGGACCGCTTCCCAGCTGGACTCTCTATGTAGATGGATCTTCAAATACAATGGGAAAAAGAGCAGAATTCATCCTCCGTAGCCCCGACAGCTTCACGGTCGAATATGCCTTGAGGTTCAAATTCAAAACCTCCAACAATGAGGTAGAGTATGAAGCTTTACTGGCTGGCTTGAGATTGGCCAAAGCATTGGCTGTCGAGGTCCTAGATGTGTTCAGTGACTCCCAGTTGGTAGTAAGTCAGGCAACAGGGGAATTCGAGGCCCGCGGAGAGAAGCTCATCTGGTATTTCCAAAAGGTAAAAGAGCTTACCACAAAGTTCAAGATGTTCCGAATAACTCAAATTCCATAGGCCAAAAACTCTAAGGTAGATGCTCTGGCCAGCCTGGCCTCGTCTCGGCACTTCGAGCCCACTCAAGTTGTCTACCTCGAGACTCTCTCAGCCCAAGCATAGATAAAGCCTCATTCCTGCTGGTAACAAAGGAAGAAACATGAATAGACCCAATCCTCCACTACTTGAAAGATGGAGAGGTTCCTGAGCAAAAAAATAAGGCCAAAAAACTAATCTCCCGAGCCTTCTGGTACACGGTCATAAATGGGCAGTTGTATAAGAGAGGTCTAAATATGCTTTACTTAAGGTGCTTCAACCCTGATGAGGCAGATTATGCTCTCCAAGAGGTCCACGAAGGCATATGTGGAAGTCACCTAGGAGCTAGAGCCCTAACCTTTAAGGTTCTTCGCCAAGGGTATTACTGGCCCAAGATGAAAGAAGACGCAGTCAATTTTGTCAAAAAATACAAGAACTATCAACAGTACTCTTCAGTGCCACACCAGTCCGCTAATCCCCTCACCTCGATCACCAGCCCTCTCCCATTTGATATGTGGGGGATGGATATTCTTGGCCTGTTTACCGCAACAATCGGACAAAAGAAACATCTCATCGTGGCCATCGATTACTTCACCAAGTGGGTTGAAGCAAAGCCACTGGCCAGCATCACGGATCATCAAACCCAAAATTTTGTCTGGAAATCGATCGTGTGTCGGTTTGGGATCCCTCAGGTGTTGATCACTGATAATGAAAAGCAATTCGATAGCTCCCAGTTAAAAACATTATGTGAAGTCCTCCACATCGAGCATCGATTCTCATCCGTCGAATACCTGCAGACCAATAGTTAGGCCTAAGTAACCAATGGAACACTTATCCAAGGGATCAAGAAAAGACTCAACAAGGCGGATAAGCAATGAGTTGACCAGCTCCCTAATGTCCTTTGGGCCTATCGAACGACTGTATGAACGCCAACGGGAGAAACTTCATTCTTCATAACATACAGTTTGGAAGCTGTCATCCCCATCAAAATTGGGATACCATCGATGTGCATGCAATTCTTTAAACCAAGTGACAATGAGGAGGGTTTGCGAATGAACATGGATATGGTTGACGAACCCGAGACAAAGCCCAAATCCATTTAGCTGCGTACCAGCAAAGGACAACCCAATATTACAACTTTCGAGTTCGAAATAGAAACTTCAAGCTCCATAACCTCGTCCTTCGGAAAAGCAAAGTGTCCCGTCTTTAGCACATGGGAAAGATTGTTTTGAATTACAGAATCCGAAGGGTTTGCCAGATGGGCACTTTTGAGCTCAAAAAATTGGACGGCAAGCTAGTTCTTTGCACTTGGAACGCGAAAAACCTTCACAAATTCTATCAGTAATGCATAATGTAAAAACAAAAGATAATAAAATTCAAGTTTGAAGAAAAAGTTTGAAATTTTATTAAAGTTAAACTCTAAGTACAAAAGATAGGCACTATCGGCCTCAAGTACAAAAAACAAAAACAAAAACTATCATAAGGCGCAGGGGCCTCCTGGGCCTCGTTCCCTGGGGCCTTGCCCTTTAGAGCTGCGCTCTCAGGAGCCTCCTGAGGCTCGACCCCAACCGTGTCCTCAGTGGCCCCCCCCAGCAGCTGTACTATCCTCCCTAGAATAGGCCTTCAGCTCCAGGCCAGAAAAGTCGACCCCTGGGTAAAGGGACTCAGCTTTCCTCTTAGCTTCATTAAAGCCCACCAGGAATTGAGTTTCGCCCTCCTCTAGTAAGGCCTTCTCTCTCTCTGTCGCCTTGCCGGTCGCCTCCTCTATCTCGACCCTCAGCAGATCATTCTCCTTCCTTAGGGCCTCCTCGGCCTGGTGACGGTGGTCCCTCTCTATGACTACAATGTCCTTGGCCCTCTCGGCCACTTCAAGGGCTATAGACAAAGCCCGGGCAAGCTCCCTAGTTTTTTCCAGCTTTTGTTCAGCCTTCGCTAAGCATTCGGCCATGTCAGTGCTTCGTCGAGCAAGGACCCCGGTCTGAAACAAATAATACAAAGGCATTACAAAAAACAGTTGAAGAAAAAATTGAAGACTAAGAAACAGAAAGAAATCATACCTGGGAGGCCATGACTTCCATAGCCAAGCAAAGCCACTCGAAGGGCTTCCTCGTCAGCTCTAGTATGTCACGAGGAGGAATCCCCATGATAAGGTGCTCGCGAGCAACCCTCGAGTGCACAAACACAGAATCATCCACCTTCACCGCCCACCGCGGCACGAAGGTAACAGAGACTGCAGGCCTCTCCCTTGATGAAGACGACCCTGGGAGAGGGGCAAGCATGGCAGGTTTCTCCCATGCCTCAGAAACTGGAGGACTCGAAGGGCTCTCCACCAATATCGGCACCGGGGTTGAAGCCCGAGCCTTCTTCCTCTGCTCCTGGGCAAAGCCATTGGCCTTTGTGACCCTCTTCTTCTCCGGGGGCTATACATTTGGCCTTCTTTCTTGCTTGGGCAACCATCTCCATCTATGCATAAAAGAAGGTCGATTAGCAACTTAGAAACAAAAAATAAAATTTTACTAAAGTAAAAGACTAAGGGCTACCATGCTCGAGGTTTACTGGAAGGCTGGGAGGGCAGAGGTTACGCCTATGGAGTTCTTCGTTATCTCTAAGCACCTCGATATCCAAGGGCGCGGCCAGCATAGCATTCAACGTCTTCTACTTTTTGTGTAGGAGGTACGGCTTCTTGCACTTGTCGACACGATCCAAACTCCGACCGAGAGGGATGTCAAAGCTCTCAGCGCTCCATATGAAGAAAAAAGACTTATTCCACCTTTTTATGGAATAAGGCTTCCTCTTCAAAAAGCTCTTCCGAGCCCTCGAGCTTACAATGACCCACCCGGTTTGACTAAGCCGGGCTAGCTGAAAGTGGGCTTTGAACACATTAATGTTCATTACCCCACCCACCTCTTGGCACACAGCAATAAATGCCAGGATCAGCCGAATTAAGTTGGGCAACAGCTGACACAGCGCGATACCGAAGTATCTAAGCACCTATTAAAAGAACGGGTGGAACTAAGCCCCGCCTTCAAGTACTGTTTGTAAACACGTAACTCGAAAGGTGAGACGTTCGGAAGGACATTGCATGCCCTCTCTCCACCCTCTGGTACCCTTAGGTGGTACTCCATAGGGATTCTATACTTTATCCTCATCTCCACAAGTTCAGCCTCCTCCACCATACTTGAGATGGAGTTTGCCTCGAACATCCACTCATTTCTTTCAGTGTCTTTAACATTCTCCCTAATACTCACAAATGCCCGGACATCCTCCTCCCCAGAAGACCCTCATTCCTCACCCTCCTCTCCATCTCCTCCTTCGAGGCATAGGGCACAAGAGCATGAGTGCCCGCCCGAAGGTCAGAAGAAATCTCATCAGTGGAGGAAACGCCCATTACTTCCTCCAACTCCCTCGATAAATCCTGGCTAACCTCACTCTCGTCAAACATTGTACTCACCAAAGAAAATTTTTAGTAACTCCTTAAAAAATCGAGCACTCTCAAGATGTTTTTCTAGCAATGTTCTCTCAAAGATTTCTCAAAGTACAAGTGAGGAGGAAAATGAAGATGGATCCTCTTATATATAAGTTGTAGCAACAGAAACGATGAGCATTAACTTAACCTCCTAAACGAAAGGACCCAACCTTTGCTGTCATCCAGGCATCGTTCCCACTCCCCAAAATACTAGCTGTCATTAAAACACGACCCATACTGTGCCCAATGTGCCGTCATTAAATGACAACCACCACCATAATTTATTGTGCCTGTAAAAAGGCCCATGGGCCCAAAACAAAAGAGAGCTCATGGGCCCAAGACAAAAGGAAGCCCATGAGCCCAAGATGAAGCAAGACACGTGGAACCAAAGCAAAGAAACACATAGGAGGGCCCATAAGCCGAATTTCTCCAAGTCCGAGCTTATGAGCTGCTAGTCATACGCTCAACCAAATTTCTCTAAGTCCGAGTGTATGAGTTACTTGTCATACGCTCGGCCAAATTTCTCAAAGTCCGAGCGTATGAGCTGTTTTGCACACGCTCGACTAAATTTCTCCAAGTTCGAGCGTATGAGATGCTTGTAATACGCCCGGCCAAATTTCTCCAAGTCTGAGCGTATGAGCTACTTGTCATACACTTGGCCAAATTTCTCCAAGTCCGAGCGTATGAGCTCATACACTCGGTCAAATTTCTCCAAGTCCGAGCGTATGAGTTGCTTTGCATACGCTCGGCAAAATTTCTCCACGTCCTAGCGTATGAGCTGCTTTGCATACACTCAGCCAAATTTCTCCAAGTCTGAGCGTATGAGCTGCTTGTCATTCGCTCGACCAAATTTCTCCAAGTCCGAGCGTATAAGCTGCTTGTCATACACTCTGCCAAATTTCTCCAAGTCCGAGCGTATGAGCTACTTTGTATACACTCGACCAAATTTTTCCAAGTCCGAGCGTATGAGCTGTTTTGCATATACTTGGCCAAATTTCTCCAGGTCCGAGCGTATGAGTTGCTTGTCATACGCTCAGACAAATTTCTCCAAATCCGATCGTATAAGCTGTTTGTCATACACTCTACCAAATTTCTCCAAGTCCGAGCGTATGAACTGCTTTGCATACGCCCGACCAAATTTCTCCAAGTCCGATCGTATGAACTGTTTGTCATACACTCGGTCAAATTTCTCCAAGTTCGAGCATATGAACTGTTTGTCATATACTCGACCAAATTTCTCCAAGTCCGAGTGTATGAGCTGCATTGTATACGCTCGGCCAAATTTCTCCAAGTCCGAGCGTATGAGTTGCTTTGCATACGCTCGACCAAATTTCTCTAAGTTCGAGCGTATAAGCTGTTTTGCATACGCTCGGCCAAATTTCTTTAAGTCCAAGTGTATGAGCTGCTTAGCATACACTCGGTTAAATTTCTCCAAGTCCGAGCGTATGAGTTGTTTGTCATACACTTAGCCAAATTTCTTAAGTTCGAGCGTATGAGCTGCATTGCATACGCTCGACCGAATTTCTCCAAGTCCGAGCGTATGAGCTGCTTTACATACGCTCGGCCAAATTTTTCCAAGTTTGAGCGTATGAGTTGTTTTGCATACGCTCGGCCAAATTTCTCCAAGTCCAAGCGTATAAGCTGCTTTGCATACGTTCGGCTAAATTTCTCCAAGTCCGAGCGTATGAGATGTATTGCATACGCTCGGCCAAATTTCTCCAAGTCTGAGCGTATAAGCTTCTTGTCATACGCTCGGCCAAATTTCTCCACGTCCGAGCGTATGAGCTTCTTGTCATATGCTCGAAAAAATTTCTCCATGTCCGAGCGTATGAGCTGGTTTGCATACGCTCAGCCAAATTTCTCCAAGTCCGAGCGTATGAGCTGCTTTGGATACGCTCAACCAAATTTCTCTGACCGAGGTTCCATTCCGTTTCTCAAAAAATCACAAGTATAAACGCTCGGCCATGACACATCACATTTTACTTCCTCAAGGTACAAGTGCCTGAGGAAGTGGGGGCCTGTGATGTAGCCCATAACACCCTGGCCCAATAAGAAACCCACAGATGGACTCGGATGTCACCTATAGGACGATGACACGTGTTGAGCATCCTCAGCATGGTAAGGCACATGTGGAATAAGCGAGGAACGCCACCGCCACGTCAAAGTGCAATTAACGGACCTAATTCCCTCTGATACACGCGACCACCCTCACACACTCAACGCGTTGATCATGCTATTAAGACTTACCTCTGAGTCCCGGGATTAGAGAGACAGACCCATGCCTTCCCCACGTGGGCAGACTCCACTCGGAGGACTATATATAGTCTGAAGTATGTAAGTCTAAAAAACAAAGACAAGACTTTACTTTTTCAGCACCACTTGACTTTAGAGAAAACCCTCAGCCTCAGCCTTTCTCAAACGCTCGTTCTAACTAGAGCGTCGGAGCACCCTCAGAGGTCTCCCCCTCCGCTCCTTCCAAGGGTCTTTAGTTCACCTCTGTTACTTGTGCATGGCTACGTCAGCATGAAGGCCACGTCAGCACCGAGGCCATGTCAGCACCGAGGCCACGTCAGCGCCAATGCCACGCCAACAATAGCGATTTTTCGGCATCAACAAAGTACATACCCAGATTCTTTGAAATATTGCTAAAATTGCAACAGAGAATCAGGCGATAAGTAAGAAAAAGCCATCAAACTCAGGATAGATAGCGCCACTAAAGACCACCATCATTGGTCATGGTGCTATCCCTCCTGAGCTTTACAGATTCTCCTATATTGTTTACATGTAGAGCTAGCAACCAAAACCACTATTGATCAAGAATACTAATGATCAGCCAAGTATTTTTCAGAGCTCACATGGTGGGAGAGGAAGTAGAAGGGTTGAGAGTATTTATAGGAGGTGACGTGGGTCATTAGTCCTCTTCTCTATTGGAACATGAGAGATTAAAATACTTTTATTTTTTATTTTTTTGGTAAAATAAATAACTTAGACAAGTAGAATGGGGTTTTTGTGAGGGTTTTTTTTCTTCTTTTTATACTAAAAAACCTACTGTATTTTCTATTACTGTACCATAATTATACGCTGCCGACTACGTTTAAGAATCTTCTCTCACTATTAATAGGGGATAGGTAGGTAGTGGACTAAAGAGCATACTTGTACGAATTAATTAACCTTAATTTTCTCCACCATTGTCGGCTTTGCCGGAGGAAAGCCCTAATTTCTTCATTTTTGTTCAGAGTCAAGTTAAAATGATGGAGAGTTGTAGCGAATTCAGATATTTTTTTCAAGTGGAGACTAAATTTGTAAATATAAATATCATATATATTAAAAAAAATGTTAATTTTCTTCATTGAATGCACAAGTTAATGTCTTAACTTTTTTTAATATAGTGCCCTTGACTCTTCCTTATTGTGTCATTAAAGAATGGATATTTTGGGCATTTTAAATTTTTTCTCATCTTTACCCAAGGTCCCTTGTGGTTGATTACGGTGGATTTACACCACCGCGGTCTAATGGTTCGGTAAATTTAATTATTTTCGATTTAATGATGATGATAATTTCAATAATATTTGTCAAAAAAATGTAAATCTAAACTGAGTCTCTTCTATTCACATGGACAACACATGAGAATTATAGGAAAATTAAGCCACATCTAGTAACTTTTGCCAATCTCGTTGCGAGGCACTCACATAGTGTCAGAGGTATGTCTCCAACAAATCATTCACCTTCTCAGTCTGTCCGTCAGTTTGGGGGTGGACACTAGTAGAGAAGTTTTGACATGATCCGAGCAACTTGAACAATTCTATCCAGAACCGTCTCGTGAATCGTCCATCTGAATCACTAACAATGGACTGCGGTACACCCTAATACTTCACCACATACTTGAGAAACAACCGGGATGCCTCCTCTGCTGGACACTCTTTGGTAGCCGGAATGAAAGTCTAATACTTCGAAAATCGGTCCACAACAACCATAATGCTCCCAAATCCATCACTCTTGGGTAGCCCCATAATGAAATCCATGGAGATACTCTCCCATGGACGCTCTAGAATTGGCAACGACTCTAAGAGACCCTCAAGTGACTTTTGCTCTACTTTTTCTTGTTAACACACAAGATAAGTCTTCACATAGGCCTCAATGTCATCTCTCAAGTGTGGCCAATAGTAATGATGAGTGAAAAATATTGTATATTTTGGCCACTTAATTTACATTTTTTAGCTTAATAATTTGTTACTTTAAGTTGTTTTCATTGTTTTTCAGGTTTACAAGCACCAAGGAAGGAGTTTCACTAAATTGCCAGAATTTCCCATATAGATCAATCATCTTTGAAAATTAAACTGTATTGATGCAAGAAGAACCAGGAGATGAGCCATTTATGCTTAGAAAGATCCGGAAGTCTATTTTCTGGAGAATTTTACGGCTCGTAAAAATGATTTTTCTAGAGAAAGTTATAGCCATTTTAGTAGACAAAGGTCAGGCTGTGCGGGCTGTGCGGGATTTCAGCGTGAACAGAAGTTTTGAAGGGCATGTGAAGACTTAAATCCCACATCCCACATCAGTTGGAAACACATTTCTATATCCCACATCCCACATCGGATTGGAAACACATTGCACTCGTGGTATTTGCCTATATAAGACCCACTCCACTTCATCATTCAGTGTACAATTCCTGAGCCACTTTGGTGTTTACCGGTGGATATCCGCTAGCATTCTGGTGGATCTCGAAGGCTTTGTCACCACGAGCGGATACATTGAATGCTTTTGGTTTAGTTGGAATATTCTTTGTTTTTTGTCTTATAGTTGGATTCATGGAATGTTTTGATAGGCTATATTTTTAGAACATATATGCTTAACTTCGGTGGGGTGGATTTGGAAACCTTAGTGTTTTAATTATTTGTTTTTAAAAATCAATTTAGTTTAATTTTAATTTCTTTTGCAAATTATCATCTGAAATTCGGAACTAGGTTAAGATAGAGTTAGTTTAGATTGAAAATATACTTTCACAACGCAATTCCCTGCGGATTCGACCTCGCACTTGCACAACGCTATACTGCAAACGACTCGTGCGCTTGCGAGTAAATTAAAACTCACAACAAGTTTTTGGCGCCGTTGCCAGTGAGTTGTTTAGTTTGTGAAATTTTTTTGTCTGAATTGATTTTATTTTTCTACTAGTTAGTTATCCAAAAAAAAATATGTGGATGAATCCAGCGCCGGTTTCACGGTCTTTAGAGGACACCATTAAGGAGTACATGAAAATGACCGGCCTGTCCCTCAGTGCTGCCAACACATTCAATGTTGATAGCTGTTCCATCTGTGCTAGTCCCATGCATCTAGCACAGAATTGTCCATCAATGCCGGCTTGTGCCGAGTACCCCATGGAACAAATGAATGCTTTCAATGACTGTTGTTGGGAATCAAATGGATCTTACTCCGAAACATACAATCCAGGGTGGTGGAACCACTCTAATTTTTCATGGGAGTAGAACCAACTGATGAATCAGGAAGGAGCCCCTTATCATGCTCACAATCAATAACCTCCCAAATTTTCTCCACCAATCCCAAGTTATGCCTATCCAGCACCATCACCCGCTTACCAAGCTCCCATTCAAGTGCCAGCATCGGTTTCACAGTCATTAGAGGACGCTCTCAATGATTTCATGAAAACGACTAGCCAATCTATGAGTGAAGTGATGAGTGCAACCATAGAAAACACCCAAGCAATTGCCAAGCTAGAGAGTCAAATTGATCAAATCGCAAGTTACGTGGGTGAAGGAGAGGAAGGAAATTTCCCCAGTCAACCTGATCCTAACCCAAAGGAACAGGTTGCAGTGGGAAATTTATCAACTCCTATGCATTGGCAGGAACAAGTGCAATCAATTGTCCTATACTTGTCTGGCAGACAAGTGGACAATCAAGTGGAAGAGAATCCTGTTATGCAACAAGGGCAAGAAAGTGGCAACAAGGAAAAGAGAGATGGTGAGCCATCTACCGCCACACTTATTATTAAGGATCTCTCTAGGTCATTTTTACCTAAAGCGCCTTACCCTGAGAGACTACAAGCGCCCAAGAAAGAAGGGAAGTCTGAGGACATTTTGGAGGCATGCTTTGCTCAATTTGAAGACGATTTGGATTTGGATGAGTTGTTTGGACGCTCTAGAATTGGCAACGACTCTAAGAGACTCTCAAGTGACTTTTGCTCTACTTTGTCTTGTTGACACATAAGACAAGTCTTCACATAGGCGTCAATATAATCTCTCAAGTGTGGCCAATAGTAACGTTCCGCCATAAGTGCTAGGGTACGGTGCACACCCGGGTAACCATCCCACTTAGAATCATAGCACTCTTGCATCACCTCCTTTCGCAACTTCCCATGAAGTGACACATATAACAGATTCCCCTTGGTATAGAGTAATTCCCCCTCTAACCAGAACCTCCTTATCTTCCCCTTTGTGGCATACTCTATCAAAGACTTAGCGGTCGGGTCATGGTACAATCCCTCCTTAATGCGATCCACCAAGGACCCCTATGGTCGGCTAATGGCAGCAAACTTTACCTTTCGACTTAGTGCATCCGTTATTGTGTTGCTCTTCCCTGGCTTGTACTCCAACACAAAATCAAACTCTACAAGGAAATCTTTCCATCGGGCTTGCTTAGGAGAGAGTTTCTTTTGAGTCTGAAAGTAGCTTGTGGCCACATTGTTGGTCTTCACCATAAATTTAGACCCCAAAAGATAGTGCCTCCATATGCGCAAGCAATGAACCACGTTCGCCATCTCTTTCTTTTGAACCATGTACCGCCGTTCGGTCTCATTGAGCTTTCGGTTCTAAAAAACAATCGGATGACCATCTTGCATCAAGACCTCTCCAATGGCAAAGTCGGATGCATCCATGTGGACTTTATAAAGTTTGGTGTGATTCGGTAGGGCTAGGATTGGCTCTTCTGTGATTGCCTGTTTCAGCTGCTTAAAGGCCCCCTGACACACTGAACTCCATTCCCATACTCTCACATTCTTAAGCATATCAGTCAAGGGTGTGGTGATGGTTGAATAGCCTCTGATGAAACGTCGATAGTAGTTCACCAACTCAATGAACAATCTTAACTCGGTAACCTTGGTCAGTGACTCCCAATCAACAATAACCTGAATTTTGCCCTCATCCATCCGAATCTTTCCTCCACCTACTATGTGGCTAAGGAATGGTACCTCATGTTGGGCAAATGAGCACTTCTCTTTCTTCACATAGAGCTCATTCTCTTTTAAAACTTGAAATATCTGTCTCAAGTGCCCCACATGTTCCTCTAGGGAATGACTATAGATAACAATATCATCAAGATAAACAACCACAAAGCAATCTAGAAAGAATTGGAGTACCTTGTTCATTAGAGTGCAGAAAGTTACTGGAGTATTAGTGAGTCTGAAAGGTATCACAAGAAACTCGTAAGAACCATAGCGAGTGACACACGCTGTCTTTGGCTTATCCCTTTCGGTTATCCGAACTTAGTAGTACCTCGATCTCAAATTTAGCTTGGTGAACTATCTGGCATCCCCAAGTTGATCAAACAAGTCTGTAATGAGTGGGATGTGGTACTTGTTCTTTACTGTGAGCTTGTTGAGGGCTCTATAATCGATACACATCCTCATCGAACCATTTTGCTTCCATTAGAACAAAACCGATGCACTGTAGGGTGCCTTGGAAAGTCACAAAAATCCTACATCAACCAACTCCTTAAGTTGTCTCCTCAATTCCTCAAGCTCGGGAGGTGATATTCGGTATGGAGCCTTGGCTGGTGGTTGGATAGTAGATACCAACTCGATCTTATGGTCCACCTCTCTCTTATGTGGGAGTTTCCTGGGTAACTTTGGGGGCATCATATTAACAAAGGACTCTAGGAGTTCTAGTACCTCAAGAGGAGTTTCTTCCTTAGACTCTATGGCCTCCTCAAGTTTCAAGGTGGCCAAGTATGTGACTTCATCCCTTCTCACCCTTTTTGGCTAGTTGGATTGCCGATAAAACTCGGTTAGCTTGGCCAGAGTCTCGCCTTACCAACATGAGACATTGACATCGAGAATCAATGATGCACAAACAGTTGGCAAATGGCACTAGCAAGGCATTAATCCAATCAAGGAAATTTAACCTAATTACAAAGTCATAATCATCAAGGGGGACTACCTCAAGAGTTTCCATACCTTTCCAGTCTCCTAGATGTAACTCCACCCCTTGTGCGACACCCATTGTTTGGACTTCTTTGGAATTGATTGTTTTTATCCATATGTTGCCTTTCTCCACCTTGAGATGTAATCTCTTGGACATTTCCTCATATACAAAGAAATCGAAAGCTCCAGTGTCTACAAGAGCACTAACCTTGGTGCCAGCCACCATGATGTCTGTAAACATAAGCCCCTTCCGCTTACCAAACCTTTTGGCTTTGATCGAGCTTAGTATGATAGAGCTAAGCTTGAGGGTATCTCTCTCTGTTTCCCCCTCTTCCCTGGCAATAGTAGAGATCTTGTTTTATTTCGGGCAATCCTGCACCCGATGAGGGCCTTCACACAAAAAGCATGCTAATGGCTCATTCTTTTTATTCCCTTCTTTATCGTGCTTCCACTTTTGAATGAGTGGTTTCCCCGGACCACCCTTCTGATGCTTGTCTCTATCTCCCCTACCTTGACCCTTGTTCTTGGAGGAGTCGAATTTATCTTGTTTTTTGAACTCCACCAAAGATTCCGCCATGGACATGGCTCGGGTGAGGTCTTGGACACCCTTTCTTTGTAACTCTTGCTTAGCCCATGGTTAGAGACCATCAATAAAGGAGAAGAGAGCCTCACTCTCTCCAAGATCAGAAATTTGGAGCATGAGTTCTGAAAACTCTTGCACATACTCTCGTACTTCCCCACGTTGGGTGAGCCTTCGTAGTGTGGCTCGTGCCTCATCTTCCGCATACTTAGGATATAACTGTTGGTAGAATTCCCTATGGAATTCTTCCCATGCAACAATGGCAGCACCCGCACACCTACGTCGCCACCACAATAAAGCAATATCAACAAGATACATAGAGGCTGTGTTTACCTTGGTTACATCCTCCATGATGTTCATCCATCGAAAATATTACTCCATTGTTGAGCGATTATCTACCTAAATAAACAAGTAAATAATCGTACTAGTTTTACTTGCAAGTGCACAATGTCATCTTAGTAGTATAGTGTGCAAAAACAAGATCATCTCCATAGGGATTGGTGAATTTCATTTTAGAATTATATTCGCAATGTAAAAAGAGAGATAACAGTTTGATTGTGAGTAAATAATAATAATAAGATCATAGGGCTACGATATCCACCACTAATTATACTTTCCCATTAACTAAGGTTTCAATGCTCTAGCCTTATCATGAATATCTAATGGTTGCCAACCTAAGGGCTTGGTCCACACCTTAAGCTATTGATCTCCCTATGCAACGAGTTAGGCATGGTGTATACTCTAACTCTTTTCTCTCTTAAGGGATTTAGCATGGGTGTATACTGAGTTGTTCCTTAAGAGAGCATGAGGGCTGTGGAAATCGACAACCACACAGGACCTAGGGCTTGGTACGCACCCGATTTCCCATGTTGATTAACCTGGGTATCCGGATAAGATATCCCTTGTTATTAATGCCGAACCCAGGACTTGGTCATCCGAATTGATTCGACTAACCTATCCATGCCACATGCATACGTTGATCAGGCACATACATATGAGGAATGTAAATATAAACAGGCATTAATCATGTTAAACATTCTAATAAAGCTCTAGCAAAGATAATCAATGAATATATGTGTGGAAAAATATAACTAGGGCTTCAATCAAGCCCTATAAGGATTTAGTTACACATGCTTGTTAATCTAAACATATTCATAAAATAAAGGGGAAAGAGTAAACCCGAGAGAAGAGGCGTCAATTCTCTCCCAAAGCTTACAACTCCAAACTAAACAAAAGGTAAAAGAAATGATGTATTCTTTGTGTGTTTTACAAGTGTATTTATAGGGGCTGAATAATCCTAGAAGGCTCATGAATTCCTAAACTTTCCTAAAACACAAAACTCTTTTATTTCCAAAATTGGTTCTGCCACTTTACTGTTCACGCCCGTACAGGTGCGCTCGATTGCACACGCGGTGCGCTCGATCGTAACTATGCGCTCTATCGCACACGCATTGTGCTTGATCGTAATTATGCGCTCAATCTGGCTTGTGTGCGTGATTGCTGCTGTGCTCGATCGCCCGTGGGCGCATGTGCTGTTGCGCTCGATCGCATGCCTGGTGCGCTCGATCGCACTCCAGGCAGCAACTGCTTCAGGATTTCCAGTTTTATTCCTGTTAAGCTTCAAAATGCTTCTTTCTTCTCCAAAACCCTATAAAAGCATGTAAAACACAGAAATGAAGTAAAATGAACTAAATTAACATAAAATAGGACTTAACAAATGTAAATGAAAGGGCTTAAATATGAATATTTAAGCACTTATCATACCTCCAAACTTACATATTGCTAGTCCCTTAGCAATACAAAACTGAAAACTAAATGAAAAAACAAAATCAAAGATAAATTTATTTCCATGATACTCAGAGATTTGGGTTGTGCATAAAACCATGATAATCATTCATGAGTAAGCTTATAATAAAAACACATTTTTGGATTGCAAAAGGACTTTCAAAAGCTTTATGTTACTTACCTAAGGCTGGCTTAAGGCATCGCAAGTTTGATTTGTGTGTGATGAATTAGCACATATAAGATGGGGTTTTCACATAATTTTAGTGGATGGTGTTTCGGTGCCCAAACTTTTATCAAATTTCTTATCAAAGAGAACAAAATGGCATAATACTTGCTTCTTTTTCTTTTCCTTTTATCATGTGATCTTTGCCATGTTGAGTTCCATCTAGCTTTCTATTTGACTCTTATAACGAGTGTTTGGCCAATGACTCCCAAACCAGATGGTTTTAGGGCATTAGGTGTAAAGACACCCCTAAGGACTTACTAGCTCAAGTAAAAAGGGCTACAAAACTTAACAGGTTTTTAATGCTTCTTAACGAAACTCCCACCTTTTGACGTGAACACTCAATGCTTACTGAGGCAAGAGGCCCAGTTACTCAGTGGAAAGTTGATTTTTGGAAGCTTTTTGATTTTCTTTTCGCATGATGGACATTTTTTTTTCATTTTTCTTATGCCAAAGGGTTCTTTTCAACAAGTTATCCGACAACAGTTTAGGTAATGGAAACATATACAAAATAATTATATGTCATACCTCACACAAATGCGTGCTAAATGTGCTCGTGTAATTTTAAAGCAAACTTGTGACTTCTTAGGTGCCTTAAGGTAGTTACCTCAACTTTGTAAAATTCCTAAAACAAGACTATGTGTTCTAGTTTGTAAGCTTACTAATGAAGTGTTATCAAATTTTTAAATCAACCAAAACTTTTGTTTACCAAAAGAACATGCTTTTATCTTCCTAAAAAAAAAAAACCGGGACTCAGTGTGTGCATATATGTCAAGTGTATGTGTGATAGTATCTAGTATCTCCCACTACCCCCAAACTTAAAATACACATTGTCCCCAATGCGTGTGTGTCCTGGAAAGATCTTACCTGAAAGATGGAGAACTCGGTTGTTCGCTTGCTTATCTACGCCCCTAAACTTGAATTGGATGCATGCACTGAGTACTTGACAAAGAAAAAATAAATGTTGTGCTGGAAAACAAAATATAAACAATAGACATGTAAATATAACTATAACTAAAAGAAAAGTACTAAAATGAAAGGGATATGTCTGGGGTGCCTCCCATGAGCGCTAAGTTTAACGTCTTCAGCCTGACGGAGTATCATCTCTCCGCTGATCATCATGTGGTGCAGACTGTTTGCTTAGGTAGTGGAGTTTAGCTTCTGAAGTAAATGCGCTCGATCGCAATGCATCAAGTAGTGACGTTATGTGCAACAGAAACTGGGAATTCAAGTGGGTTAGGTGTCTGTGGATCAGCTATATATTGGACAGTTTGAAGTGTCAAGTCCTCGTCCCGAGGAGGTATGGTGAGATCGAGGTATGGTTTGACTCGGTGTCCATTGACTAGAAATATCTGATTGCTATTCGAGTAATGAATCTCCAAGGCTCCATAAGGAAAGACCTTGGTGACCACATACGGACCAGCCCAATGGGATTTTAGTTTGCCAGGGAATAGCCTTAATCTTGAATTGTAGAGTAGCACCCTTTGTCCTATGTGAAACTCTTTACGCACTAGTTGCTTGTCATGATAGGTTTTTGTCCGTTCTTTATAGAGCTTGGCATTTTCATAGGCGTCATATCTTAGTTCTTTTAGCTCATTTAAATGCAGCTTCCTCTTCTCTCCCGCTTATTTCATATTAAAATTGAATTGCTTTATGGCCCAATATGCTCGATGCTCTAATTCTATCGGAAGATGGCATGCTTTCCCAAAGACTAGGCGGTATGGAGACATGCCAATTGGAGTTTTATAAGCAGTCCGATATGCCCATAGAGCATCATTTAGGTGCAAAGACCAATCCTTCCGATTAGGCTGTACAGTCCTCTCTAGGATTCCTTTGATCTCTCGGTTACTTATCTCCACTTGGCCACTGGTTCGAGGATGATAGGGGGTGCCAACTTTATGAGTGATCCCATATTTCCAGAGTATTGCGACAAAAGAGCGATGATGAAAGTTGTTGCCCCCATCATTGATGATTGCTCTTGGAGTCCCAAACCTGGTAAAGATGTTAGCCTGCAGAAACTTGACAACTACTTTGTGATCATTAGTCTTTGAATGGACAGCCTTGACCCATTTGGACACATAATCCACACCCACTAGAATATATAAATACCCAA
Organism: Bretschneidera sinensis; assembly: GCA_023935145.1. Classification (NCBI taxonomy): domain Eukaryota; kingdom Viridiplantae; phylum Streptophyta; class Magnoliopsida; order Brassicales; family Akaniaceae; genus Bretschneidera; species Bretschneidera sinensis. The sequence continues at coordinate 29,328,571 of CM043699.1, forward strand.
AGGAGTTAGGAAATGGACCCATAAAATCAATGCCCCATACATCGAAAAGTTCTACTATATGGATATTTTGGAGGGGCATTTGATTTTGGGAAGATATGTTACCTGTCTGTTGGCATTTATCACATGAGCTGCAAAAAGGAGAAAGCATCTTTAAACAAGTTAGGCCAATAAAAACTAGATTGTAATACTTTAAGAGCTGTTCGCTTAGCTCCAAAATGTCCTCCACAAGCCAACTGATGGCAGTGTTATAATAGGCTCAAGTACTCCTCTTCTGAGACACATCGTCTGATGATTTGATCAGGGCATAATTTGAAAAGGTAAGGATCATCCCAATGGTAGTGTCTAGACATAGATATTAGCCACTTTTTTTCTTGCGTGGTCATATCTAGGGGAAAAATCTTAGTAGTTAGATAATTGACAATATCAGCATGCCATGGAAGTTTTACCTCTAGTGTGAATAGTTGCTCATCAGGGAAGTTCTCATTTAAAGGTAGCTCATTGTCATCATTCTCATAGGGTAACCTTGATAAATGATCTGCAACCACATTCTCACTGCCTTTCTTGTCTTTGATCTCTAAACCAAATTCTTGTAATAGGAGCACACATCTGATTAGCCTAGGCTTTGCATCTTTCTTAGAAAATAGATATCACAAAGCAACATGGTCAGTGAATACAATAACTTTAGAACCAATAAGATATGATCTAAACTTCTCTAAAGCAAAAATAACAGCTAACAATTCTTTTTCAGTAGTAGAATAGTTAAGCTGAGCATCATTTAAAGTTCTAGAAGCATAGTAAATAACATGAGGTACCTTATTGACTCTTTGACCTAAGATAGCTCCCAAGGCGAAGTCACTGGCATCGCACATCAATTCAGATGGAAGATTCCAATCTGGTACCATCATTATTGGAGCAGAGATGAGCATATTCTTTAATGTGTTGAAAGCTGTCATACAGTTATCATTCCATTCAAATCTGGTATCTTTAGCTAACAATGCACAAAAGGGTCTCGAGATCTTAGAGAAATCCTTGATGAATCTTCTATAGAAACCCGTATGTCCAAGGAAACTCCTAATACCCTTAACTGTGAGAGGAGGAGGCAGCTTTAAAATGATGTCTATTTTAGCCTTATCTACCTCAATACCTTTGTTGGAGATGGAATGACCCAACACAATGCCTTGTTGGACCATAAAGTGACATTTCTCCCAATTCAACACTAAATTGCTCTCTTCACATCTCTTTAGGACATTTTCCAAATGATTTAGACATTCATCAAAATTAGAATCAAAGACACTGAAATCATCCATGAATACCTCAATGTATTTCTCTACCATATCGAAAAATATGCTCATCATACATCTTTGAAAAGTAGCTGGTGCGTTGCACAAACCGAATGGCATCCTTCGATAAGCAAATTTACCGAAAGGACATGTGAAGGTAGTCTTTTCTTGATCCTCGGGTGCTATGGAAATTTGGTTGTACCCACTATACCCATCCAAGAAGCAGTAATAGCTATGACCGGCCAATCTTTCTAACATCTGATCAATGAATGGCAAAGGGAAATGATCTTTTCTGGTCACTTTGTTTAATCTTCGGTAATCAATATAGACCCTCCAACCAGTTGTCTTTCTTGTAGGTATGAGCTCCTCATTTTCATTTTTCACAACAGTAATCCCATTTTTTTTTAGAACGACTTGGACCGAACTTACCCGTTTACTGTCTGAGATGGGGTAGATAATGCCAACATCTAGTAGCTTTAATACCTCGGCCTTTACTACCTCTTTCATGTGTGGGTTAAGTCTTCTTTGAGCATCTCGAGTAGGCTTTGCTCCATCTTTAAGGTAAATATTATGCATGCACTTGGCTGGACTTATTCCCTTAATGTCAGCAATGGTCCATCCAATAGAAGATTTATGCTCCCTAAGAACTCTTAACAATTTCTTTTTTTCTCCAACACTCAAATTAGCAGCCACGATCACAGGTAAAGTCTTTTTTTCTCCTAGATAGGCATAAGTTAGGTGCTCTGGCAGCTGCTTTAATTCCAAAGTTGGTGCCTGGACAATAGATGCTAAAAGAGTAGCATTAGTAGGTATGAGAGATTCAAATGGAGGAGCATATTTACTTGAGTGTTTTGGAGAAGCTTCAAGGTGGTGCACAACTTTGATGATGTCATCAGTAACATCTTCAGGTTCTTGCTCAATATCCATTGTTGTAAAGCTATGAGTGATTGTAGTCTCTAATGGATCATTGTGCTGGACCTGAAAAGCTTGCTCAACAAAACTTTGCATCATACTTACATTAACACATTCCATGTCATCTAGAGGTAGCTTTAATGCATCAAATATTTTAAATTCTATTTTCTCACCGTTCATCTTCATACTTACTATGCCCTTTTTCACACAAATCTTAGTATCGACAGTTCTCATGAAGGGTCTCCCTAGTATGATGGGTAGGGGTAATGGCATAGGGCATTCTTCCATATCTAGTACAATAAAATCAGCAGGTAAAATGAATTCTCCTATCTTAACTAGGACATCCTCAAGAATACCTCTAGGTATTTTAATACTTTTATCTGCCAATTGTAAGGTAATGGAAGTCGGTTGTAGATCCCCCAAACCTAGGGTTTCGAATACTATGTATGGTAATAAGTTTACACCCGCTCCCAAATCTAGTAATGCTTTTTCAAACAGCTGATCACCTATTCTACAAGGAATAGTAAAACTACCAGGATCTTTCAGTTTTGGCGGGAGTTTTCTTAATAGTACAACACTTACTTCTTTAGTTAATGCTACAGTTTCATGCTCTTGAAATTTTCTCTTATGAGTGCAACAATCTTTTAGGAACTTAGTATAGGCAGGGATTTGGTGAATTGCATCTAATAAAGGAATATTAATTTCAACTTTCTGCAAGGTTTCAAAAATATCAATCAGTTTATTGTCTTTCTTTTGTTTTACTAACCTTTGCGGGAAGGGTGGAGCATTAACCTTCTCCGTTTCACTTACCCTTGGTTCCGATGGTTTCTCTTTGGATGCTATTACAGATTCCTCGGATCCTATAACCTTGCCATTTCTCAAAGTTGTGACAACTTTCAGTTGTTGATGCTCCCCAGGGTTGGGTAGTGTTTGAGTTGAAAGCTCACCTTACTTCCTTTCACTTAGCTCCTTAGCCAATTGCCCCATTTGTACTTCTAGCCTTTGAATTGCTTACTCATGTGTTGCAGTGGTTTGTTTTTGGTGATCTAATGAGGTCATCAATGTTGCAGTGGTCTGTTTTTGGTGATCTAATGAAGTCATCAATGTTATCATTAGCTGCTATTATTGAGTGGCTAATTATTTTACAAGACTTTCTAGACCATCCTTCTTGGGTTCTGGAATTGGTTGGGCTGCTTTATGGAAGTTCTTTTGTTGCCCTTGAAGGTTCAAGCTGTTTTGATGGTTGCTCCATGAGAGGTTGGGGTGGTCTCGCCATCCAAGGTTGTATGTATTTACATATGCACTGTTCGGTCCCACATAGTTTGCTTGCTCGGGATCTGTAGATGAATACAAATGGTAGGTCTCAATAGTGTGATCAAATTGAGAACATAAAGCACATACCTGGCTTTGTGTAGCTTGTGGTCGAGGAGAGATGTTTTGAGTAGACATAGCTTTTACAATCATATCCAGCCTCATATCTAGCTTTCTCTCCAAAGCAGCTATTTGGGCAGAGGGTCCACCATTCAGAATAACCTCATATATACCTTTGCTCTTGACTCATTGTCTACCTCTAGAGGAGAATTGTTGGGTATACTCACTCAATGCCTCAAATAGCTCCATGGCTTCTTCACTGCTTTTCTCCATCAACACACCTCCACAACCAGAATCAGTAATATCTTTATTCATGTCATTTAGACCTTCATAAAAGGCTAGTACCAGCTCATCTTGAGGTAGGTTATGGTGTGGGCATTTGAGTAGTAGCTCGTTGAAGTGTCCCCATGCCTCGAAGAACAGATCTCTATCCCTTTGTTGGAAGGATTGGATCTCCTTCCTCATTTGCCTCGTCTTTTGGGCTGGGAAGAACTTCCTTAGGAATTTGCCAGCCAACTCCTCCCAAGTGTGGATTGAAACTACTGGCAAAGAATTGTACCATAGTTTAGCATTATCTTTTAAGGAAAAGGGAGATAGAATTAACCTTATTCCTTCTTGGTCTAGGCCTTGGATATGTTGGAACTTGCAAAGATCGAAAAATTCCCGGAGGTGTAAGTGTGGATCTTCATTGGGTGTACCCCGAAAGTGAGTTAGTGCACTTAATATTTGCGGAGATATGTAATAATTACTTTCCGCCTTAGGTTAATATGCAATGCGTGATGGCTGATTAAGGTTCTATGGGGTGAAGGATTGCTTCATCGGTATTCGTGCAGGTGGTTGCTGGTTTTCGAGCTGTTCCGCCATTGGTATTGTTTCCTCAAGTTCTTCTTCTGAGTTGTCTCTAAGCCTTTGTCGGATAGTCTGCTCGAGCTCGGTATCAAGGGGAAAAAATTCTGGATGCTTGGATCGAAGTCCGTTCATGAATCGGGTAAAACAACTTCAGTGCAGCAGCAAAACACTGCTGCCCGGGTAACTCTCTACCTCAATTGCACTCGATCTCACAGGAGAGTGTGATCGATCGCAAGCGGCACAGAAAGTTCTCCTGGAGTGCCTGAAACACAAAAAAACATAAAGAATTCGATTAGGTTTTTGATGGAGTAAAAATAAAGTTTGAAAAATAGAACTTAAAGTTTGAGATTTTGATAAAATAAAACAGAATAAAATAAAGTAAAATTACTAAATGAAAATAATTCTAAAATAAATTTAAGTGCAATCTCCGGCAACGGCGCCAAAAACTTGTTGAGCGATTATCTACCTAAATAAATAAGTAAATAATCGTACTAGTTTTACTTGCAAGTGCACAAGGTCAACTTAGTAGTATAGTATGCAAAAGCAAGATCATCTCCACAGGGATTGGTGAATTTCGTTTTAGAATTATATTCGCAATGTAAAAAGATAGATAACAGTTTGATTGTGAGTAAATAATAATAATGAGATCATAGGGCTACGATATCCACCACTAATTATACTTTCCCACTAACTAAGGTTTCAATGCTCTAGCCTTATCATGAATATCTAATGGTTGCCAATCTAAGGGCTTGGTCCACACCTTAGGCTATTGATCTCCCTATGCAATGAGTTAGGCATGGTGTATACTCTAACTCTTTTCTCTCTTAAGGGATTCAGCATGGGTGTATACTGAGTTGTTCCTTAAGAGAGCATGAGGGCTGTGGAGATCGGCAACCACACGGGACCTAGGGCTTGGTCCACACCCAGTTTCCCATGTTAATTAACTCGGGTATCTGGATAAGATATCCCTTATTACTAATGTCGAACCCAGGACTCAGTCATCCAAATTGATTCGACTAACCTATCCATGCCACATGCATACGTTGATCAGACACATACATATAAGGAATGTAAATATAAACAGGCATTAATCAAGTTAAACATTCTAACAAAGCTCTAGCAAAGATAATCAATGAATATATGTGTGGAAAAGCATAACTAGGGCTTCAGTCAAGCCTTATAAGGATTTAGTTACACATGCTTGTTAACATAAACATATTCATAAAATAAAGGGGAAAGAGTAAACCCGAGAGAAGAGGCGTCAATTTTCTCCCAAAGCTTACAACTCCAAACTAAACAAAAGGTAAAAGAAAGAATGTCTTCTTTGTGTGTTTTACAAGTGTATTTATAGGGGCTGAATAATCCTAGAAGGCTCATGAATTCCTAAACTTTCCTAAAACACAAAACCCTTTTATTTCCAAAACTGGTTCTGCCATTTTACTGTTCACGCCCGTACAGGTGCACTCTATCGCACACGCGGTGCGCTCGATCGCAACTATGCACTCGATCTGGTCTATGTGCGTGATTGTTGCTGCGCTCGATCGCCCGTGCGCACATGTGCTGTTGTGCTCGATCGCATGCCTGGTGCGCTCGATCGCACTCCAGGCAGTAGCTGCTCCTGGATTTCCAGTTTTATTCCTTTTAAGCTTCAAAATGCTTCTTTCTTCTCCAAAACCCTATAAAAGCGTTTAAACACAGAAATGAAGTAAAATGAACCAAATTAACATAAAATAAGACTTAAAAAAATATAAATGAAATGGCTTAAATATGAATATTTAAGCACTTATCATCCATCCCCCAAAGAAAGTTGTCCACATCCTTTGCTGCTCGGATGCCCTTGAACTCCTTTGGCTTAGGCACATCCACCCTATGATTGGGTATTATAGCAAGCATGCCACCTCCGTAGGCTGCTTTGCAAGCTAAGAGCTCTCGCTTGAGCTCTTCCATCTCCTCCCGCATAGATGCCACCATGGCCTCAAGGGTGTTGTTCTTCTGCGTGAGCACGTCTACGGCCTCGTTGAGGGTACCTCACATCGTTCTTTGAAGATCCTCCCTCATAAAGTTTAGCTCCTCGATGTTACCATCGGTATCCTCAAACCTCTCTCGCATTTCCCCCACGACTAACTCCGCCTTAGCCAAGTGAGCATCTATGCTTGACATCATATCCTTTGAACTAGACTTCTTGGCTGCCCTCCCTCGGGTCTCATGACCATCATGAGCTAGGTTGCTAGCATCGAAAACGGTTGCCATCTCTTCTCAAAAGTCTCGTTGAACTTTGGCTCTGATACCACTTGTCACGGGCTACAAGCTTAAGTCGCTAACCGTGCGACCTTAGGCTCGGAAACACCTCCTTGGAATGCCTAAGTAAGCCTTCCTCTTAGCTACTCAAGAGAACCGCCCTCGAAGCTAAACCCACTAAAAGAAAATAAGCCAACACAAGAGAATATGAGACAAAGCTAGAGAGCTTGCTATTGCTTGAATGAATGAATGGTTTACAAGTGAGGGGAATAACCCTTTATATAGGGAGAGCTCCCTTACATCCATGGCTAATATCTTGCCAAGTGTCACAATCCTACGGTACTATAAGTGTAGTACAAGTGTAGTACGGAAGTACAAGGTACTACAATGTATTGTACGTGTAGTACAATGTTATACATTATAATCACAAAATGTACTAAGAAACCCTCGAACACGCGAATCTCACGCGAGTTGTGACAATATCACATACCTGGTTTAATGATAGGTATCATAAAACCGAAAAAATTTATTAGTAATAATGTGGAAATTGAATAGTAGTTATTTAAAAAATTAAATACTAAAATTATTATTATTTTTTTTATAATTATTAATAAATTTTTTCAATTATGTGAGAGTCATTCACGAAACTACATCCTTGACAACAGAACCCATAGACTAATGGGAACCGGAGAATTGTCAAAAAGTATTCATCATCAGTTGTTGATCTAAATTAGAGTCGGCAAAATAAATCTCTCAGCATTGCTCTAAGAACTTACTACTATATGATTAATTACTGATTTTCTCTTTCATATTACAATTAACCAAATTTTAAAAGCTTGACACTTGACTAATGATATAAGACTTTGACATTTTTATTATTTTTGTACCAATGATCATCGCCATGCACTATCATTTTTAGGCAGACAACTTATTATCATGCTTTTACCGACCTTTTGTCAATTTTTTAAAAACAAAAATAGTGACTTAATGAAATCTTTAAAGATATTTCAACATCCCAATGAACACCCAGATAAGAACTAGAGATGGTAGAGAATAAGGTGTTTTTTGGTACTCGAGTTTGATGTTTTTTTTTTTTTTTGTACTAGTTTAAGTTGGTATGAATAATAATTAAACGGATTTAAATATATATGAATAATATTTTTTGAGTATTCGTTAAATTTGATTATATATATATATATATGTATAAACATATTTTTAATATAATCTTTAAAAAAAATTGAACATGACCAAAATTTTAATGGTAACAAGCTTCAACCACTATGAATTTTATTTTAAAATAGAAAAAAAAAATTAATTGTTGGATCGAAATCGATTAGGATACCTATTTCGATTCGTACTCATACTCATGTAATAAGATGGATACGAATAATTAAAAGTAGTGAAAAGTTTAGCATAAATGAGTATGGGTAGTGGGAGTAAAATTTAAATAGCTAACTGATAGGGCATGAAAATTTTGATTATATATATTATATATTTTTTCATGTATAAACATATTTTAATATAATTTTCAAAAAAAAATATATGATGCTACAAACATGACCAAAATTTTAAGGGTGGCAAGCTTCAACTATTATGAATTTTTCTTTATAATAAATAAAAAAAAATTATTAGATCAAAATTGGGTAAAGCACTTATTTCAATTTATATTCGTACCCATATAATCAGATATATATGGGTAATAACGAGTAATGAAAAATCTAACATAAATAAATATTGATAATAAAAATAAAATTTAAATAAATAATAGATAGGACATAGATAATAATTTTCTTAACGAATATGAATATGGATAAGACAAAATTCGTGGTAACCATCGCCTTCCTTGAAAAAATCAATAAAAAATCTAAGAATAATGACTCAGTATTACAATGATTGTTAAAATATTAAAATCATAAATTATTTTACCAATGCATTTTCAACACGTGTTGCATCGTTATAATTACATGTTAAAATGTCCAACTTATGTGTTGAAATATCGTTATAATTACATGTTAAAATGTCAAACTTATGTGTTGAAATATCACTCGTCTATAGGAATGATTTGATAAGCGCCCATCACTAAACCTACATGTATTTATATTCACCAAAATACCAAACAAATTTAAATTTATGAATTTTGCATTTTTCACTTTTGTGCTTCAAGAGAAAATATTCAATACTTCAAAGAAAAAATTGTACAAAAGTATCATGTGCTTGAAGAGAAAATATTGGGAAGCTAGTGGTGATCCAATGTGCTTTAACGAATTCATTTATAAATAAATTGAATTGATTTTTTATATTAAATTATAGAATTAAATTGATATCTCATCTTTAGAATATTTGAAATAAAAAAAAATTAAATTCCTTTTTTTTCGAAAATACTCAACTTTCTAAATAATTATTTATTACCAAATAATCTCCAAATGAATATTTGCTCTCATCAAGAAGAGTGCAAGACCAATCACAGATTCACAGGAGCCAAAAACCTACTTCTCTACCTCTCATCAAGGTACCTCTTCACATAATATTAACTTACAAATACCCCAATTCAATAACAAGATCCTCCACGCGTATACAATTTCACTCAGAAAAGAGCAACAGAGTTACACTACCTTAAGACCTGTGATACCACCTTAATTGGCTTGCTTCTTTCCCACCAGCTGGTCCAGGTTGTGGCCCACCAGAAGCGCAACCATAGCCACTTGATCATCTCTGATCATCATCCACAAGGTGGGATGATCGAGATTTCAATAAACAAAATGAGAACTCAAACCCTAAAAAGAATTATTGGGTGTTTCGGATCCCATTAAAGAGTGTCCATGCTCCATAGAAACTCCTAAAAACTCGATTAGTAAATTTTTAAAAATCTAATAGCACGATAAATCACTACAAGAAAAAGAGGTATATGCTACGAGATTTCTTCTCGTTGAAAACTCAATTTCCCTTACTGAAAGTAATCAACGATGAGATCCCGTCGCAAATAACTGAAAATTTGGATGATGACTTTAAGATTCTACCATAGGAGGGAAAATAGACCCTACACAAAAAATCTCTATCAAAGAAACCTTAAAACTAAAGAAATTGCCTTTTCTCTCGACCAATGTTTCAAAAAACGGAGTTTGGCCGTGTCCCGAGCGCGCTCAGGGGCGAAATGGGGCTAAAACATCCCGAGGTATGAAAGTTGGGAAGAAAGTGTCGCTAGACGTGTGTTTTACAGGTCTGGGGTATGCCTTTTACACCCCGGGCGTCTGGGCATAAGGCAAATGCAACAAAAAATGAGACATTCTATATATATGTTTGTTAGTTACATACCAACCAACAAGCACCAGTGGTCTAGTGGTAGATTTGTATGTTGCCATGTTTCATACTTGGGTTCGAGTCTTTGCCTTTTTTTTTTTCTCTTTTTTTTTTCCATTGAGCAAATTCATTAAATAGACTCCATATTATATACTCTGCATTTCATTAATATCATTTTATAACATCATTAGGATTGCATTATCTATGCTATCTAATCTATTGCTTTTAATAGATTTATATATTTGAATTTGTTATATCAATATAAGTGTGTAAACACTAATCAGTAAGCATTTGACACTTAACATTGTGTTATATTTGTTGGAATTTGGAACGTATTTGTGTCTTGTGATGAATAGATTGGTCAATTTGAAAATTAGAATTTGGTTTTTGGAGTGTGATTTATGATTTATTGATGAAAGGTGAGATGTATGTGAATTTGTTATATTATTGTAAGTGTGTAAACAACAACCACTTAACATTGTGTTTGTGATGTTAACGTGTGTTTGTAAAATATTTTGATAAATATTTATTCATAGATCTTAAGTTAGTAAAGTTTATTGATAATTAATTAATTTATATTATTTCAATTTTTAGTATTTTTATAATTTAATTAATATTATTTTATTCAAAACGTCTCAATGTTTCAAAAGGCTTACGCTCCAATGCCTCGGGGCTTACGCCTCGCCTCATTGAGGCAAGGCATCTCGCCCAACGCCATCGTCTCTGAAAACACTGCTCTCAACAATACTCTAAATCCATTGTCGAAAAGTTACTGCTCGTAAAATTGATGAGACTAAAATATTAGCTTTCAGTTCTTCTAAAATCTCAGCACTGACTGATCATGCCAAAATATTGCCACTGGGAAATATTTTACGCTCCAACGCCTCGAAGCTTACGCCTCGCCTCATTGAGGCAAGACGCCTCGTCCAACGCCCTCATCTCTGAAAACACTGCTCTCAACATTACTCTAAATCCATTGTCGAAAAGTTACTTGCTCGTAAAATTGATGAGACTAAAATATTAGCTTTCAGTTCTTCTAAAATCTCAGCACTGACTGACCATGCCAAAATATTGCCACTGGGAAATCATTGTGCATACTATCATTCAACATTCAGCTTTGGTCCACCTGAACGGCCACCTCTCCCTCTAAACATGCTGATAACCTTCACCACGCCTTGTTGGACCTCTACCTCGATCACAAACCTCACCTCCTTTTTTTTAAAAGAAAAAAAAAGCATGTAAGAGTGGAAACGAAAATTGTGAAAATTTCAGTTGCTTGTTTTCTTTTATATGCTAAACTATTGGATTTATGGAACATTGGACCCCTTGACTTGAATGCCTGAAGATTGTACGTTGCATTCTTTTCCAAAGTTTATAATGGTATCCTACCGACATTATTAAAAAACAAATCATCTCTTGACTAGGTATATTTAAGAAAATAACTGCATTAACGCATATACATTTCTCAAGTACTCTGTTTTGCTCATGCAGAAAGGAATATTTTCAAATCTCAATAAAACATAATTAGATATTTAGTAATTTAAATGGTCATTTATTGATTAAAATTCATAGCCCGTGAGTAAAAAATAGAAAATAATATATATCTCGAAAAAAATATTAGTATTAAATTAGAAGAAGAAAATGTTAATCAATTAACTAAAAAAAGTAAGGTTATGAATTTTATTTTATTTTGATTTCAGCAATAAATCGAAACGAATTACTTTTGTATTTTGCTTTGCTTTTCGTCTGTTTCGGCCTAAACATAAAATTATGTAAATTTTTATTTTATTTTTTTTATTATCTTTCATTGTTTTAAATTTGTTTTCATGTGATATTTTTTTTGACAATGACAACTTTAACTAAATTTTTTTCGGTTTACTTCTGAAAACCAAGAAGGTCCTACTTGAAATAACACTAGTAGAAGTGCGAATCCACTGCTGAGTCCACCTCAACCGGCACCAGACGCACAGCCACAGGATTAGTGAGGAGGCAGCAGTGACGTGGCCCCAATCCACTAGAGCAGAACCGGTGTTGCAGCAGAGGAGAAACGTGGAGCAGAACCGGTGTTGCAACAGAGCAGATTCGGCTAGCCAGCTAGAGGGTACCGGTCGACTGCCGGTGTACCAGCAAGCAAGCAGTTTGGGTCAAAGACGGAAGCCAAACCCAGCAACAGCCGTGGAATACCACCACCGACGAGTTGCAATCGAAGACCCACGACTTAACTGGGTTCGAACCTGTTAATGTATTATATGGGCTTAGTCCCACATTGGTTGTGTATAGCTTTGCTTCTCCTATTAGCTTGTATAAATAAGATAATCCCACATTGGTTGTGTATAGCTTTACTTCTCCTATTAGCTTATATAAATAGGATAGCTCCCTTTGTAAGTAAATCACACCATTCAATACAATTCTTCTCTTTGTATTGTCTCACTTCCTTTCTTAAATTCAACATGGTATCAGAGCCTTAATGGTTCTCGGTATTTTAAGAGTTGAGTATGCTCTGTGATTGCCACTATTAGTGGATCCTTCACATCAGAAATTCTCGGTATATTAAGAGAAGAATTGTATTGAATGGTGTGATTTACTTACAAAGGGAGCTATCCTATTTATATAAGCTAATAGGAGAAGTAAAGCTATACACAACCAATGTGGGATTATCTTATTTATACAAGCTAATAGGAGAAGCAAAGCTATACACAACCAATGTGGGACTAAGCCCATATAATACATTAACATCCCCCCTCAAACTCAAGGCGGTAAGTGGGAGGTGAACTTGAGTTTGAAAACTAGAGAGTGAAAGCGTCCGGGTGGATGAGCCTTAGTGAAAATGTCAGCTGTCTGATCGGCTGAACTGACGGATTGTAGACGAACCGTATTCTGGAGAATGTGATCACGGATGAAGTGGATATCATTCTCCAGAATACGGTTCGTCTACAATCCGTCAGTTCAGCCGATCAGACAGCTGACATTTTCACTAAGGCTCATCCACCCGGACGCTTTCACTCTCTGGTTTCCAAACTCAAGTTCACCTCCCACTTACCGCCTTGAGTTTGAGGGGGGATGTTAATGTATTATATGGGATTAGTCCCACATTGGTTGTGTATAGCTTTGCTTCTCCTATTAGCTTGTATAAATAAGATAATCCCACATTGGTTGTGTATAGCTTTACTTCTCCTAATTAGCTTATATAAATAGGATAGCTCCCTTTGTAAGTAAATCACACCATTCAATACAATTCTTCTCTTTGTATTGTCTCACTTCCTCTCTTAAATTCAACAGAACCTTTGAATTTGTTCGAGGAGAGATCGAGTTGCACAAGATTCTCCAATTCCAGCCAGATTCTGGTTAGATTCCATATTGATTCTCAACGGTAAAATTTTATTTTATATATATATATATATATATATATATATATATATATATATTTTGCCTCCAGAGAAGATTTAGAGCTGCAAGTTCAGAATTTTGCTCTTTGATTTGGCCCATGACGGCGCCCTCTGCCCCTCTGATGGCTTTGCCGTCGGTGGGGGACGCGGTTTTTGGTGGACTGGGATTGAAGTCTTTTGCTCAGGCAGTGTCGAAGACGTTAGAGTATTTTTCATTTAAAATGCCGATGCGATTTCCTGTGGATATAAATGGAGAACTGGGGTTCATCTTCTCGGAACTGGAGATGGTAAAGGCCACTGAAGAATTTTGGTTCGCTCTTGTCATGAAGTTCGTGCGTCAACGTCCATCCATTGATAATATTAGATTGACAGTGGTAAAAAATTGGGGTCTGGTAGAGATTTCGACGATCAGTTTTATGGATGAATATCATGTGCTTATCCGGATGAAAAATGAACGTGATTTTGGGCATGGCTGGGCATGTGAAGGGAGAATAATGGAACGTAATGTTTTTCGGCTTTTCAAATGGACGAAAGAATTTGATCTGAATAAAGAATCGCCTTTGGCTCCTTAATGGATTTTTTTGCCAGGCTTGCCGATGCATTTATATCGAAAATATTGCTTGCAAATTTAAGCCACTCGTTTTGGGCGTTACCTTGGGATAGAAAATGCCACGCTTAATCGTACCCGAGCGTCGGGGGCGAGGATTTGTGTGGAAATGGATCTAACGATGGAGCCGGTTCAGAGTTTTCCTATTGTCTTATCATCTTCAAAGTGCATTTTGCAGGAGGCAAAATATGAAGAAAAAAATTGGCTTTTATTGTCAGAAATGTTTTCGTCAGGGGCACACCTTTGTGGTTTGCCGAGTTGGTGTGAGGAGAGAGGATGAAGTTAAAAAGAAAGAGAAACTGATTTGTAAATCAAGAGTTGGGGAAGTGTCCACTGAAAAGGATACCACAATTGGGGAGGGGCTTCAAACAGAGGGGTCTGGTAAAGTGTGTGTGATGACAGAGATGGGGCATGTTGTTCCTGTGATACTTCCGGTGAGTAAAGAGCCTGAGATGAATAAGGTGGGGTATGTTGCCCCCGTGATAACTCCTGTGTGCAAAAAGCCTGTGACGACAGAGGCAGGCTATGTTAATCCATTGAAAACTCCTAGGTGTAAAGAGCCGGTGGTGACTAGTCAGGAGCCTTTGATGATTGCAAATGAGGAGCAGGTGTTGGACGTGAACCAGGTGCTGGAGGGTCAAGGGGATGTGAACGGTGGGAAGGCAAATGGTATTGTGCATGGCGAGTTAGTTCGGGACGTAATTGTGAATCAAGCCGAGGAAAATGATAAAGAATGTGAGGAAGTGTGGTGCGATGAGGAGCCAACGTTTTCTTTGGTACCTCAGGGTGAGATGTCGCCTACGGTTAATTCTAGTATAGATGTAGTGACGATTAAAGACTTACATCACGATGAAGGGGGTGTGGCCTCCTATTCAGACAGGGAGGAGAGAGAAATTACAGTGTGGTTCGGGAAAGCGAAGGCGTATGACTCCAATATGGATCCAAGAACAGTCGCCGATAAATCAAAACCAGTGATTAGCAAATCAATGAAAAAGTCGAAAAGGGTGCACACCCGGCCCCAAAAGCTAAACTTATGACTGATTCTATTTTTTTTTTTTGGAATGTGAGGGGTTTAGGCAGGTCTAGGAATAGGCTGAAGTCTTTTATTAAGAAGAAAAACGCCACATTGGTAGCCATTTCAGAATCTTTTGCGGAAGCGGCACGTATGTCCTTGCTTGGAAACTTTCTAAATTTCCACCATTTTTGTTCTAATGAAGTTGAGGGGGGTAAGTTATGGATTTTCTGGAAGGAACCGAATTATTTTGAGGTGCTGGGTAGTTCATCTTAGACAGTGATAGGCTGGTTTACTTTGGCCGATATAAGGGTTTTAGTTACGTTTGTCTATGCCAAGTGCTCTTATGTTGAACGAAGGGAGTTATGGCGAGTCATGGAAGAGGTGCAGGTGGGAGAGCAACCGTGGCTTGTAATGGGCGATTTTAACGTTATTCGCACGGACTCAAAACGAATTGGTGAAAGCCTTCGGCCATTAATTTCTATATCTGAGTTCAATGACTGCTTGGATCATTGTGGTCTTTTCGATTTAGCAAGTGATGGGCAAGCCATGTCATGGTGTAATGGCCATGAGGGGAATACACGAAGTTGGGCTAAACTCGATAGAGTAGTCATCAACAATGCTTATTCTTCCAAGTTTTTATCTGCACAGTTTGAATGTGGGTTGGGTAAAACTGAACTGTGACGGGAGCTGTCGTGGTAATCCGGGGAGTTCGGGGGGAGGGGGTGTGGTAAGAGATGCGGCTAGTAATGTGAAGAGGGCTTTTTCTACCCATTTTGGTGTCGGAACTAACAATGGTGCTGAACTAAAAGCTATCTTAGAAGGGATTTTTCTGTGTAGAAGGTTAAATTGTTTTAATGTGATTATTGAAAGTGATTCCAGTCTGGTAGTGGATTGGCTTATGAAAGGGAGATGCACTTTGTGGTATCTCTGAGATTTTTGGGAAGATTTAATGGTTGCACTTGAGGGGCTAACGTTTAGGGTGGTCCATCAATATCGCGAAGGAAACCAAGCGGCGGATTTTTTAGCACGGCAAGGTGAGATGGGAAGGAATATTAGTTATGAAGGCCCCCATAATTTACCACGCCTATTGAAAGGTATTACCATACTTGAGAATGTAATTTTTATATATTTTTAGTTAATGTTATTTTGCATTAGTAGTTATTAAAATAACATGACTATGGTGTTGTTTTGTGTTAGTAATTGAATTTTAGATTATAATTATATTTGGTGCTAGTTAATTAATATATCTTTTTTTTTATCATTTTATGTTTAAATAGTGATGGTTTTATTATGATTTATATCTATAATTGATATATATTTTTTAAAGATATGTAATTTCACAGAAACATATTTAAAAATACTGTTAAATCCGAAAAGATACACCTAAACATTTTTTTAATAACTAAAACTATAATTATGATATTTAGTTAAATTATTTTAAATAAGAGGAGTGCATTTCTATATGAATTGATGTGTTTATTTGAAAATAAATTATATTTAATTTATATTAAAATTTATGAGACTTGAAAATAAAAAAAAAAATAAACTACCGAGTCAAATAATAAAAACACATATGATACCACCTTAATTGGCTTGCTTCTTGCCCACCTAGCTGGTCCAGGCCGTGGCCCATCAGAAGCGCAACCACAGCCACTTGATCATCTCTCATCATCATCCACAAGGTGGGATGGTCAAGATTTCAATCAAACAAAATGAGAACTCAAAACTTAAAATTTTTATTAGGTGTTTCGAATCCCATGAAAAAGTGTTCATGCTCCATAGAAACTCCTGGAAACTAGATTAATAAATTTTGAAAATTTTAATTACACGATAGATGCTCATGAGAGTTAAACTTTAATTTAATTTCTTTTATTTTATTATTAAGAAATTCTAATTAAGGAAGAGATTAAGTTAAATATTATTTTTCCTTTTGATTTTTCTATATTTTCAATCAAATACATAATGAAAAAATCATTATTATTTCTCCCTCGCTTTTTTTTCTTGTTATATTTTTCTGCTACTAGTAGTAAAACTTGCAGTGTATGCTATTATGTAATTCTCCATCGACTTTACTAAAATGAGCGAAAACCTATAAAATAAACATACATGTATACAAGCTAGTAGTTCCTAGTTAATTGCACGTTAAATCTTCTAATGGTTTTAGAGTTTCACTACATATTTTTCCTTTTGATTTTTCCTTAATGATTTATCAATTTTTTGTACATTGGTTATATGCCTTGTACCTATCATTTAACACCAATCTAATATGTGAATATAAAATTAGTAATTAAAATTAAAAACAAAATTAAAGATAAAACTTTCATTAATTAATTTGATGGAATGCAACATTCATAATAAAATTTATGATAAGATCGAATATTATATTATAAATTTTATTTTAATTTTTAAATTGAGAAATCATAATCTATTAAATAATTACCTTAAAGATCCTTTAACCCATCGACAAAAAGAGAAGTAAAAATCTCCATTTCATGTCTACTCAAACACAAACCAACCTCAACTCCTCCACTCCCATCTCCGCTCTCTGCCATAGAAATAGCTCCAGTTCTATCAATGGACACAATCTCCACTTTCCTAGGCTTCCCCCAACCGAAATCTGACCCGTAAACCTCGAACCGGATCGACCCGGCAACCGAAACCGCTTGTGTCCCTGATTCGAAATTCGCGAACATTGATAGAATCTTTCGTATACTTTCATGAACTTCTTTGTCTAACCCTGAAACCATATCACTAATCTTCTCAACAGCTATGTCAAACCCATTTTCCTTTATGAAATCTCCTGCTTTTGCAATACAAGCCAATGGTGCGACACAATTTCCAAAATAGTTTACCGGAACTGGAGGATCCAAACGAGTCCTGTAATCAGCTGTGAACGCAATGACTACGTTTCTATTACTATCTGAACCACCTTTAGCCTTAACCATGCAAGTTAACATATAAGCATATGAAAGCACAAAAGTTGAAAGGTGAAGTTGTTTTGAATTCTGTTTTAGGACATCGTTTTGGAGTAGCATCCTTTCCCTCAGTTTCTTTATATCTTCACGAGTGAAAACGAACGTTGCTCGAACTAATAAGTTAAGATGAACCCCTATATTTGGCAAGAAGTTCAAGTTTCTGTTATTATTGGGATCTGAATTACCTCCCCACGTAAGAGTTAGCCACCCATTCAAGACCTCAAGGTCGAACTCATCCGGGTCCTTGATAACACTCCGATAAAAAAATGGGCTTAGCTCTTTTGGCAAAGAAGGGTTTTGTTGTTGTTGTTGTTTGCATAAGCAAGCCCATGATTTTATGAACATGGTGGCGGTTTGACCATCGACAATTCCGTGGTGTGTAGTTATGCCAATGCAAAAACCTTGTCCAGGAAACAACGTTATTTGTAGAGACATGATTGATGCTATATGATTTGATACTGATAACTCGGGTATAAAAGGGTGTAACTCGGGAGCTTCACGAGTTTCGTTGTTAGAGAGGCGAGTCAAATCTGCAGTTGACTCTGCGACCGTAAACGAAACGGTGTCGTTTGGAGTGTACAGGATGATGGGTTTTTGTTCACTTGGATCCCACTTGAGTCGGCCGGCTAGAGGGAGATAGTGGTGGAGGGTGAGAGAGAGAGATTGCTTCAGTTTTGGCAGGGTCACTGAGTCGAAGAATGTTTGAGTTGACTCAGTGTGTTGGTAAAAAAAGAGACGCTCAACAGGAGGGAGCTTAAACCAAAATGTATCGAAAAAGGTGAGAGGGAGAGAGAATTCGGTGACCGAGTTGGGCGAGTCAGAGTAAGGGCTGATTCCGGTGATTTCAAGTAGTTTTACCGAGTTGGAAGGTGCCATGAGTGTAGGTAATTAGATACTTGAATATTTGATGTTTGCTGCGTTGCTTGTTTGGCGTTAAATAGCCTCAGCCATTACGTTCGTTTTACTCCCACATTCACAATCTCAGACAGTAAGAATAACATGTTCTTTTTAGATAAAATCTAAGTTCTTTTTTTGAGTGGACCATTTACTATCATATTCAGTCATTTACAATTTGATACGGTAAAAACGACGTGTTCATTTTAGATAAGGCATAGGTTCCTTTCTTGAGCGTACAATTTACTACCATATTCAGTCATTCACAAACTGATACAGTAAGAATGACTTATCATTTTTAGATAAGGTGTTCGTTTCTTGAGCGAACAATTTACTACCATATTCAGTCATTCACAATCTGATACAGTAAGAATGACTTGTTCTTTTTAGATAAGGTTTAAGTTCCTTTCTTAAGCGGACCATTTATTACCATATTCAGTCATTCACAATCTGATATAGTCAAAATGTCGTGTCCTTTTTAGATAAGGCATAAGTTCCTTTCTTGAGCGAACCATTTACTACCATATTCAATCATTCACAAACTAATACAGTAAGAATGACTTGTCCTTTTTAGATAAGGTTTAGGGTTCACAAACTGATACAGTAAAAATAACTTGTCCTTTTTGGATAAGGTCTAGGTTCGTTTCTTGAACGGATCATTTAGTATCATATTCAATCATTCACACTACGATACAGAATGTGCGTCTTAAGTTGCACTGAAATAAAAATACCGATAAAATTACTCTATTTTTAGATTTGGACCGCATCAAGTTGACAGAATGCGTCAAGTCTAAGTGAAGGGGTTTTTCACTTATTGGTGGAAAGTGATGGGCTTTGCTTGTTGCCTTACGAATAATGTTTGAACATGGAATTCAAACCCCAATAAATTTTGGGGGAAATGTGACGTGTACAATCAGATACGATTGGCACTACTGAAAAGGGCAGCGATATACATTGTAATTTGTTAAAGATCCAGACTAAGAGATTTATTTTTAATAAAATTATTATCAGTGGTCTCCAGCATCATCTACATCGTTCCAGAACGTCATAGTTCCACCCGATGACAGATCCAGATCTACGATTTGATGTAGATCCGACGACCTTGGACCTTTGACCTTTGTTTTTATTTTTTTTATTTTTATTTAAAATAATAAAACAAAATCAATTATTATATTTAAAAAGAAAATAAATAAAAAATATAAATCAGATTCTGTTAATAGCACATTTGAGTAATTGATTATAATGAAAAAGGGTAATTTAATTATTCATAAATTAGATTTAAATATAAAATTTTGTATTTAATAATGTTTGCTTGTGCAAACCAAACATATCAATTTTATATTGAAGTTGATCATATTACCCAAAGTAAAATTACATTCCATGAACCAAATGAGTGGTAAATTTCAATGACTACAAATCTTTTTTGATGAGCAGAAAAAATAAATCCAATTATAGAATACATTGTTCCTATATAGAGGTTCTGGCATCAAGACGTACATTTGGTGAACAGAGGTTCAATAACAGGGCATGTTAGGTCCGCTTGGTTTTTGAAATTTTTTTTTTTTTTTGAAAAACCAAAAAAAAATTCACTTTTCGTTTTTATTTTTTATTTTTTTAAAAATTTATTTGTTCAATAAAAACAAAAACTGTTATTTTTTTTTAAATGAAAACATAATATCTGTGTTTGGTGATATACATATGCTTTGAAATTTAATGCATGTGATAATTCTTGTTAAAAGGAAAAAGAAAACCGTTGCCTGACAATTTGAAAGATTTAAATGTCAACAGTTACAATTTTTTAAAAATTTGAAATCCAGTTGAAAGCTTGCTTTTAATTTGCAAAAAACTGATGTTTTTAGTGCCTACGGTTACAACACTTTTAAAGATATAATAAATTTGTAAACGGCAAGAAACGGTTGTTGTAAATACTAAATTAATCAGCTACAATTTGATCGATAAATTGAAATTCTCCTATAAATAGCCTAGTGTTAGTGGTTAGTCAAAACAAAGAACAACGGAAAAAAAACATTCTCATCTTCCAATTTTCCTTCTGCAAACACTTTTTTTATTGTCTACTTTTCACTTGGATCATTTTTTTAGTTTGAAGTCGTATTGGTGAATGCATACAAATCGGACTACTATTGTATCATAGAGGATGACTTCTAAAGTCATTTGCACCATAGTGAGGTGAAATTGTTTCTCAATGACTGTAAATTAATTCTGAATCTTAGTACTTTCTTTCTAATTTAACATATTTTGAAGGTAATTTTTTGTTACAATTTTTTTGGTTAATTATTTGAGCATCTCATTATTATTTTTCCAACAATCTTAAAAAGTGATTTTTGGTGTTCACTTAATTAACAATGATTCATTCTACTATAACCAAGAGGCTCTCTATATAAGAGAGTAAAAAGATTATTATATGCAAAAAAATTGATATTATTTTATTGGATTAATTTTAAAGTGATTGGAATGAAAAAAAAAATGTGAAGTTGAAAGAAAAAAATTGAATATATTTGCTTAAAAATTTGACCTCCTTAAATGGCAGTAGTATATCACTTATAATTTATTGGGGGTAATTATAAGCACTTTACTATATAATGACCATTGAATTTTGAGAAAACTACCATTGGTGGAATTAATGCAATGAGAATTTTATCTCTATGAGAAAAGTTTTAATTCCTCATTTATATGGTTATTGAAAGTAAGGTCATAATGATGGCTTGTGTGTGGTGCTATTAGATTATTGGTATAGTTGGCCTGATGAGGAAGTATTACTTGGATTCTATTTAATGTATGATGAGTTCCTCGCTATTAAATTTGTTATTTTGGATTCTCACTATAAGTTATCACAATAAGCCTAAACACTTTCATTTTTGTGGATGCTCATTTGTTTTAAAAACTGACGCAGTGTAATGTGAAACAAATGCTTGTAAATGATACAGAGAAGATCTTTAGATTTTGGATGTTTGGTCTATTTTAAAAACTCCATGTTGTCATGACTTAGTTGCTCTCTTCATATGTTCTACCAAGATTTTATATTTATCGTTTTAGTTGTATGTTCTACCAAGTAATATAGCCTTATAACTTGAAGTGTACTTCACTATGTTGGTTAAAATTTGCATGATGTGAAAAGTTTGGTGATCAAAATTATGCGTCTGGTTCTGGTGAGAAAATATTAAGAGGTCTATTGCAAAAAACTTGTGTGCTTACTTATGCTTTACTTTACTCATTATCACGATAACCAATAGAACTTTAAAAGAAAGGGATGTCAAACATTAATTGTTAGGTTATATGTAACGACTCATCTCGGGTTGACCACCTCAGAAATGGTATTGTCACGTTTTGAAATCACAGTACGACACATATATGCAACAATATAAAAATATATCAACTGAAATTAAAAATTTACATCCAATCCTCAACTCTTTTCAGAGGAGATACATCATCATTCTCCTATTAGAAACTATATATATATATATATATATATATATATATATATATATATATATATATATATAGAGAGAGAGAGAGAGAGAGAGAGAGAAAACAAAATGCATGAAAAGATTTTATTACAAATTTTCTTTCTTCTTCCTTACAATGTCTGATGACTTGACAACGAGACTTATTTAGAGTAATTTCTCTGATATCAACTCTAAACTCTATCTGCCATGCTCGCTGCCTGAAAATTTTAAATAATGAGGAGTGAGCTTCATAAGCTCAATGAATTAAATTTATTAGAAGTATTCGATTATATACTTCCAGTCACATGTTATAATTCAATCGTTTCTAATTCACCAATATTAATCATCTACTTCTTCACATATGATAATTCAATTTTTCAAATAATATTCTAATATTGATTCATCATTGTCTCATATAATTCAATAATAACATTCTATCATAACTACTCATATAATAATTCCAACAATTTATTAATCTCTTCTTAAATTAATCATCAAACATCAATTTTTCTTCTCATATATTTAATTATATTGAGATTATCAATTTAACATCATTATTTACCTCGTTATGAGGTTCACAACATAAAATCAATCAATCAAATAAATTTTTATCATATTATACTTTCATATTTCTTTCTCATCATATCTGTCTCTTTGTAAGTGTAACGACCCATCTCAGGTTGGCCACCCCTGGACGGTGTCATCACATTTTGAAAATCCAAGCACGACACATATATGCAACAATAAATATAATACTACCAGTTTTTTTTTTCTTTAACAGGAGAGGTAAACAAATCTGATATTCACTTAAACATAAAATACATAAATGCATGAATATTTACAATAAAAAAAATTTACAAGTCTTTAACTCGATTGTCTGAGGATATTAACACGTACTTGGCTTACAGAAAAAGATCTCGACTGATTCTCAACCCACCAGACTATTTATCTTGACTGCTACCTGAAATTATTGAACAGTGAGGAGTGAGCTTCACAAGCCCAGCGAATTAAATTTACTGAAAGTATTCCATATTCTATCAATAATCCTTTAATATTAAAATTTATTTTTCGCATAACCTAATGACAACTTTCTACTATCAATCTCTTCTTCTCAATCATTGGTTCACCTTAAGATTATCAATTATTTCCTAATTACCTCGTAATGAGGTTCATATCAAAAAGTCCATCATTTAGATAAGTCTTATCACTGTCTTTTTATATGAAACTCAACCTTCTATAATTAAATTCTCAAAAAGTATCACATCTCAGCATCTTGAAAATCTCATCATTATAGCTGTCTCTTTTTATGAGACACAACCATCTATAATTTAATTCACAATTAATATACCACAACTCAGCATCTCACACATCTCATCATTATAACTGTCTCTTTTTATGAGACTCAGCCATCTATAATTTAATTCACAATTAATATACCACAACTCAGCATCTCACACATCTCATCATTATAACTGTCTCTTTTTATGAGACTCAGCCATCTATAATTTAATTCACAATTAATATACCACATCTCAGCATTTCAAATAATGCAATGATAATTAAAACAGATGCAGATGCATGAATGATTATGATGGGAACGTCTTCCCACCTGTCGACAGGTTATTATTATCTTAAACCGACTGCCCTCCCGGTTCTTTTATTCTCATCAGACCGGCTGCCTTCCCAGTTAATTCCAACATATACCGGCTGTCACGGTTTTCACTTTTCATCCCAGCATATACCGGCTGTCACGGTTTTTATTTTTCATCCCAGCATATACCGGCTGTCACGGTTATTTCATTAGACCGGCTGCCTTCCCGGTTCTTTCGGTTATATTATTTAATGCATATGTGCATGAACAATGATATGAAACAGTAATATAAACAGAAATATAAAAACAATATAAAGATTCCAACCACTTAATTTGACTATCCTAATTATCCACAAATTTTATCTAACAAAGTTTCTTTAAAATTTCTTACATCCAATCATCCAGATTTTTTATCAAATTATAAAAATTCCACAAAATTCTTATCTTCCCAAATCACATCAAATAATTCATTAAAGTCTGTCCAGATCCACTAATTTCATCTCAACTTGTCCATCAGAATTTGTCAAGATCCACTAAAATTCATCTTAAATCATCCATAAAAATTTAACAAGATCCACTAAAATTCATCGCATCATAATTCGTGCTAAAACATCAGTATGTCTCATCAATAATTTATTTATTTCTTTTATTCTCAAATAAACTTATAAATTTCCAAAAAAAAATATTACTACTCACCGAGAAATATTTCTACATGTCCAAATTTTCTATCCTACCCATAAATCAATTTTTCATCAATCACCCAAGCAAACTTAAATAATTAAAATTAATAATATCACTAAATAATTGATTTTTCATTTAGACTGCTTAAAGTAAATCCAACTCACCACGTAGCATTTAAAGCTACTCGTGGGCCACCTCTTTGCCTTTCCCGATCTTCCTCGAATTTTCTCCCAATTTCTGACTACCAACACCTGACATAATATTGGAATTTAAATTTCTTATTATTTCTTCTTTTCTCCATAAACCACACAGTTTGAAAAATTTCTATTTTAACCTCTGAAACTTTCATAAATGATAAAATAACATTACCTTATTACCTTCTGCTATTTTGATAGCTTCCCGAAATATTTTTGAAAATACCCTCAAAATTTTATTCCTTCCACCTTTCTTTAAACTCCCAAGTGTTTTAAGAACACAGATGAAATATTTGGAACTAATCAAAAATTCTTTCGCATTCTCTTCATAAACCTCTCGTACACATTATATAGGAGAGCTTGGCTGCAAATTTCAGCAGTTCCCTCCTTCAATAGTCTCCATGATTTGGAGATAATAGCATGATAATTACAAAAACATCATGATGGCTAAAGAAAACATCATGATTATATTCTCTCCACTAGTCAAAAAAAAGACATGATACCAAAACAAAAATTATCTCGGTGGCAGCAGGTATGCTGCCACGATTTCACTGTTAAAAGTTGATTTCTTTTTTTTTTTTTTTTTTTTTTTTTTTTTTTTTTTGCTTTTCAACCTTGGTCTCCAGAAATCTTCATTCAGCCATTCAGAGATTTAACTCTTTGTCATATTGATAAAAAAAATATACACTTACCCAACTTTTGAAATATAGATATTACAGTAAGACTCATTTGTCTATCAATAATTTTACAATCAAGACTGGTATTTTAGCATCTCAATCAATAATAATCAAATGAATAAATACATGTATTTAAATCATCTTTCTTTCTTTTTCATCACATCATCTCATTATTTCATATTATCATATGGGAATGTCTTCCCACATGTCGACATGTTTCAGCTAGATCAGCTACTTTCCTGGTCTTCTCAGCCAGACCAACTGCCTTCGTGGTCTTTTCAGTCAGACTAACTGCCTTTATGGTCTTTTCAGTCAGACCAACTACATTCCTGGTCTTTTCTTTTATACATAAGAGCAATAATATGCAAGCAATCATTCATCAAAACATTCAAGTTAGCTATCTAGCTCTTTCTCAAAATTATTATTTTTATCATATTTATTAAATTATCTCCTAATATATCATATAAATTTTCAATCATATTTTCAGAAATTTCATATAATTTCTCAACATATTTTGCATTAATCCATCATTTTTGAAATATACATTTTTATATAATTAATATTCAACATACTATTTAATCTCTAATCAATAAATCAATAAATTATCATATATAACATAAAATAAATCATTAAATCATTATAATTCACTCATTTATTCAAATATCATAAACTCATATTTTTATTGCTCTTGATTACTAAAAGTAAATCTAATTCATCACGTAACACTTAAAGCTACTCGTTGATCACCTCCTTGCCTTTCCTGTTCCTTTCAACAATTTTTTGAGATTGTTGATCACCAACACCTAATCATAAACTTTCATAAATCTTATTATTTCATAACTTAATTCCAACAATATAATTACTTAGTTACGAGTCTTATTGAAAATTTACCTCAAATATGATGAAGTCTTGCTATTGTAATTGAATGACTATACTATCTCTAATATTGGAGAAATTTTCTTTATAACTTTTTGCTAAGAAATTTGAATGAGACAAAGAAGAAAACCAAATAGGATTTGGTAAGAAATAACAAAATATAACAAAAACTACATTTTTATATTAAAACTGCCCCTACCACCATTCTCCACCTTTTTGTTGTCCAACATGCACTTCTTGCATGTTGTGTGGACAACACCTGGACATCACCCCCCCCACCCACCTGAAGTCTTGCTAGTGTAATTGAATGACTATACTAGTTCTAATATTTGAGAAATTTTCTTTATAACTTTTTACTAAGAAATTTGAATGGGAGAAAAAAGAAAACCAAATAGGATTTGGTAAGAAATAACAAAACAAAACAAAAACTAAATTTTTATATTAAAACCGCCCCTACCACCGTTCTCCACCTTTTTGTTGTCCAACATGCACTTCTTGCATGTTGTGTGGACAACACCTGGACGTCACCCTCCCCTCACCTCGCCCCCCCCCCCCCCCCCCCCCCCCCCCCTCTCTCGTTTTCCTTAGTAATCACAAAACATTACACATCGTCCAAGTGTCTAGTTTTTTTTTTTCAATATCTATCAAATTATTTCTTTACGCTTACTTTAAGAACATGGGTATTACACTATATTACCGGTGATTGTATTTTTTTACTGGATGAAAATTTAATTTTTTGGATTGCTACATCATAATGATGAATGCCAAGATCACAACAGTTGTTATTTTACCAACAATCCTAAGTCAGTGGTCAAGTTGATCTGAATTGCTAAGTTTGGAGATTTTGTTGTGCTTCCTTACTGATATGATAAACAATTTCAATTAAATCCAAAAATTTTCCATTATCCAGATTCCATTATCTTCATCTGCTTTACTGCAAATTGCTTTTGCAATTTTTCTTCAGAGACAGATACTTTAAGTATATGTACCGACTGCATTTGTTAATGCTATCAAAGTATGGCTGCAAAGGCGCAATACTATTCACTGGTGACCTATCTTCTTCCAACACCTTCAGCATCTATCTCAACAGATTTTCCCACTAGTAAATCTACACCAACATGTCCTCCCTCACCGCATACAAAGCACATCAGAGTAGGATAATTCCAAGACAAATGCCTTACCTGATTACATCTAAAATAAATTATTGCCTCTCGATCATATATCAGATTACCACTTCCCCTTTGTGGCATACTTACTCTTCTACCATAACTCCCATTTTCCATAGCCTGTCTCTCAAATCTAGGGGTCCCACCAATATTACTCTGAGCTACAGATGCAACAGATCCTACTTGCCTCTGACTCTGTACTACAGTTTCCTGTGACAAGTAACGCCCCCTCTGGAGTGGTCTTCCACCCTGCACGCTCATACTGCTACCACCTCTAGGTCCCTTAAATCTAGACCTCTTAATCCAATCCCTCCTACCTCTAAACTCCATCGAATCCTTCTCAATTTGTAATGCTTTATTCACCATTATAGCATAATTCCCTATACCCATGTAAGAGAGTTTAGATCGAATGTCATAGTGTAACCTGTCTAAAAATCATTTACATTTCCTCTCTTCCCTATTCACTAACTCAGGTAAAAACCTCGACAGAGCTATAAATCTACTATCATACTCTGTCATAGATAAGTTACTCTGCCCTAAGTGAATAAAATCTCTCTCCTACTATGTTCGAAATGTATCTGGAAAATATTTCATAAAGAACTCATGCTTAAACTTATGCCAAGTTAAGGGTTGTTTTACCTGTGTACTTACCCTAGGCAGAATATCCTCCCACCATTGAGAAGCCTCACCTTCCAGTATAAATGAAACGAAAGCAACCTTCTTTTTATCTATCACTGGTAAGACTTCAAAATATTTCTCAACAGGTCTAATCCACTGCTCAACTTCCACAAAATTTACAAATCCTCTAAAAGACTGGGGCTTAAACTTAATAAATCTCACAAAACAATCCTCTTGCATCTCATGTGCAAACACACCTTCTCTCTCATAAACCTTTTGTCTCACCATATCAGGTTATATTCTACCTCTTTCCTCTAATCTTCTCTACTGCATTCATTCTCTCTATCGCACAATCAAGAACTTCTCTCAGCTCATCCCTCATAATCTCAGATTTTCACCCACCTCTACTAGTACCAGCTGTACTAGCAACATGTTCCCTTGCAGGAACCATAGACTCAACCTCTCATCTGCTTCAGTTCTTCTAAATATTTGGGGTCTATCACGTCCCCTCTGATTCAGAACTCTACCTCTACCTCTAGTACGTCCACATGTCATCCTCAGATTTTGCATTAAAATATGGTTTATTTAAATCTCACTTCTTTAAATTCTTATGCAGTCTATATAATCATAAAACCTAATGCTCTAATACCATAATTGTAATGATCTATCTTGGGTTGGCCACCTCTGAGATGGTGTCGTCACTTTTTGAAATCCCAACATGACACATATATATAAAAACACCAACTGAATTATTTACATATATAAATCCTCAACCCTCAATAGGGAAGTTACATCATTCAGATCTCAACTGAACAGTATATACAACATATTATGCATGAATATTTACAATTTTTTTTTCTTTCTTATTAATCTGAGGATATGGACCACGTGGCTTATAGAAAATGATTTAGTCTAAATCTCTGCTCAAAATTCTATTTGTCTTACCTGTTACCTAAAATCATTGTACAATGAGAAGTGAGTTTCACAAGCTCAGTGAATTAAATTTACTAGAAGTATTCGATTATATACTCCCAGTTACATCTTATAATTCAATTACTTCTAATAATCTTTCTATATTCATTCATCTCTTTCCTGAAATAATTCAATAACAATATTCTGTAATCACTACTCAATTTCAAAATCCCCCCATTACACAATCTCTTTTTAAGTTACTCATTAGACATATTAATCTTTCAATCATATATTTAATCATCTCTAAATTCTAAATTCAACATTATTATTTACCTTGTTATGAGGTTCACAGCATATAATCAATCACTTAGACAATTCTCATCATATCATACTTCTATATTTCCTTCTCATCATATTTGTCTTTCTGTGAGACTCATTCACATATTAATAAATTTACACTCAAGAATCACACTTTAGCATCTCAAGCAATAACAATCAATATTTAAAGTAAATGTAATGCGTAAATATAAATGTTCTTAATATTTGGGAACGTCTTCCCACATGTCGACATGTTTTAGCTTAGACTGGCTGCCTTCCCAGTTCTTTCATTCTCATTTAGACCGGCTGCCTTACCGGTTCTTTCATTCTCATTTAGACCAACTGCCCTCCCGGTTCTTTTATTCTCATTTAGACCGACTACTTTCCCAGTTATTCGTATGAATATGCATATGAATAATAATATAAAAACAAGCATTTATTCTGACATTTAAATTAGCTATTCTGGTTCTTCTCAAATTATTATTTGATCAATTTCACTAAATTCTTCTCCTCATATATCATATCAAATCATCAATCATAGGTCATCAAGAATTTCATTTATCACCTTCATTATTAATTCGACTCATCATTCTAATAATATTACTTCTCATATAATAATTCTCTACATATCAATTATTTATGTCATACCCGTCAACCGACTTTCATCTATCCTCAAATCATAAGTTAATAATCTATTCAAATATTTTCACTATATATTTTATATTTATCTTGATTACTTAAAATAAATCTAACTCACCACGTAGTACTTAAAACTACTCGTGGATCACCTCCTTGGCTTTCCTGCTCTTTTCAACAATTTCACCTGATTGTTGTTTGTCAACACCTGACATAATATTTATATTAAAATTTCTAATTTATTCGTCAATTCTTTCAGAATTCATACCCTTTAAAAATTCTCACATTGAATTCCGAGAAATTTCATGTATACTAAATTTCAAAAATAAAATTCACATTATTATATTTTGTTTTTCTTAGAGCTTTCCATGACTCTCTTTAAAATTTCTTTGTAAACCTCTTCAAAATTTTACTCTTTCAACATTTCTTTTAGTCTCCAACTGTTTAAAGAAATATAGTAGTTTGTATTGAAGAAGGAAAAAAACCAAACAAGATTTAGTAATTATAATTAAAAAAATGTATATATATATATATATGTGTGTGTGTGTGTGTGTGAATTAACCCCCACCGTTTTTTTGCTCGTGTTGTGTATCATGCAGTGATACACACCATTTGGTTTTCCCCTTTGACAACACCTGGAGTCCAAGTGTTGCACCACCCTTTTTTTTTACAAAATTTGTTTTTTCTTGTTTTTTTCTTTTTTTGTCTTCCTGAACGCTTCAATTTTTTTTCTTTTTTCTTTACACCATTATGCGTCTGTTGTTTTTCAAAAAAAATATTTTATTCAATAATAAATTTTTTATATATATTATTTTAATTTTATATTATATTTATCAAATTATTTTTTATTCATACTCTAAGAGCACGGTATTACAGTTTGATAACCTTGTGACATGCTCTATTTACTAAGGAATGTGTTCAGATTACTATAAGATATAATTACTATGTAATGTAGTATTATTACTTTGAAATGTAATCATATTACCATATACTGTGAAAGTCACGATGTAGTAACTTGATTGCAATAAGTAGTAAATTGATTTACGTTTTACATATTTCATAATAAAATAATATTCTTTTTTATATGATTGGTTTGGTGACCTGGTATCGCCGGTATAGCAGGTAAATTTGTTTGATGTGGCACTCCCTTCAATTATCACATGTAAAGGCAAGCCTAAGGAGCGGTTCATTGGTTTAAGGCTTTCGCTGTAGTATGATAGTGAGATTCGAATTGAAATTGAAAAAAAATCAGACGTAATGTAATAATTTTTTATCATTTTCATCATTCACTATTGTTTATATTGGTATTTTTTATGCTCAAATGATAATTTTGAGAACAACGTTGATATGGCTGCATTTGTCCTTGATAGAAAGATTTTATATTTTTTTGGCTCCAAAACTTCATTGATAACTCACTTTTTAACCTCATTAGCAACGTTAAAAAAAAATTTGTTGGTAACAAAAAAATGGCTTTAAAAAAAAAGACAATTTCACGCCCCTATAGTTGACTCTCGTTAGCTCATATATTGGGATGTACCTTTTGCACACGGATGCGTCGGTTATGTTTGAAAATTATTTTTGAAAATTGATTTCAATTTTTAAAAATTAAAAACGATTTTCAAAACTTTTTTTTTATGTTTGACAAATAGTTTTTAAAAGTAATTTTTAAAACAGTTTTTAAAAAATCAATTTTTAAAAGTTATTTTTTAAAAACTCAAAATTGGTGTTTTCTGATATAATTTTCGAAAAATAACCCTAAAATCAGTGTTCACTTCTTTATTTCATTATTTCTCCATGGTGTATAAAAAAATATTAAAATTTTGAAAATAAAATAATATTAATTATTTTTAAATATTTAGTCAATGTGAGAAATAAAATTAATATAGATTTTAAAATTAAACTCAAAACTAAAAATAATTACAAGGTATATCAAAACAATTTTCAAAATAAGATTATCCAAACAGCATTTCATTGTTTTCTATTTTGGAAACAGTTTTCGAGTAACAGTTATCCAAATATATTTTCTTTAGAAAACTGTATTCAGTTTTCGTTTCAGAAAACTGTTACCCAAACATATCCCTCTTTGTCTTTGTCTTTTTTAGAATTATTGTCTTAATTTGCCCGTGACAACAAAATTTTACTTATTTTTTAGCTCAGAAATTTCATTGATAACTCACTTTAAATTTATTAGTAACATCAAGAAACTTCATTGATAACAAAAAAAATAGTTGAAAAAAGATAATTTCATACCCATGTAATAAACTCTCATTGGCTCATACATTGAAGCGCACATTTTGTTGTCACAAACAAATATCCCTTGTAAAGTGGTCAT
Organism: Bretschneidera sinensis; assembly: GCA_023935145.1. Taxonomy (NCBI): domain Eukaryota; kingdom Viridiplantae; phylum Streptophyta; class Magnoliopsida; order Brassicales; family Akaniaceae; genus Bretschneidera; species Bretschneidera sinensis. The sequence goes on from CM043699.1 coordinate 29,360,860, forward strand.
TACCGCATTTTAAAATTCAAAAAGTTTAAATTCATGTATTCAGACATTAAATTTAACTATCTTGTCTTTTATCAATTTACTATTTGATCAATTTCACTTATTTCTTCTCCTCTTATATCACATTAATTTATCAACCAATTGCACGAGATTGAAGAAAAAAAAAATGAGTTTCTAGGGTTTCCTTTACACTTTATACTAATTCTTACTCTCGAAAAATTTCCCAAATATTTTTTCTCAAATTATTTTAAGATTTTGCAACTCCTTCCCTTATTTCCTACATTTCTCGCATAATTTTTTTGCTGTAAAGCAATACAACTCCCTTTTAAGAAACTCGATTAATAACGATTGGACAAAAATCCGTGCAACAAAACATCCATTCGTTCGCTGTGCTCATAGATGGGGCAATTCTTGGCTGGCTCAGTCTAAAGTTTATGTTTTACTCAAAAAGCCTGTCAGTTTATATGGTTCACATCGATTTGGCAATACTTTCATACCAACAAATGAAGGGCCCATGCAGGTCGGCCTCTCAGTTTTTATGGTTCACATTAATCTAGCGTAAGTAGTCGTTGCATATTATCAAACGAAGTGCCCATGCAGTTCGGTGGAGTAACTCCACACGAAAGGTTTTCAAATTGAATGATTTTGCTCCTTTTGTGTTGTCGGGCAAACGAGTAGTGGAACGCAAATTTAGGGTTTGGTTTCTCATTGAAGATCGAAACAGAGTTAAATTGTTAATTTTTTTTAATTGAGAGAATTTGTTGAAAAAAATGTACTTAATTTATCTTAACATTTTTTTTTCTTTCAAAAATCACATAAATAATTTCATATTACTTATTTCAAAAACTATTTATCTGCAATAATCATCTAAACAATTACGCATTACTCACTACTTACTAATTCACATCTATTTATACATATTATCTCATCCTCATATTTGTTTTTCTGTTAATTATTGATAATTAATTTGCTAAGCTTAATTCGTTTTTTCTGTGTTTCATTTTCAAATGAGATTCTTCTTGATTCTCTTTATTCACAGTTAATTTATTTAATTAAATTATGACTTCCTTCTTAAGTATATGATAGAAGATCTGATACACTCAATATTGTATTTTTTAACTTTTTAATGATATTTTTTTATATTAATAAAAAAACTCATAAAATGTATTAAATCTTTCCCTTTTCTTTATTATTTTTTAATTTTTGACATCCAAATAAACAGTACATTTGCCCTTCAATTTTCTCACTTTTATTTTCGCTTCTATTTTATTTTCCAAACATAAGTTTAAATACAAATAGGTAGTTGTAGCTGTAACTGTAACCCATAAAGTTTAAATACGAATTATTGTCGTCAAAAACAAAAAAAGGACTTTAATTTCTGCAACTGCCTTGTCTCGTCCTTGTTGGCCATCTTTTTCAGCCAAGGCATTAGCTCTCAAAGAAGCCGGTTTCACAGTCATTAGCCTGAATGCATTTTGCCATGACATTGTGAATTATCTAGAAAAGCATAGAGTACCTTAAATATCACTTAGCCCATCAACAAAGATGGAAGTAAAAATATCCATTTCATGTCTACTTAAGGACAAGCCAACCTCAATTCCTCCACTTCCATCTCTACTCTCTGACATAGAAATAGCACCAGTCCTATCTATGGACACAATCTCCATTTTCCTAGGCTTGCCCCACCCAAAATCTGACCCGTAAATACCAAACCGAGGCGACCCGGCCACTGAAACCACCTGTGTTTCTGGTTTCATTTCCATGACTGTAGATAATTTCTCGTCTGATGTTTCGAGTACACTCATATCTAACCCCAAAACCATATCACTTATCTTCTCTGCAGCTATAGCAACTCCATTTTCCTCCATGAAATCTCCTGCTTTTGCAAAACTAAATGAACACGAAACACAATTACCAAAGTAGTTTGACGGAATCGGAGGATCTAAACGGGTTCTATAGTCAGCTGCGAACCCTATACATACGCTTCTCTTACTATCTCCACCTCTGGCCTTAACCATACAAACAAACACATAAGCACAAGTGAGAACAAAAGTTGACAAGTAAAGTTGCTTTGAATCCTTTTGCACGGCGTCGTTTTGGAGTAGTACCCTTTGCCTTAGTTTCTTGATATCTTCACGAGTCAACTCGAACGTTGCTCGAACTGAGTTAAGATCAACTATTATAGATGGCAAAACCTTCAAGTTTTTCTTATTTGGATCTGAATCTGCCTTCGTGTAAGCCAACCACCTATTCAAAATCACCATATCGAGCCGCCCGGTTGGGTCCTTGATAACACTCCGGTCAAAAAAAGGTGTCAACTCTTGTGGCAAAGAAAGACATTGTAGTACTACTTCTTGTTTGCATATATGGGCCCATCCTTTTATGAACATGGTCAAAGTTTGACCATCAACAACTCCATGGTGAGAAATAACGCCGATGCAAAACCCTTGACCAGGAAAAAAAGTTATTTGTAGTGAAATGATGGATGCTTTATGATCAGATATATGTAAATCGGGTATCAATGGGTGTAACTCGGTAGCTTCACGAATTCCATTGCCAGAGAGCCGAGTCAAATCTGCAGTTGACTCTGCGATCGTGACGGAAACAGCATCGTTTGGGGCATAAAGGATGACAGGTTTTGGGGAATTTGAATTCCACGTGAGATGGCCGGCGAGAGGGAGGTAATGTAAGAGAGTAAGGGAGAGAGCGCGTTTTAGTTTCGGGAGGATGACTGAGTTAAAGAATGCAGCATGGGTTGTCTTTGGCTCAGTGAGTTGGTAAAAGATAACTCGTTCAGTAGGAGGGAACTTGAGCCAAAATGTATCGAGAAATGTGAGAGGAAGAGAAAACTCCGTTGCCGAGATGGATGAGTTAGAAGGACTGACTCGGGCGATCTCAAGTATTTTCACTGAGTTGGTTGATGCCATGAGCTAGAACTATGTTTGTGCATGCAAGTTTTGAGTTGATGAATGTATTTGTTAGTGCTTGCCTTCGTTGCTTCTGGTAGCTCGTACGACCATTTTTTTTTTTTTGATAATCTTTTCTTTTGATAATCATATTGGACACTGATTTTACTGTTTTCTCAATTTCATATGGAAATGTGGAGACATTTTTTTTATATCTCGATCATGCTGTTAAAACCAATTATAATTGATATGTCGCATCAATAATATTATTTAAGATAAATAAATTATTTTTTATGTATTTTTAATATTCAATTTTGTTAATAATAAATTTATTCGTTTTTTTATTTATTTTGGATTTTAATAACAAAAAATATATAAAATTACTATTGATATTTTTTTTAAAAATAATCTGGTGTTATTGTTTTAATTTTAAATATTTTTTTCAAATTTTAAGATTTGTTAGATTTGGATTAATTATGAATTCCTAATTATCTTTCAAAATGTTTTAAAAAATAAAATTTTAGATTCCAACAATTTTTGAAAGATATTATTTAAAATAGTTTAGATTTTTACCATTGAATTCTAATTCAAAGGTTTTTATTTTATTTTATTGTATTTCAATGTCAATACAACATTAAAGTTGTTAAATGTTTATATTAAAAATTATTTTATTTAATAAATTAATCAAATTAATTTAAATCTCATTTTTTAACAAAATAATTTGATATTTAAAATATATATGTTATATTTTACTTTGAACAAGTAAATGGAGATTGAATTTTTGTATATTACCTAATAAAATATTTTTTTATGCTTAATAGAAATAGTATTTACACTCTACGTAATAATTAAAATATAATATATTTTTAAAAATAATTAATAAAATATTTTTTTAAAAAAAAAACTATATAATGATACAAACAACCTGGCCCTACGTTTTTCACGTAAAATTGAGCTAACCGACATCCTGATATTAAAAGCATAAGTTGTGCGCATGAGTTTTGAGATAAGAGAATGAGTGGTGCCTTACGTACCATCACTTTCAAATATGGTTGGCAAACTGCCACGTTTTGCATTGAGATAAGAGAATGAGTGGGGCCTTACGTACCATCACTTTCAACTAGTAGTTGGCAACCCGTCACGTTTTGCATTGAGAAAAGAGAATGACGATAAACATGTTCTTGTAACTTTTTAGAAAGTTTTATTCATTTTTTGTTTGCTTTAACAATTTTGTAAGTAAAGAGTAAAATTTAATTTAAAGTGTTTAAATAAATGATTGAAAAAAAATTTGGATGGTAGATATACTTTTATTGTTTAAAATTAAATTTTTATCGGATCGAGTCAGTAAAAACTTATCGTGAGAGAAGTGGCAAGAATTTTTTTCCCTATTCCTGCAACATAAAATATATATATATATATATATATATATATATATATATATATATGACAAAACATATTTTTAAGATATTATCATTTAGTATTGATCTATAAAAAATAGCTGTATTTTTTATCATTTGATGGTATTAGAGATTAAAGAAGAAGAAACATAATCTTTTTATAAGATAAAAAATACTCTGCACTATATATACTTCGTAAACTCAAGATTAAGTAAATAAAAGTCTTCTATTTTTTTATGTTCTCTAACGGTGAGAGATGCTTTTCTATCTATCTTTTTAGAAAGGTCAACATTTTGGTTCATATGATGTAATGTAGGAATTTTTTGGGGAAATTTTTTAGGGCTAAAATAGCTGATCATGGTAATCGAATAGGAAGAATGCAGGAAAAAAAAAAAAAAAGATCAACACTGTCCGTCAAAACAGAAGTCGGTCGTGGTTAAAGATGGAAGTTGAAAGGAGGATCAATCTATTGGTAATCAAAAAGTAATGTAATGCTGATAATGATGCCATTTAAACCATTAATCCAATTTTGAACATTGGGGAAGGTGGAAAGAACATAGGTGGAACGATAGAGTAATTGTGAGTTGGGCATATTAGAAGAAAATCATATTGGAAATAATCTCTTTAGGCCTGGCTGAACAGGCCGATGTTGATAAGTTAAAAAGGCCAAGTGGTTCTATGCTAGATATTGGAGTGGAAGATCTCCATAATGTTACTGAGGTGGAATACGACGAGGCTGTTCACAACTATCTGAGAGAAAATCAAAGAAATTCGGTTTGAACACTATATTTGTGGATGATGGTATGATCAAATCAACTTTTAGTGGATAACAAGTGTAAATATTTATACTTCTGGTGTAAATAATTTTAAGAATTTCTAGTTTATTGTAAATAGAAAACTTTAGTCCTATTAGAACACTCTGATATATCTTAATCCTATTAAGACACTCTTTTGTAAACAACCTATAAATATGAGTTTCTAATGCTGTAATATTAAGCAGTCAGAATATACAAACCTTAAATTTCTATTTCAATCTCTTCATGGTATCAGAGCAGTAAGATCCAAAAACCCTAAACATTTGTTTCTCTCCCTCTAAATCCAAAATCATTGAAAGCACTGCTTCAATTACCTCTCCCTTCACCGAAATCCCCTATCCTACTGTGGTCCCTAGTAGTATCACGGCTAACGTCACCCATGTGCCTAGCGCCGCACATGACTCTTCAGTCCCCTCTGTTCCATCAGTTGGTCCTGTCATAATCATGCCTACACCTATAGCCAATCCTTCACTTGGTTCCTCACTCTCCCTACAACACCTAATCCCACACCCCTCTTTCCCTACGATGCCACACTACCACAATTTCCGATTTTTCCTACCCCATCGACCAACACAATGCTCAATACACAATTAATTCCTTCATCAGGGTCAATACCCTCCTTTATTAATTCCACAATGTTGCACGTTTATCTACCTAAATAAATAAGTAAATAATCGTACTTGTTTTACTTGCAAGTGCATAAGGTCAATGATAGCATAGTGTGCAAGTGCGAGATCATTTCCGCAGGGATTGGTAAACTTCGATTTAGAATTAGTTTTTCAAAGTAAAAAAGAGAAATAAATGTGAAGTGTGAGTTAATAATAATAAGAACATTGGGCTATGATATCCACCACTAATTATATTTTCCCACTAAGTAAGGTACCAATGCTCTAGCCTTATTACGAATACCTAATAGTTGCCAACCTAAGGGCTTGATCCATACCTTAGGCTATTGATCTCCCTAAGCAACGAATTAGGTATGGTGCATACTCTAACTTTTTTCTCTCTTAAGGGATTCAGCATGGGCGTATACTGAGTTGTTCCTTAAGAGAGCATAGAGGGCTGTGAAGATCGGCAACCACAGGGGACCTAGGGCTTGGTCCGCTCCCGGTTTCCCATGTTGATTAACCCAAGAATCCGGTATGGATATCTTTTGTTACGATTGTTGAACCCAGGACTCGGTCATCCAAATTGATTCAACTAACAAATCCATACCACATGCATAAGTTGATTAGACACACACATATGAGGAATTTAAATACAAACAGGTATTAATCAAGTTAAGCATTATAACATGGCTATAGGCAAAGGTAATCAATGAATATATATGTGGAAAAGCATAATTAGGGCTTCAATCGAACCCTATAAGAGTTTAGTTACATATGCTAGTTGAACTAAACATTATAACCATAATCAAACAAAAACAGAAAAATAAAACCTGAAGAAACCTAAGGAGATGAGTCATCAATTCCTCTCCAAGCTTACAACTTCAAGTTTCTAACAAAAAGTATGGTTTCTGTGTTTTAAAAGGCTATATATAGGGCTCTAAGGGTGCCCTGAAACCATAATTTCCTATTCAAGGTCCGGAGACTTCTTTCCATATCTAGCTCTGCCGCTTCTGGTATGTGTGCGCTCGAGCGTATGTGGTCTGCGCTCGAGCACATGTGTGTGCTCAAGCCTTCTAAGTGTGCGCTCGATCACAAGGGAGGTGCGCTCGAGTGCACCTTGCTGGATTGCAAAATATTTACTTTTTACTCCTTAGAGCTCCAAAAATTCATCTTTTTGTCAAAGCCCTGTGAAAAACACATAAAACATGAAAATGAAATAGAATCTACTAAAATAGATAAACAAATAGTCTAACAAGCATAAATTAAGGGGCTTAAATATAACTATTTAAGCAATTATCACACCCCCAAACTTACATATTGCTAGTCCCTTAGCAATACAAAACGAAAGACTATGTCGAAACAAAATTAAAGATAAATTCATTCTTTATGATATTCAAAAATTTGGGTTGCACATAAAACCATGATGATCGTTCATGAGTAAGCTTATAATAAAAACACATTTTTGTAATGAATAAGGATTTTAAAAGCTCATGTTACTTACCTAAGGTTTAAGGCATCACAAGTTTGATTTGTGTGTGATGAATTAGCACATAGAAGATGGAGCTTCCAAATAATTTTACTGTATAGTGTTTCGGTGCCCAAACCTTATTGAATTCCTTATCAAATAGAACAAAAATGGCATAATGCTTGCTTCTTTTTCTTTTTCTTTTATCATGAGATTTTTTTTTTTTTTTTGCCATGTTGAGTTCCATTGAGCTTTCTAATTGACCTTTGTAACGAGTTTTTAGCCAATGACTCCCAAACTAGATGGTTTTAGGGCATTAGGTGTAAAAACACCCCTAAAGACTTACTAACTCGAGTCAAAAAGGCTACGGAACTAACAGGTCTTAATGCTTCCAAGTGAAATTCCCACCTTTTGACGTGAACACTCACTGCTTACTGAGGCAAGAGGCCCAGTTACTCAGTGGAAATTTTTATTTATGATCATTAAATACTTAGTTCCCACCTTTTGACATGAACACTCACTGCTTATTGAGGCAAGAGGTCCAGTTACTCAATGGAAAGTTTTTAATGATCATTTAGAAGCTTTTAATTCTCTTTTTGCATGATGGACATTTTTCTTTATTTTTCTTATGCCAAAGTGTTCTTTTAACAAGTTATCTGATTACAGTTAGGTCATGGAAACATATACATAAGAATTATATGTCATACCCCACACAAATGCGTGCTAATGTGCTCGTGTTAGATCTAGATCAAACTCATGAGTTCTTAAGTGCCTTGAGGTAGGTACTAAACTTTTAAAATTCCTATTAAAAGACTATATGTTCTAGATTTTAAGCATACTAATGAAGTTTTATCATATTTTAGATCAACCAAAATTTTTATCACAAAATGAACATGTATTTATCTTTTTTTTTTAAAAAAAAAAACTGGGACAAAGTGTGTGCATGTGTTTCAAGTGCGTGTGTGTCAGTGTCTCCCACTACCCCAAATTTAATATACACATTGTCCCCAATGTGTGTGTGGCATGGAAAGATCTGACATGGGAGATGGAGAACTAGATTGCTTGCATTGCTCGTACACGCCCCCAAACTTGAACTAGATGCACGCACTAAGTTCCTAATAAAGAAAAATAAACATTGTGTCTGAAAACAAGAAATATGGATAATAAATATTTAAATATAAACATAAATATTAATAAAATAAAAATACTATAATGAAAAGGATATGCTTTGGGGTGCCTCCCATGAGCGCTAAGTTTTATGTCTTCAGCCAGACGGGGTATCCTCTCACTGCTGGTCATCAGGTGGTGCAGTTGAAGAGTTACCGGTGCGGAAGGTAGGTGATCTAGGATGGCCTGTAGCATCACCTCCTGTCGTGCGAACTGTGCCTCCAACCCATCCATCCGCTGATGGATCAATAGTCTCGCCTCTCTATCCTCTCTGTGAACATTAGAGAGTTCACGCTGAAGGGAGGACAACTCCTCGAGAAGGGGTCAAGATGCGATGGATCCCATGTCTGGCTGGTCCTCCTCCCTCGAAAGGCTCACTATCAGGTGTTCGGTGTCCATAGGATAATCCACTATAGGCTCAGCAACAGGAATCGACACCTAGGGTCCTAGAGGCATGTGGGACTGGCTGAGGCTCCACTGGGCCCTCCCAAAGAATGGATGATCGCTAACTGGCCCATCTATAGAGGAGCTTCTAATCCCTTTCTTCTTGAATATGTGGCTGAGCAAGAAGGGGAAAGAGAGTCCCTATGCATTAGCCGTGGTAGTCTGACGGTTATGCACATTGTCCCAGAACTTATGTATCTGACTCCATATGACTGCTGGTATGGAGTACCAGTGACCCCGATGAAAGGCATAGAGGGCCTATAAAACTAATCCCTCCTCTGAGTCTTATGCCCCAAAGGGCACACGTTACATTAGAGGATGGAGTCCACGAACCATAAGCAGGGACGCAACATCGACTGGCTCCCCGTATTGTTGTGTCGGTCCGCATATTGCCTCACACACTTCTTCGATGATATGGGGTAGAGGAAATGGGTCTGGCTGCTCCTCTATATGGTTGTCCTCTGGAAGGGACTCATCACAACAGTGCAATGAAGCAGTGATATCAACAGTGGTCAGCTCTATGAATCTGCCCTGGACGGAGGATGATAGAATCTCTGGTTGGGTGCAGTCATAAGTCAGGTTCTCGTAGAAGCTGACCATGAATCGAGTATATACCGTCGAACAGACCGGCTTGAACAGATGTTTGAGACCCCGAGCCTTAAACTCTTGGACTGCCCATCTTGTGGCATCCAAACTCTTGAAGTCCTCATCTATGTTAAATGTTGTCTCGAACAGTATTTCACGCTACTCGAAACTGGGTCGGGTGGCCTGATGGCGACTGTTGGAGGCTCGGGAGGTGGAGGTCATGTGCTGAGAAAAATAATGCAGCTTCTGTCGTGTTTGTACTCGTGCGCAGCTGATGGTGCACTTGATCGCACAAAGTGATGGGCGCTCGATCACACTTACTCAAAAAATATATCAAACAGCTGATGTGCAATGAGAACTTAAAGCTATAGAAATTATACCAATCGTAGCCCAACCTCCTGTAAATTGCAAATACAACCACTAAGTAAATGAAGATGCAATTAACTAATGAAATGTAATTCAAAAATGCATGTGGGTATGTAATAACAAGCAATGTAGAGTTTGAAAGAAATATGGGTATGGCCTACCTGGAGTATGTTAACGGGGTTAGTTAGGTAAAGGGCGATGAGATGTATGATGCGTTGATGAAATTGGGGTGGGGTAGGGTTGATGATGTTCCAGAAGCTAGATTGAAAGTTAGGGTTACCATGTGAGATGGAGATTGCGAGAGAGGAATAGTGGAAATGCAATTGAGTGTAAGTGAGGGAATATGAGAGAAATTGTTTATAACCCGCATGTGACCTCTCTGCCCCGAGTGCGCTCGATCGCACTTGTGCGCAAGTGCAAAGGGTAATGCGCTCGTGCGTACTGGAGTGCAGGGTGTAAGTGCGCTCGATCACACTATGTAGTGCACTCGAGCACAAGATAGAAAATGCTGGTAGTGATGGAACATAAAAGAAATGAACAAGGAGCAGAACTGGTAATGATACAACCATACCATACTTTAGTGGCCTCAGTACCACTAACCTTTGTAGAGGTGCTTGAGCTATACGATTGTCAAAGGTGGAACGTCTCAAGCACTCTCTTGATACAGTGCTACTCTCTTTGAAGGGGGCACTTAGAGCCCACATCAGGTGGTTCAAGTGCCCTTGACATCTGCTGCATCTCCAATTTTGGTGCTTGGTCAATAAAATAGGGAAAAACAGTATTAGTAAGTTCAGGATTTTCAACTCGAGGATTATACTTACTTGAAAGCTTTTGTGTGTTCTTGATGGGGTGCATAGCTCTATTGATGTCTTTAATCACATCGTCATCCTCTGGCCTAATGTCCAATCTTGTGTCATCATGGTTGGGGATGGTCTCCAATGGAGCAGTGTGATGAACCTGAGAAACTTTCTCAACAACACCTTGCCTCAAGCTTACATTAGAATATTTGTTATCATTTTTGGTTTATTTTAATGTATTAAATATTTTGAATTCCATCTCCTCATCATTTACTTTTATAGTGATAATGCCCCTTTTTACACTAATATTTGTGTCAGCAGTGATCATAAATGGTCTTCCTAAGATGATGGGGAGTGGCAATGGCATATGACATTCTTCCATATCTAAGACAATAAAATCAGCAGGTAAAATAAATTTACCTACTCTTACCAAAACATTCTCGAGGATACTTCTTGGTCGTTTGATGCTTCTGTCAGCCAATTGCAAAGTGATGGAGGTTGGTTGAAACTCCCCCAAACCTAGTGTCTCGAATACATTGTATGGTAGCAGATTGACACTCGCTCCTAGATCCAATAGTGCATGCTCGAATAGCTGGTCACCTAGTCTGTAAGGAATGTAAAACTACCCAGGTCTTTTAGTTTTGGTGGTAGTTTTCTTAATAGCACAACACTTACCTCTTCAGTTAAGGCTACTGTCTCAAGTTCCTAAAAATTCCTTTTGTTAGTGCAACAATCTTTTAAAAACTTAGCATAAGCAGGAATTTGTTTAATTGCATCTAATAAAGGAATTTTTATTTCCACCTTTTTCAAAGTTTCGAAAATGTCAATCAGTTTAGTCTCTTTCTTAGGTTTTATTAACCTTTGAGGGAAGGGTGGAGGTGTATTTACCTTTTCCGTCTCACTTACCTTAGATGTGGATGCTTTGTCTAGTGATACTTGTGCAGGCTTATCGGTGCCTATAATCTTTCCACTTCTTAGGGTTGTCACAGCATTCAGTTGCTGATGTCCTCTTGCATTAGGTAGTAGTTGGGCGAGAAGCTCACCATGCTTTCTACTACTCAGTTCCTTGGCCAATTGCCCCATTTATACCTCTAGTCCTTAAATGGCTTGTTCATGTTTTGCAATGGTTTGTCTCATCTCAGTCCGAAATGGCCTAGTTTCTTCTATGAATTGTTCGTGTGAAGTCATTAATTGTTGCTGCTGAGTTTCCAACTGCCTCATAAGACTTTCGAGGTCATTCTTCTTTGTTTTGGGAGCTGAACGGGCTGCTGGTTGGAAGTTTCTTTGCTGCCCTTGACTATTCTGATTGTTGCTCCAAGAAAAATTCGGGTGATTCTGCCATCTAGGGTTGTAGGTATTTTCACAAGGATTGTTCTTCGGTGGATAGTTGTTTGGTCCCACAAAGTTTGCTAGCTCATGATCTGTAGATGAATACAAGGGACATATATCAATATTATGATGAAATTGGGAACAAATAGCACATACCTGGAGTGGTGTAGCTGATGGGTTAGATGGGGTGTTCTAAGTAGCCATAGCTTTAACTAATAGGTCTAGTTTCCTTTCCACAACAACTATCTCAATAGATGATCCTCCATTTGAGTTTACCTCATACATACCCTTACTCTTGGTTACATGTCTACCTCGAGAGGAGAACTACTGAGTGTGTTCACTTAGGGTTTTGAAGAGCTCCATAGCTTCTTTGTTGCTTTTCTCCATCAGCACTCCTCCACAACCTGAATCCACAATACTTTCGTTAGTATCACTTAAACCTTCATAGAAATCTTGTACCAGTTCATCTTGAGGTAGGTTGTGATGTGGGCATTTGAGTAGTAGCTCGTTGAAGTGTCCCCAAGCCTCGAAGAATAGATCTTCATCCTTTTGTTGGAATGACTGAATTTTTTTCCTCATTTGCCTCGTCTTTTGGGCTGGGAAAAACTTCTTTAGGAATTTGCTAGCCAAATCCTCCCAAGTGTGGATAGAAACTGCAGGCAAAGAATTATACAACAGTTTAGCATTATCTTTTAAGGAAAAAGGGAAAAGAATTAACCTTATTCCTTCTTGGTCTAAGCCTCAGATGTGTTGGAACTTGCAAAGATCGAAGAACCCTCGAAGGTGCAAGTGTGGGTCCTCATTAGGTGTACCCCTAAAGTGAGTCAGTGCACTGAGTATTTGCGGAGATATATAGTAGTTGTCTTCCACCTCAGGTTGATAAGCAATGCAGGACGGTTGCTCGAGGTTCTGTGGGATGAAGGATTGCTTCATCGGTCTTCGCTCAGGAGGTTGTTGGTTATCTAACTGTTCCGCCATTGGTACTTCTTCCTCAATTTCTTCTTCTACCTCTTCCAAGTTATCTCTAAGCCTTTGTCAATCGTTCACTCAAGCTCGGTATCGAGGGGAAAGGATGTTGGATGCTTGGATCGAAGTCCGTGCATGAATCGGTGACAATCGCTTAAGTGCAGCAGTCAAACACTGTTGCTCGGGTAACTCTCTACCTCGATTGCGCTCGATCGCACAGGAGGGTGCGCACGATCGCAAGTGGCACAGAAAGCTCTCCTGGAGTGCCTGAAAGAGAAAACAAAAAGGGATTAGATTAGAGTTTAATGAAACAAAAATAAGATAAAAACATAAGCTTAAAATTTTTAAGATTTTTAATGAAAGTAGAAATAGAATGAAAAACAAATAGCAATGATTAATGAAAGATAATTCTAAAAAGAAATTTAAGTGCAATCCCCAGTAACGACGCTAAAAACTTGTTGCACGTTTATCTACCTAAATAAATAAGTAAATAATCGCACTTGTTTTACTTGCAAGTGCACAATGTCAGTGGTAGCATAGTGTGCAAGTGCGAGATCATTTGCACAGGGATTGGTAAACTTCGATTTAGAATTAGTTTCTCAAAGTAAAAAGAGAAATAAATGTGAAGTGTGAGTTAATAATAATAAGAACTTAGGGTTGTGATATCCGCCACTAATTATACTTTTCCACTAAGTAAGGTTTCAATGCTCTAGCCTTATTATGAATACCTGATGGTTGCCAACCTAAGAGCTTGGTCCACACCTTAGGCTATTGATCTCCCTAAGCAACAAGTTAGGCATGGTCTATACACTTTTTTCACTCTTAAGGGATTCAGCATGGGTGTATACTGAGTTGTTCCTTAAGAGAGCATAGAGAGTTATGGAGATCGGCAACCACACGGGACCTAGGGCTTGGTCCACTCCCGGTTTTCCATGTTGATTAAACCAAGAATCCGATGTGGATATCTTTTTTTACTATTGTTGAACCCAAGACTCGGTCATCCAAATTGATTCAACCAACAAATCCATACCACATGCATAAGTTAATCAGACACACACATATGAGGAATTTAAATACAAACAGGTATTAATCAAGTTAAGCATTATAATATGGCTATAGGCAAAGGTAATCAATGAATATATATGTGGAAAAGCATAATTAGGGCTTCAATCGAGCCTTATAAGAGTTTAGTTACACATGCTAGTTGAACTAAACATTATAACCATAATTAAACAAAAACATAAAAATAAAACCCAAAGAAAACTAAGGAGACGAGTCTTCAATTCCTTTCCAAGCTTGCAACTTCAAGTCTCCAACAAAAGGTATGGTTTCTGTATTTTACAAGGCTATATATAGGGCTCTAAGGGTGCCTCGAAACCCTAATTTCCTATTCAAGGTCCGGAGGCTTCTTTCCATATTTGGCTCTGCCACGTCTGGTATGTGTGCGCTCGAACGTATGCAGTCTGCGCTCGAGCGCATGTCTGCGCTCGAGCCTTCTAAGTGTGCACTCGTGTGCCTCTGCGCTCGATCACAAGAGTGGTGCACTCGAGCACACTTTGCTCGTTTGTAGAATCTTTACTTTTTACTCCTTAGAGCTCCAAAATGTCATCTATTTGTCAAAGCCCGGTGAAAAACACATAAAACATGAAAATGAAATATAATCTACTAAAATAGATAAACAAATAGCCTAACAAGCATAAATTAAACGGCTTAAATATGACTATTTAAACACTTATCACATAACTCTTCCACATTTCCCTAATCTCCCTCTGTTCTCCGCTCTTAGTATTACCCACCCTGTTAATATTAAACTCGATAATTCTAATTATATTCTTTGGCGCTCTCAATTTCTCACAGTCTTTATAAGTTACGACCTGATCGGGTGTGTTGATGATACTTTCCCTATTCCCACCCAGTATTATTATTCTAGTGATGGCACCACAATCCTTAGCCCTGCTTTCTCACCCTGACTCCGTACGGACCAAGGCCTTCTCTCTTGGATTAATGCAACCCTTACTTCAGACATACTCCAAGACGTCCATGATCTTCGTACTTCTCGGGATGTCTGGCTGGCCTTGGAACAGCATTACCTTGATCAGTCTAATGCAAATAAGTTTGACCTTCGCCTGAAGCTTCATCAGCATACTAAAGCTAGCAAATCTATGGAACAATATCTTCGGGACCTCAAAGCCATAGTTGATGCTCTTGCTACCATCAATTCACCTCTCTCCAGCAAAGATCTTATCTCCTATGCCTTAGCAGGTCTGTCTACCGAGTATGAAAGCTTCATCACCACGGTTAGCAACACCAATATTTCTCTTACTTTTGACACTTTACGCTCTAAGCTGCTCCTCCAGGAACAACACCTGAAGCATTTGCAGGTCCCTTATCAGCTTTTTGACCCTCCTACAGCCTTTACTACCACCACCACTTCTAGTGCTTCTTGTGGTCGTGGTAGGAGTCGTTCTAGTTATCAAGATCGTGGTCGGGGACGCGGCCGTAATACTAGTCGTGGTGCCTCCTCCTAGCATGGTTTGGGTACTAACCAGTCATCTCACTTCTCTCATATATTTAATCGATCTGCTAGTATTTTCCCTTACAGTTGTGAAGGTTTATTGGGACCCGCATCTTGGTGCATCCTCCACGTCATGTCAAATTTGTCACACCACCGGTCACCTTGCCTTAACTTGTCTTCATCGGTTCAATCATGTTGTTGTCTCTCATAACTTGCCAAAATCTTTTGCTACCATGTCACTTGGTGATTCTAAGGCCGCTCAGTGGTACCCTGATATGGCTGCCTCTGCTCACATAACTCCTCGGTCAGGTATACTTACTAACCTTACACCTTATTTTGGAAAAACTAAAATTTTGGTTGGTAATGTACAATTGCTTGATATTAATAATGTTGTATCTACTTTCTTACGCACCTCCACCAAACCACTTCACCTAAAAAATGTCCTGCATGTCCCACAATTATCTCACAATTTACTTTATGTTAAACATTTATGTTCTGATAATAATTGTTCCACTAACTTTGACGCATCTCATGTTGTTATTAAAGACAAGAGTACGGGGAGAACTCTTCTCAAATCCTCTAGTAATGGTGACCTCTACCCTCTTCCACCCAGCCCAATCACTCTCTATCCTCTGGCATTAGTCTCTCATCAAGTCTCTGGTGATGTTTGGCATCGTTGACTTAGTCATTTAGGTTCCCGTGTATATTCTATTTTACAAACTCGTAAGAATATTTCATTGTCTTCTAAATATTTTGGTTTTTGTTCTAAGGGTCAGTTAGACAAGTCTAACCATTTACCTTTTGATTATGTTCAGCATTGTACTGACCAACCTTTGGCTTTAATACATCTTAATGTTTGCCAATCTCCTATTTTATCAAATTTTGGTTATCGATATTATGTTATTTTTGTGAATGATTTTTCTCGTTATTCTTGATTTTTTCTTACGCATAAAAAATCTAAAATCTTTTAACACTTTTGTACCTTTAAAGCTCTTGTTGAAAATCAATTTTCTACAAAAATAAAAACTTTTCAAAGTGATGGTTGTAAAGAATTTGATCAAATGCCTTTCAAACAATTTTTTGTTCAATATGGTATTACTTTTTGCATGTCTTACCCGGACACTACACAACAAAATGGTGTCACTAAACATAAGTATGGACACATTAGTGAAATGGAACGCACCCTCTTAATTCACTAATCTCTTCTTGAGTCATTTTGGATCGATACTACATACATTGCACTTTACATCATCAGTCGTCTCCTTACTCCTGTTTTGCAAAATCAAGCTCCTTATACAAAATTGTTGTCTAAAATTCCTGATTACTCATCTTTTCGTGTCTTCGGGTGTGCCTGCTATCCTAACCTCACTGCCAATTCACCCCACAAGCTTGCAACTCGATCCAAACAATGTGTCTTCTTAGGTTATGTTCAAAATTACAAAGGATATAAGTGTCTAAATCCCACCGCAGGTCGTGTCTATACCAGTCGTCATGTTGTCTTCCATGAACTATGTTTTCCCTATCCTACTCTCACTGCACCTGTCCCCTTCCCTACATCTAACCACTCATCCATTCCTCTACTTGGTCTTACTACGGTCGAACCTCTACATCAATCTTCTCTCTCCCCTCTATGTCTCCAATAACTCCTGTTCCTTGTCTCCTTGTACCTAATCTTCATTCTCCACCACCGGCTCCTATTGCCTCGCTACCTCCACCTTCGATCTCTACCTCTGGACCCCTAATTTCCTTTCTTGTCACTCAACCCACCCCACCAATGTCTCTCCCCTTACCATCTCCTTTATCCATCTCCTCAGCTCCAACCTCAACTTCTTCCACTCCCATTGTCATTCCTTCTCCTAAATCAACCACACCTTCTACCTTAACTTTTCCACCACCTTCCCACCCTGCCCATTGTCACCCCATGATCACTCGTTCTAAAACTGAAATTTGCAAACCCAAACAATTACTCTTTCTTTCCACTACTACCCAGCAAACTAAATAAACTTGTTTTTCTCAAGCAAATAAAGATCTCGAGTGGCTGTCAAATATATATGACGAATTCAATGCACTTTAACTAACCATAATTGGGATCTGGTTCCATATGATCAAATGAAAAATTTAATTGGGTGTAAGTGGATTTACAAAATTAAATATCAGGCTTATGGGTCCATGGAGCGCTACAAAGCGAGGTTGGTCGCTCAGGGATTCCATCAACAACCAAGTATTGAGTATCGTGAAACTTTTAGTCCTATTGTTAAACCTACTACTATACGCACTATTTTATCCTTGACAATTTCTTATTCATGGGTGATTTGACAACTTGATGTTAAGAATGCATTTCTTCATGGTTATTTTAATGAAGTGGTGTACATGAAACAACCTCCTGATTTTGTTGATATCCTTCGTCCCACTCATGTCTGTAAATTATGCAAAGCCATTTATGGTCTGAAATAGGCTCATCGGGCTTGGTTTCACCGCTTCAATTCTTTCCTTCTTACTCTTGGTTTTTCTTGAAGTCGGGCAGACATTACAATGTTTGTTCTTACATCATCCTATGGTCTTCTTATCCTACTACTGTATGTTGATAACATTATTCTCACTAGTAAAAATTCTAGTCTTCTTTTTTAGTTTTATTCATACTTTATCTAATCAATTTGCTATGAAAGATCTTGGTGATCTTCATTATTTCCTTGGCATTAAAGTTGTTCGTCGTCCTACTGGTTTGTTTCTCTCTCAAACTAAATACACCAGCGACTTTCCACTTAAATTTTCTATGTCTTCAACCAAACCAGTTAAAGCTCATCTACCTTCCCAGACCGTACCTTCACTACACGAGGGTAACCTATTTGCAGATCCTTCGGAATTTAGGAGTATGATTGGAGGTATTTAGTACTTAACCATGATCGGACTTGATATTGCATATGCTGTTAATCTAGCTAGTCAGTTTTTGCATACTCCCTGCATGACTCATTTTCAGCTAGTTAAATGCATATCCGTTATTTATATGGTACTACTAATCATAGGCTACTTCTTGCTTCTGCAAAGGATTTTTCTTTTTCATGCTATGCAGATGCTGAATGGACTTGCTGCCCTGACAGTTGTCGGTCCACCACAGGTTATGCTGTCTTCCTTGGACCAAATATTATTTCTTGAAAAGCAAATAAACAACTCACTGTGTCTCGTTCCAGCATTGAATCTGAATACCGATCCCTTGCCTATGCTATAGCTGAGACCTACTGGATTCATCAGCTTTTATATGACTTACGTGTGTTCTTAACTCCTCCAGTTTAAGTGTATTGTGATAACATTGGTGCCACTTATCTTGTTGCTAATCCAGTGTTCCATGCTCGTACCAAGCATATTGAGATGATTTTTCACTTTGTTCACGAAAAAGTAGCCTAAGGAAATGTCCATATTCGGTATATTCCTACCGATGCCCAACTTGCAAATATTTTCACAAAAGGATTGTCATCAACTCGGTTTATTCAACATAAAAGCAACCTCCCTGTGGTTTCACCTCATTCAGATTGGTAGGGTGTGTAAATGTATATACTCCTAATATAAATAATATTAGGAATTTCTAGTCTATTGTAAATAGAAAACCTTAAAAGCAACCTCCCTGTGATTTCACCTCATTCGGATTGGGAGGACATGTAAATGTATATACTCCTAATGTAAATAATATAGTCTATTGTAAATAGAAAACCTTAGTCCTATTAGAACACTCTGATATACACTAGTTCTATTATGACACTCTTATGTAAACAACATATATATATATATATATGAGTTTCTAATCAAAGAATGGAATCTAATCAAAGATAATGTTATGTTGTTCATGAACGATTTCCATTCGAATGGGAGTATGCATAATATTTTGCCATTGGCGGGGGTGTTATTGATAGTGTCATTAGTGAGGTATAATCTGCGTTTGTTTGTGGTTGAAAAAATATAGATTGTATTTTAATTGGAAATAAAATAGTGGATTTAACGAAGAAATCTACTGATGGGAAGCAAGTGTTTAAATTAGATTTTGAAAAGACGTTT
This sequence comes from Bretschneidera sinensis, assembly GCA_023935145.1. Taxonomy (NCBI): domain Eukaryota; kingdom Viridiplantae; phylum Streptophyta; class Magnoliopsida; order Brassicales; family Akaniaceae; genus Bretschneidera; species Bretschneidera sinensis. The sequence goes on from CM043699.1 coordinate 29,380,264, forward strand.
GACTTTGTGGAGTGGAGTTTTCTAGAATTTATGAAGGAAATGCAGTTTGGAGTTAATGGATTTCTTGGATGAGAGAATGTGTTTCTACAGCCTCATTGTCTATTCTTATTAACAGATCACTGACAGATCAATGTGAAATGAGGGGAGGGTTGTGACAAGGTGATCCCCTTTCGCCCTTTCTATTTAACAGTGGCAGAAGGGTTCCATGGCCTTATGGTAGAAGTTTGTTCAAATTCTTGAATCCATGGAGTCATCTTGGGAGATGAAGGTTTACGAACGCATTTACAATTTGCAGATGATACTGTTATTTTCTTTAGAACTTATGTGCAAGAAATTAAGCATGTGAAGAGAATTTTTCGTTGCTTGGAAAATGTCTCTAGGCTAAAAAACAAATTTTCTAAGAGTGGTTTATTTGGTGTGGGGGTAGATGATAGTCTGGTTCATGCTTTGGCAAAGGAGATAAAGTGAAAAGCAGAGTCTTCCTATCAAGTATTTGGGAATACCTCATGGTGCTAATCCAAGATTACTTAGCACTTGGAATCTAATTGTTGATAGATTCGAGAAGAAATTGCAGCCTTGGAAGAGTAGATATTTATCAATGGGTGGTAGGGTAACCTTAATTAAAGTTGCACTAAGCAATCTTCCAGTGTATTACGTGTCATTATTCTAATTTCCGTACTTGTGGATGAAATACTGAAACGGATGCAAAGGCAATTTCTTTAGGGTGGGGATAACAAGAAAAAAATCCATTTCGTAGGATGGGATACCGTTTGCAAAAATAAGAAGCCGAGTGGATTGAGCATTGGAAAGTTGAGGATAAAAAATGATGCTTTATTATCCAAACGGGTATGGAGATTTGGGGCTGATAGGAATGCTTTCTGGCGAAGAGTTGTTTGTGACAAATATGGATTGGAGTCAAATAATCTTACTCCTAAATTTTATGTTAATCAGAGTTGTTCTCAGGTGTGGAAGGGAATAATGGGTGTAGTGCAGAGTGAATTGCAAAAAGGGTTATCATTTTTTTGGTGGGTAATGGAGGAATGATCAAATTTTGGGAGGATGAATGGAAAGATTCCTACAAATTTAGATATGCTTTTCCAAGGATTTTTGCCATTGCTTGTAATAAATTGGGTCCTATTTCAGAGTTTGGGATATGGATGGATGGGGTTTGGGTGTGGACATTAAACTGAGAAGGAGGTTGTTTAATTGGGAATTAATTCAATGGAATGGTTTGATGTCTTTAATTAATCCGGTTGCTGTATGCAGAGAAGAGGAGGATAGGATTGTTTCGAAATTCAGAACAACAGGGAAGTTTTCTGTTAAGTCGTTCTGTAGAGCCGTTGAAGATTCAGAAGTAGATCAAACAGTGGTGGTTGAGAGCAGTATTTGGAAAAAGGCTTGTTCCTCTCGAAGTTTACGTCGTGAATGACTATGCAACAAAACCAAGGAGATGTGGAAGAAAAAAGTATGAAGAAGAAGAATAGGAATAAGAATTTTGCTACGAATTTTTTTTGCTTGCCCAGATTTTGTAAGAAGAAGAATAATAAGGGATGGGTTTCATAATTTATTTATTTTTATTTTTTCTTCAGTTTTTGGTTGTCTAGAATTTGAAAGAAAAAAAAGAACTTATGAAGAAGAAGAAGAAGAAATAGTGGGTTTAAAAATCAGTGTTTAATTGTTGATGATGCTGAATGAGGGCATTTTGGTATTTATAATTTTTATCCCACTTTACTTCAGATTCAATAATATTTTGAATCAAACAGAAGATTAAGATAGTATTTCTTTAATCTCATTTAATTTTATATAATCATAATTCTATCTCACTATAATTATGTCCGTGAACCAAACAAACCCTAAAAGAATTGTTTCTTGCTTGGCATTTTTTGTGTGTGATGAAGTCAGATCTAAGGATGTGTGGAGCATGCTATTATATTCGATTGTGGGGTTGTTTGGAAATTTTTTAATTATTGATTTAAGTAAAGTTATTTAAAATGGGTAATGGGTTGATCGGTTGGGTGTTGTGATAAATAATGTTTGATTTAATCTACGATGATTTAAAACGTTTACCAAATTTTGTCTATATGGTATATTTGGATCGGAAGAAACGGGGGTGGTTTTTAAAGGCAAATCATGGGTGGTTCCGGAAGCTACAGATCTTATTAAAGTTTGTCTCACTTGGTGGATTAAATCTAGATCGGAAGATAATAATATAATTATTAGAGATATTATTCTTAATATCAAAGAAATTCAATTGAAGGCTCGTAATAAGCAAAGAGATAAGTGTATAGACTGGATGGCTCCTCATGATGATTTCTTGAAATTCAAGGGTGTTGCTTCAACCCATTCACAAGATTCTTAAGTTTGTTACCCAAGTGTATGTACCAAACACTCAAAAACTCACATACAAACTCTCACAAGAATTATCCAAAAAATTTTACAAGATGATGAATGGAAAGTTTAAAACAAACAAACAAGAGAAAACTATCTCAATGAAGATTACACTCAATATTTTTTCTCTCAAAAGCTAATAGCTTATTATTGGAGTTTTTGGCTCAAGAAAAAAAGAATGAAAATTTAGCTTTAACCCTTATAGAATTGTTGTTCTCTTCTTTCAAATGACCCTTTAGAATTTATTTATAGTGTCTTGAAGTCTTTTAGCCGTTGGAGACAAAATGGAGTTGTTGGAGCGTTCAAAAGGCTATTAAAAAATATATATGTTACATTGGGAGTCAACTCTTCAATTTAAAAAAATGGATTTGTTACACTGGGAATCGACTTTCAAAGTCTGGTAGTCGACTCTCACAGGCAGAGAGTTAGATATCAGCTTGGGATTCGACTTTGTACCAGCTCCAAACTTGGGGGTAAGCTCCTTATCAACTCTCAAAGATAAAAACTTCTCCAAAGATTTTGGATGACGTGATTTCGCTTGTAAGTCGTATTTCTTCGTTCTTTTAAGCCTTTTGAATTCTAAAAAATCTTCCAATTGAATCAAACTTTCTTACATATTAAACACACAAGTTAAACACTTCAAGAATGTTTTGTTATCATCAAAATCAATCTAATCAATTTCTTGATTGAAGTCCTTTTTTACGATGAAAAAACATACGATAAATATAAGAATAATATGTGTGTAAGATATGTGAAAAAATAAAATTTTAAATAATTTATCAAATACTTTTGTATGTAAAGATAAAATATTTTTAAGTTCAATTAGATCATGTTAAGCATTGAGCCCTAAAAATTGAATATTTGTATTTAATAAATTCATCTAGAGATTTTACATCTTCAATTAATTAAGGCTAGGTAATAAGATGCAATGCAATATTGAGCTGCTAAAAATTGAAATGCTTACAAAGTATATTTTAGGATTCAAACCTATGATTTGGTTTTTTTTGTCTTTGAAGTTGCATTTCAATTGTTCTCCTTGAATTTTGTCTTTTGGAGAACTTTTTAACTTTTGAAATCGTCAACTTTGATTTATCAATTTCTACAATCTTGATATCATTTAAGGTATAAGCATTATTAACAATCTGTATCAGTTAAGTAATATTCATTAGTGTTTAATTAAGATTTGTGTTACTATCAAAATCATTTAGGATCAACAACTTCTGTGGAACAGACAGAACTTTGGCCCGTTGATCTCTACTTAAGTAGGTTGGCTTTTTGGTTGTGGCAATGTGATCTAATTGTTCCCGATCCAATCTTTCATGAGGTCCACTACTTTTTCAGTTGATCAAGAGAACTCTAGAGGCTCTTTTCTTTCTCTAGATCCTTTATTCGGCTTGTTGCTGCTACCACCTTCAGCTATTGTTGACATTGGCACCTCTGGTTCCTTCTTAAGCTGAGATTTTTTGCTACAAATGCGTTGGTTTTCCCAACCTTCTCAAATGAAGAGCCAAAAAAATCTATGTCCAGATTCTCTAAGAAGCTCCTATACTCATCGCTCATATGAGAAATACAGGGTTTTACTAGAAATTCTTCTTTAGTTTTGTCTTGGCCTTCCAGCACTTTCACCATGAATTTTTCAATGTAGCTCTCTAAATTTTCTATAAGGCCTTGGTGCTTTTATACCAAATCTATTAGCTTATACTAACGCGAAATGGTGTAGAACTTTTGTAATTATTGTTTCACCATCTCAGTTCAATTTGACATGGTCTCAGGCTCCAACCTTGCGTACCAGGTGTACGCCTTGTCAGTAAGGCTCTTTGAGAATTCCCTCATCTGCAAATCTTGATCACATCTCCAGAATCCCATGGAATCTAGGAATCCTTTGATATGCTTCCTTGCATCTCCATTCTTTCCATTGTATTTTTCAAAGTTTGGAACCTCATATCCTTGAGGGTTTTCCTTTAGCATTACTGCCTTGGGATAAGAAGGAATGAAGCCAAAATCATATGATATGGAGACAGATCTTCTTGTGGAACTCTTCATAATACGGCCTAGTTCTTGCTTAGTCACGAAAATTGAAGCACGGATGTAGGAAGTTCTAGGTCCGTCTACATATGGCGTTACAGGTGTAGTGAAATTAGGAGCAGGAACCTCATCGTTATGCTTTTCCTTTGGTTCAGAGATAGGACTCCGAATAACTGGAACAACGGATCATTTGGGGATTTTTCTCATTTCTACTTATTTCTCTGTAGACTTCTTCATTCCAGAGTTATGCAAGCCAACTTTTTGATCTATAAGGTTGCGAGCACTTACCGGTAGTGGAGTCCTTAGATCAGAACCTCCATTGCCAATGTTATGATTATTTGTTTCTTTCTTTTAGGAAACTTCAACATTGGCGGTTAAAACATTGATTACAGCTTGCATACTGACTAACATTTGCCCCAGCTGTGCATTTTCATCTTGGATTGAATTCAAGTGAGCAACAAAACTTTTTGACGTCGGATGCCTAAATAATACTGTGCGTGGATGATTGTGCTCTTCAAGTCTTCCTTCATTAGTGTCAGGTGCGACTAGCTCCAGATTGTTATCAAGATTACTGTTGAGATTCGTCATTTCACTTGAACTTCAAATTACTCTCCTCAAATCACCAAAATAGTCATAGTAAATTTTGATTCACCTGATGATTGGTTGGAGTTGCAAGCAGATTATTGAGAAATCACAAAGAAAATGAATAAGAAATAACGTAAATCTAAATCACTCAAGAATTACATGCTTCATCTTATGTGACTTATGTCCACGGGTACAAAAATTTCTCCATAATATTTCGTGGTTGTGTGGATCTCTATGATTACCGCTATTGTGTCAAATTACCGCAAACCAAACACCTCAGGTGAGATATATCGATTGGGTGTCAATCTTTGCTTAGGATCTTTTTGCTTATGAAAACATAATGTTTTCACTCGGCCCATTAAGTCAATCTTAACGTCTAAGCTTGAGGTATATATTGGGTTCTTGTAAAAAGCAATGATCTTTGTATATCATTAACTCTTTTTTTTCTTCTTTGCTTTTTGTTATTTATTTTCTATTTGTACTTTAAATTTTTTGATTGTCCTAAAATTCTTTTTGTGATGACACATCTCACGTTACTAATGCAATAAAAAAATCACATATACATATATATATGTGATTTTTATAATATTTTCTTATTCATAAAGATAAGATACAAAAGAATAATGTTATAGCCGATCAAAACTCATTACTACTTAAATGTATAGTATTTAAAATTTCCAACGAATTGAAACGTTGATTTTATTATGCCTACCACGTCAAAAAAAAAAAAATGATAATGAAAAGCGTTGCATATGTGAAAAAATGTTATTTTATATTGATTTAGTTTATAACAACGTGATCCTAAAACTTTTAGCAGTCAAAGACATCCAACAATGGTCCGTGAGTTCCTTGAAGAGAAGAAAAATTGAAAGAGATTTCTATTAGCATGCTTGGGAGAGAGAAAGAAGCATTTGCATAACGTGCTTTTGACTCTTAACACAAACACACACACACTATATATATATATATATATATATATATATATATATATATATATATATATATATATGACAACTAAGTAGATAGTGCAACATTTAGCAGTGTAATTGACAAAAATATTTGATTAGATCGGATCTAAAATTAATGATTTAGATTCGTTAAAAATTTCAGTAATAATTTTAAAGAATTTTACTGATAATATCAATATAAGCGTGATACCCAAAAAATAATGTTATCAGTAAAAAATTTTAAAATTACCAATTAAATTTCGAACGGATCTAAAATTAATATTTTAAATTTGATCTAACTAAACATTTCTCAATGTGATGGATTTGGCTCTACCGTGTTTTCCACATGTGAAAATGACAAATTTAAGCGAGCAATATTGTTTTCATCAGGAATTTTAAAGAAGACTTCAAATTTTATTTTCAATCATCCATCATATTTCTTTTGTCCTATAAATTTTATCCATTTTTATTTTTTAAGCAATTTTGAGTCTTTTTTTTTCAAATATTTTGTTGATTTAAAATTTTTAAAAATTATGAACTCCCTAAAATGTACTTATAAAAATTGGATTCTTTATTAATTTAATATTAATTAAAAAAATCGATCATTTAATTGAATGAATAATATTATTAAACGAAAATTATGATATAAAAGGAGTACCACAAATCATCTTGTCCTCATTATTTTCAATTTTAAAGCAGTGCAATTTAAAGGGAAAATTAAAGTTTCAACAAAAGGAATAATTCATTGCTTGGTTACTGCACCTATATAGTGTTTCGCCTATTGGCGTTGTCCATCTTTCTTGCTCTACAAAAGCTAATTATGTAGTAATTTTCATTTAGGATTGAAAAAAGGATCCTCTGAAGTTGTTTGCGGTTCCGGTGTTGTTGACAGTAAAATGATATTGTAATGTCATTTTAAATTTAAACCAATAATTAAGATTGCACAACTAAATTTTTTGGAAGAAAATACATTTTGTCACGTCAGCCATTTAAGAAAATTTTTAGCAAAAAACATTTTCTCTATTTTCACGTCAATGAACAATGATCGGAATCCAAACCCACGTGCGGCTCATCGGTGCGTGAGGATGCATGCAACGGATTCTAGCCAAATCTCTTCACCATAGTTGGACGGTTAGCTTCCTCTTTCTATTTTGGACTCAGTGGCATAAGTGGTTCTTGGTAATAGTCGTCAGAAAATAAAAAAACCTAAAGTCGAGCCCTCGATTCATATGAACGGCACGCGAGATAACTAATTGAGTGGATGGTGTTGAACTCGATGTTGGAACGTAAATCTCATCGAGCTAATTCCAACAATATCAAAAGTGCAGTTTTTCGTTTACTGTTTAGTTCGATTATGTAAAAGTATCTAAAAGTAAAAATAAATAAATAAATTGAATTATTTGATTATTCTACTGTTTTTAAGAAGATTTTGTATTTTTGGGATTATTTCGGACATTTAATTTTAAACAACACCCAATGAGAGAGAGAGACCAATCTGCAGGGGATCCCAATCCTTCAAGACTTAATTAATCATTAATTCCAAATTTTATTTGCAGACATCACTGCGAACAAGACGCAATCTATTGGTAAAGTGCACTTAGGGGATGTTTGGAACCTAGATTAAAGTACATTTTTTAAAAGAGAAATGTATTTTAATCTCATTTAAAATGGATTCCAAGTATCTTAGTGAGAACATTTTATCTTTATATAGGCCATCATAAAATAAAATAATAAATAATAAATTGTACAAATAACACACTTACTAAAGTCAAACACAAGACCTTGTGGTCTTAGCAGCTTAGTTTTGATTTTTTTTCCATTTAACTAAAGCCTTATTATTGGCATGTCAGTTTCAGCTTACATCTGAATAAAATGACAGATAGCACGGAATCGGTTCCGTAAAAGTTACTACAGAATAAGATAACTTTAATACTAATTATAAAAAACTATAATAGTAACTGTTATATTAATCTTGATACTAATACACAAATAATCAATGATACAGTTAAGATCTTTTTATATTAAACTTGTCAAGAATTCATATATATATATATATATATATATATATATATATATATATATATATTGAGAAGATGAGTTAGAAACAAACCGGAATCTATTGCAAGCAAGCCTCTTTGGGTTGATCTTCTAAGACTACAAGAAGAACCACCTTTGGTATGGGAACCAATCAACTGAATGTTAGAGGGGAAGGAGAAGAACTGTCTGTTTCAATAAAATTTAACACACGTTAAACACCCTCCCCTGATGTCTATTTATATCTCTGTGCCTTAGGGACCATAACCCTAACAGTTACCTCACACATGTGTATTGGGTATTTAGCCCATTAACAAAGACTCATACCACATCGAGCTTCAACACATAAGGTGACCCATACTAAAGAACCTTGATACTTTGGAAACCCATAAAAATTATATCACTTAATTGGATCCTTTATTAGATAACGGGTCTATATGTACAATGTTATAACATATCTGAACCCAAAATTCCAACAATCTCCCACTTGGGTTACATATGTTATCCTTTATGTTGTACATGAAGATAACCTTCATTGAGCTCATTTGTGCTATCTAAACCAAAATATCCAACAACAATATGGTCCATTAACCATATCAATGTAGGATCAGAGCGGCATTTATCATATTTATCGTAACAAGACCCATCAATGGTCACAACACTAACACAATTAACAACATAGATCTAGTATGGATGTGTAGCATGGAAATTACATGAAACGTGATCTTAAACATGTTAATTTCCAACTGGTCCTCCATATGATTCAAAAGAATCATATGAAATAATTTCAAACTTTAAATGCAAAACTGCAATGAAAATTATCATAGAGTAATCAACATAACCATGTCAATTAAGCAAAAGTAAAAGGCCAAATACAAACTCCCACTATACGGCCATATGGTCCAAAAGAACAACACCCATGTGAGCAACATGTTCATAAAACACTGTGGGTGGCAAACCCTTAGTAAGCAGATCCACAATCATAGAGTTTGTACTGATATGCTCAATTGACACTTGAGAATTCTTGACTCTCTCTTTGACAACCAAAAACTTGATGTCAATATACGTTGACCTCGACAAGCTTCGGTTGTTCTTGGAATACAACTCAGCAGCCTTATTATCACAATAAATCGTTAATGGTCTATCAATACCATCAACCGTGCGCAGCCCAGTGATAAAATTTCGCAGCCATATTCCCTGATTTGATGCCTCATGGTAAGCTATGAACTCTACCTCCGTGGTGGAAGTAGCTATGAGTGACTGTTTCACACTCTTCCATGATATAGCTCCTCCAGCTAACATAAAGACATAGCCAGAAGTGGATCTCCTGCTATCAAGACACCCAGCAAAATCAGAGTCTGAATACCCAACGATCTCCAAAAGATCCGATCTCCGATATGTGAGCATATAATCCTTCATTCTCTATAGATATCTCATAACCCGTTTAACTGCTTTCCAATGATCCACGCCCGGGTTACTCAAATATCTGTCTAGCATTCCAACAATGTACGCAATGTCTGGTCGCGTACATACTTGTGCATACATGAGACTTCTAACAGCCGAAGTGTAGGAATATTTCTCCATTTCCTTCTTCCCAAGTTCATTTTTCGGACATTGGAACAAACTGAACTTATCACCTTTTGCCACGAGTGTGTTTCCTGGTGCACAACCACTCATGCTAAATCTACTTAGCACTTTATCAATATAGGTCTTCTGTGACAGTCCAAGTATACCTCTGGAACAATCTCTATGGATCTGTATACCCAAAACAAATGACGCATCACCAAGATCTTTCATTTCAAATTTACTTGATAGAAATCTCTTGGTTTCATACAATAAACCTATATCGCTGCTTGCCTGTAGAATGTCATCTACATATAGCACCAGGATAATAAATTTGCTCCCACTGAACTTGAGATATATGCATTGATCAACTGTGTTTTCCTTAAATCCAAAGGATGTAATCACCTGATCAAATTTCCGATACCATTGCCGGGATGTTTGTTTTAAGCCATAAATGGAATTTTTAAGCTTGTATACAAGATTCTTTGAATCTTTGGACTCAAAGTTCTCTGGTTGCACTATGTATATTGTTTCTTCAATGTTTCCATTGAGAAACATTGTTTTAACATCCATTTGATGTAGCTTCAAATCATAGTGAGCTACAAGTACCATAATGATTCTAAAGGAATCTTTCGTCGAAACTGACAAAAAAATCTCTTTATAATCAATGCCTTCCTTTTGAGTGAAACCTTTGGCGACTAAGCGGGCCATGTACCTTCCAATGTTGTCTTTTGAATCCTGTTTAGTTTTAATTATCCATTTGCAACCAATCGGCTTCGCACCTTTGAGCAACTCTACTAAGTCCCAAACACCATTATCATCCATTGATTTCATCTCATCCTTCATGGCTTCAATCCACTTTTTAGAATTAAGATATTGTGTGACTTGACTAAAAGAAGTCGGATCATCTTTCAGACCCATATCAAACTCATGTTCCTGGAGATACACGACATAATCAGTCAAAATCGTGTTTCTCCTTTCTCTAGTAGATCTCCTTAATGGCACTTTCACTTGAAGTTGTTGAGTTACCTCTTGATGAACCTCAAGCGGATCCTGATTTTGAGCAGGAGGCAATTCAGGTTCGTCATTAATGCGTTGGATCTTCGGATTTACATTTTGAATAATATCAGGTATAGATAACTGAACATTTTCAGTTGCAACAACAGGAATGTAAACACATTCCTCTTCAAAATTGACTTGCCTGAGTTGGTCTCTCCCACTTAACTCAACATCCTCAATGAACTTGGCATTATCGTTTCGAAAAAAGATCTATTAGAAGAATCATAAAATTTGAAACCCCTTGATCTTTCAAAGTATCCAACAAAATAGCAGCTAACAGTCCTTGAGTCTAGCTTCTTCTCATTTGGCTTATAAGGCTGAGACTCAGCTGGACATCCCCAAACATACAAATACCTAATGTTAGGCTTTTTGCCTGTCCATACCTCGTATGGGGTTTTAGCTACTGCTTTACTTGGAACTCTGTTCAAGATGTAAACTGCAATCTTGATGGCTTCACCCCAAAGCGATTCTGGCAAAGAAGAATGACTAATCATACTTTTTACCATATCCTTTAAGGTTCGGTTTTATCACTCAGCTACACCATTTTGACTAGGAGTCCCTGACATGGTATATTGAAGAACGATCTCACATTCCATCAAAAATTTGGTGAAGGGTCCGGGACGTTGTTCACCTGATCCATCATATCTACTGTGGTATTCACCTCTACGGTCAGATTTGACAGCCTTAATTTTCTTGCTTAATTGATTTTCAACTTCGGCTTTGAAATTCTTAAACACATCTATAGATTGAGACTTCTCATGAATTAAATAAAGATAGCAATATCTGGAGTAGTCATCTATGAAAGTGATAAAATATTATTTTCCATTCCAAGAAGCTGTAGGGAATGGACCACAAATATCCGTACGTATCAATTCTAAGACACTATTACTCCTATTAACACCTTTAGTTTTAACATTTGTTTGTTTTCCCTTAATGCACTCAATGCAGACTTCAAAATCTGACAAATCTAAGGGATCAATAATTCTTTCTGACACAAATCTTTGAATCCTTTGTTTAGAAATATGTTATAAACGTTTGTGCCATAACATTAATGAATTCTCATTTGTTAATCTGCACTTAATACCAACATTACTGGTATGCAAGGATTCATTTTTTTTTAGGCAATCAAATCCAGTTTATATAAATTATCAATTAAAGAATCGGTACCAAACAAATTTGAATTCTGAAAAAGACTAAACTTTCTATTTCCAAATGAACAAGAAAAACCTGATTTGTCCAAACATGAAATAGAAACCAAATTCCGTCTAAAAGACGGTACATAAAAAGTCTAATCCAAATCCAAATTACAACCAGATTCCAATTGTAATCTAAATAAACAAACTGCCTCCACAGGAGCTCTTTCACCATTTCCTACATAAATGAATCTCTCAGCATCAGTTGGCGTTCGGCTCCTTATGCACCCCTGCATAGAAACACTCATATGAGTAGTTGCACCTATATCTATCCACTAAGTGTTCTTAGATACTAAGGTCAAATTAACTTCTGAACAAACAAAGTTTAGAAGTTTACCCTTCTTCTTACTCCATGTCACATACCTGGCGTATTTTGTGCAGTCTTTCTTCACATGACCAGCTTTGTGGCAAAAGAAACAAGTTGTACCTTTATCTTGTTTCTGTTGTCTCTTATGATGTGAATTTCTAGACTCTACAGTTTCCTTTCCTTTAATGTTTCTCTTTCTTTTCTTGCTGGAACTGGGGTTCTGATAAGTTGACGCTAAATGAACACTTTCAACCTTTTCATGATTAAGTCTCTCTTCCTCTTAGACACATTGAGCAATCAGCTCATTCAAAGTCCATTTCTCCTTTTGAGTATTGTAACTAATTTTGAAATGACTGAATTGTGTAGGAAGAGAGATCAAGACTAAGTGCAACAAAATGTCTTCTGGCAATTCCAGCTTGAATGCTTTTAGCCTTGTCACAAGGTTTGACATCTTCATGATGTACTCTCTTATATTCCGCTTCTCTTTGTACCGCATTGAGACAAGCTTAGTCAAGATGGTGCATATCTCGACCTTTTCGTTTGCGGCGAATTGGTATGCTATTTGGGAGAGGAATTTCTTAGCGTCATTTTCATCAGGAATAGAACCGCTGATGGTATCCAGAATCGAGTGCTTCATAATCATTAGGCTCATGCGGTTTATTCGCTCCCACTTTTCATATACAACCTTTTGCTCAGAGGTACTATCGCTGGTCAAAGGTGCAGGGCGATCGACCTTCAGTGCATAGTCAAATTTCATGCACCCCAGCACGATCATAACATGATCTTGCCACTTCTTGAAATTCGTGCCGTTAAGCACGGGAATGCTGTTGATGTTAGCAAAAATCGATGTTGCTATAAACAAAAACAAAAGCTCACAATTAGTAACAACTCATGTATATATGAATCAAAACAAAACTGTATACATATACACATGTATGTGGGCCCATAACAAGATACCTAGCACAACATTAATACTTAGTCTTTGGACAGAAATATCAACTTGTAAGTGGTATCTCAAATATAGTTCATGAATATTGACAACCCAACCTGCCAAATAATGCGCCTTTCTTTAGACCGACACATTATTCGCATGGTAACCTTTATTTCTCACATATTCACAACTATTTTAATCTATTAATAATGCAAAAATAACCTTCCTTTGAGCCGATTATTTTCACATATTAATAGCATGTTTACATGTCTTAAAATAAATAAATTTACATATTAGAGATTGCTTTGGCAACATAATACTTCAATTCATTCATCAAAAACATTAAACATAAAATTCAGAACAAAATCCTTAATTTTTTTTTTATCCTTTACCTTTACCGGCGCCACGATGCCAGCCCCTGGCGCCGCGGCGCCAGCAATCTGCCAAAAGGGATAAATCGCTGGTGCTGCAGTGCCAGTTCTCTGGATTTTGGGACTGACTGTAGTGGTCCTCTACAATGAATACCAAAATAATATGCTTGCAATTGACAAGCTGTCATGATAATAAAAAAAGATTTCCACAATTTCCACTTTACTATATATTCTCAGCATATCCAGAATATCATGGCAAGTTGTCATAATAATAAAAAATGATTTCCACCAGTTATAGAAAAATTAAAAACGACTATCTTTATCATATGAACTGGCACCAAAGGGCTTAATGCATAATTTACGGAATTAACCAAAAAAAGAAAGATCAAAGCCAGCGCCGCAGCGTTGGTTTGATAAACTGCAATTTGCAGTTACAAAAACAGTCACTAAAAATCACCAATATTTAATATTGTCATACCCAAAAAAAAAATCATATTTGGAGATGCAATTCACATAATAATCATACAATCTCATCAACAAATGTGAATTTATAGCAATTTTTTTTTTCAAAACAAATTTCTGCCCTAAACATACTTTATGGGAAAAAAATCAAGAAACTCAATTTCCATATGAATCTCAACAATTTAACATGAAAGACTCTGATACCGTTTGTTATATTAATCTTGATACTAATACACAAATAATCAATGATACAACCAAGATCTTTTCATATTAAACTTGTCAAGAATTCATATATATATATATATATATATATATATATATATATATATATATTGAGAAGATGAGTTAGAAACAAACCGGAATCCATTGCAAGCAAGCCTCCTTGGGTTGATCTTTTAAGACTACAGAGAGAACCACCTTTGGTATGGGAACCAATCAACTGAATGTTAGAGGGGAGGGAGAAGAACTGTCTGTTTAAATAAAATTTAACACACGTTAAACACCTTCCCCTGATGTCTATTTATATCTCTGTGCCTTAGGGACTATAACCCTAACAATTACCTCACACATGTGCATTGGGTCTTTGGCCCATTAATAAAGACCCATACCACATCGGACTTCTACACATAAGGTGGCCTTGGAGACCCATAAAAATTATATCACTTAATTGGGTCCTTTATTAGATAACGGGTCTACATGTACAATATTATAACATATCTGAACCCAAAATTCTAACAGTAACTAAATAAAAAATAAAACATTTAAATATTCAATTATTATTGCAGTTCTTGTGATTACCAGTAAAGTTCATCGGTTCCGTGATAACTCTCACGGAACCGGGTCCGTGAAAACATGACTCTTCTATCAATACAATATATAGTTTTATGAAAAATCTCTTAAGAGCATGTTTGAAACAAATGAATTCCATATTTTATAGAATTCATTATTTATAATATTTTCATACATTGTCACATTTGAAAAACCAATAAATTATGGAATTCGTTTGCAAGTGATTTCTTATGGAATTGAATTACTTTGTTGCAGATTCTATTAAAATTGATTGAATTTAATAAAATGTTGAAGAAAATATTATGTTTAGAGGGTTTATTTTTCATCAGTTTTCGCATAAAAGAACTTTATTTAGTTTTGATAGGGCAATCAAAAAAGAGGGTTAGATTTTAGGTGGTTCAAATAGCATTAAACCTTTCATCAATGTCCAAAAAAGAGTCTTATTAATTATATATGTTTAGAAGGGTGCTATACCTATCACAAATTTTAACCACTCATATAATCACTTTGTATCTATTCTAGTATTGTTAGGAAACTTCACTGATAATTAATGTATTTTATCAACTTTATCTTAATACTTCATTTGGTTTAATGAATTCCATAGTTTTTGTCAAATTCGTTGTTGTTAAGGTATGAAATTTATTTACAAATAAATTGATCACATGTTTGGTTTATTAATAAAAATGTAAAATTCATTTTTAAATGAATTCTAGTGGAATCGAATTAGTTATGGATAAATTTTATCAATCAAATGAACTCTAGACATGAGTTTTTATAAAATTATAAAGATAAAATTACCATTCTCTTCTCTACTCTTCTTTCTCTTTCTCATCTCCCTTATATTTCTCTTCATTTGTTATCTCTGTCTTTCATGGTTGTCGCCACTGTAACAACAATGGCAATTGCTACAATAACAACAACGTACAATATCAATCATAGTCTATTTTTGAAGATATCAAGATAATGGTTTCACTTTGAGCAATTCAAGCATGGTTCCTACGTGCAATGAGAGAACGTTCAACACTCTGAAAAATGTGGTTTACATTTTACAGTTTATTGATCTATATTTAGTTAGGAACATAAAACTTTTGGTTCCTTTATTGTTTTAGAATAAAAAAAATATTAAAGAATAGGTTATAAAAATAAAATGAATATGTTACTACATTTAAATTGATGTACACTAAAATCAAACTAACATTTTTTATTAAAAAAAATGTTAAATTAACATTTAATTTTCAGATTTCATCAAGTAAAATTAAAATCAGATTTCATTTTTGGATTATAAATTCATCTTGTGAATTGAAAAAGTAAATAGTGTTAATTTTGTTTAATAATATCAATAAAATTAAATTTATATGTTAAATGAATTAAAACTTGATGTAATTAAGGGTATTTAAGTCAAATTTAAAAAATGACTTGAATTCTTAGTTGATCTCAAATACAAAGTTCATTTCAATTCTACATACATTAAACATGAAAATTCATTTGAGTTCATTTGCAAATGAATTTTAATTTCAATTCATTTGAAAATGAAATGTAAGTTCATTTACGAATGAATTCTAGTTTCAATGAATTCTATATTTGAATTCATACCAAACAGAGTGTTAATGAAATAATTGTAACGAATAAAAAATAAAACTTAACCTGTATTTACATGGGTAATATATATATATATATATATATATGCTAGGGCCCGCAAGAACGTTATGGTCTCAAGAAGAACAGTAGTACTCTTTGTAATGTCTCCGTGAAATGTTTGCTCCTGTCAACAATCAAAATCCCTTCACTGCTTTTAGCATTCACGCGTGAGCGCGCATGTTACGTCTCCTCCTTTTCCAAATTCGTTCACTGTTTAATTTTCTCAGTGATCACACAGCAAAACAATTTGCTCATGCCTTGTAGAAAACCAAAGGATCGATGCAAGACCCTTTTGTCCTAGTCGAATAAACTTTAATTTGGTTGCTCCTTTTTTGCAATATGTAGACTAGAGATTTGCATGCTTTATGTACCAAATCTAAATATGAAAACAGAGTTGCTTTATACTATAGCGTGCAAGAGCTTTGAAGTGCTTACCCATTAGAACAAAACAGAAACACTTTGTTGGCAATAAAATTACAATTGGGTATTCACGAAATAACATTCAATTTTATGTTTGAAATTAGAATTGAAGTACAATTATATTTTTTTTTAACATCAAAATGATTGAAAAAAAAAATCATAATTCTACTTCAATTATAAATAACTAAACGTAAAATTAATCAATTTCATACCATCAAATGTATATTGCACACGCTTAATAAAATTTATTGCAGTCAATTAAAGGGGCCCAAGATTGCATCTGGCAGCTTACTATCAGCATCACCCTTATATATTATCATCAGTATCTCTATCATCATCATTTCATGGCACAGTGAAGGACACAGAGAGAGGAAGGCTGTTAATGGTAAGAGTACTCTTTATCTATTCCTCTTCTACCCTCCAAAAAAACCCTATATATTCATATTTATCTGTTATATTTAGTTTCTCTGTCTCTTATGTTAAGTTGTTTTCTATTTTTGTTTTGGGGATTGCTGTGGCTACTGTTGGTGCAGATTTGTCTCTTGTTAGCTAGCACATGAAAAAGATATATTGTAGAGAAACCCTAGAGACAAAAGAAAAAGGGTTAGCAATTCAAAAGCAAGTGTGATCAGAGCTAATATGGAGTATATAAATGCGTACAGTTAATAATGCAAGGATGGCAGAGAAAGTAAACTGCAGATCCTCACTGCCATTGACATTAAAAGACAAATAAAACAAATTAATTATAGCGTCTTTCCTTTTGTATTGCTTTCTGTCTTATTTCTCGTTAGTACTCATCACTCCTTTTAGAGAGAGAGAGAGCATTTTATCTTTATTGTTACTATGAACAATTATATTTCTTTTAGACCTTCCAATTCCTCCGGAGCAAGGTTGACATGATGAGTCGAGTATTTGAAAACTTAAGCTCGGATCGTGATCTTGATGGATTAATCGTGTTTGTGTCGAGTTCAAACCGAGCTTGAAAACTCTTGCACATTCGAGCTCAACTCGAGGTTATTTTTATAAGATCAAGCTCGACTTGATCAGTTTGAGTGTGACTCAAACTCAAATGAGCTCAAACTCAAACCAAATCGAGTAGAGCATTAATGAAAAAAAAAATAAACTTAGATAACTATTATATATTTGAAACAAAAATAATTAAACAAACATGAAGCTTGATCAAGTGGTTCAAGCTCATGAGTGAGATCTTTAAATCAAGGAATTGAATCCACACTTTGAAACATTGTATATATTTATAATAAAAATTAATAAAAAAACTTACAATTGAACCAGCTCACGAGTCAAAGTTGTGTTTTTCATTGTTCGAGTTCAGCTCATGACTCGAAAACATTAAACTAGGTCAAGCCAAACCATTAACCAATCATCTCGTGACAACCCTACTCAAGAAGGTAATTGAAAATAAGTAGGTAAAACCGTTTGAATGTAAAAATGGAGAATACTAATGACTCGCATAACACAGTTGTTCATGCAAAACACGCATGCGAATGATCGTATGTAAAATGCAATCTTGCACTTACAGTTGGGATGTTTATTGTTTTTCTCAATGTTTTCTCGTTAGGGCATTGTCATTTGTTTTGTTCCAAAACGTACAAAGATAACAATAATAATTTTTACCTCGCGAAAATGGACCATTAAAATAAACACTTCAGTTCAAAAAGTGACACCAATATGTATAACATTAAGCCTGCAAGCTTAATATGTATTAAATTAATTTTATAAAAATTGTTTCTATTTTTTGTTTTCAAGTACTCCATAAATATATCATTTTTATCTATATAATTTGTGTAGCACACATTCACACTGTCGGTACCCCATGCATTTTACTTTCAAAGCATGTCACCAGATATATATCGGGCGGAGTTGTGTGTTATTTTGGGACAAAATAAACCCTTAGGGGTAGTTTGGTTGAGAGTTTTAAGATGAGATTGAACATATCTAATCTCACTTCAATCTTTTGTCCATGTTTGTTTCCCTTTTTTTAATGTCTACTTGGGATTGATGGAGGAAAAATTTAATTCCAAGGGGGTTGGGATAGAATTTATCCCATACCATTGGGAGTACTTTTTTTTCTCTTCCTCTTATGCCCTCGTCTCCTTCTACGCCTCTTCCTTCTATTTTTTCCTTTCCCCTCATCCTTCTTCTTTCTTTCTCCTTCTCTTCCTTCTTCTTCCTCTCTTTGATTGGGTGATTTGTGTAGGTCTCTTTTCCATCATTTTTCTGGGTTTGTGAGTTTTGTAGATTTGTGTCGTTTTTGTGAGGATTTTCGTAGATCACCTGTTGGATTTGTGGATTTTTATTAATTTTTGCAGGTGATTTTTCTAAGTCTGTTAATATTTGCATAGAAAAGAAAATTGAGAAAGCCAAAACTTTTGTTTGGCATCCGAGAAAATCCAAAGGAAAGTTAAGAAAACTCGGATTTGGGTCATTCAATACTGCTTCAGTTGTCAAGAAAGTTAAGAAACGAAGAGATGATCATCTTCTGGGTATAAAGGGTCTGTTTAAGTTGCTTGGAATAGATAAATTTTCATGGTTAGCTTTTGATTTTGAAAGAGTTAAAAAGTTGCTTGGAATCAGAAACAATTTCTTGATTTAATTTGTAATAAGAGCTGTTGGGAATTGAGAAAGAGCAAAAAAATTAATTGTAATCAGAGAGAAAGTTTGGAAAAGTTTTAAAAATTAGAAAAGGTTAGTATAGTCTTTTAACTTATAACCTCATTTTAACACCAATATACTAATCTTATTAACCAAACGTAATATTAAAGTAATACCATTTTAATCCTCTTTAATTCTATCTCAACTTAATCTTAATCATGTCCACTATAATCTTATTCGTGAACTAAACAGGCCTTTAATATTATAAGTATAGGGTATAAATCGGATATTCTTTGTGCAATTATCAAGATCACACTGTAATTTTTTTTAAATTGAGTTTCCTAACTCCATCTCATATGTATAGATAATATATGCATACACGTGTGCCTTTGAGTTATAGGTTGATACAATTTGGCAGACAATTTTGAGCACTTTGCTGCCAAATTAGTAATGAAATGATATACTATCTGGGTTCAAAATTTCAAATTCATTTAAAGGCATAAACATTTTCTAATTCTTTTTGATAGGGTTTCAATGAAAGCGTATACCAACGTGTATGCTCACCAGGTGTTGGTCTTAATTCCTCTATGAATTTTGCTGAGTGTGGCGAAGCTTGGTACCAGGTGTTTCCTTATGGCCTTTTTCTTATGTCTTGTTGTTAGGTTGCCCGAGATGAGGTGATTATTGGGCTGTAATTTGTTTTGCTTGTCTTAAGCATCATTAATGGAGTAACATTTATCTTTTGCCTTTCAAAAAAAAATGTCACTCCCTTCCTCCCACCAAAAAATAAAGGAAAGGAAACTAGGAACATGTAGTGCCATTAAGTTGCAGGCAACTTCTGCGTTATCGTTATGGACTGATTTAACATAAAATTGCTAAGGAAAAATCATTTTTTTGGTAAATGACAGGAAGCAAATAGAAAATAGAGAACCTAAAGATGATCATTAGATCAAAAGGCAATAGTCAAGAATTTTTTTTTTAAAAAAAAATTATTCAAAAAACACATTCATACACACATAAGAAAGGAAAGAAGAAATAGTTACAGAAAAATCAATTTGCTTTAACTACACCAAAATAAAATGCTTTTAGCTGAAACTGACTTTGTAAATGATCAAGATTTGATAGTAGTATATAATAGCAGTAGAAAGAATCTAAAGGAAAGAGAAGACAAAAGTGGGGCCCATTTTCATGGAATCGGTAAGGCATAGCTGCTAGGATTCAAAGAAAAAACAAATTAAATAAAAGATGTTACTAATGTTTATCTAATTAGAGAGTACTTGTATCTGGAATCTGGGGACCATTAATTTGGCAATAATGGTACTCTTTGCTTTGGATCAATAAACCAGAACAGTCTTTGAACCTTTCTCTACAGTTCCCTCTTGAGATGCCCACCAGTACTGCTTGTTTAAAGAGAGAAAGAGTGATACAGAGTGAGGGAGAGAGAGGTCAGAAAACCCTAAAGTTTCTCTCCTGTCTCTTTCTCTCTGCAAACAAGCAGTGAAGAACCTCTCTTTATATGTGGATAAAATAGGGAAGTTACTGAAAAAACATTAATATAATTAGTTAAAACCTAAAACCGAAGAACCCTTCCGATTCTTATACTTCTGTGGTAGTCCAGACTCCAGAATAAAGAAAGAAAAAGAAAAAGAGAAAAGGCTTTCTTCTCTTTGCATGTTTTATTTTTCCCTATTGGACAAACATATAAAAGGTGTTTCTGCAGCAAATAGCTTCAAAAGCCAGAAAAATGAAACGAAAAATTACAAGTAACTAATTTTCTGCAATCTAGCAAGCAGTACTCTTTTTATGACTAATATTCCTGGAATTTCTTTGGGAGTGTGTGATTACAAAGTTATGTCAAACTATCTCCATATGTACTTCTTTTTTATGATTTTAAATTATCTCTATATATTGACTTATCATTATTTCATTTTAGGGAAAATTAAAGTCCTCAATTTAATTTAGGCTCTTTTTTTCCTCCCTCTATTGATCTTTCTTGCATCCATCATAAGAAAATTTTGAGTATGGATCTAAATTTGATATTTTGATATAAGAGTAAATAAACGATGGAGTTTTAGGGTTTTCATCTTTTCTCACATATTGTTTTCCCAAACTAAAACATAAATACACAACCAAAAAAAAATCTAAAAGAGTTAATTGCAAGGACCATACTATATTGACTTTACTGTGCTTTCCTAGAAAAAGTAATATCTAAGTACTCAGCTCATAATAAGTGCTGCTCCTCCTGGAATATTAGAAAAAACTCAAAACTTGATTTTTCTTATTCCCTGTACTATATTATATTTCTTAGTTGAGTAATTGTTTTAGTGTTGGAAAAAGTTTCCATTACTGGGATTGACAATTCTCTTCTTACCTCATTAATTCTTTCTGTTTACTTCTAGGGTTTTCTTTTTCTTCTTTTTTTGCTTGTTTTGCAGGATGCATCAAGCACCAAATTCTGATGAAAATTTGGGATCCCTCATAGTAAATAGCCGCTAATTCCTAGCTAGGGTTCTAGAGTTGGGATCCATCTCCTCTCCCCAAATGGGTTTTAAGTCCTAACCATTTGAAGAAGGTGAAAGATCAGTATGTAACACGTTTTGAGTATATATCCTTTTCAAAGATGAGAAGATAAACTTGCATACGTCTCTATTAATTCTTCTTCTTCTTCTTTTTCTGTCAATTAATTGGTCTAAAATACTTTGATCGATCCATTTTAGAGAGTGATTCGATTGCCTGTGTGTCAGCTGTTAATTAGGTTTCAAATTTCAACACTTTCAACTTGCTCCATGCATATCTCTCTGCAGGAAAGTTTGTGTGGTCCTAACTAGCTCTCTCCTAAATGCTCAGTGGACGTTTTAAAAAGGAGATGTGTATATATAAATTGGTCCCTCACCTAATTATATTATAAGGTAGCTTCTTGATGTCTTGAATAAATAAGTAGCTATCATACACATCAACATGACAATGCTCTTAGACTGTAGACCACAACTTTTCCAAGCCGATGAAATGGATTTATCTGAGTTGGATTTCATCTTTTTGTCTTCTAAAATATTTCCCCCCACATGTGAGATATCTCTTGATAAGTAAAATGATTATCATTAATTTTTTTGTTTGATTCAATGATAAATTGTTTTCCAACTGTTATTAGCTATAATTAGCTTGTACTTATGAACACCGATAAGTTACTTGATAAATACATAACTTATTTTTTTTGTAAGTATGACAGACTTTTCTCAATTTTATGTTTAAACTTAGTGTTTATGACTCTTAATGATACCATACAATTATAGAGTAACAATTAGTTTGCCTAATTCAGTTTTTGGTCACATGAAGTATTGATCATATATCGACCCATGTGATAGGGATTCAGTCTCAAAAAAACTTTCGTAGTTGTTGATAAAGCATGCCTTACCACTTTTTGAAATGTGCAACTCCATGGTCCCCAGTTGAAATTTTTAGGCTTTTGATTGTTTAGAAAAAGTAATTCACTTAACTAAGTACTTCATAACTTGTGTAGTGTTCCCTACAAATTGACCTGTCATACTTTGATATATCTTAATTAGTAGAGGAATTAAGATTAACCCTAATGATTTCATCTAAGTCAATGATTGTTCAAATATGCATCATAAGATATGGACTAGCACATTTATTTGACCGATAGCGCGCGATTCGTGCCACGTGGCAGAACTAAAGCCATTGCTTTTTGTTCAATTCTTCCCGTGGAACATGGTCGGTTGAACTCAAGCATCTCCTTTCCTTCTCATATGCTTCAACTTCTTCATTGATAAGTTTATTCTCTGCAAGCAAAGCAAAAAAAAATGACCTAGTTACCTAGATGAATATATGCATGCAGGTTCAGTACCAAATTTAGAAGCTGCAACAGCATGCGGTACAGAATCCACACCTTTCATCAGAGTGTACGATCAAGCATCAAAACTGATATGCTACAACGAGCATAACATTGAAAGAAAAGGTGTTCTAATTTTATGTAAGTTCACTTGATTCTAAATCTTTGAAGTATAAATTAGTGTAGTATTTAATAATTTTGGCTAATTAGTACCATTCACAAGAATCTAATACTTCTTCTGACATACATAACCAGATCGCTATTAAGTTAGTTCATCAACATAAAGCTAGTCTTTAATCTTTTAGAATAGATCATAGATTTTATAGTTTCTTTCCCTTTCTTCAGTAAGCTACCCACTATGCTATAGGATTGAAGTTGGGACATCAAATGTAAACTTAAAAGCTATGCAAAGATTTTTTGAGACTTCTTCTTTAGATATCCATACCATTTGAGTGTACTGAACTCCTCGTATAGTTTTCTTCACTAAATTTCACCTTTTGCAATTTTTTTTTCCACTAGCAATGAATTACTCCTCCTTGTTAATTTTGTGAAGAAGCAAATGAAATGTACTCTGCATGCTAGCAGCTAGTTTTTTGATGACCACATGGATTATGTATTTTGGTAAAGTGGTAGCTAGTATACTTTTGATTTGATCTTCTTTCTCTTTGTTTGTTTTTATTTTATATCTCAAAGCAGATCGTGATCAAGGGAAGCTACATAAAGAAATTTTTTGCAGCAAATTCCATCTGGTTATTGTAAGAAGAATAGAAGATTGAGTACCGTAGGACTGCTTAACTTGAGGGAAATGATGAGAGAAATAAGATGATTGCAACTTCAAAGGAAGGTGATTCGCCTACAAGACAGGAAGGTAAGAAAAATGAGGGAAAGTTGATCACTAATAAGGCTTCATCTAGTAATTCATCACCATGGTTAAGATTGAAAGATCCTAGAATTGTACGTGTCTCACGCGCTTTTGGAGGTAAAGACAGACATAGCAAAGTTTGCACCATAAGAGGATTGAGAGACAGGCGAGTGAGGCTATCAGTACCAACTGCTATTCAGTTGTATGATCTTCAAGATAGGCTTGGACTTAATCAGCCTAGCAAAGTTGTTGATTGGTTGCTTAATGCAGCTAAGCATGAAATTGATGAACTCCCTCCTCTCCCAGTGCCACCAGAGAATTTCAGTCTAAATCATCAACCCTCAATGCTAACTAATTCTCATGAAGTTGGTTCTTCACAATCTAACAAAGAAGAGTTCAAAATTAGTAACAGTACTACTATCAATTGGGAAGATCCGGTTGGATTTCACAGGTCGAGTTTTTGGAGTTCTGATGCTCTTTGGAGGGCTAAATCCAAAGAAGTTGCAAGGGATACAATGAGTGAAAAAGAAAATTGGACAAAAGGACATGGAGAGGAAAAACAAGAAGGAAATGAAGGTCATGATGCATCTAATAATTTCTTAGCAATTAGAGGAAATCAATCTTCCTTACCGGCTAGTTTGTTGAACAATGCTGTTCCATATGGTTCTTACTATCATTTAGAACCACCTTCAAGTTATTCTGTTTTAGGAAGCCATGAATTCACATCCCAAACAGAAGACCTTCACAACTTCAATGTTGTGCCACTTCCTTCCACACATTCTCTATCATCTGGCTCTCAAATTTTAGTATCCCAAACACAACCTTTGTTTCCTTCAGTACCCGATCCGGCTTCAATGGAGATTGATATTCCAAGACAAATCAACCACTTTCAAATGATGAACTCAGATAATTCTCTTGCCCCACCTCTATACTCATTGAACCAATCCATGAGACCCAGCAGCTTCCACATCAGTATGACACCAAGGTTTCTTCATTCAGACATCCGCAGAGGAAGTCAGCAGCCTGATAAAGAGTAAGAGTAATTTCCTTCCAAATGATATAAAAGGCGATGAAAGGATTGAAGAGTTCAAGGGAAACTTTTGGCTCAAGAAATAAAAATAAGGTATTGTTTATTTCCATATCATTGGATTTGGAAGGCATTCTACTTCTCTAAGTTGTGGTGCAGACAGTAATTACAATGTATTGTTTTGATTTTAAAGTTTGATTGGGTGATTGGTATCAATTTTGCAAGTTGAATTCAAATTTGGATGTCAGAAAAAGTTAAGATTTTATGATTTTATACGAATGTTTAATGCTAGTGATCAGACAACAACATCAAGTTTTTTCATAATTAATGTTTTCTGTTGAATGAGCACAGTACTGGAGTGGAGGCTATAATTTGTACTCTTTGTGAATTTGAAGTTGCATTGATGTACATGTTAATGTATATATATATACAATGTATACGTTAGCCCCACACCGGTTAGAATGGAAAACATTTTCCTTAGGTTAGCTTATAAATAGTACTTCCCTTAAAAGCAAATCACACCATTCAATACAATTCTCTTCTTTTTCTATTGTCTCACTTCTTCTCTTAAATCCAGCATAGTATCAGAGCCAGGTTCTTAGTAGTTGAGTATGAGTTGCTACTATTAGTAGATCCTTCACATCAGAAAGACTTCTTGTACATCAATCGGAGTCTTATTTGGATCCTTAAAATTCTGCAATTACTGTAAGAAACCAAAACACATCGGCTTCAGGATTTAGTTTCCAAATTCAAGTTGGTCTCCATTTTACCACATTGAATTTGAGGGGAGCTATTAATGTGTGTGTATATATATATAAAATGTATATGTTAGTCCCACATAATGGGAAACATTCCCCTTAGGTTAGGCTATAAATAAGATACTTCCCATATAAGCAAATCACACCATTCAATACAATTCTCTTTTCTTTCTATTGTCTCATTTCCTCTCTTAAATTAGTACATTTAACACATATGATAAACATAAAATAATATTGTTGTGTTAAAAGAATAGATTAATGAAGAGAAAGCTAGGCAAGTTTTGCATCTTTAATTCATTTTGGGCAATTGCTATGTTTCATGATTATTATTTTGCTTCAAGCTTTGAGATCTCGTGTTCATGTATGCAATCTCATGAGATAGTATATATAATGCATTGCTCTCTCTCTCTCTCTCTACAAGACCCTATACAGAAAAACAATGTAGAAAGGAAAAAAATCCAGTTATGAACTGTACATTTGATGCTGTATGCATGTGAAATATGTTTTATGTGCAAAAGACATGAAAATTTTAAAATTTTGAGCTAAACCAAGATTGTAGTGATCAAGAAACAATATCATTTCCACCTTTCAATTCATTACTATATAAGTTATATTACTTGATCCAACTTTTGTGCCATGATCACTCTTTTGCTTCATGATTTGAGTTTGAGGTATCAGCTTTATGTATGCAATCTGATGAGATAGTCTCTCTCTGAAGGTTCAAGACAGTGTAGAAGGAACAAAGATGGAAAAATTAGATTTATACATGTAGACTCTTTGATTGTCTGAAGCAGCTAAGGAGAAATGAAGAAAAATGAGAAAGACAGATGAGTGATTGATTTTATATTATTGATACGTAATTTGCACATGAACTAACAAGATTATAATCAAAGGAATGGGAGATTGGGAGTACTAGGGATAAAGGACCCATTGAATGTTGCATCAAATTGAAAAGATAATTGGTGGTCCTTAATTATTATTGCTGTTGCATGTTTGAGAGAACAATAGCAGAAGAAAAGGAGCAGAGATGAATAGGGTTTAGATTTTAGAAGCTCTGATCTTTTTATTTGTCTAGGAAACTTTGCCCACATGCTTTTAGATTTTAGAAGCTCTGATCTTTTTATTTGTCTAGGAAACTTTGCCCACATGCTTTTAGATGGGGACCCCCATAATACTTTTGTCACATCACCTTATATTTATCAGTTTCCTTTACTGTTGGATCGAATGTTGTCTTACACTGTGTTTCTCCTATCTTTCTCAACGTATGGATTGTTTTTTCTTGTTCAGAATTCATATTCACTTGAGTAAAAGAATGTGAGAAAAAGCAATCCCACATTGAAAATAAATATGAAATTTTTCTTAATGTTTGGATTTTTTTTTGTTGGGAATATTTATTGGTAAGTAAGTGATGTGGAAAAATAATCTCATATTAAAAAAATTAAAAAAAAAAAACAAAAGTAACTTATATAACAAGTTTTTTTTTTAACTATTAAGGTTCAAAACTCACCGTCCCGGTATATATAATTTAGGTACTCAGAATCAAGTTAATGACTATATATATATCCTACTTTCGAGATCTATATCCTAAGTTCCAAACATTTCTTTAAAATGAGAAATATGATCGCGTAAAATCACAAACTAATAACCTGCTTTCGAGATCTATATCCCAAGTTCCTAACATTTCTTTAAAATGAGATATATGATCGCGTAAGATCACAAACTAATAACCTAAAAACTTTAGTTAATAGTACTTTTAAAATCTTTAAACTTTAAATATCATAATTTATTTTATTATAATATATTTTTAAGATTTTTGAACTTTAAATATCACAATTTTCTATTGAAGAATCAAATGCAAAATATACTTCATGGGAGATGCGTATTTTGGCTCATCTTTTCATACATGGGTTGAATGTTTGGATTGTGACAATTTCAACATATTTGGCATATGCGTGGTCTATAAAATTTTACAATTTCAAAAAACGATGTGTTTTATAGACCGAATTTGATCATATATTTGGATTGAGGGAAATAGGAAAAAAAAAAATGGAACATAAAAGAGGCATAATTCGTAGGCTGAAAGTGAAAAGCATTGTATGCGAGTATAAAATAATGTGAAGGACTTTATCAACAATAAGGTTGATTGATCCTTCCCCTAATTTGCAAAAGCTCGTTGCAGTAGTAATGGTTGAAAATGATGATCTTAGTCATTCAAAGTGTTCTAAGAGTAGGGTTAAAAACGAGCCGAGTTTTTATTGATCTATTCAAGTTCGAGTTCGGTCAAAGCTCGATTCGATCGAGCTTGAAATTTAAACTCGAATAATTTATTGAATCGAACTCAAATACCTTAACATTTGGTTCGAAAAGTTCTCAAACAGTTCAATAAGGTATTATCGAATTTGAACTCGAACTAATATTTATTTAATATTTTTATTTATTAAAATTATAGTTCGGACTCGAATTTAAATAAACAATTCAAAGCTCAAGCTAGAATTGATAAAAACTGAATCACCATTTTTAATTCTAAAATTCGGATCAATAATTCTAGAATTTGATGTGGGGAATTTTTTTTTTTTCTTAGTGTTGTATCGGGATTGATTATTGAAATTCTGTAATCTCGATCCATTCCGAATGATAATAAAAAAAACTGGTACCGAATTACCAAAATATTACAAACCCAAACCTATTAGCAAAGTTCATATCTTATATAGCCCAAACAAAAAAACAATCCCAGTCTTAACTTACGGGCTCTCTCTTTCTTTCCAAACGGCCCAGCCTATTATGAAAAGAAGAAAAAAAATCCAATCAACCTTTTTTTAGGATTTAATCAAGAAACACTTATACGAGTGGTGATCCACGGAACCGGATAAATTCACTAGTAATCACAGAGAAATTGAATAGTAATTGTTTAAAAAAAATTAAATACCGAAGTTACTACTCAATTTCTTCATAATTACTAGTGAACTTTCCTGGCTCTGTGATAACTCTCATGAAACCAGGTCTGTGATATTACCACTCTATGCACATGGTGAAAGAAGAGGAGATAGTTACATATAAGAGTGACAACACGTGCGAGCTCCAAAAAGTACTTAGTTTATTAATTGTTCTAATCTTATCCTCAAATTATAATTAATTACCTAATTAAATCTTTCTATCAATATGTTACCTAAAAACTTGCTGGAACTCCACCTCAGCATTGAGGCGGCTTGAAAATGAGAAAAAAAAAATAGGTAAATTAACCTTTTCACTATGAGTTTGACTTAATCATCATCAACAACGCATTCTATAACAATTCCACTATACAATTGTAGAGAGACAATTATCATCAACAAAGCATAAAAATGTGTTATATTTTAGGGTTTAATTGATAGAGATTTTATCGTCAAGATCATCTCTCAAACCATCTCAACTCTGTGCTACCGATAAGATGGAGTTCTTATAAATTAAATCAAAAATAGATGAAAGAGTTTAATTAAGTAACTAAAAATAGTTTGATGATAAGATTAAAATAATTTATAACCAAAATATAGCATGATCAAAAATTGAAAAGCAAAAATAGGCATTTAACTTGAAATTTACAACTCGGGCATCATCAATTCTAGTTTCCAAGACTAAAAATCCTATTCATAACATCATATTCGATACAATCATAAACTTTGATCAATGCTATGAAATAGATTTTGGTGAAGTCTAAAATTTCTTTCCCTCCAAATATTACAGGGGAAAGCATTTCAAGTTAGCTTGAGGATGGAAAACACCAAACTCTTTCCCTTGAAGTGACTAACAGCCCAAGAGAAGTCCTCTTGCCATGAACCAACTTTGCTCATTCTTATTCTCTCCCTCTCAGCCACGCCTCCCTACCACCCAGGCCTGTTTAGAATTTTGGGAAAATTCTCTAAAATTTCAGAAATTATTCTTTTTAAGTTTAAAAAAATTGTGGGGGGAGGTGGAATTTTAATTTTGTTTTTGAATCTTGGAAAATTTTGAAGGGGATTAAAAAATGAACACAATTTAATAAACATAACTGAAAAAATGGGTTTTAAATGAATTTTTATTTTCCCTTTTCATTTCATTATATTTTTTTGCCAACAACCCTTTTTTAGACAACTAAACAGCTTCTTTCTTCCTTTTCTTGTGTTTGTATTTTGAATAAATTTTCAAAAGAAAAAACAACCAAACAACATATTATTATGCCAATAACCCATTTTTGATCAAATTGATATTTTTCTTAAGGTTTTTCATCTCTAAGGAGTGAGAAATGAGAGTTCATTCACAAATAGAATGGAAAAAGGAAAATAAAAAGGGGTAGATTTTTAATGGACATTATGGTAGATTATTCCTTGTGGCAGACAAAGCAAGTTTTTTTTTTTTTATAAATCCATAATATTCAACAATTTTTCTATAAAAAAATTCCGCTTTCCTTTTTTAAAAAAAAATCAAAGAGTAGAAAATAAATTATGTTTTTATCAATGAAAGAAAATTCCATTACTTTGAAAATCTACTTTAGCTATATTTGATTGCCAATAGATTGTTAGGATTTGCAGTAGTGTTTTATTTTTTTTTTGAGTAATCTGATATTTATGTTTTATTTTTTTTCAGCTTTGAGGGTGATAAATAAAAATTCGGTTTCACAAAAAGTTAAAAAAAAAAAAAAAAAGAAGAAAAAAAAGAAAAATTTAAGAAGATTCACCTGGTTACACAAGAAATTTAAGCTCCTGTAGAATATCGAACTTGTGACCTTTCGCTTACAAAACAAACGCACCACCACTATGATACGGAAGCATTGACAGCTCCGGGTTACGTTATTCAATATTATACTTAACTATAATTATTTTGAGAGGTGGACTTTCTTTAAGAAAATAGGCAAAGTCATCCCATCTGACTCCTCTCAGCCTATCTTTTAACTAACTAATGATTTTTGGGGGATCTTGGCATCAGATCTATTCCAAAGTTAGGTTTCTCAAGGGCATGAATGGGGGAAAATATTGTACTAGTAAAAAGAAACTATTATTAGAGAGTGCCTTTGATTTCAAAGAATGTTTTCTATTTGTACCACAAAAAAATGTTTTCTATTGCTGTTATTTTATGATCTTAGATAATGAAACAAATTTTATTTAATTATTTTCAATTTTTAATTTCATAGAGAACATTCTTTTCGTTTTTATTTTCCATTTTTATATTAATATTGCTGATTTTTTTTTTCATTCTATATAATTGTCTCATTTTTATAAATTTTTTTTTTTACTTTAAGCCATCAAACACATTTTTACTCTTGTTTTTTTTTTTGGTGGAAATAAAAACAGAAAAAATATATTCTTTAAAATCAAATTTACCTTACTTTTTGTGTGATTGTTTGTATATATTTAAAAAAAAAACTTGTTAATGTCATATTTAACTATTTTATATTTATAAAAATTATTCTAACATTTTTATGCTATTTATAAGAGTTGTTTTATTACACTTTTTTTAATTGGAAAAGAAAAAACCAAAGTTCACTGTGCAAAAGTTCATCTCAAAAGCCTACAATTGTAAGTTTATGAATTCTTTTCCTACTTTTTTTTTCCTTTTTTCAACTTAATTCATTTTCTTAAACTCATATATGTAGACTTCAATTCTACTGTTCAACTAAGGGTGTGTTTAGTAGCTAAAATTAAGAGGATGATGAGATGTGATAGATAAGTTGGAGGATAAGATGTTTTATCTTACATTTTTACTCCCAAAACAAGATCGCTTGATTTTATCTTACTATGACCGGATGAGACATTTCAATCTTAT
Source organism: Bretschneidera sinensis (assembly GCA_023935145.1). Lineage (NCBI taxonomy): Eukaryota > Viridiplantae > Streptophyta > Magnoliopsida > Brassicales > Akaniaceae > Bretschneidera > Bretschneidera sinensis. The sequence goes on from CM043699.1 coordinate 29,411,858, forward strand.
CCACCATAGTCCATACTCATAGGTTAAGATTCATCTTAGTCAACAGTTTTTATTGGTTCACTAGTTATTGTCTCGAGTCAAATATACTTTGGTGCATTGAGATCTTAAGTTTGATTCTTTAAGTCAACAATTCTCTTATATATGGTTAGAAAAGCTGTTGTGTCTGGATGGATGAGAATCATGGTAAATTAAATCATCATTGTAAATAAATAAATAAAAATCATCTTATCTGCGCATCACACTTTTACTTTTAAACTATAAAATTCTTACAAATTTACATCCAACAATATTTCTTTATATTTAAATTCAAAGGGTAATGATAACATCAAATACATTCACGAGTTTATAATTTATTAGTGCAAATAGAAATATCTTAAAAGATTACTTATTACATCTTTTTAATATAAAATAAATACTCTCAAATAAGGACAGATATACTGGAATACTGAGAGCTCCATTGAAACTCTAAGTGTGCGTTTAGTACTAAAAAATATATTTTATTTATATTTTTCTCAACATTTTTTTTAAAAATTTAAATATTCTTAACATAATTTAGAAGACAATATTTTTTTTTTTAAAATAATATTAAAAACTTTACAAAAAATTAATAATTTTTTCAATATTATGTTGAAAAGAGAAGTGTTATTTCTACAAATTATGTTAAGAATATCCAAATTTTTTAAAAGAAAAATATAAAATATTTTTGAAAACTGAACGCATTCTAAATTTTTTCTAAACATAAGTATATCAGTTTATGAATGTTTAAATCTTGATTCCAATATATTGAAAACATAATTTATGTTAATCTACCACTTTTATATCTTGATTGTTTTATTAATTGGATTTTACACTTAGTTAGTAACCAGATAAAAACATAATTCATTTCATTTTATTGGGAAAAAAAATCATCTAGAAATGAACTATTATATTTAACTTTTTAATGTTAAATTGTATAATTCAATCAAATTATTATGTTTAAAATATTTAAAATAAATAATAATTTAAAAGGTGAGAGAGAGAGAGAGACATAGGGGATGGAGAGGGAGGGAAGGAGAGAGAAAAAAAGAGAAATATTTTGGTCTATATAATTTTTTACTCTTAATTTGGTGGAATTTATTTGTAAATTTTACTATCGATCTTGATAGAATTTGTTACAAGCAAACTCAATTCTACAATAAATTTATTTCAAAATAAATTTTATAGTTTTTTTTTTATGGTTCTAAACATGACAATATAGAATTATAAATGAATTCCATAAATTTTATAAAATCATTTATTTTGAATATTTATAGGTTTATATATTAATCTTTAAATAGCTTAAATCATTACATAACAAACACTATGGACATGTTTGGATGTGATTTTCGAAAATTGCTTTCAGTTTTCAAAAACTAAATTTAGTTTTCAAAAACATATTTTCATGTTTAGCAAACAGTTTTCAAAAGTAATTTTTTAAAACAGTTTTAAAGAAACCAGTTTTCAAAAACTATTTTCTGAAAACCCCAAATTGGTGTTTTCTGACATAATTTTCGAAAAATAACCCTAAAATCAGTGTTCACTTCTCTATTTCATTATTCTTCCATGGTATATAAAAAAATTAAAATTTTAAAAATAAAATAATATTAATTATTTTAAAGTATTTAGTAAATATGAGAAATAAAATTAATATAGATTTTAAATTTAAATTTAAAACTAAAAATAATTACAAGGTGTATCAAAACAGTTTTCAAAATAAGATTATCCAAACAATATTTCACTGTTTTCAGTTTTTATTTTCAAAAACTGAAAAACAGAAAACTGTTACCCAAACATACCCTATACTTTTTTTATTGATAAGAAAATGAAAATATAGATAACTGAAGCTTAAGGTTTGAATTCTGGAAGCGGAAATCATTATGCGTTTTTTCTAAAATGTTTTTGTTTGTCAAATAAAAAGTTTATCTTCTAAAATGATTTTGGTTGAAGTGATTTGTCCGGTTTTGAGTTTGATTTCTTTTTCTTGAGAAAGAAGAAGAAAAATAGTTTGTTATTTTTTTTTGCTAAACTTTCATATGTCATATGTTTCTAAAACAAAATAAAACTTAATAATCTGTATATTGAAACAAACAAAACACGAAAGTTTAATAAAAAGTTAACAAATTATTATTCTCATCGTCTTTATTCTCCTTCATTGTTTTTTTCCTCTTAATTGTCTATTTTTTTCTTTTTTGTCCCAATAAAAGATCAAACTCAAAATCCGGTAAACCCTATAGAAACTCGAAACCACAAGAGTAAAATCTATATTTTTCTGTATCAAATTTTACAGCATATTTGGTTTATTGAAGTTTGAAATTTATTTCATTTCAAAGAATTAAAACAAAAATTTAATTGCAAATGAATTAATATGTTTGATTTTTTTATTAAATTTTAAAGTTCAAACAGATTCTCATTTTAGAAATAAATCTTACTCTTTTTTTTTTCTTCGTTTTTCTTAAATATCCTCAGTATTCTTGATGTTATTTAAATGTATCTCACCATTAGTTATAAGAGTACTTTTGTTCATAAAATTATTAATTTCAATTGAATTTAATCAAAGGTTACTTTATTTAATAATGAATTTTTTTTAAAATAAATTTATAAAAAGCTATGAAATTCAAAATAAATTTAATAAAACATAGTATAATTTGTTAATACCAATATCAAATGCTTAAATGACAAAATTATCTTTATATTATTATCAGTTTTGTTTGTTTTTCTCTATTATTTAGCATAATTTTTTTAATTTAAATAATATTATTTTGACGTTAATAAATCATACTCTAATATAATGTTTTCAGATGCAAAGATGTTGGGGGAGACACTTTGCTCCAATGAGGCAAATCATAAGCCCAAAGGTTGGAGTGTAAACTTTTTAGAACGTTGGGGTGCTTCAAAATTTTGATAAAATAATAATAAGTAACTAATTAAAATAATTTAAATTTAAATTGATTTTCAACAAACTTTAGTATTTTTATTAATTATAAAGCATATAAATTATAATTATAATTTTATAAATATTATTTTATATTTATATATACATTATATATATATATATATTTATATTGTTATAACTTGTAAGTGATTAATTAAATAGTTTATAGTCATTATTAAACCTGATAACATGTAATAAATATTTATGAAGCACAATTATATTGCAATAAAAACAACTAGCTCAATAGTTAAAGTTTGTATTCCTATTCATTTGGGTATATGTTTAAGTATTAGACTTGATTTTAAAATTTCTTATAAAAACTTCAACGGATTAAAAGACATACACCTAACGAAAAAAATCAAAAACTCATTACGTTTTGTCTACATCCCATCGCTAAACAAATCCAAAAAATGTTTTTAAAAACACTGCCCTAATAATATCGTCACACTTTAATAAAATATACTAAAAATTTCATTTATATCAAGCAAGTTGTTGAACATTTATTTATTTTTATAAAAAGGGTAGTTAAACATTTCAAAAGCCGTTAAAATTCGTTTGCAGAAACTGTTAGTTGTGGAAGTGTGTTTCCCTGTTTGGGCCTTTGGGCATTGGACAGGGACAGGTGTCAACGAGAGGTGGCAGCTTCACAGCTTTCTTATATATTGACCAGTCAATTTATCATTCCTTTCGTTAAATAATCCCTTCCTCCTTCACCTTACTCTCTATAAGTAACACGATTTCCTCTCTAATTCGAACTCGCAATTTCACTCTCTTTCTCTTTCCCTCTCTGGATCGAGAGGTTTAACAAGGGTTTAATTTGAATTTAAGCCCCACGCACCTAATCCAAATAAAGCCCTTGATCCTCATTAAAGCTCAATGAACTAATCTCACCTGATTTCCCTGATTAGGGTTTTATCATCGATCAATCTCTGCTCCGACGAGCTCAGTTTCTGGCTCCTCTTCGATGCTGGAATTGTTCTCTAAATCCTAGGAGAATTCTCTGGTAAGCTTTCAACTACTTTCAAAGACATTACCTAAGCTGTTCTGGAAGCCGAATTTGTTTTTTGTTTTTTGTATTTCAAGTGTGAGTTCTAGGGTTTGCTTTGTGCTGAGAAAACGGAGGGAGCTTGGAGAGAAAATTCAGCTTTGAATCTTTTGGTGTTTCTATATCTGTTGTCATGAGGCTTTGTTTCGCTTATTGAAAGTTATTGCGAAACAATGACTCAATAAGTGTATAGAAATTTGTTGATTCATTTTCTTTTGTCTGTGAAAATTGAGCCAGTGATCGCAATAGGCTTAGCTCTTGAGAGTTATTTTCTTTTTGGTTTGTGTTAATTGAAAGTGTAAAATAAAAAAAAAATTGATCTATTTCCCTATAATTTTTTTAGCCGTCAAAAGATGCATGGCCGATGAAGCAATGATTTGTGGGTGAGCGATGCGAGCTTTTTGGGGTTCTTCACAGGGAATGATACTTTGGGTTATGCTGCTTCTGGTGAAGAAGTGATATGAGGTGTTGAATATGAGCAATGGAGGTGCAGAGAGTGGAAGACAAAATGAACAACTGCACGCAAAGAGAAAATACTGTGGCAGTGACTTTGCCCATGCAATTGCAAAGATTGCCGTAGCCCAGATATGTGAGAGTGCAGGGTTCCATAGTTTTCAACAGTCTGCTCTTGAGACGCTATCTGAAGTAGCTGTACATTACATACAGGACATAGGAAAAACTGCGCATTGCTATGCTAATTTAGCCAGTAGAACAGAGGGTAACATTTTTGACGTTATTCAAGGATTGGAAGACTTAGGTTCTGGGCTGGGGTTTGGTGGTGCTTCTGATATTGATCACTGTCTTGCCAATTCGGGCATAGTTAGGGACATTATTCATTACATTGGCGAAGCTGAAGATATCCCATTTGCTTATTCTATTCCCTTTTTCCCAGTTGTCAAAGACTGGAAACCAACTCCAAGCTTTTTGCAGATCAGAGAGGAGCCTCCTGACGAGCACATTCCAGCTTGGCTTCCTGCCTTCCCTGATCCCCAGACTTACATTCAGTCGGAAAGGAGCAATGATAGAGCCACTGGTTCTGAAACAGATAAGATTGAGCAGGCCGCTAGGCAGCAGAGAAAGACGGAACGGTCTTTGTTGAATTTGCAGCAGATTTTTGCTAGTGATAGGTTGGAAGGACCTTCATTGGTTGATAGAAAAGATGCCGCTAAGGCAAAACAAGCAGCAGAAAGTAATCCATTTCTCGCAGCACCTCTGTACTTTGGGGAGAAGGAGGTGTCTCCTGTCCCCCTTCCTGCTAAGCTTTCAAATGAAGCAGCTATGAAGTCTCCTGTTGCTGAAAATCGCCTTGTCAGTAACCACATTCCTGTGCTGGAGACATTTGCTCCAGCTATTGAAGCGATGAAGAACAGGTTATGTGATTCTGAAGCAATACAGAAGAAGGAGCTTTTGAACCAGAGGCCTCTTGTGCAATTCAAGATTGGAATTGCAAAGAAGTCCTTAGGTAAGGCACTAGATTTGAGAACAGAGAATAAGCGTATTCAGAAGATTGTTCCTTTGTTTGGACAGGATGATGAGAAGGATGAGAAGAAAAAGAGGGCCGAGAAAATTCTGAAGGAATCTATGGAAAACACGCAGAAACTGGCTCAGTTGTAAAGTAGGTTTGTTTGATTAGAATTTGTATACTTTCCTAGTTAACTGTCAGGAGTAGCTGGTTCCAGGGTAGCCAAAGCCAAGGGTATTGATTTTCTGCATTGCATGTGGGCCTTTTAGGATGGATATCACAAACTGCCAGAGAGAAATGTTCCCACTTTAACAAATTTTTGAGGTATGTGCATCCCAGTTGTCATGTAGACCCTTTTTAGTGAATGATTCTTTTTAATTGAAATTCTTGTTTCTTTATGAACTGATACTAAATGGATACATGGACATCTCCACTTCTAGTTCTATCTGAACTTTGCTCTCCTTATGTATACTATGTTTGTTATTGTTCTGTCTTTGTACGATATTGGATAATGTTTATTTTCAATGAAGAGCCTACTGCTTTTATGATAAGTGATTTATTCATTCTTTAGAATTATATAGTGAGCATCATTTTCATTTCATCTCTTTTTTAATAAAGTAAAAATTGTGTTCCTAGTTTCTCGATAAATTGACTACTTATAATTTGGTGGTGAAATGTGCTTAAAGCATAGATTCTTGGCTTCAGCTTGAGGGAGGGAAATCCATTTTGAAGATTTGTTTAAAAATAAAATCCATTTTTTTAACTTATATAAAAAAAGAAGCTTCACAGTCCCTCACTTAACTAAGTGCTTGAAAGATATGGATTCTAACATTCATATCATTCACATTTTGATCACATTGATATTAAGCACTGGTACAGGCTTAATATCAACTCTAGTTTCAGAAAAAGGTCCCAACAATTTATTAGTTTTTGGAATTTTATTATTTTTAGTGCTGTTTTTCTTTAGTTGTAAGTGATTTTCTGAAAATTGAAACAAAATTACTTACCGAAGAACATCAAACAGAGATTAAATTTGAGAACCACATATCATAATCATATTCAAGTAAACAATGTTTTCAGTAGGACTTTTTTTTTTTTATAATTAAAATTGTATTAAAAGCACCAATAGGGTGCAAACCATAGACAAAGGCTATCTACAAGATAGAAGCTCCACAAAATCTAAAAGATTTGCATCATTCACAAAAAAAATCCCGTCAAATAGAAAATTAAGGGTATTGAACCACCTATCTCTAACTACTTTTCAGTGGGGCTTTACTGTCTTGTCTTGCAGACTGTGCATAGTTTTCCTGTATAATCTGCCGCTAATTTTTAGAACTGAACGATTGGAAAAAAATTGTGCCCCATATTTTATATCAAGGGTGGCTGGATCAATTTCACAATTCAGCTTTTGGATATTAGACTCTGAAGATTAACAGTTTCTAAGAACACATTAATTCAGTATTCAGCAACTTTTGTGAAGAATGTGCACACAAAAGGAAGAAAAGGAAGCAGGAGAAAAAGAACAAATAAGAAAGAAATAGTAGATGGAGATTGGCAGAAATTTAGTTGTACAAGAATGATAGCAGGAGGTTGATTATAGTATTGGAAAATATGCTTAGATCCATTATCTACAAACGCTTAAATATTGATTTTTTGTGTCAGAAGAAATATAAACACTGTTAATTTCTTGAAAGATCTATTTTAAGTGTAATGGAGCCTTAGGAAATGATAAGAGGAATCCTCCTTAGTTACTTTTATGAAGGATAAGTATCAAATAAAATTTGTTGTGCAGAAAGCAATTTTTTGTGGATCATTTATAGTAAAGCAAATCTTGAACACCATTTGAATTTTATTGCTAATATTTAGTAATAAAGGTACTGCACAAGTTTGCTCCATCAGTGGTAAACTTATGAAGGAAAACTTTTTTCCCTCGTCATCAACATAACTAGATAATTATTTTCATCTTTCGTTGGAGTGCTCATTTGGGAAATGACTTATTTTGTTTTGGATATTTCTTGGGTGGTTACCTACCCCGTGAGAGATGAACTTTGGGCTTGGATTGGTTTACGAGCTTCAAAGGAAATTAAGGAAGCTTACTCTTTGATTCTCCTCTCAATTTTTTGGCTTGTTTGGAATTGTTGAGTTAATTATATGAGTTATTATGTTATGTTAGTAATCCCACATTGGGAATATACTTGTACTCATTCTCTTTTGCCCATATATAAAAGGAGAGTCTGGCTACTCACGTCGTATCTGACCGGATTTCTTGTTATGTTCGTGTAACTTTGTGATTTAAAAGTATGTTGTGATCTAGTTGTGCTTCTGTTGTTGAATTGTTGTGTGTGGGTCTGGTCAGACTTGTTTTGTTGGTTGACTTGTTTATGGTATGGCTAGTGGGTCTATGTCGACTATTGCTAGACCTACCCTTCAGTTGACTTCCGTGAAGTTGCGTTCTAATTTTGTTCCCGAGACACCGATGGAGAAATCCGCTATGGTAGTGCAGTATAGTGGTGATCGCGGTGGCCAAGGCCGTGGTAGTAAAGGCCGTGCTGGTAGAGGGGGTCGTGGTAATCGTGGTGGTCGTGATTTAGGGGGAGCTCGTGGCGGCACTGGAGGGAGAGGTTCCCGATATTATTCCCATTGTCATAAGGAGGGATACACAGTGAATTATTGTTATGACGTGAAGTCGATGAACTTTACTACATGGATAACGAGGTTGTGGCAACGACTGTCCTTAGTAGTGATGGTGCAGATTCGCATTGTTGGCACTGTCGTTTGGATCATCCGACATTAAATAAACTAAATAAATTGTCTTTTGTGTCTAGGTCTGTTACAGTGCGAGGCTTGTGAGTTCAGGAAGCATCATAGGGTGTCATTCCCATTTAGGGTTAATAGTCAAGTGTCGGGTCCTTTTGAATTAGTTCATTATGATGTATGTGGTCCATATCGAACTCCAACTCTGTTTGGCTTTAAGTATTTTATTACGTTTGTGGATTATATTTCTCGGATGACGTGGTTATTTTTGCTGAGAGATCGTACATAAGTTTTTAATGCATTTTGAGTATTTTGTCATGAAGTTTGTACTCAATATAATTCTTCTGTAAAGTGTTTGCGGTTTGACAATGCCAAAGAATATTTTCCTGCTTCTTTAGGGTTTAAACAATTTCTTGAGATTCATGGTATTGTTCATCAATCTTTCTGTCCAGGTACTCCTCAACAAAATGGAGTCGTCGAACGAAAGAATCGTCATCTCTTGGATGTTGCTAGGTCTATGAGGTTCCGTATGAATCTTCTTAAAGAGTAACGGGGGGAGGTCGTTCTCATTGCCTTTCATTTAATTATCGACTTCCTTTTTATGTTTTAAATGACGAGGTACCTCTTTCTGTGCTCCATCCATCCAGACGTTTGTTTTCTCTCATTCCTAAGGTATTTGGATGTGTATGTTTTGTGCATCTTATGACTCCTGGTTTGGATAAGTTAGATCCTAGAGCTGATAAATGTATCTTTGTGGGATATTCTCGTACTCATAAAGGTTATAAGTGTTATAGTCCTACTCTTTGCCGTATTTTTGTATAGCCGATGTCATGCTCTTTGAAAACGAGTCCTATTTTTCCCCTCAATCATTTTCTCCTGAGAGTGGTAATGTCGTTCCTCTTGTTCTTGTTACCATACCTTCACCTGATATGCGCGTGTATACTCCAGGAGAATGGGAAGTCTTTCTATAGGCGTCATCCACAACTGATCCTTCTCCAAGTAGCACTTTGTCGCTTGCACTTCTCCCACCACCAGATGCCCAATCTTCTAATCTTGTTCATGTGGTTCAGTCAAGTAACCTTTCTGTTGATTCTGCTTCTCCTATTGCATCTCGTACCAGGTCCAAAACTACGCATCTTATTTCTAACTTTGTGTCTTATAATTGTTTATCTTCATCATTCTCTTCGTTTGTTCTGCATTATCTTTTGTGTATGTGCCTAATGGTGTTGCAGAGGCTTTGGCTCATCCTGGATGGAAGTTTGCTATGGATGAGGAGCTGGCATCACTACACAATAATCAGACCTGGGATATTGTGTTGTTACCTTTTAACAAACAAACTGTTGGATGTCGATGGATTTTTACTATCAAACATAAGGTCGATGGTACCGTTGAGAACCTGAAAGCCCGACTGGTTGCTAAGGGCTCTCTCCTGTAGCGAAGATTCCCTCTATGCGTTTGTTCATTTCGTTGGCTGCTCGGTTTGGTTGTCACCTTCATCAGCTTGATGTGAAGAATGTTTTTCTTCACGATGACTTACTGGAGGAGGTCTATATGGAGCAACCTCTTGTGATTGTTGCACGGGGGGAGACAGGTATATGTCGACTTTGAAAATCAATATATGGTTTGAAATAATCTCCTAGGGCATGGTTTGGTAGATTCAGTGATGTTGTGGTCTGATTCGGCCTAAGGAGGTGCAGAGTTGATCACACGGTCTTTAGTTCTCAGTCGCCTGTCGGGTGTATGTGTATGTTGATGATATTGTGATCACCGACAGCGATGGGGAATTCAGCAACTGAAGGAGTTTTCGAAGATTGAATTTTATACAAAAGACTTGGGCCCTCTTTGACTCTTCCTTGGTATTGAGGTGGCTTATTCAAAGAGTGGTATATCATTGTTTCAGATATATGTACTGGATATGTTGGATGAAATTGGATATTTAAGAGTCAGACTAGTCGACTCTCCTATGGATCCAAATGTGAGATTTGATGCAGAGCAGGGGGAGCCTTTACAAGATCTTGAGAAATACAGATGTTTAGTTGGAAAACGTAATTATCTCACGATTACAAAGCCGAATATCTCTTTTGCAATGAGTGTAGTGAGTCATTTTCTGAGTGCTCCTCGAACTACTCATTTCATATAGAGTGATTGGGCAAGATGTCCAATTGATAGGAGGTCCACATCTGGCTATTGTGTGTTTCTAGGTGGAAATTTGGTGTCTTGGAAAAGCAAGAAGCAACATGTAGTGGCCAAGTCAAGTGCAGAAGTTGAGTATAGGGCTATTGCTCATTTTTGTGGAGAGCTTATGTGGTTGAGGATGTTGTTAACTGAAACTTGGGTCAAATATGATGGTTCTTCCTAGTTATGTTGCGATAGTTTATCTGCTATTTATATTGCTTCTAATCATGTGTTTCATGAAAAGACAAAGCATATAAAGGTGGATTGTCATTTTGTTCGAGAAAAGATTCAGAGTGGTGAGATCTTTTTGTAGCATACTCGATATGAAGATCATCTTGCAAGTATTTTTACAAAGTCTTTTGTAAGAATAAGGTGGATTTTATTTGTAGCAAGTTGGGGATGTTTGATATATACACCCCAACTTGAGGGGGAGTATTATGAGTTAGTTATATGAGTTATTATGTTAAGTTAGGAATCCCACATGAGAATATACTTTTACTCAATCTCTTTTGCTCATATATAAAAAAGGAGGGTTTGGCTGCTTATATGTAGTAGGCCTTTACCTCAACCTTTACATCAATTTCCAAATACTCTCTCTCTCAAGAGAACGAGCGGAATTGAAGGGCTTTTGATGGTGAAAAGAGGTCTTTAGAAGCGATTAGATAGATGGTTTTAACTCCCATAGTTTTTGTTTGAAGTAAAAAATATTTGTAAATGAGGATGAACTTATAGATTTTTTGGATTTACTATCGTGTAGACAGTTTGTGTACATGGATTGCATCCACTTGGTGTTTTTTTAAACAATAGTTACTTATAGAAAAAAAATATTTATTACATTATAAATTCACTGTATTCATTTTCGTTGTAGTTCCAAATAGGAAAGCCAAAGGCATGGTTGAGAAAAGTTTTGAGAATGTTTATCATAGATATTGCAATAAAAAGCATAGTCCTCAGACCTAATATGTAGGCTAAATTGACATTATAAGATCTACAAGTGAACACCATTCTATTGATAAAGAAACAACTTTAAAATGGACAAAATATCCTGTACATGCATATATTTTACTTGAGCATGGTAATCTGTCTATAAGTTTATAATTGAAGATGAGAATGATTGACTTGCATTTTAATTTAGGAAAAATCCCTGGTTAGATATTACAAAGTTATAGTCTGGGCAAAGGAATGGAAATGGGGCATTTCCATCATTAGAAACTTCCTGTTTTTAGTCCTTGCCTTGTGATGTTTGGAGTCATCCTAACGATTACCATGACATCCTTTAACAATTACCATGACAGGAAAGTGTCTGTTCTAGGGCTGCTAAGCATAATTATCATATATCTTCTTATTTATGATTAAGGCCATATCTTACACATAACATGAAAACTAGTTTTATGCTACAGGAGTGTGATGTTTGGTAAGAATAGGTAGCAAGGCATTTGGGACCTTGATGTTCGATCAATGATTTCTCATCTAAATGCATCCACGTCGAAGTTACAATTCGAATTCGGGTTTGTCTGGGATGTAGGACCGGGTTGTTTTGTGCCACTGTTATATATTCCGTAACTTTCTCAACATGCCACTCATTTGAAATCTAAACTTCTCTCAGTGCCTGCAATAGATATTGAATAGTGATTCAGGCATTATGTGAATAATATATTCGGTGGTCATGAACATATCTGTTTGTCTACGTGGGCTTTAAGCGTTATTATTGTTGTGAAAATATTTTGTAAAACTGAAAGCGTAATCTGTGAGTGAAGTGTTGAAGTTATTGCATAAATCTGGGATGAGATTCTCTGTTATAATTGTTACAGAGAGAGGTTATCAAAAAAAAAAATTGTTACAGAGAGCGTATATCATGTTCGAGCTATGCTAAGAGTTCCTCTTGGTAGGGATATTTCAGCTATCTTAGGTTAATGTTACACTCAAAGCTCTTCCCATCATCATATGTTTGTGATACTAAACTGCATTTTCGACTAGCTGCTTGTCTTTGCTCAGCGAGGGAAAATTTTGAAGAAGAATAAGAAATAGGGAAATTATACCAGGAATTTCTTACATGGACTCCTCTTTAAGCTTGATTAATGCTACTCATTCTTGTCCTTCCAGTCCTCTCCGTTGGCAAAGAGAGATTTTGACTCTCCAACTTGGTAGATTTGTAAACATATTATTCTGACAAAAGTTTTTCATTCCTTACTCTCACCTTTAAAGGAGATGCAGTTTATGGTTGGCATTATGCTCTACAATTTTTTTTACCTTTTTTTTCTGGGCTTAAATTTTTGTCCTCTATTTTGTTTTTCAATTCGTAAGATAAATGTTTTGTTTTCCTCATCTTAATGATTTTGTGGATTGCTTGTTTTAGTTTTCTGTCTTTGCCATTTTTCTTATGTGATTGCCCATTTTACCACTCATTAGAAATGAGAAGTTCATGTTAATGAAATGTATAGCCATATTTTATATTTTGTTTAAATCACCAGTTATGGTCTTCAGATTTTGTAGTCTAAGTAACAAATGTTTTGGGGGATAAGTCTCTCCAACAAATTTCAGGCTCATATTCTTGTTTTTTTTGGTCTGAATCTGGCCAAAGTTTTTCAGGGTCTGTTGTGGAATATTGCTCAGCCTGAAGCTGATAAGTATTTCTCATCTTTGTTTTTCAGTTTTCTTTTTGCATCTTTACTATTGTATATTTGATTATCTGATAGAAGTTTTTGTGAATTGTTGACTTGTTCCTTATAATGCTAGTATATGTTCTTCAGTGACTTCTCTCTCTCTCTCGAGTAACGTTAATATATTTGAGTGTTGATAGTGAAGTGAAAAAGGATATGTTCTCATTGTTAATTTTTATGTAATCCTGCTGATTGTCTTTTTGTGTGGGATCATGGTATGCTAAAATGTTGAATCACTTGGAAATTGGTACTACTTGAACAAAATACTCGGTATGATCATTTTTTTCCTCTTCAAGGTATATAATGCTGACTCAATACAAAAGCTTGGTTTTGTGTCTGTTCTCCATGGCTTGAGTCGATCTACTCTCTACGAGGAGGAGAGTTAGTGCTTGGCTACAGTAGCTGATGGTCATAATTTAAAGCACTAAAATTATGAGCTTGTTTAACAATGGAATCATATATATATATAGCGCGGGGCGCCCCCCTTTTATTGGATTCTCAATAGAACCAGGAGCCCTGGTTTGGCAACCAATTCTGTCTGTCTCCATCGCTTGAGTCGATCTGCTCTCTGGACATCGCTTGAGTCCATCTGCTCTCTCTACAAGGAGGAGAGTTAGCGCTTGGCTTCAATTGCTGATGGTCATAATTTAAAGCACTCGGATTATTTATAAAAAAAAGCACTCAGATTATGAGCTTGTTTAACAATGGAATCATGTGTGTGTCCCCTATATTGGATTCTAGAGTTATGCAATAGGAACCAGGGCTACATATATTCTCCGTGTTTAATCTCTTCTTTTCTTTTTTTAACCATGATACCGTGAAAAGGTGGTTATATAAATTAGTTGTGCGTGTGCACAAACCAGTTAAGTAATATTCTCTTTTCTCTCATTCTTCTTTTCCTAAATATATGCAATCTATGGTTTAAGGATAATTTTATATTATTGGCGAAGAAAAGGTAATATATGGGGTCTGTTTTGTTGGAGTTGTAGCACATGGTGGGAATTAATACTTTGAAATAGTCAAGAATACATATATATGTACATTGATTGCAATATACATGTATGATAATAAGCTTCTACTGCAGATTTACATGCTAGCATAGAGCTCAATTTCCTCCCAAGGATTATTGTGATTTTACCCTGAAAAATTAAAAAAGAAGTAAAAATTGACCCTCCCAACTTGTAACCACCATGGAGGGAGAAATGTAAGAGTAACTTCAGTATTAAAATGAAAACAGTTAGATGAAAAGCTCTATTTGGAAAATAGTTGCCTACGATGACCACCAGGCCTGCCTTGCAGAGCTGATACCTCGCCACTCACAACTTCACTTATCAAGTCTTTAAAGATCAAGCGCTCAATGTCCAACACCATCCCTGAAATTTCACCTTGGCAATTTGTCCATCCTGTTGTTTCATGCATCAAGTCTTCACATAAGATGCTTTTCTGACTGTCATCATCATCATCCAAGCTGCAGTTTGAGTTGTTCGCTTGTAAGCGATCTATCTCTAAACACAAATTTCTCAGAAGCTGCTGCCTTCTTGGTCTTTTGCTTGCAAACATGCTTGATGAGAGCCGCTGCTTAGAAGAACTTACCAGCAATAATTTTTGGCCTAGAATTTCATTGACAGCATCAAATACAAGTTTCCTTTGGACTTTCTCAATAGGCTTTGTCTGGCCAATCTTTTTACCATTGTGTTTGTCTTCTAAAGCTCCGGTGCTCCCCTTACTTTGTTCCAAGGCAAGAAAAAGATTAGGGTTGATTGGAAGGCCTGATGGGCGAAGCTGAATGGTCATCATGCCGGATTCTAGATGTCCAAGAAGACCCGATGCTAGCAGTATTTCTGAGATGTATTTGTGGTCTGGAGTCATGCTGTCGTAGATGGGTGCAGTTTCATCAATGTTGAATTCCTCATGAGTGGAGTTAATAGGCGTAATATTCATAACTAGGCTCTCTATGGTCTCTACTTTTCTATGATCATGCTCAGAATAGAGACTGGGTTTTCTGCAGCTGGATAAGTGATTTAGATCCTCGTGGATCCACTCTGCTTCTTCAGAATTTAGAGGCTCCTCATCTGTAGCAAGAAAATTGAAACTAGAATTCAATATATAGAGAAGCCTTTCAATGTGCCAAAAATAGCTGTGAGGATTGATTTTCTCCATAGCAAAGCTGAAAGAAAAATTTGCTCTCACTCACACAACTTTCTTGTCATTTATAAGCACACTCATCATACTAGCTGTAGATTTGTCTGTATCTTCTCTACTCTCCTTTTACGTTTTGCAGTACTATTAAGAACGAACTAATGCATATGACCTTTTAATTTTCTAGTCAACTATCACATTTACCTAAGGAATTCCAAATGACATTGTTCTTATTCCTTTTATGATTTTGTAATATTATGGAGCAGAGCCTGGTGTGATTCAGTCATTTATTGGAACTATCTGTGTGCTTTCTAAACTGCATATATTAGTTTTCTTGGTATTTTACATGAACTAATGTGCATGATACAACTAGGTAGTGTCTGTTTTCCTGTTGGAAGATAGGATTGTGGATGTAAGATAAGGGAACCTGTGCCATCTGCTTAGTTGTGAGCTCACTGTCACCTTAAGCAATAGGAACTATAATTTCATATCAGTATACATGCAGATAGCTATACTGAAGTTATTCCTTTCTTCTTGTTGGATTTGAAATATTTGATTTTATGATTACATTTTTGCGTCAATACTATGTTTAGAATGCTTGCTACAATACATTTTTATTTTTATTTTATTGGTTTAGTGTCTGCAACCACCAGTTTAGCCATATCATCTCTCCAGTAGTGTAATTCAAGCTTCAGACAAAACAAAATTAAGGTATAAAAGCTATGAGTGCCTCACCTTGAAAGGCGTTTGATATCTTCTTCACGGGAGATGGTGATTCATCTCTGAAGAATGTTGTGTCGAGAACAGAGATAGGACTTGGTTGTTCCAAGGCAAGTCGTGGAGATTCAGCCATTTGCCTGTCTTCCTTAAACCTTGAATCTGGATTCTGAATGAGAGAAATGAAAGATGTTAGGAGATATAATCACATTAATTGTGAATGATAAGGATTAAGAAAAAATGAAAACTCACTTTTTGTTTCTGGCTTTGATGCTCTGAGAAGGTGCCATTGATTGTATTAGATCTATCTGTGCTTGTGACTTCAGTGTCAACATTTGAAGCCAAGCTGATATTGCTCTCAGATCGTAGAGAACTAGCATCACCTTGGTGACTTAGATCTCTCAATTCACTACTGATGTCACTCAACTGGTCATCAGTTTGCTTCAAATTCGGAGATTTTGGTCTGGGTTTTCTGTGTGGGGAACCTGATTCTATTTGTTGTCTACTGGACTGCCTTCTGGTCTTGCTGAAATCTGATGATGGGGTGGTGGGACGAGATTGCTTCTCCAACCCAAGCTTTTTCTGCCCTGAGCTCTTTCCTGACTTGGTGTTTTCTCCAGTAGTGGTGTGAGTCTCCTTTAAGGTTTGTATTGATCTTAAAGTTTTGGCAGCAGTATTCTTATCAATGGGATAAAGGGGTCGACTCGAAGGGCCCCTAAGATGATTCTGCCTTGGAGTTAGATCTTTAGCTGTTCGCTTTCCAACCATGTCCTTTCTTTTATCTGCAGAGTCACCAGTCTGGAGCCTGCGAACCCCTGATAAACTGTCAGTCAGGGAAAATGCAGAAGCAGAATCACTGGCTTTTCCAATAAGTTTAGCTGGTTTCATGATCACAATTGCGGATTTAAAACTCTTTGGTGAATTGTTTCCCTTAATTGTCGCTGAAATTGGGTTGTTTGAGCTTTGAACAAGACCGTTGCTATTGCTTGTTTGAGAAACAAAATTTGAAGCATGATCATTTCTGCTCTCTAACTTCTCTTTATTCTTGTGCATTGCTTCAAGTATTTGTTTAAGAGCTCTGAGATCTTTTCCAGACTTTTTGAACTCAAGTTGTGCCAACCTCTTCTCAATTTCACCATAAACAGAAAGAGAGGAGTTTAGGGCCTTTGTTGGAGTCTTTGAAGCTGGACTTTGACCCTTGCTCCCATCTTGCTGTCTCCATGGAGGTGGCTCCATTGGAAATACTGAGCTCGCAATTGTCTTCTTGACTGAATCAGCACTTCTCGGTCGGGGTGAAGTGGGTTCCTTGTGAGAATGCCTTGGAGAGCTAGAAAGCCTATTTTGCTTGTTACCATCAGTTGTTCTTGACGATCTTGAGAAGGGATCATATTCTACATCTGGGAAGGATTTAATCTGCCCTGTCTGATTATGATTGGTCGAAATGGAATCGGGGAGAACTTCCAACCCCATTAGCTTCGCTACAACACTAGATGGTCTTCTGTAACTTCCTGGTTCTTGCTGTTGGTTCAGGATATTGTTCCCATTCTCCCTCTGGATATTTCCTTGGAGATAATTTGATTTCATATCAGCGGTGCAACTCCTTATGGTGTGTTCTCTACTGTCCAATGATAGCCTTGGGAGCTCTTTCAACTTTATGGTGGATTTGAGTCCCTCTCGCGATTCTCTTCCATCATAAGAGAACCGAGGAGTGTCCTTAGGCGTGACATTCAGACAGCCATCGTTCCTTTCATTATAATTCCACGCTGATTCTTGATGCTTAGGAAGAACTCGGTACGATTCATTGAGACTGGAGACTCTGGTCTTGGCAGATTGGGGCTGCTGCAAAGGCCTGGGAGAATCTATATATTTCAAGGTTCGGTACCTAGATTCTTCTTTGGTTGCAGTTTTAACAACCAATAACCCTCGGGCTTCTCTGTGGATGGAGTCTTTGACAACATCTCGAAGGTCAAGGGGTTTTCGGGTCAACTGAGAATAACCATTTGATTGAAATATTGGCGACTCTCGGGCGGGAGTTTCAGTGAAGATGGTTTGGCTGAATGAAGGTCGTTCTAGCTGATGAGAGGTTTTGTTGCAGTCAGTAGAAGAGAAACTAGATGAACAAGAGGAAGATGTAAATGAGGTTCTGGATGACTCAGTGGAGACTCTTTGTTTCTCTTTCATGGCCTTCTTCATATTTTTCTCCTGCAATTGTAAGTTAAATTAGCTTCAATGATTTTGATATCTCTAACTTCAGGAGCAACTGAAATTTGGATTCTTACTGTAGTCTTTTGTAATGAACTGGTAGGCTCTATTACATGGTTTCCATTTTGACCTGGAGAAAGACTGAATGTTAGCAATGCAAATACTCAAAAACAATACTTTGAGACCCGGGCCTCAACGGTCATCTTCGGGTCCTCCATATAGGAGACCCGAATTCAATGCCTCCCCTGCTGATGTAAAAAAATATTTAATAATACTTTGAAGGACAAAAATTGAAAATTCCTGCAAAAACATTGATGATGCTTATGAAACTGCAAAATGCAGAGCACTAGGAAGCACTCATTAGTCATTACAATGCTAGGTACATAAAACTCACAGAACAAAAAATACTCCTAGATGAGAGATCATGGACAAATAAAAAAAAAAAAAAGCAGTGATTTTAATTTTTAATGAATCATGGATAGCCTATCTGTTAAGGGCATAGGTAGTAAAGACAAAGCTGTATCATTTACATCTACATATGCCCTGTAGATGCGCCTATAACAAAAAATCATCTCTCAAAACATTTGAACAATAATATTTTAAATGTTAATTAGTATTCTGTAACAGAAATGGAACATTTTGCTGATAAAAACATGACAAAGAAATCATAAATACGATATAAAAAAAACCATAAGCTAAACTTTCCTATACAGAGGGAACTAAGTGTAGAATAATATAGTTGCTGTTATAATTTGAACTAAAAGATACCCAGGACAGAGGAGTGGTACCTGGTGGCAGCCTCTTGTGATTGTGACCAATCATGCGCCGGCTGCCAATGAAATGGTGGCGATTAAAGAGCTGAAATATACCATTCATGCACCCAATCTGCTTCTGCAGATCTGGGTTTTCGTCTGAAATGGTACATAAAAGTTTTGCAGACATCTTCCCTTCCTCTCTCCAGCTGAATAATATAAACAAGAACAATAGCCTAAACTTTCCCAGCTTCCATTTTTTCTCAATAACACAAAGGAGTGATTGAATTGTAGAATCTTAGGAGGTTTTTAAGATATATTATCATGCATTTACAGTTTTCGAGCCTATACAGTCTTTGAGCTAGTCACAAATTTAAAGAGAAAAAGAAAGATAGAGAGAAGAAGTCCGCATTATTTCTTCACCAATTAGCAGAGATATATATATTTTTTCGTTTCTGGGGTTTCGCAAAACAAAGGCAGACAATATGACTTCTGCAAAAGCCAAAAGGAAGGGAAAAAAGAAAAGGTTTAAGGGACCCAACAGGCCAACACCAAAACAGTTAACCACTAGCCCCCACCTTCTAAGGACTATCAATGAAGGAGAAGTTCTGCAGACCCAAGAAGAGATGTTTTTTGTGCTTCTTCACAGAACAAAAGAATGCTTTGTCTTTTGGCTCTCTCTAGGAAAAGGCACCAGCTAGAGGCTAAAGGCAGAGCATATACGAGGGGATGTTGCGTATTATATCATGGCAATCTGAAAATCTGTTTGGGAAGAATGAGTAATAGTTCCAACCCTTTTTTATATAATTATAATAATTTTACTCAAAAGAGAGGAGGAGAGAGAGAGAGAGAGAGAGAGAGTAAGAGGATTATTGAGGAAATAAAATAATAAATAAATAAATAGAGAGAGAAAGAGGGTGAAATGTGAATGTGGGTCAGATCTGTTCAAGTCATTTACCTCCCTCATCCATGTGGACAAAATAATGTGGGTGGGTCTCTGGAGTCTGGACCTCTCTACACGATCATGTGGGTCTGTCAGTGAGTGGAAGAAAATAAGATAAGTGGATTTATGTACTGTAAAGCTCCCTTAGTCTAAACTCCAAAGCTCTTTTTCTACATTCTCCTACCCATCTTTACTATACTACCCTCCATTAGATTCCCATCCTTTTTAGTTTTGAACCTCAAAAAATATAACGAGTATTTTCTCTCAATATACATAAACAAATTAATTTACTGCCTAAGTCTTCATTTAGGTTAAAGTTAAATATTGTGATTTTATAATTTTTTTATTACATTTGAAAGAACAAAACTCTAGCTTGACATCCATTTTCCAGTAGCTGCTAAAAAAATTTCAATTAATTATCAATCTTAATATTGGAGGTTGGATGACTTTTTACAGGTACTTCTCTCCACTGCTTCTGTTCTGGTAACTTGTCATTGTACAAGAAAAACAAACTAAACAGTATTTCACCAAAAAGAAGTTGCTACAAATCTAAAAATGCTTGGTGTCTGCTCTACTACTCAAATATATTCACTTTTACCCTGTTTCTACTCATGAATTCAGAAAAAAGAAAAACACTCCTGTGCTCATTATCTTTACTTTGTGCTAGCTTTCTATCATATGCTAGCAAGAATATTATTGCCACTGCAAAGCATACTTTGGCTTTATAGTTTATATACCCTTGTGGTTGGACCCCTAGGGTTTCCAAAGTTGTACAGAAAAGACAATGAACCAGCTTCTAGCCTTGAGATGGTTAAGTCTGTATTATTGCTAAATAGTACCACATTTGTTACATTCTGCACCATTATTTGATGGAGTCTACGGATTATGACACTCTTTCGTTTAGCTGCAATTTTAACTGATCAGGAAGAAGTTAAAAGTAATTTTAAAACAGTTTTTGATAAAATAATTATGAAATTAAAATCTGTTTTTATGAAACCAAACAGTTAAGAAAACAAAGCATCAGGCTAAATAAAAGATGAGAATACTACTAAAGATATTTTGTTTTGCTAGTTAATTACTAGAAATTTCATGAGTTATTTAAGGCTATGTCCCATGTGAGTGGGTATTAGAGCTTGTAAAATGATTAAAACTAAGAATTGGAAGTAGCAAGAATTGTTCAAACAAAAAAAAAGAAATTAAATGAAAATGAGTGTAATATATGTAGCCAGGAATGATAGCACCTAGACAATAATTTAATGCAGTGAGTGTACCATGTCTGTCAAGCTAGAATGAATGTGATGTAAGCAGATAGTCACTACTCACTATCATGTATGTCCAAAATTTAGGCAATATTCCTTAACAATATTTATTAACAAATTGAATAGGCTCCTCAGTGTTGATAATTTTATTATTTTCGAATTAGTGGTTATGTTTAATCTGAATTATCATTTTTCTAAAATAAAATGAATTGCTTATTTTCGACCGTATGTGTCCTAAATTGTAAAGACAGCTCTTTGTACTGAAAAATAGAAGTAAATGGGCCGCTAGGGTTTCCAAAACTGTGCACAAAGGCATGCATTAGGTGAGCCCTAAAGGAAAATTTGTACCATTTCACTTTGAAGATGTTTGGTCTGTGCTGTCTGCATATATAATTGTCACAGTGAGATTTCAATTGTCACAAGTAAATGCTTCAAATTACTTGAGGGACTTTTATTAAATCGTGATAGAAAAATGGAAATGTAAAATCAAAAGAAAGAAATGGGGATGATGGTGAAAAGTTGTCGTAATAAATCAAAAAATGACAGAAAAAAGTGCCAATGTAAGTAAGATTATCTCTGATGCCAAGTACTGTATATATGCTTCAAGAATTTGACAATACGGAGTAGAAGCAGTCAAGCAGAAGTGGTCCTTTAACGATATTAGTAAGATTAGCTCTTGTTTTCCATTTTCTTTTGTTTTTGCAGTTGTCGTTGATCGCATTAATTAGTATATTTCAGTACTGTAGTAAATACCATGCGACCACAAAGTTCTTTAGGCAGATGTCTCCTTTTGCTGCATGCAATTCAATTCAATTTCAAAATTAATTAAACTTTAGAAGAGAAACTAAGGGGGATAAAAAGGGTTTAATTATATATTTTTATCTTCTGGTTTAATCCGTCGTTTTTAAGTTTAAAGAATTTTTTTGTAACAAATCGAACCATAAGGTACTTCCGTCCATTAGCATATTTAACTTTGAAATCGAACTTAATTAATCTTATCGAAATCGAATGGTCTTCAAAGGTGAGGCTACTCAGTAACTTCCAACATCACTTCAGCATGCGATGATGAACTATCGAGCAAACTCAACCATTACAAGATTGTGACGATGAGGTTGTTTTTAATCTCGTTATTGCACGGCTAAGCAACTTCACTATCAATAACTCCATGACAAGTTAACGCAATGATTATAATACAAGTTAAAACTGTTAAGTAACCTCACTCACAACCTCACCCTCCTAATAGTCTCACCATGATATAGGCCAACACAATAGTTAAAATTATAGCAGTCTTGTCATCATAAGCCATTCGATTTCGATCATAGTTTATTTTTTCAAATCTTAAGCTAGATTTAATTTTGCATTTGAATGGAATGTTAAGATTTGATTTGTCACAAAAAATTCTTTAAAATTAAAAACGAAATTCATACAAACCACAAAGTGAAATATGTAATTAAGTAAAAAATAAATGAAATCGATAAATTGAATTAGCTAGAAAAAACATTAATCTTCGATTTGTTATGAAAAATGAAAGCTGTTCTGTTCTAATCACATGGATTTATGTTATTAACAAAAAAAATTGTAAAAAAGTTATAATTTTTAATTTAAAATTTAGTAATAAAATACAAAAATTGACTTTCATAATAATTTCATTAGATATTAATAAAATACAAAAAGTTAAAGGCACGTCACGTGCTTTGTTCAACAATGTGTTGTATATTTCTTGGAACATGTGCATTAAATAATTAAAATGG
The DNA here is from genome assembly GCA_023935145.1 of Bretschneidera sinensis. Classification (NCBI taxonomy): domain Eukaryota; kingdom Viridiplantae; phylum Streptophyta; class Magnoliopsida; order Brassicales; family Akaniaceae; genus Bretschneidera; species Bretschneidera sinensis. The sequence goes on from CM043699.1 coordinate 29,434,667, forward strand.
CTGTGCAAGTAGCAATAAATATTTATATTTATATTTATATTTAGGGTATAATATTTAAGAATAGAAGACCCAAAAAATTCAAATTCCTTTTATTAAAAAAAAAAGCAAAATCCTTTTTTCCCACTTGATAGTTGTTGATAGTTTGATATATTCAAACCGGGAATACTCTCTTCTACCTCTTTTCATGTACATACATATAGTACATAAAAATGTACGGTCATGGCATGAGATCGCACAGGGCCTAGATGTAACATTTTCTGCCATTACAGAATTGCATGAGCTGGGGGAGAGAAACGCGTTGCTAAGATAAATAGAAGAATGCTTTGAAAAGGAAAACTAGGGGAAAATATTTTTTAAAAAAAAATTAAAAAAATGAATTATGACTTATGAGGATATATAAAGATGATAATTTTTATGGTTATTTCTTGCATCTTATTTCAGTAGCTTAGTTGCAAAGAGCATTTATGCCTTTTTTTTTTTTTTTTTTGAAGGTAGAAAACCAGTCAGATCAGGTTAGATTCAAGCCATATTGAGTCACGGTTCATTCGAATCAGATCGGATCGGGTCTAATTCATATCATTTCGATTTTGAGTTGTAATGGATCGGATTGGGTCTTAAATCATGTCGGTTCGAGATCAGGTAGGTCGGGTAAAAAAAAATAAATATGTATGCTTAATTAAAAAATATATTATTTGTATATAATACGACTGAATGAGTTACATGTCCAAATCCGTAAAAATAAATTAATAATACATCAATACTTAATTTTTTAAATTATATATTTAATTTGTACATGTAATATGCAATATTATGACTCTTAATCCCAAAATTCGTTCAAAAATGATTTTAGGCACCTGGTCTACGGAGTTATTCTCACTTGTATAGATTTTGGAGATTAAATTTCATATAATCACTTTATTCCATTCTATTTTTTCAAGATAATTAAAAATAAAATTTTATTGTGATGTATCGATTTTTGATTTAAAACTAATGAGATTATTCATATTAATAGAATGTTGAATCATGCACATCAACACATGTAAATCAATAATTAATTAATTATGATATAATTTATTTTATTTGATAACTAGTCAATTAACTATTACTCCAATTTAAAAAATCATATTTTTTTATAAAAAATTATAATTTCAAATTTTTTGGATCTGATCGTTTCGGGTTTGAAACATTTTGAATTAGGTTATTTCGAATTTCGAATCATTTAAATTAGGGTCGGATCGGATTCGAATCATAGTATTTTGGTCATACATTTTTAGGTTTGATTAGATTTAAACCGGATCGGGTCAAATTTTAAATTATTTTATCACCTCTTATGCTTTCTAATTAAATGACTTCTAGCTAGGAAGGTGTTTGATTAAGTGCAAAATAACTTTGTATTTTTTTCATACTATTACTGGTGCATGAAAGCAACCATATCAATTATTTCAAACCTATTACTTTAATTGATGAACATGATTTTCCACATAAACCCATGTAAGTTAACTTGTTTGGAAAAACATCATGATCATCAACTTGGTATTTGTCAATTACTGTTCTTGTCCAAAAACCAAATTAAGCAATTTTTTTTTAAGATAAAGGAAAGTTTGAATTAAGGCAATTGGGAAAAGGGATGCATATAATTATTTATAATAGTGAAAGAAGGAGACTTCAAATCCAAACAACCCTTTAAAAGATGGAACATATGGCACTTTTAGGAAGTGCTTTGCTTGCATGGATGGTCTACCCCTAATATATACTATATAGATATTAGTGTATAAACGCATAAATTATACTTATTTATTCATCTAATATATCCAAGCAATATTATTATGTGATGGTGATGGTTGGATTAATTGGAAAGATTGAAGAAAAAGGTTGTCTCTACCACATGCATAAAGTGAAGAGATCACATGAGGGGTGCCTTGTTAGCTTCATTAAGGAGGGACCAACTAAGCCATATATCTCTATCATTATAAACCAAGTTGCAAGAAGCATTACTTCATGAGGCCACCATGATTGGCACATGATGTCCCCCACTTTTCCCCCATGCACCAAATCACCATGTGAATTACCACATTAATTAGTAGGTTTGCAAGTCAACATTTTAAGGGATAATACCCAACAAAAAAACTTTGTCCAATCAAATAATATTACATAGGGATCAATAACGTAGAAAATACACTCATCTTTCTATTTTAAAATTATACAACTGCATCTTGAATTCTAATCATGTGTTAACCAAAAATACACATCTACATCATTGAATTTTCATGTTCAAAGATGTAAATGTATTTTTTATAGAACTATAAGGCTGTTTTTATAATTATTCTATTATATATGGTTAGATAGGTGAGAAACAGCAGCATTTCAAGTCCACGCCCATAGGCCACAGGTAACTTCCCTATTCACATTCTAATTTTCTAAGGAGTTTCTTAAAGGACCCAAGATTGTGTGACCATTAAACAGGGGATTTAATAGTTCCATGTGTGGTAAGTCAAGATTCCATCTACCTTGTTTCACATGAGAGATCAGACAGCCTTGAAATCTTTTAGATTTAAGCTTGGGGTTGAAGAATTCCAACAACTGAAGTTGAAAATCATGCATCTTTCTGATTCCCAATCTGCTATTTTCATTTTAACTAAGTAATGCATTATATTATAAGGGAGTAATATTATATTATAAAGCTTCTTCTAGTTTGTTTTTGCTAGAGTATGGAATAAAATGCTACTTGTTGAGGTTGTATCTTAATACCCAAGTAAGTAATTAGTACTACACAATTTGGCACTACTTTTCAAAGATGATGATTCTACCCGATGGATTTGCTTAAAATTTTTGATACAGTAATAAACGATCAGTCTATTTAAATTAAATTATCTCTCAAACATGCTTGATTCATCATATCATCAATCACATGTTTAATCCTTCACTAACTAATATTTAATTATAGAAGAATCAAAAGAAAAAAAAAACACGTCACAAATCATGAAATCACACCTCATGAATCTTTAATGAAGATAATAGTCATTTAATTGAGTTTATTGGCCTTTAACTAGTAGGTCACCAATTTCCTTGATATTTATGGTGGGCCAAGATATTGTTACATGTCCCTATAGGCATCATATGTACTGTCTTGAGATTCCTTGTCAATTTCAAAAACCATCAGGACTGGATTGGATTGTAGCAAAGTGTGTGAATAATTGCAATAATGTCTATTATATTTTGATAGTAGCAAAAAGTGGATACAAGTAATTTTTCAACAAAAGGTGGGGATGGGCACAGGGCCTTAATTTCCAAAGGTCAATACCAAATCTCAGTTGGAAGTAGAAAATGATGGTAAAGATAAAATTGATGGCATCACATTGGAAAGCACAAGATGCATGTAGTTGGCAGCTCTGTCAGATCTTAGGTTGGCCAATGGGCATGGCTTGAAATATGGAAACCATCCCATCCCTGGTATCATTGCACTTTTAAGAAAGTGCCAATGGAGCACAGAAGTATGATAAGAGTACAATTATAATAATTTTTCAAAAAACTAATAGAAAAGGAAAACTTTATACCGAGTTTTTTTTAAAATTATCTAAACATTTTAATTTGTAAATTGAATGTTAGAAGTTAGAAAGTGTTCCAACTTTCGTTCTGTAGTCGATACATCATCAAATTGATTCTACATGGAGTGTCATGTCAGCTCTCATTTAGCCAAAAATTATGAAAATTGACGCCTAAATAAGTCACCAAACTGTTTTAAGCTCAAGCAAGAGCTTTGTTCATCCTCAACTTTTGAATCAAAATCCACTTTAAACTATGGAATTAAAACAGATTTTGATTTCATTTTTCCATTGCAAGCAGTCAGTAGGAATTTTTAGACAAAACCTAACCCAGACTGTTGTTTTTTAGGTTGTGGCAATTATGGGGTTAACTTACGGGGAATGGGATATGATCTTTTACAAAGTATATATTAACGGTAAGATGTGTATGAAATTGATTGGTATTATGTTATGCTTACCCCTTTTTATGGGTTCTTACGCTTGGCCCAATTTCTTATTTGGTCAAGATACCTTAATATCAATTTATGTGGTATTTCGGTGGGTAGTGCGTACCACTTGGTTGTGGAGAAGCTAGGAAATCCTCATGGGGTGGGGTCTTGCTCTAGCGCCAAGCCTCCTTTGTTGAAGGACATTTGGAAGCTATCGGTTCCGAACGAAGTCAAGAACTTGGTGTGGAGGGCTTGTAAGAATGGGTTGCCTTCTTGGGAGAACCTATGTAGAATAAAGATGGTGGACTCGGGTTTCTACAAATTTTGTTGAGGTGGCATTGAGACCATCATGCATGAGTTTAAGAACTGTGAAATTTGCAGGGATGTTTGGGATCATAGCCCTTTTTAGTGCTTTAATTTCGAGGTATGTGGGGGTGTGACACCTCAATACGTGGGTCAAGTTTTGGTATTCTATATCGATTAGAGATGATGTGATTGAACTATTTATAAGTGATTATCATATTCACTTGCATAATACTTTTAAAACTGTAAGACTTTGTGTGTCAAAATGAATTATATTATGTTAAATTGAAGGTCGAATCGTTATAGTTGTATCGTTCTTTTAACTTCAGTTAATTTTGATTATATTTTTTTGGTTATGGACGTGACCCGCCCTAATTTTGGGCCAAGTTATAAGGTCATAGTTGCGATGAATTTTTGGCTAATCGGTTCTAACTAAATTAGACCCGTTCAAAATTTCATTGATAATTTTAAATAATTTCATTGGTAACATTATTTTTTGAGTCTCACATCTATATTGATGTCACACGTAAAGTTCTCAAAAATTACCAATAAAATTTCAAGTGAATCTAAAAATAATATTTTAAACCCTATCTAACCAAAACAAAAAAATTACATAGTTGCACGAGTTAGCATCTTAGGAATCTTGTAGGGTATCAATAGTTTGATTTATGACACATTCAACTTTTTAAAAACTACTTTTTAACTTTTGATTATTTTCAACAAATTTTTTAAAGATGTTTAATTTTATTTTTATTTATAGAAAACATAAACTCTTCCAAATGCTGCCTTGGGCTTTGAAATACTAACATTGTCAAGCAAGCTCTAGCCTGTTTATTTTTATTTATGACACATTCTAAAGGAACAAAGCCCACAAAGAATATAGATTGAACCCAAGACTCGAGAAAAAGTTTTTGTCAACATAATTGGGCCTGTTTATATTCATCCAACTTTTCCTTATCACTGCCACTCAAGAAAAGCTCTACCCTGTTTATATTCATAATGGACCTGCAAAAAAATGCCCCACACATAAGTAGACATCTTGGATTAAGTACTAATTTATAGAGGTTTTCAAATTAATTTTGCTGAAAAACCTTGATTTAGACTCAAAATGAGAAGTTGGATTTTGAAACTTTTAATCTCATAATCAATTTTAACGTTATTTATGTTCCTTAATTACTCGTATGACAAAAGCATTTACACCTTTTCCACTAAATAAATCATCAGTCATTCTCTTAATTTTTATTATTTTATATATTTAATAACAATTTAAATTAATTATTAATTATTTAATTAATATTATCTTAATTATTTTAATTGTTTATATTTTATTGTGAATAAAATTAATATATTTATATTATACAAATAATAAAATCAATTTGATAAAAAAAAAACCTTCGAAGCTTTAAATAATCAAATAGCACTCATACACCCGTTTTAGTAATTTCAACAATTAAAAAAAAATTTACAACTTATTTACCCAACACACTAATTAACTTACTTACTAACTTACTAAACATATCAATTAATTTGACAGCACTTTTAATAAAAGTTTTACTAAACACTAAATAATTTTTAACTCTCCACAACACTTCTAACTAAATTTATTTTTAAATCATTTTTGAATACCTATGGCAAAAACAAAATCTAAGCCAAACACGCCTAACTTTAACAAACACCAACAATTAGATGGATAAATAAGTACAGGAATGAGGTATGTGTCTTGGGAAAAGAGTGCACCATACTCATGGGGGTTTGCATTGACGATGGAGCAGTTAGATTGTCTTACTATAATTTTGTCATGAAAAATCTGTGTTTTTTCAGTGGGTTCCTCCGAACCTATTGGAGATGTTATGGTGAAAGGTGTCTAAAAATCTAATTTAATGATGTTCTTTCTGGCCGATTAAAAAAGAATGTAAATAGGAAGCTTCCCAAATCACTGAATTCAAAGTTGGAGTTCAGCAAGAACATTCTTACAAGTCCCCAAGTATAGGCACCATGAAACTGAATGAAAAGGAAACCAACTTTCCTAGTAGAAACGACAATGAAAATACATAAGCTACACACGGCATAGCATGAAAAGAAAACTTCAAACTCCACTAATTGCATTCATTGGTTTCAAAGAAATTAAAGCTCCAGCTTACATACCATGGGTGACAGTAATCTCAGTATATGATGACAATCAAATATATATCAACACGGCATGAAGCCGAGGTTCAATGCAGTCTTTATGACCCATCTAAAGTGAATAAAGGAAAAAGGAAAATGACAATATGCTCCAACTAGGTTTACAACAAGGCCAATGCCAGAAAATATATACGGTGAAACCTTTCGACTTTAGTTGCTAGGTCACCAGGAACTCATATAAAAGTCAAATCAAATATCGATCAGTTTTTCATTCTCGAAACAACATAATTCCCCACGATGGGAATGGCTCCAAAAAATTATTCAAGCCCCATGCCAATGCAAAAATCAGGCCGAACTAATCTTCTCAATGAAGCCGTTTCTGTTTGTTTTCTATCTTTTTTTTTTGGTAATTCTTTGTTTTAATTCTGTCTTATTAAGAGTTGCTAAAGCTCAACTGTGTATTCAACCAGCAGCTTCAGCTACCGAAAGCCAAATCAAGATATCTACATGGACCACATCAACTCAAAGTAGGGAAGGAATGGAGCGAATTTTTAACCTGGTGGTAAAATCCCCAAGATTGACTTGCTTCAGTGACAGCTGCTTGACCAAATGGGTGTTTCTCTACAAATTCCTGTACATTCTCAGCCGCAGCCAACTCCTCCAGATAAATTCTAATATCACCTTCTTCACCTGACATAAATTGCATTTAGTATTTAGCCATCCACCTTGTCTTTATAAACCAACCATATAATTAAACATACGGTGCTAGAGTATGAAAAGAATTAATGTTGCAATGGATTGTATGTAAAAGAAACATGCAGAGAGGGATTTATAATTTCAACAAAAGAAAGGGTACCTAATTATATTTTCATCTACGAAATAAAATTAGCAAAAGATTGAAAATAGAGCAGAGCTCAACCTGGAAGGTCGAGATATTTATTTCAGTCTATATCACGAACCCCGTGGGCATAGAAGGGGCAATCTCCAAAGGGGAGAAGAAGACCAGCATAATATAGGCATGGCGTATCAGCAGGATTTAACCATGCCTCAAATATAACACTTTGCTCAACCATATGTCGAAGAACGACAGTTAAAGTTTCAGAATATTTGTAGGGTGCTCTAGATTTTGTAAAACAGAAAAATAACCAATTCATATCAGAAGGCGTCTTACCTAATGAATTATCGCATCTATCCTGAAACTTGTATGAATAAGGAAAGATCGCAGTGTTCGGCTAAAAAAACGAAAGTTTAACCACAAATTCAAGAACAGGAATCAGGTCATGAATTCAAAGATCATAAAAGTAATAAATACAAGTAGCCCAAAACAAGGAGTCAATAATCTTACAGGATTAAGCAAGGCTTTATAAGGAGAATCATCTATCAACAAAGTATTACATTCATTGTAATCTCCCTTCACCCAAGGAAGATTAGGGTCTTCTTTTTCCCAAATTCTCCTCAGTTCCTTGAAAACCAAGGTCTTATGCTTGTTTTCAGGAGTCTTAAACTTTGTTGCAGTGCAGTGGGATTGATCCTGCAAAACCATTGAGCATAGAAATGCACAATTAGATGAAAGCATAGTGGAGTTTTAGAAATTTCCAGTGGATGTTAGACAAATATGTTAAGAACCTATAAATTCATCAGTCTATTCAGAGTTGATGTCTAAGAAGGGTAGTTCGGCTAGCTGAGTGTCACAAAGAATCAAATGATTTTTCTAAATAACTTTTAATATCATATAAGAGTGATAGATTCTCCCATGTGCTTTTCCTTTCAATGCAAATTGAGAAACCAATGCCAGAAAACATCATTTGGCCAATGATCCCAGCCACTCAATGAAGGGAATTGCTAACCAGATATCTAATATAAAGAAGGCACATGTTAAGGGAATGAAATATCTTGTGAACAGGAGGTGAACCTCATCGGAGTGGAATAAAGTCAATCCAAGCCCAGACTATTGAAGATTTTCTTAGGGATTTGCCAGGGTAGCAGGATAAAACAAATGAAAGGTATTAGCAAACTTAGAAGCCTGATGCAAGTTGTCAATCAAATTCGTTAGCAGACATCAAGAGCTAGATGATGGACAAAATCATGTATACGGATTCTCTAATATGCGCAACAGATTCAGTAGAAAATGGAAGGGGAAAACTCTAAAGTACTTACCCAAAAAAATAACATTTTATGCTTCATGTCCCCCATCAAAAAATCAGTCACCTTCTCAACATTTTCCCTGCCAAAAAAAAAGCAATTTCCCTCACAAATTATGCTTATATATAAGTGGCAACAGTCAGTGCTCTCAAAAATAAAGAAAGATGGTATTTCTATTAAAACAAAAGATAGAAAATAACATAAACATGAACATGAACAAAAGAAACAAAATTAATGTAAAAGAGGAAAAAAAAAGCACGTTGAAGCATACTTGGTTCTCGAGGACCAAACACCCACTTGGAATCTCTCAAAGCAGAATCCCAGAAAATCATGACAAAAGGGTCTCTTAAAAACTGAAAACAGAAAAGCAGATGGGTCAAGATTTAAGCAGTTTGAACCCAACAATGCATTAATGAGAATAAATAATATTTTAGCACCACTACTCACTTGCCCGTCTTGCAATATAAATGTCTGCTTTATAATCCTTTGGAGGAGAATAAACTATATCCGCAAGCAGCCCATTCAAGTCAAGAATAAGAAGTTTTCTTCTCGAACAGCAAACAAAAGATCTTATTGGTGAGGAGTGCAATGTTCCAGAGAGGTCATCTTTTTCATCGGTGCTAGCAAGAGAAATATTTTTTGTTGCTTCTGCATCTGAAGAAAGATTTTTTTCTTTGCCATTTATTGAATCCATAATCAATAGAGTTGAGCTAGTGAGCTCCTCGGACAGCTTTTGATCTGGAGAACTATTGTCTAAAGCATCATTCTCATTTCTCAAACCCGTTGCCTTTTTCTGCACTGATCCTACATCTGTAGGACATTTGACACTTTCCATGCCTGTGTTTAGACTTCTAACCAATAAAGGCTGCTATTTAGAATCTACTTCTAAGAGAGTATTCTGCATTTCACTCTTCATCATTGAACAAGATTTAGTTTTCTTTAAAGCTTCAAAATTTTCATCTGAGGACCACTTTCAATAATTTTCCTTAACCGAGACAGTTTCCAAAAGCTCTGTAGCCTCCTTCAATTATTTCCTTTCTCTATTTCCCCTGCAGCAGTTGAAAGTAATGACTAAAGATGAGCTTTAAAGGAAATAAAGGAAGAAAGAAATCTGAAAAGGAGAAAAATGAAGAAGGACACAAACATATATAAGTAAATGATTATATACCATACAAACTATATTTTTTTTCCTGAAGCAAGAGAACTAGAAATCTTTTTTTCCTCAACTAATGCACTTTTAATCAAATAAACATATATAAGTTTAGCAAAATAAATAAATAAATAAAATTCTTACCTTTTGTCTCTTATCTTTCATGATTTTGGAATCTAAAAACCCTGAATACTAACTTTTCTTCTCCCTCATCTTTCATGAGTTCATTCGTACTCCAAACCCTAAAAAGCATCTAAAGAATCTCTCTTTCTTAACAAATTCAAAATTTTTCATCTCCCACGATTTCGATACACATTTGTGACTTCCTCTCTATCAAAGTGTTGGATGGATTTATATAAATTATTCATGAATTACGAAAGATTTGTGACTTTCTTCAATATATCTTTTATTTGATTCTACTAAAAAGATTCATATAGATTATTTAATGTTGAACCATAGAATGTTCAGCTTCTTTTCTGTACACACATGACACACCCCTCCCCACCCTTGTTACTAGCTTGAATCAACTTACTCCTCGATTTTATATGCATGGGCTGTGTATTACAAAACTCCCTTACATGGCTCTCCCTCCTTTTTCCAATTGGTGGTGCCCTATCTACTGATAAATGAATATATTTCAAAATTTATTTTCTTCCGTTGTTGCTTGCATATGTTATACTGTCGTTTGACTATTTTTCTATATTTAACCTTTTTTAACATTTTAAACCAATGCTCAAAACTGCTCATAATCCCTCACTTTTACTATGGAACAGTAGTATAAGTTTTTGGAACTTTAAAAAGCTTTATATAAATAGCATGAGTGATGATTTAGTCCTGCCTCATAAATCAGAACATGCTGCATTAGAGTTAGGTATAGATTAAAACAGTTTACTCATGTAAATCAATACGAAAAGATGAGATATGGAGGAAAAAAAGAAGATGAGGAGAAAATAATGATATGGCACCTATATGGTACAAAGGTTCCTTATTTTGGTAAATAAGAATCAAGTGCCTTACTTAGGCCATGTTTGGTAACCCATTTAAGCCAACTTAAAGCAAGTTGACTTAAAAGGTTTCAAGGTAATTTTTTGCCTTGAAACCATTTAAGCCAACTTGCTCTAAGTTGGCTTAAATGGGTTACCAAACTTGGCCTTAATGGGGAAAAAATAGGGGCTCTGAATACCTTAACTTAGGGGAGAAAAAAATCATACAAATTATGCATTTAGTTTGGGAAATTTTGTCAAAGAAAAATCCGAACTTTCTACCCAGATAGAGTTCAAAAACAAAATAAAGAATGCACACAAGCCTCAGACACCAATAAACCTGGGGGACAAAGAGAGTTCCATGGAATATTATAGAAATATTGGAGCTCGGCAATCCTTTCCCTTTCCAAACATCTCTAATTCTATCACCAATTAAGTATACCTCTCGTCGATTAGTCTCTAATATAGAAAACTTTTATTTAACTTTTTCCGGACTAACTTAAGCAGTGAAGCTGCACTGTATGTCTAAACAATATACAACAAGCTTCTGCATTTAAGTACGTACAGCCTCCCAAACCTAGCCCTAGGACTTCAATTCTCCCTATAATTGAAATTTGAGATCGCACTACTGCAGCAAGGTCTATAATTAACCAAGCATACTCTTCTCACCAAACATAAACTTTTCCTAAACGACATTCACTCACCTTGAATTCTACCCTCTTTATCAAATGCTTTTCCTTTCTTTAGGGAAATTACAGGGTGCTACTCTTTACTCCTGAATGTTTCTCACCGAACAATTGCGTTCATCGAATGTCAATGGCAATTAATTAAGTCTACAACTGCCAATAGGGCTTCCAAATATTAGACATCGAATTAACCATACAAATTTGATGTCGTAATTTCAGTTTGAGGGCTTCTTAGAGAAAAAATTCAAATAGATTGATCAAACTTACATTCATATAAAAATTCCATGTACTCTTTCAAGTTTCTTTTTTAATTAATTAGCTATTTTATATTAGATTACAATAGAACATAGAGGAAAGAAAAAAGAAAATTAATAAACTGAATTTTACCTTCTTGATGTATACTGTACTTAATTATTGTCAAATGATACCTCAATTACTGCCAAATTGTACATTTTACTGAAATGATAGTATTACTTTATCAATTACTGTCAAATGTTATCTCAATTTTATTGTCAAATGATAGCTTTAGGTGCTGTCATTTATATCAACGGCACCATAGACTCAGCCAGCTAGAGAGAATGAATGCAAAAAGAGAAGCGCTAGAGTAAACAAAAAATGGGCAATCATTTAAATAGCAAAAAGGGTTTACGATTTGATACTTATGCATAAAATTTGAAAAAACTAAAAACTCCTTAATATTGCATCATTTTCACTTCTTCTTTTTTGAGAATTTATTCAAGAAACAGGGAAAGGAGAAACCACACAACACAACAACAACAACTTAAGACAATTCAACATAGCGGATATTGTATTTGCAAACCTAATAATTTTCACCGGCTTATTCCTATCTGGATAACGGCAATCTATCTATAAACAATACCAAGAACATACAGAGTAGTTATTATTCACACATATCAGAATAAATTAACACAAAATACGATCAAAATAGCAACTAATACACTGTACTGTTTGGTAGATTTCTCCAGAAAATGAATAATTAAAGAAAAAAATGAACAGATAACCTATTACTGAACCAGATATACCTGAGTTGTGCTATTCGTACGAAGAGTAGAGAGAGAGACTTGACCTTTGGGCTTTAGTAAACCATCAAAAAATAGAAGGACGTAATTTCGGGGAAGTAGACATGGTCTTTAAGGAAAGTACAGAGGAAGGATCCTGCAAACGAGATCTATAATTCTAAAGAGACGAAAAGATTTGGTGCAAATTACACTTCGTTGCTTTCAAATTTTGTCGTTTAAGGCGACGTTAACATATCAAATATTTTGAAAATTCAACGTTCTTTTTAAAATATTAATGTTTATTATTAAATGCTTTAAAAGTAATTTATTTAAAAAATTAAAATTTTAATTCGAAATTACTTTTATGGCTATCGAAATAATTTTAAGTATCATAAAAGTTATTTTGTAAAAAATAATAATATTAAAGGTGAAACATATTTGATAAAGAATTTTTTAAAGTTTTTTCAAAAAAAATTATAACCATTTTTTTTAAAATTTGTTAAAAATATATTTTAAATGGATGATATAAAAAAATTTATTTCATATATTTTATAAAATATAAAATATTACGATATTGTTGTCTATTGCATTTTCAAATAAATAAAAATAAAAAAATTAAATATTTTAAGTGAAAAATTTATCGATATATTTTTTATAAAATTAAATAACCTAACATATTAAATAAATGAATATCAAAGACCATCGTAAAATTAAATCAAAAGACAAACTTTTCTATTTTAAAATTTAAAATGATACCATATATTTTTAATTTTTTAGAAAAATATGAATTCAAATAACTTAAAATTTTGTGTTATAAACAATTTTGAGATAAATAATTAATAAATATATTAAATTTATCATAATCATTGAAGATATTTTAATACTAAATATAGTTTAGTAATCATAAAAAATTATTTATATTTAATTTTAATAAAAATCAATATTTAGAAGTAAATCTTAAATTTTAATGTTATTTTAATAAATTTGAAATATATATGAACCCAAACAGCGCCAGTTTTGTCTTTGTTTGCACCGGTTTTGTCTCGTTGTGTGTTAAAGGGGAGACCAAAGCGCACCGGATAAAGGAAACGGCACTGTGTACTAAACGGGCTCGAGCCCATATTCTATTCATTAGGACTTGAGTCGGGCATGGTTAGAGTTGGATACTTTCCATGCCAAGCCCGGCCCGTAATCATCTGCACTATATGAAGTATGTTTATTTGTTTAAAAACTCTCTATACAAGTTCACAAGACAAAGAAAATCAAATTTCGTTTGGTTATTGATAGGCGTCTGCACATGTTGGATTGGGTTGGAATAAGGGTCAACCTTAGCCTAATTCATGACATAATTTTTTTAATCTTAATCTAACTTAACACATGATGGGTTAAATTAGGTCGGATTAGATTCTTAAAAGTTTATTTTTCATATCAAATTTAAATATTATAAAAATAATTTTAAAATATTTTATTAAAGTATTCAAATTTTTATATCTCTTGAAAATTCAAATTTTAAAAGTTCAAATATCTTATATAAATTCAATTCACGAGCTAAGTTTAACTTGGAATGAAAATTTTCAACCTTAACTCAATCAAATCTTAAAAAATCTCGACCCTAACTTGCCTAATGTCTGGTTGCGCTGTACTCTTAGTTATAGATAATTGTTGTGACAAGCCAAAAAAAAAAAAAAAAAAGATAATTTTTGTGCAATACATAAGTTAATAAAATTTATAAACTCAAACAACAAAAAAAGTGAGTTTCACTCCACAGTTAAATGGTTAATTAAATGTATTTTATTCTTTAGAATTTGATTGAGGTTAAGTTTAATGCGTTAGGCTAGAGACCATTATACATTAAAAAAAAAAAACTGAGATTCCTTATATAAGTTGTGCTGGGAATTCTCATCAATTTAATGAAAAAAATAAACAAAATTAAAAATGAAAAGAGCGAACTCACAAGATTTATACGGTTCAACAAATTCTTGCCAAAATCTACGGAGAGAATAAACTTGTTTTTTACTATGAAAAAAATACAATGAACATATTTATTGTGTTTTTATCCCCAAAACTCAATCTCATGAACCCTTATACACCTTCGCTCAACCCAAAGAACACTTACACATGTGTTTTTCTCTCATACTCTCAATACTAACCCAATGAGAATACGAGCTAACACACCACAAGCACATAGCCTTAGAGGTGAGCATGGAAATCGATGGACCCGTGAACCCGACTCAAACCGGTGTAGTAGGTTGAGTTTGGGTTGAAATTATATTTTATATATATTTAGAATATATTTACTTTAAAAATTAATGGATTACATTTATGTTTTGGTAAGTTAGCTTTGATTGCAATATGTATTTCGTGTGTGTGTCTATATATATATATATATATATATATATATCTATCATTTTTTTTTTGAAACCCTCCAACAAAAAATGATAGTTTCCATAAAAAAGATCAATTAGAATTTAAACATGTGAGGAGTATGTTTCTTTTTAATATTTTTTAGTTAAGGAAAACTATTTGTTCTCGTGAAATTATTTCTTTTAGACTTTCAATATGCTTTTCAAAAGCTTGTTAAATTGATTTCCTTATCTTATATTCATTTATTTTTTTTTTGGTTATGATAGAACTTTAGTATGGAAGTTTTGAATTTTTTTATTGGTCAAACTCCTTTAAAAACTTGTTTCTATTTACTTTAGTATGGTTTATATTAAATTAAGATTATTTGAATTTTATGTGAAGTGATTAAGGTACTTAATTTGTAAATGATAGTTTGTAAGATTTGATAAATTAATGTATGGATTTGATTTTGGATATAATGAATAATTGTAGTAAAATATTTTTTTTCTTATATAATATATTTGTATTACTTTTTAAGTGAAAAAAATATTAAACCGATAACTTAAATCAACTCAGACCAATTTGAATGAGTTGGACTGCTATTTGATGTGTTCATAGGTTAAATTGAATTAAAAAATTTTATATATTAAGTTGAATTTTTAAATCAACCCTACCCAAACCGACTTTTGCTCAACTTTACATAACTCCTTGAAGAAGCGTGGCTTTCCCTTTCATCCGGTTATTCTCTTAGTTTGTTTTTGTGTTGCTTTGTATGTCTTCTGAAAAAAAATGTACACTTATATATTCCCACTCAAATCTTACTCTCCAAAGTAAGTGCTTGAGCAGTTTTTTTATTAAATTACAAGCGATTGAGCATTAGCAATCCCAATAATGAAAACACCTTGAATAAGCAGCTTATAAACAATCCCAAGTCCCAAAAACAGATTCCAAATAAACTTTGTTTAGTCATGAAGTGTACAGACTTAGATGCTACGAAGTTTGGTTTTGCTCAATTTATTATAACTATGACTATGGCGCCACTGCTACTCCACTTCTTAAAAAGAAGCATGACAAATTATCATTACCCCCCTGATGCATCAAACGCAGTAGTATTGTGGTCCAAATTTCAAAGAACCACTTTTGTTCATTTTTCTTCTACGCATTTCAGTAATATAGGTTGAGCCATGGAAGAAGAACTGGACCACTGATCAAAGGGCACAATCACAGAGATGAGCTGTTGAAGGCACGTGTAGTTCAAAGCAACAACACAGAACAGAATAAGAATAAATTAACATTGGTAGGTGTGATTAATTTTTAATTCAATGGAGTTAATTCAAGTGGTAGGAGGAAACAAGATATACGACGCTATAGGTCTAAAATTTGATTCCTCATTAAATGTAAACAACTCTTTAAGAGATCATATCCACGAAATTTATCTTATACATATGAATGGAGTGGTTTGTAACGGTGTCCACGGTCCCATTGGCTCGGGTTAAAAGTTAAGTTAAATTAAGCTTAACCCATGACATAATCTTTTTAATCCCTAACCCAATCCTACTACTCATAACCCAATCATAAAATCTCGGGTTGAGTTCTAGTTTGTTAAAGAAATCAATACATACTTAAATAAGCTTAGTTGAATTAAGTTGGATTTGATTTTTGAAATATGTTTTTTTTCATATCAGATGTTAAAAATTTTAAAAGCATTACATTAAATTATTCAAATTTTCATGCCTCTAAAAAATTAAAATTTTAAAAGTTCAAATATCGTACATAAATTCAAATCACTAGTTAGTAGTATTTGTTACATAATTAAATTTAAGTTCACGGATACGGGTTAGGTTAGGGTTACAAAAACTTCAACCCTAACCTAACCTAAATTTAATTTGAGTTAGAATTTTCCAACCCTAACTCAATTCAGCTTTAAAATTCCCAACCCTAAAATTCACAGGTCGGGCTAGAGTTGCAAAAACTCAAACCCTAACCTAACTCAAATTTAATTCGACTTAAAAATTTTCAACCATAACCCAATTCAATCATAAAATTCCCAGCCATGGTTTACTCAAAGTCCGAATTGAATTCGAATTGAGTCAGACTAGTTGTCCAAATTGCAACCCTATTTGCATGTATACAAAGAATTAGTCGGAACAAAAAATTAGATACCCTAGTAAAAAAACATTAATCGATGTGTTCAAGATAAATAAGAAGGATAAAAGATTAATTAGTAGCACTTGATGTTCTCTAAGAGCTAACATCTTAATTTTTATTAACAAATCATACCCAATCTTAATTATCCTTTTTAAAAAAAGAAATTGAGCACCCTTTATTACTATGCAAATATATATATATATATATACACACCAAAATTCTATAGCCACGTGTTAGATGGCAGGAGGATCACTAGTATCATGTGCACATCATGCATGATATGATTATAACCTCAAGCTCTTCTAGAAGTTAATACATGATTCTGCAATCTAAGATACATATGCTTTATATGTTAATTAGGTCATCGAAGAGTAGGAAACCACATGCTTTGTTATGATGCCTCTCTCTTACAATCTTTGCTTCTTTTGCAGTACTAGCAAATGCTTGTTCAAACCACATAAAAGAAGTGGTCCTAACTCCTAATTAACTCCTATCAATCTATTATAGGTGGCATTTTGGGGAAATATTTTGTTTGGAAAGAATTTAAGCAAATTGATGTTGCTTAAATTTTTGTTAAGCAATTTAAATTTAAAGAGATTTAAGTAAGTTTGATTTAAGCTTACTTAACTTAAATTATTTTCCAATCGATATCTATACGTTAATTACTCTTTTAGAATATAAAAAATAGTCGGATTTGTTTTTGTAATTATCAGTTTGAAGCTTTTGAAATAATTGGTAAACTAACTATTTCTTTAACAATACCCTCTTGACCTAAAATAATGCTTTATTTGAAAATATCAGTTTAAAATGCATGAATGAACGGTATATAAAGTTAATTTATAAAGCTTGAAAAAAATTTCAAGTCTATCAATGCTCTCTGATGGGTATGTGGGATAATCTATCTCCTTATTCATTTTATTTTTTAAAAAATATCTAAGGAATCTTTATAAAAAAAGTAATTTACATTTTGTGATAAAACAGACTTAATGGTAAATTTATATTTTTGTACTAAATTTTTTATTATTAATATTTTTATACTTTCTATTAAAAATACAAATTTATTATCAAATATGTATGCTTTACTATAAATAAATTCCATAAAACTTACGGTCAAGTTTTAGGATATGAACCTAAGATTACAATACATTTTGATTTTGACTGCCTGATTGAGATCTGGTCAAATATGACAGCACTGACATCTTGAGTTCTACTTGCCTTTGTTATTTCGTCTTAAAACTTGGTTGCAGAGGGGAGTTTAAGCTTGCAATATGTCCCTTTCAAATATATATATATATATCTTAAAAAATTCATATTGCTTTATGGTGTCAATTTTTGCCATTCACTATAGTAACAATAATGATAAACGAATCACTAAAAGAAAATTGCTAGTAAAATAAATCATTAAAAATGTAAATTAGTAAAATTATGATACCTAAACAAGTTAAATACCATCTGAAAACTGTTGTAACCAGGGAAAATGAATAGAATGACAAAAACTGATTGGCATAACTTTTTTTTTGTTTGTTTAAAGATGTGTCTATAATTCAAATGATTTGTGATATCATCGTGAGAGTTACCACAAAATTAATAAAGTTTACAAATAATTTTAAAAAATTAAATAAAAATTTTAATATTAAAATTTTTAATATAATTATTATTTAATTTTTTTATAATCACTGATAAATTTTTTTGATTTTGTGATATTCCACTGACATGAGATCAAGACTCAATAAAGATATTTGAACATCTAAACAAACATAGATGTTTTTGCATCCAACTCCGAAATCAATAACAAACTTACACAAATAGCACTTTTTCTTTTGAAAACTGATAAGTGGTCCACTTGTCATAAGACCCAATAAACAGTTGATTTGGGGGATTAGAAATGGACATTGGACCACAAATTTATTATAATACAATTAAACTAACCAAAGCCAATTTGTACTTTGATGCAAATGTTCATCATTAGCGTGTTTTTATGGTGCCCCCATAATTTGATGGCTGATAAGATTGGGCAAGGTTGGGCCTATGGTCGGCTACAGTAAAATACCATAAGTTTTTTTTTAAAAAATATATTTAGTTATATCGGATTTAAAACATTAGTTTTAAATTTGTTTGAAATTTCATTAATAATTTTAAAAAATTTTGTTAATAATATTATTTTTTGGATCTTACGTTCATGTTCACATTATCAATAAAATTATCTAAAATAACAGTAAAATTAATATTTTAAACCTAATCTAACCAAATATGCATTTTCTTCCTTCATTAATATTTATAAAAAGAAGACATACAGAAGGATAAAGTTATTGTTTCTGTTTTTATATGTACTGTGGAATTAATGCTCAATTTTGCCAACTATGTGGGGATATCTTTGGAGAATCTGTATAAGCTTGATTGTGGACTTAAGTTTGTTTGATTGTGTTCATCCCTTCACGTTAACATTGTCGTGTCAAACAAATAAGGGAATATACGTTGGAGTTTTGTTTTAAAAATAAAGAGACAGTTGATTATGTTTAATGGACAATCAATTATTATTTTGATTATAAATTTTTGACAGTCGACTATGATATAAGACAGTCGACTGTTATCATACTTCAGTTTTGTTCAAACGTTTAAAACAATCAATTGTGGTAAGTGAATAATCAATTGTCTATTTGTTATTTTCAAAATTTTGAATTTTTTAAAAAAGAAAATTCAAGAATTATGTTCTTTCTTCGAGAACTATGTTTTTAGATCATAACTCTTCATTTTTTATGTTTGTTGAAAATTTAAAGGAACATTATAAATATTACAAATAACTTTAAAAATAAACTAACTTTATTTTTACAGATTTTCTTCTTTTTCTTTTTCTTCCTCTTATAAAATTATTCCAAAAGTTCTATAGGCAAAATTCTCTATTATTTCAAAAGATAAATATTACAAATAACTTTAAAAATAAACTAACTTTATTTTTACAGATTTTCTTCTTCTTCTTCCTCTTATAAAATTATTTCAAAAGTTTTATAACCAAAATTCTTCATTGTTTCAAAAAAGAACTTAAAAGAAAATCTTTGAATTTGCTATCAAAATTTCCCCAAAACTTTGAGTATAAGATAGTGTTAATACGCATCTCAAAACCATCATATTTGTTATATTTATTAGACTTTGCATCCACAATATTATATATATATGCAGTTGTTTATCTAGGAGTATGCTTTTGAAACCACAATAGTCACCCAACATCGTTTTTAATTTATCATCAAAAATCAAAATTATTCTTAATTTAAGAAAAAACTAAAGACCCCATGCCCCACAATGCCACGAGGTCCCTAGACCCGTGAAGCTCTTGCAATGTAGCCCTTGTGGCAACGACTTGCTTTAAATATTTAAATCCAGATGGAGTTTCTGCTCATTTTTGTTTAAATTTATTATTGATGAATAATTGTTAAATTAGATTTTTTTTTAATATTTAGATTATATATTAAATTGATTATAGTTTTGTCTAAGTTAGCAATTAAACTGAAAAGAAATTATTACATTATGTCGCGTGACAATTTCCATCTATTCATTAACTATACGAATTAAATTAATTAAAATTGATAAAATGAATCAAAATATTTTAAGAAATGAAATATTATGAATTAATAAATTGAATAATTGTGTAAAATTCATGGATCAAAAGTGATATTTAACATATTATTAACAATTGAGGGGCCCTTCAAAAAAAAATGGAGGGATTTTTAAACTCTTTATAATATTTCTAGAAAAAAACACAACTTTAATTTGTCTTCTCATTATAAAAATATTTACACTTTCTATGAAATTGCTCATATAACCTTCCAGATTTAATTAGTCGGTCACCCATTAAATGAAACTTACCCAAAAAAGCATTCCTTTTTCATTTGCATATCTTCTTTAAACCCCACCTAAATCCCCAATATTACTCAAATAATTAACTGTCTCTAAAAGTAGGTAATGTGGTAAAAAAAGCATCTTCCTCGTACCATTCCTTCCAATTTTTATTTTTATTTATTTGAGGTGAATTTCCCTCCTTCCAATCAGGAGTATTTGTTTGACCAACTTTATAGAAGTACTAGCGTTCTCTTTTTTCTTCACTTCTTTCTTGGAAACCCTACAAATATACGCATGTGAAATCGTATTGTTTGGGTTATATAAAAATTAAATTCATATAAAATAAAAATTTTACATTAGAAGGTGAAAAGTTTAACAAAACTTTCTCATATTTTTTGGGATTAAAATTCTTTTTATTTAAGAATTGAAATGAAAGTTAAGTTCATGTGAAATTAAATATCACATTGAAAAATTTGAATTTGAATATTCTTCATTTAATGATGTGATATACAATCTCACAATTAACTTGGTTCCATTTCAATTTTCAAATAGAAATGATCATGATCCGTCTTTTTGTGATCATCACAAAATTATTTAATTAAATAATATGTTTTTTCGCTGTGTGAAATGAGTGGTCATGCACCTCGAGGTTTTAGAGTCTAAAATATGCTCACAAAAAATAGTTGAGGTACGGGCCGGTTCCTCAACTACCCAAAAAAAAGGTTTACAAAACAAATTTCGTTCTTTTTTTTATGTAAATTGTTTTACAAGTGATTTTTTCTTTGTAAAAAAAACACCTTCCTCCTTTTTTTTAAAATTGATCACATATTCACTATTAATTTTCTTTTTTTATATTATTTTAATGTTCTTCATAATTTATTTTTCTATTTCAACCAAATTTTTTTATTTATAATACATTTAATAGAAAACAAACTTAACCTTGAACAACCCTAATGCTAATTTTGTATAAAAAATTAATAACCAAAATATCACCAAGTCCAAAGCCGAAGGCCATCTTTGTCACGCAATTCACATCACTAAACCCCTATAAAAAGAAAAAAGAAAATGGAAACCAAAAAAAGGAAATTTCTCCCTAACTCTCACCATCCAATAGCCGTCACATACCTTTCACCTGAATCCCGCCCCCTCTCCCACACTTTTCTATCTAAAGAAAGATGGCTTTCTCTCTCTAAAATTTATGCATACACCTATACAAACGTAAAGTTATATTTATACTTATATTACACTCTTTCTTTTACTTTCTCTTTACATGAAGCAGCAGCAAAAATGGGGAACCTCTGCACTTGCTTGGCGCCCAAAACAGTAAAGAAGAGAAAACCCACAAAGCGGTTACCCAACCCTCAACCTGGACCCGGATCGGGTAGCAACCGGTGGACCCGGATCCGATCATCATCACGGAAGGACAAACTCGACGATTCTCTGATTCAAGAGCAAGCTTTAGCGGCTGCGATCCTCTTCAGGCAGCACCAGCAGCAAAACGGAGGCAGTTCGCTGCCGTTTGATCGGTCCGCTTCGCTCCGGTACTCGAATTCCGGGTCGAAGAAGACCCAGTTGCCCCGTAGCTCCAGTTCGAGGGCCAGGTCGCTAACTGACCCTCTCTTGCAGCCTCACCAGCTTGTTAATCAGGTTCGTGAATTTTGGTGAATTGTGGATTGTGTATGATTTTTTTTTTATATTTTATTTTAACTGCTTATGGTGTAAATGGTGGTTTTTCTTGGTGGGTTTTGGTTCACTTTGGTGAATTGGCTGCTGTTTGTTAAACACGTCTGGTTTAAGCCTTATATGGGTCTGTGTTAGTTATTTGTGAAATGGATAATATAGGTAAATTTGAGGTGGTTATGAGGTTAATGCGTGGTTTGTTGTTTTCGGTTTGGACTAATATGCTATATTAGCTTTTAAATTATGGGAATGGAAATCATGGATTACAAATGTGGTTTTTGTTTGCCCTTTTTTGGTTGTTTTGCTGATGTTGTGTTACATGGTGGTTTACTTGATTAAATGGAGCTGAACAATCAGAAATAAGGAATTAAGTTGGTTGCCGATTTGGTTTGATTTTGCTAATGCTTACCTTATACTCAATGAATGTGAAAAAATGGTATTTTTCCAGTAACATTGGTGTCTTTTGTTCTTTTATAAAGTTATACTTCATCTACAAATTAGGGAAAAATAATCAACTCTGCGTTGAGGTTTATAAGTAATTTCCTTTTTACTATGCAGCTCATACAACTTTTGCAAAATGAGTGGACCATTTCGGTATATAATTAAGTTTATGCTGGTAGGCAATGTGGGGTTCCCTATTTTAAGCCCTTACTAAAAAATATTTTATCAGAGCTTCACTTTTCTTGGTACTTTCTTTCTATGTGATTCTCTCTTAAATTCCTTCAAGATTACTGAAAGGCCATCCCACAAACAATTGGAGAATTGAATGTTGGAGCAGAATTTATACGCATCTGTGAATACAGTTGTCATTTAAAGTATTACCCCAGTTGAGACCATACTTTGGTGTCAAGTTGGGTCAATTTGCATCTCTCTTACCCCACCCCCACCCCCACCCACAAAAACCTTTTTGTAGTACTACACCTTGTGATCTACATTGAAGTTCCAATCCTGTGTTGCGTTCAGCCCCAAATGCATGACGTGGGGACAGCATCAGTGCAGACATATCTTTGGAGTTGGCTGAGTCATCCCAACTGCTCTGCATTGAATAATGGATTTTATACTTTTTCATTCTTGCCTTCATGTTTATTATGAAAATTTGTAGGTTTAATTACAAGTATCATGGTCTATGCAGTTTCTTTTCTTTATGATAGATTAATAGAAGACAGTCTAGAAAATTCAACATAATCTTGATGACACAGCTTCCACTAGTACCCTTATTCTCAGTTTGTGTTGTCAGACTAAAGAAATTAATTGGCGGAAATACAACAAGAAATTGAGAACAGCTAAATTTCCTAATTGGTTTTATGTTTCTAGAAAAAGTTTGATGCTTGCTTGCTCAGTTATATCCTTATGTTTATTTGACAATAAAATGTGGTGTACTAAGTTTCAAACATGTCCTTTTTTGGAAGAAAAAAAATTGAAGTCTTATGGTCTGAATTTTGTTGGGATAGCATGGAGTGAAATTATTTTACAATATCTTTGTCCTTCAGGAATAACTCTGCGGTGTAGTTTGTTGTAAATTTTAGAGTAGGTTCTGTCTTGATGTGTTATTTTGTACTATCTCTTCTTTCTGATTAGTATATATCATAAGTCGCTACATCATCAAAGTTTATATGCTATAAAATGCAAGTTCAAAGGTTTTCACATACTGCATGCTCTTGTCGTGCCTCAGATTTTATCTTTCTTTAATTATGACTTCCATGATGGAAACATTGCTTGCAAGGTTTGACTTTTTGGTATGAATTGATCATAATTGTCAAATGCATATCCAGAAATATGAATTCTTCTCTTCATCTGTCTTTAATTGTTTAATTTTTTCTTGTTCCTTACTTAGTTTTTCTTTGACAGGATATAAAACTTGATGACCTAGAAACAAACCATTTTGTCCTTGTTCATGGAGGAGGCTTTGGTGCTTGGTGTTGGTATAAAACAATCGCACTTCTAGAAGCAAGTGGTTTCAAAGTTACCGCCATAGACTTAACTGGTTCTGGTATTCATTCATTTGATACAAATGGCATTACCAGTCTTTCGCAATATGTGAAGCCACTTACTGATTTTCTTGAAAGGCTTGCTGATGGGGAGAAGGTTCTTTTCTATTTCTTTCCTTTTGTTTCTCTATATATGTAAGCTTCTACATTTAGTTAATTCAAGATGTTGCACTGCATGATACTGTGGCTACTTTCTTGAACTACACCTCAAAAGGTACGCAACTAGTTCAGTAATCTAGGATACTCTTCACTTTCACTAAAGTTCTAGTTTTTTCTTGCTAAAGCATATTATGGGTACTTGATAGCATTCTTAAAGAGTTTGCAGTCTCACTATCCTCAGCATCACATTCTTCACCTCATAACAGATTAACAAAAGTAATCTTGCTGATCTCATTGACATTTGGCCTGAAGTCTGGTTGCGAGTTTAAGGTCTTATTGAATTCATTATATGACAGCTTATGTTAGATATGCTACTGATTATGATGGTACTAGATCTTTATAGACAGGTTGAATTGATTGAGTTCAGGATAATAATGTACGAATCACACTACTTCAATTAAAATTCTTATCAAAGGGCCATATATGGGTCAAACTGGAAGTTATTTAACAAGAGAGGCCTGGATTGCCAATTACTTACTGCTTTCAGCATGGGAACTTATTGTTTTTTTTTTGGATAAGTAGCATGAGAACTTATTTTTTTTTCCTCATTAATTCTTTGAGATCATTTTTGAGTTGTTTGCTGTTTGAATTTAACATGTTACACACTAGTTTGTTGTGAAATTTTATAAATATTTGTGTAATCATGCAGGTGATCTTGGCGGGGCATGATTTTGGTGGTGCATGTATATCATATGCAATGGAGTTATTTCCTTTCAAGGTTTCGAAGGCTGTTTTTATTGCTGCGGCAATGTTGACCAGTGGACAAAGTACCCTTGATATGTTCTCCCAGAAGGTTTGCCTTTCATCACGTTATTATTGAATTTCATGGAATTGTTTATTTTCCATAATATATCTGTTTTTTTTAAGTGCACTTCCTAACAGCTAGATTTTGGAACCTTTTATGAATATATAGGTTGTTGTACTGGTTGGAACTATTGCTTGTGTAATTTGCATTAGTTTCTTGGTTCCACTCTGTTGCCTGTGATGTAGTGAGGATCATGGAGCTTATTGTTTTCTTTGAATCAAGTATCAAATATCCTAAAAACAAACAGAGAACCAAGCTTGCTTTTGGTCGGCCTTTGTGCCAAAAGTTATTAAACAGAAAAAGATTCTCCATATCTGGACTGATGATTGTGTGACTTATTTAGGAGAGGGAGGTCAAATTCATTTTGAAGTTTCATTTAGGATTATTTATAAAGAAGAAGACAAAGTTTCATTTTGGGTTAAGAAACCTCCCATCAAGTATTTTGTGAATTAATCATGGATTCTTAGGAGAAAAACTTATCTTTTTTCTCTTTTTTGGTGCTTCCTCCTGTACTTCCCGGGCGCCAGGACTTTTTGGTGTTTCTAGTGTTTTTGGAAAAAATAAAATTAGTTATGGATTACTTTTGGAGTGTGGTAGAATAAAGCCTCTAATTGATCAGGAAAGAAAAAGAATATTTATTTACCTCGGAATAAAGAAAATAGATATGGACTCCTCTAGTTGTTCAAAAGAAAAAAGAAAAAAAGGTGATCCATTTTATTTGTGTACCAAAGTCTGAAGCTCCCAATCTTGGCTTTCAAACACTATCTGTTAATTCTGGTTCTAATAAGAGTTTTTAACTTTATTTGTTAATCTTGTGTCAATGGTTCTATGTTGCAGGCAGGGTCAAATGATCTAATGCGACAAGCTCAGATTTTTTTGTATGCAAATGGAAATGATCACCCTCCAACTGCTATTGATCTAGACAAGTCGCTGTTGAGGGAATTGTTATTCAATCAAAGTCCTGCCAAGGTATGTTTACCCTCCCAGACAGAGGTCACATAATGATGGCTGTTTATTCTGTACAGTCAATCACATTACTTCTAATTATTTCTTTGCATACTCATTATATAGGGTGTTTGACAAGAAACAAACCAGTGTCTTGGTGTTGCCTATGAATACTATTTACTTGTTGACCTTTAGATTTAGGAAAATGGGGTCTGGAATGAAAATTGCTCAAATTAATCAAACTTAAATGTGATTTCTCTCTTTTCAAAATGTTAGTGTAAGCATGGATTTGGTCATATATTAGTAAATTAGGTTGCATAATTCTTCAGACAAATTGAGATGATTGCTTGAGAAGGTTGTCTATTGGTTTCACTTAAATTTTGAATGCACGACTGGAAGAAACTTCTAGGAAGTAATAGATTTAGTAGCTGTTATGACATGCCATACCATTTCAGTTGAAATCAACATCAAAGGAATCTCCATCAGTGGGAGCAAGTTACTGTGCTATTTTCTTGGTCAGCGTTGTAGAAACTGTGGTGGCAAGTCATGACAGCTACCCGTTATTGAGGCCCATTTTGTAGTGCAGAACTGAAAATAGGAAGAGTGTGTTGTGGATTTCATATCTGGGTGCTGTGCTTTCCTGGCGTTCTTTTATGGAAAAAAATGAGTGAAAAATCAATGGACATAGGGGGGATATGAGAATAAAGAAACCTTTTTAGTGTAATTGTAACTTCACTATAGATTCTAACTGAACCAATGCTCCTTGCTTAGTACATTGTCTTGGGGGGCCATGGTGTACATCCAGTCAATACTTTTTTAATCCTTGAGACTAAATTAGCTCTAAATTAGTTTGAATCAAATCTCTTCATTTTCATCTAATTAATCAGTTACTTTGTAAATTTTACGTTTTAATGTAGTACTATAATTTAATATTGTGCTATTTGACATAGCATATTTTAATGTCCAATGGTGGCAATTGCCAAGAATCCGACC
Source organism: Bretschneidera sinensis (assembly GCA_023935145.1). Taxonomy (NCBI): domain Eukaryota; kingdom Viridiplantae; phylum Streptophyta; class Magnoliopsida; order Brassicales; family Akaniaceae; genus Bretschneidera; species Bretschneidera sinensis. The sequence goes on from CM043699.1 coordinate 29,461,939, forward strand.
CAAAAAAAAAAACACCAAACCATTATTTGGGTTCTGTAGGTTATAAGAATGATTTTCCAACATTTACCTCAATATAAAATAACATCATCCATTACAAACACAAGTAATTAAAACCTAGAACTCGCTTAAGAGATTGCTGAATGAAATGAGAGCGTCGAAATTGAGAAATCCATAACCAAAACAAATCACAAAATGGACTCCACTTCCATAACTAAGATTTTTACAGTTTAGCAAATTTTGGGAGAAGAAGGGTCAACCTATTATATTTTTAAAGTGAAAATCTAAAAAAAAAAAATCACACACATATATTAACTTGGTGGGAAAGGACCCCCTTTCCCTCCTCTAAATCTGTCCCTGCTTGTATGTGTGCGTTAGTAAGTGCTTGCATCCATTTGCGTGTGCATGTCCATGCTGCTTTTCTTTTTCTTAATGTTGCTGATTTCTTTTTGCTTTTCTGGACTAGGATGTTGCATTAGCATCTGTTTCAATGCGACCAATCCCCTTTGCACCAGTTTTGGAGAAACTTTCTCTATCTGACATGAAGTATGGATCTGTGAGGCGGTTTTATATAGAAACTTCAGAAGATAATGCCATACCTATCAGTCTCCAGGAAAGCATGATAAACTCTAGCCCCCCAGAAAAAGTTTTTCGTCTTAAAGGGGCCGATCACTCACCTTTCTTCTCAAAGCCTCAAGCTCTGCATAAGTTATTGGTAGAAATCTCAAAGATTGCTTCAACTTGAAAGAGTCAGGTCACTCACAGGATTGCTAGCTAGTTTCTACAAATCCCTTGAGCTTCACTTACATGGTACCAGTCACAGTATTGTTAGTGATCACATAATTGCACATACCATGAAACAGAAAAAAGGTCCTGAAGTGCTGAAACTTGTAGACCATGTATCTGAACATGAAATATCTTTATGTATCTTTTTCTTCCAAATTTTGAAGAGTGTTGGTTTGGAGGGAGTCCTTGGGAAAGGAGCGGGTCATTTTCTGACGTATTTCCTTTTATTTTTCAACGAATGTTGATATTTATGCTAGTGAAAGTTAACTTCACAGTTTTCAGGAATAAATGTGTCCAGGGGATAACTTTTCCCTATGCATTCCTTAATTTGTAACCCTCATGTAGGTGCTCCTCCCTAGACCCCGTGTTGTTTCTGCAGCATAACCGCACTTTGCTGCTGTTATCTCATTTGACAGAGAAAATTAATTAAAGTTCATTTAATTAATGTCATTCTTTTTTCTACATTAATGGCCTTAAAGTCTAATTTTATTTTTGCCCTCCCCCTTTTTCTGCATGTATAGGTGATCTAGGGCTAGTATTTCATGTTGGAGTTAGTTTTATGTGCGTGCAGCAATAATTACATGCATGCCAGTGAGAACTATCTATGTTTTTTTTCTTAATACATCGAAAGTGTGCATCTATTATTGATGCCCATCAATTACACGTGGTTAATAAGCAGTATGGCTGGCTATGAGTATTCGGAAACTTGAGCTTGGCTCAAGGCCTTAATGGAATGGATTAATTGAGCTCGAGCCGAGCTTAAAATCCCATACTCGAACTCTGTTCGAGGTCATTTTTATGAGATTGAGTTTCACTCAACTAGATTTGAGTATTACTCGAGCTGAAATGAGATGGAGCTTAAATTTGACAAGCATAAACGAATGAATGAAATAAACTTTGATATCTATTACAATATGTATTTAAAATTCAAAGATTTAAACAAATATGAGGTTTGATCAAGTGATTAAGATTTTTGAGTGTGACATTCAAGTAGGGTTTGAATCTTGATTTTGTAGTGTTGAATATTTTATATTTATAATAAAATAAATTTGGTTTGCGAGCCAAATTAATCGAACTTCTCATTGTTCGAGTTTGGCTCGTTTAACTAAACGAATTAACTTAATTGAAAGCTCCAGCTCGGCTCGTGACTCAAAACTGAATCAAACCTAAACAAACCAGCCATGAGCCATTTGTGAGTAGTTGGACTTGTGGCCAACCCTAAGATTCAGCAGCATTAGAAAAATTTTCTTTGTATTACTTCGATTAAGCAAAGACCCTACAAGTTGGTCTTATCAGGGTGCAGGAAGATGGGCTAACAGAGATCATTAAGCAAACAATGCTACCAATCACACAATTGATCACTTTAAAGTAACCTTTTAGATTTAGGCCTTCTGGACCACATAACAGATGGCATATAATGGTATGCACATCAAGTGGTATGACAGATAAATGAGTATGTTTCTTTCCCCCGTGTGCGCAACAGCATATCGTAATTGTCTCTAACAACGCGATTGTCCCATGACGTTTGACAATCTATGCCTATTGCCAGACTTGTAAGAATTAACAAACCAACGACAGAAGCCAATTTTAGACAGCTCACACATTGGCCTCCACTCATATCGATCCCCACCCACCACCCCATTTCAATTTTCAACCTACTAACTATAAATATTACTAATATATAGTATTATCCTTCTTTCATTTTCCTCTGTTTATCTGCTTCATTTGTGGTCCGAAGAAAAAGGTAAGCAAACCCTGTAAGCCACTGTTCCAAAGCTTTCTATTCAGATCCATTTCATGTCTTATTCATTTCTTTGTAACTGATCATTTGGGCTCATTTTGTGGTTTTGTTTTGATCATATATTATTTCCCATTAATTTATTTGGTTGTGTTTTTTATTTTCTTTGCAATTACTTTGAATTTGATGTTTTAACCAGGTAACATTATGGATCCGGTCGAATTATTAGAATAATCCTGTTAAAATTATGTGATGTGTACAATTTTGATAAGTTTCTGTTCTTGTTTAATGGAGACAATTAGGGAGAGAAATGTAGAATTCCAGAATTTGAATAGACAAAACTGAGCAATTGGTGCAAGCATTGTAGTTTTAAAACCATTTGATTAGGTAATTCAGACTTTGAAATGGGTATCATTGATTCTAGCTACTAGCAACATTGTTATTTTTCCATTTAATCAGGAAATGCAAACTTTGAATGGGTTTGATTAATTTTTTATACAAACATTAACCCTTCCCTTTTGTTTTTTGTTCTCTTCCCTTAATTTTTGAAAAGCTTTTAAGAATTTTAGTTAGTTTTAACATTCTTGACAGCTTCTTTAGTGCGATGAAGGTTATAGAACTGCATTTTGTTAATATTGATATTTTCAACTGCCTCGATCCCTTTCTATAAGCATTCTTTTCAGTTTAAATTTGATTGCATATATGGTACAAAGAAGCCAATTTGTTGGGCATGGCATTATTTTGATGTTGTTAGAATTTATCAACATCTTTGCAAGTATTTCGAGAAACTATGGAGTGTGCATTAGCGTGCGGTAGGGTTATAGGGCTGAAGTAGTAATGGGAGAAGCAGAGTGTTGCTTTAATGCTTTAGCAATTAGTTTGCTAATCCTATATTAGTGCCCAGTTCTCCATTTAACTTTACACTATGTTTGGAAGTTTAGAGGGAAGAGAAAGTAGAGGTTTATAAAAGAATGGGAAGGAAGGGGAAGAGAAGGGAAGGTGGGATAGTTATCCTCCCCTTGTTTGCATGTTTTAATAAAGTATAGGAAGGGAAAGGAAGGTTACATACCCTCCCCTTGTTTGGAAGATATGTGAAGGTGAAGGGAATTGGGTTTAAAATTGATATTGGAAGTTATAAAATTATAATCTCCAATCCCCTCCCCTTCTATACCCCAATTTGAGGGGTACAGAGAAATGGCATTTGGAGGGCTTCCTCCCCACTCCCCTCGTTAAAAAACCTCCTAAACAAGGATATTATATACTCCTCCCTCCCCTTCCCCTCCCCTCCCCTCCCTCAATCCCTTCCATTCCCAACGTAGTGTGATACTTCAAATATTTTGAACTTTAACTAGTGTGTGTCAATGTCTATATGAGTGCTATCATGTGCGAATTTGCCAGTGCAAGTTCCGCCATGATAAACTATTTTGTGGAATGATGTCTCACGTTTTTTGTTTGTTATGTGTGCATATGGTGTTTCTTTCTGCAATCAACAGTAGCTTCTCTTTAATCACTTCCTATTGTCACATAACTTCAAAGATCAAATGTTTTTGTCATTGAAACTATGTGTAGGTTCTAGGATTCCTTATTGAAGCGGTCAGAGAAAATGGGTCGTCGAGTCTCTGGCGGTGGTGGACAAAGTTCTTTGGGCTACCTATTTGGTGGTGGTGAGGCTCGCTCAGGACCAGGGGTCACCCACAAATGGTGAAACCTTTCAGAAGACTCCCTCTGCTTCACAACCAATTGATAGGCAAATTCCAGCAGGCATTCAAAGTAGTCCCATAAACAATTACTTCCGCGCAGAAGGGCAGAACTGTGGAAACTTTATCACGGTACGTATGATCTAGTTAAGTTACATGTTCTATATATGATATATGCTTTTCTGATTAATATGTTGCATATATGCTCTTCTGATGATGCAATGAGATGTACGATGAAAATGCTATGGCTGCATCTAAGCCCCAACTCTTTGTATACTGCATCGGGTAGCTATATTTTTGGGTGCAGGATCGGCCCTCTACCAAGGTTCATGCTGCTCCTGGTGGTCGATCTTCCCTGGGTTACCTCTTTGGTGGTGATGGGAACTGATTTTTCAGACCTCAAGAAAGAATCAGCTGTTTACCATTGGCACAATTCGTAGTGTAGAAAAGTTAGTCTTTGCTGCCCTGAAATCGTGGACTCTATCTTTGCGCAAAGTAAGCTGTTGCCATGACGAGAGTTGTCGTGTTTGAACAAACTGTTAATGTTATTATCAATCACGAGTGTCCAATGTATCAATGGTTAAATGTTACTATTATCATACACGATCAATTTATTAATATTTTCTGTGATTAAATGTTCTCATTTGTTTCGGACTTCATGCACCCACCCCTGATTATTGCCTCTTTTTGACTCACAAATAATTGCAAACTCACCAGGCAATCACTGCTAGCAGGTTAGGGTTTTATGAAATTTTAATATGATATAGTTGAAGTTGATTCTATGTCAGAACTCTGAACTCCATTTCATCTCATTACCAAGTGAACCAATATAATCCTGAACAGTTTCGGTTAGAGCTTGCTGCTTGGGAACGGGTTTAGATAGAACTCGTTTATGTTCGTTCATTTATCATACGAATGAGTCTAAATAAATGTTTTTATTAAACAACTGGTTTATATGTTTGTTTCAAAGCTTGCTCAAATACTTGTTAAGAGCTCATTTAAGGGATATATATATATATATATATATATATATATATATATATATATATATATATATATATAATACTTTTAAACCCTGTGTTGTTATTTACGGTAGTCACTCCCTCTAGTTACCATGCCCTCGAACCCAAAAAAAATGTTTATATAAATATTCATTTAAGTTCATGAACAAGCTCGAGTTTAGCTTTAAAACGTGTTCAAACTCAATTCATTTATATAATTAAAAGTCAAGTTCGGACTAAACTCAATTTCCTTAAGCTAAAATAATTGAGCTCGAATAAATTGTTTAAGCTTGATTAAAACTCAAACTCGATTTAAATCTAAAAGAACAAGATTGAAAAAAAAAAAGTTAATTCGAGTTCGAACTCGAACTCAACTCGATAAATTCTTAACGAATAATCTTGAATGGAGCACTACTATGTTTGACTCATTTACACCCTACTAAAACCTACATGCACTCAGCCCTAAATGTTAAAGACAACCAAAAATAAGAGCCCAGGTGTCTTGCATGATTTCCCTAAAGACGCATCCCATTCATCACAATTTCGGTTCTTGATAGGATCATTCATGGCCACAGCAAAAGAATAAAAAACAACGAATAATTCTTTTTGAAGATAAATATGCCTAAGGTTTGTCAATGGAAAAGGAAGAAAAGGTTTCCGAATGTAGAAGAGTCCATCAACCATTGGAACCATAGAAAAATTAGCAACATTTTACACACCCCAAATGCAGGGAGGCTGGTTTTACTCCAATCTGTTCTTGCTTCCATGCCTATCTACACTAGGTAAGTTTTTTAGTTACCTAAATCTATCACTAATGAAATTGATAAGGTGTTGAGAAGATTTTTTTTTGGAGTGGAGCGCAGGATAAGAGCAAAATGCCATTGATTGCTTGGTCTCAAGTCTCTCAACAAAAACAATGGGGTGGCCTTGGCATCAGGCAGTCACATATTTTCAATCTTGAACTTTTGATGAAATGGGTTTGGATATTGCGCTCTCATTTCTCAGGTGGTTTGGGCCAAAGTTTTAATGCATAAATGTTTTGCTCATAGAAATCTCCTTTCTGCTCATTATAAACCTTCTAACTTTTACATGTGGAAAGGTATGCATATTGCTCCTACTAAGTTCAGATCTAACATTAAGTGGAAAATTGGCAATGGATGTAATATTGCTCTGTGGGATGATCATTTGGGTTGGTTCTTGTCCTTTAAAATTTCATACTCTCTCAGGGGTTATACCCCCTCAGTTTTCTAAAACTTGGAACCTTACCCAATTATACATTATCTCCCTTCCCATGTGGCAAATCAGATCCTTGGTCTCTCTATTCCTTTGTTTTCAGACGCAGATGTTCCTGTTTGGATTCTAGCTCATGATCGATTACCCATAGCAGCACATCTACATGCCAAACATGTTCTCCCTTCTTCTATTTGCCTTTTATGTTTACAAGATATTGAGACTTGTTCTCATGTTTTTAATGAATATGCAGTGATTAAGCCTGCTTTTAGGAGGTTTTGTTTTATGAAGAACTCTTCAGTTCATTTTTTATTGAAATTTTCCTCCTGGAAACATGTGGGACGTAGGGAGCAGGTTTGGTTGCAGAGAAACAAATCTGTAATTGAGAATGCTCCTATTAGTTTATATTCTATTTCTCTAAAAGCTTTTACTGTGTGCCCCTCCTGTTTCTTCCAATAATTTGATGTATGGTTTTGGAGCTTTGGTCCTGATGTTCATGTCTTTAGGAATCCTCCTGAGGATCTCCATTTATCAAACTAGACACTGATTGATCTTCAGTTGGGAATCCTCGAAGAGTAGGTGGAGGTGGTGTTTTAAGATTTACATCTGGGGCTTTGTGCAGCATTTAGTGTACATGAGCATAACTTTCTACTGTTACAACAGAACAATAGGCTATTAGAAATGGCTTTTGTGTCAAAGTGACTGTTCACAGCAACCAGTTTTCAGATTCACTTTGCCATCCTCATGGCTCATAGCCCATTGTTCTGATGAATCTGGTTATGAAATAAACAATCAATCAATGCCATCCTCATGGCTCATAGCCTATTGTTCCTCCACAGGAACCTTGAATGCATACAAGAATACATGAAATTACCCCCTACTCAATCTACACTTCAAACTAAATAATCAATGAAAATGCCCAAATGCCATGCATCATAGTATGACATTACTAGTTAAAAATACTACAATAAGTAAAAGAGGGAACAGAAATAAAAAATGATAATTCCTGCATTTCATTCAGAACCTTCCATGTTTAAAACAACATAACATCGTCCCCAAAACCTTAGAAGTCTCAATAATCTCAAAATAAAACCCTAAAAACCACTTGCAGAATCAAACAAAAATACGCAGGCTTTTAAAATCCAAGCTTGGTACGGCGCCAATGCCTGCGCTTCGCATTATACCTGCATACAAATGAAAAACCAAACATCAGAAATAAGTTTGACGAAATTCCACGCGAATAAAGTTCAAATCAAATTACAGAGCTTAACAAGTAGGAATGTTCAATAAAGAGTTAGTAAGAGGAACCTGATAGTGTTGTCGGTACGCATACGGATCCAGTGAGGGATGGGCCTGTTTTGCCTCATCTTCTTCGCCAGTTTCTTCTTTATCATGAACGTCTTGTGCGACGGCTGCAAGTACCCATTTGGTTTTAGAGAGCGAGACATAAAATAAAAAACATGTACAGAGAGAGAAAGAGAAAGAAGTACCATGTTGGAATCTGGATCTGAGCTCTAACGATGCCTTGTGTTGAACAGAAGCGGCGGAGATATATAAAACCCTAATTGAGTGAGGTGACACCATGTATAAATAAAGCTCGCCATCGCGATTAATCCTGTCCGTCTATTTTCTGTTTCTATTCGAAGACAGCTACCGTTGGATTACGTGCTGCCTTCACAATGAAATTTTACCGTCTAATGCTTTCATTCTGTTTTTGTGGTCTAGCAAAGTGCAAAACCAGAAAATTTTTTGCAGTCTGTTTTCAAACCGTCAAATCGAAATGAATTGTCGGATAGATGATTTGGATGTTTCGCTACAATATATATATATATATATATATATATATATATATATATACCTTCACTTCAATTGTCCAACTTTTTTATTTCTAAAAACTAACGAAATTAGTTATAAGAAAAATAATTATTATTATGAAACATCTATAAGTTTTATCTTATATTTTTTATATTTTAAATTCGATCAATTTATATTTTATATTATAAGAGTATTCAATAGACATTTTTAATAAAAATTTTGTCCAAATTAAAATTGATTAACACATAAATTTTTATTTAAATACGAAAAGGCTATTCTAACAATATTTTCTCACAGATGTCTTTCCAAATTGCAAATGATTGAGAAGTTTGAGATTTCGAGCTTAAAGAAAATAAAAAGGAAGTTTTGATTGAAAAAAAAAAAGAGAGAGCAAAGTTATCATTTCACATTCAAAGTGAAGTATTTGTGTGGGTTATACATGCACATCGATTTTAATTCAGTCAACAATTTTATCATAATGATGTATTGATAGTAAAAATGGCAAATGGGTCGGTATGGATATATTATAATTAGGTTGGGTTAATCATTTATCAATTAACCCTTCTATTTAAAGAGTTGGGTATCTTGGGTTGCGGGATGCTTGGGCCCCAAGTCTATCGCACGAGACACGAATAGCTCGGTGCTCGAGTCACACGTGGTCCTGAATTGCTCGAGATTCGAGTCGTTTAGGTCTCAGATCGTTCAGACTCGGATCGCTTGAGACCAGAGATGCTTGGGTCCAGGAACGCTTGGATCCTGAGTTGCTCGAGTCGGTGGTAGCTCCAATCTTGGATCACTCGGGATTCAAGTCTCTCGAGAACCAAGTCGCTCAAGTCACGATTCGTTCAAGTTTCGGTTCTATTAGGTTTGGGTCAATCATGTCACAAATTGTTCCAGTCTCGAATATATTTTCGAGCTTGGACATGTCGGGTCAAATTTTACTATTGTATTTAGAAGTGCATTATTTTAGTTTTATGTGTTTAAATGGGTGTGTTGGGTTTATCCCCAACCCAACATTACTCATTTATAATTGGGTTATGTAGACTAAGGCTCCAACCCAAGAGGGGAGGTGAATTGAGTTTTTAAAAACTTTCACTAATTACTCGCAAGTTTATAAAAACAGTTAAGTGCACAAGCGTATAAACAAGTAAAGTGCTTTAAATAAAAGAGTTTAAGGAATATAAAGTGCAAACTCGATTTATAGTGGTTCGGCAATATCAGATTCATTCTGACCCTACGTCCACTCTCTTCAAGGAACCTCCTTGAAGTAATCCACTAAAACTCTTAGTCGTACAACTTCACAGGTGTTGCACAAACCTTACAAACAATCCATTCCTCTCGGAATCTAATCTCTTCCTTTCGGAAGTTAATCCTTTTACAATAAATATGAGTTGTTGTAAAGTAATTAGTAGAGAAATATCAATGAATGCCTTTACAAATGAACAATATCTCTCTTTCAAAGTAAAACTTGAAGAATGGTTCAACAACAAACGTTTCAAAGCTTTTGTGTATTAATGAGCAAAAACTTAATTTAATGTGTAATCTTCTTTTTTTAAATGCTCATTGGAGTGGGTTTATATAGCTTTGAATTAATATGGCCGTTTGGTAGTGACTTGGTATGTTTTGGTACAATAAATGCTCAAGTGTGGCACCTCAATGGTCATATTTTTTGAATTACCAGTCGACTAGGTCTTAGTACTAGTCGATTGGGTCAAGTGAAAAGACTCACTTTTTAAGGCAGTGTGGAGTATCAGTCGACTAAGTCATTAGTACCAGTCGACTAGGGACATTCTGTCCAGATTGTCAGTCGACTGGTATTGATCACCCAATCAACTAGAGACAAAATATCCAAGAGGCCAGTCGACTGGTGTTGATCACCTAGTCGACTTGGGACATACTGTCACATATCTCATTCATCTAGTATAGGGATCCAGTCGACTGGGTTGCCCTTCAACCCAGTTTTTCAAGTTTTGAAATGTTTTTTACTTAAAAACGTTTGAATGAATAGTTTTGTCAAAATGCTTTTACAAAAAGAGCCATAAGACAAGCTAGTTACCTGAACAAGTGAGATTTACAACTTGTTTCACTACCTTATGCCTATGCTAGATCTTCTGTCTTGACTTGGTGTCTGATTTGGGTTGAGTTCTTGTATCTTGATTCTTGGCTGCATGCTTTTATCGTTTAAAATACTTAGATAACATTGTTAGTACAATCAGAGTTATGTTTTGTCATTATTAAAATTTAGATGAGGGTAAACAATCTCCCATTTTTTGATGATGACAAAACAAATGAGAGAAAACAGTTTTAAAAACTAAGTATTAGGTTTTGAGAAAAAATTGGGCAGGGTTTCCTCTGTTTTTTGAATAAAACCAACCTGTAAACAGTTCAAAAATAGTTTATATTCAATCAAACTAAGCAACTCAACATATAGTCATATACAACAAGTCCTTTGGAGCAATACTCCCCCTAAATCTATGCATTACTTTAAGGTTACAGTCAATTTTCTCATATTTCTCCCTCGTTTTAACAACAGCAGAAAAAGGGGCTAGTAAACCAAAAAATAAGCCACATAGACACTATAAACATTAAGATAATGCATAAACAAAATTATATGCGAAAATTTGGAATAATTCATAGCTAGAAAGACTTTCCAGAAGAGCTGGAAGTTTCTATACGTGCAGAAGCAGTTACAGCATATGTCCAAGCAAATAAGGTTTTATATGAAGTAAACATATTGTGTAAAAGTAAAACAGGTATATAAATCGAAATATAAAATGAGATATAGACATATAGAGCCAATATCCATACATCATGGGCTTCTAAGAGCCCAAACTAAAAAACTACAATGTATGATAAAATGATGTTAATGCGAAGAACAACTAAAAGCTATATCCATATACAACTGAAAAACAATACAAAAGGCAATTCAGTGAGCGGGAGAGTTAGAGCTGTCATGAATGAGATCTCAAAGCTCAGCCAAAAAACCCTCTGTATGCTTTCGGTGCAGCTCGAAGTCATCCTGGAGGGAGCAAAGGTCATGATGCATAGCGTTGACAGAATAGCTCAAGATTTGAAATCCAGACTGCATAGTTAGCTGGAGGCTCGTAACAGCCTAGAGAAGATCGTCGTATCCAGTTGGACCAATACTCGAGCCGTCCATAGGTGGTGCTCGGTCATTCTTATCCATAGCAGTGGCTGCAGCATCTTGACCTTCCTCATCATCACTGCCATCATCCTCGCATATCCTGATGTTCTTCCTGGCCTTTGAATAAATCATGCCATCTCGGACTGTGCATCCCATCTTCTTCAGCGAAGAGACATTGATGATGTTTTTGAGGCTGATGTCCTGAGCCTTGGAGGCAAGAAGAGGAACCTAAAAGTCCTGGAGGATAAATGTGATGAGCATCCCATAGGGAAGGCATCTGAAGTCACTAGCTTCGTCATTTATCATGTTGGCGAGCAGTAGGGGGTAGATATTGAAGTGGTGCCCAGTTTTAAGGCACCAAATCAATACCACATCTATCTTAGATAGATAGACTAGACTCCCAAGTCTTGGGTGAATGGTCCAACTCACTATGAGGTTGAACAATTTCGAGTCGAGGGGCATGTCACTACATATGTGAAATGCAGTGGGTCGAAAGACATAGTTAGGGTCACCCCTAACTATCTGATATGCCTCATTGTAATCAAAATTGTCTGGCCATCCGTCTAGATTCCATTGGATCCCTCCCATAGGGATCCCCATAATACTCATTAAGAGGCCAGTGTTGACCTAGAACTCGACACCCATTACACTGGTTCTGAAACGTAGAGCCAGTGGACTGGGTTTCACCATGTTCACATAGAACTGGTGAATCAGTCTAAGGTAATATTTTCTGGTGTATCTTGACCAGTGGGATCAAGTTTATTGCGTCAAATGAAGGTAAAATATCAAAGTTACCATGATGAATAGATTCGAAGTCAATAAATCTACCCGTCATGATCTTTTTATGACGGATGATTACAGTATACCTCTCTTTTGCTGCGGGGCTGGAGAATAGGGAGTCATCAAGCTCTGTCCTCGCTTTCTTGCTTGAGAAGCCCGCTAACCCCTTCCTTTTTGAGTCCAGAGCCATTGATTTGGTGGACCTTGGCCTAATATACGTGTGAGGTCCCCCAACTATGGTCTTAATATGGATTCTTTTGGACATTTTGGAGGAAAAGTGTTTTTGGGGAATGGAGGAAATTTTGGTGGAAATTGGAGATTTCAACCGTAAAAAGTTTAAATAATTGGTATGGAAGAGTAGATCAAAGTGTTTTGAGGAAATTTTGGTCAATATGATGAGATTTTTTAGAGGGAGAAAACTTAGGGTTTCAAATATGGCGAGAAAAACTGAAAAATCTGAAGAGAATATTTATAGAATCACGATACTAGTCGACTGGGTTAGAGCACCAGTCGATTGGGGTCTTTACAGATTTGAAATTTTTTAACATACCAGTGGACTGGATCGGGACACCAGTCAACTGGGTTAACTGGCAGAGAAATACCTGTCAATTGGGTAATTAACTGAATTTCAAAAAATGGCTCCAAACAAGGTCTTGGTTTACTAGTCAACTGGTACAGACTTACTAGTCGACTGGGTAATTAGGCAGTGACTTACCAGTCGATTGGGATAGACTTACCAGTTAACTGGACAAAAAAAAAAACTTCCAGTTTTGAGTCTTAACACGAAATTTGTTTACTTAATGCCATATTGAGTGAGGGAAATATTAAATATGGTTTAATACTCTTTCACTATATGTCAAGTATGCAAATGATGAATGATGATGCAATCAGGCATACAGTTTATCATAATTTAATAATCCCATTAACAGTCTAATTTTACAAAAACTAGCTTCACTTAAAGGTTTTGTAAGAACGTCAGCTATTTGATCCTCTGAAGGTATGAATTCTAGTCTTATATCACATTTTTTAGCATGGTCTCTTAAGAAATGATGTCTAATTTCTATGTGTTTGGTTCTAGAGTGCTGAATAGGGATTTTGGTTAAGTTAATAGCACTTGTATTATCGCAATGTATTAGGATACTTTTAAAGTTCATGCCGTAATCTTCTAGTTGTTGTTTCATCCATAATACTTGGGCACGACAACTTCCAGCTGCTACGTATTCTGCCTCGACGGTTGATAGTGCAACAGAGTTTTGTTTATAGGAAAACCAAGAGGTTAACATTGCACCTAAGAATTGGCATGTCCCGCTTGTGCTTTTCTATCTAACCTACACCACGCAAAGTCAGCATCTGAATATCTTACAAGCTCAAAAGATGAATCTCTAAAGTACCATAATCCTAGGGTTTGAGTTCCTTGTAGATATCTAAGGATTTTTTTTACTGCAATTATATGTGATTCCTTAGGATTAACTTGAAATCTAGCACACATGCATACACTGAACATTATATCAGGTTTGTTGACCCTCATCTAAATTTTAATGATGACAAAACACAACTTTAAATGTACAACAGTGCTATCTAAGTGTATTAAGCGATAAAAGCATACAGCCAGAAATCAAGGTGGAAGAACTCAACCCAAATCAAACACCAAGTCAAGACAGAAGATCTAGTATAGGTTTAAGGTATTGAAACAAGTTGTAAATCTCACTTGTTCAGGTAAAAAGCTTGTCTTATGGCTCCTTTTGAAAAAGCATTTTAATATAACTTTTTAATCAAACGTTTTAAGTTAAAAACATTTCAAGACATGAAAAATTGGGTTGATGGGCAACCCAGTCGACTGGGTACCTATACCAAAAGATTAGTATATGGGACAGTGTGTCCCTAGTCGACTGGGTGCTTCATATCAGTCGACTGGTATATTGCACAGACTGTCCCCAGTCGACTGGTAAGAACTACTCAGTCGACTGGTACCTTCTATAGCTTTAAAAGTAGGACTTTTCACTTGACTCAGTCGACTGGTAATTCGAAAAATATGACTGTTGAGGCGCCAAACTTGAGTACCAAAACATACCAAATCAGTACCAAACAACCATATTAATTTAAGGCTATATAAACCCACTCTATTGAGCATTTAAAATAAATGGGATTACACATTCAATCAAGTTTTTACTCATTGATACACAAAAGCTTTGAAATATTTAATATTGAGCCATTCTTCAAGTTTTACCTTGAAAGAGAGATATTATTTAGTTGTATAAGCTTTCATTGCTGTCTCTCTACCATTTACTTTACAACATTTATTATAAAGGGATTAACTTCTGAAGGGAAGAGATTAGATTCCGAGAGGAAGGGATAAGCTTCCGAGAGGAAACGATTTGCTTCCAAGAGGAAGAGAATGTTTGTAAGGTTTGTGCAACACCCATGAAGTTGCACGACTAAGAGTTTTAGTGGATTGCTTCAAGGAGGTTCCTTAAAGAGAGTGGATGTAGGGTCGAAACGAATCTGATATTGTCGAACCACTATAAACTGAGTTTGCATCTTCTATTCCTTAAACTCTTTTGTTTACAACACATTACTTGTTTACATGCTTGTGGATTAATCTGTTTTTATAAACTTGTGATTAATTAGCAAAAGTTTTTAAAAACCCAATTCACCCCCCTCTTGGGTTGAAATCTCAGTCTACAATTGGTATCAGAGCCTTGTTCTCAATTTTAGGCTTAATATCATTGAGTAGATCCGATGAAGGCAAATAGTTATTCTAAGGGACACTCCTACGCTAGGTCTCCCTTGTTCAATGGCTCCAACTATAACTATTGGAAAAATAGGATGAAAATATTTTTCGAGGTATAGGATTAGAATCTATGGAGAGTCATTGAAGAAGAACCTAGAATTCCATCAAAGGAAATAACTATTGGAGAAATCAATCATACAATGCCTAAACTCAAAACTGAGTTCAATGATGAGGATTGTAGAATGATGTCTCTCAATAGTAGAGCCACAAGTATTTTACATTGTACTTTAGATATATCAGAATATAATAAAATCTCTACAGGTGTTTCGGCTAAGGAGATATGGGATAAATTGCAAATTACATATGAAGAAACTAGTGAAGTTAAAAAATCAAAAATCTATATGCTAGTATCTGAATATGAATCTTTTAAAATGTCTCCTAACGAAGCAATTTCTCAAATGCACTTACATTTCGCAACTATTGTTAATGGCTTGAAGCTTCTTGGTAAGAACATTGAGGAGTTTGAACTAACAAGAAAAATCTTAAGATCTTTGCCACCCATTTAGAAAGCAAAGAAGACTGCCATCATGGAGGCCAAAGATCTTGACAAACTTGATGTTGAGACACTTCTTGGGTCATTGTTGACATATAAGATAGAAAAAATGAATTCCATTGTCAATGATGATGAGAAGAAGAAAAAGGTGATTGCTCTCAAAGCCTCTACATGCAACAGAGAAGAGGAATCAGAAGAAGAAGCGGAGAGCAGCGAAGAAGATGGTGAGATGACTTTAATCACCAAATGGTTTCATGGGTTCTTGAAGAAAAGCAAGAAACCTTACACAAAGGATTCCACTTCAAAAAGAGAACCACTTGTGTGCTATGGATGCAAGAAGCCCGGTCACATCAAGTCCAATTATATGGTAACAAGCAAACCATACAGTAACTTCAAGAAGAAAGATATGATAGCAACCACTTGGAGTGATGACGAAGAAGAAGACTCCTCAGATAAAGAAATTAGATATAAGAAAATTGTCAACCTATGTCTTATGGCAATCGGTGATGAAAATGAGGTATTATCTTCTCCCTCTTCAAAAAATAACATTGTTAGTAGTAGTGAAGAGTTGATAGAATTCATAAATAAAATGCATGAAGAATCGAAAAAATTCGATTATAGTAACTCTACTCTTAAGAAAAAAGGTGTCATCTCTTTCTAAAGAGATGATAAGTCTAAGAGAAGAAAAAGATAAACTATCTTCATTGCTTTATGATTATTCTCAAGATTTCCTCAAAGATGAAAATGAAAACTTAAAGAAGAAGATAATAGAATTGAATGGCACAATATCTAGACTCATGCTTAGAAAAGAAAAGCTTGATGAAGTGCTATCTTGCCAAAGATTAAGTAGAGGAAAATCCGGGTTAGGATATTCTCCATTAGGCAAGCAAAAATCAAAAGAGAGCTTATTCATGAAAGCATCATGTATGAATGAAGCCTCTACTTCAAAGATCACTATCAAGGTAAAAAACACACCCTTAATGAATGCTAGCATGTCTAGAAATGCTAATTCTAATGCATATACAAGAATGAAAAATCCTAGAAATACTCATGCTTGTATGTATACTCATTCAAGGAATGCTTGTACACATCCTAAAAGAGAGCTTATTCATGAAAGTATCATGTGTGAATGAAGCCTCTACTTCAAAGATCACTATCAAGGTAAAAAACACACCCTTAATGAATGCTAGCATGTCTAGAAATGCTAATTCTAATGCATATACAAGAATGAAAAATCCTAGAAATACTCATGCTTATATGTATGCTCATTCAAGGAATGCTTGTACACATCCTAAGAGTAATCATCATATGCATCTTAGAAATAAAATGTATACTCAAGACTTGCACACTGCTCATGTATATCCTAGGAGTTATCATCATGGTTATCCTATAAATAATATGCATAGTCATAGTAATGCAAGTATGTTTTCAAGAAATCATCATCATACATTTCCTAGAAATGACATACATATTCCTCACATTAGAAACATGTATCCTAGAAACTCCTATCATGAGAATTATAGATATGCACAACTAAATCATCCTAGAAATTTCAATAACTACTGTCCTAAGATTATGCATTATAAATATATCTATGGAACACCATATGTTGTTAAGAAAGTATAGGTCCCAAAAGGAACCGTATTTTCAAGGACTAACCCCAAAGGACCCAAGAAATTTTGGGTACCTAAAAATGCAATTGTCTATCCTTGTGTGATGTAGATATGTCTCCACACCAAAGAAAAAGGTAACTATTGGTACCTTAATAGTGGATGCTTAAAGCACATGACCGGTGATAAAAGTGAATTCAAAGAGCTAACTTTAAGATATGGTGGACATGTCACCATTGGAGACAACACAAAAATAAATATCACCGAGCATAGAAAAGTTGGTAATGATTTCTCAACCATAGATAATGAATTATTTGTACAAGGCCTTAAGCCAAATTTACTAAGCATTAGTCAACTGTGTGATAAAGGTAACAAAGTCATATTTGAAACCTCTAATTGTCTAGTTATAGACATCAAGAGCAACAAGACCAAATTTGTTGGCCACAGACATGAAAATATCTATATAGTTGATTTAAAATCCTTGCATTCCGAAAATGAAAAATGTTTTCCCGCATTTAGTGAAAATCCATGGCTATGGCATAGAAGACTTGGTCATATAAACATGAATTTGCTTAAAATCATTTCTAGAAAAGATTTAGTCATTAGACTTCCCAAAATCAATTTTGAAAAAGACAAAGTATGTGATGCTTGTCAAATGGGAAAACAAACTAGGTTTCTTTTAAATCAAAGAATATAGTGTCAATTACTAGACCATTGTAATTTTTGCATATGGACTTATTTGGTCCAATAAGTACCATTAGTTTAGGTGGCCATCAATATGCTCTTGTTATTGTTGATGACTATTCAAGATATATCTTTGTTATCTTTATTGCTTACAAGGATGAAGCTTTCAAAGGATTTGAAAACTTTTGCAAAACGGTTCAAAATGAAAAAAAAATTTGTATTTCAAGCATTAGAAGTGATCATGGAAAAGAATTTGAAAACCAAAGTTTTTCAAAATTTTGTGATGAAAATGGAATTGATCAAAACTTTTCAGCTCCTAGAACTCCTCAACAAAATGGAGTTGTTGAGAGAAAAAATAGAGTTTTAAAAGAATTTGCAAGAACAATGCTTTGTGAAAATAGCTTACCAAAATACTTTTGGGCAGAAGCAGTAAACACTTCTTGCTATATCTTGAATAAAATTTTAATTAGGCTAATGCTTGACAAAACTCTGTATGAATTATGGAAAGATAGGAAGCCTAATATCTTCTATTTTCGTACATTTGGTTGTAAATGCTTTATCCTAAATAACAAGAAAACTAACTTGGGTAAGTTTGACTCTAAGACCAATGAAGGGATATTTTTAGGATATTCAACCTCTAGTAAGGCTTATAGAGTCTTCAACAAGAGAACTTTAGTGGTAGAAGAATCCGTGCATGTAACTCTTGATGAGTCTAACCCAATTAGTAGTAGAGAAGTTTCTTTCAATGATGATGCAGATTTTATTCCAAGAATGAAAACACCTACTCCCATTGTTGACCAAAAGGAGAGTCCACCTCAAACAAATGAAGAGATGAAAACTCTCAAATTGTACCAACCATATATAAGTTGACAAGAGGATAACTTTCCCAAAGATTGGAGGTATGTAAATTATCACCCGATTAATCAAGTGATTGGTGATCCTTCACAAGGGGTAAGAACTTGTTCCTCTATTAGAAATATTAGAAATTATATAGCTAATTTGTCTTAAATAGAACCTAAGACATTTATAGAAGCTGAAAAGGATAATGACTGGATAATTACAATGCAAGAATAAATAAATCAATTTGAAAGAAACAATGTATGGAATCTAGTTCCTAGACCTAAGAATCATACAATAATTGGAACTAAATGGTTATTTAGAAATAAGATGGATGAAAATGGAATAGTGACTAGAAACAAAGCTAGACTAGTTGCTAAATGATATAATCAAGAAGAAGGAATAGACTTTGATGAGACCTATGCTCCCGTAGCTAGATTAGAAGCTATTCAAATGTTATTAGCCTTTGCATGTTTTAATAAGTTTAAGTTATTTCAAATGGATGTAAAGAGTGCCTTCTTAAATAGCTTTATAGAAGAAGAGGTTTATGTTGAACAACCTCTTGGATTTGAGAATTCTAGTCTTCCAAGTCATATCTACAAGCTTTCTAAAGCTCTATATGGGTTGAAGCAAGCTCTAAGAGCATGGTATAAGAGACTAAGTTTTTGATTGACAATAATTTTATAATAGGTAAAGTAGACACAACCCTCTTCACTAAAACTCACATAAATGACACTCTACTAGTCCAAATATATGTTGATGATATTATATTTGGTGCTACTAATGAATCTATATGTCAAGAGTTTGCCAAGTGCATGCAAGGTGAATTTGAAATGAGCATGATGGGAGAGCTTACCTACTTCCTTGGACTTCAAATCAAACAATTGAAAGGAGGCATTTTCATTAATCAATCAATCAAAATACACTAAGGACCTACTAAAGAGGTTCGGGATGGAAAGCTCAAAGTCACTTGGTACACCCATGAGCACCTCAACAAAACTTGATCTTGATGAAGGAGGTAAATGTGTAAATACTAAATATTATAGAAGTATGATAGGAGCTTTACTTTATTTGACTGCAAGTAGACCTGATATTATGTTCAGTGTATGTATGTGTGCTACATTTCAAGCTAATCCTAAAGAATCACATGTAGTTGCAATAAAAAGGATCCTTAAATATCTACAAGGAACTCAAACCCTAGGATTATGGTACTATAGAGATTCACCTTTTGAGCTTGTAGGATATTCAGATGCTGACTTTGTTGGATGTAGGTTAGATAGAAAAAGCACAAGTGGAACATGCCAATTCTTAGGTATAATTTTAACCTCTTGGTTTTCCAAGAAAAAAAACTCTGTTGCACTATCAACCGCTGAGGTGGAATATGTAGTAGTTGAGAGTTGTTGTGCCCAAGTGTTATGGATGAAACAACAACTAGAAGACTATGGCATGAACTTTAAAAGTATCCTAATACATTGTGATAATACTAGTGCTATCAACCTAACCAAGAACCCTATTCAACATTCTAGAACTAAACACATAGAAATTAGACATTATTTCTTAAGAGACCATGCTAAAAAATGTGATATAAGACTAGAATTCATACCTTCAGAAGATCAAATAGCTGACATTCTTACGAAACCTCTAAATAAAGCTAGTTTCTGCAAAATCAGATTGTTAATGGGATTGTTGGATTATGATAAACTGTATGTCTGATTACTTCATCATTCATCATAATGCATATTTGACATCTAGTGAAAGAGTATTAATCCTTATTTAATACTTTCCTCACTCAAAATGACATAGATAAACAAATTTCGTGCTAAGATTCAAGACTGAAAATTTTCTTAAAAGTCCAGTCGACTGGTAAATCTTTGCCAAAAATCCCAATCGACTGGTAAAACTATACCAATCGACTAGTACATCAAGAGCTTGTTTAGATTCATTTTTTTTTTCTGAAATTCAATTATCAACCCCGTCTATTGGTATGAACTACCCAGTCGACTGGTATCTGTCTGCCAGTTCACCCAGTCGACTAGTGTCCAGACCTAGTCGACTGGTATGTGAAACTTTTCAAATTTACAATGAACCCAGTTGACTGGCACCCTAACCCCAGTCGACTGGTATCGCGATTCTATATATAGTCTCTTCATTTTTTCCATATTTTTATGCCATTTTTAAAACTCTAAGTTTTTCCTCTCTACAAAATCTCGTCATTTTGATTAAAAAAAAAACCCTCAAAACACTTCCTAAACACCTCGATCTACTCATCCAAACCATCCATTTCAACTTTCTACGGTTAAAATCCCATTTTTTTTCACCAAAAACCCTTTTTAACCCAAAAAGCCTTTCTTCAAAAATATCTGACTGAATCCCTATAAAAACCACCGTTGGGGGACCATATGCGCTTACTAGGCCAAGGCCCACTAAATCCACGGCTCTGGATTCCCGAGTGAAGGGTGTGGCAGGCTCCTCAAGCAAGAAGCCCAGAACAGAGCTTAAAGACTTTCTGTTCTCTAGCTCGACGATGAAAGACAGGTATGCATCCGTTATCCGTCATAAGAAGATCATGACAGGTAGATTCGTCGACTTCAAATCTATTCGTCATGGTAATTTTGATATATTACCTGCCTTCAATGCCATTAACATGACCCTACTGGTCAAGATACATGAAAAATACTGCCCGAGACTGATTCACTAGTTCTATGCAAACTTGGTGAAACCCAGTCCACTGGCTCTGAGGTTCAGAACCAGTGTTATAGGTGTGGAGTATGAGGTTAACACTGACCTTTTAATGAGTATCCTGAGGATCCCTGTGGGAGGGATCTAATGGAGTCTAGACGGATGGCCAGACAATTTCTATTATGAGGAGGCATGTCAGGTAGTTAGGGTCACCCCTAACTATGTGTTTCAACCCACTACATTTCACACATGTAGTGACATTCCCCTCGACTCGAAATTGTTTAACCTCATTGTGAGTTAGACCCTCCACTCGAGACTCGAGAGTTAGGGTAATCTATTTAAAATATATATGGTATTGATTTGGTACTTTAAAACTGGGAACCACTTCAACATGTACCCTATACTGCTTGCCAACATGATAAACAACGAAGTGAGTGACTTCGAATGCCTTCCCTACGGGATGCTTATCCTCTAGTACTTTCGGGTTTCTCTTCCCGCCTTTGAGGCTTAGGACATCGGCCTTAAGGACATCATCAATGTCTCCTAGCTAAAGAAGATGGGATGCACCGTCTGAGATGGCTTTATCTACTCCAAGGTCGAGAAGAACATTCGGATAGGAGAGGATGGGAGCAGTGACGATGATAGCGAGGGTCCCAATGCTGCTGCTATGGACACAGATGATCGAGCACCTCCTATGGGTGACTCGAGTACTAGTCAGGCTGGATATAGTGCTATTCTTCAGGCTATCTCAAGCCTCCAGCTGACCATGCAGTCCGGCTTCCAGAGTTTAAGCTCTACAGTCGACGCCATGCATCACGACCTCCGCTCTCTCCGGGATGACTTCGAGTTGCACTGTGAGCATACCAAGGGCTCTCTGGCTAAGCTTCGAGATCTCACTAGTGGAAGCTCTGACTTTTTCGCTCCTTAAATCATTTTTCTATCTCCCTTTTGATGTACATATTGATGTAGTTTTTCATTGTTCTTAGCACGGACATATATTCATCATTTATTGTATTTGTATTTCTGTTTCGGCTCTCCAAAGCCTATGTTGTATAGACTAGTGATGTATGTGAAGATGGTTTATGCTTAGGCTTAATTCATATACTTGTTTTACATTTATGCAATATGGTTACATGCTTTATATCTTTTTATATTCGGATAAATGCTTTAAACTGCTTCTGCATGTATGGAAACTTTTGGTTCTTCTCGGGAAGGCTTTTGAACTCTGAATTATGCCAAATTTTAGCTTACAAGTTTGTTTATGCATGCTTTTCATGTCAATGGTATCTATATAGCTTATTTTTTTGGTTTACTAATCCCTTTTATACTGCTGTCAAAACGGACGAGAAATATAAGAAAATGAGAAAAATAACTGTAAACTCAAACTAGTGCATAGATTTAGGGGGCGCTTTGCTCTAAAGAACTTGGTATATGATTTTATATGTTGAGTTGATTGGTGGGCTGTATATAGACTGTTCTTGATCTTTTTACATATTGGTTTTATTAAAAAAACAGAGGAAACTCTGCCCAATTTTTCTAAAAATACAACACTTAGTGTTTAAAACTGTTTTCTCTCATTAATTTTGTCATTATAAAAAAGAGAGAGATTGTTGACCCTCATCTAAATTTTAATGATGAAAAACATAACTTTAAATGTATTAACAGTTCTATCTAAGTGTATTAAGCGATAAAAGTCAAGACAGAAGACAGAAGTCAAGATAGAAGACAGAAGACATAAATTTTAATGATAAAAAACATAACTTTAAATGTATTAACAGTGCTATCTAACTGTTTTCTCTCAACCAGAAATCAAGGTGTAATAACTCAACCCAAATCAAATACCAAGTCAAGACAGAAGATCTAGTATAGCTTTAAGGTATTGAAACAAGTTGTAAATCTCACTTGTTCAGGTAAAAAACTTGTCTTATGGCTCCTTTTGAAAAAGCATTTTAACAGAACTTTTCAATCAAATGTTTTTAAGTTAAAAACATTTCAAGACATGAAAAACTGGGTTGATGGGCAACCCAGTCGACTAAGTACCTATACGAGAAGACTGGTATATCGGACAGTATGTCCCTAGTCGATTGGGTGCTGCATACCAGTCGATTGGTATATTGGACAGACTGTTCCCAGTCGACTGGTAAGAATAACCCAGTCGACTAGTACCTTCCATAGCCTTAAAAGTGGGACTTTTCACTTGACCCAGTCGACTGGTAATTCTAAAAATATAACTATTGAGGCGCCAGACTTGAGTACCAAAACATACCAAATCAGTACCAAACGACCATATTAATTCAAAGCTTTATAAACCCACTCTATTGAGCATTTAAAAAAAAACAGATTACACATTCAATCAAGTTTTTACTCATTGAAACACAAAAGCTTTGAAATATTTATTATTGAGCCATTCTTCAAGCTTTACCTTGAAAGAGAGATATTATTCAGTTGTATAAGCTTTCATTGCTGTCTCTCTACCATTTACTTTACAGTATTTAGTGTAAAGGGATTAACTTCCGAAGGGAAGAGATTAGCTTCTGAGAGGAAGGGACTATTTGTAAGGTTTGTGCAACACTCGTGAAGTTACACGATTAAGAGTTTTAGTGGATTGCTTCAAGGAAGTTCCTTGAAGAGAATGGACGTAGAGTCAGAATGAATCCGATATTGTCGAACCACTATAAACTGAGTTTGCATCTTCTATTCTTTAAACTCTTTTGTTTGCAGTATATTACTTGTTTACATGCTTGTGGATTAATCTGTTTTTATAAACTTGTGATTAATTAGTAAAAGTTTTTAAAAATCAATTCACCCCCCTCTTGGGTTGAAACCTCAGTCTACAAGGTCTAATTGCAGTTAAATAAAGTAAAGTTCCTATCATGCTTTTATAATATTTAGTATCTACACACTTACCTCATTCATTAAGATCAAGTTTTGTAGATGTGCTCATAGGAGTACCAAGTGGCTTTGAGCTTTCCATCCCAAACATTTTAGTGGGTCCTTAGTATATTTTGATTGATTAATGAAGATGCCTCCTTTCAATTGTTTGAGTTAAATTCCAAGGAAGTAGGTAAGCTCTCCCATCATGCTCATTTCAAATTTACCTTACATGCACTTGGCAAACTCTTGACACATAGTTTCATTAGTGGCACCAAATATAATATCATCAACATATATTTGGACTAGTAGAGTGTCATTTATGTGAGTTTTTGTGAAGAGGGTTGTGTCTACTTTTCCTTTTATAAAATTATTGTCAATCAAAAATTTACTTAATCTTTTATACCATACTCTTGGAGCTCGCTTCAACCCATATAGAGCTTTAGAAAGCTTGTAGACATGATTTGGAAGACTATGATTCTTAAATCCAAGAGGTTGCTCAACATATACCTCTTCTTCTATAAGGCCATTTAAGAAGGCACCATTTACATCCATTTGAAATAATTTAAACTTATTAAAGCATGCAAAGGCCAATAACATTCAAATAACTTCTAATCTTGCTACGGGAGCATAGGTCTCATCGAAGTCTATTCCTTCTTCTTGATTATATCCCTTAGCAACTAGTCTAGCATTGTTTCTAGTCACTATTCCATTTTCATCCATCTTATTTCTAAATACCCATTTAGTTCCTATTATTATATGATTCTTCGGTCTAGGAACTAGATTCCTTACATTGTTTCTTTCAAATTGATTTATTTCTTCTTGCATGGAAATTATCCAATCAATATCCTTTTCGGATTCTATAAATGTCTTAGGTTCTATTTGAGACAAATAGGCTACATACTTACAAATTTTTCTAATTGAGGAACGAGTTCTTACCTTTTGTGAAGGATCACCAATCACTTGATCGATTAGGTGATAATTTATATACTCTAATCTTTGGAAAGATTATCCTCTTGACCTGTAAATGGTTGGTTCAATTTGAGAGTTTTCATATCTTGATTCGTTTGAGGTGGGCTCTTATTTGGGTCAACAACGGGAGTAGGTGTCTCCGTTCTTGGAATGAAATCTGTATCATCATTGAAAGAAACTTTTCTACTACTAATTGGGTTAGACTCGTCAAGGGTTACATGTACGGATTCTTCTACTATTAGGGTTCTCTTATTGAAGACTCTATAAGCCTTACTAGAGGTTGAATATCCTAAGAATATCCTTTCATCGGTCTTAGAGTCAAATTTACCCAAGTTAGTTTTATTGTTATTTAGGATGAAACATTTACAACCAAAGGTATGAAAATAGGAGATATTAGGCTTTCTGCCTTTCCATAATTCATACAGAGTTTTGTCAAGCATCGACCTAATTAAAATTCTATTCAAGATATAGCAAGAAGTGTACTACTTCCGACCAAAAGTATTTTGGTAAGCTATTTTCACAAAGCATTGTTCTTGCAAATTCTTCTAGAACTCTATTTTTCCTCTCAACAACTCCATTTTATTGAGGAGTTCTAGGCACTGAAAAGTTGTGATCAATTCTATTTTCATCACAATATTTTGAAAAGCTTTGGTTCTTAAATTCTTTTCCATGATCACTTTTAATGCTTGAAATACAAATTCTTTTTTCATTTTGAACCTTTTTGCAAAAGTTTTCAAATCCTTTGAAAGCTTCATCCTTGTAAGCAATAAAGATAACAAATGTATATCTTGAATAGTCATCAACAATAACAAGAGCATATTGATGGTCACCTAGACTAATAGTACTTATTGGAGCGAATAAGTCCATATGTAAAAGTTATAATGGTCTAGTAGTTGAGACTTGAGACTACATTTTTTGATTTAAAAGAAATTCTAGTTTGTTTTCCCATTTGACAAGCATCACATACTTTGTCTTTTTCAAATTTGATTTTGAATAGTCCAATGACTAAATCTTTTCTTGAAATGATTTTAAGCAAATTCATATTCACATGACCAAGCCTTCTATGCCATAGCCATGGGTTTTCATTAAATGCGGGAAAACATTTTTCATTTTCGAAATGCAAGGATCTTAAGTCAACTATATAGACATTTTCATGTTTATGGCCAACAAACTTAATCTTGTTACTCTTGATGTCTATAACTAGACAATGAGATGTTTCAAATATGACTTTGTTTCCTTTATCACATAGTTGACTAATACTTAGCAAATTTGGCTTAAGGCCTTGTACTAATAATACATTATCTATGGTTGAGAAATTATTACCAACTTTTCCATGCCCGATGATCTTTATTTTTGTGTCGTCTTCAATAGTGACATGTCTGCCATCTCTTAGAGTTAGCTCATTGAATACATTTTTGTCATCGATCATGTGCTTTGAGCACCCACTATCAAGGTATCAACAATTACCTTTTTCCTTGGTATGGAGACATATCTACATCACACAATGATACACAATTGCATTTTTAGGTACCAAAAATTTCTTGGGTCCTTTGGGGTTAGTCCTTGAAAATACGGTTCCTTTTGGAACCCATACTTTCTTAACAACATATGGTGTTCTATAGACATGTTGATGATGCACAATCCTAGGATAATAGTTCTTGAAATTTTTAGGATGACTTAGTTGTGCATGTCTATAATTCTTTGGATAATAATTCATAGGATACATGTTTATAATGTGAGGAATATGCATGTCATTTCTAGGAAATGTATGATGATGATTTCTAGGATACTTGTTTGCATTATTATGAATATGCATATTATTTCTAGAATAACCATGATAGTAATTCCTAGGATATGCTTGTGCAGTGTGCAAGTCTTGAGTATACATGTTATTTCTAGGATGCATATGATTGTTACTCCTAGGATGTGTATAAGCATTTCTTGAATGAGCATACATATAAGCATGAATATTTCTAGGATGCTTCATTCTTGTATATGCATTAGAATTAGTATTTCTAGACCTATTAGCATTCATTGAGGGAATGCTTTTGACCTTGCTAGTGGTCTTTGAACTAGAGGCTTCATTCACACATGATGCTTTTATAAATAAGCTCTTTTTTTATTTTTGTTTGCTTAATGGAGAATATCCTAACCCGGATTTTCCTCCACTTAATCTTTGGCAAGATAGCCCTTCATCAAGCTTTTCTTTTCAAAGTATGAGTCTAGATATTGTGCCATTCAATTCTAATATCTTCTTCTTTAAGTTTTCATTTTCATCTTTAAGAAAATCTTGAGAAAAATCATAAAACAATGAAGATAGTTTATCTTTTTCTTCTTTTAGATTTATCATCTCTTTAGAAAGAGATGACACTTCTTTATTAAGAATAGAGTTCCTAGAATCAAATTTCTTTAATTCTTCATACATTTTATTTATGATTTCTATTAATTCTTCACTACTACTAACAATGTTATTTTTTGAAGAGGGAGAAGTCCGTACCTCATTTTCATCATCGATTGCCATAAGACATTGGTTGTCAATTTACTCGTATCTGATCTCTTTATCTGAGGAGTCTTCTTCTTTGTCATCACTCCAAGTGGTTGCAATCATAGCTTTCTTCTTGAAGCTCTTGTATCGTTTTCTTGTAGCTGTACAATCGACCTTGATGTGACTGGGCTTATTGCATCCATAACGCACAAGTGGTTCCCTTTTTGAAGTGAGATCCTTTGTGTAAAGTTTCTTACTTTTCTTCAAGAATCTGTGAAACTGTTTGGTGATTAAAGCCATCTCACCATCTTCTTCGCTGCTCTCCACCTCTTCTTCCATTTCTTTTTCTTTGTTGCTCGTAGAGGCTTTGAGAGCAATCACCTTTTTCTTCTTCTCATCATCATTGACAATATGATTCGTTTTTTCCATCTCATATATCAATAATGACCTAAGAAATGTTTCGATATCAAGTTTGTCGAGATCTTTGGCCTCCTAAATGGCCGTCTTCTTTGGTTTTCAAGTAGGTGGCAGAGATCTTAAGATTTTTGTCGTTAGTTTAAACTCCTCAATGTTCCTACCAAGAAAGTTCAAACTGTTAACAATAATTGTGAAACGTGAGTGCATTTGAGAAATTGTTTCATTAGAAGACATTTTAAAAGATTCATATTCGGATACTAGCATATAGATTTTTGATTTTTTAACCTCACTAGTTCCTTCATATGTAACTTGCAGTTTATACCAAATCTCCTTAGCCGAAACATATGCAAAATTTTTATTATATTTTGAAATATCTAAAGCACAATGTAAAATGCTTGTAGCTCTACTATTGAGAGACATCATTCTACACCTTATCATTGAACTCAGTTTTGAGTTTAGGCATTGTATGATTGATTTCTCCAATAGTTATTTCCTTTGAAGGAATTCTAGGTCCTTTCTTAGTGACTCTCCATAGATTATAATCTTGTCATTAGACAAAGATTTTCATCATGTTTTTCCAATAGTTATAGTTAGAGCCATTGAACAAGGGAGACCTAGTGTAGGAATGTCCCTCAGAATAGCTATTTGATGTCATATGATCAACTCAATGATATTAAGCCTAAAATTGAGAACGAGACTCTGATACCAATTGTAGACTGAGGTTCCAACCCAAGAGGGGAGTGAATTGGGTTTTTAAAAACTTTCACTAATTACTCGTAAGTCTACAAAAACAGTTAAGTACACAAGCGTATAAACAAGTAAAGTGCTTTAAATAAAAGAGTTTAAGGAATAGGAAGTGCAAACTCGGTTTATAGTGGTTCAACAATATTAGATTCGTTCCGACCCTACATCCACTCTTTTCAAGGAACCTCCTTAAAATAATCCACTAAAACTCTTAGTCGTACAAATTCACGGGTGTTACACAAACCTTACAAACAATCCTTTCCTCTCGGAAGCTAATCTCTTCCTTTCGGATGTTAATCCCTTTACAATAAACATGAGTTACTGTAAAGTAATTAGTAAAGAGATATCAATGAATGCTTTTACAAATGAAGAATATCTCTTTTTCAAAGCAAAGCTTGAAGAATGACTCAACAATAAATGTTTCAAAGCTTTTGTGTATTAATGAGCAAAAACTTAATTGAATGTGTAATCTTCTTTTTTTAAATGCTCATTGGAGTGAGTTTATATAACCTTAAATTAATATAACCGTTTGGTACTGACTTGGTACGTTTTGGTACATTAAATGCTCAAGTCTGGCGCCTCAACAATCATATTTTTCGAATTACCAGTCAACTAGGTCTTAGTACCAGTCGATTGGGTCAAGTGAAAAGACTCACTTTTTAAGGCAGTGTGGAGTACCAGTCGACTGGGTCATTAGTGTCAATCGACTGGGGACATTCTGTCCAGATTGCCAGTCGACTGGTATTGATCACCCAGTCGACTGGGGACATATTATCCCATATCCCAGTCATCTGGTATAGGGATCCAGTCGACTGGGTTACCCTTTAACCCAGTTTTTCAAGTTTTGAAATGTTTTTGACTTAAAAAGGTTTGAATGAATAGTTTTGTCAAAATACTTTTACAAAAGGAGCCATAAGACAAGCTAGTTACATGAACAAGTGCAATTTACAACTTGTTTCACTACCTTATTCTTATACTAGATCTTCTGTCTTGACTTGGTGTCTAATTCGAGTTGAGTTCTTGCATCTTGATTCTTGGTTATATGTTTTTATCGTTTAAAACACTTAGATAACATTGTTAGTACAATTAGAGTTGTGTTTTGTCATTATTAAAATTTAGATGAGGGTCAGGTTATTTAGTTATTAAATCATTAAGACAATTATTCAAGTAAATATGCCACCTCAATGAATTTAAATCTAAGTGGGAATGGGTGGGCAATAGGGTATGGGTAATTTTTGCCACTCCTAATTGACCGGTAAAATCCAATGGTGGTTCGCGATAATAACCCTAAAAAACTAACAAATATTATAAATTAAAGGTGATGTTATTGGCACTTAAAAAATTGTTATTGTCACTTTTCATGTTTTATTTTGGTATTTAAACTTACGACAGCCCTAATTAATTATATTCTCAAAAGTATTGAATTTCAATTAAAGATAGTATTGTGAGTTAAATAAACAAAAGTGTGCCAATAACAACATGTTTGGAGTGCTAATAACACCACCATAAATTTTTTAAAAAAAAACTAGAGAAGAATAACGGGCAAGCCGGGTATAGACAATTAACTCATCACAAGTCACTAGTCCAACAGGCATGGATAAAAAATACCCGATTTTTAAATAAATCAATTTTTTTACACTTACCCAACCAAAATTTGTGAATTCGTAAGTCACCCACTAATTTTTTTTTTAAAATCATTTTAATAATGAAATGATGAAAAAAGGTGCTTGGTATTAAATATAAACAATATAAAAAATTCTACAATTTTCAAAATAAATACAGTTCTGTTTCTAACTTGAAAAAAAATTCTTGTACATGTCAAGTTGGTTGACTCATCTTAGACATATATATAGATACATGTCTCATTTAATAAAAGTAAGATAACATCTTTTGAGAATATTTTACCTTTATAGTCTAAATAATTCCGCTGAAGCTACAATACAAGCAGCTCATAAACATTTTCATATAAAAGAGACTCGAGCTAAAAGGTCAATCTGTTTGATTCGCGGATAATCCACGTTTTCATCGATACGGCTTGCGGGTCTTATCGGTCCCGGCCAAAATTTCCACCTCTAAGGAAAACCCATGTATTAGACACTTGTAACCGTCTATAATATTTAGATAAAAACTGCAAAACTCTTCTACACGACTACGCCTAAAGATCCACTAGTTAGGGTTTTTCACTCTCTGCTCGGCTGTAAAAATAAGCTTCTTAGGGTTTCAAATTTTGCCGTTGCAGACAGCTTCAGAACACGAAAACAATGACGACAGTCGTCCCTACCTCCGAGGAAGATCCAGCGCTCGCCGTCGTTCGTTTCACCTCTGAGCTTGCCTGGGCCGATGCCGGTCCGGAGGTACTATTTCTCACCATTTATATAGCAATATTAAAATAACACGTGTGTATGTATATGCTTATCATATATTTTTACCTTATCGCGTTTGGCTAAAGGTTAAAATTATCAATTTGAATTTATTGGTCCTTTTCTTTATTGGTTTTGGCATTTTATCGGTGTGTGTTCAACATGTTAAATTTGACTACTTGTGTGATTTTTTTTATTGCATTTAAGGATCTTTGTATGAATCTCTCATTTGGGTATACGATAACTTTTTGAATTTCAGTTTTATGCTACTCACTCGATAGCTAGTACCGTAATTCCCCAAATCAAACGGAATAGATGTATGGTAAATTGGTAACTAAAATAATCTGGTGAACTTATACGAAGTGTTATTAGCTGCTCCACGTTCCTTAGCCCAACACAGTAATGTTATTCAAAGTTTTTTTTTTTTGTCTCTTAATGGGTTTTTTCACAGTATGTTCTTGCATTTGGTAATTTGTTTGTATTAGGATATTTCTTGTTTACTTCTCAGATTGCGGAGCCACAAGTTACCAGGCTGTGTGTAGAAGCTCAAGAATGTATTGTCATGGGCAGATGGTTGGATTTGGCCTCGTTGATGCTGACATCAGCTGACTTGATATTTTCCAAGGTTTCTGAGAAAGGTGTGATTTGCTGTTGTGCTCATTAATGTATTCCTTGCTAAAAGTAATAGGTGTGTACTCTGATGCCTCACTATACATTTTATGGTATAACAATGTACCACCAAATGTATTATTTTACCAGAAAATGTATTTTTTCCCAAGTCATGATAGATTCTACCAAAAGTAATAAAAGGAAATGGCATTATGGTTATTTCAACCAAGACGGTGAAGTAAGATCTTTTAACTGCGGGTTTTAGCGAATAAGTTATGCTAATTACTTGTATTACATTACCTACTTGATTCGAGCTTTGCCAAATGAGGTGGTGGATTTTTAAGGTCATCTATGACACACTTTTGGGGCGGTTACATATGAATCGTTCTCTTTCTGCGTGAGTTTTGTTGGTGTGATAAAATATTAGAATTCGAGTATGCTTATCTGTTTATTGACTAGGAGGATACTTGTTAGTATGTGGCTGCAAATTTGTACATTCAAAAGTTGCTTACATATTAGACTTAAAAGGCTTACATCTCTATTCTGTTTTCATATCTCACCGGTAGTCCTTATTTGTTCTTTCTAGTAAACAAGCCTTTATTAAATGACAATACAAAGGAAAATAACGTGTGCTTCTGTTCTGAGCTTGTTTTTCTGTTAAATAGAAATAAATGATGAAGCAGTAATGCTTCTCAAGCTGTATCTACTGTTTTTCTGTGATTTTCAATGTCAACTGTTGGCAGCTTGGCACAGAAAGGGCTGAAGCTGATAAATTTACATTGGTAGTTTGCAGTGTAGATTTAGATTAGGTTTCTGCACAATTCTCTTTTTTTTGTGATAATTTGCTGATGTTTCATTCTTGCTTTGCTGTTGAAATTTAATACAGTTCTCATCTATGAAAAACATGGTCTTGTTGTTTCTTATACCAGATCTGGAGTGTATATTAACCGTAATCTGCAATCTTGTCTCGAAGCCCAAAAGTCCAGATGAAGCACTTGAGATGGCAAAACTTATATCTACAAAGGTCACTCAACAACCAAATGACAAGTCTGCATTGCGCTTAAAGATGTAATATGACATAATGACTGCTTTCTTAGCTTATAAAATATAAATGTGAAGCCATTTCTTATTTTGTTGAGTTTTTTACCAGATTGTTCAATCTCTATAATCTGCTGGAGAACCCATATAGCCGTTTCCATGTATACATGAAAGCCCTCAATTTGGCAGTGAGTGGAAAAGTCACCGAGTATATTGTACCTTCTTTCAAAAATATTGATAGTTTCTTGAAAGAGTGGAATATTGGGGTCCAAGAACAAAGAGAACTCTTTCTCAGCATCGCTAATGTACTGAAAGAAAGTAAAAGGTATGACACCAAGGGTTTATTGCATCGCGGTTGTGGAATTACATTTATCTATATTTTGTTCGTTATATGCATTGTAATTGTGCAATGGCTTCTTATGTAATTTCAGCTCAGCAAGAGAGTCTTTCAAATTGCTGACTAAGTATTTGGCAACTTTCTCGGGTGAGGATGCCTATACCATGAGTGAAGCCGAGGAGGAAGCTGTGCGCACAATTATAGAATTTGTGAAGGCACCTGACATGTTTCAGGTATCTGAAATTCTCATGAATTCCAAGAATTTGAGCTGCTGTTTATATCAAATTTTACATGGGGCATGCCTTTACTTTCACTGTTGTAACGGTCTTTGAAACTTCCTTCTGTGTTCTATCAGTTTTTTTTTTGTCTCCATGGCGTCGCTTGCCTTGATCAATAGTTCTTTAATTCGTTTAGTCAGCATAGGCTTTACATGTCTTCCATTATTGTGGTGGCTCTGTGTTTTTCATAGTGCCATCAAATTGTTCAAGTGATGATTAATGGAGGATTTGAAGTTCTGAATATGTCAGTTAGTGTTACCTGGACCTTTGACACTGCTTTACCTATTGACATCAAAGACATTGCTGAACTGTATGATTCAGATGCTAAGGAATAACAGACTAGAAAATTGTTAAACCCTATGCTTGATCAGGTTACATACCTCCACACCCACACCTAAGTCCATGCACAATAGATGTCAATGTGATTCTTTCATGTGGGAGTTTTTCATGCTTTTGGGCGGTATATTCCAATTTACTTTTGGATGATTTTAATGGTATCTTCTACATGTTTCATTGTGCTCTCTCTCTCTCTCTATATATATATATATATATCTCTCTCTCTATATATAATTATAGTTCTGTTGCTTTTTCTCTTTAAGGGTCTTGACTTTTACATCTCTTCATTCTTGCAGTTTGCAGTTTACAATGACTTTTGCCGTGTTTTGCAGTTTTTTATTTTCTTTATTAGCCTGCATATAGTTGCTTAGAAATTATTTCCTGATGTTGCATTGCAGTGTGATTTGTTAGATATGCCAGCTGTAGGGAAATTGGAGAAGGATGCTAAATATGCTTTGGTATATCAGCTACTGAAGATCTTTCTGACTCAGAGGCTGGATGCCTACCTGGAATTTCAAGCTTCAAATTCTACTTTACTGAAAAGCTATGGTAATGTCTTTAATATTGTGTCATTTATTAGCTTGTTATATTGGCCTAGTTTCTCAAAGTTGAAATTGTTTCCCCTCTGCTGCTTCTTGTTCTGGTGTAGGTCTTGTTCATGAAGATTGTATAGCTAAGATGAGGTTGATGTCATTGGTGGATCTTGCTTCTGATGAATCTGGCCAAATCCCATATGCCCTTATCAGGGATTGTCTACGGGTAATCTTCCGTCCTGCATCCACAAAATTAGCTATAACACTGTGATTGCTCACCGGTGCCAGTATGTTTCCAGATCAATGATGACGAGGTAGAGTTGTGGGTGGTTAAGGCAACAACTGCAAAGTTGATTGATTGTAAAATGGACCAGATGAATCAAGTTGTAATTGTGAGGTAAGCTCTCTCTCTTACACACTTGGTCACACACACACACACACGCACATCTCTATCTGTAATCCCTTCAGTTATAATTTGCCGCAGTTGTACTCTGATTTCAGTACTTCAGCATTTACTTTAGTTAGTAAACGTTAATTCTTACTTAATTTGATTTGCAGCCGTTGCACTGAACGTTTGTTTGGGCAAAAGCAGTGGCAAGCTCTTCGAACAAAGCTAGCAACATGGAGGGTAAAGAATTTCCCATTGTTGTTTCATACTTTACATCCATTTTCTTTCAATTTACCACCTTCTTTGTAACTGACACAGAACAAACGCATTTGGTTTACTTTATCCAGCTGCACCCTGGAAGAAGATTTCAACTTTTCTCTTATAATTCAAACTATTTTCCGCTACTGCCAATCTTACCGGAATTAATCTTGACAAGCTTATCTCTTAGAACATCATAAAAAAGCTCTATTTTATCTAGTACTTACTCAAAAAGTTAAAAAAAAGAATGAAGGTTTTATTTGTTCAAATGGTTCATACTTTACTATAAAAAAAGCTCTATTTTATCTAGTACTTAGTCAAAAAGTAAAAAAAAAAAAGAATGAAGGTTTTATTTGTTCAAATGGTTCATACTTTACTAGTAAGTGATTGCCGTTATGTTGCCCTTTTGCAGGGTAATATTGCGAGTGTCATCACCACCATTCAAGCAAACAAGGTAACTGAAGATGGCTCCCAGGCAGCGCAAGGGGTGATGATTCGTTAAAAGAGTTTTTATTTGAAAGAATCATCTAAACGTAGGTCAGACTTTCTTGTGGGGGATGAGATTAGAGTCCCTTGTGTCTCTAAATTATTTTAGTTGGAACGGAATCCAAGTATTGGAAATTTTGACAGTGAAGTCATTTTGATCTACATTTGTCTACCATTCTGCTCTTTTACATGGATGGATTGTGTGTATTCTTTACAAATTCAATCTTCAGCTTTTAGAAATCTTGTTATAAACTTGGCTCTACTTATTTCAGTCTGGTAAAAAGCTGTTTACTAGTATTAAATGTTACGAGTACTTGTTAAATATTGTAAATGGATAAAAATCTTCTTAATATTCAATACAAAGGTGATATCACGATGCATGTGATCGGTCTTCATATTAAAGCCTTTTGTATTAAATGACCTTTAAAAATTTGTAAAGATCAAAATATTCATGTCACTGATCGTCAGTCTTATGAAAAATCTTAAGATGCATTCTGTTTTTAATTTAATAAAAAAATGTCTAATTTTTGTTTTCAGTTTATCAGAAAACAGTACTGAAACAGACTCTTTTGTTCTTTAAATTTGATCCATTTGAAGAACAATTTTGTGTGTTTAGATGTCTTACATGTTTCCAATCACATTTTGTTTCTTTTGAAAACTAGATGGATCGTTTCACAAAAGCAAATGCACGCTAGGTGAAAACTCTGTTGTGCAATCTATGTTGCTATGGTACATTTATTTTACATTTCGATTCAATCTTTATATGGACAGCCATTGCAGAAAATTGCTCTTTTCTGAGCATGCTTTTAAGTAATCTAAATATTTATTTCAGTATAGAACACTGTTGACTTCTGCAAAGTAAGAAATTTTAAGCAGGTCCATTGATTGGTCCTTCACATGAACTTAAAAGAGGAAAAACCAGGTGACCAATTTCATTATCCAATATATTTCACCGTCACTTGCTTGGACATTCTTTGACCATTTAAGACTACACTGAGCTTTTTGATCCTTGTAGTTGCCTCCTCACTAGTGCAGTGTAGATACCATCCATGCTGAGAAGCTCTTCATGGGTTCCACATTCAGCTATCTGACCATCAGATATGACGGCGACACTGTTTGCACTTTTGACTGTTGACAGCCTGTGTGCTATGACAAGAACAGTCCTGCCCCTCATCAAAGATTCCATCGCATCCTATGAAGTTCATGAGAATTGATTACTTGTATTATGTGAAGAAATAATTTAATCATATAGGCTAAACTGATCATATTTTACAAGAAAGAAAAATTTCCAACTAAACTAGGTGGGCTACTGGTGAAATAGTTGTAAAGATTTTTAACACAATCAGGAAGAACAAAGAAAAAGGGTTCTAATATGTGGAGTAACAATAGGCTTAAACCAAGGAAAGACTTTCATGTATAAACATTAAGACCAACAACCAACTTTCGAGGTCCATGAAAACAGGAGACCCCTTTATTTTGCGTCTTTTTCCCCTTTTCTTCACTTTTGGAGGGCTGGGGGCCAGAATGGGTTTAGCAGGAAAAAAAGGAGACTGGGTTTAGAATGTGGACAAGAAGAAAAAAAACAAAATGGGATAACAGAGACCTTTTTCATAAGTAAAAATTCAGAAAAGAACATATGAGAATATTGTGTAGCTCTAGTGAAATTGATGACAAAATCTCACTAAATCAGTTGGTCTTATTAGGTACAACGTAGAAGACCATAGGAATTGAGAAAGGACAGATCATTGATTATTTTAAATGCACAGGATGGAGGAGCAAATGAAGATAGAAGAGATTGTAAATATATGTGCCTGAACCTAGAAAGGAAAACAACAATTAGACTGTAGTTCCCAAAGAGAAACATGAGACAGATATAGTCAGATTAGAAAATTAGAACAGGTAACAACTGGAAAATTCAATAATGTGCACATGCACATGCTCAAACAAGTATGGTACTATTCCTTTGACTCATTAGGTTCATCGCTTAATGCAATCGGCGCTTCTCAAATTCATGAATTATCAAAAACTGCCAATCTCACCTGAACAAGGTATTCACTTTCAGCATCCAGAGCACTCGTGGCTTCATCCAAAAGCAAAACTTTTGGATTCATTAAAAGTGCTCTTGCAATTGCTATTCTTTGTTTCTGGCCTCCCGACAGGCGCAAACCACGTTCTCCGACAACAGTTTGATACTTTTCAGGAAACTTTTCAATGAATTCATGTGCGTTTGCCATTTTCTGCAGAGTATTCATTGCTTTAGTAGCATATATATAGAGAAAAACAAAATTTCTAAAGATGGGTTACTTGTAAAAAGAATAATTGAAAGGTGATCAGAACTTACAGCAACATCTTCTATTTCAGAACTGCTAGCTTTGCCATCAAACCCATAGGCAATATTCTCTTCCACGGAACAATTGAAAAGAACAGGCTCCTGACTGACTATGCTAACCTGTATCAAGGAGAGTTGGGAGTTTAAGAAGTTTCAGGATACTAGAATAATCAAATTTCATGCAAACCATGGACAACCTGAACAAAGGAAGAAAGAGAAGGAAAGAAAAAAAGGAACCATGGATGCATAACCGGCAATGTGTGAACATTTAGTATTCTACAGAGTTTTTACATCATTTGCATGAATTTGAAAGGATGATGAAACATACAGTGATTTTACTGCTTAAAGACTGTTGTATTAAAAAAGAAAAACAATCCAGTATTGTGTTAAAGCTGAGTAAAAACAGTATCTCTTGCCCTAAAAGATGAGTAGAACATTCACATGAAGTAACTTCTTTTATTCATTGCATGTCAATTCAGACAGACAAATAGATCATAATATATGCTTCACAGGTCATAAATTGAGTTGATAAAAGTAGACCTCCCATATCTCAGGGGCGATTAAATGTCCAGAACAAGATTGTTTAGCTGTGTAGTTAGTTTCAATGAGAAGAATCAAGAAGAGTTGTACTGGACAAACTTTCAAGAAGGAGAATAGGTGAGATTTATCAAGTCTTGTTTCCCACTCATGATGAGCTTTTATTGTGGTATAATCTCATGATGTAAACAACCGAGCATAGATCATGGAGAGACCGCTGCCATTTTCTATTCATTTCACTTGATTTAACTGGAGCTTGTATTCTGGTTGTCTCTGTATTAACACGGCTTCATTCCCCTTGGTGCTGTTAGTTCTTTATTTTGAAGCAAGACATACTACAGTAGCTTCAATAACAACTTACACGCATGAAAATGTAAATAATTAGGAAAGAAATTACCTTGCTGTGAAGATAGTCATGTGAAATTTCCATTAAAGAAACCCCATTTAGCAAAATCTTTCCCTTGAGAGGATCATAGAACCTTTCAATTAAGTTGGCTATAGTGGTCTACAAATGCACAGAAAAAGAAATAAATTGTAACATGTAATACACTCAATTCACCAAAAAATGACAAGTTTCTGGGCATGCTCCAAAGCGAAGGGGTGGGGGAATGAAAAAAAAAGGCCATTGTATACTTTGTTACCCAAGAAAAGGAAAAGAAGAAAAAGACAATTACTTTTCCACCACCACTTGGTCCTACAAGGGCAACTTTTGAACCAGGCCTCAGTTTTAATGATATTCCCTGCAATTTAAACAATGGTTGTTAGACAAAGTCCCAAAGTTCAAAAAATTAAATGTCATTGCCCTATTTATGCACATAACCATAGTTTCCTTTGCATGCTATGCTAAATCTCTTCCCACATAGATTCAAACATTTATGATCCTTCAAGTTGAACTAGTCATGTCAAATTACTTGTAAGATTTCAAATTCTCTTTTCACTTCCAACTTGTAGGCAACAAAAGAAAAAGGAAAAAAGAGCCAAACTGAACCCTTAAAATGTATCTTCTATTCCCTCTATATACGATCTTCTTTCAGTTAAGTCCTAGAGCCTAAATAATCATAATATCGCATCAGTGCATGTTACAGAGTATTAATTAAGAAAAACACGATTTATTAGAAGAAAATACAATTCTCGATCTACATGGCCATCATATTCAAATTTACACATATATGTAATCGAGAGAAATTTATTACCTTGAGTACCATATGACTGGGGCGAGAAGGATAAGAAAACCAGACATCGTCC
Organism: Bretschneidera sinensis; assembly: GCA_023935145.1. Classification (NCBI taxonomy): domain Eukaryota; kingdom Viridiplantae; phylum Streptophyta; class Magnoliopsida; order Brassicales; family Akaniaceae; genus Bretschneidera; species Bretschneidera sinensis. The sequence goes on from CM043699.1 coordinate 29,501,445, forward strand.
AATTCCACATCCCCATCAGGATCGCTGCCACGAAAGAATGGAAATATCAAGAGGGTGCTTGTTTGATTTGAAGATTTTGATAGATAACTGTTTTTGACTATGAAGGTGTGTTAGGTGTGAAGGGTAATATCAAATGATTGGAATATAAATTTTAGAAAAAGAAATGACCAAAGTTTGACTTTCTGTAAAAGGAGTTATTGTGTCTCTGTGCTCTGTGTTTGTGTGTGTGTGTGTGAGAGAGAGAGAGAGATTAACTAACCCCACAGGGCATTTATCTCCCGATTTTGGCATGATTGAGACGCGATCCAAGAGCTGAAAAACTCTTCTACTTGCCCCTGCAGCTTTCATTGCAGTTGTGTATAATCCAGACAAAGAGGATACGGAGGACCCAACTGCAGGCAGAGACATCTAGCAATTTGAATATGCAAGTAAAAACGAAGCTTCCAAAGAAATAAGCCATTCACAAGCTACCAAACAGTGATATTGAGAACATGCTGGCATAGGCTTAGAAGATTATTTCAGTGTAAACCGACAAGCATCAGATGTGATATTAACCATCAGAAGAAGAATGAAGATAAAGATTCATGTAGACATTGGGTAATAAAAAGTAGTCGTTACAGAAGCTTTATAACATTCATTACTGTTCGGCATTGAAATCTATCACAATCATACTATTTACCGCATTTGACATTCTTTTACTAAAACAGTTATAAGAACTTGTTTAAATTTGCCAGGACTGGAATTTTAGGAAAAGATGAAATCAAGTCCTAAATTCATGCATTTTGCAGGCAACAAGGAACTACCTGTGAGGCTATAAAGAATGAAGGATGTAAGAGCGCCCGCAGTCATGGAGCCTGTTATTGTCAAGTACGCTCCATAAATCACCACAACAATAACAGATAATGTCGATGCCGCATTTAGTCCTCCAAAAAATAGACCAACTACCCTCTGTGGTGCAAATAGTAAATATTGCAAGCTCAGAGAAAGAAAAAGAAAGGAGTGGGGGAGGAAAGAAACGAGGTTACATGAAAAAACTCACAGCTTGTTTGAGTCCAAGCTTCAGTGTCTCATCAACTTTCTCCGAGTAGTTTGATATCGCATAACCTTCTTTCGCAAAAGATCTAACCGTCCGAATGGCCCCAAAAGATTCCTAAAGATTGAATTTTCTCATGAAATATGGAATTTAAAGCTAACAGTCTTACCAAGGTAAAATACTGTTCTAGAACCATGTAAAAAATATGAAAAAAGATTCTCCAGGAACTATGGAAATCAGTTGAGAACTATTTTTGAGTCATACATTTCTTTAATCTATGGAAACAACTACTATAGAATCATTTCTGGAAGAGATAATATAACGAAAAAATAGCTTTCCAGTTAATTTCATTCATTAAATCAAAAGCAATTTACTCATAGTTTAATACCCTAAGAGAAGGAAATGTTTACCATTACAACAGCTTTTTTGCATCTTTGATGTTATGTATAAAAATCCGGTCGCACCATCTACTAACTATGGATCTTCTGTTAAATTTTGTGTATGCACGTACAAACACACATAACTTGAAGCACTTGTATATCTAGATTTTTTTTGTACTTGTCCAATTTCTCAAATAATATCAATTATGAGAAAATGTTGCCAGCATATTTGTGCCTTTTCTTTCTCTGTCCCCATCTTTTTTATCTTTTTTTGGTTGCTTTTTGTTCATATCACTGGGCTTTGTTATTGGAGCCTGCCATATAGAATTTTTATTCCTCCATTCTAGAAGACGTACAACTAGGAAAGTAAAAATCAAAGAAATTTCTTCAAGATTCCAGACTAGTAATTATCTAGCTCCTTATTTATCATCTGAACAACCAAAAGCAACATGAAACACACCTTTTAATTCAGTCTTTTGATGGGATGTGAAAGGCTAAACCATACTATTAATTCAGAACCTCCCTAATTTTATTGGTTTCCATACCAGCATACATATGAAAAATTTAAAAGAATCTTTCAATCCATGTTTGTTGACATTTACAAAAAAGAAAAAGAAATATGTTGCCTACAAACCTCAGCAATTGAGGCAGCAACCGCAGCTGCAGCTTGAGTTGCATGTGAAAGTTCACGAAGAAAGCGCCCGAATTTCCGTACTGCAACTGAAATGATAGGTACTACAGCCAAAGCCAGCACTGAGCAAGGATACAGGATATAATGAGCACTGTTCTCCTTTGACAAAAGAGCATTAATGACAATACTTTGGCAGATAAATTATGTACATGTTAACTTCCACGATGACGAAAACATGAAGCCAATGCCAATAACTGCGGTTGTTAGATTCCGAAGTGCCTCAGATAGATTTGTTGTTGCAGCATTCTTAATGATCTGGGTATCTTCAGACAGTCTGCTGAGGAGTTCTCCTGTTCGGGTAACATCAAAGAATGCTATTTCCTGTAGTGCAATTTTAGTAACAACCATTTTGAATGTATTGAATTATGCATTAAAACTAATATGATACAGGAATAAAACTGCTTGCACAACATTATTTTAAAATTATTCCCATGATCACTTGTGGTTTAACATGCACAATGCATAAATGTCACATGAGATAGGGTTAATTACAGTTTGGGAACAATACAGAATGATCCAATAATTTAAAATAATGGATGAAGAAATTATAAATATACCAAATAACAATTCCTGGTTTGACACGTTCAAGAACTAATGGGCCTTACCTGATGTATAAGGTGACTAAATAAGTTCTTTCTCAAACGAGCTACGACCCTTTCGCTGGCAGAAGTAAATAACCATGCTCGAAGTGCTGTGCACAGAGAACTATAGATGAAAAAGAAAAGGAAAAATTGTAAATCATTCTTTATGAAATTTAAATGTTCAAACAAACCACCTAATATAGACTCTGTAAACAATAATGTAATTCTAGAATGTTGCCTTGTGTTACAAAGTATTGGATAGATATAGAGGATAATTGAGACAACTCTTTCAGATGAAACTGTAAGTTTATATACATAATGAATCAACTTATTAGAAAAAGCCATAATCAACCGCACAAAGAGAAATGATTAGAAAACTTAAAACAGATCAGTGCATTCACTTTCCATACAAAGAGAGTAAATTCGCGCCTAAATTACAGCTTATGATGGAACAAAACCACACTCAACAGCTAATTTAATCCAGTTAAGCCAGAATTTTGCTTGCACCAAAAAAAGAGAAGAAAAACCTTACTTGCAAACTCCTCAACCAAAATGTCACAGTGACCTACGGGATTTTTTTTATAAGTAACAGTGACCTACGGCATAAAACTAGTATAATAATTACTCATTTATTTGACCACATAATATTTAATGTTCTAGTGTTTCCATAGTGGATATGTACCAAATATATTTCTTAGCAAAAGTTGTGCAATGCAGGACATCGACTGTTCTGGTAATATATTGATAAAAATCAGGAAAACAATACTCAACTCAACTCAACTAAAAAGAGCCTGGTTGGGCTCAGCTACATGGATCATTTCCCCCTAGTTCACCTGGACTAAAACCAACAATCTAATTCTGAGGTAAACTTATGGATCATGCTTCCGTAGTACATTCTGGACCTATAACTCTAGAACCATGGTGATCTATTGGGATGAGCTCCCATGTTATCCTGTCTTCTAAGTCAGGAGGTGTCCAAAGCACACATAACTATGAAATTATTACTCCATGGGATTATAGGTGACCATGTAATTGTTGATATAGCATGATCTGCATTTATAGGTAAAGCTATGGGATTATGACTCACAGGACATTTTGATCCTAATTCTCTGAAGCCATGGTAATATGCTTGGGCTCTTATCCTATTCTATTTCAGGAAGTATTCCAAGCATCCCAACTCCAAGCAATTCCTATTACTTAAAGTTCCTGGGAGTTATTTTTTTTTTTCTTCTTTTTCCGCTGCATAGATGATCAGTTTAATTTATATAATAAATTTCACAACAACTCACTCAATTGGAATTCAATCCATTTACAATAGGAAACATTGAGATTGAGTTCCTAAATGGCCAGAGATAAGAAGACTGAAAATTTCACTTTAATATGCCTCTCTGTGAAAATTTGGTTATAATTGATTAAATCCAAAAACGGAATTAGCGATAATCATCTGGAAGAATTTAGATACAGAAACAGCTGTTGGAACAACCATCTAGTTGAGCTAGTTTGTGTCTTGAACATACAAGTTCATAAGGAACCATGAAACATTAGTGAACAGCAATATAATATAAAGTTGAGGAAAATTCCCTTTAGAAGCATCAAGTAACAAAAAGAAAATATTTAAATGGTATGCATAAACGTATGTCTAATTTTTTATCCCAATATTTAACAAGATACGTTTAATTAATTAGTTATGATTGGTATCAGGACATTTGTGATAAAATATCCTAAATAGTTAAATAAGAAACAACAAACAGTGATAAAAAAAACATTGTATATGAAGAAATAATGCAAGTCCGACATGAGAATATAATTTGGAAGTATTGATCTTACCCAACCACAACTATCAGCATAATAGCTAATATGGTGTTCTTGACAGCATCCAAAGCTTCTGATTGCTGTTCAGGGGTCTTCATTTCTCTTGATACAATGTCTATAATCGTTCCACCATACTTTGGCTGCAATACAGTCATTGTAATATTTTTCAGAAACAAAAACCTTCAATAGGATTGAAACCTAATAGCTTTAGAAAATTACTTAGGAACATTTTGTATGTATTACAGTCCCTTACGGACATTCCCTCCCAGCTTACTAGACAACAAGGGATAGAGCAACAACATTTCCCCGTACATGATACTATCTGCTTGCAAAATGGAGGATCACCGATGGGGAATACCAATAAATTTTATAATTTGATGGTATGAGCAGTATTATAACTGGCGGAAGGATAAGAAGCCCCAAAGTTTGAAATTGCAGAAGGAATGTGGCAATGTGGCACGAATCCAGATAGATGATGTAAGAAGCAATGCTTTTTAGACACATCAGTGACGTGTAAAAAAACAAAGTGATGCAACATAGGGAAAAAATATTTGTTATTTTAGGAATTTTGAATTATTTTCTGGTTATTATGGAATATTTTGTAATTTAGTATTCTTGGGAATCAAATATAGTAAGGATTTAGGATTTGATTTAGTTTCCTATTTGAATTATGTTGTGACTATATAAGAGCACCTCTATTAGGGTTTTTGAAAAAGACTTTGATTATGAAATAAACTATTGAGTTTTGGTTATCTTCCGTCTCTTTATCTCTCCTCTATCTTGTTCTTCCTTTCTTTTGCCCTAATTCTTCTATCTTTGGCTCTTTGTTTCCTCTAATATTCTCCTTTCTTCTAATTTCCTTTCTTTATCTTCTTCTTTTTTTTCCTTCTCTTTTTATTCCTCATATTTCTACTTCTCTTGTTACTGTCCTACATCAATTGGTATCAGAGCCAAAATTGATCCACTACCTCTGTCTACTACTATAAACCTGTTTATTTATTTATTTTTAAATGATCCCTTGTTGTTACTAATACCACCCAATCGAGACAAGCATATGACATCCAACCCATCTTGAGAAACAAGAAAAATGAAGAATCAAAGACCATTCTCATGGAGTCGCCAAAAGATAAACAAGAAGCTTAAGTGGAGCAAGATAAGAAGAACACAAAATGCAGCTCCTTTTAACCGGATACTTTAGGCATCATTCCTATTTTCCACTTGAGACGTCACATCCAGAAAATTTAGGTCTTCACTGTGCATGCCCAACGGTCGAGATTCTTTATCCTTCACCATTTCAAAACTTGAGGTCAAGTTTTTCGTAAGTGGGGGAGAATGATGCAGCAAAGGTAAAAGAAGATTTATTATTTTAGGATTTTGAATTATTTGTGAGTTATTATGGAATAAGTTGCAAGTTAGTATTCTTGGGAATCAAGTTGTAGTAATTTGTGAAATTTTAGTTTAGAAAATTAAGGATTTATTAGGATTTGATTTTGTTTCCTATTTGAATTATGTTTGGTGCCTATACCGGAGCACCTCTATTAGAGTTTTTACTTAGACTTTGACTATGAAATAAGCTATTGAGTTTTGGTTATCTTCTGTTTGTTTATCTCTTCTCTCTCTTGTTCTTCCTTTCTCTTGCCCTAATTCTTCTACTCCTATTTCCTCTAATATTCTCCTTCCCTCTAATTTCCTCTATTTCTCTCCCTTTTCTTCTCCTCTCTCTTTATTCCTCCCATTCTTACTTCTCTTGTTACTGTCCTACATCACAAGGAAAGCTCCTAAGGAGTCCACAAAATGAGGTTCATTCAGTATCAAGTCATCTCAAAGACTCTTGGTCATGTCATTGCAAATGAAACTATGATGCATTAGGCCATTAAGAAGGTGGTTTCCATAAGGCTCTTAGTGGGCTTCAGGAGCTAATTAGTCACACTTTATGAACAGAAAATTGATGTTTATAAGGTTACCAACTTCATTTCTGTTGGACAAGCTTCCATCATATTAATATGTAGGACTTCTAAGTATTTGGATGTAATGGAGAAGAGCAGGGAAGAGCATGGATGGGGAGGCAAATTAGTTACCTTTGTAGAACAATATTGTTCACTCTCTTTTTAACTTTTATCTTCTTTTCAAACTCAAGCAGTGTATTTTTTTTGTTTGATAAATTAAAGTCAAGTAGCGTATGCAATCATCATGGGAAAAAAGGAGATTGTGGATGGCCACCAGTAGAGAATAACAACATACAATCAGGATACTTGATGTGGATGCTGTCAACAGAGCAACGGTGCCGACAATCAGCTTCCCAGCATCAGGCTTTGCCTGTACCACAGAAATTATTATAATTTATTGCAAAAATTAATGTGACTTCATATCAGAAACAACCACGGATATCTAAACATACCAGTGAAAGAACTCTACAAAATCCAACATTTGCTGCCTGAAATTTTAGAATAAAAAATCAACTCTTCATGGCAGAACATCTTCCAAAAGAGAAATATAAATGTAGCACCAAACAAAATAAACAGCCATTACCTCTACTGCATCTCCATGCTCAAGGTCTGTTGTGGGTACATTGGGCGACTGCTCTTCATTTTCTTTCCTTTTTCCCTGCATAAAATAAAGCAACTCAACTTCCTCTTTTATCAGGACTCAATAGAAAGAACCCTAACTGTCTCTGTCCGATTTAATTCTGCAACATATTTCTTTCGATATACACAAGCATTCACATGACGCATAGCCTTTGACAAACATGCTTCCTCTCATTAATTTAGGATCGAGAAAAACCAATATCTCTGCTTATTTGTGCTTAAATAAACTAAATTGCTTAGTGAGGTTATCAACCTCCAGCAAACTAAAGCATCATGAAACATTAAATTCGAAATTATGATTCATATCCTTCTCCTTCCTTTCTCCAAGATGCAAAATTTGGGGGAAAAGAGAAACGCCCATAATCAGAATCAGACTCCAAACAACTTCCTTTAGAGAATAGTTAAATTTAAGTAAGAAATACCACACACCGGAAACTGAACTATCTTACAAGATTTCAAGAGCAAACTTCTCCTAAGCCTATAGCAATTAGCCCTTACGTGTTTGTCTAATAACCTAAAATAAGTACAATTCTCATAAATTGGCAACAACAATTGAACACAGCTCCTATCCTGACGTGGTTGTCCGACCAAAACAAGCATTTGCACAAACAACACAAAGTCAACAAACATGACCAATGAAAACAATCTCATTGAAATACGATTAAAAATTAAAAATAAAATACATCGGTTACTCATAAGTATTACTAAAACGGAACAAATCTTCTAATAACTACGAGCTATCAAAAAACGAAGGAAGAGAAAAAAAAAATACCTCCTTGTACAAAAGAGAGACTCTCTCACTTCCAGCACTTGAGATGGACCTTGAGGTCCAATCCAAGTGCACTTTCTTGCCCATCAAAGAATCAAAAAGAAAGAAAAATGGATTTCGCGGGAATCGGGGATTGTTTTATGAAGTTATTGGAGTTTATGGGGTTACCACTCTCCAATAAAGATCCTCGTGAGCAACTGTTACTTTTAAAAGTTAGACTTTGCACTCCAGAAGTCGTTGAATTTTTTTTTTCTTTTTAAGAAAATATTTTTTTCTTGGCTTCTATCAGCATCTACAACGATTGATGCCACATAAGTTCAAACAAAAGAAAAAAGGAAAAAAGTAAATAGAAAAAATGGAAAAAAGGGGAGACGGCTACTAGGGGAGCTATATCTGGGTCTATTCCATTCGGGGGGACCTTTTTTGTTTTTTCTATAACCCTTTTGCCACTTTCAGTGGGATGAATACTCCTTCCCTCCTTTGCCTAATTGCCAACAACTCATGGCTGTATACCAAAAAAAAAAGGCTAATTTCCCTCGTGAGTATTTTTCAATTCAACTCCTAAACTTAAATTTTTGACAAATTACATTTTTGTGATTTTTTTAATATTTAAGAAAAAATCTTGTATAATGGTGAAATAATCTTGTATGCATGTAATACAATGATCAAATAACCTTACATATAATTGTTACTTATATTTATTATTTATTTTGATATATATATATATATATATATATATATATATATATATATGAGGTGTTTGGTCATGTTAGTCTTGTGGGGTTTGAGTTGGTCAAGTCATTCTTAGGTGGTTAAGATAATCCCACTTATTAAGAGATAAGTAAACGTTATATAAATGTTGAAGTACTAATATTTAGAGATGCAATATTAGATATGATAAAGATGGTTATAAATACCATCATTATCTATGCAGAATACACACATTAATAAAAAAACCACGTTTGAATAAAAAGTTAGCAAGACATTGATAACACCAAATTACTGTCTTTGGTTATTGCTGGGAATCGAGCGCCTACTACTGCGCTAAAAGCTATAGCTGTTAACCAGAGTGTAACTCTAATCTTTTAAACCGCACATCACACAAGCGCCACATTTCGATTGTGACTTGGCCTAACCTAGGCCTCCGCCGCGAGACAATTGTTGACAACACCTACCAACATGGTGCATCATCCGAAACCCATGTTTAGCTTCTAATTGAAAATTTTAATGGAGCAAGAATGAAAGAAGAAGATAATGTTATTGAGCACGTTAACAAATTAAAATGTCATCGTAAAAGAATTAGCACCTTTAGGCAATCCCATTCCTGATAAAATGCAAGTGTCCACTATTTTACATAGTTTGCCTTATTCTTGGGACTCAATAGTTGCTTCCATTAATTATTCATCCCAAACTATGACAATGAAAAATTTACCAACCTTGTTAGGAATAGAAGCTGAAAGAAGGTCTAAAAAGAAAACTGATAAATCCCTTTTGTCCATTGCTTCCTTTCCCTCCCTAGAGCCAAAAAATGAAACCTTAAAACTAAAAAAAGGGATATAAAAAGATTTTTTTTTCTAGAAACCTCCACGGAAGGGGTAAAGGATTTAAAAATAATGATGGAAGACACAAAAAATTCAAAGGAAAATGTTATAACTATGAAAAATTTGGCCACCATCAAGTTGATTTTGGGAGCTCTAATGTGGTTACTGAATCACTTTTAGTTTATTATGATATTGGGGCTTGGTGGGTGGATTTTGCATCATCTCGTAATGTAAGAAAGACGAGAGACTATTTCATCAATATGAAAGAGGTTAAATTTGGTGACCACCGTGTATGTATAGGTAACAACACTTACTGTGATATTGTGGGAATTGGAACCGCGAAAATTACGTTACCAGGAGAAAGGAACCTCATCGTTTCTGTAAAAGAGTTTCGCAACGAAATATCGTGTACTTACTGATTCGACCCGAAATTTTCTAGTATTTAGACTCATCTCTAGTTCTTTACACTTCAATCTCGCCAGAGGTTGGACGTGAAATCACAAGGAAGAAAATCACTTGTCACAACCGAAGAACCTTTATGTATCTCAAAGAAATAGAATATGGATTTTCTCTCTCTATAGAATGAATTTTCCAGTTGCCTTTTCTTTCACATCATTCCCCATATATATATTGCCAGGGAGATGGTAGTTATGGGCAGTTGAAATTAACTAAGAGTTGCATGGTTTCATACATACCTCTCAGTTCAAAGTTAAACGGACGGGTTGAGTCGCCCATCATGGGTGCCCAACCTGACCCTTATTTCCTACATCTCCCACTCACATGTGATAAGCTCAACATCGCCCAATAGATCAAGATAGGGAGAACCTCAACATTAAATTTCCTTTGGATAACTTCATACTAGTAAATGGGTCGTGCGACCTGCACTTGGGAGCTCAATACTATGCACCTGTTAGGGATACACAGTGGCTTCAACCCTAAATAAACAAAATAAATTAGAAAAGTGTCTCGTTATGCCCTAAACTTATTTTATTACATCAGTCATAGCATACCTATTCCCTCAAAAACTATGCTAGACTTTACTTTCCTCACCATGTATCCACAATTATGTCCAAGCTCCAATAATGCGACATAATTGGTTGACCTGTGAATATATGTGGTAGATGTAAACAAAAACAGTCTTCCTTCACACTCATGTCTCTCTGTTTAAGACTAACTACTTTCCTAGACATGCCCCTTAAAGCTAATTATTTCATTGCCTTCGGAAACATGCTAAAGTAGCAAACATCAACCTGTCCCTTTAAGAACGTAGTCGAAAGTCACATAAGGTACTAGTTGAGGCTTTTAATTTACATAAGCCTTTGGGTCTTACATAGTGAGGACATAGGGATTCACTCACTCACTTCGCTTTATGGTCGTACTAAGCACGTGTAGTATGAAATACATACTATAGTGGTTTGCTCTTTCTTGATAAAAGCGTATGTCTTTTTAAATTGTATACCACTATACGGGTCTTAGCCTAGTCGCAATCTACATCTTCATGCTCTTATGCTCCTAACTTAAGTTCTTTATTAGTTCACTTATTTGAGTGCCTTAATAAGTACTCACATCCAGCTTCCATCTAGGTTCTATGATTATGGGATGATCATGATTGGTCTAAGTTTTTAATCTTTGGCTCAAGACCTCATATTGACTCTAGCCAAGGCGACTTTTAATAAGGCACACTATTTATGAATTCATCACATTCAGTATATACTTGTCTTGCTTTCATTAGCGTCAAAATAGTATACCAAGTCTCATCTCAGCTCACTATCTCAATGACTGAGGCGATGGCTCGTGTGAGAACCTTTTCTTGGTGACATACTTTCATATGTGTGTTTGTGCTAATGTCAACATGTATGTCTTACAACATGTCTAAAATACATGGAATGAACACTAAATTTATTAATATACCAGTACATTGGTTTTTATTTAATCAATACGCACACCTAGAGTTTTTAATGTAAGGCAAAAACATACCTCCAGGGATAAATTTAACTCAGTTATCTAATGTGTAAACATGTACTATTGGACCACTTTATTTTCATCCATATTGTCTCCAATGTGAGTTATTATTATAATTAATATATTTGGTCCCACCAAGATATTAAGGATCCCACATGTAAGAAATATCAACTTGACTATCAAAGTTGACTGTCACTAATTCTAAGACATTAACGATAACTCTCAGGTTTTCAAAGAACCTCTTAAGCTATACTACCTTTTTTTTTTCACTGTAGTAGATCATGTTATGATCTCAGCTTCCATGGCTAGTCATTTGCAGTGCTCTCAGGTATTTGCGGATCTCTATTGACTATTATCTAATGCTTCTTCCTATTCATAACTATTTACTAGCTCCAAGGCTTAGCAAATATCAAACATAGTATGCCTCTAGCATATAATAGGTTTTCACTAGTACTGAAGTAAGAAGCTCTTCTGTTTTTTTTTATCTTCTTTTTAGGGACTTTCAGACATAATTCAAGGTTTACACATTCATATTTAGATACAATATGTCTACAAGATTGCTATTATATAGACTGAACTTTTTAAAGAGATTCCGTGAATGATCTCTATAGATCTTCAAATCAAATACATAATTGGCTTATCCCAAATCCTTCATTTTAAATTTGAAAGAACAACCATTCTTAAATGGTGACAATCTCCTTATCTTTCTAGCTAATAAATCATCAACATATAATGATAAATTTCCAAATTTATCCTCGGACCTTTTACATACGTATAGTGATTCTCATCGATCACGCAAACTTATAAGTTTTCATATTTCAATGAAATCTCAAATATCTCTATTTGGATGAATACTTCAGGCCATATACAAAAACATTGGAGCTAGCATACTTTGCACTCTTGGCCTTCTAACATAAAAACTATGGGTAGTTTCATGTAGATTTAGTCATTCAGTTCTCCATTGAGAAATGTAAGCTTAATGTCTATCCAATGTTTTCATAAGCTCAGAAGTCTATCAAGTGCTTTCTTAAGCTCAAAAGTGCATCAGGTGCTTTCATAAGCTCAGAAGTTCATTCGGTTCTTTCATAAGCTCATAAGTCCATCCGGTTATTTCATAAGCTCAAAAGTCCATCCGGTGCTTTCATAAGCTCAGACTTATGATGATAATTAGAATGGGGGTGAATAGAGATAAACCTCACAAGCTACACCCTCTTGTAGGATATAGTCTTTCGCCATTAAACATGCCTTTTACCTCTCACTAAACTTATTTACCTATCACTTTTCGGGTGATTTTGAGAACTTGTTCTCATTTACTCTGCAATAGCTAAGAGTTTGACCAAGTCCCAAACATGGTTAGTTTTATCTAAAATCCAATATTTTCACTATCATTTTTAATCTGTTTTCTTTTCTAGGGATGATCTCAAAAATGTATCTCTTAAGTTCATATCAAAGACAAATGAACATTTTTCTAGTTGCTACCACGCAACTATGATTCTAGAGGAAAGCCTCAAACCGACCTCAAATTGAATCACCAATCAATGTATCTCTCCCACTAGGTTGATAAGGTTTAGGAATAACCTTGTTAACCTCATCTTATTTATTGGACATGCTAACATGATTAGGATCTTTCATCTCATAGAGTGAAAATAAACTTATCAGTCTACCCCTATATGAGGAAAAATCGATTTTAGGACATTGCTTCTATCAACTTCAGTCAAACTTCCAGTTTCTTATTTATCAATAAACACATCATTTTGGAGTATTCTCTGTATCTACTAAAGATACACTTCTATGTTTTTTACCCCAACTTTCCAAACTTATGATAATGGCTATGAATACAAACAATTGACCCCCAAGGTCATTAATCGACTTAGAGCAGGTATCAAACCTATTCATAGTCAATTAAATAAAAGTAACTGATAGAAAAAGTATGTGGTTAAGCATGCAGGCAACAATTAAAAATGAATCTCAATAGAGATAGATTGTGCCAATAACTTAACCATTTATAATAGTGTCCTATCCTATATTTCTCTGTAACAACGTTTTGTTGTGGAATTTTTAAAGGAACGGATAACTCTTTCTAAAACCCTTTTAAAAAGTGTCCTAAATCAATTCTTCTAAACCACAAAAGTCCAAATGAATTACTAACAATGAGATCTTAGTTCTAAGTTCTATATCAAATGGTTCTTAGTTGTTTTATTAGCTAGACAAAGTTCACACGTAGGCAATAATAAAACTAGAGAGTGAGCCTAACATGCTGTCACTAGTCAAAATATTTAAAATTTCACACCCAGTGTGATCTAGTCTAGCTTGCCAAATAGATTCACATCAACAATTTACACTGAGAAGAGATGCAGTTATATAAAAACAACCATAATTATGATTATATTACAAAACATGAACCAAATCTAAGTGTTTTGGAACAGTTTAATACATCAACACAACAAAGCAATCTGCTTCTTACAATACATCAACCCCACACCAAAGTAAAAAACATTAAAAGTAGACCTAGAAAGATTAAACAGAAAAACCAACTCCGTCAAATTAAAGTACATGCAATCAGGAGTGAAGTGACCCAACTCACCACAGTTGTAGCAGCTCATTTTGGTCTTGTCCTTCTTACCACCGCGTTTACCCCTCTTGCGCTTCTTGGGTGCTAGAACATTCTCTTTACCTTTCTCATGCTTCAGGCCTAGAGCCTTATACAAACTGGATCCAGTAACACAAGCTTGCCTTGAATATCTAGCAGCTTTGAAGTGCCATCTTCAAGTTCCAGGTGACGCACGGTGTCATCAAAATTTTTAAGTTTCTTATTACGCATCAATCTTAGCTTTCACGTGCTCACATTCCTTAGGCAGAGACTGGATTACTGCATGAACCTCTTGTTCACTAGTTAAAGGGCAACCTTCAGCTTTAAGTGTCTTTATCATGTTGACATCTCAATAAGGTGTTGCCTCATTGAATGATCTAGGCACTTCTCATAGGTGCAAAATTTTCCAATGGGACACCCTAATTTTGGCATAGAAACCTCTATATTTCTTTTTCAAGGCAACAAAGATTTTTTGAGCGGTGTCATACTTCACATACTCGTATACGAGATAATCTTGCATATTACTCAGCATCACCATGCGAGCAATGCTATCATTCTTTTTGCATGACGCATAAACTTTATGATCTCTATCATTATGAGTAGAAGTTCCTTGCTCAGGTTCACTCATGGTGCAATTGATGACTTCTTTAACATCTAGTGCATTAAGGATGCACTGAATCTTTTGGTGCCAAACTTCAAAGTTTTCGCCATTCAGTTTTTCATCCTCATCTAGCTCAGCCTTTACAGTCTTAGGATTCGAAGCCATGCTCTAAATAACTAGATAGAGACATATCACTAATTAAATACTAGCACATTCATAACCTTATTCACACACATTTATTTTGCAGCTAATTCAAATTAATTCGATGATAATTTTACTTAAGACATGGAATTGAAAGTTCGCTATGCTCCCAATCATCTCCCATATAAAAAAGTTCAATCATCATAAATTTAGTCCAATTAGCGCAAAATTTAAGTCCTAGGTGAGAATTCATCTCTACTCTACCAACCTAGAACTCACACTCACTTCATGTATATTAAATACATTATATAACATTCAGAATGCATGATCGTGAACGTAATAAATCATTCTTGAACGAAAAACACTTTATTTCATTCATCATGCAAATAAAATATGTACAAAAGAAAGACCTAAGTTTCACTTCATTAACTTAGATTCATTCATAAAATTATTTATATATCACAAGCTTCTAGTACAATATACATTTTTTTTTTTATCTATTACTTGTTTTCTTATCTTAATCATCCAAGGATCCATCTATCCTACAAAAAAATGAAATTTATTGCACTACAGAGATTTGGAATAACTATGCTAATACAATAGTATGCCTTATTCTTGAACGAAGACACTCTTATGCCAATTCCAACTCACTGGTGACCTTATAAATCTTCGGTCGTGCCTCAGAGTAGTCTTCACAGTTTCCTATTCATCATCCGAAAGGACTTGAACGAACTCGAGCCATAAGACATATAGAAACAGTGAGATCTTCAACTATAACTTTATCTCACTTCTTTGCCACTACATCTACGTGCATATTCATTTAAGGTTTCAGATCCTTCTCATAATTAAGACAACTTCAATATAATTGAAATGTGCACTATATCATAGAGTAATTAGCATCTGTAAGTATGTTAAACTGATACTCAATCAATCATCAAATTTATCCACATGAAAACATATATATGTGCACACAATTTTGATTAAATTCGATTTTAACTGTAGAGAAAAACATAAATCCAAGAACTTTCATGATCTCTCACTGGATACTAATCCCATTAAAAAAATTATGCTAAAAATTAAGTTCGCCACACTCAAATAATGCGCAAATCTTAATTTTAGAAAAATTTCAATTTAAAAAAAAATATTTAACTAAATAATTTTTTTATATTCAAAAAATTAATATTAGATAATCCAAGAAAAATTAATTTCTGAAAAAAATTATAAAAATATCAGAAATAATTTTCTGATCAAAACAGAATTTTCAGGGTCGACAGAGAGGTCGTTGGTCGCCATCGCGCGCCGGCAACCTATTTATAAAAAGGGATGCTCGAAATTTTTCGGAAGGAACTCCACACATCACGTCGGCACGTACATTCCACGCGCCACCCTAGAGACATCGCCTGCTGACCGAACTACTGAATTTCTCTTTGTTTGTAAATGCTTATCATGTTGGTTGGCCCTGTTTCATGGTTTGGTCATTGGAAAGTGATGAGAGTGTGTTCACACTCTCTCTTGCGCATGGAACATTGTGTTAGAGGTTGTCTTCAACCTCCAGACTTATGAAATTTAGCCGAAAATGACCAAATTTTCGGGCCTTATATCTCTCTCTACAATTATCCAAAAAAATGGGTGCAATATACCATTGGAAAGCTTATAAAATTATCTTTCCAACCATATAAATCCAGTTTCATGAAACGAAATGTAAAAATTAGGACAATTTTTCAAAGTTTCTGGTCTTATGGTTAGGGGTTAAATTTTCTCTCTCCTCCATGATAGTTAGACCACAAGATTTTCCAGATTTTATCTGCATACTATAGACTATATTATTCTAGAAAATTACGGCATATAGTAAAGAAATAAACTATTTTCCATTTTCAACCATTAAAACTCCAATTTTTTGGGTTTTATGAATTTACATGTATTTTCTACCAATTATACACGTGCATTCATAGCCATAAAATATTTATAAACCCAAAGAACATATAACCTGGATCTGATACCAATGTAAAAGAGTTTCACAGCGAAATATCAGGTACTAACTTATTCGACCCAAAATCTTCTAGTATTTGGACTTCTCTCTAGTTCTTTACGCTTCAATCTTACTAGAGGTCGAACGTGAAAATCACAATGAAGAAAATCACGTTCTTGTCACAACCTAAGAACCTTTATGTCTCTCTAAGAAATAGAAGATGGATTTTCTCTCTCTAAAGTCTCATTCTCTCTTTAGAATGAATTTTCCAGCTGCTTTTTCTTTCATGTCATTCCTCATATATATATACTGTCGGGGATATGGTAGTTATAGGTAGTTGAAATTAACCAAGAGTTGCATGGTTTCATACATGCCTCTTGGTTCAAAGTTAAACGAGCGAGTTGAGTCGCCCATCATGGGTGCCCAACCCGACCTTTATTTCCTACAATTTCTAATGTACTGTTTGCACCTAATATGAGACATAATCTTCTTTCAGTACCTCAATTAAATGAAAAGGGTTTTGAGGTGAAATTCTATTATGGAAAAGTATCAATTGGAAAACATGGTAGAATTCTCATGTGGGGGACTAAATTTGGTGGTTTGTATCATTTGAATGTTGCTTCTGCTATTAATAATAATGCGCTTGCTAGTTCTTTTGCTTATATTGATTCTTTTGTCTGCATGGATTATTGTTTATATGTTGACGACCCTTTTATTGGGCATATGAGATTATGACATATAAAGAAAAATAAAATGAAAAGAATGGTAAATATGGGATTAATTCCAAATATTGAAATTGATTTTTCTACATGTGAACCTTGTATATTTAGAAAAATAGGTAGGCTTCCTTTTCCCAAAGGTCAGAAATCGAATGAACTTTTAGCTATTATTCATTCAGATGTGTGTGGTCCACTAAATGTTAGAACATATAGAGGCATGGAATATTTTGTGACATTTATAGATGATTTTTCTAGATATTGCTACATATATTTAATGCATAAGACACTTGGGAGAATTCAAAGAAAAAGAAACTCACCTTCTATGTTGAAGGATTACTTTTACTTTTATAAATAAATGAAGAAGATATTCAAGACCCTTTAACTATTGAAGAAGTCTTTTCATCTCAAGATTCAATAAAATGGAAAGAAGCTACACAAGAAGAATTAGAATCCATAATAAAAGTTGATGTGTGGGAATTGGTAGAATTACGCAAAGATAGAAAAGCAATTGATTGTAAATAGATTCTAAAAAAACAAATAAATGTGATGGAACAATTGAAAAATGTAAAGCAAAGTTAGTGGCAAAGGATTCACCCAAAAGCATGGTATAGATTATGAGGAAACATATTCACCTGTTACTAAATTCACTTCTATTAGAATCGTATTGTCGATAGTTGCTACATTAGATTTGGAATTATATCAAATGGATATTAAAACTGCGTTTCTAAATAGAGAATTAAATGAAGAAATTTTATGCAACAACCAGATGGATATAAAACGAAAGGGGGATAAGCTAAGATATATAAGCTTAAAAAAATCATTATATGAGTTTAAACATTGTTCAAAAGAATGGTATTATACCTTTCATAATATAATGATTAATTTTGGCTTTCAAGCAAATTCTTATGATCATTGTGTATATCATTAGAATAGTGAGAGCAATTTCATAATTTTATCTTTATATGTAGATGATATCTTGATTGTGTGCAATAACATTGATTGTATTAATAATATATTTTTTTAAATGAAAGATTTAGGCCAATCATCTTTTGTATTGGGCATCTAGATTATTAGAGATAAAAAAATCTAAAACTCTTAAATTATCCCAAGAACAATATTTTGATAAAAATTTTAAAAAGTTTAATTTGTTTAAATCAAATCCAATGTATACTTCTATCCATAAGCAAACAAAATTATCCAAGAAAATGTGCCTAACAAATGAAGAAGAAATAAGGAAAATGAGTAGTAAGCCATATACTCAAGCTATCAGTAGTTTTATGTATGTTATGTTATGCATAAGACCTGATATTAGTTTTGTAAGCAGATTCCAAACAGAATACACACATAAATAGAAAACCACGTTCCGGTAAAAATCAATTGCAATCCATCCACTAATAGTTCACAAATCTCTCTCATATTAACATTTTTTGTTTAATTGATTTGATTTTCTTCACATTGTAGTTTGGTGCAGTTGATGGTAGGATGTTAAGCCACATTCATTTAGGGTCAGTTTGGTTCACAGACAATATTATATTGGACAGAATTGAGATTATAGTGAGATGAGATTACAAAAGATTAAAGTGGTACTATTTTAATATTATGTTTGATTCATGAAAATGGCTAATTGGTATTAAAGTAGGATAATAAATCAAAAAACCATATTGCCCTCTACTATTCATCATCCTCAACAATTCTCAAAATTTTTACAAGTCTTAAAATTTCACAATTTTCTTTATTATAATTAATTCTTATTATTACTATTTTCATTATAATATTTTTATTATAATAATAAATATTATAATATTTTAATGATGAGAATAATAATAATTATCATTACTATAATATCTATAATTATAATACTTATTATTATAATTCTTATAATAAATAATATTAATATAATTAAACTATAATTATAGCAATTATTATAAGAATAATAGTATAATAATAGTTATTACAATTATTATAATTAAATTATAATGATAAGAATTGTAATAATAATTGTTATATTAATAATTACTAATATAATATTTATAATTATAAAAATAATAATTACTATTATTATGATATTATTATTTATTATAATAATAATAGTAAAAATTATTATAATAATAATCATAACATAAATTTATTATGATTATAATAATAATTAATACTATTATTATAATAGTAACAATAATTTTAATTATTATTATATCTATATTATATTTATAATAATAACAACAATTATATAATAATAATAATAATTATTATTCTTTATAATTATTATTATTATAATAATCATTATTATCAAAATAATAATAATAATTTTTAACTATCTTATTATTATAATAGTATTAATAAAAATAATTATTAAAATAATAATAATAATTGTTATTATTATTATTATTATTACTAAAGAACAAAAGTAGAAGGATAAAAAAAAAATCCCAAAACGGTGGGATCTATCCGATGGAGAGGACGGGACAAAAAAATGGGATTATGATTGATTTTATCCCATCTTAATCCTACATGAGCAATAAATCCATCTAACCAAACATATGACTAATTGTTCATATGAGATTAAAACAATCAAATCTCACTTTAATCTCCCCGACTAAACACACCATTAAAGTTTAAATCAACAATTAGTATTGCACCATAAATTTTTTTGGAGCAAAACGCCCCGCCAAGTAGAGATCTTGTTGGGCCGAAAACTTTTTTTCTATCTCCTCCCATGCATCACTATTCATGACTTGAAGCCATGTCCCCGCACGACCTGTTGGTGTGTGGCAGCACCTACTACGGTTCCTGGTCGTATTTTGCCGTGTGGTTTTCGGTAATACTCACCAGAAAATGGTAAATCTAAAGCCGAGCTCCCTTCAGCCATACAGACAACGCGAGAGGGCAGTCGACTTGACTGAAAGTGATGAACTCAATACAAAAATTTAGATCTCGTTAAGTTGATTCCAACGTACCATAGATGCATTTTTTAAACTACTGATTCATCTGATATCACAAAAATCTATAACAATTTAAAAAATTAAATAAATAACTTTATTGAATCGTTTAATTATTATTTTGTTTGTTTAAGATAAATTTGATTTTTTATCATTTTATCGTAGACCGTACCAACAACACTGGGATTAAACAATAAAGATTTGAATCCACCGAAAAATAAGTTTTTAAATAACTTACTACAAAATTAACAAATTTTGTGTTAATTTTGTAATTAGATAATCAAATTTCGTAAGCCATTAAATAATTTTAGTCGAATAATGCTTAAATAGATTACAGTGGATTCATTAAAACACAATTTTTAACGAATTTTCCTTTTTATTAAAAGAATTCAAAATCGACGAGTAGTTTGCAAAGAAAATTAATCACTGTTTGACAATTGATGGTCATGTGAGCTGTGAATTTAAATACAAAAACAAGAGCCATATATTATGTTATGCACAAGATCTGATATTAAATACAAAAACAAGAGCCATATATATATATATATTTCACCTCTCCTTGGCTGGCTTGGATTAGGGAGGCAGCTACTGTATTGCTTGCTTAGACCACAATCCACAACTGGTTGATTACAGTTGTGGATTTTTGTCATCAACATTTTTATTATTGAGTATAAGTTTTTTTTTTTTTAAATATATAGTAAATTACGATAATATATATGAGGTTAATTCATAGTTATACTTAACTCATTTAATTTCTAAATTATACATCTACTTATCTGTCATTAGTGTTTCGTTAATCGTTTATTAGTCAAATTGTTCAAAATCGTTAAATTGTTCAAAATCTAGTTAAATCTTATGCCGACTCATCAAAACTTATTGAAAACCTAATTTTACTTTTAATAATTTTAAAATCTAATCGGGTCCAATAAGTTTTGATGAGCTAACATAAAATTTAATTAGATTTTGAACAATTGATTAATGAAAAGTTAGTGGAAAGTTAACAACATATAAGTAAGTGCATATTCTAAAAATTAAATGAGATAAGTTAATATAATTTACCATTAAATATATTGTTCTACAAGAAAATATGTCTCATTTTTGAGTGAGCTACCTTATTGTATACTGCAATTTTTTTTATTTACAAAAGTGATATAACCTGCTCACAATCTCTATCTGTTCACTCAACAACCTTCTTTATCCATGAAGGAGTTGATGATATGAGAAAGTGAATTCAAGATCTCAAAGCCCTAAGTACATTTAACTTAAAGCAATAATCATTAAGCCAAAACATTGTTATGCAACTTTTTTTTTTACGAGGAAACTGCACTCAAACATTTCATTTCCTATACATAGCACATGGTATAGTTACTTCTTGAAAGGTTAGTAACTTCACTTTTGAGGTCAGCAATGGTGGCATTCACATATAGGACTACAAATGGGACCAGTAGTTCTACAAGTTGATTTTTCTTTTTGGGCGGTGGGTGGGTGGTCTTCTTTTGGTTGATCTAAAAGCTCCGCATGACACCACATTTTGATACATAGTAAAGAGATTATTAGTAGTAATTGGCTTGTAATTAATCTTTTATAAATTGCTTGTAATCAAGAAGTTTACTTGTCAGACTTATCATTTTCTATCTTTGTTGTTTGAAGTTTATGGTTCATCATGCAAGGTGGAGGTCTCGGGACGTAAATGTCTAACTTTGGAAAAACTGGAAGGCATCTTTTATTGTTGCATTAGGAAAGATTCAATTTACTTTTAATTTTTTTCTTTGAGATCGATAGAGCACTTTTGTGTTTGGAGTCTTTTGATTCAGAGGATTGAACAAATCTTATTGTGTAAATTGTGGTTGTTGCACTCCAAGTGTTCGTCGTAAGTTTTTGTTTTGAGTACCATAGATGGGATGCTAATTCATGAGGATGCTGCTAGTTGAGGGTGCTTTTAATTGGATTTTGGGTTAATTGGTTTTACTGGTCCACTGGGTGGCATTTGTTTTCTTGGTTATTTACTGCTATGTTATCCGGCGTCGAACATGAATACATAATTGAATATCAAATTCGTTTATTTTTTTATAAATTTTTCTTTAACTTAGAGTGTTCAATCCGACTATTAGAAGCTTAACATAGATACGTGAATAATTCATGTAATTATAGATTTACGGTCATTCGTTTGGGGATACAAAATAATGACTCACAGCTGAACCTATTACAACCTGTTAATTAATAATTTGGTATATATTCCAGTAGATGTAATCTTTAATTAGCCATTGGATTTAATTAATTGGTGGAAAAAGAAGGGAAAAAACTAATGGAGCTGTGAATGGAGTTGGATTTTAAATAATAAAAAAACCATACTCATCAACGTACACACAATTCACCAAACAATCTAATGAGGGCAATTTTTGTTGTAAATTGCACCATTGCCCTTGCAGTTTTCAGGTTTCTTTGGATTGTTTGAATGAGGGAGACATGAAGTGTACGGCTTGCCTCTTCCACAATTCACATTCGGTTTATGACGGTTGCCTGTGCCCCCTGTTACAGCTTTTCGAAAGTCAATTAGAAGCAATCTGCTACTAATATCAGAATCCATAAAAAATTCCAACTCTTCATTGTCCGCGCCAATGAGGCATTCTTCCATATTGGAGACTAATTTGCACTGGGCCGAGATGATGGTGGCGCTGTTGTTTTCCGGTGATGAAGTAGTAGCAGCTGTACAACTGTACTGATTACCATCTCTTATGTTGATGATCAGTAGTATGAGTACCCGTGCTAGACATAGAGTACTGCTACTCTTCTTCACATTTGCTGCTACCATTTTTTTTTCTTTTCGAGTAAATTTGTTATTTTCTCTCTTTATCTCTCACGTAACTAATCGGCTGCTGTTTTCGTTGATGATCACATGGATCTTTATTTATAGAGCAGTGCCTCTCCTTTTGGTAAGAAAAAAATGCGAGAGAAAATAAAAGGGAAGGAATCGGAATTTTTTTATTTATTTTTTGTGTAGGACCCATTTTACACGGCATTGATGTTACATCAAACATATAATTAAGAGCTTTTGATCTGACCACTATTTTTTTTACATTCATATCAACAACAATAAAAACCTTAACTTCACTCGCAATTCTAGACACTGATTTTTCTACAATTAAAATAACAATTTATCATGAACAATTAACTAGTAACTTTGCCATCATATTATTATTGATGATCACACATGAGTCTTTGTTGATAGAATAATGTTTTTTTTGTAAGAAATAGTAAAGTTATTCCTACCATTGATCACTTATTCAAATACTTGAATTTAAATTTTATTAAACATTCGTTGTAATGGTTTCATTAAGAGTAAAATTGATAAAATATATAAATTATTAGTAGAGCTTTTTAAAAATTACAAAAATACTAGTCGAAATTTATGGTGAATATAATACTATAAAAATGATCTTTTTTTTTCATACGTAAAAATTACAATTCTTTAAATGAGATTTTCACTTTCTTTTAAATATAATTTTTATTTTGTGAAGTTCATTTGTAAATTTTATAAATTTAAATAACTTAGTTAAAAAATAAATTCATTTATAAATGATTAATTAATAACTTGATGACATTATTAAATCATTATAAAAAATTATGAAAATAATGGTCGAAATTGGTGGTGAGTATAGCACTATAAAAAAATGATCATCTCCTTTTTATTTTCATAAGTAAAAATCACAATTCTTTAAATAAAAGAATTATCAAACAAAAACTATGATAAACTTAACATTGGTGGAATAATATGACTTGAAATTGATACATGAAGCATATGGATAAAAAAGATTGCACAAAAAGTACCAAGTGGAGGAATGGGTACCACATGCACCACCACCGCAAACCCATTTTCACTTCTCTGCTGATAGACAGGTGGGTAGGGTGAAAGGTGAGAGAGCTGCTTTTTATTTTTGTTGTTTAAATTTTTTTTTGTTTCATTTTGATTTTGATTTTAATATATGCTTTATTTTGATTTTGATCTGAATATATATTTATCGATATTTTGATTTAAGTAAGTACTTTTGTTCTTTTGTTTTCATTATTTAAATAAAATTGTAATAATTTTTATTTTTAAATGGTTATTAATTTGTTATAAAAATAATTATTTAATTAAAATTAAGTTGAAAAATCAATCAAACCCAACAAAACCAGATCCTACATACTCAATTTTTTTTTTATTTTGATAATTTTAAATTGATTTCAACACTTAATTATTAAATACTTGTATAATTTTTAAAAAAAATTAAAAAATTATCCTAACATTAAAATATTTATTTATTTTAAATTGAGTTCAATTGCGCTGGTTTTCTAAGAAGGCTTGACTGAGCAAATAAGATCTTTCCCATCATGATAATGCCTCCCGATTTCAATGACGAGGTTTATTGATGCACAGGCGGCGGCGATGATGTTGGTATGATGAAGAGGAAGGAGAAAGAAAAGAATTTTGTGTTTGTTTTTTTAAAAATAATTTACCTTCAGCGTTTCGTTCAATTTTTAACAGAAAGCTTGATGATTTAATGGATTAAAATATTAATTCTGATGTTGCATAATTTAAACCGTCAATATAAATATAAAACTAGGTAAATTTTTAAGACTAAAATATCTATTAAAGAATCTTTTTATTTAAATATTTATTTTTTTTTGTCTCACTCGACAAATTGATAAACATTATATAATTTAAAACGTCAAAAACATAAATATAAAAACAGGTAAATTTTGAAAGACGAAAATATCTATTTAAGCATTTTTTTTACTTAGTTCTTGTTCTTTTCTCTCGTCTCTCACTCAACAAATGAGCTAGTGATGATCACATCATTTTCAGGTAAGAAATAAATGTAATCTTTTCATTTATCTTTTCTTCGCGATATGAGTATGTGATTATATTTGATTGGCGCGTTACTTTATATAAAAATAAAATCTATAAATATTATTATATTATTTAAAAATGATTTTAAAAAATCAATATGATCTTTTCATTTTTTGGATATATTAATAACATTTTCATTAGTGGGTGTATCATTAATTCCATAACTAATGCTCCTCAATTAGCTTCCACTGCTCGTCTCTAGATCCACCATGAACTGTGTCTGTGTCTCTGACCACACCTCAACCTCATCCTCGATGTGGCAATGTTGGCCATCGCACCAGGAGCTGTTGCTGTTGCTGCTGATCACCAGATGATCAGGAGTATTAGTAGTAGCTTTACCATAATTATGGCTTTCCTTAAGATCAAGGAATACAATTACCATCAATAGGACAGCTGCCAGTGAGATACTAGTAGCACCCATCATTTTCCCATTAACTCCAAACATGGCCGATTTCTTAATTTATCTTTGTTTTTCCAACTCTTTACTCTCTCTCCTATTTTAACAAAGGATGGCCTTATAATGTGGTAGTGGGTGATGAGAGATAAAGAAAGTGGCCTTTTTTTAATACTAGATGAGTTTGTAGCCAATTAGATCGTTTGAGGTTCAATTATAGATAGTACCTTTTAATGTGGTAGTCGGTGATGAGGGATAAAGAAAGTGGCTGCTTGCAGTGGAGTAGCAACAGCCAGAGTTTGTGGGCTCATGAGCCATCACCCATCACCAATTTATAGCCAGAGACTAGAGAACCTTTTAATTAAAATGGCACTCCTTATGTTTTTATTCGATCATTGCAAGGAATTTAGCTTTTTTAAGCGTAATTACCTGTTTACTTTCATTTTCCTTTTGTCGCGCATGTGCATGGATAAGAATTTAATTTTTTTTAAGATTTATTCAACTTATGAACTAAAGATAGATAATTCTTTCATTTTTTTCCTTTTAATTTTTAATGTAAATGAGGTTAATTTGATTCTTAATTTTTTATGTGATAACAAAGTGCTATAACAATAAAGTTAGTAGGGAATGATCACTTAAATCTTTTAAGAAAGATTTTGTCTTGACTGATTTCTTAATTTATCTCTGAAACCCTCATCTTCTCATTAACTCTTAACATGACTGATTTCTTAATTTATCTTTGTCTTTGCAACTCTTTACTCTCTCTCATTTTTTAACAGAAGAATGCTTTATAACATGTTGGTGGCTGGTGACAGATAATTAAAGAGAGTTGTATTTCTCTTTTTTTTCTTCTACTTTTAAATATGATCATATACAGCAATAACATTGGAAGATGTTGATTTTAGGAAAATTTATAGAGGATTGTTTATCAAAATGAATAGGATATGATGAGAGTTATGGCTTTAAGATATGTGGTGAGTATAGCACTATAAAAAAAAATGATTATCTCTTTTTTATTTTCATACGTAAAAATCACAATTCTTTAAATAAGGAGAATTATCAAACAAAAACTAAGATAAACTTAACATTGGTCGAATAATATGACTCGAAATTGAAACATGGAGAATAAAAAGATTGTCTCGTCTCACTGAGACAAAACACATCGTTCAATGCCTTCACCTCTGAAAACACTACTTAAGAATGAGTATGGAAACTGTTAGGGTTAAACTACCCTATCCCTACGGATCTTGAGATGCGAATATAGAAATAAATCAAAGACAAACGCACAGCACACAGATTTATGTGGTTCACCCAAACTCGGGTTACGTCCACGGAGTTGCAGCGATTTCACTATGTCTTGAAGAACAATACAAGGAGGTCTCAACTCTAAACATATTCACAGTATTCACAAAAAAAGAGACGGCTCTCTCTCTTACACAAAAGAATAAGATGAAACTCTTATATTTTTGGGTTAAAATAAAACAGATACCAAACAGCGCTGAAAACACCAGATTGGACCAAAAAAACCCACCAGGCTCCACACATAGCCTAACAATCTCCTACTTGGAGACTGATCCAATCACCAACACCAAGCACCACATGCCTTCAAACAAATCAACCATCGCCGCAACTCATTCACCTGTCCTCAAGCTTGAAGACCCACTGAAGCTGAGCACAGCTTTAATTTCTCAATAGTGACACCCTTAGTCAACATATCTGCTGGTTTCTCAGTTCCACAAATCTTCTCTAGTACTAACTGTTCACTGTAGAAAAGAGAGCGAATAAAGTGATATCTCAACTGTATATGCTTTGTCTTCGAATGAAATGCTAGATTCTTAGCAAGAAAAATAGCACTCTGACTATCACTGTGTAAAGTACCCCTCTCATTCTTCTTACCCAGCTCATCCAAGAGACCCTGTAACCAAACCATTTCCTTCCCAGCTTCAGTTATGGCTACATACTCAGCTTCTATAGTAGAGAGAGCAACGATCTTCTGCAACTTAGAAGCCCAACTTACAACTGTACCACCCAGAGTATACACAATCCTTGTAGTACTCTTCCTGCTATCAACATCACCAGCTAAATCCGCATCCACAAAACCCTGCAGTTTTAAGCCTGTTCTTGTGAAGCACAGAGATGTATCTGAAGTGCCTTTCAAATACCTCAGGATCCATTTGACTACCTCCCAATGTTGTTTTCCCGGATTACTCATATACCTACTCACTACTCCCACTGCATGTGCAATGTCCGGTCTTGTGTAGACCATAGTGTACATAAGACTTCCAATAGCTGAGGCATAGGGAACCCTACTTATGTAGTCCTGCTCCTGCTTTGTCTTTGGTGACTGATCCTTAGATAGTCTAAAATGACTAGCCAAAGGTGTGCTCACTAGTTTAGCACTATCTATGCTAAATCGACTGAGAACCTTCTTCACACACTCTGTCTCTGAAAGTTTCAAAGTCCCACTGACTCTGTCTTTGATGATTCTCATACAAAGGATTTGTTTTGCTGCACCCAAATCATTCATTACAAACTGTTTTGACAACTGCCTATTGAAATTATTAATCTCCTCAATGTTAGACCCTGCAACGAGCATATCATCCACATACAACAATAATAGGATATAAGAGTTGTCAAAACTCTTAACATAGTAACAATGGTCTGCTTGACACCTTATGAACCCAGTGCTACACATGAAGCTCTTGTACCAGTGTCTTGGAGCTTGTTTCAACCCATACAAACTCTTTCTCAGTTTGCAAACCTGATTTTCCTTTCCCTGCTTTGCAAATCTTTGTGGCTGATGCATATAAATATCCTTATCCAAGTCACCATGAAGGAATGCTGTCTTCACATCTAACTGCTCAAGATGTAGGTTCTCTACAACCACAATTCCTAATACTAACCTGATTGTTGTTAGCTTCACAATTAGAGAGAAAATATCTGTGTAATCAACACCCTCTTTCTATTGAAACCCTTTCACAACCAATCTGGCCTTGTAGCGCTTGCTACCATCATGCTCTTCTTTTACTCTGTACACCCATTTGTTATGTAAAGCTTTCTTCCCTTCTGAAAATTCAGTTAGTTCCCATGTCTGATTCGTCATCAGTGAGTCTATCTCATCCTTCATGGCCAACTCCCACTTGCTATAATTTTTAACCTGCAAAGCTTTATCATAACATTCTGGCTCACCACTGTCAGTCAACAAAATATAGAACAAGGATGGTGAGAACTGCTGTGGAGGTCTAATGTTCCTAGAAGACCTTCGGATAGCACTTATGGGCGTATACTGTTTTACCTGTGGGTCTGTATTCTCATCATTTTCTTGACTCCTACTCTACACTGTACTCTCAAAAAATTCATCCAAGTCAACAAACTCAGACTTCTTTGGTTCTGGCCCTGTAACAATAGATTCTGCACTTAACTTGTCTTTGTACATAACTTGTTCATTGAAAATCACATTTCTACTCTTGATGATTTTTCGATTTTGATTATCCCAAAACTGATAACCAAGTGCTTCATCATCGTAGCCAATAAAGAAACATTTTCTAGATTTAGCATCTAGTTTACTGCGAGCATCAAAGTAAATATGAACATAAGATAAACAGCCAAAAACTTTTAAGTAAGAAATGTTTACCTCCTTTCCACTCCATAACTCTTCAAGTATCCTATAATATAAAGGAACTGACGGTCCTCGATTTATCAAGTGGGCTACTGTGCTAACTGCATCGGCCCAAAAAGTTTCTGGCAACCCAGCATGCAACCTCATACTTCTAGCACACTTATTGAGGGTCTTGTTCATACGCTCAGCCACGCCATTCTGCTGTGGTATCCCGGGAATAGTCTTCTCCATCCTAATCCTATTAGCAGCACAAAATTCTCTAAACCCCCCATCTGTGTACTCTCCACCATTATCAAACCTCAAACATTTTACTTTCAAACATATTTCAGTCTCAACCATGGCTTTCCATTTCTTAAAGGTCTCAAATACTTCAGATTTATTTTTCAGAAAATAAATCCATACCTTTCTGCTTGAGTCATCAATAAATGTGATATAATACCGCGAACCTCCAAGAGATACAACCGGGGAAGATCCCCACAAATCTGTGTGTACTAACTCCAATTTTTCAGACTTTGGAGTTTTGCCACCTTTCAAGAAACTGACCTTTCTCTGTTTCCCAATAATGCAGCTCTCACATAAATCAAAGTCAAGGGATTTCAACTCTGGCAGTTTCTCTTTAGACAACATCACTTTCATCCCTTTTTTTCTCATGTGACCAAGCCTGCGGTGCCATAGGTTTGTATCAACTTTTGCATCAACTACTGCAATAGTATCTCTCACACTTAAGGTCATGTACAGAGTACCCATTTTTGTTCTACAAGCCACTACCATGGCTTCCTTTGTAATCTTCCAAGTATCAGCCCCAAATGTCACCGTGTGACCTTCAACATCAAGCTGTCCTATAGAGATCAAGTTCCTCATCAATTTTGGAACATGTCGCACTTTCTGTATCAACCACACAGACCCATTCGGTAATTTAATGCGAACGTTTCCCATACCCACAATATCCAAGGCTTCTCCATTAGCCAATATATCTTCCCAAAATCACCTATCACATAGTGCTCCATGATTTCTCGGTGTGCAGTGGTATGGAAAGAAGCTCCTGAGTCCAAAACCCAAGAGTCAATGGGACTGTCAACAGAAAGTAATAGGGTATCCTGTAGTTCTTCTGTCATAGCATTTGCAGCATCATTCTCATTTCTTTTCTTCTGTAGTTCTCTGTAATTTTTCTTAAAGTGGCCAGTCTTGTCACAATTCCAGCATTTTAGTTGTCGTCCATATCCGGATTTACTTCTACCTCATTTTCTGGATTTTGATCTACTCCGATTGGAATTTCTATCCTGTGCTCTACCTCTTGTCTCAAGATTTAAAGCGGAACCAGAACCCGAGGTTTCACCCGCATCTCTCCTGCGAACCTCTTCGTTTAAAATCAAATCCCTAATATCTTCATATTTGAGTTTATTCTTCCCTGCAGAATTACTCACCGCCATTCTCATGGCTTCCCAACTGTTTGGCAAAGAAACCAAAACAATTAAAGCACGGATCTCATCATCAAAATCAATCTCAACAGAGGACAATTGATTAACAATTGTATTGAACTCATTCAGATGTTGCGCAACTGGGGTACTTTCCGCCATCTTCAAATTGAACAACTTTTTCATCAGATGCGCTTTTTTGTTAGCCGACAGTTTTTTATACATACTGGACAAAGCCGCCATCATATCCTTGGTGGTCTTCTCCTTCATAACATTGTGCGCAACTGATCTTGATAGAGTTAATCGAATAACTTCCAGTATATGTCTATCAAGAAGATTTCATTCGTCTTATTTCATACTGTCTGGCTTTGCCCCTAACAGAGGCAAATGTGATTTCTTCCCATAGAGATAATCTTCGATTTGCATCCTCCAATACCCAAAATTTGTGCCATCGAATTTCTCGATTCCTGTCGTCTTTCATTCTGCTCCGGCCATCGCTCCCACTCAAAAACCGATAGCTCTGATACCAGTTGTTAGGGTTAAACTACCATATCCCTACGGATCTTGAGATGCGAATATAGAGAAGAAAATAGAAATAAATCAAAGGCAAACACATAGCACACAGATTTACGTGGTTCACCCAAACTCGGGTTACGTCCACGGAGTTGTAGCGATTTCACTGTGTCTTGAAGAACAATACAATGAGGTCTCACCCCTAGACACCCTTTCACAGTATTCACAAAAAAAAAAAAAAGACGACTCACTCTCTTACACAAAAGAATAAGATGAAACCTTTATATTTCCGGGTTAAAATAAAACAGATACCAAACAGTGTTGAAAACACCAGATTGGACAAAGAAAGCCCACCAGGCTCCACACATAGCCTAACAGAAACCAGTAGAACCACCAACCCAATCCAAACCGGTGCAACAAGTTGAGTTGAGTTAGGTTTTTTAGAAATTGGGTTGGGTTTGGGTTGAGAAATTGTTGAACTCGTCAAGTTGTGTTGTGTCACGAGTTAAAATTTATTTAACCATACCCAAGGCGATAACTCAATCATTATATAGTAATATTTATATACTTAATATTTATTACATTTATTTAATTTATAAGATATGTGTAATTGCGTCATATTGGTGTTGAAACTTTAAAGAATTTGATTCACCAACACTTCCAAAATCTAGTATTTACTTGTTTTTGTAAGATTTTGTATTAATTTAAGTTTGTTTTTAATTAGTATTAGTTTCAATGAATTTTGAAACTAATGGATGATGAATTGTTGTAATAGAATTTTTTTTTAATATATTTGAATTAACTTTTAAGTAAAAAAATTAAATTGATGAGTCAAACCAATCTAAACTGATTTAATTAAATTGAGTTGCATGTGTTTATGAATTGAATTGAGTTAAAAATAATTTCTAACTCCATACGATGGAATTGGATTGAATTTTAGGTCAATCCGATTCATGTTCACCCTAAAACTACTCTCCTTTTAGGTCAATCGGACGCACCATTAGACATATACTTTTTTAAAAAGTCACCATATCAGACATTATTTTTCTTCCTCTTTCAACCCTCTTTTTCAATAATACATTATACATAATATCACTGCATGGATTAATTACCAGTTCAAGAAAGCGCAATTCTGTTATCATGGAAGGAATGAAAGGCATGCACATGCATTAATAGATCATAGAGGTTAAGTGAAGAAATGAGAGATTCCAGTTGTGAGAAAATTGTCGGCAGCATATACAAGACAAAAGGCCAACTGTCATGGAAGAAAAAAAGAGATTCCAGTCATGTTCAATATTTGATTTATTTTTTAAATGATTCTATGTTCGATTTCAGTGCAACTGCAAAGTCACGGGCGGTCGCATATATAACCAACATTATTTTGTAAAAGTAGCTGAAAAGGAATGATGTGGAAAATTAACTAAAGCTGAATCACTTTGTTGAATCAGACGTTTACAGAAATTTATTTGTGAAAAATGATTTTGTGTTCGATTTTTAGCGATGTATTTATTGAGAGAGAGATTGTTGGTAAATTATTAGAGAATTTTAAAAGTGTAGTAGGATAAAGCTATCATTTTTAATTTAATCATATTTTTTTTTGTTTGTTATTTTCAAAAACAAAAGAGAAAGAAATTAAAAATAAAATGAGATTTTCACTTTTTTTTAAATATAATTTTTATTTTATGAAGTTTATTTGTAAATTTATTTATAAATAATTAATTAATAACTTGATGATATTGTCAAATTACTATAAAAAATTATAAAAATAATAGTCAAAATTGATGGTGAGTATGTTTTGGATCAACTGATATCAGCCCAATTAACCAAAACGACATCGTTTTGGTCAGTTACTAATAATTCATCTTCCCTGGCTTGCGGCTCGGCTCGAACTCAGGACCAAATATGTCATAATTATAAACCTTACCACTGAGCTAACGCTGATAATATGATATTATTACACTTCATAAATATATAATACATGTTATTTAGTTTAATAATAATTACAAACTATTTAATTAATCACATACAAATTACAACAATATAGAAATATAAGTTATACTTCATATAATTTATATATAAATATATATTAATATTTATAAAATTATAATTATCAGACTATAATGAGTTGTAACGTATTAAATTTTGATAAAATTAATTAATTAGTTAAAAATTAAATTATTTTTATTTTACTATTCTAATTAATTAATTAATATTATTTTATTAAAAATTCAAAATATCTCAAAAGATTCAAAAGACTTACCTGGATTTTCAACCTTTTAGGTTAGAATTTTAAATTTTCGACATTTTGATTGGACGTCATTACAAATAGAACCACTATGTTGAATGGATACATATGCAACAAATAATAATATACCTATAATATCATATGTGATTAAAATTTTCATCAAATTGTTTGATATTTATGTAAAAATATTTTGATAAATATTCATTAATAGGTCTTAAGTTAGTAAAGTTTATTGATAATTAATTAATTAATATTTTTATAATTTAATTAATATTATTTTATCAAAACGCCCCAATGTTTCAAAAGGCTTACGCCCCAACGCCTCGGGGCTTACGCCTCGCCTCATTGAGGCAAAACGCCTCGCCCAACGCCCTCGCCTCTGAAAACACTGAGTATAACATTATAAAAAAAGAATGATCATATTTTTTTATTTTCATAGGTAAAAATCATAATTTTTTAAATGAGGATAATTATTAAACAAAAATTAAGATAAACTTAACATTGGTGGAATAATATGACTTGAAATTGAAACATGAAGCATACGGATTAAAAAGATTGCATAAAAAGTACAAAGTGGAGGAATGGCTACCACATGCACCACCACCGCAAGCCCATTTTCACTTCTCTGTTCATAGATAGGTGGGTAGGGTGAAAGGTGAGAGAGCTGCTTTTTATTTTTGTTGTTTAAATTTTTTTTTTTGTTTCATTTTGATTTTGATTTTAATATATGTTTTATTTTGATTTTGATCTGAATATATGTTTATCGATATTTTGATTTAAGTAAATATTTTTGTTTTTTTGTTTTCATTATATAAATTAAATTGTAATAAAATCGGGAGACATCATGATAATGCCTCCCGATTTCAAAGGCGAGGTTTATTGATGCAGAGGCGACGGCGACAATGGAGAGAAAAGAGAAAAAAAAGATTTCTGTGTTTGTTTTTTTAAAAATAATTTATTTTTTCAGACTCTTTCATTCGATTTTTTTGTTTAATTTTAATTAATTATATTTGTCCACCCTCATATTTGTGTGTGGTTTTTTTTTTTAATTTACTTTCAGCTTTTGGTTCAATTTTTAACAGAAAGCTTGATGATTTAATGAATTAAAATACTAATTCTAATGTTGCATAATTTAAAATGCCAATATAATTATAAGACTAGGTAAATTTTGAAGGATGAAAATATCTATTTAAGCATTTTTTTTACTTAAATTTTTGTTCTTTTCTCTCCTCTCTCACTCAACAAATCGGTTAGTGATGATCAAATCATTTTCTAGTAAGAAATAAATGTGATATTTTCATTTATGTTTTCTTCGATATGCGTATACGATTATATTTGATTGGCGCGTCACTTCATATAAAAATAAAATCAATAAATATTATTATATTATTTAAAAACAATTTAAAAAAAACAATATGATCTTTTCATTTTTTGGGTATATTAATAACATTTTTATTTGTGGGTGTATCATTAATTCCATAACTAATGCTCCTAAATTAGCTTCCACTGTCTATACATCAGCTTTCAATACAACCCAACCTACCCGATAACATCCGTACAATACTTACTCTATGACCATGCATTTACTCAAATCAATAAAAGCAAGAACAACTTCGTTAAATTTCGACAGCAGAATTAAATTCAGAAAATAACAGACTACCTAAAAGAAATTGACATCTCATCCTTGATCCAATGTTGACAATGCTATTTCATATATCAAGAAGCATCGATTTTATTTCTTAAAACAAAAATGAAAGGAATTTACATGAAAATGGATTAATCCGATCCAAAGGTGAACCCAACGCATCTGATCTATTTATAAATGGGGCAGGTTGGGTCCCGATTGCGTATGTCACACTTTGGTGGGACTTTGCGCTTATTACCTGAAGGAACACAGGGGTAGTAAAGAGGTGGGCGGTCACATTTATAGGCTTGACCAGGGTCAAGGACGTTTTCAGTCTGAGGAGTGTCCCCCCCAGCAAGCATTCTACTCGTCTCTAGATCCACCATGAACAACGTCTGTGTCTCTGACCACACTTCAACCTCATCCTCGATGTGGCAATGTTGGCCATCGCACCAGGAGCTGTTGCTACTGATCACCAGATGATCAGGAGTAGTAGTTGCTTTGCAATAATTATGGCTTCCCTTTAGATCAAGCAGTACAATTGCCATCAATAGGACAGCTGCTAGTGAGATAGTAGTTATACCCCTCATCTTCTCATTAACTCTAAACATGACTGATTTCTCAATTTATCTCTGTTTTTGCAACTCTTTACTCTCTCCTTTTTTCTTTTTTTAACGAAGGATGGCCTTATAACGTGGTGGGAGGGAGGTGAGAGATAAAGAGAGTGGCCCCTTTTTTAAAAATAAATAATAAAAGGATTAAATCAATTCAGGATAGTACGAGCTTTAACTGTTTGCAGTGAAGACTAATCAATCACAGAAAATTTAAATAATAAAATATTTAAAATTTGTTATTGTTAAAATATTTATAAATGAGTTAATTGGGTTCAATATTAATAAATTTAAATTTAAAATTATATTAATGTTTATTTATGTATATTTTGTTTGTGATTTTTCGATATTTTAAAATTTAATCAGCAGTGTCAGAGTCTATAAATAAAAAATTATTTATACACCTTTTTTTCCGGGAAAACTCTCATAATAATCGATGATTTATAAAAAATTTATTAAAATATTTACGTGCGGCAGTCAGTCACAACTTGCATATTGTCCTCCTTTGCTCTTAAAACATTGTGCAAGACAACGAAATTTTGGAAAGAGATATAACCATTTTTTTTAAAAAAAAGAGAGATTTTCATTATGCTGGTATACCATGTGAATCCTGCCATTTGCCAACGACTTTGAAAAGTCTTCCATACCCCACTGCCGGCCCCGCACTCCACGCGACCACAGTGCTCAAACTTTTTTTTCTATTTTTTTTTCTATTTTTTATGACTTTATAGTGCCAAAACGGTTTTTGCTTCTGTAGAACCCTTTAAAATTTCTTTAATTATATTATTATAATTACATCATTATAATAAGATTTTTTTAATTAATATGCTTTGACATATTAGTTTTTATGACATATTATTAATAAAAATAACTTACATTAGTATTTGAGATTAAAGTGATAAAAGTTTTATTTTTCGTTACTTTTATACTTCATTTAGTTTTAATAAAATCTTTTTCATCATCACTTTTTTGTAAAAAATTTATCTTTAAACCACATAAATTTAACATTATATGTTATTTTACGTTATTAATAATTAATAAAGCTAATCATTACTTACCCAATAAAAGGGTTATAGATATCAAAGGCATTAAAATCCTTGTCAATGAAAAGAGTTCGAGAACCCCCACCTGACATTTTGAATTATTCTTTATTCCATGCCAATATTGATCTTCCATTATTGTCTCAAATGGAGTAACACGATTAGATTATACAATAAAAGTAATCTAATTACTTGGAAATAGATTCCAATTACATTAGTGAACAAAACGTAATACTCCGTACTAATTAAGTTTTATAAATGTTGCACTCCCGACTGCGTATGTCACAATTTGGTGGGACTTTGAACTTACTATTTGCCAGAGGAACACAAGAGACGTAAGGTTTCCGGTCACAAAAAGGTTTATCAGCGATACTGGAAGTAAAAACCAGATGAGTAGGATTCCCCCCCCCAAGCATCCTGCTCCTTTCAGAATCTACCATGAACGTCTCTGTCTCTGATTCTGACCATATCTCCTCAATCTGATCATCTTCGATTTGGCATTGGCCATTGCACCAGGAGCTGTTGCTGTTGCCACTCACAATTAGATCAGGAGTTGTGGCTTTACAACAATGGATTGCCTTTAGAAAGACCATTGCCATCAATAGGACAGCTGCTAGTGAGATAGTATTTGTAGTCCTCATCTTATTTTATCTCTGCTTTTGCAACTTCTTACTCTCTTTTATGCTTTTATGTTCTTTTAACAATAAAAGGATGGCCTTATAACGTGGTGGTGGGTGGTGGAAGATAAAGATTAAATGAGTGATGAGGGATAAAGAGAGTGGCCTTTTTTTAATACTAGATGAGGTTGTAGCCAATTAGATCATTTGAGGATCAATTATAGATAGTACGAGCTTTGGCTGCTTGCAGTGGAGTAGTAACAACCAGAGTTTGTGGGCTCATGGGCCATCACCCATCACCAAGTTGTAGCCAGAGACTAGAGAACCTTATAATTAAAATGGCACTCCTTATGTTTTTATTCTATCAAGGAATCTAGCTTTTTTAGCGAGACTCTCTGTCTACTTTTATTTTCCTTTTGTCGTGCATGCGTGTAGATAAGAATTTAATTTTTTTTTTAAGATTTATTCAACTTATGAACTAGATATCGATAAGTCTTTCATCTTTTTTTAGAATTTTTAATGTGAATGATGTTAATTTGATTCTTAATTTTTTATGTAATAACAAATGATTATAATAATTAAGTTAATTATATTAAATTATGATCATAAAATTATATTGATAGACTTATAAACATTCAGCTACAAACAAATAGAGCCCCTCGTCCTTTATCAAGACGGGGTTTGAGGAACAATCACCTAAATATTTTAACAAAGATTTTGTCTTGAGTGATTTCTTAATTTATCTCTGAGACCTTCATCTTCTCATTAACTACCAACATGATTGATTTATTAATTTATTTTTGTCTTTGTAACTCTTTACTTTCTCTCATTTTTTTTAACAGAAGAGTGTTTTATAACGTGTTGATGGATGGTGACAGATAATTAAAGAGAGTTGTATTTCTCTTTTTTTTTTCTACTTTTAAATATGATTATATATAGCAATAACACTGGAAGATAGTGATGTTTGGAAAATTTATAAAGGATTGTTTATCAAAATGAATAGGATAGGATGAGAGTTATGGCTTTAAGATATGGTTAGATCATTTTTTTTAAGATTTAATTCGTTTTTTTATAGTGCAAGAATATTACAATGAATTTCTTTTAAAATACAATAAAGCTTTGTTATTATTATGCACTTTGCACATGTGAAGAATAACCCACAATAACTTCTATGAGTTTTATAGATTAACAACACTTGTATTTGAAGAATTCTACCGAATTATTCAACCACAAGAAGATTTGTATTTTGAGAGAAAATAAAAGAAAATGAGGAAAGAAATCTGTAGAAAATGGTAGTTGGCAACCCATTTTATAGAGCCACTAAGTGTCTCTTCACAAGTGACACCTTAGTTCAGTGTTCAACTGTCACAACTGTCTTTAACATTTAGAAAATTCGAATTTTACGTTCTGACAGTCAACTGTGGCTTTGGGACAATCGACTGTACAATTCTACAATTGATTGTAAAAAGTTTCTGTCTAATCATACAATCGATTGTCTTACTCCTACAGTCGAATATCCATGATCAAAATCGAATTTTTCCTTCTTTCTCTTTTCCAACGATTTTTTCAAATCATCTCAAATATAAAAACCAAGTTTTATTTTGAAAATCACAAACAATCCCCACCATTTTCCAATTACTTTTTACTATATAAAAATTTGAAAATCAAATCTTTCATAATCATTGAAGTTCATACCTAAATGAAAATGTCTTTGGGATTTGAATTTTCACTCAGTGAAAACACATCAAAGTTAAATAGAATGTCATATTATATGGTAGTATGAAACTTTGAACCATAAATCTTATTTGTTTAATCGGACATGTTTCAAACATGAAATTTCTCCTAATAGAAATTGCAAGAAAATACCGACACGTTTACGGGCCTTATGTCATGTATCTTATGTCATTAGTGCTTTAGAGTGAAGCACTTTAACTCAACAGTAGCAGTCATACTTCATACTTATTAAGTAAGCTTATCAAGTATATTTCGTAGCATAACATACCAAAGAAAAACTTTATAAGTTTTTTTTAAGAACTCAAAATTCACCCTTTATTTTATCACTACGGTTTCCAACTGATGATATACTTTATCTCATTGAACTCAAGACTTAGGGTTAGTAATCGTTGAGTCAAGGTTCCACCATGAGTGATTAATGTATGGGTTTGATCCCCATCACTTGTAATATTTTAATTATTTGCTCTCTAGAGAGTTGTCTTTTTTGTTTAAAATTCTCGTTTTGATTTTTGTTTCATTTTTATTTTGGTTTGAATGTATGTTTATATTGTTATTTGATTTGGGTATGTTTTTTCTTCTTATTTTGTTTACATTATTTAAATAAAATTGTAATAAATTTTATTTTTAGATAGTTATTAATTTGTCATAAAAAATTATTTAATTAAAATTAAGCTAAAATAAATACATAACCTAGTGGTTTGACTCATTTTCATAACACTGAAATTTTTTCTTTCAGTATATAACAAACCTTGTGGTTTGCAATATTAGCATAGGGCGGGCTTTTGCTACTCCACCATTTATTTGTACCCATTAAAGCATGAGATTTACCCATTTTTTATGACTACTAATGAATTCTATAAATCATTTGGAGATTCAATAATTTTTACGAATTTTTCATTCCCGTGCAATATTTTATTTTTTAATATTTAATAGTAAAAAATAAAAAAATTATTTTCAATTATCAAAAAAATATTATATTTTTTTTTATGATAAATCACAT
Source organism: Bretschneidera sinensis (assembly GCA_023935145.1). NCBI lineage: Eukaryota > Viridiplantae > Streptophyta > Magnoliopsida > Brassicales > Akaniaceae > Bretschneidera > Bretschneidera sinensis. The sequence continues at coordinate 29,541,458 of CM043699.1, forward strand.
TTATCTTTGTTTGTGTACAAAAAAAAATCATGATCAAAATCCTTGCGTTGTTAAGTTTTTTAGAGAATTTCATTTATGAATAATGCTTAAAAGGGTTACATTGTAACTAATTGAAACCACAATGTTTGTTATGTACCGAAAGATATTCCATTGTCTGTTATGAAAATAGATTAAACCACAAAGTTATGTACATATTTTAGCTTTAAAATTAAGTTGAAAATCAATCAATCAAACTAAACAAAAACCAAATCATTCATAGACATTTTCTTCATTTTGACAGTTTAAAGTTGATTTCTACGCTCTGTTATGAAATGTTTCTGTAATTTATTCAAAATTTTAAGTAGAATTACTCAAACACTAAAAATTTATTTTTAAAAAATAATTTAAGCACCATACTATAATTTTATACTGATAAGCGATAAATTACTTTTTTAAGCAATCCAAAGAGGCTCTTCTTCAAATCTTCTTCTAAAAACCATTAATAAATTATGAAAATCCTAAAAAATTAATAAATTATGAAAATCCTAAAAAATATTGAAAAATACCATCTTAAAAAAAATCCCAATAGATTCAGCAGCATTACGGAGGATCTGAAAGTTGTAAAAAGGTCGATTAATTATCAAAACTAGTGAAGGAGGGTAGTGAAAAGGTTGTCTCGTAGATAGAACATGTTTCTTATCTGGGACAAAAACTTCATCGAGAAATATGTTGTTGAAAGCCACAATAACTGTCTGATAGTACTTCTTTTCGAGCTGTTACAATAACAAAAACACCATGTTACCGGGGAAATTTTCACCACCTTCTTCTTCAATTTCTTTTTCCTTAAACAATTTTCTTCTTTCTCAAACAATTTTTTTTTGAAAACCCAGAAGAAAAAAAAGCCATCTTCTTCATATTTCTTGTGCGCATACGGGTTCTTGTTTACAATATTGGAGAAAACTAGAAGAAAAAAAGAAGCTAAAAGAACAATAAAAAAAACGTAAACCCTTTCTCCTTCTTCTTGAGCAAAAGTGAAAAAATCATTTCCATAAATGCTAAACAAAAATCACTTGTTCAAAACTAAACAGGGCTAAACCAAAGAAGAATATTCTTTCTCTCGCACTTGTTGGTACAAATTTTGAAGTAGAAATCAAAGACATAAAATAAAAAATAAATTTAAAGAAAACCAAATTGAGACTTTGTCGCACGTTAGGAATCGTTTTTCTTAAAGCTTTATTTGTCACCACTCCATAAGGAGTTTGCTAATAAGTTACAGACAAATATCCTCCAAGATACACAAAGTCTTTGAGATTTACAGATAGCAAATATATTGAATCCCCTAGGAACTCTACTTGAAACAGTGATTAACCATAGTTAACCATAGTTGTAAAATCTTAGGAAATAAAGAAGAATAAGAATACAGGCTTTTTTAAGATTGAAAAACAATTATTTTTAATATCTCTTAACTTCCATAAATTTATAGAAGTGAAGAGGTATAAGTTATGAGACACAACTCTCTGAAAAATGATTGTTTGCAAAACTCAGATTTTAAAATAACGAACATTCAGTTGACTGAATGTTTTATTCAGTCAACTGAATCAACATTTCAAAAGGAAAAGTATCAGGTATCGGGTATTCAATCGACTGAATAATTTATTCATTCGATTAGAAAAAAAGACAGTGACTCTGTCATTCATTCGGTCGACTAAATCTTGTTTTTCCAATAAAACTTTCAACAATCCCCCACTTATGTTTGAAATACAAAACATTTCAAAAACAATATGAAGAAAATTTACAGCCAAGGTAACCTGAGATTAATACACATATGAAAAGATATCTTTTGATTTAAATCTTTACTTAATGTAAGTATCTCAAAACTCTATAGAGTATCTAATTGCTTAATAGCATTAAATTATGAACTCTTTGTTATAGAATCGGAGATACTACACATATATCGCTCTCCTATCTCGGTGAGAAATTCTGATTTTTACTAGCATCAGTATAGCCATGTGTTTGTACTTGGTTTCATGAACTCTCTCAAGAGTAAACCTTAAACTCTCTTAAGAAGCAGCACCACATCTAAGTTCATATTGGTGAAGCTCTACTGTAATAACCATGTTCTTAAAGTATGGGTAAAGAAATAATTTGATAAATATGATATAGAATTAAAATAAAATAATATATACATGAAAAGTTTATTATTTGAATAAAATAATTCTTTTGAAAAAAAATGGACGCGTGATTGTGTGGATACAAAGAAAAAGAAAATAAAATAAAAATGCATCCAACGTGGAAGGACAAGAAGGAAAAAAATAAAAAGAAAAAGGAAAAGGAAAAAAAATATGGGTGTGCAACACTTAGGACTTTCCAAGTGTTGCATCACTTTACACTAAGCAAGAAAATTAGAAATGGTGGCAGGGGCAGCGGTGAGTATAAGTGTGTGTGGTTTGTCTTCTAATATATATATAAATTAGAATATATATATATATATATATATATACAGTTTTTCTTTTATTTATTCATTACTTACCAAATCCTGTTTGGTTTTCTCCTTTCCTCAATTCAAACTATTCTATTTCTTTAAACACTTGGGCACTGAAAGAAAGATTGAAAGAGTAAAATTTTGAAGGAGTTTACGGGAGAATTTTATAGAGAGTCACAAGAAGCTATAAGAAAAATAGAAGGTAATAACATGAAGTTTATTTTTGAAATTTAGCATACATGAAATTTCTGAAATTCAATGTGGAAATTTTTAAAAGGTGGGAATTATGGAAGAATTGAAGAAAAAAATTAGAAATTTTAATATAAATATTATATCAATTGTTGATGATCATCAACTAGGGAAAATTGCTGAAAGGAGCGGGAAAGGCAAGGAGGTGATCCACGAGTAGCTTTAAGTACTACGTGGTGAGTTATATTTACTTTAAGTAATCAAGATAAATATGAAATATATAGTTATAGTATTCGAATAAATCATTAACTTATGATTTGGTGATAGATGAAAGTTGGTTGATATGTATGATAGGAATAGTGGATGTGTAGGGAATATGATAAATAATATTACGGAATAATGAGTAGATTTAATAATAAAGGCAATAAATGAAATTCTTGACGAGCTATAGTTAACGATTTGATATGATTTATGAGGAGAGAAAATTTAGTGGATCTTGACGAGCTATGGTTGATTATTTGATATGATTTATAACGAGAGGAATTTAGTGAAAATTTTCAAATAATAATTTGAGAATAATCAGGATAGTTAATTTAAATGTTTGAATATATGCTTGTTTCTATATTATTGTTCATATGCATATTTTATATCATTATTCATATGCATATACATGAAATAAAAGAACTGGGCAGGTAGCCAGTTTAAATGAAAATAAAAGAACCAGGAGGGCAGTCGGTCTAAATGAGAATAAAAGAACCAGGAAGGCAACCGGTCTAAATAAGAATGAAAGAACCGGGAAGGTAGACGGTCTAAGATTAAAACATGTCGACATGTGGGGAGACGTTCCCAATAAAAATAACATTTAAATTCACGCATTGCAATTGCTTTAAATATTGATTGTTATTGCTTGAGATATTAAAGTGTTATTCATGATTGTAAATTTATTGATAGATGAATGAGTCTCATAGAGAGACAATTCACGCATTGCATATCATGTTGAGAGACAATTATATGTTGTGAACCTCATAATGAGGTAAATGATAATGTTGAATTGAGAATTTAGAGATGATTATATGATTAAAATATTGATATATCTGATGGGTAACTTAAGAAGAGATTGTGAAATAGGGGAATTATGAAATTGAGTAGTGATTATAGAATATTGTTATTGAATTATTTGAGGAAAAGATGAACGAATATCGAAAGATTTTTCAGAAGTAATTGAATTATAAGATGTAACTGGGAGTATAAAATCGAATACTTCTAGTAAATTTAATTCACTGAACTTGTGAAGCTCACTCCTCATTGTACAAAGATTTCAAGTAGCAGGCATGATAGATAGTTTGGTGAGTTGAGATTCAGATGAAGTCATTATCTGCAAGCCACGTGCGTGTCCACATCCTCAGACTAATGAGAAAATAAAATAAAAAAATTTATTTGTAAATGTTCATGCATATTATGTTGTATATAATGTTTAAGTCAAGATCAAAATGATGTATCTCCTCTGTTGAGGGTTGAGGATTGATATAAAAATTGCCGTTGGTATTATTTTTATTGTTGCATATATGTGTCGTGCTGGGATTTTCAAATTGTGACAACACCATCGCGTGGGTGGCCAACCCGGGATGGGTCGTTACAATTTTGGTATCAGAGCATTAGGTTTTATGATTATGTAGATTGCATAAAAAGAAAGAAAGTGGAAGATTAAAATAAATTATATTTTAATGAATAGTCTGAGGATGACACGTGGACGTGCTAGAGCTAGAGTTAGAGTTGTTGATTTGAGAGGGCGTGGTAGGCCCCCAACATTTTGATAAGTCGAGGTTGAGTCTGAATCTGTGGTTCATAGAAGGGAACGTATTGATAGTATAATTGATATTAGTAGAGGTGTGAGAGAATCTGAAGTTGAAAGAGATGAGCTAAGATAAGCTTTTACACATGTTCTTGAGAAAATGAATGTAACAAATGATAGAGTTGATAGTCTATAGCATCGACTTGATGAATAGGCTAGAGTAGTGTCTAAGGCTGTTGTAAATCCAGAAATGGTAAATGTTAAAAAAGGGAAATGTGATTTATGCATGAGATGCAAGGAGATTGTTTTGTTAGATATATTAAGTTAAATGTCTTGTTGTTTAAAGGATCTATGAATCCTTTTGAGCTTGAACTATGGGTGAAACATGTAGAAAGATTAGTTGGTGCTTTACTAGCAACTGACAGGCAGAGGGTCATCTTTGCTTCGTTTGAGTTAGAAGGAGAAGCTTTAGAATGATGGGAGGATACTCTTCCCAGAGTAAGTTCATATGTTGATAGATCCTTTAACCTGGAATAGATTTAAGGAGGTTTTCTTTGATAAATACTTTTCTTATACTTTTAGAGCCCAACAAGAAAGAGATTTTATTTATTTGAGGCAAATGTATTGACTATGACTCAGTATGACAGGAGATTTGTGGCTTTGTTGAGGTTTGTACTGGAAATGGTAGACCTAGAGGAGAAGAAGTGTAAGAGGTTCATAGATGAACTATGTTTTAAGATTTGATCAAAACTATCTTACATGAGGCATATGAATTATATTAGGTTGGTGGATATAGCACTTCAGGTTGGGAAGGATGTGATGGAATTTAGAGGTAGGAAGAGGTCTAGATTTAAGGAACCCATAGGTGGTACCAGCATGAGTGTGTAAGGTGGGAGACCACCCAGAGGAGGCGTTCTTTTTCACAGGAAACTGTAGTACAGAGTCAGAGGCAAGCACAATCTGTTTCTTCTGTAGCTCAGAGTGATATCGGTGGGACCTTTAGATTTAAGAGACAGGTTATTGGAACTAGAAGTCATGGCAAAGGAAGTAAGTATGCCACCAAGGAGAAGTGGTAATTTGATGTATGATCGAGCGACAGAAGTTTATTATAGATGTATCCAAATAATATATTTATCCCAGAATTATCCTAATTTGAAGTGCTTTATATGTAGAAAATGTGGACATATTAATGTTGGTTGATCTTGGTGCAACCCATTCTTTTGTATCCAGTATTCATATAAAGTCTATTGAAGTATGTATTAGTACTTTGATGCATAATGTTATTGTTGAAATTCCCACTAGAGATAACGTGATAATCATAAATGTTTACAAGGGTTGTGTAATTTTTATCAGTGATAGAGAGATTGAAGTTGATTTGTTTTCTTTGAATATGGTTGATTGTTTTAAGGAAAATGTACTATTTAGGATACTTGGGCAGGAGGAGTTTAACTTTCAAGGAAAAACTCAAGATACTTGCAAATTGTCTTATTTTTGCCATGACAACTAGTAGATGGTTGAAAAAGAGCTGTGGGAGTATTTGGCTTACATAATGGATTATAAAATGGAAAATAGGAAGTTAGAAGAAATCTTAGTAGTGACAGATTTTTCTGATGTTGTCTAGGTTGCCTCCCAATAGGGAGATTAAATTCTCTATTGATGTGATACCAGGTTCATCACATATATCGATAGCACTCTACAAAGTGACACCCACTGAGTTAAGAGAATTGAATGTTCAAGAGTTGTTGGATAAACAATTTATTCGATTTAGTGTGTTGCCTTGGGGAGCCCTATGTTTTTTTTTTGTGAAGAAGAAAGATGGAATAATGAGATTGTGTATAGACTACAGATAGTTGAATAAAATAACCACTAAGAACAAGTATCGTTTACCCAGGATTAATGATTTATTTGAGAAGTTATATGGAGTAAGGATATTTTCGAAAATAGACCTGAGATCAGGTTATCATCAATTGAGGATAGAAAAGGGGAGACGTGCCTAAGACTGCTTTTAGGACACGTTATGGTCATAAGTTTCTTGTGATATTTTTTGGATTAACTAATACTCCAGCAAAATTCATGGACTTGATGAATAAAATGTTTAAACTATTTCTTGATAATCTTGTGGTTGTGTTCATTGATAACATCTTGGTGTATTCTAAGACTAAGGAAGAGTATGTAAAATATTTAGAAATTGTGTTGGAGATTTTGATGAAAGAGAGATTGTATGCTATAATTTTCTAAATGTGAATTTTGGCTGAAGGAGATAACTTTCTTGAGGAATGTAATATCTGGAAATGGCATAACAGTTGATCCACAAAAGATAGAGGCAATGTTAAGTTGGGAGAGACCAACTAATGTGACTGAGATTAGAATCTTCTTAGGGTTAGCTAGTTATTATAGAAGATTCTTTTAGAATTTTTCTATTATTGTAGTACCATTGACTAGACTGGCCAGGAAAGAGGTGAGATTTGCATGGTGTGGAAAGTGTGAGAAAAATTTCCAATTACTAAAGGAGAAATTGACTACAACTCCAGTATTGGTGTTTTCTTTTGGTGATGAATGATTTGTGGTGCATAGTGATGCATTACATCAATGGTTGGGATGTGTGTTGATGTAATATAGGAAAGATGTGGCCTATACTTCTAGACAATTGAGGAATCATGAGAGAAATTACTCTACCTATGACTTAGAGTTGGCTGTCATAGTGTTTACTTTAAAGATTGAAGACATCATCTGTATGGAGCTACTTGTGAGATATTAATTGATCATAAGAGTTTGACATACTTACCTACCCAGAGATAGTTGAATTTGAGGCAAAGATGGTGGATGGAGTTGATTAGTGACTATGATTGTAAAATTCACTATCATCTAGAAAATATGAAGGTGGTAGCTGATGCATTGAGTAGAAAATCTATAAGAAGATTGACTGCTATTAAAAGTCATGATATGTAATTGATGATAGATTAAGAGAGATAAGAATTAAGTTGAATATCAGTGATAGAGGATCATTGTTAACAAATATGGCTGTACAGTCATCTATAGTAAAATGCTTGTTAGAGATGCAAGATAGAGATGAAGACATAGAAAAGATTAAGCATTGAGTGCTTACTAGAAAGCAATATGAATTCAAAATTTAAAATGAAGGTATTTTGGTATTGGAACATAGGATTTGTATTCCCAATGATATTGAGTTGAGAAAGAAGATATTGAGAGAGATACATAATGATGTATATTTGATACACCTGAGTAACAATAAGATGTATAGAGAATTGAGACAAAATTACTGGTGGTCAAGATTGATGAGGGATGTAGCTGAATATAATTCTAGATGTTTAGTTTGTCCATAAGTGAAGTTAGAGAATAAACATCCAGGAGGCTTACTACAGCCTTTTCCTGTGCTTGAATGACCATAAAAAAAAATGCGAGTATGGATTTTTCCATACTTAGAGAAGTCACGATACAGTGTAAGTGATAGTAGATAAACTTTTTAAGTCATTCCAATTAAAACAAATTAGAATCCTAAAAAGTTGGTTGAACTGTATGTAGCTGAGAGTGTGAGGTGATATAGAGTACTATTGAGCATAGTGTCATTTAGAGATGCTAGATTTACATCTTGGTTTTGGAGAGGCTTTTAGAAAGCCATGTGTACACAGTTGCAGTTTATTACAACTTTTCATCCTCAAACAGTTGAGCAGACAAAAAGGATTATTAGATTACTAGAAGATATGTTAATAGCAAATGTTATGAGTTTCTGAATAAGTTGGGATGCTTGCTTGGCATTGATGGAATTTGCTTATAATAATCAACATCAATTTAGTAATGGAATGACACTGATTGAGACATTGTATGGTAGGAGGTGTAGAACTCCTATATGTTGGGAAGAAATGGGAGAGAGAAATACATTTGGTCCATAAATTATTGAGTTAACAACTGAGATGATCAAACTGGTTAGAGAGAACCGTAAAAGTAGCATAGAGTAGACCGAATAGATATTCTGGTAATAGGAGAAGACCTCTCGAGTTTCAAATAGGTGGTTGGATGTATTTAAAAATATCTCCATGAAAAGGTGTATTGAGATTTACATAGGAAAAGAAAGTTGAGTTCGAGATATGTGGGACCCAATGAGGTTCTTGAAAAAGTTGGGTTAGTCGCATATAGCTTGGAATTGCCTCCAACGTTGAAGTAGTTACAAAATATGTTTCATGTTTTACTTTTGATAAAGTGTTTACATGATGAATCTCATAATATTTCAAGCCAAGCTGTAGAAATTAAGGATGGTTTGACTTTTATACAAGTACCAATGAGAAATTTAGATAGAAAAGAACAAGTCTTGTGTAATAAAACAATTCCATTAATTCAAGTTCTGTAACGGAATAAATATGTTGAAGAGATTACGTGAGAGCATGAGGCAACTATGAAGAAATATTATTCACAAATTGTTCTTAAGTTAGGTAAGGAAATTTCGGGGAAGAAATTTTTATAAGGTTGGTAGAATTGTAATACCCGTGTTCTTAAAGTATGGGTAAAGAAGTAATTTGATAAATATGATATAGAATTAAAATAAAATAATATATATGTGAAAGGTTTATTATTTGAATAAAATAATTCTTTTGATAAAAAAAAAACTGGACGCGTAATGGCGTGGATACAAAGAAAAAGAAAATAAAATAAAAGAAAAGGAAAAAACGCGTCCAATATAGAAGGATAAGAAGGAAAAGAAAAAGGAAAAGGAAATGGAAAAAAATATGGGCATGGAACACCTAGAAGTCCAGGTGTTGCATCACTTTACGCTAAACAAGCAAATTAGAGATTGTGGCAGGGGAACGGTGAGTGTGTGTGTGTGTGTGTGTATGTATATATTCTTTTATTTATTCATTACTTACCAAATCCTGTTTGGTTTTCTCCTTTCTTCAATTCAAACTATTATATTTTTTTAAACACTTGGGGACCGAAAGAAAGATTGAAAGAGTAAAATTTTGAAGAGGTTTATGAAAGATTTTTATAGAGAGCCACGGGAAGCTCTAAGAAAAACAGAAGATAATAACGTGAAGTTTATTTTTGAAATTTAGCATGTATGAAATTCCCGAAATTCAATGTGGGAATTTTCAAAGGGTGTGAATTATGGAAGAATTGAAGAAAAAATTAGAAATTTTAATATAAATATTATGTCAAGTGTTGACGATCAGCAACCGGGGAAAATTACTGAGAGAAGTTGGAATGGCAAGGAGGTGATCCACGGGTAGCTCTAAGTTCTACGTGGTGAGTTAAATTTACTTTAAGTAATCAAGATAAATATGAAATATATAGTGACAGTATTTGAATAAATCATTAACTTATGATTTGGTGATAGATGAAAGTTGGTTGATAGGTATGATAGGAATAGTTGATGTGTAGAGAATTATTTTATGAGAAATAATATTATTGGAATAATGAGTCGATTTAATAATAAAGGTGATAAGTGAAATTCTTGACGAGCTATGGTTGATGATTTGATATGATTTATGAGGAGAGGAATTTAGTGAAAATTTTTAAATAATAATTTGAGAATAATCATGATAGCTAATTTAAATGTTTGAATACATGCTTGTTTCTATATTATTGTTCATATGCATATTTCATATCATTATTCATATGTATATGCACGAAATAAAAGAACCGGGAAGGTAGCCGGTCTAAATGAAAACCATGACAACCGGTATATGCTAGAAATAAAAGAACTGGAAGGGCAGCCAGTTTAAATGAGAATAAAAGAATCGGAAAAGCAGCCAGTATAAATGAGAACGAAAGAACTGGGAAGGCAGCTAGTCTAAGATAAAAACATGTTGACATGTGGGAAGACGTTCCCAATAATAATAACATATAAATTTACGCATTGCATTTGCTTTAAATATTTATTGTTATTGCTTAAGATATTAACGTGTCATTCATGATTGTAAATTTATTGATAGATGAATGAGTCTCATAGAGAGATAATTATGCTAAAGAAATATGAAAATATGATATGATGAGAATTGTTTGAGTGAGTTATTATATGTTGTGAACCTCATAATGAGTTAAATGATAATGTTGAATTGAGAATTTAGAGATGATTAAATATATGATTGAAAGATTGATATGTCTTATGAATAACTTAAGAAGAGATTGTGAAATAGGGGAATTATGAAATTGAGTTGTGATTATAGAATATTGTTATTGAATTATTTGAGGAAAAAGATTAATGAATATCAGAAGATTTTTTAGAAGTAATTGAATTATAAGATGTAACTGTAAGTATAAAATCTAATACTTCTAGTAAATTTAATTTACTGAGTTTGTGAAGCTCACTCCTCATTGTACAATGATTTCAGGTAGCAGGCAAGACAAATAGTTTGGTGAGTTGAGATTCAGACGAAGTCATTATATGTAAGCCATGTTCGTGTCCACATCTTCAGACTAATGAGAAAATAAAATAAAAAATTTATTTGTAAATATTCATGCATATTACACTGTATATAATGTTTAAGTCAAGATCATAATGATGTATCTCATCTGTTGAGGGTTGAGGATTGATGTAAAAATTGCAGTTGGTATTATTTTTATTGTTGCATATATGTGTCGTGCTGGGATTTCAAAATGTGACAACACTGTCTCGGGGGTGGCCAACCCAGGATGGGTCGTTACATCTACAATGTGTCTATGTTACTTTGGACACATTTACAAAATTGTTTTAGGCTTCATTAAGAGTTGATCTCAACCTCTAAGATAGGACGATACTGACTTTCTATTTAAGGGGCTCACAATTTTCAGTACTAACAATCACTATACAGTAACTTGTTTTTACCCATTAAACCATATAGCTAAGTAAGTACTAGAATGAGGTCGGGTTTCCATTACTGGTGATAATTTATATAAGGTTTCAACTCATATTAAATTATATCATTCTTACTAACTCCCTAGAGAGAGTTTTCATAAGTGAAAAAATCAAGTCTTACTTGAGTTCGTATTAACAACTTGTCTCACAAACTCATGAGCCATGTCATAGACTTTTATGTCTAGGCTTACCATTTTAGGTATCACTATAGGTCTTTGAAAAAATTTCATTATCACAAGGATATATTTTGAAGGCATAGGATGTGATCACAAAATTTATTTCCAACAATAAATTTCTAATTAATTCATTCTACCTCTTTCTTAATTGTTGTCAAGGCAATTAATTCGGATTTCATTGTGTAAGATATGGAGGTTTGTTTCTTGCTCATTGAAGAAACAACACCTTCTTCATGGGTATTATCTCCCATTCTCGTCATCCGACTAGCATCGGTTTATCTTCTTGCTTTTTAAGATTGAAAAACAATTATTTTTAACGTCTCTTAACTTCGATAAATTTATAGAAGTGAAGAGGTATGAGGTATGAGTTATGAGACACAACTATTTGAAAAATGATTGTTTGCAAAACCTATATTTTAAAATAATGAACATTCAGTCGATTGAATGTTTTATTCAGTATATTCAATCAACTAAATCAACATTTCAAAAAGAAAAATATCAGATGTCGAGTATTCAGTTGACTGAATGATTTATTCGATCGATTGAAAAAACAGATAATAACTCTCTATCCTTGATTTAGTCAAGTTGACTGTCTTGACTGAACCAATCATTCAACCGACTAAATCTTGTACTTCTAATAAAACTTCCAACAACACTGCCCCCACCAGATTTGCGCTACCACAACACTAGATACAAAAATTTTGTTCGTGTCAAGTACGATTGTTTTCTTCCAACATTATGGGTGGGTTTCTAAGATCTGATTGGTCGACTATATCTGAACGTGATGATGGTAACTGATTTTGAGGATACCCTTTGGAAACAGTAGATCTATGGAAGTCCTTAAAAGAATTTGAGTCAAATTGCGTTGGTTTCCTAAGAAGGGTGAATGTGTGGATGCCATGACTGAGCATATCAAATCTTTTCGGTGGTCATAATATCTCTTTTTTTTATTTGTTTAAATATAATTTAAATTATTTAAAAATATTATTTTTTAATTTTTTTAACTCTTTTATTTGTTTTTTTTAATTTTATTTAATTTTATTTTAATTAATTATATTTATCTAGTCTTATACAACCAAACCTACCAGATGAAATCCGCACGGCATTGAATTGCATTTAATCAATCCCTGGAATCCTGACCTACCCTTGGACCATGCATTTACTTAAACCAATAAAAACAGAACAATGCATGCCACTTTTCGACAAAAGAATTATATTCAGAAAATAACAGAATACCTAAAAGAAATTGACATCTCATCCTTGATCCAATGTAGACGCTATTCATATATAACGTGGTGGGGGGAGGTGAGTGATAAAGAGATTGGCCCTTTTTTATAAATAAAAAAATAATAATAAAAGGATTAAATCAATTCAGGATCAATTATAGTTTATAGATGGTGCTAGCTTTGACTGTTTGCAGTGAAGACTAATCAATCACAGAAAATCTAAATAATGGGACATTCAAATTTTATAGAGTTATTATATATAATTTGAATTCGAAACTCAAAAATTTGAATTTAAATTTTTTGGGTTATGTTGTTGTCCATCCATATATATCAATTTTATATTTATATAATCTATTACTGTATGAAGTGCTTTCGAATTTAACAAATGATATCAAAGTTTATGAATAAAAAATATTTATATGCATTTTTTCACAAAAACTCTCATAATAATCGACGATTTATAAAAAAATTATTAAGATATTCATGTTGTACAAGACAATGAATTTTTTTAGAAAAAAAAAGAGATTTTTATTATGCTGGTATACCATGAGAATCCTGCATTATTGTCCTCCTTTACACTTAAAACATTGTAAAAGACAATGAAATTTTGGAAAGAGATGTGTAACCTTTTTTTAACAAAAAAGAGAGAGATAGAGAGAGATTTTCATTATGCTGGTATACCATGAGAATCCTGCCAATAACCCCTTTAAATTGGAGGATATTTGCCAACGATTTTGAATTATTCTTTATTGTCCATTTTTGTCTCAAATGGAGTAACACAATTAGATTATACAATAAAAGTAATCTAATTACTTGGAAATATATTCCAATTACATTAGTGAACAAAATGTAATACTCTGTACTAATTAATTTGGACCCGACTGGAGAAAGGGTTTTTAGAATATACACTTATCTACATATCATTAGCTTTTCACTAGCTTTTCATTAATCAATTGTTCAAAATCTAATTAAACTTTATGTTAGCTCATCAAAACTTATTGGACCCGACTGGAGTTTGAAATTATTAAAGGTAAAATCAGGTTTCCAATAAGTTTTGATGAGTTGGCATAAGATTTGATTGGATTTCGAACAATTTGACGATTTTGAACAATTTGACAAACAGACAATTAACGGAATGCTAACGACAAGAAGGTAGATGTTTAAATTAGAAATTAAATGAGTTAAGTGCAACTATGAACTAACCTCATACAGCGGGAGAGAATCTATACACACGAAACAAGGGAAAAAACCTAAAAGTCAAAGGAGGACCCGAAGAAGTGTGCCTCTGAGAGACCCCCCCGATGTCTAAGTTAGAATAAGGCTTTTGGAGAAAGTGGTGAGCTATATGAAACTAGGAGTTGTGAATAATAATTGAATGTACCTTATAATGGAGAGAATCTTCTTTTATAATGTTTTGGAGTAGAGTCCGTTTAGGAGAATGATTGATCGTTTAAGTATTGTGATAGGAATAAGATTTCCATATATAAAATTGGAGTTATCCGTAAGTTGAAGTATTTTATCCATAAACAGGATTTGTTTGAATAATAATTTATCCTCGAGCTGGAGAGTCGTAGTAACATTAGGATATTGGTGTGAAGTTACCATTATGTTCTTTATCAGGTGTGACTATCTGATTGACTGATCTATCTATGTTGTGGAGTTATTTTTGGTGGATTCGGATCCTTGTTGTTTAATCTCAGTGTTGTTGGTACGGTCTACGATAAAATGATAAAAAAAATCAAATTTCTCTTAAGCAAACAAAATAATAATTATGTAATTCAATGAAGTTATTTATTTAATTTTTAAAATTTTTATGAATTTTTTGTGATATCAGATGAATCAGTAGTTAAAAAAATGCATCTTTGATACTTGGAATCAACTTAGTGAGATTTATATTTTGGTATTGAATTTATCACCCTCAGTCAAGTCAGCCACCTTCACGTGTTGTTTGTGTGATTGAAAAGAGCTCGGCTTTAGATTTATCATTTTTTAATGAACATTACTGAAAACTATCAAATCAATCTATCCAAATTTTGGAAGAGAAAGAAAATCGTGCAACCGTATCGGCAAAATACGGCCAGGAACCATCGTAGCTGCTGCCACGCGCCAATAGGTCGTGCGTGGACGTGGCTTCATGTCATGAATAGTGATGCATGGGAAAAAAAAGTTTTTTGCCCAACCGCAGCGGCAAAATACGGGAAGGCATTTCAATGGCTTTGTGGTGTTCTATTTCTGCATTTCTCACAAGAGTTTCTCCTCTTGGCTATGCAGGAGCGACTACCATCTGGTTCAGATTAGATCTTGCAGGTCCTGACTTTATGCTGCAGCAAGATCCTATTGTTATTCTTTAAACTCATGTTGATCTTCCCTATGTGCTTAAATTACATATTCTTTGCATATTACTTCAAAGCAAATTTTCCTGATCTTTGATAAACTAGTACTAACATTTACATTCCTGACTTTCTACACTGGTCGCAAAAATATAATTGTCCATCATTAAAGCAGAGTTAGTGAAGTCATGATTGTGATACACATTTGTTAACCGCAAAAGCAATCATCTATCTACTGCCTCATTAGACTTAATTCTTGTTATTCAGTTGGAGCTATCTTTGCAGTCAGTAACAGGTACCAATGGATCATTTTTTTGCTACAAATTGGCCCAAAACAAGTACAACTAGACTTGAATGAGACCAAAGACATCAATCGCATGGCGTGGTGATAATGTGCCAACAAATATTTGAATACATGAAGTGATAAAGAAAAAAATAACATCAAGGATTCAATAGGTAATTCAAAATCTCCTAGTTCTTTTTTCTTTAAAATTGATCAATGTATATCTGAGACTACTGTGGTTGCATCAATTCCAGAGTCAAAAAACTTATCAACATACATTAGTTGTGAACTCGGTCATCATCTTCTTCATTATCTTTATCATCCTCATCAAAACCATCGCTATCATGAACATCACCCTTACGGTCATGACCATGGTCCTCCTTATCATCGTTGCGAACAATTTTTCCTGACTTGGCATATTCCTCGAGCGACGTAGCAGGAAATAGTTCACCCAGCTCATTTTCTGTAAGGGTTGGGGTTTTAGCTTAACGCTTAGGTTTATCTTTGTTCATCTGTAGCAATGAGAAGGATCCACATATAAGAATCATGGAACAAGATGTAGAACAAAACAGCAACAAAGTAAAACGAGTACTGAAATTGCCAACGTAGTTTCATTCTTCTAAAGTGAAGGTATCTTTGGATATGCTAAATTAAGTTTCAGGTTCACTGATGATGCTAATTGTAGAAACTACATTCCTAGTCAACTAGATTGATGCAGTGAAAAAAAGATAACTGGAAAGAAGAGATTAAATGAGAAAAGATGGCTGATAAAATTAAA
This sequence comes from Bretschneidera sinensis, assembly GCA_023935145.1. Classification (NCBI taxonomy): domain Eukaryota; kingdom Viridiplantae; phylum Streptophyta; class Magnoliopsida; order Brassicales; family Akaniaceae; genus Bretschneidera; species Bretschneidera sinensis. The sequence goes on from CM043699.1 coordinate 29,557,540, forward strand.
TACACGCAGAGATGAAAACTGTAATTGAACAAAACATTCAGAACTTTGCCAAAAGAAAGGTTTGTATGAACTACAGTTAGGCTATGATTGGTAGGAGAGAAATGTGAGAAGAAAGAAAAATGAGAACAAAAGAAAACATTGATCTTTCCAGAAGATGAAATTGTGGAAGGAAAGAAGAAAAAGATTAAAATTTGCACAACAATCAAATTATGTTCCTAATATCTCATCAGTAACTAAAGACTAGTGTGGTTTCCCCACTAGTTTGTAAAATTTGCACAAAAATAATAATCTTTTACCATGTTTATGTTTCTGTTTCTAGGAAAGAATCAGAGAGATTATAACAAGTCGATAATTATACTTCAGTAGGACAGATGCTTATTAAAGTTTTTGAATATCAATAAAAAAATGTACACAAAGAAATTTAAACATCCCAAGTCATGTAAGAAAGATGATCCCTTCTATGCTTTGACAATATTGGTACTCAGAAAAGACCATAATTTTAGGAAACTTACAGCACATAGTAGAGTCCTTCTTTCCCTTTCCCGAGCACTCTTAATGGCCTGCAAGTGCAACACATTCAGCACAAAAACTATGAAATTGCAATGAAAATCCGATAGTTTCTAGCTATCATGAACAAGACCCATAATTTATTAGTCAAAGCAAACAAACCTCTTCAAGCATCTTTTGCTCAGCCTCTACTTCTGAAGAATCTCTACAAGCCAACACAAAACAAATACACAGTTACAAATTAGCCAGATGTCAAGAACTGAGTCAACTCTCAAGACTAAGCACATTTTGTTAGTAAATCACTAATAAACAGAATCTAAAATCAATCATTAAACCTTTCAACTATACGATCCACACGGCAACGACACTTTGCGCATACATGTTGCTCCTTTGCACAACCAGTGACTAAATTGTATCAATTTTAGCCTTACAACAGATATGGTAAAAAAATAGTAAATAAATAATTTAATAAATATGACGCGGAAATTAAAATAATATATTTACGAAGGATTTAGTATTGAATAAAATAATTCTTTTAAAAAAAATCTGAGATGTGGGTGTCATTAAAAGAAAAGAAAAAAAAATTCAAATCAGCTAGACGTCCAGAAGAAGGAAAAAACAAAAAGAAGTTAAAAAAAAAAAAATTTAAAAGTCAAATAAAACCTGCTGCCAATTTATTGTGAGGCATGGTGAATGTCTCACAAGTCTTCAAAACGTGGAAGACTTAGTGAGGGAGCCTTTTTGGCTGCCAAAATTTCAACGAAAATCCTCCATATATATGCATACCAGGTTCAGGTAAGTTACGCGAGGAGAGTTCGCTTAGTTTTTCTTGAAATATCTCTATTTTCTCAAAACACTTAGGGACCAAAAAAAAGATTAAAATAACAAAATTTTGAAGAAATTTACTGTGGAATTTTGTAGAGAATTCTGAGAAACTATCAAGAAAGTAGAAGGTAATATCGTAGCGTTTATTTTTGAGTTTTTAATATTATGAAATTTCTTATAAGTCAAAGTGAGAATTTTCAAAGGGTGGGGTTTATGAAGAAATGAAGAAATAATTAGAAAATTTATACAAATTTTATGTCAGGTGTTGGTGGTCAGCAACCAGGGAAAACTTCGGAGAAGAACAGGAAAGACAAAGAGGTGATCCACGGGTAGTTTTAAGTGTTACGTGGTAAGTTGGATTTACTTTAAGTAGTCTAAATAAAAATGAAAAATTTAGTGATAATACTAAAATAAATTATTAGCTTATGTTGTGGTGATAGATAAAGATTTGGTTGATATTTATGATAAGAATTTTTGGACATGAAGAAAATTATTAGGAGAAAAATAATATTTTTGGGGATAATGAGTTGATTTAATAATAAAACGATATGTGAAATTCTTGATGAGTTATATTGATATTTTGATACAAATTTTGAGTAGATAAATTTTGTGGATCTTGTCAAGTTTTAATAGATGGTTTGATGTGAATTTGGGATGAAAGAGATTTAGTGGAATTTTATATAATTTAAGAATAATCAGGATAGTCAATTTAAGTGTGTTGAATTTATATGTTGGTTTATATTACTGTTGATATGCATATTTCATATCATTGTTCATCTGCATATGCATTAAATGAAAAGAAAAGAATCGGAAAGGCAGCCGGTCTAATAAAAATGAAAGAATCGGGAAGGTAGCCGGTCTAAAGAAAATGAAAGAACCAGGAAAGCAGTTGGTCTTATGAGATTGAAAGAACCGGGAAGGTAACCGGTCTAAATGAGAATGAAAGAACCGGGAAAGCAGCCGGTCTAAGATAATAACAACCTGTCGACAGGTGGGAAGACGTTCCCGTCATAGTCATTCATGCATTTGCATCTGTTTTAATTATTGCTGCATTATTGAAATGCTGATGTGTGGTATGTTATTATGAAATTGTTTATAGATAATTTGGTCTCACAGAAAGAGACAATTATAATAATAAAGAAGCAGAGAATGATACGAACCATCTAAATGATGGACTTTATGATGTGAACCTCATTACGAGGTAATTATGAAATAATTGATGGTTTTAAGGTGGACCAATGATTAAGAAGAAGAGATTGATATAGAATAAATCTTATGACATATGTAATAATCGTAGAAAGTTGTCATCAGGTTATGTGAAAAATAAATGATTAAATATTAAAGGACTATCTATGGAATTTGGAAGACTTTTAATAAATTAAATTCACTGAGCTTGTGAAGCTCACCCCTCATTTTACCATGATTTCAGGTAGCAGACATGATAAGTAGTTTGGTGGGTCAAAAGTCAGACGGATTCAATTTCTGTAAGCCATGTATGTGTCAATATCATCCGACTAGTGAGAAAATGAATTAAATATTTGTGAATATTTATGCATCTTATGTTGTAAATTATATGTAAATTAATATCAGATTTATATACCTCCCCATGTTGAGGTTTGATAAAAAAAAAATTTGTGCTAGTATTATTTTTATGGTTGCATATATGTGTCGTGCTGGAATTCTGAAAATGTAATGACACCGTTTCGGGGGTGGCCAACCTGGGATGGGTCGTTACAATTTTGGTATCAAAGCATTTGGTTTTAGGATTTTGTAGACTGCATGAGAATTTAAAAAGTGAAAGATCTAAATAAACTATATTTTAAATACAGAGTCTGAGGATGACACGTGGTCGTGTTAGAGCTAGAGGTAGAGTTCTGAATCAGAGGGGACGTGGTAGACCCCCAATTTTTAGGAGAGCTGAAGTAGAAGAGGGAGTGGAATCTGTGGTTCCTGCGAGAGAACATGTTAATAGTGCAGCTGGCACTAGTAGAGTCGAGAGAATCTGAGGTTAGCAAAGAGGAATTGAGAGAATCTCTAAATCGTGCTATAGAAAGAATGAATGCAGCTGAAGAGAGGGCTAATAATCTGCAGGAGAGATTAGAGGAAAGGGGTGGAGTAGAACCTGATGTGGTGAGACGAGAGGTATACGAGGGAGAAAGGGTGTTCGCACGTGATATACTTGGAAATAGATTCCAATTACATTAGTGAACAAAACGTAATACTCCGTACTAATTAAGTTTTATAAATGTTGCACTCCCGACTGTGCATGTCACAATTTGGTGGGACTTTGAACTTACTATTTGCCAGAGGAAGACAAGAGGAGTAAGTACGTGGCCGGTCACAAAAAGCCTTACCATCGATACTGGAAGTAAAAACCAGATGAGTAGGATTCCCCCAGCAAGCATCCTGCTCCTTTCATATTAACATTCAGAAAATTCGAATTTTACGTTTTGACAATCAACTATAGCTTTGGGACAATCGATTGTGCAATTTTATAATTCGCTGTAAAAAGTTTCTACCCGATCTTACAGTCGACTGCCTTATTCCTACAGTCGAATATCCATGAGCAAAATCGAATTTTTCCTTCTTTCTCTTTTCCTACGATTTTTCAAATCATCTCAAATATAAAACCAAGTTTTATTTTGAAAATCACAAACAATCCCCACCATTTTCCAACTATTTTTACTCTATAAAAATTTCAAAATCAGATTTTTTATAATCCATTGAAGTTCATACCTAAATGAAGATATCTTTGGGACTTGAATTTTCACTCAGTGAAAACACATCAAAGTTAAATAGAATGTCATATTATATGGTAGTATAAAACTTTGAACCACACATCATATTTGTTTAATCGGACATATCTCACACGTGAAATTTCTCCTAATAGAAAATGCAAGAAAACACCGACACGTTGACAGGCCTTATGTCATGTATCTTATGTCATTAGTGCTTTAGAGTCAAGCACTTTAACTCAACAGTAGCGATCATATTTCATACTTATTAGGTAAGCTTATCAAGTATATTTCGTAGCATAACATACCAAAGAAAAACTTTATAAGTTTTTTAAAGAACTCAAAATTCACCCTTGGCATAAGACATCTGTATATTTCGTAACATAACATATCATAAGATGTCTTAATTCCTTGTGGTCTGTATGGATTTCAAATCTTCTGCTTAGCAAGTATATTCTCCACTTCTTGACAGCTTGTGTAATAGCATATAGTTCCTTTACATAAGCTGAAGATGTTGCCATCTTAGTGCTTATCTTTTTGCTATAAAAGGCTATGGGAAGAAGCTACTGGATCATGACAACTCCAATTCCTACATTAGAAGTATCAGTTTTTATAACAAACACTTTGTTGAAGTATGGTAAGGTCAAGACAGAAGCCTTAGTCATTGCTTCTTTCAAAGCCTCAAAAGCATGGTGAACATCCTGATTCTATACTTCAAGATATTTGTTAAGGGTGCAACTACTGTAGCATAGCCTTTAATGAATCTTCTATAGTATCCAGTGAGGCCAAGGAAACCTCTAAAATGTTTCAAATTAACTAGCATAGGCCACAGAACCATTGCTTCAATCTTCTTTGGATTTGGTTGGATCCCTTGGTAGTTGACAATGTATCCTAAGTAGTCTATTGAAGACTAACAGAATTGGCACTTGCTTCTCTTGGCAAACAAGTTATTAGCAGTTAAGTAATCACGAACTACCTTCAGGCGATGCACATTCTCTTCAACTTAACTACTGTAAACCAAAATGTCATCAAAGAACACAATAACAAATTTTCTTAAGTATGGTTTGAACACTACATTCATAGCATTCTGAAAAGTGGATTGGGCATTAGTCAATCCAAAAGGCATGGCCACAAATTCATAGTGACCTTCATATGTTCTGAAAGTAGTCTTCTCTATTTTTGTGTCTTTGACTCTTATTTGATGATATCCAGCCCTCAACTCAAGCTTGGAGAAAACTGAAGCTCCATTTAACTCGTCCAACAATTCATCAATATTAGGGATAAGAAATCTATCCTTAATGGTTATAGATTTTAGGGCTTTATATCTATGCAAAATCTCCAAGAACCATAATTTTCTTTTACTAGTAATATCGGAGAAGAGAAAGGGCTATGGTTATGCCTAATGACACTTGAGGTAAGCATCTCTTGCACTAGATTTTCTATCTCTTGTTTTAGAAAGTGAGGGTATCTGTAGGCTCTTACATTGATAGGTTTAACACCTGGTTATAGATGTATGAAGTGGTCAAAGTCTCTTTTTGGAGGTAGCTCTTTAGGCTCTTCAAAGACATGAGTGTAAGTTTGTAGTAGTGTGGAAATTTCTTAAAGAATAGAAATGTTACTAACTATGGACATATCTGGAGCCAATTGAAAACCGGAGGAGAAACATTCAATTCTTGCTAGTTTTCTTAAACATCTCAAACTAATTTGTTGAGGATTTAATTGGGGTTTCCCTATCAACTAAACTTTGGTCCCTTACCACTCAAAGTCCATTGTTTGTTTTTTATAATCAGTAACAATTGGACCCAATTATTTAAGCCATTGTATTCTTAAGACTAAATCAAAACCTTCAATAAGCAGTAAGAACACATCAAAAGTAAACATGTGTTGTTGCATATAAATAACTACCTAATGACACTATTTGTTCTAAGTGAGGAACTCTTCGTTGCCAATATGAACTCTGAAAGGCTTGTAAGGTCTGATGGCCTATCCTAACAGTTTGGCAATTCTTACTTGGGAAAAGTTATGTGTTCTTCCACTATCAAACCTTTATAGTGCTTGGACTAGACTATCCAACAAGAGCATTCATAATGATTCCTAAAATCTCAATGTCTTGTGTTAAATTAGAATTTTCTTCCTCCAAGACTCCTTCAAGATTTGATTCTTCTGGCACCATCAACAAAATAAATTGATGCTTGCAATTATAAGTAAGAGTGAACTTGTCATCACAATTGTAACAAAGACCATTGTCTCTTCTTATCTTCATTTCAGCAGGAGTGAGTTTCTTGATAGGAAATGCATGAGGTATTGTAGCAGTAGTGTGCTTAATGGATGTGCCCACTGGAGTTGGTAACAAACAAAGACCAGTTGCAGGCTTAGTCTACCGAAGTCTCCATAGCTTCTTTATATCCTTGTATGTTTCTTCAAATAGCTTAGCCAATGACATAACTTTTAAAGAAGAGGGTTGAGCAACCAATAACTCTCTTTTTTCAATTCCAAATTAGGGCTAGAGATGAAGACACTGATTAGAAAAGGTTTAGAAAAGGTTTTTGTAACCCAGTTACCTTGTTGGAAAGGCTTTCAAACTGAGCTTGGTATTCTAAGACAATACTTGTTTGTTGTAGTTTGGCTAAAGCTCATATGTGGTCTTCATATGTTGATGGACCAAATATTTCTTTGATCTTGTCCAAGAAGTCATTACAAGAATGAATCAAACAATTATTAGTAGCCTATTGATACCAAGATAGTGTTGATCATTCTAGATGGAACGAAGAAATGATCAATCTTTGGTCATTTGGAGTAGAATGATAGTTAAAGGGTTTTTTAGCTTTGAAAGACCATCCTAGAGGATCCATACCATCAAACTTAGACATGTCCAATCTCATCAATCTTCTTGGAGTTTGGAATTCTAGATGAGATTTTTCTTTGAATCTTTCCAAGAACTCTTTTGGAATTACAGTGTGCTATTGTGGATATTTATTGGATTATCCTGGCTCTTTATTGAGTTGAGAAGATTCATGAATCTCGGACAGTTTGGAGAAGATTTAAGGAACTTCTGATGTTAGCATTGTCATGGACTAAGGAAAAGCACATATCAGTGAGTCCCTTGATCTAATCATCCACCTTAGAGATTATTTCATCTATCTTGTTGAATTTGGTGCCTTCAACCATCATAAGATCATATTGATGGAGAAGAAAAAGGATGTAGGTGTTATTAGTTCAATGAGAGCGCCATTTGATATAGTTCTTGTATCAAGAATTCTGACTAGAACAGAAAAAAAGAAAATACATCAGAGAAGAAAACAAAAGAATTTGGGAGAGAAAGAATGAGATTGAGAAAAATTAAGAGAGAATGAGTAAAAAAGTAAGAACAAATTTGCCAGCTATCTCCTAATTGCCTAACTAACTTCCCATCTGTGTGCTAACTGTCTTGAACTTCTTAGGTGTATTGTAACCTTTGAGGAGCTTGTCTTATCCTCTAGCTTCTCCTTAACACATGTTGTTGTCCCATCTTTTCTGAGCCTTCTATTATTCCAGCTGTTGTTCTAACTCCACTCCACTGCCTTGTTGTTTCTTTATCTTCTGATATATGTAGCTAATGGACTATATGTACATATATATGTATGTATATATATATACATACATACATACATATATTATCATTTTTTGGGATGTAAGCACACTGGTTGGCCTGCAATGCATTAAGTGTGCGTACTATGCGCACATTAGTGGACTTTAAGGCCAGTGAATAGAAGATGAGTGCTCGAAGGAATAAAATTCAATAGGTACTAGCCGTTTGTTTTTTAAAGGAAGGATCGGAGTTTGATTCATGTTGAAAGCCTAGACTAGCAGCTTGTGATAGGCTTCCTTGGAAGGCGAGCTCACTGTTAGGTTCTCCTTCCACTTCCTCTGTGTTATTAGAATGTAATGTGCATAATCTAAGACAATGGCCAATCAGTTTGGTATGAATCTATCCAACTGGTAAATAAAATATAAAAACAATGATGTCCCATTAGAAAACCTTAATAAGATCCCGCACTGGCAATTTCAATAGCAGAATAGTAAAACCCTAGATTTCAACATCAGATAATCCAACTACATAGAAAAAAGAATTCCTTACATTTTCCTTAAAAAAAAATCTTTGAAGGCATCTAGACCACGTAAATCCTATATCCATAATTTTATATGGAAAAAAATCGAGAAAGAGAGAAAGAAAGATATTGAAAATGTATACGAATTAATTAGCAATAAAAACTAGAGAGACCCAAATATGTAAATCCAATTCAAGCACTGCAAAGAAAATAATAATATGCAAATCCAATTCAAGTCTGAAAATAGAAAATTTTCACAAAGTAGCGTTGTGTGGTTGCAAATCAGAGAGCTTTTTCTGTTTTTTTTTTCGTAGAAACAGGTATTGAAAGCTCAAACATATGTAAGTGTATGTAGTATCGTGCTACTTAAAATCCTATGTATTAGTTTACTTAAAAGCTAATGTATTAGCATGGTAATGAAGCTAACGGGACTGTAGCATACTTAAACGAACTTAAGCATACTTAAACCTACGTAGGCATACTTAAATGTACTTATTCGTCGTAGCGTGAAAAAGGTTAAACAAAAGAGAGAAAAAAATTACCTGAGAACTCGAAGCTGTAAATAAGAACATAAAACATCGAAACCATCGATCATCAATGGGAGAAAAAAATTACCTGAAGAACTCAAAACTGCAAATAAGAACACAAAACATCAAAACAGTCCATCGTCGGTGGGAGAAAGAAAATTACCTGAAGAACTTGAAGCCAACTTTAGTCCTTTTGCAGAGATTGAGAGAAAAATCTGAGGGATAAAAAGGTAAAACAAAAGAGGAAAAAAAAGAGAAAAAATTATCTAAAGAACTCGAAGCCGCAAATAAGAACACAAAACAGTCAATCATCGGTGGGACAAAAAAAATTACCTGAAGAACTCGAAGCCAACTTTAGTCCTTGGCATAGATTGAGAGAAAAATCTGAGGAAAAAAAAGGCGAAAAAAAAAGAGAAAAAAAAATGGAAAACAATGGTTAAACAAAAGAGAAAAAAAAAAACCTGAAAAACTCGAATCTGCAAATAAGAACACAAAACATCAAAACGACTGATTGTCAGTGGCGACAGTCTAAAGCAAATCCGAAGCAAAAAGACATTGGGAAGAAGAAATCGATAAGAGATGAAGTGCTAGATTAGGAGGAGAGTTTCAAATCGAATGGATTAGTTAGAGGATATGTTTGAATTTGATTCTTCAAGGCAGAGAGAACGTGGGAGATGGGGGTGTAGAGTTGAGGTGTGGGTAGAAATCCTGAAGAGGGAGAGTTGATTTGGAACAGAGGATGGGATTGAGAGAACGTTGAACTGAAGATGATACTGAGAGAACCTGGGAGACTGGGTTAGAGGAGAGGTGAAATGTGTGAGTGAGAGTGGCGAATGGGTAAATTATGGCAATTTATGATTAACACAAAAAAAAATTAATAATTGTACAATGGCAAATTATGATTTTAAACCTGAAAATGAAAAAATAATAATTTTATAATAATTTTTTTGGTTTTTTTTAAAAAAATACATACTATTAAACCAAATCAAATTAAACCAAAGAGAGCGCATTCATACCCAAATGGGCCTTTGGGCCAGAGGGAAACAAACATGGATTATGTGCATGTGCTAGAACATTTTATTTGATTGAATTCAAATGGGCTTAATCATAAATCAATATTGGGCTTCCACCCTTTATTAGTGTCATCTTTATTACTTAACAACAAATAAAATAATAATGGGACTTCATTAAATCTCAAATGGGCCTCGGGCCCTTAGTAAACAATAAATAATAAACGAGCTTCATACTCAACCCGCTAAACCTAAGAGTTCTAAAGGAAGCCAAATTGATCAGTTTCTGCCCCAAATTCATTAAACTAGCACATAAGGGTGGCAATGCACCGAGTCGGCCCGAAACAAATTTGGCATGACCTAGCACAGCCCACACTTTCATAGGCTATGTCGTGCTTAGCACGGTACTATTCCTTGTGTTATGCTGGGCCTAACTTTTGAGGCCCACAGCATGACACAAAAAAAAAACACAGCACAAAACTCAACACGACCCAACCCAAGGCACGACCTGACACAAAGCACATCCCAGCACAACCATAACATCTAATCAATTCAAAATTACATAAAATTTTATGCTAGTAGAATAATGAGTCAAGAAAAATTAAATGATGATAAATTTAATATTTTATGATGGTGAAAAAAATGAAAATTATTACCCCACTCTTAACATAATGGCATGTGATCTACTAATTCATAAATAAATTATAAAATCAAACGTTAATATAAATTAAATCAAATCTAAACAAATATTTAAACACAAAAACAATTTCATTTATGAATTTTTAATTTAAATATTGAAGTTATAATTGATTGATTTTAACATAATAACATTTGATAAAATGAACTAAAACACTATGAGGAAATCATATAATATTTTTCTTTTTAATCCACCGAATGAAACTTAATTGCATAACTTGATTAGGCAGCTCATCATTCAATTTCTAAAATCATTTGTCTATGAATTTAATAGGTTTTCCTTTTTATTTTAAAGATTAGAAAAGTAATAAAAATTACTTTTTTTTAATTATTAATAATATTTTATGTTTTTCTAATTTTTAAAATTTCTAAATTGTTTTTTATATTTCACTCATTTGTAAGTCATTTTATCTTTTTTTTATTTTATATGTTTTTATAAGTTTTTTATTTGAAAGATTTTTTAAAGTCATAATTTTAAAGTTATTTGTTTATGTTGTTGTTTTTGTTCAATTTTTAAGTTATTTGTAATATTTAACTTTATCAATAAAATAATTGTTTTTCTTTACAATATAAATATTCAATTCAATATTTATATATATATATATATTACTATTTTCAACAAAAATGGCAAAAAATATCAATATATACCTATGATGGCCATAGCACGGCAGGGCACGACCCAATAGCCATGCGAGGATTGTGTCTACCGAAAATTTTAAAAGCACAATACAATACGAAAAAAAAGGAGGCACAACACAACACGACACGAAAGCACAATGGACCGTCTTATGTGGGTCATGGGCCAACATATCATTTATTCTTATAAGCGTAAAGCCTCAAGACAGTAAAATAGCTAATATAATAGTCAATCAGAATGGCTAGTTCATCATACAAAGCATGGATATTATAACAATCATTGATAATCATTTATGTAGCGATGGCAATGGGTGCTGGCATGACCCGAAACAAACTAGATCGTGCCAGCATGACCCACGCTTGGCGCGCCTAACATGATTCAAGTGGATTAGGTCGCATCTAATTTTCTTTCTTCCCACTTAATAGTATTCTCATGGCCTAAGTTGTTTTATTTTTTTTATTTTTTTATTTTTTTTTATATTTCACTAAATGTAAATCATTTTATTTTTTGGTTTATTTTAACTTATTTGTTTATTTTATATGTTATTTTTTAAGTTATTTACTTGAAAATTTTTTGAAACTTATAAATTTTAAATTATTTGTTTATATTACTATTTTTGATCAATTTCCAATTATTTATAATATTTAACTTTATCAATAAATTATTATTTTTCTATACAATTATAAACATTCAATTCAATATTTAAAAGTTTTTTTTACTATTTTCAACAAAAAAATGAAGTCTATGAACCAACACGACACAAACAATTAAGGAAAATGATTGATTTGATATAAGCTTATTTAATGCTTTAAAGTGGCATTTACTTTTTAGAATTTATAAAAATTTAGTTAAATCAAATCAAATTTTATTAAATAATAATTTCAAATATCAATTAATAAATAATTTGATTTGATAATTTTTTTCTTTTGCAAATTTTAAAATATAAACAATTATTTAAACAACAATTAAACTTATTCAAACCAGTAGACACAACAAAAACGTGGTTATTTTGGAAAGAGAAAAAAATCAAGATGTGCAATCAGAATTTGATTAGATATAGCTACTAACACTTTGTTTGGAAATATCCGATAATTTAATACTTTTACAATTATAATTATAAGAATGATAATTATTATTATGACTATAATTATAATAAAATCATGTCATACCTCTAAGTTTGATCTCAAAATACCAATTTCTACAATCCAATGACCTCAAAATGAATTTTTTTAAAAAATCAAAATTTTAATTGAATTTTATTAACGGTAACGTATATAAGAGTTGGGCTTTCAGAGAGCCTCAACCTCAAAGGAATCGTCCACATGGATACAATCACACTTGTGCTAAACAAGATAGTACTGGTGACGTATATATAAGGAGTGAGTTGGTGTTTGCAGTCATAGTTGCTGTTTCTTTGAGTTGGTGACGTATACGATGGCTTGTTGATGCAGTTTAGTCGAGATTTGGTTGGTGTTAAGTGGACTATGGAATAAGCATCGTATAGAAAGAGATTTGCCAACTCAAAACAAAGGGCAAGGGCACCCCGTGTCCACACCAAAGTGTGATCTTTCTTTTCTTTGGGAAAAGCGGAGCTGGCCTAGTGCCAGGGTAGGTCTCCCTTCCGCCTATCAGAAAAAAGAAAGCGGGCTCAGTTGAACAAGGTCGATCCGGCCGAGATGAAGAAGGTGATAAAGCGGGGATCCGTTAGTTTTTTTCACCCTTTGTCGTTGAGGCTTCTTCCTCAGTCTCGTTAACCGATTCACTTTCATTCACCGTCACGTTATTTTTCATAATGATCAAAATACTCTTAAATAACATAAATATTACTTAATAAATTATAAAAATGTTATAAATAAAACATATTTAACAAAAAAAATTATTTAAAAATTATCTTTCATTTTCTAAAATTATTAAAAATATATTTTAATAGATTTATATCTATTACATGATATAAAACAATTTTAACTTCATATATTTTATATTTTAAAAATTAAAATAATATTATATATTTTTATTTTTAAAAAGATATAAATTCAAATAACCTAAAAAATTGTTATAAATAATTTTAAGATAAATAATAAATAAATAGAATGTACTTTGATCATACTAAAAAATCATATCTTAAAATAAATTCATTTTGATCGATGGTTAAAATTGATGTTTACAGGGATTGTGAGTATTAAAGAGGTTGGATTACTGTCAACAAACTTGAAGATAATGTATATAATTTACCCTAACAATTATTATAAGGAACGTGCCTAACTGTAACAAGGAACAAACTATTGTGAACAAACAACGCTCAAACAGGAAAATGAGATAAAGGCTTAGCCTAGCAAAAACACAACCATACAGAAAAATTGAAACCCGCTACATTAATCGATTAACAACTGAAACACAGGGAGAAAATAAAAACTAATTTCACTATGCAGCAACATATTCTATCCAAAACACACACACACACAATGATAGGATCAACCACTCGTTCACAGGAATGTCATAGAGAATATTGGACACAAAAAATTTCACTATGCAGCAACATATTCTCTCCAAAACACACACTGATAGGATCAACCACTCGTTCACAGGAATGGCATAGAGAATATTGGATAGTGAAATTTCACGGTTGAAACTACCCTCTTCATCACAGGCATGAAATTATGTTGCATCCGCAGCAACAACCCAACAGAAAAAACTCAAAAGCACTCTTAAAAAGATGAGTTAGGACAAAAAATAGTAAAGTCTACATCGATAAGAAGTCTATGAACACCTGACTGCAATGATAAATGAAATAATTCTTACTGCAAAGAAAGGAAACAACCAACCAAACTCAAAGCTTAGAAAGAGTTTGAAGAAATTCCCAAATGATGAGTTTGAACAGGAACAATGGTAATTCTTATATCTAACGTATCCTGCTCAAGAAGAAATCCCTATCACCACCTAACAGCATTGCTATGAAAGGAAACATAAAGCTATTATAACCTAGGCCAGATAACACCAACCAAAGAAAGAACAAAAGCAAAGCAGCAATCACTTTTGGCGGTGCCCACTGAATATTTCCTATTAACCCTTACCAAACTTGGAAACAAATACAACTGAAGATGTACCATAAAACACAATAGAGAAGATTTTAGAAAATACTGACACCCCTTCATAAAAAATTAATCCCTTTGCAGTGAAACAAAATGTCTTTCTTCAAAGATCAGTTTGTTACATGAGTATTTACAATTCATTTGGAAAGTCTAAAAAGACTTAATTTGATAGCTACTAAGAGAAACTTGAATTTTCTGAAAACAACAAAACAAGAACTTCCATAATAATGCAATAGATATCACCATTCAATGTAAAAACTAATTTCATCTCTACCTAAGAAAAACTTGAACATTCTAAAATCCAGAATTCCCATGATAATGCAAGATAAATATAATCATTCACCATCCACACATTCATACTTTCAATCAAGTGAAAAAAGCAATAGAATTTACCTCAACAACACAAATGACAATTTCGCAAGTGACTCGACCCAAAATCGAGTGCTAGACTGATTCCACTAGCTTCCCTTAAGCAAACATAACACTGGAATCAGCAAGGAATCTAAAAGCACATTCGCAAAGAGATAAATCCAAAATTAACAAATTAGACGAAAATATATACAGGCAAAAAATAATCTTGAGTGGATTCAAATCCAAAAAATAAATAAGAAGATATCTTCAATAGAGGGCCCTATCTATCGCCCAACTCTTCTCCATTCAATCACAAATAACACTAACTTTATCCATCTACATCAAAACACAGATCCAAAAATTAGTGGTTGAACATACCAAAAAAATCATTAGATCCAAACGGAAGTTCAATCAATGATCAAAGAAACTTGATTTTATGATCCTCACTATACACATACAACCTTCATAACACCATCATAATCCAAAAGCTATATCTGCCATAGATAAGGGCACCAACTGTAAATACAAATTGGCATTATCTTCAAACAACAAAATCATTGAACATTACAGATCATAGAGGTAGTCTTGAGTGGATTCAAATCCATAAAATAAACAAGAAGATATCTTCAATAGAGGACCCTATCTATCACCCAAATCTTCTCCATTTATAGATCAATCACAAATAACACTAACTTTACCCATCTACATCAAAACACAGATCCAAAAATTAGTAGTTGATCATACCGGAAAAAATCATTAGATCCAAACTAAAGTTCAATCAATGATCAAAGAAACTTGATTTTATAATCCTCACTATACACAGACTACCTTCATAACACCATCATAATCCAAAGCTATATCTACCATAGACAAAGGCACCAACCGTAAATACAAACTGGCATCATCTTCAAACAACAAAATCATTGAACATTAAATGTTACCCAGATATGTAAATGTTAAAAGAACCTACCATACCCTTTCCCAAACCAACAATGATTTTAACATGGGCATAAACACTCCTTCAGAAGAATGCTGACAGAGAATTGTTTTTTTTTTATATAAATATTCTGACAGAATTATATAGCTCTTCATCGACATAACCCCACTTTATACCTCTACCGCTCTACCTCTCCTACTACAAAAGCAGAAACAACAATCAAACCAAACAAGATACCGTAATAGTCATCATAACCATAAAAGAAATCCATGATACTACTGATAAAAAATATCAACCCCTCCTTCACAAGGCTGACAGACAATTATATACCTTAGACTTTGCCTTGTCTCCACGTAACCTACCAGGCACGGATATGATATAATTAGACCACCCATCTACAGCACCAGTCCAATAGATGAAACTCGATGCACAGGAAGAGGGCATGTCAAAATATAAAGATAACCATTTCAAGGGTAATAGAAAACTAATAACCAAAAACAAATCAAATGAATTATCATCACTTCTCCACTACATCAGAAAAAGTCTCTTTACTACCCACCTAGCTACTTATAGAATTGGCCACGAAGCAGCTACATTAAAACAACTCTGTTAAGAAACAAAAAGAGAAGGAAGAAAAAAAATGCACAGAGAAAGGTTTGAAGAAATGGAATACTCCACGCGATGAAAAGGTTCTAATTTCATATACACAAAACCCAATGGAAATCTTAACCACCAGAGCACCTTAAATTAGACTTATACCAATACTTCAGCATGCCAAATTCTAGCTACAATCCAGAAACCGCAAAAGCAACAATCACCACAAGAGCAAAAGGAACAGTAAAACAAACCATAACATAATACTCCTGACTTCATCCCCATCGAGCTTCAGTATCACCTAATGGAAAATAACAGAAAGAGACTGCAAAAATGACCTACGACCACATAATGCATATACGTGCAAGGGAAATGACAAACTAGAACAAACGTCTATAAATACAAATCCTGCCCGAAATAATACACAAACCCTAAATCCAAGGAGCCTGAAAAGTAGCACAACCTTCTAAGAAAGATTAAAACTAGACATGAACGACACTCTTCCCCTTATTAGGAAAAGGTCATATTATCAGCATATAATTTCCAAGCACCACCACCAAGTGCCATACGAGTCTGTTTCATGCAAAAGATCTGCTCTGGCCTTCACATATATGTTATTTCTTTTACAAGTAACCTCCATACATGTTATTGGAACCAGTAAATTATTTGTTAATTAACGCAAAACAATCTAAGCACAATGGATAAGAAAATATTAAATTAAGAAAAAAAAAATCAGACTTCCGAAGAAACGAAAACCATAATAATCATGAACCCACATCGCAATCCATATAACTGTTGATCAAAAACATGTAAGAGAGAAGTATATAACTTTAACTCGACTTGTAGTGACCTATAACGCAAAGATGTGATACAATTAGAATATGTATCCACAACATCTGTCCAAAAGATGAAACTAGATGCAAATAAAGAGAGAATGTTTAAAGATCACCACAGAAAGTAGCAACTAATTCATAACAAAAACCAATACCAACAAGTTATTACTTCTCCACTACACCATAAAAAAAATCTCTTTACTACCCCAATACAACTAGGATTGTGCCAAGGAGCTAGATTAAATCATCACCATTACTAAAAAGAGATAAATACATAGAAAAAGTTAAAAAGTTGCAAGAAATAAAACACAAAACACTCGACTCAATGAAGAATAGCCTAAACTTCAAGTAAATGAAGATGGTAACAAACAAAAACAAAAACCTGAAATAAACAGTTAGGACTGCATCAGATGTTACGTCCCTGAGCAGTATTTAGACCTGTGAGGAATCCCCAAAATATAGTCTGTTCTCTTGGAAATACTACCATAATATAGCCTAAACCTCCTGAAACAATCAAACCAGATCTCAACCACTACAAATACTACCATCAGAAAAAGAAAAAGAAAACGAGATAAAGGCTTTAGCGTTGGGGCAAACACCTACAAAGTTACCATCTAATTCAACTCAACCAAAGGCTAGCACACAAACTGAAAAGTTAAAAAATACATCTGATATCAAGCTCAATTACATCTTTTCTCCAAACGAAAATTTCAAGAAAAGGAGCCTGCCTAACTACAACAAGGAACAAACTATAGTGAACAAGACAACAGACGGTAACCATCACTTCCAGTACACATTTAATCTCAATATCATCAAATAATAACACTAGAAACAAGAAAAAGAGATAAAGGCTTAGCCTAGCACTCTCCAAAGCCATATACACAAAATCAGGAGAAGTGGAGATCTGGACACTGTGTGTGCTTCTTGATGAAAATTGTCTACACCAAATATTGTCTCTTTAGTAATACCATTACCAACCACCACTAACTCACTTTGAAATAAAATCAATTCAAATAAATACCACAATAAAAAAAATCTGAGTAAAAACATTGTAAAAACCTGTAGCATATATCTAGAAACCCCACAAGGATCCTAAAGAAAAACACAACTGTACAGAAAAGATGAAAACAACCATGTGAACCAACTAACAACTGAAAAGCATTGAGAAAAAAGAAAAAAGAAATTAATTTCACCATGCAGCAACATATTCTCTCCAAAATAAAAATAAAAATAATAGTACAAAAGATTTCACTGTCAAAACATTTCATTTATGACTTCTAACAATTCTTCACTACTACTCACAATGTTATTTTTAGAAGAGGGAGAAGATAATACCTCATTTTCATCATCAATTGCCAAAAGGTATAGGTTAGCAATTTCCTTGTATCCGACTTCTTTATCCGAGGATTCTTCTTCTTCATCATCATCACTCCAAGTGGTTGTAATCATAGCCTTCTTCTTGAAGCTCTTGTATGGTTTGCTTGTAGCCATACAATCGGCCTTGATCGGGCTTCTTGCATCCATAGCATACCAGTGGTTCTCTTTTTGAGATGGGATCCTTTGTGTACGGTTTCTTGCTTTTCTTCAAAAATCTATGAAACCATTTGGTGATTAAAGCCATCTCACCATCTTCTTCGCTGCTCTCCGCCTCTTCTGTCTACTGTAACTACCATGCAAGAGTGAAATAGGAAACAAAAAACAACATGATGTACCATGCTATAAGTCCTAAAGGAAAGATGGAAAGACCACAGAGAGAGAGTTGAGATGGCAACAAGTCAGAAGTCAACTACACCATATCCATTGAACAAACAAGAAACCTCCTCTGACAGGAATTCAATAATAAATTCGACTGATATTAAGTTGCTCATAACATTTGACAATTTCAAATAACACGCCTATTTCCTACCAACTACAACTATAATCGGCCTCAAAGCAGCTACCTTGAAACGCCTCAAAGCAGCTACCTTGAAACAACTGTGTCAAGAAACAAGAATAGGAAGAAAGAATGAGATAAGTAAAGAAAGGTTGCAAGAAATGAACACTCCACATGCAATGAAAAGGTTCTAATTACACATAATCAGTGCTCCTTTAATCAGCCACAAACCCAGATTTCAGACACTGGCAACAAAACAAGGGCAAAAAGTAAATTCAAAGATATTATTATATACACCCCATATACCAAAAGAACAACTACCACAAGAAGAAAGAGTTGTAAATAACGGAGGAAGAGGGGAATGAAAACTTTTAGGGGAATGGGTGATGAGAAAAAAATTGTTACTCTCCCCCCTTGGTATTTATAATATGTTATCTTACAATAAAGGAAACTAGAAACTACAATACGGATAACGCAGTTGTAAGGAAAGTCAACTGTTAATATTCCTCAAGTTGGTGCATAGATATCACACATGCCCAACTTGTCGAAGACACTATGAAACATTTTGAATATTTATATGAAACATTTTGAATAAATAATATATTTTTTTTATTTTAAAAAACTTAATCACTAAATGGTAAGATCAACCACTCATTCAGAGGAATAGCATAAAGAATATTGGAAAATGAAATTTCACGGCTGAAACTCTACATCACAGGCATGAAATAATTAGACCGTTGCATCCACAACAGCAATCCAACAGAAAAAAAAACTCAAAGCAGTCCTAAAAAGATGGTTTAGAACAGAAAAAAGGGCAAACTTCAAGTCCAACGTGTCTACATCCTTAAGAAATCTATCAACACCTGACAACAATGATAAAGAAAATAGTTCTTATTGCCAAGAAAGGAAACAGCCAATCAAACTCAAAGCACAGAAAGAGTGAGAAGAGATTCCCAAATGATGAGTTTGAACCGGAAGAAATCTCTATCACCACCTAACAGCAAAAACACATTGCTATGAAAGGAAACAGAAAGCTATTATAACCTAGGTCAAATAACACCAACTAAAGAAAGAACAAAAGCAAAGCATGAGGAAATCATTTTTGGTGGTGCCCTCTGAATGTTTCCTATTAACCCTACCAAACTTGGAAACAAATACGAGTTACGATGTACCATAAAACATGATAGAAACTATCTTAATAACGACACCCCATTTTTAAAAAATTGATTACTTTGCAGTGAAACAAAATGTCTTTCTTCAAAGATCAGTTTGTTACATGAGTATTTACAATTCATTTGGAAAGTCTAAAAAGACTTAATTTGATAGCTACTTAAGAGAAACTTGAACATTCTAAAAACAACCAAACAATAACTTCCACGATAATGCAATAGATATCACCATTTACGTAGCAACTAATTTGATCCCTACCTAAGAAAAACTTGAACATTCTAAGATCCAGCAATCAAACCAAACAAGATCCCATAGTAGTCATCAGAATCGTAACAGAAATACATGATACTATTGATAAAAAAATATCAACCCCTCCTTCGAAAGGAGTACAGATAGTTATATACCTTAGACTATGCCTTGTCTCCACATAACCTACAAGGCACAGCTATGATTAGACCATCCATCTACAGCACCAGTCCAATAGATGAAACTCGATGCAAATAAAGAGGGCATTTCAAAAGATAAAAGATAACCCTTATATGGGTACTAGAAAACTAATAACCAAAAAACAAATCCAATGAATTATCATCACTTCTCCACTACATCAGAAACATCTATTTACTACCCAGCTACTACCACAATTGGCCAAGAAGCAACTACAATGAAACAGCACTGTCAATGAATAAAAAAGAGAAGAAAGGAAGGGATAAATGCATAGAGAAAGGTTTGAAGAATAATTTCATATACCCAAAACCCAAGGGAAACCTGAACCACCAGAGCTCCTTAAATAAGCCACATATTGATAATTCAACATACCAAATTCGAGCTACACTTGACAAATAGCAAAGGCAACCTTCATACATGTCATTTGAACCAGTACATTATTGGTTAATTAATGCAAAACAATATAAGCACATTGGATAAGCAAATATCAAATCAAGCAAAAAAAAAAAATTCAGATTTCATAAAAAACCCAAACCAAACAACTTCATCCAAATAATCACGTGATGCTTGTGATCACCCAAAGGCAGAGAAAGAAAACCTTAAACCAAAGACTGATTCATCAATCAAAAAACTCTCAGACTTAACTCTTTATGAACCACGCATATATGAAAATTGAGAGATACCCCAGTTATATTATATTTTATAAATCTACCCAACCAACATCAAAAGAGTATCCATGTATTAGCAGTCATACCAAACGAAAGCCATAATAATCATGAACCCAGATCGCAATCCATATAACTATTGATCACAAACATGTCAAAACAAATGTTCCTTCAAAAGAATGCTGACAGAGAAGTATATAACTTGACTGACTTGTCTCTAAGTAAACCTATAAAGCACAGATGTGATACAAGTAGAATCACAGCACCGATCCAAAAGATGAAACTAGATGCAAATAAAGAGAGAATGTTTAAAGATCACCACACTGAAGTAACAGCTAATTCAAAACAAAAACAAATACCAACAAGTTATTACTTCTTCACTACACCATAAAAAAAGTCTCTTTACTACCCAAAGATAACTAGGATTGTGCCAAGAAGCAGCTAGATTAAAACATCACCGTTACTAAAAAGGAAGGAGAGAAATACATAGAAAACGTTACAAGAAAGCCAAAACAAAACAACTAGTAGCTAGATTAAAACATCAAGTGTGTCAAGATTCTCTACAGTACTGCCAAGATTTGAGTTGATTAGCAACCAAACCAAAACAACTTGATACACTATAAACACTCTCAATCATTACAAAAGAATATGCTCCTAATCCATATAACAGATGACCTAATATTTAAATAACTACTAAACCTCCAAAAACGCACAAACCAGATACACACGCTTCAATCAAGAAAATCACAACTTTGACTTAGTGAAGAATCTACAAGACAACATATCCAAAGAGAAATTATCTCAAATTAACAGATGCATAAACATACCCAACAAAACAATCTCAAGTTGATCGATATAAAAAAATTTGACAGGCTACGTTGAAAACCAATCATTCACCTATAGAAAAATCATAATCCACATTTTAAAATTTAACCAAAAGAGAACAATAACAATCGCCAGATAGCTAAACTAAAACCCAAATCAAGATCAAAAACCACTCTCACGAGCTACTGCAAAATGAGATAGCCAAGAAAGCAAACAGAAAGCCAACCATATCAAATCAGAGGAAGAGGGTAAAGAAATTCCTAGAAGATTGTTTGAACAGAATAAAGGATAATTCTTAAATCCAAAGTATCTACCTCTCTCTATCACCACCATATTGCCAAAAAGAGATTGCCTAAAAAGGAAACAAAAAGCTACTAAGAGATGTTTGGAACCCACTTTAAGTGGGATTAAAGCACAGTTTTCTCAAGAAATGTGTGCTTTTTAATCCCACTTAAAGTGGGTTTCCAAACACGTCCTATAACTTTAGTCAACTTAGAAATAACACCAACTAAAGAGGGAAAAAAGCATTACATAAAGGATTCTCTACATAACCAAACAGGTTTGGGAAACAGACACAACACCAAAGCTATACCATGGCTCAGACAAGATAATTTTAAAAAATTGTCAATGGGAAGTAGGAACATGTATCTTTTTTCAAATAGATCTATTCATGCACCAATACTTCCCTTATAAAAACCAATACAGAATTAACTCCAACTAGCGAATTGCATTCTTGCAAGTGACTTTAAAAACATAAAGTCATATAGGATTACTCTACCAGAATAAATTCAACAGCTTCCATTAAACAATTCGTGGAATCAACGGAGAATCTACTAACACTTACGCAAAGAGAAATAATCCAAATTAACAAGTAGCAAAAGATATATAATGCAAAAATGATTTCTAATCCGGAAAAAAAAAATATATATATATATCTTCAAAAGAGAACCCCCTCAATCGTCCAACTCTTCATCAACCATATATAAATCGCAAATATCCCAACTTCTTAATAAAATCCACTCTCTTCTCTCCCAATATACCACAGGTGTTTAAAGCCCCCAAATCAATGTCACAAGTGGGATCAAGCTCAAGCCTCTTTCTTTTGGGGAGAATGGGACATTCCGAGAAAAATGCATCTAGAGAATTGGGATGTTATTTGTAGGCCAAGAATGGAGGTAGGCCTAGGCTAATACTTTTTGAGCCTTTTAATCTTGCTCACTTGGGAAAAATGGTTTGGTCTCTCTTCTTCAACCTAATCCCTCATTTTCTTAGCTACTTCTTCTAAAATACTGCCCTAAGCATCATTTCTTGGAGTATAATAAAAGATCTTCCATTTCTTGGGCATAGAATGACATTCTCCAAGATAAGGCCACTTTACATCAAGAATTGCACTATATCATACCTATTTGGGCCCATCTTCGACCATGGCTTTGAAGATCCCCCGTCCTCTTTCTTCTTTCAATCAGCAACCTTTCTTTCAATGGATTCTTACTCGCTTTGGTGTTTACACTGTGAAATCTGGAAATTCTTTTTTGGTGAGCCAATTTTCATCTACTCACAGGACTTCACCTTTTCAATCCAACATAGAAAAGTTAGATTTTAAATTCGAAGCCTAGGTCTAACTGAGAAGGTGACTGAACCAGTAACATTTCACAATGTTAAGGTGACCGAAAAGGATGGAAGCAACCTTCCACATCCTTTTCTTGATTTCCTCTTATTGGACTAAAAAGGTAACTTAAAAGAGTAACAATTTAAATACTAATTTCTCTTCCTGAGAACATTAAATGTTACCCGATACTCTTGATTTCCTCTTATTTGGTTTAGGTTGCAAGGAGCTACCATACTCTTATCCTTACTAGCAATGATTTTAACATGGGCATAAAATTGACAAGCACCACCACTTACGGGACAAAAAAAAATAAATGTTTGCCAGCATGGAAGAATTAATCTTTTCTTCAGAAAACAAATGGACAGCACCACAGAAGGGAAAAAATACGTACTAGTTTCTCAGGCACCACCGAAGGGGCAAAAAAAATACAACGATTGCCGCATGGAATTCGATTGAAATTAGAATTCAGAATTAGTATTCCTTCAGAAAACAGAATGGTAAAAAATAAAATGTTTGCCAACATGGAATTCAATTAAAATTATAATTCAGAATTAGACTTCTCTTCAGAAATCCAATTAAAAGGCACCACCGAAGAGACGAAAAACACAATGTTTGGCACCACCGAAGGGACAAAAAAACCCAAT
The DNA here is from genome assembly GCA_023935145.1 of Bretschneidera sinensis. Taxonomy (NCBI): domain Eukaryota; kingdom Viridiplantae; phylum Streptophyta; class Magnoliopsida; order Brassicales; family Akaniaceae; genus Bretschneidera; species Bretschneidera sinensis. The sequence continues at coordinate 29,581,599 of CM043699.1, forward strand.
TTTTGTGAGCATGGAATTCAATTGAAACTAGAACTCAAAATTAGTATTTTCTTCACGGATCCAATGGACAGGCACCACCAAAGGAAAAAAAATAAAATGTTTGCCAGCATGGAGATTAATTGAAATTCAAATTCAGAATTAGTCTTTTATTTAGAAAACCAATAGACAAGCACCATTCCACCATCGAAAGGGGAAAAATACAATGTTTTCCTATATAGAATTTAATTGAAATTAGAATCCATATTGTCTTTTCTTACAAAAACCAATAGACAGGCACCACCACCGAAGGGAAAAATTGCAATGTTTTTCGGCATGAAATTTAATTGAAATTAAAATTCAAAATTAGTCAATTCTTCAAGAAAACCAATGAACATGCACCACCACCACCTCCACCGAATGGACAAAAAATACAATGTTTACCGGCATGAAATTTAACTGATTCGAATTCATAATTAGTCTTTTCTTCATAAAACCGATAGACAAGCACTAGACCTACACCAAGGGACAAAAAATACAATGTTTGCCAACATAGAATTCAATTGAAATTAGAATTCAAAATTAGTCTATTCTTTCAAAAACAAATAAATAGGTACCACCACCGAATGGACAAAAAAACACGTTTGCGTGCATGGAATTTAATTGAAATTTGAATCCAGAATTAGTCTTTTCTTAAGAAAACCAATAGAAAAGCACCAATCCTCCAGCCAAGGGATAAAAAAATACAATGTTTAGCCACATGGAATTCAATTGAAATTAGAATTCAATGGACACTAAGGGACAAAAATACAAAGTTCATCAACATGGAAATTAACTGAAATTCGAATTCGGAGTTAGTCTCTCTCTCATTCAAAAAACTAGGCATCAATCCAAAGGGACAAAAATTAGAACCTAAAAATTAGTATTTTCTCTAGAAAACCAACTGATAGGAACAACCGGAAATATGATATTAGCCAACATGAAATTTAATTGAAATTCGAATTCATAACTAGTATTTTCTTCAAAAAAACCAATAGCCACGCACCAATCCTCCACCAAAAGAACAAAATATATAATATAATGTTTGCAGACATGGAATTCAATTGAAATTATAATTCATAATTAGTCCTTTTTTCAGAAAACCAACGGACATGTAACACCACAGAAGGGACAAAAAATTACAATGCTTGCCAGCATTGAATTCCATTGAAATTAGAATTCAGAATTAGCAACGTAAATGTTGTAACAAACAGCAAAGCAAAACATGCCAAAACTTAACAGAAATTTGAACAACCTGACGCATTATATAAGGCGGTGGTTGCTTCTTGTTGACGCGTTATATAAGGCGGTGGTTGTTTCTTATTAGGTTTTCAAATATTCTTGTGAGCATCTCGTGTTGAGATGCCAGCACGTCACAAAACGGCATTTCACAATCCACAAGAATTACTGTCGCACAACTTCTCACGATAACCCAGAAACGGTTGCACCAGGTACTGGCACCTGAATTTGTTGGGTGCGAAAGGATCCAGTGAAACATCGATGGTGAGGGGTACGAGGAGCAAGGGTTCCCAAAGTTTCTGGAGAAATCGGAGCCACATACACAATGATTCAACCCATTTTAATCATGTGAGTGTTTAGGGTTCGAGGAAGGAGAAGAAATGGGTTAGAGAGGCTAAAAAAATGGGTGAGAGACATGGTAGGGTTAGGGGTTATAATCCGGGTCTTCGACCCGATTCTTCTTTGGTCTAGGTTCAAACGAGTATTGGGTGGGCTTTTAGTGTTCCAATAGATTCAAGAACAAGATAAAGAACTAACCCTTTGCCCTTCGCACTTGCTTCTTGTTGACACGTTATATAAGGCGGTTGTTGCTTCTTGTTGACGCGTTCTATAAGGCGGCGGTTGCTTCCTGTTAGGTTTTCAAAGATGCCAGCAAGGCACAAACGACATTTCACAATCCAAAAAGATTACTCACGATAACCCAGAAACGGTTGCACCTTCAGGCGCTGGCAATTTGTTGGGTTATGGGTACGAAAGGATCTAGTGACAGATTGATGGTTATGGGGTACGAGGAAGGAGGGTTCCAAAAGTTTCTGGAGATATCTGAGCTAAGGATTAACGGTCATTTGGTGCTAAGGATTAGGGTTTTGAATTAGGGTTGTTGAGAGATCACGGAGTTAGAGAAATGAATGAGAGAGAGTGGGCTTGATGAAGGGAAAGAAATGGGTCAGAGACTCTTAAATATGGGTGAGAGACATGGTAGGGATTGGTGTTATAATCCGCGTCTTTGACACGATTCTTCTTTGGTCCTGGTTCAAACAAGTATTGAGTTGGGCTTTGATGTTCGAGTCTAATGGGTTTGGGTACGAGTTTTAGGTCCAAAAATGAGTTAGGCCTTTTTTTTGTATTTGGTTCGGGTTTAATCCTTTGAATACGTTTTGGGTTATACATTATTCTTACTTTTATTCTTTTCCTTTTTCTTTAGATGTGTTCAAATGGAAAACCAAACTTGTTCTAATCTCATAATTTTGGAAATACTTAATTCTCAAGAGTGAGTTCAAATAAGAGACATTCTCATGAAAATTGATTACTTATGATCAGTGTTTAAAAAGGCAGAGTCTGGGCGCGCCCAGAGGCGAAACGGGGCTAAAATGTCCCAAGACGTGAAATCTTGGGCATATCTGCTGCCGGACGTACGTTTTTCGGGTATGGGCGTTCGCCCAGCCCATAGGTGTATGCCTTTGACACCCCGAGCGTCCGAGCGTAGGCCAATGAATTATTTTTTTTTTAATTCAGCAAACTCAAAATGACGTCATTTTGGCTTAAATTAAATCAGCCTTATTTAACCAAAACGACGTCGTATTAATAAGTCCTTACCCATTTAGGCTTCTTCCCTAAAGTCGCGTTTCTCTCGCACAGTCTTAGTGTCTCACTCACTGCCAGTGAAGCTTCTTACTCCAACCCAAGCCGTCTTCGTCTCTCTCTCTCTCTCATTTGTCCATCCATACTCCATAATTATCTTAGGTAAGTCATTTATATTGTGCTTTCAAGTTACAAATTATGTGAACAATGGCTGATTCAGGTCTTTTAGGTTTAAATTATCTAAATTTAGGGTTTTTTTTCAAAAATTTATTCACTTCATTTTACCAGTGTCATTTTTTGTGAGTATTTTGATATGGTTTGCCTTTTTTGAGCTTTTGTGATACGTATTTTTTGGTGTTTGTTTGTTCATTTGTTGTTTCTTTTTAGTATTTAAGATTGAGATTTTGTTTAACCTCTGTTTGGTTTGTGAATTGTGAGAAAATGCAGTAAAGCCGAAATATAAATTATGTTTAAATGTAGTAAAACATGGAATAGAAAATCGTTTCAAGCATTTGTTATTTGGTATTCAAGTACTGGTCTAATCAATGGAGTTGTTTTTCGCAAAATGGCTATCAAGATTGTTAATATTACATGAAATTGCAATTCCTCCTCTAGATGATTGATGCATCTTGTGGGGTGATATGTGAAGTTTCTAAAATTTGCTTTGTGCGGTTTTAAATAGTTCAGCTTGTTTACCCCTTGCAGTACTGTTCTTCAATTTTTTAGCATGTACCAACTTTCTCTACAGGTGTGTGCTACTCATTAGTTTTTACAAGTATTAGGAGTGGTTGTTTGCTATGTTACTGTTGAAATTTTAAACTATGTTTTTGTGCTATTCCATCATTCTCAATAAGCACTTGCCTCTTATTTGTTTCAAATATTAGGAAATGATGGGTGAAGTTCTTAAATTATATTTTACAATTTGGTAATATGTCGCATTGCCCTCGCTCATATTCATTTTTAAATCCTTCCCAATGATTGCAAAGAATTGTCCTTGATTAATTTGTTTATTTTGAATATATTGCCCTTAAAATCTCATATTCGATGTTTGTCTTTCCCTTATTAAAGACTTTTAGTGCAAGGATGTCAGATAAAATGCAGAAGCTGTGTAAGCATGGTGTTGTGGACAAATCTAGTTAGTTTCTGTTTAAGGTGTTTCATGATTCATGAATGCATTTGCTAGTTATGAGCATTATTTATTCGGGAGACTTTGGTAGACGGGTGTGTGTCAATGCATGTTCTCTTGTATTTGCCATGATATCATCACAATGTTAGTCCCACGAGGCATTTTTATTCGTAAAGTCATATACTGCTATGTAAATACACTCTGTGTGTGTGCATCTTGGCATGTAATAATATAATGTGTGATTTGTTTCTTTTTATCGACTCTTATTCCTATGAATTGGCCCTTTTAGAATTTTATTCTATTACTAGCTAATTTTTCAAGATTAGTAACTGAAAATGTTCAAAATATCCGGAAGAGATTGAGTTGGTGCTACTTTTACTACCTTTTATTTCGTTAGCAAAAGTAGTTGGCCTTGTCAATACGGTCTGAAGTTGGCTTAGTGCGGTGATTCTGCACGTAGATAGAAAAAGTCGGATCATGGCCTCTTTTTTTATGACTTTTCAATTTTCAGGTGCATGATTTTAGATTTATAGCTTGTTTTCTAGGTTTGATTGTTGTAGTTATGTAAGATCTGATTAATTTCATATCAAGTTTGAAGTTCTTCATTGTCTGAAATTATAGCTTTTCTTCTTCATAAGTGAGCTATACATTTCATTGCCTTAATTTTGTGATTGCTTAAGGTAAATGATGAGAAATGCAGTATTTTGTCGTAGTTATTGGCTTAGGCCGTTATTTATTTGTGTTCAACCCGTCTTTGTTTTGTTCTACTATTAAACATCAGCAGAACCTGAATACTAGTCAAATATGTTTTGTTTATCATTGTTGTATTTGACACGTTTATTTGTGTTGTGTGGTGTTTGCTTTCCCTGCATCCCTGTTTCTCAGGAAAGAAAAAGCCTAACCCTTCACAGGTGCTGCTATGCAGCAGCCCCCTCATAGGTAGCACCTGTACAGGAGATGTTGTGCAACAGCCCCCTCACAGACAACACATGTCTTTGACTATTATATATCCAATGTTAACAATAAAAGAAGCTTGTAAAATTTGTTGATTTTAGTTTGCAACTGCTCTACTTTAGTTGCATTAAAGTTAGTAGTTTTTTTGCTCTAGTTTTTGATTGATACTTGTTTTCACTTCATCTTATTGACGGTGTAAATATAATTGAATTAGGAAGCATGGGTGAACTTGTAACAACCCATCCCGGGTTAGCCACCCTCGAGACGGTGTTGTCACATTTTGAAAATCCCAGCACGACACATATATGCAACAAGAAAAATAACAAAAACAAAAAATTTTACATCAATCCTCAACCCTCAACAGGGGAGATACATCATTTTGATATTGACTTAAACATTATACACAAAGTAATATGCATGAATATTTACAAATAAATTTTTATTTTACTTTCTCATTAGTCTGAGGATGTTGACACGTACGTGGTTTACAGAAAATGAATTCATCTAAATCTCAACTAACCAAACTATATGTCCTGCCTGCTATCTGAAATCATTGTACAATGAGGAGTGAGCTTCACAAGCTCAGTGGATTAAATTTACTAGAAATATTCAATTTTATACTCCTAGTTACATCTTATAATTCAATTACTTCTAAAAAAATCTTTCGATATTCATTCATCTTTTTCCTCAAATAATTCAATAACAATATTCTGTAATCACGACTCAATTTCATAATTCCTCTATTACGCAATCTCTTCTTAAGTTACTCATCAGACATATTTCCATATTTCTTCCTTAGCATATTTGTCTCTCTGTGAGACTCATTCCTCTATTAATAGATTTACAATCATAAATATCACTTTAACATATCAAGCAATAACAATCAATAATTAAAGTAAATGTAATGCGTGAAGTTAAATGTTATTATTATTGGGAACATCTTCCCACATGTCGACATGTTTTTATCTTAGACCGACTGCCATCGCGGTTCTTTCATTCTCATTTAGACAGGCTGCCTTCCCGGTTCTTTCATTCTCATTTAGATCTGCTGCCTTTCCGGTTCTTTCATTCTCATTTAGGCCGGCTACCTTCCTAATTCTTTTATTCTCATTTAGATCAGCTGCCCTCTCAGTTTTTTTTATTTTCATTTAGACCGGCTACCTTCTTGATTCTTTTATTTTCATTTATATGTATATGAATAATGATATGAAATATGCATATGAACAATAATATAGAAACACACATTAATTCAAATATTTAAATTAGCTATCCTGATTATTCTCAAATTATTATTTGAAAAAAATTTCACTAAATTCCTCTCCTCATAAATCACATCAAACCATCAACCATAGCTCGTCAAGATCCACTAAATTTCATCTCCTCATAAATCATATCAAATCATCAACTATAGTTCATCAAGAATTTCACTTATCGCATTTATTATTAAATCGACTCATTATTCCAATAATATTATTTCTCATAAAATAATTCTCTACACATCCACTATTCCTATCATACCTATCAACCAACTTTTATCTATCACCAAATCATAAGTCAATGATTTATTCAAATGCTATCACTATATATTTCAGATTTATCTTGATTACTTAAAGCAAATCTAACTCACCACGTAGCACTTAGAGCTACCCGTGGATCACCTCCATGTCTTTCCTGCTCCTCTCAGCAATTTTCCCTAGTTGCTGATCGTCAACACCTGACATAATATTTATATTGAAATTTCTAATTTTTTCTTCAATTCTTCCATAATTCACACCCTTTGAAAATTCCCACTTTGAATTCCAGGAAATTTCATGTATGCTAAATTTCAAAAATAAAATTCACGTTATTATCTGTAACGAACCATCTCGGGTTGGCCACCCCTGAAACGGTGTCATCGTATTTTCAAAATCCTAACACGACACATATATGCAACCATAAGAATAATACTAACACAAATTTTTTTATTATCAAACCTCAACATGGGGAGGTATATAAATCTGATATTAATTTATATATAATTTACAACGTAAGATGCATGAATATTTACAAATATTTAATTCATTTTCTCACTAGTCTGTGGATATTGACACATAGGCTTACAAAAATTGAATTCGTCTGACTTTTGACCCACCAAACTACTTGTCCTGTCTGCTACCTAAAATCATGGTAAAATGAGGGGTGAGCTTCACAAGCTTCTTGAATTTAATTTATTAAAAGTCTTCCAAATTCCGTAGATAGTCCTTTAATATTTAATCATTTATTTTTCACATAACCTGATGATAACTTTCTACGATTATTACATATGTCATAAGATTCATTCTCTATCAATCTCTTCTTCTCAATCATTGGTCCACCTTAAAACCATCAATTACCCGTAATGAGGTTCACATTATAAAGTCCATCATTTAGATGGTTCGTATCATTCTCTGCTTCTTTCTTACCATAATTGTCTTTTTCCGAGAGACCAAATCATCTATAAACAATTTTATAATAACATACCACACATCAGCATTTCAATGATGCAACAATAATTAAAACAGATACAAATGCGTGAATGACTATGATGAGAACGTCTTCCCACCTATCGACAGGTTGTTATTATCTTAGACCAGCTGCCTTCCCGGTTCTTTTCTTTTCATTTAATGCATATGCAAATGAATAATGATATGAAATATGCATATCAACAGTAATATAAACCAACATATAAATTCAACACACTTAAATTGACTATCCTGATTATTCCCAAATTATATAAAATTCCACTAAATCCCTCTCGTTCCAAATTCACATCAAACCATCTACTAAAACTTAACAAGATCCACAAAAATTCATCTTCTCAAAATTTGTATCAAAACATCGATATAACTCATCATCAATATAACTCATCAAGAATTTCACTTATCGTTTTATTATTAAATCAACTCATTATCCCCAAAAATATTATTTATCTCCTAATAATTTTCTTCATATCCAAAAATTCATATCATAAATATCAACCAAATATTTATCTATCACCACAACATAAGTTAATAATTTATTTTAATATTACCACTAAATTTTTCATTTTTATTTAGACTACTTAAGTAAATCCAACTCACCATGTAGCACTTAAAGCTACCCGTGGATCACCTCCTTGCCTTTCCCATTATTCTCCGAAGTTTTTCCTGGTTGCTGACCACCAACACATGACATAAAATTTGTATAAATTTTCTAATTATTTCTTCATTTCTTTATAAACCACACCCTTTGAAAATTCTCACTTTGACTTCTAAGAAATTTCATAAATATAAAAAAACTAAAAAATAAACACTACGATATTACGTTATACTTTCTTGATAGTTTCTCAGAATTCTCTATAAAATTCCGCAGTAAATTTCTTCAAAAATTTGCTATTTCAATCTTTCTTTGGGTCCTCAAATGTTTTGAGAAAGTAGAGAAATTTCAAGAAAAACTAAGCGAACTCTCTTCGCATAACTTACCTGAACATTCTATGCATATATATAGACGATTTTCGTTGAAAATTTTGGCTGCCTCATTACCCCAAAGTCTTCCACGCTTTGAAGACATGTGAGGCATTCATCATGCCTCATAATAAATTGGTAGCAGGTAACGATTTTTATTTGACTTTTTTTTTAAACTTCTTTTTGTTTTTCCTTCTTGTGGACGTCATCTGGACGTCCAGCTGATTTGATTTTTTTTTCTTTTCTTTTGATGACACCCACGTCCCAAATTTTTTTTTTCAAAAGAATTATTTTATTCAATACTAAATCCTTCGTAAATATATTATTTTAATTTTCACATTATATTTTTTAAATTACTTCTTTACTACTTCTTTACAACTGCGGTTATTACAATTCTACCCACCATACAAAAATTTTGTCCCCAAAATTTCCATACTAAAATCAAGAAAAGAGTTGGGGGAAATCCATTCTCATTCTTGCTTCATGTTCGCACATGATTTCTTCGACTTGATCCTTTCTGTCTAGTATTCTGACTGGTACTAGCATAAAAGTCAAATCTTTCTAAATTTCTATCGTCTAATTCGAGATATTATGGGACTCATCGTGCAAGTACTTCCTCAGTAAAGACACATGAAAAACATTATGCAATTGCTTTAATTCCAGAGGCAAATCTAAACGATATACTACGAGTCCAATTCTTTCAATCACCTCATAGGGCCCTATAAATCTTGGACTCAACTTTCCCTTCTTTTTAAATCTCAATACTTCATTCCATGGAGATATCTTCAAAAATACTCAATCACCAACTTGGAACTCGAGAGGTCGTCTTCTTTTATCAGCATATCATTTCTGTCGGTTCTGGGCTGCTCTGAGGTTCCCCCTAACCAGTTTGATCCTCTTAGTAGTCAAGTCTATCATTTCTGGGCTATGTATCTTTCTCTCTCAAACTTCTTCCCAACATACTAGAGTTCTACACCTTCTACCATATAAAGCTTCAAAGGGTGCTATCCTAATACTAGTTTGATACTGATTATTGCAGGCAAACTCGATCAAAGGCAAATAAGCCTCCCATCTCATTGAGAAACTCAGTACACTTGCCCTCAACATATCTTCTAATATTCTAATAATTCTATCTATCTGCCCATCAGTTTGTGGATGAAAGGCTGTACTAAATTGTAATTGCGTACCCATAGCTTTTTGGAAACCCCTCCAAAATCTAGAGGTAAATCTAGAATCTCTAACTGAAATAATGCTCAAGGGTATTCCATGTAATTTTACTATCTTAGCTACATACAACTCAGCCAACTTTTCAAGAATCTGGGTAGTTTTTATAGGAAGAAAATGTGAAGACTTAGAAAGTCTATCCACTATGACCCACATGGTGTCATGTCCTCTCTAGGTACGGGGAAAACCAGAGACAAAATCCATACTCGCATTTTCCCATGGCCACTCAGGTACTGGAAGAGGTTGTAATAAACATGCGAGATGTCTATTCTCAGACTTTACCTGTTGACAGGTCAAACATCTAGAGATATATTCTGCTACATCATTTTCATCCCTGACCACCAATAATTCTGTTTCAATTCCCTGTATATCTTATTATAACCTGGGTGCATGGAATATACAGAATCATCAGCCTCCTTTAATATCTCCTTTATCATCTCCACATCATTGGGAACACAAACTTTATGCCCCAATACTACCATTCTATATTCTCTAATTCTAAATTCAATTGACTTCCCACTCAACACTTCCTGCCCGATATTCTCTATCCCCTCATCTCCACTCTGCATCTGTAATAAATGATCAATAATAAGAGATTGTATTACCATATTTGCAATTAATACTCCTCTATCATTGAAACTCAATTGCATCATCATTCTTCTTAATTTTATCATCAGGCTAGTATTATGACTCCCAATAACAACTAATCTCCCGGTAGCTTTTCTATTCAATACATAAGCTACTACATTAGCTTTTCCTGGATGATAGTAAATTGTACAGTCATAATCACAAATCAATTTCATCCATCTACTCTGCCTCAGATTCAACTCTTTATAGGGTTGGTAAATGTGTCAAGCTTTTATGATCAGTAAAAATTTCATACTTGGCTCTATATAAATGGTGTCTCCAAATCTTTAAAGCAAAAACTATGGTAGCCAATTCTAAATCATGGGTCAGGTAATTCCTCTCATGGTTCTTTAGTTGCCTAGATACATAAGCTATAACTCTCTCATGCTGCATCAACACACATTCCAACCCCTGATGTGACGCATCACTATAAACCACAAATCCTTCATCACTAGAATGAAGCACTAATACTGGGGCAGTAGTTAGTTTTTCTTTCAATAGCTGGAAACTTCTCTCACATTCTTCTGACCACCTAAATTTCACATCCTTCCTGGTCAATTTAATCAAAGGTCCAGCAATCATAGAAATTTTTTGGATAAATCTTTTATAATAACCAGCCAACCCCAAAAAACTTCTAATTTCTGTTACACTCGTGGGTCTTTCCTAATTCAACACTACTTCGACTTTTTGTGGGTCAATTACTATCCCCTCTCCCAACACAACATGCCCCAAGAAAGATATCTCATTAAACCAAAACTTACATTTAGAGAACTTTGTATATAATTTCTGTTTCCTCAAAAATTCCAACACTATGTCCAAATGTCGCATATACTCATCTTCATTATTGGAATATACCAAAATATCATCAATAAACACAATTAAAAATCTGTCTGAGTACACTCGATTCATAAGGTCCATAAATGCTGCAGGAGCATTGGTCAACCCAAAAGGTATCACTAAGAACTCATAATGGCCATATCGTGTCCTAAAAGCAGTTTTAGACACATCATCTTCCTTTATCCTTAATTGATGATAACTCGATCTCAAGACTATCTTAGAAAACACTCTAGCTCCCTATAACTGTTCAAATAAATCACCTATCCTAGGCAAAAGATATTTATTCTTGATGGTGATCTTATTCAACTGTCTATAATCAACACACAACCTCAATGTCTCATCATTCTTCTTGAAAAATAACACAGGGGCTCCCCAATGTGATGTACTAGGTTGGATAAACTGTTTATCTAGCAACTCCTGAAGCTGAACTTTCAACTCTCTCAATTCAGCTAGGGCCATTCTATAGGGTGCTATGGATATGGGTGCTGATATTGGAATCACCTCACTAGAAAACTCAAGCTCCCTATTGGGGGGTAATCCAGTCAACTCTTCAGAAAAAAACATCAGAAAAATCTTTTACTACCAAGATATCTTCTAACTTTCTACTCTCCTTGTTAGAATCCACTACATATGCCAAATACCCCTCACAACTCTTCCTCGGCCATTTACTAGCAGTTAAAGCAAAAATAAGGCAATTAGCAAGTATTTTCTGTTCTCCCTGAAAATTAAACTCCTCCTGCCCAGGTATTTTAAACACCATATTTTTTCTAAAATAATCTGCCCAAACATGATATGCAGGTAACCAATTCATCCCCAGAATTACATCAAAATCTACCATGTTTAAAGGCAATAAATCAACTTCAAATTCTCTATCAGCCATATTAATTACACAACCTCGATAGATTGTCCTGATAATAACTCTATCTCTAGTAGGAACTTCAACAACAATAGCATGCATCAAAGGACTAGCACAAGCATCAATAGATTTCATATAACTACTAGATGCAAAAGAATGGGTTACACCCGGATCAATCAATAATCTAACAGGCCTACCAAGGATAGATATCATACCCATAACAATATTAGGAGTGGCTTATGCATCCTGCTGGGTCAATGCATAGACTCTGCTATCTCTGGACTGAAACTGGCTGCCACTTCCTCGCTCCGCTACTAATCCTCGACCTTTTCCTCGCATACTTCCTGATCCACCCCCCCTCTCCATCATTCTTCTCCCAACATTTCCGACACCTACATTAGTAAATTTCTCCGCTGGACAATATGTCCTCCCTTACCACATACAAAACATATCTGCGTAGGGTAATTCTGAGACAGATGCCCCGTCTGATTACACCTATAGCAAACCCTTGATTCTTGATTATCCATCAGATTACCACTTCCCCTTGGTGGCATATTCACTCATCTACCATAACTCCCAATTCTCATCGCTTGTCTCTCAAATCGAGGGGTCCTACTAGTATTACTCTAGGCTACAGATGTAACAGATCCTGCTTGCCTTTGACTATGCCCTATAGTTCTTTGTGACAAGAAACACCCCCTCTGGGGTGGTCTACCGCCCTGTACACCCATACTACCACCTATAGTTCCCTCAAATCTAGACTTTTTTAGCCAATCCCTCATACTTTTAAACTCCAGCAAATCCTTCTCAATTTGTAATGCTTTATCCACCAGTACATCATAATTTCGTATGCCCATGTAAGAGAGTTTAGATAGAATTTCATAGTGTAGCCCGTCTAAAAATCTCTTACATTTTCTCTCCTCTGTATTCACTAACTCAGGTAAAAATCTCGACAGAGCTATAAATCTGCTATCATACTCCGACACAGATAAGGTATTCTACCTTAAGTGAATAAAATCTCTTTCTTGTTGGGTGCGAAATGTATCTGTAAAGTATTTCGCAAAAAAAACTCATCCTTAAACTTACTCCAAGTCAAAGGTTGTTCCATCTGTGTACTCACCCTAGGCATAATGTCTTCCCACCATTGTGAAGCCTCACCTTCTAGCATAAATGAAGCAAAAGCAACCTTTTGTCTATCTGTCACTGGTAAGACTTCAAAATATTTCTCCATATGTTTAATCCATTGCTCAGCTTCCATAGGGTTTACAGATCCTCTAAAAGACTGAGGTTTAAACTTAAGAAATTTCACAAAACAATCCCCTTGTATATCACGTGCGAACACCCTTTCTATAGCACGATTTAGAGCTTCTCTCAATTCCTCTTTGCTAACCTCAGATTCTCTCTTGACTCTACTAGTGCTAGTTGTACTATTAACATGTTCCCTCGCAGGAACCACAGACTCCACTCCCTCTTCTACTTCAGCTCTCCTAAAAATTGGGGGTCTACCACGTCCCCTCTGATTCAGAATTCTACCTCTAGCTTTAGCACGACCACGTGTCATCCTCAGACTCTGTATTTAAAATATAGTTTATTTAGATCTTCAACTTTTTAAATTCTCATGCAGTCTATAAAATCCAAAAGCCAAATGCTTTGATACCAAAATTGTAACGACCCATCCCAGGTTAGCCACCCCCGAAACGGTGCCATTACATTTTCAGAATTCCAGCACGACATATATATGCAACCATAAAAATAATGCTAACACAATTTTTTTTATTATCAAACCTCAACATGGGGAGGTATATAAATCTGATATTAATTTACATATAATTTACAACGTAAGATGCATAAATATTCACAAATATTTAATTCATTTTCTCACTAGTCTGATGATATTGACACATACATGCTTACAGAAATTGAATCCGCCTGACTTTTGACCCACCAAACTACTTGTCCTGTCTGCTACCTGAAATCATGGTAAAATGAGGGGTGGGCTTCACAAGCTCAGTGAATTTAATTTATTAAAAGTCTTCCAAATTCCATAGATAGTCCTTTAATATTTAATCATTTATTTTTCACATAACCTGATGACAACTTTCTACGATTATTACATATGTCATAAGATTTATTCTCTATCAATCTCTTCTTCTCAATCATTGGTCCACCTTAAAACCATCAATTATTTCATAATTACCTCGTAATGAGGTTCACATCATAAAGTCCATCATTTATATGGTTCGCATCATTCTCTGCTTCTTTCTTACCATAATTGTCTCTTTCTGTGAGACCAAATTATCTATAAACAATTTCATAATAACATACCACACATCAGCATTTCAATAATGCAGCAATAATTAAAACATATGCAAATGCATGAATGATAGACGCTTAAATATACATATTTAAGCCCCCTTATTTACACTTGTTAGATCCTTTATTACATTAATTTGGTATCTTTTACTCCATTTGTGTGTTTTACATGTTTTTATAGGGTCTTGGAGAAAAAGAAGCAGTTTTGGCACTTTAAGGAAGAAATCTAGAAGCCCTGAAGCACTTTCTGGACAACGTGCGATCGAGCGCACATGCAATGCGAGCGAGCGCACATACGATCGTGCGCACACTTATAGGATCGAGCGCACACTGCGATCGAGCGCAAGGACACATGCGATCGAGCGCAAATGTACAGGCGTGAATAGTAAACTGCAGAACCCTATTTTGGAAATAACTCTATTTTGGAAATAAAGGAGTTTTGTGTTTTAGGAAAGTTTAGAAACTCATGAGTCTATTAGGACTTCTCAAGGACCTATAAATACACTTGTAAACTCACACACAAAAACACACCTTAGATAGAAAACACTTTTATCTTTTCTTTTGCTTGGAGTGGAGAGCTGTGGAGGAGAATTGACGACTCTTCTCTCGGGTTTCTTCTTTCCTTTTTATTTTATTATGTGTAATTAAATTCTTAGTAGGGCTTGGTTGAAGCCCTAATTATGTTTACCCAATAAATTTAGTATTGGTGCCTTTGCGATATTTATGTTGTGTTGCTTAAACTTGATTAATACCTGCTTTTATTTAAATTCCTCATATGTATATGTCTGATCAATATATGCATGTGGTATGGACTTGTTAGTTAGATCAATTTGGATGACCAAGTCCTGGGTCTAACATTAGTAACAAGGGATATCTTATCCGGATACCCGGGTTAATCAACATGGAAAACCGGGAGTAGATACCATGCCCTAGGTCTCATGTGGTTGTCGATTTCCATAGTACTTATGTTTTCTTAAGGAACAACTCAAGCAGATACCATGCTGAATCCCTTAAGGAAGAAAAGGGTTAGAGTAGATACCATGCCTAACTCGTTGCTTAGGGAAATCAATAGCTTAAGGAGTAGATACCATGCCCTTAGGTTGGCGACCAGTAGGTATACATGGCATGAATAAAGCATTGGCATACTATTATATTGTGGTAGCATAATTAGTGGTGGATATCAAGTCCCTACGCCTTTATCCTTAGTATTTTATCTTTATTATTTCTCAACACTTTTATTATTTCTATCTTTTTTATATTGCGAATATAATTCTAAATTGAACTTTACCAATCCCTGTGGAGATGATCTTGCATTCGCACACTATGCTACACTATTGACCTTGTGCACTTGCAAGTAAAACAAAGTATGATTATTTACCCATTTATTTAGGTATATAATCGCACAACAAGTTTTTGGCGCCGCTGCCGGGGATTGTGCTAAATTTATTTTTGGAATTATTTTTGTTAGTTTTTTTTTATTTTTTTTATTATTATTTTAATTTATTCTATTTGATTCTGTTCTGTTTTATTTTTTATTTTTATCAAAAATCAGATTTATTCTTTCTTTTTCTGTTTTTGTTTAGGTGTGCAGAGGAGGAGTTTCTGTCCTCATTGCGATCGAGCGCACTACTTGGTGCGATCGATCGCAAGCCCAGTGCAATCGAGCGCAAAAGGTCCAGAGAGTACCCGAGCAGCAGTACTAAAACTGCTGCACTGAAGCTTTTCAACTAATTCATTCAAAAGGAGAAGCACCAATGACAGAAGCTCAATATACTTGTCTAGATGCTATGGAGAGGAAGCTAGATATGCTCATATATGCCATGACTAGTCAAAACATATCACCTAGTCCGCGAGGCAAACCACTCCAGGTATGTTCTATATGTTCTCGTTTTGATCACACTACTAACACTTGCCCTTTGTATTCATATGCAGATCAAGAGCAAGCAAATTATGATGGACCGCACAATGCATATACAAATACCTACAATTCTGGATGGAAGCACCACCCCAACCTCTCATGGAGCAACAATCACAATGCTTTGAATCTTCAAGGACAGCAACGACACTTCCAACCAGTGTCGGAATCAGAAAATAGTAACCTAGAGAGTCTTATGAGGCAACTGATGACTTCACAAGAACAGTTCATGATTGAGCAACGACAAATCAATACCAAGCATGAGCAAGCTATTCATATATTGGAAGTACAAATGGGGGAATTGGCTAAGGAGCTAAGTGAACAAAAGCAAGGTGTTGTTAAACAAGTCTTTCATGACCATCATATTGATCCCTTGGAGACCACCTTCACCCATTATTTCAAAGGATCAGATATTGAGCCAAAATCAGAAGATGTTACTAAAGACCTCATTGAAACTATGCACCTTCTAGAGGCCTTTCCAAAGCATCCAAGTAAGTACACCGATCCATTTGACCATCATGTGCCTACTAATATTATTTTCCCTTCTATTGTACAGGCACCTAACTTGGAATTCAAGCAGTTGTCAGAGCACTTACCATATGCTTATATGGGAGAGAATAAGCCATTTCCTATGCTAGCTGCTGCCACTCGTAGTTTTGGGGAAAAATAAGGCTTGGTCCGGCTGAAGACGTTAAACTTAGCTCTCATGGGAGGCACCCCACAGCTTATCCTTTTTTTTTATTATTTTACATATTTATTGTTATTTATTTATTTTAATTACTTCTTGTTTTCCCGTATTACGTTAGTTTTTCTTTTTTAGGGACAATGTGTGCATCCGTTCAAGTTTGGGGGTACGCTATGAGCCATGCCGACCTAGCTAGTTCTCCATCTCCCAGGTCAGCTCTTTCCTTGTTATTCACACATTGGGGACAATGTGTAATTTAAGTTTGGGGGTATGGGAGACACATTCACACACTACACTATGTCCTACATTTTTAGTTCTGTTGTTATTTTCATAGATAAATGCATGTTCATTCTGTCCAATAAACTTTTTTTTGTGATCTAAACAAAATGTTATGATTCGACTTCATCAGTGAGCTTAACACTTTGAACATATAGGCCAATAAACAAGTTTTGAACCTAGATCACTGCCCTTTTGGCATTTAAGAATTCACAAGTTTAACTTGAACTATCACGAGCACATTAACACATAGCTGTGTGGGGTATGACATGATATTTGGATTGATATGTTTCTTTTGCTTGACTGTGAACTAGATGACCTATTAGATTGACATTTTGGCATATAAAAATAGAAAAGATTGATTCGTGCTCAAAAAGAAAAAATGCTCCTAATGATCAATAAAAACAAATCTTCCGCTGAGTAACTGGCCCTCTTGCCTCAGTAAGCATTGAGTGTCACGTCAAAAGGTGGAAAATCTTAAGTGATCATCAAAAAAGAATTTTTCGCTGAGTAACTGGCCCTCTTGCCTCAATAAGCATTGAGTGTCACGTCAAAAGGTGGAAAATTCTAAATAGTAGCATAAAAATCAGTTAGTTTCGTAGCCTTGTTGACTCGAGCCAGTAAGTCCTTAGGGGTGTCTTTACACCTAATGCCCTAAAACCATCTGGTTTGGGAGTCATTGGCCAAACGCTCGTTATACGAGTCATCAAGAAAGCTTAAAGGAACTAACTTGGCAAAAATCTCGCAAATAAAAGTCTATGCCATATTTGTTGACTCTAATAGGAAGTTTGGTGAATCTTGAGTCATCGAAACACTACCCATTTGAATTTCTTGGAAACTCAATCTTTTATGTGCTAATCACCACACACCGAAGTCAAACTTGTGATATCTTAGAATACCTAGTGAATATGATTTACGTTCAATACTCTTATTCATTGCAGATATATGTTTACACTTGTTAAGCTTGCTCATGAATGCGCATCATTGTTTTGTGTAAAATCTAGATTTTTTTATTGACACTATGAACATTGGATTTATCTATATTTCTGTTTTAGTTTTTAATTTAGTATTGCTAAGGGACTAGCAATATGTAAGTTTGGGGGTGTGATAGACGCTTAAATATACATATTTAAGCCCCCTTATTTACACTTGTTAGATCCTTTATTACATTAATTTGGTATCTTTTACTCCATTTGTGTGTTTTACATGTTTTTATAGGGTCTTGGAGAAAAAGAAGCAGTTTTGGCACTTTAAGGAAGAAATCTAGAAGCCCTGAAGCACTTTCTGGACAACGTGCGATCGAGCGCACATGCAATGCGAGCGAGCGCACATACGATCGTGCGCACACTTATAGGATCGAGCGCACACTGCGATCGAGCGCAAGGACACATGCGATCGAGCGCAAATGTATAGGCATGAATAGTAAACTGCAGAACCCTATTTTGGAAATAACCCTATTTTGGAAATAACTCTATTTTGGAAATAAAGGAGTTTTGTGTTTTAGGAAAGTTTAGAAACTCATGAGTCTATTAGGACTTCTCAAGGACCTATAAATACACTTGTAAACTCACACACAAAAACACACCTTAAATAGAAAACACTTTTCTCTTTTCTTTTACTTGGAGTGGAGAGCTGTGGAGGAGAATTGACGACTCTTCTCTCGGGTTTCTTCTTTCCTTTTTATTTTATTATGTGTAATTAAATTCTTAGTAGGGCTTGGTTGAAGCCCTAATTATGTTTACTCAATAAATTTAGTATTGGTGCCTTTGCGATATTTATGTTGTGTTGCTTAAACTTAATTAATACCTGCTTTTATTTAAATTCCTCATATGTATATGTCTGATCAATATATGCATGTGGTATGGACTTGTTAGTTAGATCAATTTGGATGACCAAGTCCTGGGTCTAACATTAGTAACAAGGGATATCTTATCCGGATACCCGGGTTAATCAACATGGGAAACCGGGAGTAGATACCATGCCCTAAGTCTCATGTGGTTGTCGATTTCCATAGTACTTATGTTTTCTTAAGGAACAACTCAAGCAGATACCATGCTGAATCCCTTAAGGAAGAAAAGAATTAGAGTAGATACCATGCCTAACTCGTTGCTTAGGGAAATCAATAGCTTAAGGAGTAGATACCATGCCCTTAGGTTGGCGACCAGTAGGTATACATGGCATGAATAAAGCATTGGCATACTATTATATTGTGGTAGCATAATTAGTGGTGGATATCAATTCCCTACGCCTTTATCCTTAGTATTTTATCTTTATTATTTCTCAAAACTTTTATTATTTCTATCTTTTTATATTGCGAATATAATTCTAAATTGAACTTTACCAATCCCTGTGGAGATGATCTTGCATTCGCACACTATGCTACACTATTGACCTTGCGCACTTACAAGTAAAACAAAGTACGATTATTTACCCATTTATTTAGGTATATAATCGCACAACAATGAATGACTATGACAGGAACGTCTTCCCACCTCTCGACAGGTTGTTATTATCTTAGACCGACTGCCTTTCCGGTTATTTCATTCTCATTTAGACCGGCTACCTTCCCTGTTCTTTCAATCTCATAAGACCGACTGCCTTCCTGGTTCTTTCATTTTCTTTAGACCGGCTACCTTCCCGATTCTTTCATTTTTATTAGACCGGCTACCTTCTCGGTTCTTTTCTTTTCATTTAATGCATATGCAGATGAACAATGATATGAAATATGCATATCAACAGTAATATAAACCAACATATAAATTCAACACACTTAAATTGACTATCTTGATTACTCTTAAATTATATAAAATTCCACTAAATCCCTCTCATCCCAAATTCACATCAAACCATCTATTAAAACTTGACAAGATCCACAAAAATTTATCTCCTCAAAATTTATATCAAAATATCAATATAACTCATCAAGAATTTCACTTATCGTTTTATTATTAAATCAACTCATTATCCCCAAAAATATTATTTTTCTCCTAATAATTTTCTTCATGTCCAAAAATTCTTATCATAAATATCAACCAAATCTTTATCTATCACCACAACATAAGCTAATAATTTATTTTAATATTATTACTAAATTTTTCATTTTTATTTAGATTACTTAAAGTAAATCCAACTCACTACGTAGCACTTAAAACAACCCGTGGATCACCTCTTTGTCTTTCCTGTTCTTCTTCGAAGTTTCCCCTGGTTGCTGACCACCAACACCTGACATAAAATTTGTATAAATTTTCTAATTATTTCTTCATTTCTTCATAAACCCCATCCTTTGAAAATTCCCACTTTGACTTCTAAGAAATTTCATAATATTAAAAACTCAAAAATAAACGCTACGATATTACCTTCTACTTTCTTGATAGTTTCTCAGAATTCTCTACAAAATTCCACAGTAAATTTCTTCAAAATTTTGCTATTTTAATCTTTTTTTGGGTCCCCAAGTGTTTTGAGAAAATAGAGATATTTCAAAAAAAACTAAGCGAACTCTCTTCGCGTAACTTACTTGAACCTGATATGCATATATATGGACGATTTTCGTTGAAAATTTTGGCAGCCAAAAAGGCTCCCTCACTAAGTCTTCCACGTTTTGAAGACTTGTGAAACATTCACCATGCCTCACAATAAATTGGCAGTAGGTATTACTTGCTGCCCACGATTTTTATTTGACTTTTTAATTTTTTTTTAAACTTCTTTTTGTTTTTTCCTTCTTCTGGACGTCTAGCTGATTTGAATTTTTTTTTCTTTTCTTTTAATGACGCCCACATCTCAGATTGTTTTTTAAAAAAATTATTTTATTCAATACTAAATCCTTTGTAAATATATTATTTTAATTTCCGCGTCATATTTATTAAATTATTTTTTTACCATTTTTTTACCATATATGTTGTAAAGCTAAAATTGATACAATTTAGTCACTGGTTGTGCAAAGGAGCAACATTTATGCGCAAAGTGTCGTTGCCGTGTGGATCGTATAGTTGAAAGGTTTAATGATTGATTTTAGATTCTGTTTATTAGTGATTTACTAGCAAAATGTGCTTAGTCTTGAGAGTTGACTCAGTTCTTGACATCTGGCTAATTTGTAACTGTGTATTTGTTTTGTGTTTGCTTGTAGAGATTCTTCAGAAGTAGAGGCTGAGCAAAAGATGCTTGAAGAGTTTTGTTTGCTTTGACTAATAAATTATGGGTCTTGTTCATGATAGCTAGAAACTATCGGATTTTCATTGCAATTTCATAGTTTTTGTGCTGAATGTGTTGCACTTGCAGGCCATTAAGAGTGCTCGGGAAAGGGAAAGAAGGACTCTACTACGTGCTGTAAGTTTCCTAAAATTATGGTCTTTTCTTAGTACCAATATTGTCAAAGCATAGAAAGATCATCTTTCTTACATGACTTGGGATGTTTAAATTTCTTCGTGTACATTTTTTTATTGATATTCAAAAACTTTAATAAATATCTGTCCTACTGAAGTATAATTATCGACTTGTTATAATCTCTCTTGTTAGATTATGTATAGCATAGTTATTGCTTAGTTAGTTTAATCCCACATTGGTTGTGTATATCTTTGGCTCTCTTATTGGCTCCTATAAATAGGATAGCTCACTTGTAAGTAAATCACACCATTCAATACAATTCTCTTCTTTGTATTGTCTCACTTCCTCCCTTAAACCTTAACATGGTATCAGAGCCTTCGTGGTTCTCGGTATATTAAGAGTTGAGTATGCCCTGTGATTGCCACTATTAGTGGTTCTTTCACATCAGAAAAACTTCTTTAAGGTTGTTGGTATATTAAGAGTTGAGTATGCTCTGTGATTGCCACTATTAGTGGATCCTTCACATCAGAAAAACTTCTTGAATATCCTTTTTCATGTCTGTCGGGTCACCACTATAGTCGGAGTCTCATTCTCCATCGATGTCATCTCAGCCGCTGCTCCATCGACGTCACTATTCAACCGTTGACCGTTAACCGTTGACCGACAACCAGATTTGACCAGATGGCAGAAAAAGATATTTTTCGTCATGTTCAGTCTGTATTGGATAGTACAAATTATATTGTTTGGTCTCAATCTATGCGAAGTTTCCTCAAAAGTCGTAAGTTTTGGTCTTACGTGGTTGGTATTGTCGAGAAGCCAGTTAAAGGGGCTACTGAAACTAATGATGCTCTTCTCACTCGTCTCATCGATTGGGAAAGTAATCATCATCAAATTCTCACATGGTTTCGTAATACTACTATTCCATCTATTTCTGCCCTATTTGGTAGCTTTGATGAAGCTAAGGGTGCTTGGGATATGCTTGTTTCTCGTTATTCTGCTGTTGATGGTGCTTGAGAATATCAGCTCCTGTTTGAGCTCTTCTGCCTGAAGCAAGAACCGGGGCAGAGTATTAATGATTTTCTTGCTCGCATGCAATTCTTATGGAATCAAATTGATCTCTCTGATCCTATTTGGAAGGATCCTACAGATGCCAAAATGTATGCTGAACGAAGGGATCAACATCGTCTTCACCATTTTCTTATGGCATTACGTGATGATTTTGAGCCTATTCGTGTGCAACTTTTACATCGCTCTCCTCTCCCTACTTTGAACAATGCTATCTTTCAACTTGTTCGTGCAGAAAGCAGATCACAGACTATGCACTCTCAACATAGTCCTTCAGTGTTGGCTGCTCCATTATCTAGTTCTTCATCATTTCAGCCAAAGCATTCTGACAGGTTTGGTGCTCCTCTACCTTCTCCTAAGCTTCGTGACAACAATTTCTGTCGTTTTTGTAAACGTCGAGGGCACACTATTGATAAATGTTGACAAAGGGGAAGATCCAATGCTCCCACTGCAACAGTTGCTCATCCTGAGAGCACTCTCTCTACAGTTGTTCCATATCCATCTGCGACTACAGCTTCATCTTCAGTTGCACTCTCTAACGGGTCATCAGGTTCTACTGTCACCTTATCTGCAACTGACTTCGAGGCAATAGTTAATCAGGTCATCCAGTCTCGTTCTGGTAATGCATCTTCCTCTGCCCTCTCAGTCCTGCCAGGTAATTCTGCCTCTTGGCTTTTTGATTCCGCTTGTTGCAACCATATGACACCTTTCCCAGCTTCATTTACTACATCTGTACCTTCGCCTCATTCCTCATTCATTCGCACAGCTTATGGCTCCACTATGACTGTTAAAACTATAGGCACCATCAATAGTCGTTCTCTTTCTATTCCTGAAGTTTTTCATGTGCCAGAATTATCTTATAATCTTCTTTCTGTTGGGCAAATATGTGAACTTGGATATAGAATTATCTTTGACTTTTCTGGTGTGAATGTGCAGGATCCTCGTACTGGTCAGACCCTTGGGACCGGGCGTAGAATTGGGAGCATGTTCGAACTCTCATCCTTACACCTGCCCAACCTTCCCGCCTCTAACGTCTCTGCTGCTGCCTCATTGTCACCACCATCCCTTGCACTTTGGCATTCACGTCTTAGTCATGCATCTGCATCTCGGGTACAACTTTTAGCTTCAAAGGGGTTGTTAGGGTCAGTGTCTAAAAGTTCTTTTGATTGTATTTCGTGTCAACTTGGAAAACAGCCGGCTTTGCCTTTTAATAATAGTGAGTTTCATGCTACTGCTTCGTTTGATTTAATTCATTCTGATGTTTAGGGACCTTCTCCCGTTGCTAGTATGAGTGGTTCACGCTATTTTGTAATTTTTGTTGATGATTTCTCTAGTTACACTTGGGTATTTTTAATGAAATCTCGTTTTGAATTATTGGATATTTATCGTACTTTTGCTAAAATGATTGAAACCCAATTTTCAAAACCTATCAAAGCTTTTCGTTCCTATAATGCTTTAGAATATACTCAACATGCTTTTAAAGACATCCTAAAAAGTTATGGCATTGTTCCTCACTTGTCATGTCCTGGCACTTCACAACAAAATAATCGAGCTGAACGTAAACTTAGGCACATTTTAGACACTGTTCTAGCCCTCCTCATTTCCACATCTGTTCCTACCCCATTTTGGGGTGAAGCCACTCTAACGGCTATCTACACGATCAATAGGCTGCCTACCCCTATCCTTGATAATTGCACTCCTTACGAGCGGTTGTTTGGCTATGTTCCCTCATACCACCATCTTCGTGTGTTTGGTTCTGCTTGTTTTGTTTTACTCCAACCTCATGAGCGCACCAAACTTGAGCCTCGTTCTCGAATGTGTTGCTTTCTTGGATATAGAATTGAACAAAAAGGCTATCGGTGTTATGATCCTGTGTCTCGTCGTCTTCGCATTTCTCGTCATGTAGTTTTCTGGGAGCATAGACTATTTCATGAAATTGGCAAATTTAGCATGCCATCTTTTCCTCCTTTTACCACACTTATGGAGCCTCCTATTTCTCCTACTCACACTAGTGATGTCTTGCCCGAGTCTCCCTCACCTAATACTCTCGATTCCACTCCACCTGATACTCTCGACGTCACTTCGCCTGAGCCCCCAGGGTCTGTTACGTATGAGGATCATGTTCACACTTCCTCTCTAGACCTTCGCCGATCCACCAGAGTAAGATCTCTTCCATCCCATCTCCAGAATTTTCATTGCTTTCATGCTTTAGCTACTTTACATGAGCCCCACTCCTATCGTGAGGCTTCCACTAACCCTTTTTGGCAGACTGCGATGAAAGAGGAACTTGATGCTTTACACAAGAATAATACATGAGATTTGGTTGACTTGCCTCCTGGAAAGTCTGTGGTTGGCAGTAAATGGGTTTACAAAATTAAGACTTGTTCAGATGGTACTGTTGACAGGTACAAGGCTCGACTTGTTGCCAAGGGTTTTACTCAGGAGTATGGTGTGGACTATGAGGAGACCTTTGCTCCAGTTGCTCGTCTATCTTCTGTGCGTGCTTTGCTAGCTGTTGCAGCCTCTCGCCATTGGTCACTTTTTCAAATGGATGTTAAAAATGCATTCCTTAATGGTGATCTTAATGAAGAAGTCTATATGCAACTACCTCCTGGACTATCTAATCCAACAAACAAGGTATGTCGTCTTCGTCGAGCTCTATATGGACTTAAGCAGGCTCCTCGAGCATGGTTTGCTAAGTTTAGCAACACTTTGTCTAGCCTTGGATATTCCATCAGCTCCAATGATTCAGCTTTGTTTGTTCGCCGCACAGACCGGGCCATCATACTTCTTCTGTTATATGTTGATGACATGATTATCACCGGGGATGATCCCATTGGTATTCAGGAACTTAAACAGTTTCTCAATCAACATTTTGAGATGAAAGATCTTGGTCCTCTCAGCTATTTTCTTGGTCTTGAGATTTCATCTTCTTCTGATGGTTATTATTTGACACAAGCCAAATATATCTCTGATATGCTTTCTCGGGCAAATCTCACAGACAGTAAGGTTGTTGACACACCAACTGAGCTTAATGCTCGTCTTACACCCCATGATGGCGAACTTCTTCGTGATTTTACTTTATATCGACATTTGGTTGGCAGTCTTGTCTACCTTACTGTTACTCGACCTGATATCTCGTATGCTGTCCATCAGGTGAGTCAGTTTATAGCTGCTCCTCGATCTACTCATTCTGCTGCTATTCTTCGCATCCTTCGTTACCTAAAGGGGACATTGTTTCATGGGCTCTTTTTCTCCTCTAAGTCTCCTCTTCAGTTGTGTGCTTATACCGATGCAGATTGAGCAGGTGATCCTACAGATTGTCGTTCTACCACCGGTTATTGTTTCCTACTTGGCACATCTCTTATCTCTTGGTGTAGTAAGAAACAAACTGTTGTTGCTCGATCTAGTACAGAGGCAGAATATCGTGCTTTAGCTGACACTACCTCTGAGCTTCTTTGGTTACGATGGTTGTTACAAGATATGGGTGTATCACTTTCTGCTGCCACTCATGTATACTGTGACAATAGAAGTGCTATTCAGATTGCTCATAATGATGTGTTTCATGAACGGACCAAACATATTGAGATTGATTGTCATTTTGTCCGTCATCATCTTCTTCAAGGCTCCCTACAGCTTCATTCTGTCACATCCAAGGATCAGCTCGCAGACATCTTTACCAAGTCACATCCTCCAGGGCGTTTTCGTGATCTTGTTTTCAAACTCAAGTTGGTTTCTCATATTCTACCTTGAGTTTGAGGGGGGCTGTTAGATTATGTATAGCATAGTTATTGCTTAGTTAGTTTAATCCCACATTGGTTGTGTATATCTTTGGCTCTCTTATTAGCTCTTATAAATAGGATAGCTCACTTGTAAGTAAATCACACCATTCAATACAATTCTCTTCTTTGTATTGTCTCACTTCCTCTCTTAAACCTTAACATCTCTGATTCTTCCCTAGAAACAGAAACATAAACATGGTAAAAGATTATAATTTTTGTGCAAATTTTACAAACTAGTGGGGAAACCACACTAGTCTTTAGTTTCTAATGAGATATTAGGAACACAATTTGAGTGTTGTGCAAATTTTAATCTTTTTCTTCTTTCCTTCCACAATTTTATCTTCTGGAAAGATCAATGTTTTCTTTTGTTCTCATTTTTCTTTCTTCTCACATTTCTCTCCTACCAATCATAGCCTAACTATAGTTCATACGAACCTTTCTTTTGGCAAAGTTCTGAATGTTTTGTTCAATTACAGCTTTCATCTCTGCGTGTATTTAATTTTCTCAGCCATCTTTTCTTATTTAATCTTCTTTCCAGTTATCTTTTTTTCACTGCATCAATCTAGTTGACTAGGAATGTAGTTTCTATAATTAGCATCATCAATGAACCTGAAACTTAATTTAGCATATCCAAAGATACCTTCACTTTAGAAGAATGAAACTACGTTGGCAATTTCAGTATTCGTTTTACTTTGTTGCTGTTTTGTTCTACATCTTGTTCCGTGATTCTTATATGTGGATCCTTCTCATTGCTACAGATGAACAAAGATAAACCTAAGCGTTAAGCTAAAACCCCAACCCTTACAGAAAATGAGCTGGGTGAACTATTTCCTGCTACGTAGCTCGAGGAATATGCCAAGTCAGGAAAAATTGTTCGCAACGATGATAAGGAGGACCATGGTCATGACCATAAGGGTGATGTTCATGATAGCGATGGTTTTGATGAGGATTATAAAGATAATGAAGAAGATGATGACCGAGTTCACAACTAATGTATGTTGATAAGTTTTTTGACTCTGGAATTGATGCAACCACAGCAGTCTCAGATATACATTGATCAATTTTAAAGAAAAAAGAACTAGGAGATTTTGAATTACCTATTGAATCCTTGATGTTATTTTTTTCTTTATCACTTCATGTTTTCAAATATTTGTTGGCACATTATCACCACGCCATGCGATTGATGTCTTTGGTCTCATTCAAGTCTAGTTGCACTTGTTTTGGGCCAATTTGTAGCAAAAAAAATGATCCATTGGTACCTGTTACTGACTGCAAAGATAGCTCCAACTGAATAACAAGAATTAAGTCTAATGAGGCAGTAGATAGATGATTGCTTTTGCTGCGGTTAACAAATGTGTATCACAATCATGACTTCACTAACTCCACTTTAATGATGGACAATTATATTTTTGCGAACTGAAAATCGAGATATCGTCCAGTGTAGAAAGTCAGGAATGTAAATGTTAGTACTAGTTTATCAAAGATAAGGAAAATTTGCTTTGAAGTCATATGCAAAGAATATGTAATTTAAGCACATAGGGAAGATCAACATGAGTTTAAAGAATAACAATAGGATCTTGCTGCAGCATAAAGTCAGGACCTGCAAGATCTAATCTGAACCAGATGGTAGTCGCTCCTGCATAGCCAAGAGGAGAAACTCTTGTGAGAAATGCAGAAACAGAACACCACAAAGCCATTGAAATGCCTTCCCGTATTTTGCCGCTGCAGTTGGGCAAAAAACTTTTTTTCCCATGAATCACTATTCATGACTTGAAGCCACGTCCACTCACGACCTATTGGCGCGTGGCAGCAGCTATTTCCTGGTCGAATTTTGCCGATACGGTTGCACGATTTTCTTTCTCTTCCAAAATTTGGATAGATGGATTTGATGGTTTTCAGTAATGCTCACTAAAAAATGATAAATCTAAAGTTGAGCTCTCTTCAATCACACAAGCAACACGTGAAAGTGGTTGATTTGACTGAGAGTGATAAACTCAATACCAAAATATAGATCTCGTTAAGTTGATTCCAAGTATCAAAGATACATTTTTTTAACTGCTGATTCATCTGATATCACAAAAAATCTATAAAAATTTTAAAAATTAAATAAATAACTTCATTGAATTACATAATTATTATTTTGTTTGCTTAAGAGAAATTTGATTTTTTTTATCATTTTATCGTAGATCGTACCAACAACACTGAGATTAAACAACAAGGATCCGAATCCACCAAAAATAACTCCACAACATAGATAGATCAGTCAATCAGATCGTCACACCTGATAAAGAACATAATGGTAACTTCACACCAATATCCTAATGTTACTACGACTCTCCAACTCGAGGATAAATTATTATTCAAACAAATCCTACTTATGGATAAAATACTCCAACTTACGGATAACTCCAATTTTATATATGAAAATCTTATTCCTATCACAATACTTAAACGATCAATCATTCTCCTAAACGGACTCTACTCCAAAACATTATAAAAGAGGATTCTCACCATCACAAGGTACATTCAATTATTATTCACAACTCCTAGTTTCATATAGCTCACCACTTTCTCCAAAAGTCCTATTCTAACTTAGACATCGGGGGGTCTCTCAGAGGCACACTTCTTCGGGTCCTCCTGTGACTTTTAGGTTTTTTTCCTTGTTTCGTGTGTGTAGATTCTCTCCGGCTGTATGAGGTTAGTTCATAGTTGCACTTAACTCATTTAATTTCTAATTTAAACATCTACCTTCTTGTCGTTAGCATTCCGTTAATTGTTTGTTTGTCAAATTGTTCAAAATCGTCAAATTGTTCGAAATCCAATCAAATCTTATGCCAACTCATCAAAACTTATTGGAAACCTGATTTTACCTTTAATAATTTCAAACTCCAGTCGAGTCCAATAAGTTTTGATGAGCTGACATAAAGTTTAATTAGATTTTGAACAATTGATTAATGAAAAGCTAGTGAAAAGCTAATGACATGTAGATAAGTGTATATTCTAAAAACTAAATGAGGTAAGTTAATGTAATTTACCCTTAAATATATTGTTCTACAAGAAAATATGCCTCCTTTTTTTAGTGAGTCACCTTATTGTATACTACAATTTTTTTTTTTTTTTACAAAAATGATCTAACCTACTCACAATCTCTATCTATTCACTCAACAATCTTCTTTATCCATGAAGGAGTTGATTATATGAGAAAATGAATTCAAGATCTCAAAGCACATTTAACTTAAAGCAATAATCATTAAGCCAAAACAAATGGTTATGCAACTATTTTTTTTATGAGGAAACTGCACTCAAACATTTCATTTCCTATGCATAGCACATGGTATAGATATTTCTTGAAAGGTTTGTAACTTCAGTTTTGAGATCAGCAATGATGGCATTCACATATAGGACTACAAATGGGACCAGTAGTTCTACAAGTTGATTTTTCTTTTTGGGGGGTGGGTGGGTGGTCTTCTTTTGGTTGATCTAAAAGCTTCACATGACACCACATTTTGATACATAGTAAAGAGATTATTAGAAGTAGTAATTGGCTTGTAATTAATCTTTTATAAATTGCTTGTAATTAAGAAGTTTACTTGTCAGACTTATCATTTTCTATCTTTGTTGTTTGAAGTTTATGGTTCACGTAAATGTCTAACTTAGGAAAAATTGGAAGGCATCTTTTATTGTTGTATTAGGAAAGATCTAATTTACTTTTAATTTTTTTCTTTTTTACTTTGAGATCGGTAGACGTCGACACTTTTGTGTTTGGAGTCTTTTGATTTAGAGGAGTGAAGAAATCTTATTGTGTAAAAACCTTAACTTCACTCGCAATGCTAGACAATGATTTTTCTACAATGAAAGTAACAATTTATCATGAAAATGGATAATTGATATTAAAATAAGATAATAAATCAAAAAACTATATTGCCTCTACTATTCATCATCTTCAACAATTCTAAAAATTTTCACAAACCTTAAAATTTCACAATTTTCTTTATTGTAATTAATTCTTATTATTATTATTATTTTTATTATAATATTATGATGATAATAATATAATTATATTCAAAATTATTGTTATTGTAATATCTATAATTATAATACTTATTATTATTATTATAATTCTTATAATAAATAATATTAATATAATTAAACTATAATTATAGCAACTATTATAAGAATAATATTATAATAATAGTTATTATAATTATTTTAATTAAATTATAATGATAAGAATTGTAATAATAATTGTTATATTAATAATTACTAATATATTAATTATGATTATAAAAATAATAATTACTATTATTTATTAACATAACAATAATTATAATAATAATAGTAATTATTATAATTATAATCATAATATAAATTTATTATAATTATAATAATAATTATTACTATTATTATAATAGTAACAATAATTTTAATTATTATTATATTTATATTATAATAAGTATAATTGTAATTATAATAATAACAATAATTATTACTATTATTATTTTTTTATAATCATTATTATCAAAATAATTATAATAATTTTTAATTATATTATTATAATAATAGTATTAATAAAAATAATTATTAAAATAATAATAATTGTTATTATTATTATTACTAAAGAACAAATGTAGAAGGACAAAAAAATAGTCCCAAAATAGTGGGATTAATTCTATCCTATGAGGAGGACGGGACAAAAAATATGGGATTATGATTGATTTTATCTCATCTTAATCCCACATGAATAATAAATCTCTCTAACTAAATATAAAATTAATTATTTATGTGTGATTAAAATAATCAAATCTCACTGTAATCTCCCCAACTAAAAATACCCAGTTTAAACCAACAATTAGTATTGCACCATAAATTTTTTCTGGAGCAAAACGCCACGCAAAGTAAAGATCTTGTTGGGCAAAAAACTTGTTTACTATCTCCTCCCATGCACTATTTATGACTTGAAGCCACGTCCACGCATGACCTGTTGGCGCGTGGCAACACCTAAGAGGGTTCCTAGTCGTATTTTGCCACTGTGGTTGTACGATTTTCTTTCTTTTTCAAAATTTGGTTGGATGAAGTAGGTGGTTTTCAACGATACTCACTAAAAAGTGATAAATCTAAAATTGAACTCTTTTCAGCCACACAAACAACAAATGAGAGTGCTCGACTCGACTGAAGGTGATGAACTCGATGCCAAAATGTAGATCTCGCTAAGTTGATTCCAACGTATCAGAGATGCATTTTTTTAACTATTGATTCATCCAGTATCATAAAAAATCTATAAAAGTTAAAAAAATTAAATAAACAACTTTATTGAATCATGTGATTATTATTTTGTTTGTTTAAGATAAATTTTATTTTTTTATCATTTTACCGTAGATTGTACCAACAATACTGAGATTAAACAACAAGGACCAAAATCCTCCAAAAAATAATTTTTTAACAAATTGTGTTAATTTTGTAATTAGACAATCAAATTTCGTAAGTCATTAGATAATTTTGATCAAATAATGATTAAATAGATTACAATGGATTCATAAAAACACAATTTTTAATGGATTTTCCTTTTTATTAAAAGAATTCAAAATCAACTAGTAGTTTGCAAAGAAAATTAATCACTGTTTGACAATTGATGGTCATGTGATGATGCAGGAGGATCAGAGTCAGATGATGCTGAGTTGTCAGATGGCCAGTGGGCTACCTAGGCCAGTTTACATCGTTTAGCGAGTCACAGGATCGGATTGAGCCCCGAAGACCCTAGTCTGATTGGAAACGGGCTTCCGGGTAAAACTCAGTTTTTATAATGAGTGTCGTCGTTTTTAAGCCAAAAAACGACGTTTAGACCTTCAAATTGGCAATTTTCAGTTATTAGAAAACTTTTTATTTTATTTAATTTAAATTCGGTGCTAATTTAATTTTCATATTTTAGCTTCGACCTTATAAATAAGGTCTTAGGGTTTCGTAATAAGGATCATTGTATTTGCATAATTTTAAATAAAACATCAGAGCTGTTTCTCTGTATTGTTTTAGGGTTTTTTCTTGTGTTACTCCCTATGAACTATCTATTCGACTAGCCTGCAGAATAATCGATATTCTGCCCGGCGTCAGTTGGTATCAGAGCTTCAACATTTTCCTATGGCAAGATTTCACCAGTTCCATGGCTGGTGGTCGTGGTTATGGTCGTCGCGGGCAGGTTCCGAACGAGGAAGCCCCACGCTGTGATTGTAACGTTCAGAATGCGATGATCGAGGATTTACAGCGGCAAGTTGCAGAGTTAACCCAAGGTCTAGCGGCGCAGAATTTCGGTGATCGTGAGATGAAAGATCACGATTTCGATTCCAGTTTCGAAAACCCGCATCACAATCCTGCTCGATTCTGGGAGCACCGTGATCGGGAAGAATGTTATGGAGACCTCGGTTTTAGAGTGGATGTGCCCGAGTTTTCTGGTACGTTACAGGCCGAGGGATTCATCGATTGGTTGAATAAAGTAGAGCGTATTTTCGAGTACAAGGAAGTCCCAGATCGTGTCAAGGTGAAACTGGTCGCCATCAAACTGAAAGGCAGAGCCTCTGTGTGGTGGGAGCAGTTGAGGCGCTTACGTGATCAACAAGGCAAGGCGAAGATCATAGATTAGGAGAAGATGAAAAAGAAGATGAAGGGTCACTTCCTTCCCTTCGGCTACACTCAAACTCTGTTTCAACGACTTCATTCGTTGAGACAAGGTGCAAGATCAGTGGATGATTACACGGAAGAATTCTATCAATTGATAGACCGGAACGATTTATCTGAGACAGAGGAGCAGATGGTGGCACAGTATTTGGAGGGATTACGGCAGCCCCTACAGGATGTCCTCAGCCTTCACTCACTGTGGATAGTTTCAGAAGCATATCAGCATGCACTTGCGGTGGAAAAACAGCAGAATAGGAGACTGATTAACAGAGGCGATCAAAACAATCGGCTAGTTCGCTCTCAGGAATCCCATCCTACCCAGCAGCCACCCCAAGGTAACCCTAACCCAAATATTAGATGTTTCAGATGTGGTGAACATGGGCATAAATCAACTGAGTGCAGGAAGCCTGCTAGTCATAAAGGCAAAAATCTCCTTATTGAGGACGATGGAGTAGATGAAATTGAGGAGATTGAAGAGCCTGTGTATGACAATGATGAATATGGAGATGTGTTGTATGGGGATGTCCATGAGACTCTGGTCGTTCGTAAGAGTCTACTGACCCCCAATGGCGATTCAGGGGACGATTGGTTGAGGATCAATATTTTTCACAAGACCTGTATAGTTGCCAATAAAGTCTGCAAGATGATTATTGATAGTGGCAGTTGTGAGAATGTAGTGTCTGAAGAGGCTGTCCAGAAACTGCAGTTGAAAACAGATCGTCATCCTAAGCCGTACAAATTATCTTGGCTGAATAAAGGCAATGAGGTAACAGTGGATAGACGATGCCTAGTTTCTTTTTCAATTGGTAAGAAATATTTTGATAATGCTTGGTGTGATGTTGTGTCTATGGATGCTTGTCATGTATTGTTAGGCAGGCCTTGGCAGTATGATCATAGTGTTATTCATGATGGGCGAGAAAACACATACTCCCTTAGTATCAAAGGGAAGAAGATTGTGTTGGTACCTCGTCGGGAAGGAGCCACTCCTACCCCGATTCTCAATAATACTAATCTTCTTTCGATGTCCAGGTTTTTAGCTGAGGTTAGTGTGTAGACGTGGTCTATGCTTTGCTACCTTGTGGTAATAGTGCAGCAGATCTGCATCCAGAATTACCAGCCGAAGTGCAGTAGCTGCTGGCAGAGTTTACTGACCTGATGCCAGAGGATTTTTCTCCTGGGTTGCCGCCTATGAGGGACATTCAACATTAGATCGACCTTGTTCCAGGGTCTAGTTTGCCTAATTGATAGGTGTATCACCTCAGCCCCAAGGAATCTGAAGAATTGCAGCAACAGGTGGTAGAGTTGTTGGAGAGGGGCTACGTCCGTGAGAGTATGAGCCCATGCGCAATTCCTGCCCTACTAATGCCAAAGAATGATGGTTTTTGGCATATGTGTGATGATAGTAGAGCCATCAGATCAGGATAAAGCCTGGAGATGAGTGGAAGACAGCGTTTAAGACGCAACATGGGCTGTATCATGCCCTTTGGGCTGTCCAATGCGCCCAACACATTTATGAGGTTTATGCATCAGGTTTTACGGCCTTTTATGGGGAAGTTTGTTGTAGTTTAATTCGACAACATCCTCATTTATAGTCCGACATGGGAGTCCCATTTTGATCACCTCTGTTCTGTTTTTAATATGTTGAGGACATAGCACTTGTACATCAACCAGAAGAAGTGTTCTTTCTTCACTACTTCTGTTACTTTTTTGGGTTTTGTTGTATCTACTGATGGTGTTCAAGCAGATCAGTCGAAGGTAGATGCGGTCTTGGAATGAGCCACACGGAAGACCTTGCACGATGTAAGAAGTTTCCATGGATTGGCATCCTTCTACCGCCGGTTCATCAGAAATTTTAGCACTTTGATTGCTCCTATCACAGAGTTCCTTAAGGGGCGTGATTTCCAGTGGTCCAAGGAGGCAGAAACCAGCTTTCAACTGGTAAAACAAAAGATGACAGAGGCACTAGTTTTGGCACTTCCTGATTTCGAAAAAGTGTTTGAGGTAAATTGTGATGCATCTGGGGTGGGTATTGGTGGTGTTCTAAGTCAAGAGGGGTGACCAGTAGCTTTTTTCAGTGAGAAGTTATCGGAATCAAAGAAGAATTACTCCACCTATGATAAGGAGTTCTATGCTATAGTTCAGTCCCTGAAACATTGGCGTCACTACCTAGTGCAGAGAGAGTTCATTCTTATCACTGATCATGAGTTGTTGAAGTACATCAATGGCCAACACAAGCTGAGTAGGCGGCATGCCAAGTGGGTGGCGTACTTGCAAGAATTCACGTTTGCACTGAGGCACCAAGCAGGAAGTCTGAACCGTGTCACAGATGCACTGAGCCATCATACATTGCTCCTCACCACAATGAGCACCAGAATTGTGGGATTTGAGGTATCTCAGATATGTATGCTGCAGATCCTTCATTCAAGAGGATATTTCATGAGGTAACTAATGGTTAATGACACGATTTTATTTTACATAATGGTTATTTGTTTCGTGGATTATAGTTGTGCGTTCCAGATTGTTCACTAAGGCAATAGATTATTAGTGAACTTCATAACGAGAGTCACTTTGGGCGAGATAAGACGTTGGCTTTGATCTCTTCTAATTATTATTGGCCTAAATTGACCAGTGATGTGGCTCGTCATGTGGAGCGTTGTTATGTGTGTCAGCGGTCCAAGGGAGTTCTCACTAATGCGGGTCTGCACACATCTTTACCTGTACTTGAAGCCCCTTAGTTTGATGTCAGTATGGACTTTGTGTTGGGCTTACCCCATACCCAACGAGGCTTTGATTCTATTTTGGTGGTGGTTGACAGATTTTTCAAGATGACCCATTTCATACCTTGTAGGAAGACAATGGATGCTACCCGGATCGCTCATCTTTACTTCAAGGAGATTATGCGTTTACATGGTGTTCCCCGATCCATCACTTCAGATCGTGACACCAAGTTCATGAGTCAGTTCTGGAAGAGCTTATGGGAAAAGCTGGGGACAAAGTTGAATTTTAGCAGCGCCTATCATCCTCAAACCGATGATCAGATCGAAGTGGTGAACCGAAGTTTGGGAAACCTTTTGAGGAGCTTGGCCGGAACTAAACCAAAGCAGTGGGATCTGGCATTACCTCAAGCAGAATTTGCCTATAACAGGTCGAAGAATAGAACCACGAGACTGAGCCCATTTGAGATTGTCTATGGTCAGAATCCATCAGGGGTGCTTGACTTAGCCCCTATTCCGCGTATAGGTCGTTTGAATCGCAAGGCAGATGACATGGCAGAACATCTTCGAGGTATCCATGAGCAGGTGAAGCTGGCAATTCACGAGATTAATGCCAAGTACAAGGCTCAGAGCGACAGTCATCGCCGTCAGGTACTTTTTGATGTTGGTGATTTTGTTTGGGTAGTACTAACTCATGATCGTTTCCCGTGGGAGAGTATAATAAGCTTAAGGAGCGGAAGATTGGACCCTATAAGATCTTGCAGAAGATCAATGATAACACCTACAAACTACGCCTCCCCAGTCATTGAAGGACTTCTGATGTCTTTAATGTGAAACACTTGAGTCCTTGTTTTGGGGATTCTGATGAGGCTATTGTGAACTCGAGGACGAGTTCTTTCCAACCCGGGGCGACTGATACAGTAGGATCCGAGTAAGATGATGCTGAGTTATCAGATGGTCAGTGGGCTATCTAGGTCGGTTTACATCGTTTAGCGGGCCATGGGCTCGGATT
Source organism: Bretschneidera sinensis (assembly GCA_023935145.1). Classification (NCBI taxonomy): domain Eukaryota; kingdom Viridiplantae; phylum Streptophyta; class Magnoliopsida; order Brassicales; family Akaniaceae; genus Bretschneidera; species Bretschneidera sinensis. The sequence goes on from CM043699.1 coordinate 29,618,267, forward strand.
GGACCCCGAAGACCCTAGTCTAATTGGAAACGGGCTTCCGGGCAAAACTCAATTTTATACCGAGTGTCGTCGTTTTTAAGCCAAAAAACGACGTTTAGACCTTCAAATTGGCAATTTTCAGTTATTAGGAAACTTTTTATTTTATTTAATTTAAATTCGGCCTTAATTTAATTTTCTTATTTTAGCTTTGACCTTATAATTAAGGTCTTAGGGTTTCGTAATAAGGATCATTGTATTTGCATAATTTTAAATAAAACATAAGAGCTGTTTCTCTGTATTGTTTTAGGGTTTTTTCTTATGTTACTCCGCGGTTGTATACGCCACAACATTCACCTCCGTCTGGCTTGCTTGGTTTAGGGAGGCAACTATTCACGAGCTTGCCTCTTCCACAATACACAGCTGGTCCGTTACGGTTGCCTGTGTGCTTTGTTACAGAACTTCCAGGGTTAAGAAGCAATCTGCTACTAATATAAGAATCCATCAAAAACTCCAACTCTTCATTTTCGGCGCCAATGAGGCATTCTTCCATATTGGAGCCTAGTTTGCACTTTTGTTTTCCGGTGATGAAGTAGTAGCAACTTTATAACTGCACCGATTATCATCTCTTATGTTGATGATCAGTAGTATGAGTACCAGTGCTAGAGATAGAGTCTACTACTTTTCTTCACATTTGCTGCTATCATTGTAGTTTGGTGCAGTTGATGGTAGGATGTTAAGCCACATTCATTTAGGGTCAGTTTGGTTTACGGACAAGATTATAGTGGGATAAAATTAGAATTATAATGAAATGAGATTATAAAGGATTAAAGCGGTACTACTTTAATATTATGTTTTATTCATAAAAATAACTAATTGATATTAAAATAAGACAATATTTTGTTTTATTAAAAGAATTCAAAATCGATGAGAAGTTTGCAAAGAAAATTAATCACTGTTTGACAAATGATGGTCATTTGGCTTTTGTTTTTGTATTTAAATTCACAGCTCACATGACCATCAATTGTCAAACAGTGAATAATTTTCACCGCAGTAGTATATCAGCATCCGCGGTTGTATACGCCACAATTTTCACCTCTCTTTGGCTGGTTTGGATTAGGGAGGCAGTTACTGTATTGCTTGTTTCGTCTACAATCCACAACTGGTTGATTACCAGTGTGGATTTTCGGTATCAACAGTTTTATTATTGAGTATAAGTTTCTTTTATATTAAATATATGGTAAATTACGTTAACATATATGAAGTTAGTCCATAATTGCACTTAACTCATTTAATTTTTAAATTAAACATCTATCTACTTGTCGTTATCGTTCTGTTAATCGTCCGTTAGTAAAATTGTTTAAAATCCAGTCAAATTTTATGCCAACTCATCAAAATTTATTGGAAACCTGATTTTACTTTTAATAATTTCAAAATCCTGTCGGGTCCAATAAATTTTGATGAGCTGACATAAAGTTTAATTAAATTTTGAACAATTGATTAATGAAAAGTTAATGACATGTAAGTAAGTGTGTATTCTAAAAATTAAGTGAGGTAAGTTAATGTAATTTACCCTTAAATATATTGTTTTACAAAAAAATATACCTCATTTTTGAGTGAGTTACCTTATTGTATACTCAAAGTGTTTGTCATAAGTTTTTGTTTGGAGTACCATAGATGGGATGCTAAATCATGAGGATGCTGCTAGTTGAGGGTGCTTTTAATTGGATTTTGGGTTTTTATAATTGGTTTTAGTGGTCCACTTGGTGGCATTTGTTTTCTTGGTTATTAATTTGTTGTAAAATTGTAATAATTTTTATTTTTATAATACCATTCGTTTTGGTAGTATAATATCTTCTGAAAAATAATGGATGTTCACAGCTGAACCTATTACAATATGCTAATTAATAATTTGGAGATACAAAATATATAATCTAGGTGTAACTTTAGTTAGCCGTTGGATTTAATTAATTGGTGGAAAAAGAAGGGAAAAAACTAATCGAGTTGTGAAAGGAGTTGGATTTTAAATAAATAAAAAAAACCATAGATATACTCATCAACGTACACACAATTCACCAAACAGCAGGAGAAATGAAATGAAATGGAAAAGGAAAAGAAAAGAAAAAAGACAGACAAGAATTAAACAATCTAATGAGGGCAATTTGCATCTTTGCAGTGTTCAGCTATCTTTGGCTTGTTTGAAGGAGGGAGACAGGGAGTGTACGACTTGCCTCTTCCACACTTCACATTCGGTTTATGACGGTTGCCTGTGCCCCCTGTTACAGCTTTTCGAAGGTCAATTAGAAGCAATCTGCTACTAATATCAGAATCCATCAAAAACTCCAACTCTTCATTGTCAGCGCCAATGAGGCATTCTTCCATATTGGAGCCTAATTTGAACTGTGCCGAGATGATGGTGGCGCTGTTGTTTTCCGGTGATGAAGTAGTAGAAGCTTTACAACTGTACTGATTATCATCTCTTATGTTGATGATCAGTAGTATGAGTACCAGTGCTAGACATAGAGTACTGCTACTCTTCTTCACATTTGCTGCTACCATTTGTTTTCTTTTCGAGTAAATTTGTTATTTTCTCTCTTATCTCTCACGCAACAAATCGGCTGCTGTTTTCGTTGATGATCACATGGATCTTTATTTATAGAGCAGTGCTTCTCCTTTTGGTAAGAAATAAATGCGAGAGAAAATAAAAGTGAAGGAATCGGAATTTTTTTTTTTCTTTTTGTGTAGGACCGATTTTACACGGTATTGATGTTCCAATCCAACCACCATTTTTTTTTTTACAACAATAAAATCCTTAACTTCACTCACAATGCTAGACAATGAATTTTCTACAATTAAAATAACAATTTATCCTGAACAATTAACTAATAACTTTGTCATCAGGTTATTATTGATGATCACACGTGAGTCTTTAAATTGTAGGATATTTACCGACGATTTTAAATTATTTTTATTCCATGCCAATATTGATATTCGATTATTGTCTCAAATGGAGTAACACGATTAGATTATACAATAAAAGTAATCTAATTACTTGGAAATAATAAGATTTTTTTAATTAATATGCTTTGATATAAAACGTTATTAGTTTTTATGACATATTATTAATAAAAATAAAGTACATTAGTATTTGAGATTAAAGTGATAAGAGTTCTATTTTTTGATACTTTTATACTTCATCTAGTTTTAATAAAATCTTTTTTATCGTCACTCGCTTTGACAAAAAATTTATCTTTAAACCACATAAATTTAACATTATACGTTTTTTTTTTTACGTTATTAATAACTAATAAAGCTAATCATTACTTACCCAATAAAAGGGTTATAGATATCAAAGGCATTAAAATCCTTGTCAATGAAAAGAGTTCGAGAACCCCCACCTGACATTTTGAATTATTCTTTATTCCATGCCAATATTGATCTTCCATTATTGTCTCAAATGGAGTAACACGATTAGATTATACAATAAAAGTAATCTAATTACTTGGAAATAGATTCCAATTACATTAGTGAACAAAACGTAATACTCCGTACTAATTAAGTTTTATAAATGTTGCACTCCCGACTGTGTATGTCACAATTTGGTGGGACTTTGAACTTACTATTTGCCAGAGGAGTAAGTGCGTGGCCGGTCACAAAAAGCCTTACCAGCGATACTGGAAGTAAAAACCAGATGAGTAGGATTCCCCCCAGCAAGCATCCTGCTCCTTTCATATTAACATTAAGAAAATTCGAATTTTACGTTTTGACAATCAATTATAGCTTTGGAACAATCGATTGTGCAATTTTATAATTCACTGTAAAAAGTTTCTACCCGATCTTACAGTCGACTACCTTATTCCTACAGTCGAATATCCATGAACAAAATCTAATTTTTCCTTCTTTCTCTTTTCCTACGATTTTTCAAATTATCTCAAATATAAAACCAAGTTTTATTTTGAAAATCACAAACAATCCCCACCATTTTCCAACTATTTTTACTCTATAAAAATTTCAAAATCAGATTTTTTATAATCTATTGAAGTTCATACCGAAATGAAAATGTCTTTGGAACTTTAATTTTCACTAAGTGAAAACACATTAAAGTTAAATAGAATGTCATATTATATGGAGTATAAAACTTTGAACCACATATCTTATTTTTTTAATCGGACATGTCTTACACATAAAATTTCTCCTAATAGAAAATACCAACATTTTATTTGTTAAGTAAGCTTATCAAGTATATTTCGTAGCATAACATACCAAAGAAAAACTTTGTAAGTTTTTTTAAGAACTCAAAATTCACTCTTCATTTTATCACTACGGTTTCCAACTGATGATGTACTTTATCTCATTGAACTCAAGACCTAGAGTTAGTAATCTCTGAGTCAAGGTTCCGCCATGAGTGATTAATGTATGGGTTTGATCCTCATTACTTGTAATATTTTAATTATTTGCTCTCTAGAGAGTTGTCTTGTTTGTTTAAAATTCTCGTTTTGATTTTTGTTTCATTTTTATTTTGGTTTGAATAAATTTTTTTATTGTTATTTGATTTGTGTATGTTTTTCTTCTTCTTTTGTTTACATTATTTAAATAAAATTGTAATAATTTTTATTTTTAAATGGTTATGAATTTGTTATAAAAGTAATTATTTAATTAAAATTAAGCTAAAATAAATACATAGCCCAGTGGTTTGATTCATTTTCATAACAACACTAGGTTTTTTTTTTTTTTTTTCAGTACATAACAAACCTTGTGGTTTGCAATATTAGCATAAGGCGGGCTTTTGCTAACTCCACCATTTATTTGTGCCCATTTGAGCATGAGATTTACCCATTTTTGATGACTACTAATTAATTCAATAAATCATTTGGAGATCATCGAACAATATTTACGAATTTTTCATTTGCGTACAATATTTTATGTTTTTTTTAATATTTAATAGTAAAAAATAAGAAAATTATTTTCAATTATCAAAAAATTATTATATTTTTTTCATGATAAATCACATTTATCTTTGCATGTGTACAAAAAAAATCATGATCAAAATCCTTGCGTTGTTAAGTTTTTAAGAGAATTGCATTTATGAATAATGCTTAAAAGGGTTACATTGCAACAATTCTATAATTCACCATAAAAAGTTTTTGTCCGATCTTACAGTCGACTGTCTTATTCCTACAGTAGAATATCCATGAGCAAAATAGAATTTTTCCTTCTTTCTCTTTTCCTACGATTTTTCAAATCATCTCAAATATAAAACCAAGTTTTATTTTGAAAATCGCAAACAATCCCCACCATTTTCCAACTATTTTTACTCCACAAAAATTTCAAAATCAGATTTTTTATAATCCATTGAAGTTCATACCTAAATGAAGATATTTTTGGGACTTGAATTTTCACTAAGTGAAAACACATCAAAGTTAAATAGAATGTCATATTATATGGTAGTATGAAATTTTGAACCACACATCATATTTGTTTAATCGGACATATCTCACATGTGAAATTTCTCCTAATAGAAAATGCAAGAAAACACCGACACGTTGACAGGCCTTATGTCATGTATCTTATGTCATTAGTGCTTTAGAGTCAAGTTCTTTAACTCAACAGAAGCGATCATATTTCATACTTATTAGGTAATCTTATCAAGTATATTTCGTAGCATAACATACCAAAGAAAAACTTTATAAGTTTTTTAAAGAACTCAAAATTCACCCTTGGCATAAGACATCTGTATATTTCGTAACATAACATATCATAAGATGTCTTAATTCCTTGTGGTCTGTATGGATTTCAAATCTTCTGCTTAGCAAGTATATTCTCCACTTCTTGACAGCTTGTGTAAAAGCATATAGTTCCTTTACATAAGCTAAAGATGTTGCCATCTTAATGCTTATCTTTTTGCTGTAAAAGGCTATGGGAAGAAGCTACTGGATCATGACAACTCCAATTCCTACATTAGAAGTATCAGTTTTTATAACAAACACTTTGTTGAAGTATGGTAAGATCAAGACAGGAGCCTTAGTCATTGCTTCTTTCAAAGCCTCAAAAGCATGGTGAACATCCTGATTCTATACTTCAAGATATTTGTTAAGGGTGCAGTTACTGTAGCATAGCCTTTAATGAATCTTCTATAGTATCCAGTGAGGCCAAGGAAACCTCTAAAATGTTTCAAATTAACTGGCATAGGCCACAGAACCATTGCAATTCTTTACTCTCTCTCTCATTTTTTAACAGAAGAGTGCTTTATAACATGTTGGTGAGTGGTGACAGATAATTAAAGATACATAGAATACTCTCTCTCATTTTTTAACAGAATAGTGCTTTTTTTACATTAATACCAACAACAATAAAAACAATTTCATTCGATCATAGATATTAACAGCCAGAGTTTGTGGGCTCATGAGCCATCCACCCATCACCAAGTTGTAGCCAGAATGGCACTCCTTATGTTTTTATTCGATCATTGCAAGAAATCTAGTTTTTTTAGTGGGACTCCCGGTCTACTTTCATTTTCCTTTTGTCGCTTATGCGCATTGATAAGAATTTAATTTTTTTAAAAGATTTATTCAATTTATGAACTAGACATCGATAATTCTTTTATCTTTTATTATTTTTATATTTAATGTGAGTGAGATTAATTTAATGCTTAATCTTTTATGTGATAACAAATGACTCCAATAATTAAATTAATTACATTAAATTAATGTAAGAAAATTATATTGATGGACTTGTAACCGTTTAGCTACAAGCAAATAAAAACCTATTAATTTATCTTTGTATCTGAGACCATTGCCATCAATAGGACAGCTGCTAGTGAGATAGTATTAGTAGTCCTCATCTTATTTTATCTCTGCTTTTGCAACTTCTTACTCTCTTTTATGCTTTTATGTTCTTTTAACAATAAAAGGATGGCCTTATAACGTGGTGGTGGATGGTGAAAGATAAAGAATAATACTAGATGAGGTGGAGACCAATTAGATCATTAATTTAAGAGTCAAAATTATAGATGGTACGAGCGTTGGCTGTGCTTGCAGTGGACTAGTAATAGCCAGAGTTTGTGGGCTCAAAAGCCATTGTTACAGTGAATTCGAGTAAAATCGAGTCAGTTCGAGTTATGAAAATTAAATTTGAACTAACTTATAATGAAAAATTCAGATTCGAACTTTGCTTATGAGTCAGTTCGAACTCGAATTCGAGTTTAACTTTTTCGAAATAAAATAAATAAATTTAATATTTATATTTTAAAAATAAAATATATATAATATATAATATTTATTTAATTTATTAATTAAATCGAGCTAGCTCGCGAGTTTAACTAATCGAATTTTACATTGTTCAGGTTTGATTTGATAAGTTAACCGAGTCAAAATCACAGCTCCAACTCGAACTTAAACTCTATTTAATCGAGTTTCGAATTGAACACCTCAAACAAACCAAACTATTTGACTCAGTTTCACTTTTAACAATCACTCATCACCAAATTGTAGCTAGAGACTAGAGAACATTAAATAAAATGACACTTTATGTTTTTATTTATCGCAGAAAATCTAGCTTTTTTTAATGGGTTGGACTCTCTATTTACTTTTATTTTTTTGCGGTGTATATGCATAATTTATTTTTCTTCAAAGAAAACTCATATATATATATGATATATTGATTTTAAGAGCTAGAGAATAAGAGTTCGCATTCTTTTGTTTTTTGTTATTTTTATATTTGATGTGAAGGGGTTTAATATTTAATTATTTATGCGATGAAAAAAATTTATCATCGATTTGTTGGTCAGTCCGCCATGTTTGACCCAACTTGTACCGAGTAAAGATCCATTATAGAAAAAAGACGTTGAAACCCATTTAATACTGATGAAAGATGCATTTCATCGATGATGGGGCCACGGCAGTTACGATCAAACGGTTGAATCCTCAATCACAACAAGGAGCTCTCGAGTTCAAGACTGAAATCGAGATGCTCTCCCAGCTAAGACACCTCCATTTGGTCTCTTTGATTGGTTATTGCAATGATGATCGAGAGATGATCCTCATGTATGATTACATGGCTCATGGAACCCTTCGTGATCATCTTTACAAAACTGAAAATCCTCATCTTCCGTGGAATCAATGGCTTCAGATTAGCAATGGTGCAGCACGTGGGTTGCATTATCTTCATACCGGTGCAAAACACAAGATCATTCATCGTGATGTGAAATCGACGAATATACTGTTGATTGAAAAATAAGTGGCTAAGGTGTCCGATTTTGGATTGTCAAAAGTTGGCCCCACTAGCATGTCCAAAGCACACGTCAGCACAGTGGTGAAGGGTAGTTTCAGATATTTAAACCCTGAATATTATTGATGTCAACAGTTGACTGAGAAATCCGACGTGTACTCTTTTGGTGTGGTGTTGTTTGAGGTATTATGTGCTAGACCTGCAATAAATCGGACGGTAGATAAGAAACAAGTGAGCTTAGTTGTTTGGGCCCAAAAATGTTACCTCAATGAAGCCCTTGATCAGATCGTCGATCCCTTTTTGAAAGGTAAAATCACACCCGAGTGTTTGAAGAAATTCGGTGAAGTGGCAATCAGATGTTTGCACAATGAGGGAATCAAACAGCCATCGATGAACGATGTGGTGTGGGGACTTGAGTTCGCACTTCAGCTGCAGGAGAGTGCAGAGCAGGATATCAAGTTCTCGTTTGAGATCAATGACGATGTGGAAGCCTCGTTGAAGGACGACTACTCATCAATGGTAGAGGATAGCAGTGACATGTTCAGTAGCATCGGTGAACACGTGTTGGTCTCGAGGAGTAGAATGACAACAACTAGTGATGAATAAAGTTCTGATAGTAAAGAATCAAGTAGATTGATGTCTGGTGTTGTGTTCTCTAAGATCAAAAATCCAAAAGGTCCATAAGGTCCATAAGGAACATGTAACCAAATTATATATTTTGTTCTTTTGGTAATATCTATCCGCAGTGAAATATATTCGTTAGATATGGTTAATCGAGTGGAACTGAAAACAATATAAATAATTAGAACATCTCTCGATCTGTCATTTATGCTCTTTGATTTATAGGGTTAATATTTTATTATTTAATTGTAATGATTTCTTTTTTCTTTATCGATTTACAAAAAGTAACAAATGTTGATGCGCACTGTTCTGCTTCAATCTGTTTCCACTAGATGCATCATCTCTGTCTTTTGATCAATTCTTATGCAGTATTTAATTTCATTATGAATTACAAATTTAACTGCTTAAGTAATTTTTATATTCATTTTTGTTCATGTTTATGATGAGAATCTGGTAATTGATAGAAACTATTTGTCTCCAATTTGCTTACATATGGCTACCAAAATTGAAGTGAAATTAATAAAGACCAAAAAAATATATTATAGACCAACTAAAGGGTGAAGTAACAATTGTTTTATATACTATAATTATTTGCTGGGAACCATTTCTAAATTTGTTGTAAACCGAAGTTCAAACCCAAGAGGGGGTAAATTGGGTTTTAAAAACTTTTGCTAATTAACTTGCAAGTTTTTAAACAGTTAAATACACAAAGCACAATCAAATAATATGCTTGAAAGTAAAAGAGTTTAGGAAGAGATAATGCAAACTCCGTTTATAGTGGTTCGGCAATATCAGAATCTATCCGACCCTACATCCACTCTCTTCAAGGAACCTCCTTGAAGCAATCCACTAAAACTTTTAGTCGTGCAACTTCACGAGTGTTGGACAAACCTTACAACCGATCTCTTCCTCACAGAAGCTATAATGAAGTGTTTAATCCTAAACACTCTAACAGTTATACCAACTCTTTCCCTTTACAATAAATGAAATTTGCTATAAAGTAAATGATAGAGAGATAGCAATAAGTGCTTTTACAAATGAACAATATATTTCTTTCAAGAACAAGCTTGAAGAACGGCTCAACAATAAATTTTTCCAAGCTTTTGAGAATTAATGAGCTATATTGTGAATTGAATGTGTTCTCTTGCTGTTTTAAATGCTCATTGAAGTGAGTTTATATAGCCTTGCATCAATATGGTCGTTTGACACTGACTTGGTAGGTTTGGGGCATTAAATGATCAAGTCTCGCGTCTCAAGCGGTCATATTTTCGAATTACTAGTTGATTGGGTCTTTGTACGAATCGATTGGGTCAAGTGATGATTTTTCACTTTTTAGGCTAAAAGAGAGTACCAATCGACTAGGTGAAGTTACCAATCGATTGGGTCCTCAACACCAGTCGACTGGAAACTTTCTGTCCTATATCCAGTTGACTGGTACAGGGATCCAGTCGACTAGGTTATCCTTCAACCCAGTTTTCCTTTTCAAAAACATTTTTTGACTTAGAAACTTTTTGTATTCTTTAGTTTTGTCAAAGTTTTTTTGTAAATTGAGCCACAAATCAAGCTATGTAATTGAATATAAGAGATTTACAATTGTTTCAATTACCTTAATGCCTATTCTAGATCATCTGTCTTGTTTTGGTTTCTGAATCGCGTTGAGTTCTTGCATCTTGTTTCCGTACTGAATGCTTTTACCGTTTAAACACTTAGATAAAATTGTTAATGTAATTAGAGTAGTGTTTTGTCATTATTAAAATCAAATATTGGTCAACATTTGTGATATCAACTAATATTAGTTTGATTGGACTTTGGATACATATTCAATTCCTTGAAGCAATTTGATGCTTAGTTCTTTAAGCCGTTGGTACAAGACTCATGTTAGGAAATATGATAACTAAAAAATTAGATTAATCTAGTTAGCACAATAATCAAAGTAAAATGATAAAAAAAAAAATCAAAGAGAGAAAGAGAGACATTGAGATTTATAGTGGCTCGACGATGTGTCTATGTCAACTTCTTCAATAAGCCTCATCCCAGTCTACTGAGTTCCATTAATCTCAATGATTACACTTGCTTGGCTTTCCAGCTACCAAGCTAACCTTAACACCGTTTTGCTTTCCAAGTAGCAAACAACCTTACAAAAAGAGAGCTCTCTCTCAAACTCTCACTTTTACACTTTTACAAATTAAAACACTATTAAAGTAGTAAACAACAAAATCCTAAGTTCGTGTGTAAACCTGTGACTTATTCTTCTCTTCTTCCTCTTCTGTTGAACTCCCTTCAACAACTGTTGATTTATAACTTCAGCAAAATTTCAACAAAAGGTAACTTCTGAAACTTTCTCCTTAAATGCAAATTATCTGATCTACAATATTCACCTCCAATTGACTCCTTAGTCGACTGGTCTTCTCCTCAGTAGATCGGGTCTTCTAATTAGTCCTTATAAAACACTTAAATTTTTGTTGGTCGACTCACTGGTTGACTACCTCCTTGACCGATCGACTCATTGGTCGACTGCCTCTTTGACTGACCAACTCACTAGTCGACTAGTTCATTTGTCGGCCGACTCACTGGTCGATTGGTACCAAGCTTGGTAGTCGACTCACTAATCGGCTGGTTCTCCTTGATAGTCGATTGGTGCACTACTGGTCGACTGTCTCCATCTGCTTGCTTCTATTGCAATATTTCACCTTTGATGCAACATACTTCCTTTAATCCACTCTAGTGTTGTGTAATACTCATGTTCTTAAAGTAAAGGTAAAGAAGTAATTTGATAGATATGACATGAAATTAAAATAATATATACATGAAAGATTTATTATTGAATAAAATAATTCTTTTAAATGGGGAAACACCTGGATATCCAGGTGTTGGGTCCCCCAACATGCAAACTAGGCATGTTGGGCAACAAGGTAGTATGGTGGCAGTGTTGGTGTTTTTATATAAAAAATTAGTTTTTTTTTTTTTTTTTTTTACCAAATCTCGTTTGGCTTTCTTTTTTCTTCAATTCAAATTTCTTAGCAAAAAGTTATAAAGAAAATTTCTCCAATATTAGAGATAGTATAGTCATTCAAGTACAATAGCAAGACTTCATCATATTTGAGGTAAATTTTCAATAAAACTCATAATTAAATAATTATATTGTTTGAATTAAGTTATGAAATAGTAAGATTTATGAAAATTTATGATTAGGTATTGGTGATCAGCAATCTCAAGAAATTGCAAGGAGTAGGAAAGGCAAGTAGGTGATCCACGGGTAGCTTTAAGTGCTACATTGTGAGTTAGATTTAGTTTTAGTAAACAAAACCAATAAAATATATGAATTTATGATATTTGAATAAATGGGTGAATTATAATGATTTAATGATGTATTTTCTGTTATATATGTAAATTGATTGGCTTATTGATTAGGAATTTGAAAGTATGTGAAATATTAATTATACAAGAACTTATATTTTTAAAATGATGGATGAATGAAAAATATGTTGAGAAGTTTTATGAAATTTCTGAAAAATGCGATTGAAAAGTTGATATGATATATGAAGAGACAATTTAATAAATATGATAAAAATAATAATTTTGAAAAAGAGCTAGATAGTTGAATTGAATGCTTTAATGTATGCTTACTTGCATATTATTGTTCATATGCATAAATATAAAAGACCATGAAGACAGCTGGTCTAGCTGAAAAGAGAAAAAAGACAACTGTTCTAGCTCAAAAGACCAGGAAAGAAGCTGATCTAGCTGAAAAGACCAGAAAGGCAGCTGGTCTAGCTGAAACATGTCGATATGTGGGAAGACATTCCCAGATAATAATATGAAATTATCTTATGCGAAAGAAAAAAAGAAAAATTAAATTCATGCATTATATTTGTTTTAAATATTGATTATTATTAATTGAGATACTAAAGTATCAGTCTTGATTGTAAAATGATTGATAGACAAATGAGTCTCACAGAGAGACATATATGATGAGAAAGAAATGTGAAAATATGATATGAAAAAAATTATTTGATTGATTGATTATACGTTACGAACCTCATAACGAGATAAATAATGATATTGAATTGATAATCTCGATATGATTAAATCTATGATTGAAAATTGATATGTTTGATGATTAATTTAAGAAGAGATGGATAAATAGTTGGAATTATGATATGAGTAGTGATAATAGAATGTTATTATTGAATTATATGAGATAATAGATGAATGAATATTAGAAGATGATTTGAAAGATTGAATTATTATATGTAAAGAAATAGATGATTAATGTTGGTGAATTAGAAACAATTGAGTTATAAGATGTGACTGGAAGTATATAATCGAGTACTTCTAGTAAATTTAATTCACTAAGCTTGTGAAGCTCTCTTCTCATTGTTAAATAATTTCATATAGCGAGTAAGACAGATAGAATTGTGAACTGAGATTCAGACTGAATCATTTTTTGTAAACCATGCGTTTCACATCCTTAGACGAATGAATTTTTTTTTTGGTAAATATTCATGCATCATATGTTGTATATATTTTTTCAGTTGAAATTTTAATAATGTAACTCTTTTGTTGAGGGTTGTGGGTTGAGGATTGATGTGTGTGTGTGTGTGTCTATATATATATATATATATATATATATATATATATATATATATATATATATATATATATATATATATATATAAAAGTTAATGTACGTATATATATTTTTGCAATATATGTGTTGTGCTGGGATTTCAAAATGTTACGACATCATCTCGGGAGTGGCCAACCCGAGATGTGTCGTTATATACTGCCATGTCTAATCTGGTCTTCTGCTGATTTGTTGTCTCTCGTGTTTTTAATGGTTCATGCCCTAGTTCATGCGTTGGGTTTTCTGGTCTTCTGTACCTACACGTTTTTTTTCAGTACATGGTCTTGTCCCATGTGCGTGCTTGATGGTCTTTACCACCAATGATGAAACTTTGTTTTGTTTAAATGTTTGTTACATTAATGTTGTGGATTCCACAACAATAACAATTGAAACTAAGATATCAAAATGTCTCCATGACATTGAGTGTTTATTTTTAGCAATTTTGTCTTCTTTTTGGATCCTACTTGCAGCACCATTAAAGCTGCCAATATTCACTCCACTTTGTTTTTGCTCTCTTTAGTGCCATGTCACCAATGCTTGTTTGACTGCTTTTTTGTTGTTCTTTTAATCAAACAAATAAATTAACTTACACACTTAATTAACTTGTTAGTTAAATACACAGGTTTTATCTACATCAAAATTAAACATTTTATTTATTTTTATAGTAATTTGTTAATGTTAGATAATTAATTAATATCATTGATTGTTACTTTAACACAATGACTAAAGTAATTGAACCCTAAATAGTATGGTTTACCATAGAAATTAAAAAAGGTCATGCCTTACAAGTTATAGCTCTTAATTTGTATAATGTAAAAAGCTTGTTTTAGATATTATACTCTTTGGACAGTTTATGAAAAAGCTTTCGCTTTTTGAAATTACTTGTTATGGTTTTGTTTTCAGTTTCTTGTGATATGATTAGATTCTTTTGTCGTTATACTTGTCTGTTACTAGTTTAACATTCTCCTATGTAGTTGGCTCTTAATATGTTTTATGTTTAGGGTGCTATTGAAACGTCGACTCTGGATGGACAACCACTTGAGTGCATTAATACAGTCTCAACTAAGTCTTCAATCACAACAATGTATAAAATTGTTAATCTCAACTCATATCTCAAGATTTGGGAAAATACTCTTATAAAGATAGTTTTTTATAAATTAATTTGAACTTTATGTAAAATTATAAGAACAGTTGATATAATTTATTCATTTCAATCAATTTTAGGGAAGAATCTTCATGAAGAACAAAAAATAAACTTAAGAAGAAAATGAGAATTGAATCATAAGAATATGATTCAATTCACAAGACAACAAGAAAAGAACAATTGTTTGCATGTCTCCTTTATATGCATAACTCCAATAGAAGTTATAGAATAAAGAAAAGTTAAAAAAATACAAATTTGTTTTTTTATTCGATGTTTCTTTTATATTTTAAATTCGATCAATTTATATATTATATTATAAAGGTATTCAATAGGTTTTTCTATCAAAATTCCGTTAAAATTAAAATTAATGCACGCGTATAGAGCGTATATGTGTGTCTCATTTGAATGAAAAAATGACAATTAAGATAGTTGTATTCGTGAATGTCAGATTGAGAACTTGAAGAAAATAAAAGCGAAATGAAACTTGCAGGAGAAAATATGCTGTCTTTTAGTATTTAAATGAAGCATACATGTGAGCTGCACGTTTGAATTGTTTAAATTTAACAAAAATTTTGATCATATAGGCATTTTGAACTGATTTAAAATATAATTATCTTTTAGCATTATTATTATTATTAATAAATTTTCTTTATTCCGCTGTACTTCAAACAAAACCGATATTATAGGATCGGAACTCCCCGACCTTAACTGAGTCTGCTAAGTGGTATATTTTGTTCTTTTGAAGCAAAATTATGTTTCGAGATTATATAATTTGTGAAATTAGAGAGTGATTTAAAATTGAATTGATTGTTTTGGCTTCAATTTTGGTTACAGTCAGAGATGTTCGAAACGGAATGTTCGTCAGGCTTACCATAATCTGTGTTCTGGTCAGTGTCACTTCTTATAGGCTGTGTTTGTTTGATAGAAAGTTTTTCTCGAAAAATTGAGAAAGTAGTTGCTTGAAAATATCTGTTGTAAAGCTAAAATTGATAAAATTTAGTCACTGATTGGGCACTGATACAGGTTGTGCAAAGGAGCAACATGTTGGCGCAAAGTGTCGTTGCCGTGTGGATCGTATAGTTGGAAGGTTTAATGATTGATTTTAGATGCTGTTGATTAGTGATTTTCTAGCAAAATGTGCTTAGTCTTGAGAGCTGACTCAGTTCTTGATATCTGGCTAATTTGTAACTGTGTATTTGTTTTGTGTTTGCTTGTAGAGATTCTTCAGAAGTAGAGGCTGAGCAAAAGATGCTTGAAGAGGTTTGTTTGCTTTGACTAATAAATTATGGGTCTTGTTCATGATAGCTAGAAACTATCGGATTTTCATTGCAATTTCATAGTTTTTGTGCTGAATGTGTTGCACTTGCAGGCCATTAAGAGTGCTCTGGAATGGGAAAGGACTCTACTACGTGCCGTAAGTTTCCCAAAATTAGGGTTTTCTCTGAGTACCAATATTGTCAAAGCATAGAAAGGATCATCTTTCTTAAATGATTTGGGATGTTCAAATTTCTTTGTCTACATTTTTTATTGACATTCAAAAACATTAATAAGCATCTGTCCTATTCTTTCCATAAACATAAACATGGTAAAAGATTATTATTTTTTGTGCAAATTTTACAAACTGGTGAGGAAACCACACTAGCCTTTAGTTTCTGATGAGATATTAGGAACACAATTTGATTTTTGTGCAAATTTTAATCTTTTTCTTCTTTCCTTCCACATTTTCATCGTATGAAAAGATCAATGTTTTCTTTTGTTCTCATTTTTCTTTCTTCTTACATTTCTCTCATACCAATCATAGCCTAACTGTAGTTCATACGAACCTTTCTTTTGGCAAAGTTCAATTACAGTTTTCAGCTCTGCTTGTGTTTAATCTTCCCAGCCATCTTTTCTCATTTAATCTTCTTTCCAGTTATCTTTTTTTCACTGCATCAATCTAGTTGACTAGGAATGCAGTTTCTATAATTAGCATCAACAATGAACCTGAAACTTAATTTACCATATCCAGAGATACCTTCACTTTAGAAGAATGAAATTACGTTGGCAATTTCAGTACTCGTTTTACTTTGTTGCTGTTTTGGTGTACATCTTGTTCCGTGATTCTTATATGTTGATCCTTCTCATTGCTACAGATGAACAAAAATAAACCTAAGAGTTCAGCTAAAACCCCAACCCTTACAGAAAATGGGGTGAGTGAACTATTTCCTGCTACATCCCTCGAGGAATATGGCAAGTCAGGAAAAATTGTTCGCAATGATTGTAAGGAGGACCATGGTCATGACCATAAGGGTGATGTTCATGATAGCGATGGTTTTGATGACAATGACGAGGATGATAAAGATAATGAAGAAGATGATGACCAAGTTCACAACTAATGTATGCTCGTAAGTTTTTTGACTCTGGAATTGATGCAACCACAGTAGTCTCAGATTTTGAATTACCTATTCTATCTTTCTGCTTAGACTGATCATTATGTACTACTGGTTATACCTGGGAATCCTTGATGTTATTTTTTTCTTTATCGCTTCATGTATTAAAGTATTTGTTGGCATATTTTCATAATTTCCTTCGATAGAAATAATCCACGCCATGCCATTGAAGTCTTTGGTCTCATTCAAGTCTAATTGCACTTGTTTTGGGCCAATTCTTAGCAAAAAAATGATCCATTGGTACCTATTACTGACTTGCAAAGATAGCTCCAACTGAATAACAAGAATTAAGACTAATGAGGCAGTAGATAGATGATTGCTTTTGCTGCGATTAACAAATGTGTATCACAATCGTGACTTCACTAACTCTGCTTTAATGATGGACAATTATATTTTTGCGGACCGAAAATCGAGATATCATCCAGTGTAGAAAGTCAGGAATGTAAATGTTAGTACTAGTTTATCAAAGATAAGGAAAATTTGCTTTGAAGTTATATGCAAAGAATATGTAATTTAAGCACATAGGGAAGATCAACATGAGTTTAAAGAATAGCAATAGGATCTTGCTGCAGCATAAATTCAGGACCTGCAAGATCTAATCTGAACCAGATGGTAGTCGCTCCTGCATAGCCAAGAGGAGAAACCCTTGTGAGAAATGCAGAAACAGAACACCACAAAGCCATTGAAATGCCTTTCCTTATCTTGCCGCTGCGGTTGGGCAAAAAACTTTCTTTTTTTCTATCTCGTCCCATGCATAACCATTCATGACTTGAACCTTTTTTTTCTATCTCGTCCCATGCATATTTGCATGCATCAGCTTGTGTGTTAGTTATTAGGGATGGGAATGGTTCGGAGTGGTTGGGTAATCAATTTTGATTTGTCTAAAATAATAATTATAAACTTTTTTTTTCAGTAATTAATTTTTTTGTTCGATTTAGTTATCAAAATTTTGTAATTAATCACGGTTATCAAATAAACCTAAATTTTATAAAATAATAAGTTATACTAATTAAAATATAATATAATATAAAAATTATATTATATTTAAATGATTTAAATTGCATTCTAACCATACAATGGTTTAAGTGAAGAATGTATAGATAGGGTTCGATTTTCGGCGATGCAATTATTGAGATAGAAATTGTTGGCAAGTTATTAGAGAATTTTAAAAGTGTGGTAAGACAAAACTATCTTTTTTTTTATAATTTAATCATATTTTTCTTTTATTTGTTTGTTATTTTCAAAAACAAAAGGGAAAGAAATCAAAGACAAAATGAGATTTTCACTTTTCTTTAAATATAATTTTTATTTTGTGAAGTTCATTTGTAAATGTTATGAATTTAAATATGATTTACAGCAAAACTAATTTAATTTCATAATAAATTCATTTATAAATAATTAATTAATAACCTTTCCAAACATATGTAGAGATGCCAGAAATTAAAAATAAATTTTATAAAAATTTTAGATTTTATTTGTTACAGACATACTTTAAGTTTGGATTAGATAAGCCTGGAGACATTGCCAAATCACAAATTGTTATAAAACGTTGCAAAATAAAACTACTACTTCTTTTAATTTAATCGTATTATTCTTTTTGTCTGCGTAAGTTTTTATTTTCGAAAATACTCTTACAAAGGAAAAGAAAATTGACAAAATGAGATTTCTGTTTTTCTTTTTTTTTGTTTGTGTACGTTGTTTGTTATTTTGAAAAATACTCTTATAAACAGAAAAGAAATCAAGGACAAAATGAGATTTTTACTTTTCTTTTTCTTATTTTCAATCCTTCATTTTTTTTTATAGGTTCAACGGTGGAAAAAAAAACACTACCAAATATATAAGTTTTTGATATCGGAAAAAATTTCTTCTGCAATAATATGATGACACGTGATAACTTTCAAGAGCAAAAGAGTAATTCCACAACATAAATAGATCAGTCAATTAGATCCCTACACGTGATAGTAATGCTTTTCTAGGTAAGAAATTTATGTGGAAAAAAGAGAAGCAGCAAACTTATTCCCACCATTGATGCTCGATCACTTATTCAAAAACTCGAAATTAAATTTTATTAACCACTCGTTGTAATGGTTTTATTTTGGGTAAAATTAATAAAATATATAAATTTTTAATAAAATTTTTAAAAATTACGAAAATAATGGTCGAAATTGGTGGTGAGTATAGCACTATAAGAAAAAAATGACCATCTCTTTTTTTTTTCATACTTAAAAATCACAATTCTTTAAGTGAGGAGAATTAAGCTAAGATAAACTTAACATTGGTGGAATAATATGACTTGAAATTGAAACATGGAGCATATGGATAAAAAAGATTGCATAAAAAGTACAAAGTGGAGGAATGGGTACCACATGCACCACCACCGCAAACCCATTTTCACTTCTCTGTTGATAGATAGGCGGGTAGGGTGAAAGGTGAGAGAAGTGGTAAAGTTATTCCTACCATTGATACTGGTTCACTTATTTAAATACTCGAATTTATATTTTATTAAACATATGTTGTAATGGTTTCATTAAGAGTAAAATTAATAAAATATACAAATTATCAGTAAGTTTTTTTAAAAATTACAAAAATACTAGTCGAAATTTATGGTGAATATAATACTATAAAAATGATCTTTTTTTTTCATACGTAAAAATTACAATTCTTTAAATGAGATTTTCACTTTCTTTTAAATATAATTTTTATTTTGTGAAATTCATTTGTAAATTTTATGAATTTAAATAACTTAATTTAAAAATAAATTTATTTATAATTATTTAATTAATAACTTGATTACATTGCTAAATTATTATAAAAAATTATGAAAATAATGATCGAAATTGGTGGTGAGTATAGCACTATAAAAAAAAAATGATCATCTCCTTCTTATTGTTATAAGTAAAAATCACAATTCTTTAAATGGAAGAATTAACGAACAAAAACTATGATAAACTTAACATTGGTGGAATAATATGACTTGAAATTGACACATGGAGCATATGGATAAAAAAGACTGCACAAAAAGTAGCAAGTGGAGGAATGGGTACCACATGCACCACCACCGCAAACCCATTTTCACTTCTCTGCTGATAGACAGGTGGGTAGGGTGAAAAATGAGAGAGCTGCTTTTTTTTTTAAAAAAAAAAATTTGTTTATTTTGATTTTAATTTTAATATATGTTTTATTTTAATTTTGATCTGAATATATGTTTATCGATGTTTTGATTTAAATAAGTATTTTTCTTCTTTTGTTTTATTATTTAATTAAAATTGTAATAACTTTTTATTTTTAAATGGTTATTAATTTGTTATAAAAATAATGATTTAATTAAAATTAAGTTGAAAAATCAATCAAACCAAACAAAACCAGCTCCTACATACTCATTTTTTTTTTCATTTTGATAATTTTAAATTGATTTCAACACTTAATTATTAAATACCTATATAATTTTTTTAAATAAAATTATCTTAACACTAAAATATTTATTTATTTTAAATAATTATATTTTGATCTTTGGACTTTAATGGTAAGATTTGATAGAATATTTTTCTCCCGCACTGCCTCTACCAGATTTGGGCTACCACAACATTATATCCGAAAATTTTGTGACACCACAAAATTAAAATTAAAATAAAAATATATAATTATTTAGATTGCATCATGTAATATGTGACATCATGTAATATGTCTCTTTTAAAATAAAAAAATAAAATAAAAATATAATTTTTATTTTAATTTAGAGATTTTTTTTTTGTGACATCATATAATATGTTTCTTTTAATATAAAAAAATATATCATTGAATTACAAAATTAAAATATTATTTTATTTTTAATTATTTAGATTGCATCCAAATACTAATTGTTCGGTTAGTTCGATTAAAACTTATGTTAATTATTGGATTAAAGGAGCTAGTCCTTCATAAAGAAAGGCGTGTGAATTGGACTTAAAATTAGATGGAGGCTCTTAAGAGTTTCCTTTGTTAGACTTGTGAAAAGGAAGAGGGTGGACTTAAAATTATTTAGATTGCATCCAAATACTAATTGCCTGGAATGTTATTGGGGTTTGTCCTATTGAATACATAAGCCAAAGGCTTTTTTGGGTGGTCCTGTTATCTTTGGTCTTACTTCTATTTATAAAAGAACAAAAATCATTTTATAATAAAAATAAAATTTTAAATTTTTTACTGACTAAAAGTTTAACTTTGACTCATGGTAGTAATAACATTCTAAAACAAATATAAAAAAACAAGGAATTTTTCAATAAAATAAAAACAAATATAAAACGCTGTGTTGAAAGACTCACTTGAAACCCAATTCTCACTCCTTGTTCATTGAAAATCACATTTCTACTCCTGATGATTTTTCGATTTTGATTATCCCAAAACTGATAACCAAAAGCTTCATCATCGTAGCCAATAAAGAAACATTTTCTGGATTTAGCATCTAATTTACTGCGAGCATCAAAGTAAATATGAACATAAGATAAACAGCCAAAAACTTTTAAGTAAAAAATGTTTACCTCCTTTCCACTCCATACCTCTTCAAGTATCCTGCAATCTAAATGAACTAACGGTCTTCGATTTATCAAGTGAGCTACTGTGTTAACTGCATCGGCCCAAAAAGTTTCTGGCAACCCAACATGCAACCTCATACTTCTAGCACACTCATTGAGGGTCCTGTTCATACGCTCAGCCACGCCATTCTGCTGTGGTATCCCGGGAATAGTCTTCTCCATCCTAATCCTATTAGCAGCACAAAATTCTCTAAACTCTCCATCTGTGTACTCTCCACCATTATCAAACCTCAAACATTTTACCTTCAAACCTATTTCAGTCTCAACCATGGCCTTCCATTTCTTAAAGGTCTCAAATACCTCAGATTTATTTTTCAGAAAATAAACCCATACCTTCCTGCTTGAGTCATCAATAAATGTGATATAATACCGCGAACCTCCAAGAGATGCAACCGAGGAAGCTCCCCACAAATCTGTGTGTACCAACTCCAATTTTTCAGACTTTGGAGTTCTACTACCTTTTAAGAAACTGACCTTTCTCTGTTTCCCGAGAATGCAGCTCTCACATAAATCAAAGTCAAGGGATTTCAACTATGGCAGTTTCTCTTTAGACAACATCATTTTCATCCCTTTTTCGCTCATGTGACCAAGCCTGCGGTGCCATAAGTTTGTATCAACTTTTGCATCAACTACTGCAATAGTATCTCTCACACTTGAGGTCATGTACAGAGTACCCGTTTTTGTTCCACGAGCCACTACCATGGCTCCCTTTGTAATCTTCCAAGTACCAGCCCCAAATGTCACCGTGTGACCTTCAGCATCAAGTTGTCCTATAGAGATCAAGTTCCTCATCAATTTTGGAACATGTCGCACTTTCTGTATCAACCACACAGACCCATTCGGTAATTTAATGCGAACGTTTCCCATACCCACAATATCCAAGGCTTCTCCATCAGCCAATATATCTTCCCAAAATCACCTATCACATAGTGCTCTATGATTTCTCGGTGTGCAGTGGTATGGAAAGAAGCTCTTGAGTCCAAAACCCAAGAGTCAATGGGACTGTCAACAGAAAGTAATAGGGCATCATGTAGTTCTTTTGTCATAGCATTTGCAGCATCGTTCTCATTCCTTTTCTTCTGTAATTCTCTACAATTTTTCTTAAAGTAGCCAGTCTTGCCACAATTCTAGCATTCTAGTTGCCGTCCAGATCTGGATTTACTCCTACCTCTTCTTCTGGATTTTGGTCTACTCCGATTGGAATTTCTATCCTATGCTCTACCTCTTGTCTCAAGATTTAAAGCGGAACCAGAACCTGAGGTTTCACCCGCATCTCTCCTGCGAACCTCCTCGTTTAAAATCAAATCCCTAATATCTTCATATTTGAGTTTATTCTTCCCTGCAGAATTACTCACCGCCATTCTCATGGCTTCCCAACTGTTTGGCAAAGAAGTCAAAACAATTAAAGCACGGATCTCATCATCAAAATCAATCTCAACAGAGGACAATTGATTAACAATTGTATTGAACTCATTCAGATGTTGCGCAACTGGGGTACTTTCCGCCATCTTCAAATTGAACAACTTTTTCATCAGATGCACTTTGTTGTTAGTCGACGGTTTTTTATACATACTGGACAAAGCCGCCATCATATCCTTGGTGGTCTTCTCCTTCATAACATTGTGCGCAACTGATCTTGATAGAGTTAATCGAATAACTCCCAGTACATGTCTATCAAGAAGATTTCATTCGTCTTCTTTCATACTGTCTGGCTTTGCCCCTAACAGAGGCAAATGTAATTTCTTCCCATAGAGATAATCTTCGATTTGCATCCTCCAATACCCAAAATTTGTGCCATCGAATTTCTCGATTCCTGTCGTCTTTCATTCTGCTCCGGCCATCGCTCCCACTCAAAAACCGATAGCTCTGATACCAGTTGTTAGGGTTAAACTACCATATCCCTACGGATCTTGAGATGCGAATATAGAGAAGAAAATAGAAATAAATCAAAGGCAAACACATAGCACACAGATTTACGTGGTTCACCCAAACTCGGGTTACGTCCACGGAGTTGTAGCGATTTCACTGTGTCTTGAAGAACAATACAATGAGGTCTCACCCCTAGACACCCTTTCACAGTATTCACAAAAAAAAAAAAAGACGACTCACTCTCTTACACAAAAGAATAAGATGAAACCTTTATATTTCCGGGTTAAAATAAAACAGATACCAAACAGTGTTGAAAACACCAGATTGGACAAAGAAAGCCCACCAGGCTCCACACATAGCCTAACAGAAACCAGTAGAACCACCAACCCAATCCAAACCGGTGCAACAAGTTGAGTTGGGTTAGGTTTTTTAGAAATTGGGTTGGGTTTGGGTTGAGAAATTGTTGAACTCGTCAAGTTGTGTTGTGTCACGAGTTAAAATTTATTTAACCATACCCAAGGCGATAACTCAATCATTATATAGTAATATTTATATACTTAATATTTATTACATTTATTTAATTTATAAGATATGTGTAATTGCGTCATATTGGTGTTGAAACTTTAAAGAATTTGATTCACCAACACTTCCAAAATCTAGTATTTACTTGTTTTTGTAAGATTTTGTATTAATTTAAGTTTGTTTTTAATTAGTATTAGTTTCAATGAATTTTGAAACTAATGGATGATGAATTGTTGTAATAGAATTTTTTTTTAATATATTTGAATTAACTTTTAAGTAAAAAAATTAAATTGATGAGTCAAACCAATCTAAACTGATTTAATTAAATTGAGTTGCATGTGTTTATGAATTGAATTGAGTTAAAAATAATTTCTAACTCCATACGATGGAATTGGATTGAATTTTAGGTCAATCCGATTCATGTTCACCCTAAAACTACTCTCCTTTTAGGTCAATCGGACGCACCATTAGACATATACTTTTTTAAAAAGTCACCATATCAGACATTATTTTTCTTCCTCTTTCAACCCTCTTTTTCAATAATACATTATACATAATATCACTGCATGGATTAATTACCAGTTCAAGAAAGCGCAATTCTGTTATCATGGAAGGAATGAAAGGCATGCACATGCATTAATAGATCATAGAGGTTAAGTGAAGAAATGAGAGATTCCAGTTGTGAGAAAATTGTCGGCAGCATATACAAGACAAAAGGCCAACTGTCATGGAAGAAAAAAAGAGATTCCAGTCATGTTCAATATTTGATTTATTTTTTAAATGATTCTATGTTCGATTTCAGTGCAACTGCAAAGTCACGGGCGGTCGCATATATAACCAACATTATTTTGTAAAAGTAGCTGAAAAGGAATGATGTGGAAAATTAACTAATGCTGAATTTCATGCACTCATGCACTTTGTTGAATCAGACGTTTACGGTAATTTATTTGTGAAAAATGATTTTGTGATCGATTTTTAACTATGTAATCGTTGAGAGAGAGATTGTTGATAAATTATTAAAGAATTTTAAAAATGTTGTAGGATAAAACTATCATTTTTAATTTAATTATATTTTTCTTTTGTTTGTTTGTTATTTTCAAAAACAAAAGAGAAAGAAATTAAAGATAAAATGAGATTTTCACTTTTCTTTAAATATAATTTTTATTTTATGAAGTTTGTTTGTAAATTTTATGAATTTAAATAAAATTTACAGTAAAACTAACTTTGTTTCATAATTAATTTATTTATAAATAATTAATTAATAACTTGACGATATTGTCAAATTATTATAAAAAATTATAAAAATAATAGTCGAAATTGATGGTGAGTATAGCACTATAAAAAAAGAATGATCATCTTTTTTTTTTATTTTCTTAAGTAAAAATCACAATTTTTTAAATGAAAATAATTATTAAACAAAAATTAAGATAAACTTAACATTGGTGGAATAATATGACTTGAAATTGAAACATGAAGCATACGGATTAAAAAGATTGCATAAAAAATACCAAGCGGAGGAATGGGTACCAGATGCACCACCACCGCAAACCCATTTTCACTTCTTTGCTGATAGACAGGTGGGTAGGGTGAAAGGTGAGAGAGCTGCTTTTTATTTTTGTTGTTTTAATTTTTTTTTTGTTTCATTTTGATTTTGATTTTAATATATGTTTTATTTTGATTTTGATCTGAATATATGTTTATCGATATTTTGATTTGAGTATTTTTTTTTTGTTTTCATTCTTTAAATAAAATTGTAATAATTTTTATTTTTAAATGGTTATTAATTTGTTATAAAAATAATTATTTAATTAAAATTAAGTTGAAAAATCAATCAAACCCAACAAAACCAGATCCTACGTACTTTTTTTTTGCTTTTCATTTTGATAATTTTAAATTGATTTCAACACTTAATTATTAAATATTTATATAATTTTTTTTAAAAAAAAATTAAAAAAATTATCTTAATACTAAAATATTTATTTATTTTAAATAATTTAAACACTAAATTATAATTTAATATTGATAAATGATAAGTTGTCTTTTAAGCAATTCCAAACAAGCTCCTCTTCTAATCTTTTTCTAAAAGCCATAAATAAATTATGAAAAATCTATTCTTTTGGCTTAATATGCAAACTAATCCTTAAGATTACACCTGATTCTATTTTGATCTTTGGACTTTAATGGTAAGATTGGATAGAATATTTTTCTCCCGCACTGCCTCTACCAGATTTGGGCTACCACAACACTAGATCCGAAAATTTTCTCAGCGTCAAATACGATGGTTTTCGTCCAAGATTATAGTTGGGTTTTTAGGATTTAACTCGTCGACTATCTCTGAACGTAATGGTGATAGCTGCTTTCGATGATATCCTTTGGAAACAATAGATCTATGGAAGTGTTTGAAAGAATTTGAGTTCAATTACGCTGGTTTCCTAAGAAGGCTTGACTGAGCAAATAAGATCTTTCCCATCATGATAATGCCTCCCGATTTCAATAGCGAGGTTTGTTGACGCAGGGGCGACGGCGATGATGTTGATGAACAATGAAGAGGAAAGAGAAAAAAAATTTGTGTTTGTTTTTTTAAAATAATTTATTTTTTTCACTCTTTCATTTGTTTTTTTTTAATTTTAATAAATTATATTTGTCCACTCTCATATTTGTGTATGGTTTTTTTTTTAATTTATCTTCAGATTTTCGTTCAATTTTTAACAGAAAAGCTTGATGATTTAATGAATTAAAATATTAATTCTAATGTTGCATAATTTAAAACACCAACATAAATATAAAACTAGGTAAATTTTTTGGATAAAAATATCTATTAAAGAATCTTTTTATTCAAATATTTTTTTTTCTCGCTCGACAAATTGATAAACATTATATAATTTAAAACGTTAAAAACATAAATATAAAAACAAGTAAATTTTGAAGGACGAAAATATCTATTTAAGCATTTTTTTTACTTAAATTCTTGTTCTTTTCTCTCCTCTCTCACTCAACAAATCGGTTAGTGATGATCACATCAATTTTTGATAAAAAATAAATGTGATCTTTTCATTTATGTTTTTTTTTGCGATATGAGTATGTGATTATATTTGATTGGCACGTCACTTAATATAAAAATAAAATCTATAAAAAATATTATATTATTTAAAGGTAATTTTAAAAAAAAACAATATAATCTTTTCATTTTTGGGTATATTAATAACATTTTCATTTGCGGGTATCATTAATTCCATAACTAATGCTACTCAAGCTTCCACTGTCTGTCATCAGCTTTCAATACAACCCAACCTACCAGATAATATCCGTACAATATTTACTCTATGACCATGCATTTACTCAAATCAACAAAAGCAGGAACAACTTCGTTAAATTTCGACAGAAGAATTAAATTCAGAAAATGACAGAATACCTAAAAGAAATTGACATCTCATCCTTGATCCAATGTTGACAATGCTATTTCATATATCAAGAAGCATCGATTTTATTTCTTAAAATCAAAAATAAAAGGATTTTACATAAAATGGATTAATCCGATCCAAAGGTGAACCCAACGCATCTGATCTATTTATAAATGGGGCAGGTTGGGTCCCGATTGGTTTGACCACAATTTGGTGGGACTTTGCGCTTGTTACCTGAAGGATCAACACAAGGGTAGTAAGCAGGTGGGCGGCCACAATTGAAAGCTTTACCAGGGTCAAGGGCGTTCATAGTCTGAGGAGTGTTCCCCCCAGCAAGCATTCTACTCGTCTCTAGATCCACCATGAACAACGTCTGTGTCTCTGACCACACTTCAACCTCATCCTCGATGTGGCAATGTTGGCCATCGCACCAGGAGCTGTTGCTACTGATCACCAGATGATCAGGAGTAGTAGTTGCTTTGCAATAATTATGGCTTCCATTTAGATCAAGGAGTACAATTGCCATCAATAGGACAGCTGCTATTGAGATAGTAGTTATACCCCTCATCTTCTCATTAACTCTAAACATGACCGATTTCTCAATTTCTCTCTGTTTTTCCAACTCTTTACTCTCTCTTCTTTTCTTTATTTTTAACAAAGGATGGCCTTATAATGTGGTAGTGGGTGATGATAAGGGATAAAGAGAGTGGCCCTTTTTTTAATACTAGATTAGGTTGAAGCCAATTAGATCATTTGAGGATCAATTATAGATAGTACGAGCTTTGGCTGCTTGCAGTGGAGTAGTAACAGCCAGAGTTTGTGGGCTCATGAGCCATCACCCATCACCAAGTAGTAGCCAGAATGGCACTCCTTATGTTTTTATTCGATCATTGCAAGGAATCTAGCGTTTTTAGCGAGACTCTTTGTCTAACAAAGGAGATATTGAGATCTATCGTTTTCAATTATCATGACTGAATCAATCATTCAGCCGATTAAATTTTGTTCTATCAACAACTCAAAAATGCACAATATTTTTGGGTTCTTGACGTATGTCTTACCTTAAGACTAAATATTTTTTTACGGATATTTTTAATTTTAATTTTAATGTGAGTGAGGTTAATTTGATGTTTAATCTTTTATGTAATAACAAATGACCTTCAACAGTTGAATTAGTTACACTAAATTACGATAAGAAAATTATATTGATAGACTAGTAAACGTTTAGCTACAAGCAAATAAAGATCTTCGTCCTTTGTCAAAACAAGGTTTAAAGAAAGATCACTTAAATCTTTTAAAAAAGATTTTACCTCGACTGATTTCTTAATTTATCTCTAAAACTCTCATCTTCTCATTAACTCTCAACATGACTGATTTCTGAATTTATCTTTGTATCTGAGACCATTGCCATCAACAGGACAGCTGCTAGTGAGATAGTTTTAGTAGTCCTCATCTTATTTCTCTCTGTTTTCGCAACTTTTTACTCTCTTTTACGCTTTTATGTTCTTTTAACAATAAAAGTGTTAGAAAAATAAATAGTGATTGGAGAAGAAACTCTTGTATTATTGATGTATATTATTGAATTTATTGTGAAAGACGAATACAAGCCTATATATAGGCTAAAAATATAAAACCTAATAGAAATAGGAAACATAGGGTTTATAATAAAACAGGAAACTAAACTAATTAGAAAACTAATACATATGAAACTAGGAAGCTAATATTGCAGTAAGAATAGGAAATATCTTTTAACAGCCCCCCTCAAACTTAAGGTGGTAAAATGGATGCCAACTTGAGTTTGTAAACTGAATCAACGAAGCACAGAAAAGATGAGTGACTTGGGATTCGGCGGTTCCACAAGATGGTGATGGTGGAATAGATGCAGCTCGTGTTTGAGTTGTTGCACAATATGGTGATGCTTGCTGAGAGGTGACTTGGGAGTCAATGGCTCCCTGAGATGGTGATGGTGGTGCTGCATATGCAGCTTGCGCTTGAGTTGTTACACGTGCTAGTGATGTTTGCTGAGAGGTGACCTAGGATTCAGTGGCTCCACGAGATGGTGATGGTGTTTGAATTGGTGCACGAGATGATGATGTTTGTTGAGAGGTGACTTGGGAGTCAATGGCTCCTTGAGATGGTGATGGTGGTGTTGCAGATGCACCCTGCGCTTGAGTTGTTGCACGTGTTGGTGATGTCACAGGTTGTTGAGGTGGCGGTGGAGATAGTGTGGCCAGAGGAGGGGATTGAGTTGAAGGTGGGGTTGGAGAGGGGTCTGGTGTCATCAGCACTGCATTGTAGTTTGATCAATGACTAGGTAAACCGGGTAAGTGAGATGAAGTGATGGATAAGTGCAGGGGGGTGCGCTGACATCAGCATGATTTGTGGATTGAAGGCTGGGCAAAACAGCAACATCGGCGTGAGTCATGTAGGCTGGGTTTAAAGAAGGCATAATGGTATGTGCGTGGGAGGATGCTGATGCTGCTCTGGTGATGCTGCTGCTGATTTGGTTCTGCATTTAAAGGGCTCTTACCAGATGGGAGAGAGGTGGCAGTTATGCTGAAGGTGGAGGTGAACTCCCTGGCGGTTGTGGTGATGGTGGGGGTGATGTATGTGAAACAGGAGGAGGAGGAGGTGCTGCTGTATTATCGCCATAGAAGCAGTTGGGTACTGCATAGCTGCCATCCACTGTTGCTGTTGCTGTGAATGCGGTACCCACTGTTGATGTGCTTGCTGCGGTTGCGCTTGCTGCTTCGGTGGGTTGCTCAGATCAGGACCGTTAGTCGGCTGCATCTTGATCTGATTGATTGATTGCGTATAGTTTCTTCCTTACAAAAATCAGAATAATTTCACTCTCCCTCTCTCCTTCTCTCTCTCCAATAAGAGTACGTTATGGCGAATTGGAGGAGTGCTGAGAGAGAGAGCGAGGGCAGAAGTTTGAGAGAGAGGGAGGGCAGGGGTTTGAGGTGTGCTGCTGTAGGTGCCAATGGGGTGAAGGTGAAGATTCAGCAGGGGTTGGTGTGGTGATGCTAATGCTGTTGTTGTTGACTCACGGGTGATTATTTGGTAAAGATTATAATAATATATAACAAGAAGGAAAAAGAGGTTATGTTCGGACGAGCGGTATGAGGTTATGTCCGGGCAGGCGGCTTGAAGCGAGCGGTATGAGGTTATGTCCGGGCGAGCGGCATTAAGCCGCCCGCCAAAATTGCAGAAGCTCAAAATACGACTCTCAAAATAAGATCAATAGCTCTGATACCATGTTAGAAAAATAAAGAGTGATTGGAGAAGAAACTCTTGTATTATTGATGTATATTCTTGAAGTTATTGTGAAAGACGAATACAAGCCTATATATAGGCTAAGAATATAAAACCTAATAGAAATAGGAAACATAGGGTTTATAATAAAACAGGAAACTAAACTAATTAGAAAACTAATACATATGAAACTAGGAAAGCTAATATTGCAGTAAGAATAGGAAATATCTTTTAACAAAAAGGATGGCCTTATAACGTGGTGGTGGGTGGTGAAAGATAAAGAATAATACTAGATGAGGTGGAGACCAATTAGATCATTAATTTAAGGATCAAAATTATAGATAGTACGAGCGTTGGCTGTGCTTGCAGTGGACTAGTAATAGCCAGAGTTTGTGGGCTCAAAAGCCATCGCTATGGTTGAGTCAAGTCGAGTTGAGTCGACTCGAGTTATGAAAATTAAATTCGAACTCATTTAAGATAAAAAATTTAAATTCAAATTTGGTTTGTAAGTTCATTCGAATTCGAGTTTGAGTTCTGTTCATGAGTCAGTTTAAACTCGAATTTAGCTTATGTCGTACATGCATAATTTATTTTTCTTCAAAGGAAACTCATATATGATATATTGATTTTAGGAGCTAGAGAATAAGAGTTAGCATCATCCTGTTTTTTATTATTTTTATATCTAATGTGAAGGGATTTAATATTTAATCATTTGTGCGATGAAAAGAGTTGATCATTAATCTGTTGGTCAGTCCACCTTGCTTGATCCAACTTGTATCGAGTAAAGATCCATTTTAAATTTGTAGGCTCAAAAGCCATCGTTAGAGTGAATTCGAGTTATGAAAATTAAATTTGAATTAACTTATAATGAAAAATTCATATTCGAATTTGGCTTATGAGTTAGCTCGAACTCGAATTCGAGCTTAACTTTTTCGAAATAAAATAATATATATTTTAAATAAAATAAATAAATTTAATATTTATATTTTTGAAATAAAACAAATATATATTAAATATATAGTAAAATAAATATAGTATATATAATATTTATTTAATTTATTTAATTTATTAATTAAATCGAGCTAGCTCGTGAGTTTGACTAATCGAATTTGACATTGTTCAGGTTTGATTTGATAAGCTAACCGAGTCAAAATCACAATTCCGAACTTGAACTATATTTAATCGAGTTTCGAGTCAAATCTCTCAAACAAACCGAACTACTCGACTCAGTTTCACTTTTAACAATCACTAATCACCAAATTGTAGCTAGAGACTAGAGAACATTTTAAATAAAATGACACTTTATGTTTTTATTTATTGCAAGGAATCTAGCTTTTTTAAATGGGCCGGACTCTCTATCTACTTTTATTTTTTTGTGGCGTATATGCATAATTTATTTTTCTTCAAAGTTCAAAGGGAACCCGTATATGATATATTGATTTTAGAAGCTAGAGAATAAGAGTTAGCATTCTCTCGTTTCTTATTATTTTTATATCTGATGTAGAGGGGTTAATATTTAATCATTTATGCGATGAAAAGAGTTGATTATCGATTCGTTGGTCAGTCTACCTTACTTGATCCAATTTGTACCGAGTAAAGATCTATTTAAAAAAAAAAACCGTAAACCTATTTAGTTATTTAATGACAGAAAATCATATCTCAAAAACAAAATATCTAAATCTGTTATCAAAAACTCAAAATTATATGGAACGCCCATTTTTTGAGCCCATAAATCAATTCAAATAATCTCTGAACTTTCAAAAGATGCAATATGTACAGAGGGCGTGGGGACAGTGCTGTCACAAGTTGCAATATAATTTGCTCCTAAAAAATACAAAGCAATGAAATTTTGGAAAGAGACTTATACCAAACTTTATTTTTGAAAAGAACAGGTGAGAGAGTCCTGCCAAAGACTTGAGAGAGTCCTGCCAAAGACTTGACCTCTTTAAATTGTAGGACAATTGCCAACGACTTTGCCAAGTCTTCCATACCCCACGGCGGCTCCCACTCTTCACGAGACCACAGAGCTCAAAGATTGACGGTCAGCACTCAACCGTATAATACACGTATAAATTGTAGAAATGCTTGGATCCGATGCGTATACTGCAAGGTTCATTGCTATTGGCGTAATTTCATGAAATATTTTGTGCTTTCTCTGACTTTCATTTTATGCTTTGGAGGTTTTTTTGTGACATTCTGTAATGTCTTTTTTAATTAAAAAATTAATATAATTAAATTAAAAAATTAAAATATTATTTTATTTTTAATTATTGAAGTTGCATTTAAACGTTAATTGTTGATTAGTTAGTTGTTCGATTAAAACTTATGTTAATTATTGGATTAAGAGATGTAGTCCTTGATAAAGAAAGGCGTGTGACTAAAAATTATTGGACACCAAAATTGGGGTGGTCCTGTTGTCTTTGGTCTTACTTTTATTTATAAAAGAACAAAAATCATTTTATAATAAAAAAAAAATTTAAATTTTTTACTGACTAAAAATTTAATTTTGACTAGTGGTAGTAATAATATTCTAAAACAAATATAAAAAAACAAGGAGTTTTTCAATAAAATAAAAACAAATATAAAACGCTGTGTTGAAACCCAATTCTCACTCCTTACCCATTTGAAAAAAAAAAGGAAACAACAAAGCTTTGTATATTCAACAAATATCTTGACTATTAGCTGCCGTGTGATCGGACTTCGGAGATGGTCTTCTTTCTCCTTTCTCAACCTTAACCATTAAAGCACCTCTGCTCTTCAGTCTCTTCTTCATTGCAGTTGGCCTCTTTCTCACACTCTCTGTCTCTGTTTCTGTCTCTACAATGAAGAAAACCAGCAAAAAATATCTTCCTCTCCGAAATCCATCGCTTCTCATCCTTATCTGTCTGTCCTTCTTCCTCCATATCGTTTCCTTAAGCGCCGCAGCTGGTGACACGCCTGCTTTTTACACTCCTACAGAAGAAATAGCCCTTTATTGTGGATCACCCACCAACGCAACACAAGACCGCACCTGGATCGCAGACACAAACACAACGTTCTTTATCTTCGATTCACAAACCAAAATTAACCCATCAAAAAACTCCAAAGCAACTCAACAACCCAGATCTGGCAATGCTCCTCCTTACGTTTACGCCCGAATCTCCTATTCCGAATTCACCTACGTGTTTTCCCTCACTCCAGGCCAAAAATTCATCCGTTTGTATTTCTACCCAACTTCGTACCCAAATTTTGACCCCTCAAAAGCTTTCTTCTCTGTCAAAGCAAATCAATTTACCCTTCTACGCAATTTTAGTGCTCTGCTTCATGCTACTTATCTCCAAGAGGATACCATCTCGAAGGAATTCTGCCTTAACGTTTACCAAAATCAAAAACTGAGCATAATTTTTACTCCAAGCCCTGGTGATCATTATGCTTTTATAAATGGAATTGAGATCGTCTCCATGCCAACAAATCTGTATTACACTCGAGATGATGACGCTGGGTTCAAGTTTATTGGGCAGGAGGGCAACTTATACCAGATACGTAACAACATTGCCCTCGAGATGATGCATCGAATAAACGTGGGTGGGAACCCCGTCTCGCCCATGGCTGACACTGGAATGTATCGAAGATGGACAGTGGATAACAACTACTTGACGGACGCAAGAGGAGGGGCTTTTCCTGTTAACCTAACCATTCATCTCAGTTTTACCAAGATTGCTAATTACTCTGCACCGATTCAAGTTTATCAAACCGCCATGTCGATGGGGTTGAACAAGACTATCAATGAGAATTACTATCTCACATGGCAATATCCTGTGGATTCTGGGTTCACTTACTTTGTTAGGCTACATTTCTGCGAATTTCAAATTGAGGTAGTAAACGAAGGTGATCGAGTGTTTGGGATCCAAATAGCGAATCAAACGGCGGAGACTAACGCAGATGTAATTTCTTGGAGTGGTGGAAATGGGGTTCCAGTGTACAAAAATTACGCTGTTATGATAGGATCTAAAGGAAGCGAAAAGAAGCAAAATCTCTCTATTGCTCTGCATCCGACCCCAGAATGGAGGACTAAATATTCTGATGCAATCTTGAATGGTGTTGAAATCTTCAAATTGAGCAATTCTGGGGACCTCTCTGCACCTAACCCAGATGTTGAAGTGCCAATGATCCCACCAGCGGTTGCAGAACCGACATCAAAGTCCGAGAACAACCGCACAACGATGTTTGCCATCGTTGGTGGCGTAGTATCAAGCTTTTTTGCGCTCTCTGTTCTGGGTTTCTTGATTTTTTGGAGGAAAAAGAGAGATAAAGATTCAGGTTCATTTGATGGGGCTTCGCGGTGGAAAGGATTTTCTTATACCACCACTAAGTCCTCCAAGACCCGCAACGGCTCATTTCTACCGTCTGATCTTTGTCGCTATTTTTCACTAGCTGAGATCAAAACCGCCACAAATAACTTCGACAACGTTTTCATCGTTGGTGTTGGAGGGTTTGGTAACGTGTACAAAGGGTTCATCGATGGTGGGGCCACCGCAGTTGCGATCAAACGGTTAAATCCTGAATCACAACAGGGAGCTCTCGAGTTCAAGACTGAAATCGAGATGCTCTCCCAGCTAAGACACCTCCATTTGGTCTCCTTGATTGGTTATTGCAATGATGATCGAGAGATGATCCTCGTGTATGATTACATGGCTCATGGAACCCTTCGTGATCATCTTTACAAAACTGAAAACCCTCCTCTTCCATGGAATCAACGGCTTCAAATTTGCATTGGTGCAGCACGTGGGTTGCATTATCTTCATACCGGTGCGAAACACACGATCATTCATCGTGATGTGAAATCGACGAATATATTGTTGGATGAAAAATGGGTGGCTAAGGTGTCCGATTTTGGATTGTCAAAAGTTGGCCCCACTAGCATGTCCAAAGCACACGTCAGCACAGTGGTGAAGGGTAGTTTCGGATATTTAGACCCTGAATATTATCGACGTCAACAGTTGACTGAGAAATCCGACGTGTACTCTTTTGGTGTAGTGTTGTTTGAGGTGTTATGTGCTAGACCTCCAATAAATCGGACGGCAGATAAGAAGCAAGTGAGCTTAGCTGTGTGGGCCCAAAAATGTTACCTCAATGAAGCCCTTGATCAGATCGTGGATCCCTTTTTGAAAGGTAAAATCGCACTCGAGTGTTTGAAGAAATTTGGTGAGGTGGCAATCGGATGTTTGCACGATGAGGGAATCAAACGGCCATCAATGAACGATGTGGTGTGGGGACTTGAGTTCGCACTTCAGCTGCAGGAGAATGCAGAGCAGGATATCAAGTTCTCGTTTGAGATCAACAACGATATGGAAGCCCCGTTGAACGACGACTACTCATCAATGGTAGATGATAGCGGTGATGTGTTCAGTAGCATCGGTGAACACGTGTTGGTCTCGAGGAGTAGTATGACAACAACAAGTGATGAACAAAGTTCTGATAGCAAAGAATCAAGTAGATTGATGTCTGGTGCTGTGTTCTCTGAGATCAAAAATCCAGAAGGGCGGTAAGGTCCATAAGGAACATATAACCAAACTATATATTTTCTTCTTTTGGTAATATCTATCCGCAGTGTAATATATTCGTTAGATATGGTTAATCGAGTGGAACTGAAAACCCTATAAATAATTAGAACATCTCTCGGTCTGTCATTTCTGCTCTTTGATGTATACGCTTCATATTTTCTTATTTAATTGTAACGATTTCTTTTTTCTTTATTGATTTATAAAAAGTAACAAATGTTGATGCGCACTGTTCTGCTTCAATTTGTTTCCACTAGATGCATCATCTCTTTCTTTTGATCAATTCTTATGGAGTATTTAATTTCATTCTGAATTACAAATTTAACTGCTTACGTAATTTTTATATTCATGTTTGTGACGAGAATCTGGTAATTGATAGTAACTAGTTGTCTCCAATTTGCTTACATATGGCTACCAAAATTGAAGTGAAATTAATAAAGACAAAAAAAAATATATTATAGACCAACTAAAGGGTGAAGTAACAATTGCTTTATATACTATAATTATTTGCTGGGAACCATTTCTAAACCGAGGTTCAAACCCAAGAGGGGGTAAATGAGGTTTTAAAAACTTTTGCTAATTAACTTGCAAGTTTTTAAACAGTTAAATACACAAAGCACACAATCAAATAATATGCTTGAAAGTAAAAGAGTTTAGGAAGAGATAATGCAAACTCCGTTTATAATGGTTCGACAATATCAGAATCTCTCCGACCTTACGTCCACTCGCTTGAAGGAACCTCTTTGAAGCAATCCATTAAAACCTTTAGTCGTGCAACTTCACGGTTGTTGCGCAAACCTTACAACCGATCTCTTCCTCACAAAAGCTACAATGAAGTATTTAATCTTAAACACTCTAAGAGTTATACCAACTTTTTCCCTTTACAATAAATGAAATTTACTATAAAGTAAATAGTAGAGAGATAGAAATAAGTGCTTTTACAAATGAGCAATATCTTTTTTTTCAAAAACAAGTTTGAAAAATGGCTCAACAATAAACTTTTCAAAGCTTTTGAGAATTAATGAGCTATCTTGTGAATTGAATGTATTCTCTTGCTGTTTTAAATGCTCACTGAAGTGGGTTTATGTAGCCTTAAATCAATATAGCTGTTTGACACTGACTTGGTAGGTTTGGGGCATTAAATGCTTAAGTCTCGCATCTCAAGCGGTCATATTTTTGAATTACCAATCGATTGGGTCAAGTGATGATTTTTCACTTTTTAGGCTAAAAGAGAGTACCAGTCGACTGGGTCAGAGGACCAATCGACTGGGTGAAGTTATCAGTCTATTAGGTCCTCAACACCAGTCGATTAGAAACTTTCTATCCCATATCCCAGTTGACTGGTACAGGGATCCAGTCGACTGGGTTGTCCTTC
The DNA here is from genome assembly GCA_023935145.1 of Bretschneidera sinensis. NCBI lineage: Eukaryota > Viridiplantae > Streptophyta > Magnoliopsida > Brassicales > Akaniaceae > Bretschneidera > Bretschneidera sinensis. The sequence goes on from CM043699.1 coordinate 29,655,820, forward strand.
AACCTAGTTTTCCTTTTCAAAAACATTTTTTGACTTAAAAACTTTTTGTATTCTTTAGTTTTGTCAAAGTCTTTTGTAAATTGAGTCACAAATCAAGCTATGTAATTGAACATAAGAGATTTACAATTGTTTCAATTACCTTAATACCTATTCTAGAACATCTGTCTTGTTTTGGTGTTTGAATCGCTTTGAGTTCTTGCATCTTGTTTCCATACGGAATGCTTTTACCATTTAAACACTTAGATAAAACTGTTAGTGCAATTAGAGTAGTGTTTTGTCAATATTAAAATCAAATACGGGTCAACATTTGTGATATCAACTAATATTAGTTTGATTGGACTTTGGATACATATTCAATTCCTTGAAATAATTGGATGCTTAGTTCTTTAAGTTGTTGGTACAAGATTCATGTTAGGAAATATGATGATTGAAAAATCAAATTAATCTAGTTAGCAAAATAATCAAAGTAAAATGATAAAAAAAAACCAAAGAGAGAAAGAGAGACATAGAGATTTATAGTGGCTTGACGATGTGTCAATGTCCACTTTTTCAATAGGCCTCATCCCAGTCTACTGAGTTCCATTAATCTCAACGATTACACTACCTTAACACCGTTTTGCTTTCCAAGTAGCAAACAACCTTACAAAAAGAGAGCTCTCTCTCAAACTCTCACTTTTACTTTTAGAAATTAAAACACTATTAAAGTAGTAAACAACAAAATCCCTTCCTCTTCTGTTGAACTCCCTTCAGCAACCACTGATTTATAACTTCAGCAAAATTTTCACAAAAGGCAACTTCTGAAACTTTCTCCTTAAATGCAGATCATCTGATCTACAACGATCAACTCTAATTGACTCCTTAGTTGATTGGTCTTCTCCTCAGTAGATCAGGTCTTCTGACTAGTCCTTATAAAACACTAAAATTTCTGTTGATCGACTCACTAGTCGGCTACCTCCTTGACCGATCTACTCACTGGTCGGTTACCTCTTTGACCGACCAACTCACTAGTCGACTAGTTCCTCTATTGGTTGACTCACTGATTGATTGGTACCAAGCTTGGTAGTCGACTCACTAATCGGCTGATTCTCCTTGATAGTCGATTGGTGCACTACTGGTCGACTGTCTCCATCTGCTTGCTTCTACTGCAACATTTTGCCTCTGATGCAACACACTTCCTATAATCCACTCTAGTGTTATGTAATACTCGTGTTCTTAAAGTAAGAGTAAAGAAGTATTTTGATAGATATTATATGGAATTAAAATAATATATACATGAAAGATTTATTATTGAATAAAATAATTCTTTTGAAAGGGGGGCAACACCAGGACGTCCAAGTGTTGGCTGCCCAACATGCAAACTAGATATGTTGAACAACAAGGTAGTATGGTGGCAGTGTTGACGTTTTTATATAAAAATTTAGTTTTTTTTTTGTTTTGTATTTCTTACCAAATCCTGTTTGGCTTTCTTTTTTCTTCGATTCAAATTTCTTAGCAAAAAGTTATAAAGAAAATTTCTCCAATATTAGAGACAGTACAGTCATTCACGTACAATAGCAAGACTTCATCATATTTGAGGTAAATTTTCAATAAGTTATGAAATAATAAGATTTATGAAAGTTTATGATTAGGTGTTGGTGATCAGCAATCTCAAGAAATTGCTGAAATGAGCAGAAAAGGCAAGAAGGTGATCAATGAGTAGCTTTAAATGCTACATTGTAAGTTAGATTTACTTTTAGTAAACAAAACCAATAAAAATATGAATTTATGTTGATTCAAATGGGTGAATTATAATTATTTAATGATGTATTTTCTGTTATATATGAAAATTGATTGGTTTATTGATTAGGAATTTGAAAGTATATGGAATATTAATTATACAAGAATTTATATTTTTAAAATGATGGATGAATGAAAAATATGTTGAAAAGTTTTATGAAATTTCTGAAAAAATACAATTGAAAAGTTGATATGATATATGGAGAGATAATTTAATAAATATGATAAAAATAATAATTTTGAAAAAGATATAGATAGTTGAATTGAATGTTTTAATGTATGTTTGCTTGTATATTATTGCTCATATGCATAAAATAAAAGACCAGGAAGACAGCTGGTCTAGTTGAAAAGACCAAGAAGGCAGCTGGTCTAGCTGAAAAGACCAAGAAGGTAGCTGGTCTAGTTGAAAAGACCAAGAAGACAATTCTTCTAGCTGAAAAGACCAGGAAGGAAGCTGGTCTAGCTGAAAAGACCATGAAGGCAACTGATCTAGCTGAAATATGTCGACATGTGGGAACACATTCCTAGATAATAATATGAAATTTTCTGATAAGAAAGAAAGAAAGAAAGATAATTTAAATTCATGCATTATATTTATTTTAAATATTGATTATTATTGATTGAGATACCAAAGTATCTGTTTTGATTGTTAAATGATTGATAGACAAATGAGTCTCACAGAGAGACATATATGATGAGAAAGAAATGCGAAAATATGATAGGATAAAAATTATTTGATTGATTGATTGATTATACACTACGAACCTCATAACGAGGTAAGTAATGATATTGAATTGATAATCTCGATATGATTAAATATATGATTGAAAAATTGATATGTTTGATGATTAATTTAAGAAGAGATTGATAAATAGTTGGAATTATGATATGAGTAGTGATAATAGAATGTTATTATTGAATTATATGAGATAATAGATGAATGAATATTGGAAGATGATTTGAAAGATCGAATTATTATATGTGAAGAAATAGATGATTAATATTGGTAAATTAGAAACAATTGAGTTGATGTATGTTTTTATATTTTTGTATATATGTGTCGTGCTGAGATTTCAAAACGTGATGACACCGTATCGGGGGTGGCCAACCTGAGATGGGTCCTTACATGCTGACATGTCTGATCTGGTCTTCTGCTGATTTGTTGTCTCTGGCGTTTTTAATGGTCCATGCCCTGGTTCATGCATTGGGTCTTCTGGTCTTCTGTACCTACGCGTTTTTTTTAGCATATGGTCTTATCCAATGTGCGCGTGTGCTGGTCTTTACCACCAATGATGAAGCTTTATCTTGTTTAAATGTTTGTTACATTAATATTGTGGATCCCACAACAATAACTATTGAAACTAAGATATCAAAATGTTCTCCTTGACATTGAGTGTTTATTTTTAGCAATTTTGTCTTTTTTTTTGGATCCCACTTGAGCACCATTAAAGCTGCCAATATTCACTTTACTTTGTTTTTGCTTTCTTTAGTGCCATGTCACCAATGCTTGTTTGATTGCTTTTTTGTTGTTCTTTTAATCAAACAAATAAATTAACCTACACACTTAATTAACTTGTTAGTTAAATACATATGTTTTATTTACATCAAAATTAAATACTTTATTCATTTTTATAGTAATTTATTAATGTTAGATAATCAATTAATATCATTGATTGTTACTTTAACACTGACTAAAGTAATTGAAGCCTAAATAGTATGGTTCACCATAGAAATTAAAAAAGGTCATGCCTTATAAGTTACAGCTCTTAATTTGTATAATATAAAAAGCTTGTTTTAGATATTATACTCTTTGGACAGTTTATGAAAAAGCTTTTGCTTTTTGAAATTATTTGTTATGGTTTTGTTTTCAGTTTCTTGTGATATGATTAGATTCTTTTGTCATTATACTTCTCTGTTACTAGTTTGACATTCTCCTATGTAGTTGGCTCTTAATATGTTTTATGTTTAAGGTGTTATTGAAACGTCGACTCTGGATGGATAACCACTTGAGTGCGTTAATGCAGTCTCAATTAAGTCTTTAATCACAACAATGTATAAAATTGTTAATCTCAACTCATATCTCAAGATTTGAGAAAATACTCTTATAAAAATAGTTTTTTTAAAATTTAATTTGAACCTTATGTAAAATTATAAGGACCGTTGATATAATTTATTCATTTCAATTAATTTTAAGGAAAAATCTTCATAAAAGACAAAAACTAAACTTAAAAAGAAAATAAGAATTGAATCATACACAAGCCAACCAGAAAGAACAATTGTTTGCATGTCTCCTTTATAGCATAACTCCAATAGAACGTGAGTTATAGAATAAAGAAAAGTTAAAATTTGAATTTTATTTATCGTGTTTTAAATTCGATCAATTTATATATTATATTATAAAAATATGTAAACTGATTTAAAATATAATTATCTTTTGACATTATTATTATTATTATTATTATTAATAATAATGAATTTTCCGTAATAACTCAAACCAAAACCGATTTTACAGTATCGGAACTCCCCGGCCCATAAACTTAGGTTAGATTTTCAGTAGTCTCGTTGCAAGAAGTAGGCAGTGGAGGGAAAAGAGATGAGCACAAGGCGAGGTCCACCGAAGCACCAAAATCAATTCGCCTGGAAGCCCAACGCCGGCGTAAAGATCAATGAGACGGTAACAATCCGACGACAAAATCCAAAATAACAAAAACACTTCCTTTTGTTTTCGAAAACACCCCGTGATTTTTACTTCCGAAAAGACAAGTTAAGCATTTCAGTTACAGTACGATTTTATTGTAGGAAGTTGGAGGCAAGTTCAGACTCTACTCTGAGGTCACGGGAGTATGCCCTCACTGTAAAGAGCAGATCGATTGGAAAAGCCGTTACGGCAAATACAAGACCTTAACTGAGCCTGCTAAATGGTATATTTTGTTCTTTTGAAGCAAAATTATGTTTCGAGATTATATAATTTGTGAAATTAGAGAGTGATTTAAAATTGAATTGATTGTTTTGGCTTCAATTTTGGTTACAGTCAGAGATGTTCGAAACGGAATGTTCGTCAGGCGTACCATAATCTGTGTTCTGGTCAGTGTCACTTCTTATAGGCTGTGTTTGTTTGATAGAAAGTTTTTCTCGAAAAATTGAGAAAGTAGTTGCTTGAAAATATCTGTTGTAAAGCTAAAATTGATACAATTTAGTCACTGATTGGGCACTGATACAGGTTGTGCAAAGGAGCAACATGTATGCCTAAAGTGTCGTTGCCGTGTGGATCGTATAGTTGGAAGGTTTAATGATTGATTTTAGATGCTGTTGATTAGTCATTTACTAGCAAAATGTGCTAATTTGTACCTGTGTATTTGTTTTGTGTTTGCTTGTAGAGATTCTTCAGAAGTAGAGACTAAGCAAAAGATGCTTGAAGAGGTTTGTTTGCTTTGACTAATAAATTATGGGTCTCGTTCATGATAGCTAGAAACTATCGGATTTTCATTGCAATTTCATAGTTTTTGTGCTGAATGTGTTGCCTTGCAGGCCATTAAGAGTGCTCGGGAAAGGGAAAGGAGGACTCTACTACGTGCTGTAAGTTTCCTAAAATTATGGTCTTCTCTGAGTACCAATGTAGTCAAAGCATAGAAGGGATCATCTTTCTTACATGGTTTGGGATGTTCAAATTTCTTTGTATACATTTTTTTATTGATATTAAAAAATATTAATAAGCATCTTTCCTACTGAAGCATAATTAGTGACTTGTTATAATCTCTCTGATTCTTTCCTAGAAACAGAAACATAAACATGGTAAAAGATTATTATTTTTGCGCAAATTTTAATCTTTTTCTTCTTTCCTTCCACATTTTCATCTTCTGGAAGATCAATGTTTTCTATTGTTCTCATTTTTCTTTCTTCTCACATTTCTCTCCTACCAATCATAGTCTAACTGTAGTTCATACGAACCTTTCTTTTGGCAAAGTTCTGAATGTTTTGTTCAATTACAGTTTTCAGCTCTGCGTGTATTTAATTTTCCCAGCCATCTTTTCTCATTTAATCTTCTTTCCAGTTATCTTTTTTTCACTGTATCAATCTAGTTGACTAGGATGCAGTTTTTACAATTAGCATCATCAATGAACCTGAAACTTAATTTAGCATATCCAAAGATACCTTCACTTTAGAAGAACGAAACTACATTGGCAATTTCAGTACTCGTTTTACTTTGTTGCTGTTTTGTTCTACATCTTGTTCCGTGATTCTTATATGTTGATCCTTCTCATTGCTACAGATGAACAAAGATAAACCTAAGAGTTAAGCTAAAACCCCAACCCTTACAGAAAATGAGCTGGGTGAACTATTTCCTGCTACATCGCTCGAGGAATATGCCAAGTCAGGAAAAATTGTTCGCATTGATGATAAGGAGGACCATGGTCATGACCATAAGGGTGATGTTCATGATAGCGATGGTTTTGATGACGAGGAGGAGGATGATAAAGATAATGAAGAAGATGATGACCTTGTTCACAACTAATGTATGTTGATAAGTTTTTTTGACTCTGGAATTGATGCAACCACAGTAGTCTCAGATATACATTGATCAATTTTAAAGAAAAAAGAACTAAGAGATTTTGAATTACCTATTCTATCTTTCTGCTTAGACTAATCATTATGTGCTACTGGTTATACCTGGGAATCCTTGATGTTATTTTTTTCTTTATTACTTCTTGTATTCAAGTTTTTGTTTATCATAATTTCCTCCGATAGAAATAATCCACGCCATGCAGTTGATGTCTTTGGTCTAATTGCACTTGTTTTGGGCCAATTTGTAGCTAAAAAAAATGATCCATTGGTACCTATTACTGACTGCAAAGATAGCTCCAACTGAATAACAAGAATTAAGTCTAATGAGGAAGTAGATAGATGATTGCCTTTGCTGCGGTTAACATATGTGTATCACAATCATGACTTCACTAACTCTGCTTTAATGATGGAAAATTATATTTTTGCGAACCGAAATCGAGATATCGTCCAGTGTAGAAAGTCAGGAATGTAAATGTTAGTACTAGTTTATCAAAGATCAGGAAAATTTGCTTCGAAGTTATATGCAAAGAATATGTAATTTAAGCGCATAGGGAAGATCAACATGAGTTTAAAGAATAACAATAGGATCATGCTGCAGCGTAAAGTCAGGACCTGCAAGATATAATCTGACCCAGATGGTAGTCGCTCCTGCATAGCCAAGAGGAGAAACCCTTGTGAGAAATGCAGAAACAGAACACCACGAAGCCATTGAAATGCCTTCCCGTATTTTGCCGCTGCGGTTGGGCAAAAACCTTTTTTTTTTCTATCTCCTCCCATGCATAACTATTCATGACTTGAAGCCACGTCCACGCACAACCTATTGGCGCGTGGCAGCACCTACGACGGTTTCTGGTCGTATTTTGCTGCAGTGGTTGTACGATTCTCTTTCTCTTCCAAAATTTGGCTTGATATAATAGGTGGTTTTCGATAATAATCATTAGAAAATGGTAAATCTAAAACTGAGCTCCCTTCAACCACATAGACAACATGTGAGAGCGATTGACCCGACTGAGGGTGATGAACTCGATGTCAAAATGTAGATCTCGTTAAGTTGATTCCAATGTACCGAAGATACATTTTTTTAACTACTGATTCATCCGATATCACAAAAAATATATAAAAGTTTTAAAAATTAAATAAATAACTATTAAATTACGTAATTATTATTTTGTTTGTTTAAGAGAAATTTGATTTTTTTAATAATTTGATCGTAGACCGTACCAACAACACTGAGATTAAATAACAAGGATCTGAATCCACCAAAAAATAACTCCACAACATAGATAGATCAATCAACCAGATCGTCACACCTGATAATGGTAACTTCACACCAATATCTTAATGTTACTATGCCTCTCCAGCTTTAGGATAAATTATTATTCAAACAAATCTTGCTTACGGATAAAATACTCCAACTTACGGATAGCTCCATTCTTATATATGAAAATCTTATTCCTATCACAATACTTAAATGATCAATCATTATCCATCAATTATTCTCCTAAACAGACTCTACTCCAAAACATTATATTAAGAGGATTCTCATCATCATAAGGTACATTCAATTATTATTCACAACTCTTAGTTACATATAGTTCACCACTTTCTCCAAAAGCCCTATTCTAACTTAGACATCGGAGAGTCCCCCAGAGGCATACTTCCTCCGATCCTCCAGCTACTTTTAGATTTTTTCCTTCTTTTGTGTGTGTAGGTTATACTCTTCGGCTGTTCGAATTCTTTGAAGATTTTCGGCATCAATAGTTTTATTATTGAGTATAAGTTTTTTTTTATTAAAAATATGGTAAATTACGTTAACATATATGAGGTTAGATCCATAGTTACACTTAACTCATTTAATTTCTAAATTATACATCTACCTATGTGTCGTTAGTGTTCCATTGATCGTCCATTAGTCAAATTGCTCAAAATAGTCAAATTGTTTAAAATCCAGTCAAATCTTATACCAACTCATCAAAACTTATTGAAAACTTGATCAAAACTTATTAGAAACTTGATTTTACCTTTAATAATTTCAAAATCCAGTCGGGTCCAATAAAATTTGATGAGTTGGCATAAAGTTTAATAGATTTTGAACAATTGATTAATAAAAAGCTAGTGGAAAGTTAAAGACATGTAAGTAATTGTATATTCTAAAAACTAAGTGAGGTAAGTTAATGTAATTTACCCTTAAATATATTGTTCAACAAGAAAATATGTCTCATTTTTGAGTGAGTTACCTTATTGTATACTGCAAATTTTTTTTTTTTTTACAAAAATGATCTAACCTACTCATAATCTCTATCTATTCACTCAACAATCTTCTTTATCCATGAAAATCTTCTTTATCCATGAAAGAGTTAATGATACGAGAAAATGAATTCAAGATCTCAAAGCACTAAGTACATTTAACTTAAAGCAGTAATAATTAAGCCAAAACAAATGGTTATGCAACAAATATTTTTTTTTTGAGGAAACTTCACTCAAACATTTCATTTCCTATACATAGCACATGGTATAGTTACTTCTTGAAAGGTTAGTAACTTCGCTTTTGAGGTCAGCAATGGTGGCATTCACATATAGGACTACAAATGGGACCAGTAGTTCTACAAGTTGATTTTTATTTTTGTGGGGTGGGTGGGTGGTCTTCTTTTGGTTGATCTAAAAGCTCCACATGACACCACATTTTGATACATTATAAAGAGATTATTAGAAGTAGTAATTGGCTTGTAATTAATCTTTTATAAATTGCTTGTAATCAAGAAGTTTACTTGTCACACTTATCATTTTCTATCTTTGTTGTTTGAAGTTTATGGTTCATCATGCAAGGTGGAGGTCTCGGGACGTAAATGTCTAACTTCGGAAAAATTGGAAGGCATCTTTTATTGTTGTATTAGGAAAGATCCAATTTACTTTTAATTTTTTCTTTTTTACTTTGAGATCGATAGACATCGACACTTTTGTGTTTGGAGTCTTTTGATTTAGAGGATTGAAGAAATCTTGTTGTGTAAATTGTGGTTGTTGTTGATGATATACTCATCAACGTACACACAATTCACCAAACAGTAGGAGAAATGAAATGAAATGGAAGAGGAAAAGAAAAGAAAAAAGACGGACAAGAACGAGGCATTCTTCCATATTGGAGCCTAATTTGTACTATGCCGAGATGATAATGGCGATGTTGTTTTCCAGTGATGCAGCAGTAGCAGTTATACAACAGTACTGATTATCGTCTCCTATGTTGATGATCAGTAATAAGAGTACCAATGCTAGAGATAGAGTGCCACTCCTCTTCTTCTTCACATTTGTTGCTACCATTTTTTCTTCTTTTTGAGTAAATTTGTTCTTTTCGATCTCTCTTCTCTCACCCGGTAAATCGGCTGCTGTTTTCATTGATAATCACATGGGTCCTTATTTATAAGCATCTAATTATTAGTCTTGACTCTTGACTCTTGACTCTTGTGATTTATTAGTCCGAACTCGTCGATTTGTGTTTGATGGACTGACAACAAAATTATACTCATACGTTGACACGTCTAGTTGTCTGTCAAGTTGATATTTGCTTGTGTTAGTTATTAGGGATGGGAATGGTAATTAATTTTGATTTGTCTAAAACAACAATTATGAATTAATTTTTTTTCAGTAGTTAAATTTTTGGCTCGATTTAGTAATCAAAATTTTATAATTAATCACGATTATCAAATAAACCAAAATTTTATAAAATAATAAGTTATACTAATTAAAACATAATATAATCTAAAAATTAAAATACTACAATTTCATTCAATTAACACTTGTTAGATTATGTATAGCATAGTTATTGCTTAGTTAGTTTAATCCCACATTGGTTGTGTATATCTTTGACTCTCTTATTGGTTCCTATAAATAGGATAACTTATTTGTAAGTAAATCACACCATTCAATACAATTCTCTTCTTTGTATTGTCTCACTTCCTCTCTTAAACCTTAACATGGTATTAGAGCCTTCGTGGTTCTCGGTATATTAAGAGTTGAGTATGCTCTGTGATTGCCACTATTAGTGGATCTTTCACATCAGAAAAACTTTTTTAAGGTTGTCGGTATATTAAGAGTTGAGTATGCTCTGTGATTGCCACTATTAGTGGATCCTTCACATCAGAAAAACTTCTTGAATATCCTTTTCATGTTTGTCGGGTCACCACTATAGTTGGAGTCTCATTCTCCATCGACGTCATCTCAGCCGCTGCTCCATCGACGTCACTATTCAACCGTTGACCGTTGACCGACAACCAGAGTTGACCATATGGCAGAAAAAGATATTTTTCGTCATGTTCAGTCTGTATTGGATGGTACAAACTATATTGTTTGGTCTCAATCTATGCGAAGTTTCCTCAAAAGTCGTAAGCTTTGGTCTTACGTGGTTGGTATTGTCGAGAAACCAGTTAAAGGGGCTACTGAAACTAATGATGCTTTTCTCACTCGTCTCATTGATTGGGAAAGTAATCATCATCAAATTCTCACATGGTTTCGTAATACTACTATTCCATCTATTTCTGCCCTATTTGGTAGCTTTGATGAAGCTAAGGGTGCTTGGGATATGCTTGCTTCTCGTTATTCTGCTGTTGATGGTGCTCGAGAATATCAGCTCCTGTTTAAGCTCTTCTGCCTGAAGCAAGAACCGGGGCAGAGCATTAATGATTTTCTTGCTCGCATGCAATTCTTATGGAAGGATCCTATTTGATCTCTCTGATCCTATTTGGAAGGATCCTACAGATGCCAAAATGTATGCTGAACGAAGGGATCAACATCGTCTTCACCATTTTCTTATGGCATTACGTGATGATTTTGAGCCTATTCGTGTGCAACTTTTACATCGCTCTCCTCTCCCTACTTTGGACAATGCTATCTTTGAACTTGTTCGTGCAGAAAGCAGATCACAGACTATGCACTCTCAACATACTTCAGTGTTGGCTGCTCCATTATCTAGTTCTTCATCATTTCAGCCAAAGTATTCTGACAGGTTTGGTGCTCATCGACCTTCTCCTAAGCCTTGTGACAACAATTTCTGTCGTTTTTGTAAACGTCGAGGGCACACTATTGATAAATGTTGGCAAAGGGGAAGATCCAATGCTCCCACTGCAGCAGTTGCTCATCCTGAGAGCACTCTCTCTATAGTTGTTCCATATCCATCTGCGACTACAGCTTCATCTTCAGTTGCACTTTCTAACGGGTCATCAGGTTCTACTGTCACCTTATTTGCAACTGACTTCGAGGCAATAGTTAATCAGGTCATCCAGTCTCGTTCTGGTAATGCATCTTCCTCTGCCCTCTCAGTCCTGCCAGGTAATTCTGCCTCTTGGCTTTTTGATTCCGCTTGTTGCAACCATATGACACCTTTCTCAGCTTCATTTACTACATCTGCACCTTCGCCTGATTCCTCATTCATTCGCACAGCTGATGGCTCCACTATGACTGTTAAAACTATAGGCACCATCAATAGCCGTTCTCTTTCTATTCCTGAAGTTTTTCATGTGCCAGAATTATCTTATAATCTTCTTTCCTTTGGGCAAATATGTGAACTTGGATATAGAATTATCTTTGACTTTTCTGGTGTGAATGTGTAGGATCCTCGTACTGGTCAGACCCTTGGGACCGGGCGTAGAATTGGGTGCATGTTCGAACTCTCATCCTTACACCTGCCCAACCTTCCCGCCTCTAACGTCTCTGCTGCTGCCTCCTTGTCACCACCATCCCTTGCACTTTGGCATTCACGTCTTAGTCATGCATCTGCATCTCGGGTACAACTTTCAGCTTAAAAGGGGTTGTTAGGGTCAGTGTCTAAAAGTTCTTTTGATTGTATTTCGTGTCAACTTGGAAAACAGCCGGCTTTGCCTTTTAATAATAGTGAGTCTCATGCTACTGCTTCGTTTGATTTAATTCATTTTGATGTTTGGGGACCTTCTCCCGCTGCTAGTATGAGTGGTTCACGCTATTTTGTAATTTTTGTTGATGATTTCTCTCGTTACACTTGGGTATTTTTAATGAAATCTCGTTCTGAATTATTAGATATTTATCGTACTTTTGCTAAAATGATTGAAACCTAATTTTCAAAACCTATCAAAGCTTTTCGTTCTGATAATGCTTCAGAATATACTCAACATGCTTTTAAAGACATCCTAAAAAGTTATGGCACTGTTCCTCACTTGTCATGTCCTGGCACTTCACAACAAAATGGTCGAGCTGAACGTAAACTTAGGCACATTTTAGACACTGTTCTAGCCCTCCTCATTTCCACATCTGTTCCTACCCCATTTTGGGGTGAAGCCACTCTAACGGCTATCTACACGATCAATAGACTACCTACCCCTATCCTTGATAATTGCACTCCTTACGAGCGGTTGTTTGGCTATGTTCCCTCATACCACCATCTTCGTGTGTTTGGTTCTGCTTGTTTTGTTTTACTCCAACCTCATGAGCGCACCAAACTTGAGCCTCGTTCTCGGATGTGTTGCTTCCTTGGATATGGAATTGAACAAAAAAGCTATCGGTGTTATGATCATGTGTCTCGTCGTCTTCGCATTTCCCGTCATGTAGTTTTCTGGGAGCATAGACTATTTCATGAAATTGGCAAATTCAGCATGCCATCTTTTCCTCCTTTTACCACACTTATGGAGCCTTCTATTTCTCCTACTCACACTAGTGATGTCTTGCCCGAGTCTCCCTCACCTCACACTAGTAATGTCTTGCCCGAGTCTCCCTCACCTAATACTCTTGATTCCACTCCACCTGATACTCTCGACGTCGCTTCGCCTGAGCCCCCAGGGTCTGTTACGTATGAGAATCATGTTCACACTTCCTCTCCAGACCTTCGCCGATCCACCAGAGTAAGATCTCTTCTATCCCATCTCCAGAATTTTCATTGCTTTCGTGCTTTACCTACTTTACATTAGCCCAACTCCTATCGTGAGGCTTCCACTAACCCTTTTTGGCAGACTGCGATGAAAGAGGAACTTGATGCTTGACACAAGAATAATACATGGGATTTGGTTGACTTGCCTCCTGGAAAGTCTGTGGTTGGCAGTAAATGGGTTTACAAAATTAAGATTTATTCATATGGTACTGTTGACAGGTACAAGGCTCGACTTGTTGCCAGGGGTTTTACTCAGGAGTATGGTGTGGACTATGAGGAAACCTTTGCTCCAGTTGCTCGTCTATCTTCTGTGCGTGCTTTGCTAGCTGTTGCAGCCTCTCACCATTGGTCACTTTTTCAAATGGATGTTAAAAATGCATTCCTTAATGGTGATCTTAATGAAGAAGTCTATATGCAACCACCTCCCGGACTATCTAATCCAACAAACAAGGTATGTCGTCTTCGTCGAGCTCTATATGGACTTAAGCAGGCTCCTCGAGCATGGTTTGCTAAGTTTAGCAACATTTTGTCTAGCCTTGGATATTCCATCAGCTCCTATGATTCAGTTTTGTTTGTTCGCCGCACAGACCGGGGCATCATACTTCTTCTGTTATATGTTGATGACATGATTATCACCGGGGATGATCCCATTGGTATTCAGGAACTTAAACAGTTTCTCAATCAACATTTTGAGGTGAAAGATCTTGGTCCTCTCAGCTATTTTCTTGGTCTTGAGATTTCGTCTTCTTCTTATGGTTATTATTTGACACAAGCCAAATATATCTCTGATATGCTTTCTCGAGAAAATCTCACAGACAATAAGGTTGTTGACACACCAACTGAGCTTAATACTTGTCTTACACCCCATGATGGCGAACTTCTTCGTGATTTTACTTTATATCGACATTTGGTTGGCAGTCTTGTCTACCTTACTGTTACTCGACCTGATATCTCGTATGTTGTCCATCAGGTGAGTCAGTTTATGGCTGCTCCTCGCTCTACTCATTTTGCTGCTGTTCTTCGCATCCTTCGTTACCTAAAGGGGACATTGTTTTATGGGCTCTTTTTCTCCTCTCAGTCTCCTCTTCAGTTGTGTGCTTATACCGATGCAGATTGGGCAGGTGATCCTACAGATCGTCGTTCTACCACCGGTTATTGTTTCCTACTTGGCACCTCTCTTATCTCTTGGCGTAGTAAGAAACAAACTGTTGTTGCTCGATCTAGTACAGAGGCAGAATATCGTGCTTTAGCTGACACTACCTCTGAGCTTCTTTGGTTACGATGGTTGTTACAAGATATGGGTGTATCACTTTCTACTGCCACTCCTGTATACTGTGACAATAGAAGTGCTATTCAGATTGCTCATAATGATGTGTTTAATGAACGGATCAAACATATTGAGATTGATTGTCATTTTATTCGTCATCATCTCCTTCAAAGCTCCCTACAGCTTCATTCTGTCACATCCAAGGATCAGCTCGCAGACATCTTTACCAAGTCACATCCTCCAGGGCGTTTTCGTGATATTGTTTTCAAACTCAAGTTGGTTTCTCATATTCCACCATGAGTTTGAGGGGGGCTGTTAGATTATGTATAGCATAGTTATTGCTTATTTAGTTTAATCCCACATTGGTTGTGTATATCTTTGGCTCTCTTATTGGCTCCTATAAATATGATAGCTTACTTGTAAGTAAATCACACCATTCAATACAATTCTCTTCTTTGTATTGTCTTACTTCCTCTTTTAAACCTTAACAACACTAATCAATCCATATTAAAAATTTTAACATAATTTAGTCTACATTCAAATACTTTAAATAAGCATTTTTTAAGAAAAATTGTTTATTTATTGCTATATATACTAAGCATTTTTCTCAGCCCTATATATATATATATATATATTAAGCATTTTTTATGACAATAAGGATAAATTGTAATTTGGTATATATATAATTTTGGTGTGATTCGGTTAAGTGGTGAACTAATATATTTTAAAAAATTAATAACTATAACTATAACAACAACAAAAAAATCTATTGAATTCCCTATGAACTCTGCCTGAAACAATGATTAACCATGGTTGTAAAATCTTAGGACATAAAGAAGAATAAGAATAGAGGCTTTTTTAAGATTGAAAAAAATTTATTTTTAATGTCTCTTAATTTCCGTAAATTTATAAAAGTGAAAAGATATGAGTTATAAGACACAACTCTCTGAAAAATGAATGTTTGCAAAACTTAAATTTTAAAATAACGAACATTCAGTTGACTGAATGTTTTATTCAGTCGACTGAATCAACATTTCAAAAGGAAAAGTATCATGTATCGGGTATTCAGTCGACTAAATGATTTATTCATTTGATTAGAAAAACATTCAGTAACTCTATCCTTCATTCGGTCGACTGAATCTTGTTTTTCCAATAAAACTTCCAATAATCCCCCACTTTTATTTGAAATACAAAACATTTCAGAAACAATTTTAAGAAAATTTACAGCCAAGGTAATCTGAGATTAATATACATCTGTAAATATATCTTTCGATTTAAATCTTTACTTAGTGTAAGTATCTCAAGACTCTATAGAGTATCTAATTGCTTAATAGCATTAAATTAGGAACTCTTTGTTATAGAATCGGAGATACCACACATATATCGCTCTCCTATTTCCGTGAGAAGTTTTTATTTTTTACTAGCACCAGTATGGCCATGTGCTTGTACCTGGTTTCATGAACTCTTTCGAGAGTAACCTTAAACTCTCTTAAGAAGCGGCACCATATCTAAGTTCATGTCGGTGAAGCTCTACAATGTGTCTTTGTTACTTAGGACATATTTACAAAATTGTTTTAGGCTTTATTAAGAGTTGATCTCAATCTCTAAGATACATAACGGACAGTACTAACTTTCTATTTTACGAGCTCACAATTGTCACTGCTAACAATCACTATATAGTAACTTGTTTTTACCCATTAAACCATATACCTAGCTAAGTACTAGAATGAGATCGGATTTCCATTACTGGTGATAATTTATTTCTAGTCGTGATAATACCTCTTGATTTCAACTTGCTTAAATATAATTTAAATCATAAAAAAAATTATAATTTTTTATGTTATACTTTTTTAAACTTTTTTTCCATTCTTTTATTTGTTTTTTTTTCTAATTTCATTTAATTCCATCCTAATTAATTATATTTATCTAACCTTGTACTTGTGTGAGGGTATTTTTTTAAATTGAACTGTTGACTAGATTTCACTTGAGATTTTCGTTAATTTTTTGATAAAAGCTTGACAGCAAAGATTTAACTGTTAATGAATTAAAATCTTAATTCTAACATCGCATAATTTAAAGGAAAAATTACATTAAACAATAGGGAAGTTTATGTCATTTCCCAAATAATAAAAAGATAATAAAAAAATTGACCAAAATACAAAGTAGTTAATATAATTTTTCCTAATTTAAAACATAAGGGACATAAATATTAAAACGACTAAACCTTAATACAAGTCTTTATTTATAGAGCAATAATGCTTCATTTTTTTTGGTAAGAATTAAATGTGATTTTTTTATTGATTTTTTTTTTTCGTATATGAATATGCAATTATATGTGGTTGGTGGGGTGATATAATATGTCAGTTTATTTAAAAATAAAATCTATAAATATAATTATATCACTTAAAAAAATAATTTAAGAGAAATTTAAAAAATCACTAATACCCATTTTTGTATATTAATAACATTTTCATTTGTGGGTGTAACATTAATTCCATAACTAATCCTCCTGAAAGCTTTCACCGTCTCTCATCAGCTTTCAATACAACCCAACCTACCAGATAAAATCCGCACGGTATTGAATTGCATTTAGTCAATCCCTGGAATCCTGACCTCCCTAGGACCATGCATTTTCTCAAACCAATTATAGTGATCCTTGATCCAATGTTGACAATGCTATCCATATATAACGTGGTGGAGGGGAGCTGAGAGATAAAGAGAGTGGCCCTTTTTAAAAAGATAAAATAAAAGGATTAAATCAATTCAGGATCAATTATTGTACCAGCTTTTACTGTTTGCAGTGAATCACAGAGAATCTAAACAATGGGACATTCAAATTTTATTTTTATGAATTTAAATTTAAATTTAAATTTAAATTTAAATTTTTGTGTTATATTGATATTTATTTATATATATTAATTTTGTGTCCATATGATTTATCATTATGTAAAATACTTTTGAACTTAATAATTGGTATTAAAATTTATGAATGAAAAATATTTATGTGTTTTTTTTTCCCATAAAAACTCACATAATAACCAATAATTTATATTCTTTATTTCATGCCAATATTGATCTTCCATTATTGTCTCAAATGGACTAACACAATTAGATTATACAATAAAAGTAATCTAATTACTTGGAAATAGATTCCAATTACATTAGTGAACAAAACGTAATACTCCGTACTAATTAAGTTTTATAAATGTTGCACTCCCGACTGCGTATGTCACAATTTGGTGGGACTTTGAACTTACTATTTGCCAGAGGAACACAAGAGACGTAAGGTTTCCGGTCACAAAAAGGTTTATCAGCGATACTGGAAGTAAAAACCAGATGAGTAGGATTCCCCACCTTAAGCATCCTGCTCCTTTCAGAATCCACCATGAACGTCTCTGTCTCTGATTCTGACCATATCTCCTCAATCTGATCATCTTCGATTTGGCATTGGCCATTGCACCAGGAGCCTTGTCCACCGGTCAGTTCAAACTCTAATTTGAGTTTAACTTTTTCGAAATAAAATAAAAAGTATTTAGTTTTTAAAATAAAATAAATAAATTTAATATTTATATTTTTGAACTAAAATAAATATATATTTATAATATATGTTAAATATATAGTAAAATAAATATAGTATATATAAATATTTATTTAATTTATTAATTAAATCTAGTTAGCTCGCGAGTCTAACGAATTGAATTTGACATTGCTCAAGTTCAGTTTGATAAGTTAACCGAGTCAAAATTACAACTCCAATTCGAACTTGAGCTATATTTACTCGAGTTTCGAATCGAACCTCTTGATCAAACCGAATTACTCGACTCAATTTCACTTCTAACCATCACCCATCACCAAATTGTAGCTAGAGACTAAACAACGTTTTATATAAAATGACACTTTATGTTTTTATTTATCGCAAAAAATTTAGCTTTTTTTAATGAGCTGGACTCTCTATCTACTTTTATTTTTTTGTGAATTATATGCATAATTTATTTTTCTTCAAAGGGAACCATATATGATATATTGATTTTAGAAGCTAAAGAATAAGAGTTAACATCCTCTTGTTTCTTATTATTTTTATATCTGATGTGGAGAGGTTTAATATTTAATTATTTGTGTGATCAAAAGAGTTGATCATCAATCCGTTGGTCAATCCGTCTTGCTTGACTCAATTTGTATCGAGTAAAGATTTGTTTTAGAAAAAAAACCGTTGAAACCCATTTAATATATTTAATTATTTAATGACAAAAAATCATATCTCAAGAGCAAAATATCTAATTCTGTTATCTAAAACTCAAAATTACATGGAACGCCCATTTTTTGAGCCCTTAAGTCAGTTCAAATAATCTCTGAACATTCAAAAGATGCAATATGTAATCTCTGAACATTCAAAAGATGCAATATGTACAAAGGACGTGGGGACAGTTCTGTCACAAGTTGCAATATAATTTGCTCCTAAAGAATACAAGACAATGAAATTTTGGAAAGAGACATATACTAAACTTTATTTTTGAAAAGAACATGTGAGAGAGCCCTGCCAAAGACTTGACCTATTTAAATTGTAGGACATTTCCCAACGACCTTGCCAAGTCTTCCATACCCCACGAGACCACAGTGCTCAAAGATTGACGGTCAGCACTCAACCTTATAATACACGTATATTGTAAAAATACTGTAATATGTCTCTGTTAATATAAAAAATTAATATCATTAAATTACAAAATTAAAATATTATTTTATTTTAAATTGTTTAAATTGCATCCAAATGCTAATTGTTCGGTTAGTTAGTTAATCGATTAAAACTTATGTTAATTATCGGATTAAGGGAACTAATCCTTGACAAAGAAAAGCGTGTGAATTGCACTTAAAATTAGATGGAGGCTCTTAAGAGTTTCCTTTGTTAGACTTGTGGAAAGTTATTGGGATTTGTCCTTCTATTGAATACATAAGCCAAAGGTTTCTTTGGGTGGTCCTGTTATCTTTGGTCTGTCTTTTATTTATAAAAAGAAACAAAAATTATTTTATAATAAAAATGAAAATTTAAATTTTTTTAAGGACTAAAAGTTTAACTTTGACTCATGGTAGTAATAATATTCTAAAACAAATATAAAATAAAATAAAAATATTTTTTACGGATAAACATTTGGTTCCCTGATAAGAATTCATCTAAAAGGTTTGGGTTTGAATTTCTTCTTAAGAATTTATTGACGTTAAACTTAATTTTTTATTACACAAAATTTCAGAATGATTTTAGTTTCGATCACAGAATATATACTGCTTCAAATTTCAGAACATATATGTGCTTAAACCAATTCTCAGTCCTTACCCATTTGATAAAAAAGAAAAATAAAAAGGAAACAACAAAGCTTTGAATATTCAACAAATATCTTGACTATTAGCTGCCGTGTGATCGCACTTCGGAGATGGTCTTCTTTCTCCTTTCTCAACCTTAACCATTAAAGCACCTCTGCTCTTCAGTCTCTTCTTCATTGCAGTCGGCCTCTTTCTCACACTCTCTCTCTGTTTCTGTCTCTACAATGAAGAAAACCACCAAAAAATATCTTCCTCTCCGAAACCCATCGCTTCTAATCCTTATCTGTCTGCCCTTCTTCCTCCATATCGTTTCCTTAGGCGCCGCAGCTGGTGACACGCCTGCTTTTTACATTCCTACAGAAGAAATAGCCCTTTATTGTGGATCACCCACCAACGAAACACAAGAAGACCGCACCTGGATTGCAGACACAAACACAACATTCTTTATCTTCGATTCACAAACCAAAATTAACCCATCAAATTACTCCAAAGCACCTCAACAACCCAGATCTGGCAATGCTCCTCCTTACATTTACGCCCGAATCTCCTATTCCGAATTCATTTACGTGTTTTCACTCACTCCCGGCCAAAAAATCATCCGTTTGTATTTCTACCCAACTTCGTACCCAAATTTTGACCCCTCAAAAGCTTTCTTCTCTGTCAAAGCAAATCAATTTACCCTTCTACGCAATTTTAGTGCTCTGCTTCATGCTACTTATCTCCAAGAGGATACCATCTCGAAGGAATTCTGCCTAAACATTGACCAAAATCAAAATCTGAGCATAATTTTTACTCCAAGCCCTGGTGATCATTATGCCTTTATCAATGGAATTGAAATCGTCTCCATGCCCACAAATCTGTATTACACTTCAGCTACTGATGATGCTGGTTTCAAGTTTATTGGGCATAACAACTTATACCAGATACCTAACAACATTGCCCTCGAGATGATGCATCGAATAAACGTGGGTGGGCGCTTTGTCTCGCCCATGGCTGACACTGGCATGTATCGAAGATGGACAGAGGATAACAACTACTTGACGGATGCAAGAGCAGGGGCTCTTCCTGTTAACCTAATCATTCATCTCAGTTTTACCGTCATTCCTAATTACTCTGCACCGATTCAAGTTTATCAAACCGCCATGTCGATGGGGATCAACAAGACTATCAACGAGAATTACTATCTCACGTGGCAATATCCTGTGGATTCTGGGTTCACTTACTTTGTTAGGCTACATTTCTGCGAATTTCAAATTGAGGTGGTAAACGAAGGTGATCGAGTGTTTGAGATCCAAATAGCGAATCAACCCGCGGAGACTAACGCAGATGTAATTTCTTGGAGTGGTGGAAATGGGGTTCCAGTGTACAAAAATTACGTTGTTATGATAGGATCTAAAGGAAGCGAAAAGAAGCAAAATCTCTCTATTGCTCTGCATCCGACCCCAGAATGGAGGACTAAATATTCTGATGCAATCTTGAATGGTGTTGAAATTTTCAAATTGAGCAATTCTGGGGACCTCTCTGCACCTAACCCAGATGTTGAAATGCCAATGATCCCACCAGCGGTTGCAGAACCGACATCAAAGTCCGAGAACAGCCGCACAACAATGTTTGCCATCGTTAGTGGCGTAGTATCAAGCTTTTTTGCGCTCTCTGTTATGGGTTTCTTGATTTTTTGGAGGAAAAAGAGAAATAAAGATTCAGGTTCATCAATGGTAGATGATAGCGATGTGGAAGCCCCGTTGAAGGACGACTACTCATCAATGGTAGATGATAGCGGTGACGTGTTCAGTAGCATCGGTGAACACGTGTTGGTCTCGAGGAGTAGTGTGACAACAACTACTGATGAACAAAATTCTGATAGCAAAGAATCAAGTAGACTGATGTCTGGTGCTGTGTTCTCTGAGATCAAAAATACAGAAGGGCGATAAGGTCCATAAAGAACATGTAACCAAACTATATATTTTCTTTTTTTGGTAATATCTATCCGCAGTGTAAATAATTAGAACATCTCTCGGTTTGTCATTTTTGCTCTTTGACTTATACGCTTCATATTTTCTTATTTAATTATAATGATTTCTTTTTTCTTTATCGATTTACAAAAAGTATCAAATGTTGATGCACACTGTTCTGCTTCAATCTATTTCCACTAGATGCATCATCTCTTTCTTTTGATCAATTCTTATGGATAATTTAATTTCATTCTGAATTACAAATTTGACTGCTTACGTAATTTTTATATTCATTGTTGTTCATGTTTGTGACGAGAATCTGGTAATTGATATTAACTATTTGTCTCCAATTTGCTTACATATGACTACCAAAATTGAAGTGAAATTAATAAAGACCAAAAAAATATATTATAGACCAACTAAAGGGTGAAGTAACAATTGCTTTATATACTATAATTATTTGCTAGAAACCATTTCTAAATTTGTTGTAAACCGAGGTTCAAACCCAAGTGGGGATAAATTGAGTTTTAAATTTTTTTGCTAATTAACTTGCAAGTTTTTAAACAGTTAAATACACAAAGTACACAATCAAATAATATGCTTGAAAGTAAAAGAGTTTGGGAAGAGATAATACAAACTCCGTTTATATTGGTTCGGCAATATCGGAATATCTTCTACCCTACGCCCACTGTCTTCAAGGAACCTCCCTGAAGCAATCCACTAAAACCTTTAGTCGTTTAACTTCATAGTTGTTGTACAAACCTTACAACCTATCTCTTGCTCACAGAAGCTACAATGAAATGTTTAATTCTAAACACTCTAAAAGTTATACCAACTCTTTCCCTTTACAATAAATGAAATTTACTATAAAGTAAATGGTAGAGAGATAGCAACAAGTGCTTTTACTAATGAACAATATATTTCTTTCAAAACAAACTTGAAGAACGACTCGACAATAAATTTTTCAATGTTTTTGAGAATTAATGAACTATCTTGTGAATTGAATGTGTTTTCTTGATATTTTAAATGCTCATTGAAGTGGGTTTATATAGCCTTAAATCAATATGGTCGTTTGACACTGACTTGGTAGGTTTGGGGCATTAAATGCACAAGTCTCGTGTCTCAAGCGGTCATATTTTTGAATTACTAGTCGATTGGGTCAAGTGATGATTTTTCATTTTTTAGGCTAAAAGAGATTACCAGTCGACTAGGTCAGAGGATCAGTCGACTGGGTGAAGTTATTAGTCGATTGGGTCCTCAACATTAGTCGACTGGAAACTTTCTGTCCCATATCCCAGTTGATTAGTACAAAGATCCAGTCGACTGGGTTGTCCTTCAACCCAGTTTTCCTTTTCAAAAACATTTTTTGACTTAGAAACTTTTTGTATTCTTTAGTTTTGTCAAAGTTTTTTGTAAATTGAGTCACAAATCAAGCTATGCAATTGAACATAAAAGATTTACAATTGTTTCAATTACCTTAATGCCTATTCTAGATAATCTGTCTTGTTTTGGTGTCTGAATCGCGTTGAGTTCTTGCATATTGTTTCCTTACTAAATGTTTTTACCATTTAAACACTTAGATAAAACTGTTAGTGCAATTAGAGTAGTGTTTTGTCATTATTAAAATCAAATACGGGTCAACATTTGTGATATAAACTAATATTAGTTTGATTGGACTTTGGATACATATTCAATTCCTTGAAACAATTGGATGCTTAGTTCTTTAAGCTGTTGGTACAAGATTCATGTTAGGTAATATGATAATTGAAAAATCAGATTAATTTAGTTAGCACAATAATCAAAGTAAAATGATAAAAAAAATCAAAAAGAGAAAGAGAGACCATAGAGATTTATAGTGGCCCGACGATGTGTCTACGTTCACTTCTTCAATAGGCCTCATCCCGGTCTACTGAGTTCCATTAATCTCAATGATTACACTTGCTTGGCTTTCCAGCTACCAAGCTAACCTTAACACCGTTTTTCTTTCCAAGTAGCAAACAATCTTACAAAAAGAGAGCTCTCTCTCAAACTCTCACTTTTACAAATTAAAACACTATGAAAGTAAAAACAACAAAATCCTAAGTTCGTGTGTAAAACTGAGACTGATTCTTCTTATCTTCCTCTTCTGTTGAACTTCCTTCAACAACCGCTGATTTATAACTTCAGCAAAATTTTCATAAAAAGCAACTTCTGAAACTTTCTCCTTAAATGTAGATCATCTAATCTATAACGGTCACCTCCAATTGACTCCTTAGTCGACTGGTTTTCTCCTCAGTAGATTGGGTCTTCTGACTAGTCCTTATAAAACACTTAAATTTTTGTTGGTTGACTCATTGGTCGGCTACCTCCTTGATTGGTCGACTCACTGGTTGGCTACCTTTTTGACCGACCAACTCACTAGTCGACTAGTTCCTCTATCGGTCGACTCACTGGTCGATTGGTACCAAGCTTGGTAGTCGACTCACTAATCGGCTGGTTCTTCTTGATAGTCGATTGGTGCACTACTGGTCGACTGTCTCCATCTGTTTGCTTCTATCGCAGCATTTCACCTCTGATGCAACACACTTCCTTTAATCCACTCTAGTGTTGTGTAATACTTGTGTCCTTAAAGTAAGGGTCAAGAAGTAATTTGATAGATATTACATGGAATTAAAATAATATATACATGAAAGATTTATTATTGAATAAAATAATTCTTTTGAAAAGGGGGCAACACCTGGACTTCCAGTGTTGGCTGCCCAACATGTTGGATAACAAGGTAGTATGGTGGCAGTGTTGGTGTTTTTATATAAAAATTTAGTTTTTTTATTTGTTTTGTATTTCTTACCAAATCCCGTTTGGTTTTCTTTTTTCTTGAATTCAATTTCTTAGCAAAAAATTATAAAGAAAATTTCTCCAATATTAGAGATAGTATAGTCATTCAAGTACAATAACAAGACTTCATCATATTTGAGATAAATTTTCAACAAGACTCATAATTAAATAATTATATTGTTTGAATTAAGTTATGAAATAGTAAGATTTATGAAAGTTTATAATTAGGTATTGGTGATCAGCAATCTCAAGAAATTGCTGAGAGGAGCATGAAAGGCAAGGAGGTGATCCATGGGTAGCTTTAAGTGCTACTTTATGAGTTAGATTTACTTTTAATAGACAAAACCAATAAAAATATGAATTTATAATATTTGAATAAATGGGTGAATTATAATTATTTAATGATGTATTTTCTGTTATATATGAAAATTGATTGGTTTATTGATTAGGAATTTGAAAGTATGTGGAATATTAATTATACAAGAATTTATATTTTTAAAAGGATTGATGAATGAAAAATATGTTGAGAAGTTTTATGAAATTTTTGAAAAATACGATTGAAAAGTTGATATGATATATGAGGAGACAATTTAATAAATATGATAAAAATAATAATTTTGAAAAAAGAGCTAGATAGTTTAATTATATGTTTTAATGTATGCTTGCTTGCATATTATTGCTCATATGCATAAAATAAAATACTAGGAATGCAGCTGGTCTAGCTGAAAAGACCAAGAAGACAACTGTTCTAATTGAAAAGACCAGGAAGGAAGCTGGTCTAGTTGAAAAGACCATGAAGACAACTAGTCTAGCTGAAAAGACCAGAAAGGTAGCTGATCTAGCTGAAACATGTCGACATATGGGAAGACATTCCCAGATAATAATATGAAATGATTTAATGAGAAAGAAAGAAAATTTAAATTCATGCATTATATTTATTTTAAATATTGATTGTTATTGATTGAGATACTAAAGTATCAGTCTTGATTGTGAAATGATTGATAGACAAATGAGTCTCATACAGAAACAAATATGATGAGAAAGAAATGTGAAAATATGATATGATAAAAATTGATTGATTATACGCTACGAACCTCATAACGAAGTAAATAATGATATTGAATTGATAATCTCGATATGATTAAATATATAATTGAAAAATTGATATGCTTAATGATTAATTTAAGAAGAGATTGATAAATAGTTGGAATTATGATATGAGTAGTGATAATAGAATGTTATTATTGAATTATATGAGATAATAGATGAATGAATATTGGAAGATGATTTGAAAGATTGAATTATTATATGTGAAGAAATAAATGATTAATATTGGTGAATTAGAAACAATTGAGTTATAAGATGTGACTAGAAGTATATCATCGAGTACTTCTAGTAAATTTAATTCACTGAGCTTGTGAAGCTCACTTCTCATTGTTAAATAATTTCAGGTAGCGAGCAGGACAGATAGAATTGTGAACTGAGATTCAAACTGAATCATTTTTTGTAAGCCATGCGTTTCACATCCTTAGACTAATGGAATTTTTTTTTGTAAATATCCATGCATCATATGTTGTATATATTATTTCAGTTAAAATTTTAATAATGTAACTCCTTTGTTGGTTGAGGATTGATGTGTGTGTGTGTATAAGTTGATGTACGTTTTTATATTTTTGTATATATGTGTCGTACTGGGATTTCAAAATGTAACGATACCGTCTCGACGGTGGCCAACCGGGATGGGTCGTTACATACTGCCATGTCTGATTTGGTCTTCTGCTGATTTGTTGTCTCTGGCATTTTTAATGGTCCGTGCCCTAGTTCGTGCGTTGGGTCTTATGGTCTTCTGTACCTACGCGTTTTTTTCAGCACATGGTCTTGTCCCATGTGCGTGCCTGCTGGTCTTTACTACCAATAATGAAACTTTATCTTGTTTAAATGTTTGTTACATTAATGTTATGGATCCCACAATAATAACAATTGAAACTAAGATTTCAAAAATGTTCTCCTTGACATTGAGTGTTTATTTTTAGCAATTTTGTCTTCTTTTGTTATCCCACTTGCAGCACCATTAAAGCTGCCAATATTCACTCCACTTTGTTTTTGCTCTTTAGTGCTATATCACCAATGCTTGTTTGACTGCTTTTTTGTTGTTCTTTTAATCAAACAAATAAATTAACCTACACACTTAATTAACTTGTTAGTTAAATACACAAGTTTTATCTACATCAAAATTAAACACTTTATTCACTTTTGTAGTAATTTGTTAATGAAAAAAAAGACAATTATGACAGTTGTTTTCGCGAATGTCAGATTGAGAACTTGAAGAAAATAAGAGCGAAATGAAACTTTGGAAGAAAATATAGTTGTCTTTTGGCATTCAAATGAAACATACATGTGAACTGCACGTGTGAACTAATTTAAATTTAACCGAAATTTTGATCATATAAGCATTTTGAACTGCTTTAAAATATAATTATCTTTTAGCATTATTATTATTATTAATAAATTTTCTTGATTCCACTGTACTTCAAACGAAATCGATATTATAGGATCGGAACTCCCCGGCCTATAATTATAATTGTTCAAAGAAAAACATGGGCCATGATCAAAAAGTGCTCCTAAAAACTAACGGGTGGAGGTGTCACCTGGTGGCTATAAAAGACCAAAGCAATTCATTCATTCATCAATTCATTCAGGAAGCTCAAGTAAGAGTGAGAGAAAAAATACTAGAGAGAGAAACACTTCTAGAGAGAAAAATTGTGCTAGTGAGCTCTTTGTGCCTTAGACTCATTCTTTGTAAATTGTGTGAGTATTAATAAAACAAAAAAAATGGTAATTGCTTATAAACACTTGTGTGCACTTATGATTGTGGGTGTTTTAAGTTGACTGGTTAGTTTTAGATATAACTAGCACCATCACAAGGTAAAAAATTCGGTGTCAAAAAATATTCCTTTGACAATTATCCATTTAAGTAAAATTATGAAATTTGAAATTACGGTCCAACCCAAATGGTTGAGTTCGGTATTTTCTCAGCCCAAAATCAAACCGGCAAGTCGGCAACATTTGCAGTAAAAGAGTTGCTTTGCGCACACAAAAGGATGAAGCCTGGTATCCTATTATAACATGTTATCTCCTACAAAGCGTACTACACTAGTGTACTGCGCACATGGTTGTAGTACACTAGCACTCACTGTAATATCGTACAACTCACCGAAATCTAGTACCACATCTTGCCATGGACGTAAAAAGTTCAAATTTGATTTTTATTCGGTATTTTAAATTTTATCAATTTACGTATCATATTATAATGTTATTCAATAAATTTTTTATCAAAATTTTAATTAAATTAAAATTAGTATACGTATAATTTATATATGTATCTCATTTAAATAAAAAAAATAATTATAATAATTATTTTCACAAATGTTAAATTGAGAACTTGAAGAAAATAAAAACGAAATGAAATTTAAAGAAAAAAATATAATTATTTTTTAATATTCAAATAAAATATACATATCAACTACAGGTATAAACTAGTTTAAACTAAACCAAAATTTTAATCGCAATTACTTTTTAACATTATTATTATTATTAATAAATTTTTTGATTCCGTTATAACTCAAAAGAAGCCGATATTATGGCATCCCTATAATTGTAATTGTTCAAAGAAAAACATAAACTCAGGTTAGTTTTCCAGCAGTCTCGTTGCAAGCAGCAGGCAGTGGAAGGAAAAAAGATGAGCACAAGGTGAGGTCCACCGAAGCACCAAAATCAATTCGCCTGGAAGCCCAACGCCGGCGCAAAGATCAATGAGACGGTAAAAATCTGACGACAAAACCCAAAATAACAAAAACACTTCCTTTTGTTTTCGAAAGCACCACGAGATTTTTAATTCCGAAAAGACAAGTTAAGCATTTTCAGTTACAATACGATTTTATTGTAGGAAGTTGGAGGTAAGTTCAGACCCTACTCTGAGGTCACGGGAGTATGCCCTCGCTGTAAAGAACAGATCGATTGGAAACGCCGTTACGGCAAATACAAGACCTTAACTGAGCCTGCTAAGTGGTATACTTTCTTCTTTTGAAGCAAAATTATGTTTCGAGATTAAATAAATTGTGAAATTAGAGAGTGATTTAAAATTGAATTGATTGTTTTGGCTTCAATTTTGGTTACAGTCAGAGATGTTCGAAACGGAATGTTCGTCAGGCTTACCATAATCTGTGTTCTGGTCAGTGTCACTTCTTATAGGCTGTGTTTGTTTGATAGATAGTTTTTCTCGAAAATTTGAGAAAGTAGTTGCTTGAAAATATCTGTTGTAAAGCTAAGATTGATACAATTTAGTCACTGATTGGGCACTGATACAGGTTGTGCAAAGGAGCAACATGTATGCGCAAAGTGTCGTTGCCATGCGGATCGTATAGTTGGAAGGTTTAATGATTGATTTTAGATGCTGTTGATTAGTGATTTACTAGCAAAATGTGCTTAGTCTTGATATCTGGCTAATTTGTAACTGTGTATTTGTTTTGTGTTTGCTTGTAGAGATTCTTCAGAAGTAGAGGCTGAGCAAAAGATGCTTGAAGAGGTTTGTTTGCTTTTGTTAAGGTTTAAAAGAGGAAATGAGACAATACAAAGAAGAGAATTGTATTGAATGATGTGATTTACGTACAAGTGAGCTATCCTATTTATAGGAGCCAATAAAAGAGTCAAAACTATACACAACCAATGTGGGATTAAACTAACTAAGTAATAACTATGCTATACATAATCTAACAGCCCCCCTTAAACTCAAGGTGGAATATTAGAAACCAACTTGAGTTTGAAAACAAGATCATGAAAACGCTATGGAGAATGTGATTTGGTAAAGATGTCTGCAAGCTGATCCTTGGATATAACAGAATGAAGCTGTAGGGAGCCCTGAAGGAGATGATGACGGACAAAATGACAATCAATCTCAATATGTTTGGTCCGTTCATGAAACACATCATTATGAGCAATCTGAATAGCACTTCTATTGTCACAGTAAACATAAGTGGCAGCAAAAAGTGATACACCCATATCTTGTAACAACCATCGCAACCAAAGAAGCTCAGAGGTAGTGTCAGCTAAAGCACGGTATTCTACCTCTGTACTAGATCGAGCAACAACAGTTTGTTTCTTACTACGCCAAGAGATAAGAGAGGTGCCAAGTAGGAAACAATAACCAGTGGTAGAACGACGATCTGTAGGATCACCTGCCCAATCTGCATCGGTATAAGCACACAACTGAAGAGGAGACTGAGAGGAGAAAAAGAGCCCATGAAACAATGTCCCCTTTAGGTAAGTAGAGCGAGGAGCAGCCATAAACTAACTCATTTGATGGACAGCATACGAGATATCAGGTCGAGTAACAGTAAGGTAGACAAGACTGCCAACCAAATGTCGATATAAAGTAAAATCATGAAGAAGTTCGCCATCATGGGGTGTAAGACGAGCATTAAGCTCAGTTGGTGTGTCAACAACCTTACTGTCTGTGAGATTTGCTCGAGAAAGCATATCAGAGATATATTTGGCTTGTGTTAAATAATAACCATCAGAAGAAGACGAAATCTCAAGACCAAGAAAATAGCTGAAAGGACCAAGATCTTTCATCTCAAAATGTTGATTGAGAAACTATTTAAGTTCCTGAATACCAATGGGATCATCTCCAGTGATAATCATGTCATCAACATATAATAGAAGAAGTATGATGCCCCAGTCTGTGCGGCGAACAAACAAGGCTGAATCATAGGAGCTGATGGAATATCCAAGACTAGACAAAGTGTTGCTAAACTTAGCAAACCATGCTCGAGGAGCTTGCTTAAGTCCATATAGAGCTCGACGAAGACGACATACCTTGTTTGTTGGATTAGATAGTCCAGGAGGTGGTTGCATATAGACTTGTTCACTAAGATCACCATTAAGGAATGCATTTTTAACATCTATTTGAAAAAGTGACCAATGGCGAGAGGCTGCAACAGCCAGCAAAGCACGCACAGAAGATAGACGAGCAACTGGAGCAAAGTCTCCTCATAGTCCACACCATACTCCTGAGTAAAACCCCTGGCAACAAGTCGAGCCTTGTACCTGTCAACAGTACCATTTGAATACAAGTCTTAATTTTGTAAACCCACTTACTGCCAACCACTGACTTTCCAGGAGGCAAGTCAACCAAATCCCATGTATTATTCTTGTGTAAAGCATCAAGTTCCTCTTTCATCGCAGTTTGCCAAAAAAGGTTAGTAGAAGCCTCACGATAGGAGTGGGGCTCATGTAAAGTAGCTAAAGCATGAAAACAATGAAAATCCTGGAGATGGGATGGAAGAGATCTTACTCTGCTGGATCGGCGAAGGTTTGGAGAGGAAGTGTGAACATGATCCTCATACGTAACAGACCCTGGGGCTCAGGCGAAGCGACGTCGAGAGTATCAGGTGGAGTGGAATCGAGAGTATTAGGTGAGGGAGACTCGGGCAAGACATCACTAGTGTGAGTAGGAGAAATAAGAGGCTCTATAAGTGTGGTAAAAGGAGGAAAAGATGGCATATTGAATTTGCCAATTTCATGAAATAGTCTATGCTCCCAGAAAACTACATGACGGGAGATGCAAAGACGACGAGACACAGGATCATAACACCGATATCCTTTTTGTTCAATTCAATATCCAAGAAAACAACACATTCGAGAACGAGGCTCAAGTTTGGTGCGCTCATGAGGTTGGAGTAAAACAAAACAAGCAGAACCAAACACACGAAGATGGTGGTATGAGGGAACATAGCCAAACAACCGCTCGTAAGGAGTGCAATTATCAAGGATAGGGGTAGGCAGCTTATTGATCGTGTAGATAGCCGTTAGAGTGGCTTCACCCTAAAATGGGGTAAGAATAGATGTGGAAATGAGGAGGGCTAGAACAGTGTCTAAAATGTGCCTAAGTTACGTTCAGCTCGACCATTTTGTTATGAAGTGCCAGGACATGACAAGTGAGGAACAGTGTCATAATTTTTTAGGATGGCTTTAAAAGCATATTGAGTATATTCTAAAGCATTATCAGAACGAAAAGCTTTGATGGGTTTTGAAAATTGAGTTTCAACCATTTTGGCAAAAGTACGATAAATATCCAACAATTCAGAACGAGATTTCATTAAAAATACCCAAGTGTAATGAGAGAAATCATCAACAAAAATTACAAAATAGCGTGAACCACTCATACTAGCAACAAGAGAAGGTCCCCAAACATCAGAATGAATTAAATCAAACGAAACAGTAGCATGAGACTCACTATTATTAAAAGGCAAAACTGGCTGTTTTCCAAGTTGACACGAAATACAATCAAAAGAACTTTTAGACACTGACCCTAACAAACCCTTTGAAGCTAAAAGTTGTACCCGAGATGTAGATGCATGACTAAGGCATGAATGCCAAAGTGCAAGGGATGGTGGTGACAAGGAGGCAGCAGCAGAAACGTTAGAGGTGGGAAGGTGTAAGGATGAGAGTTCGAACATGCGCCCAATTCTACGCTCGATCCCAAGGGTCTGACCAGTACGAGGATCCTGCACATTCACACCAGAAAAGTCAAAGACAATTCTATATCCAAGTTCACATATTTGCCCAATGGAAAGAAGATTATAGGATAATTCTGGCACATGAAAAACTTCAGGAATAGAAAGAGAACGACTATTGATGGTGCTTATAGTTTTCACAGTCATAGTGGAGCCATTGGCTGTACGAATGAATGAGGAATGAGGTGAAGGTGCAGATGTGGTAAATGAAGTTGGGAAAGGTGTCATATGGTTGCAACAAGCAGAATCAAAAAGCCAAGAGGCAAAATTGCCTGGCAGGACTGAGAGGGCAGAGGAATATGCATTACCAGAACAAGACTGGATGACCTGATTAACTATTGCCTCGAAGTCAGCTGCAGATAAGGTGACAGTAGATCCTGATGACCCGTCAGAGAGTGCAACTGAAGATGAAGTTGTAGTCGCAGATGGATATGGAATAACTGTAGGGAAAGTGCTCTCAGGATGAGCAACTGCTGCAGTGGTAGCATTAGATCTTCCCCTTTGCTAACATTTATCAATTGTGTGCCCTCGACGTTTACAAAAACGACCGAAATTGTTGTCGCGAGGCTTAGGAGAAGGTCGAGGAGAACCAAACCTGTCAGAATGCTTTAGCTGAAATGATGAAGAACTAGATAATGGATCAGCCAACACTGAAGGCCTATGTTGAGAGTGCATAGTCTGTGATCTACTTTTTGCATGAACAAGTTCAAAGATGGCATTGTCCAAAGTAGGGAGAGGAGAGCGATGTAAAAGTTGCACACGAATAGGCTCAAAATCATCACGTAATGCCATAAGAAAATGGTGAAGACGATGTTGATCCCTTCGTTCAGCATACATTTTGGCATCTGTAGGATCCTTCCAAATAGAATCAGAGAGATCAATTTGAGCAAGAAAATCATTAATACTCTGCCTCAGTTCTTGCTTCAGGCAGAAGAGCTCAAACAGGAGCTGATATTCTCGAGCACCATCAACAGCAGAATAGCGAGAAGCAAGCATATCCCAAGCACCCTTAGCTTCATCAAAGCTACCAAATAGGGCAGAAATAGATGGAATAGTAGTATTACGGAACCATGTGAGAATTTGATGATGATTACTTTCCCAATCAATGAGACGAGTGAGAAGAGCATCATTAGTTTCAGCAGCCCCTTTAACTGGCTTCTCAACAGTACCAACCACGTAAGACCAAAGCTTACGAATTTTGAGGAAACTTCACATAGATTGAAACCAAACAATATAGTTTGTACCATCTAATACAGACTGAACATGATGAAAAATATCTTTTTCTGCCATCTGGTCAAATCTGGTCGTCGATCAATGGTCAACGGTTGAATAGTGACATCGATGGAGCAGCGACTGAGATGACGTTGATGGAGAATGAGACTCCGACTATAGTGATGAGCTGGCAAATATGAAAAGGATATACAAGACGTTTTTCTGATGTGAAGAATCCACTAATAGTGGCAATCACAGAACATACTCAACTCTTAATATACCGACAACCTTCAAGAAGTTTTTCTTATGTGAAAGATCCACTAATAGTGGCAATCACATAGCATACTCAACTCTTAATATACCGAGAACCACAAAGGCTTTGATACCATGTTAAGGTTTAAGAGAGGAAATGAGACAATACAAAGAAGAAAATTGTATTGAATGGTGTGATTTACTTACAAGTGAGCTATCCTATTTATAGGAGCCAATAAGAGAGCCAAAGCTATACACAACCAATGTGGGATTAAACTAACTAAGCAATAACTATGTTATACATAATCTAACAGCTTTGACTAATAAATTATGGGTCTTGTTCATGATAGCTAGAAACTATCGGATTTTCATTGCAATTTCATAGTTTTTGTGCTGAATGTGTTGCACTTGCAGGCCATTAAAAGTGCTCGGGAAAGGGAAAGGAGGACTCTACTACGTGCTGTAAGTTTCCTAAAATTATGGTCTTCTCTAAGTACCAATATTGTCAAAGCATTGAAGGGATCATCTTTCTTTCATGATTTGGGATGTTCAAATTTCTTTGTATACATTTTTTATTGATATTCAAAAACACTAATAAGCATCTTTCCTACTGAAGCATAATTAGCGACTTGTTATAATCTCTCTGATTCTTTCCTAGAAACAAAAACATAAACATGGTAAAAGATTATTATTTTTGTGCAAATTTTACATTTTTTTGTGCAAATTTTAATCTTTTTCTTCTTTTCTTCCACATTTTCATCTTCTAGAAAGATCAATGATTTCTTTTGTTCTCATAGTTCGCAGTGATGATAAGGAGGACCATGGTCATAACCATAAGGGTGATGTTCATGATAGCGATGGTTTTGATGACGATGATGAGGATGATAAAGATAATGAAGAAGATGATGACCGAGTTCACAACTAATGTATGTTGATAAGTTTTTTGACTCTGGAATTGATGCAACCACAGTAGTCTCAGATATACATTGATTAATTTTAAAGAAAAAAGAACTAGGTGATTTTGAATTACCTATTCTTTTTGCTTAGACTGACCATTATGCGCTACTGGTTATACCTGGGAATCCTTGACGTTATTTTTTTCTTTATCACTTCATGTATTCAAGTATTTGTTGCCACATTATCATAATTTCCTCTGATAGAAATAATCCATGCCGTGCGATTGATGTCTTTGGTCTCATTTAAGTCTAATTGCACTTGTTTTGGGCCAATTGTAGCAAAAAAATGATCCATTGGTACCTATTACTGACTGCAAAGACAGCTCCAACTGAATAACAAGAATTAAGTCTAATGAGGCAGTAGATAGATGATTGCTTTTGCTGCGGTTAACAAATGTGTATCACAATCATGACTTCACTAACTCTGCTTTAATGATGGACAATTATATTTTCGTGAACCGAAAATTGAGATATCGTCCAGTGTAGAAAGTCAGGAATGTAAATGTTAGTACTAGTTTTTCAAAGATCAGGAAAATTTGCTTTGGAGTTATATGCAAAGAATATGTAATTTAAGCAAATAGGGAAGATCAACATGAGTTTAAAGAATAACAATAGGATCTTGCTGCAGCATAAAGGCAGAACCTGCAAGATCTAATCTAAAACAGATGGTAGTCGCTCCTGCATAGCCAAGAGGAGAAACTCTTGTGAGAAATGCAGAAATAGAACACCACAAAGCCATTGAAGTGCCTTCCCGTAGGCCTCATTCCCACAATGTTATGCCCTCTTCTCTAAGTCAGCCTCATCACAGTTGCAATCTCAAGCTCCTATCCTCATTTGATCTACACCACAACGTCCACCATAAATGCCTCCCATGTCCAAATTGGTTTACCTTATTCAATTCACATCCAAATCTCCAGTATACAAACCCAGCTGGGTGTTTTGCTGGAGCATCTGCATAATGAGAGCTCAAAATCAAAAGCATTAACAAAGTTTTTTGATCAAGTTCTTCGGATTTCCATCTCTCTAGACAAGCTTGCAGATGGCCTGTCAGGTCTTAATGGTAGTGCTCCTGCTGGTAGAATCGAAATGAGCAATGTTGATGAAGATTTAAGTGAACCTGATGAAAGTGAAGCTGAAGAAGCATCGATGGAAAGGTTTACAATTTAGGTAAGCTTCACAATTATACTTCAAAACCAAATAGACTAAGTGGAAAGAAGAATTTCCTTGTTGTGGAAGTCAATCCATCAGTTGGACAACCTTGTGCCAATATGGCCTCAAATGTAGACCATTTCATGACTTACAAGATCTATGGGACATACCTCAGAAACTTATAGCCACTGGCTGTGACCCGTTGCCCAAAAGGAGATGTTTCTCAAGAACACCTCCACACTATAGTAAGCCACTTCCTATGAACATCTCTCTTTGGAGTCAACCTACTGATGTTAATATCTTATGGAGCCATTACAAGTGCAAAGACTACCACTGTCTTGTATCTAAAGAAACTAAAGAACAAAGAGGCTTCTTTAAATGTGCAGATTGTTTCAATGTTTCTGATACTGCCAAAATACACCCCTCCAATAAGAAGACAACACGTGGATCATCTTGAAGCCAGGCTGCAAGGAGACACGCGGAAGACCCAGGCTCGAACAGCTGGGCCTCCAGGTCATGACCGCCCTTCAGGGAATCATTGCCCCCCAGCTGGGCCTCCACGTCACCACTGCCCTCCAGGCCATCATTACCCAATAAGTTGGGACTCTGGGTCGTCAAACCGCCCTAACACATAGATGGTTTCTGATCAAGTCAGCGAAGCAAAGCCCAAGAGAATGGCCCTCGGCCACGTAGGCATCATTGCCCAACCAAGTTGGGACTCTGGGTCGTCAAACCGCCCTAACGCATAGACGGCTCTTGATCAAGCCAACGAGGCAAAGCCCAAGCAAACGACCCCCAGCCACCTAGCTGGACCTCCTAGACATCATTACCCAACCAAGTTAGGACTTTGGTTCGCCCACTACCCCAGATGCATAGACGGCTCCTGATCAAGCCAGCGAGGTAAAGCTCAAGCAAACAGCCCTCGACTACCTAGCTGGGCCTCCTAGGCATCAACACCTAACCAAGTTGGGGCATCACGTCATCACCCCCCGGGCAAATATACCGCATCCAAAGCCCTATAAATAGGACTCAAGTGCGCATTCCAAACGATCCAATTTCTTCTTAACCTAAAAAGAGAACACTCGTCCCCTACATACCTCTTATCTCACTCTGACTAAAGCTTCGGAGCATCCCTGGAGGCACCCCCTCCAGCGACCTCATAGCTCACCTTTCTTTCCCTGTGCAGATATATCCGAGGCCCGGCCTCCAGCTCAGCAAAACATATTTTTGGCATCAATAGATTGGCACCGTCAATGGGAAACCACCATCTCTCGCTGGACAGTAACATCGAAGAATTTTAAAGAAATCGTCTATTGCAATGCCAAGCCGTCCGACACCATGTTGCACACTTTAGAGTTTCAGGTGCACACGGCCGAGTGCCAGTGTACACGCCCTTGTCCGAGCTATTCCATAGTGCACATGGCCGAGTTCCATAGTGCACATGCCCCTGTTCGAGCCAATCCATAGTGCACATAGCCGAGCGCCAGTGCACACACCCCTGTCTAAGCCATTCCATAGTGCACATGGTCGAGCGCCATAGTGCACACGCCCCTGTACGAGCCATTCCATAGTGCACATGGCCGAGCACCATAGTGCATGATGAGTGCTAAATATTATATGTTTTAGCCCCTTAGTTTACATTTGTTGAGTTCTTAATTATGTTATTTTGTGTTATTTTATCTATTTTCTGTGTTTTCTGTGTTTTTATAGGTTTTGGAATAAAATGAAGCAATGTGGAAACTTCAGGGCTTAAAGAGCAAAAGCTGAGGATGTCTAGTGTGATCGAGTGGACCAGACACGCGATTGATCACACCTGCGATCGTGCACACACGGCATGAGATTAATCGCACCTGCGCTCGAGCGCACAAGACCTGCGATCGATCGCAAGTGACTCGCACATCCCACATTGGAAATGAAACTTTTGATACTGCGTATATATTGCAGCGCACTGTGATGCGCTCGAGCGCAACAAGGCTGCGATCGATCGCAGTTGACTCGCACATCCCACATCGGATAGGAAGCACTTACAGCGCGCTAGACGCATTGCATCGCACCATGCTGCGATCGATCGCACCAGACTTGCGATCGATCGCACCAGGCTTGCGATCGATCGCAAAGAGGCAGTATCCCACATCGAATTTGCAGCTCATTGTACTCCGAGAAATCCCTTATATAAACACTATCCCACCTCATTATTCAGTGTGCAGTCTGGTGGATTTCTACTAGCATTCTAGTAGATCTCCTAAAGGCTTTTGCCACCACCGGGGGAAGTGCTGCCCAACAGCGTGTGGAATTTCTCCCAATGTACAGTTAGTTTTAATTCTTTTCCAGTTTTTAATGCTTAGCACTTTTTCTTGTGAAATTTAGTTTCATGATAATGGGTGGCTAAAATCTTCAGCTAAGATTGAAGATGAAGCCTCGCCATTGTTTAGCATTGTATTTTCAGATATGTTTATACAATTCTGATATGTTTAGTTTAAATGTTCTATTTCAATTGTTTGAGTAAAATCTTACGATTGATAGTTTTAATTGTTATGTTGGATATTCTGCATGTTTCATCCGATGGATACATCGAATCCTTTTCGATTAAATTGGATTTCCTTTGTGATTTGTTAAAAGCGGATACATTGGATGCTTTTGGTTTAATTGGGATATTCGTTTTTTTTTTGTTGGATTCATGGAATGTTAGATAGATTATTTTTTTTATATAGATCATGAAGATATATGCTTTACTTTGGTTGGGTGGATTCTGAAACCTTAGTGTTTTCATCATTAGTTATTAAATCAATTTAGTTTAGTTTAGTTTAGTTTATATTTGTTTTGCAAAAATATAATTCACAATTCGGAACTAGGTTAAAATAAGGTTAGTTTAGATAAAAAGCTATTTTCACAACGCATTCCCTGTGGATTCGACCTCGCACTTACACAACACTATATTGCAAACGATTCGTGCGCTTGCGAGTAATTTAAAACCAACAACAAGTTTTTGGCGCCGTTGCCGGGGAATGTTTTTGTTTGTGAAATTTTTGCCTAAATTGATTTTATTTTTCTACTAGTTTAGTTAGTATTTTTGTTTTAGTTTGCTTTCTGTTTTATTTTGTTTTGCTGCTTCTGCTAGTTAGTTTGTTTTACTGTTTTTTGTTTGGTGTATGCTTGGTTGGAGATCCTTGAATTTAGAATTGACACCTTTAGATCCCGATTTAGAAAGAACTCTTAGGAGACAGAAGAAGTCACTTGCTGAACAAGAAACAATTGAGATGGGAGAAAACTTGAGGAACCAAGAGCAACCTGGAGCATGGAACGTGGACTCCACCACGTCCCTGTGAGATTTGTTTGCACCAGTTGCGACTAACTCATCTTCCTGCATCGTGTTGCCACCCACCAATGCTACCCATTTTTATTTAAAGCCACATATCATCCAACTCCTACCCTCATTTCATGTCTTAGATCTTGAAAATCCTTACAGCTATGTAAAAAAGTTCAAAGATATTTGTGCCACATTCAAGTTCCAAAACTTCTCTGAGGAGTCAGTCCATCTTAGACTCTTCTTTTTCTCTCTTCATGATAGAGCTAGGGCATGGTTGGATTCCAACACGTCCGGGTCTATTACATCTTGGGAAAATCTGCTGAGTAAATTCTATAATAAATTTTCCCAATGTCTAGAGTGAATAAGTACCGAAAGGAGATTAGTTCTTTCACGTAGGAGGAGGATGAGAAGTTTTCTGAGAGTTGGGAGCGTTTTAAAGAGTTACTGATTAGATGCCTTCCATATGGATATGAGAAGTGGATACTTGTTCAGTTCTTCTACCAAGGGTTGACTCAACCTAACCGTAGCATGATCGAGTCTATGAATGGGGGGGCATTCTTAAGTCTGATAGGGGATGAAGCATACAAGGCATTGGACAAGTTGTCCGACAACTCGCAGCAATGGGATTTTTCAAGCTGTCGGGACAAGTCCATTCGAGCTCCTAGGAAAAGACGCATCTATGAGATTAAGGAAGAGACTGATTTAAAGATAAAGATAGATGCTCTCACCAAGAAAATTGACGCTCTCACTATGGGCAAGTCAATCAGTGCTGCCAACACAATTAATGACGATTGTTGTTCCATCTGTGCTAGTCCTATGCATTTAGCACAAAATTGTCCATCTATGTCGGCTTTTGCCGAGTGTCCCACGGAACATGTAAACGCTTTCAATGACTATAGGAGGAAATCAGGTGGATCCTACTCTGAGACTTACAATCCAGGGTGGCGGAACCACCCTAATTTTTCATGGAAACAGAACCAATCGCTGAATCAGAGAGGAGCTCCTCATCATGCTCACAATCAATACCCTCATGGACTGCCTCCACCAATTCAAAGTCATGGTTGCTCAGTCCATCCAGCACCAGCATCTGCTTACCATACTCCCACTCAAGCACCAACGCCGGTTTCACAGTCATTGGAAGACACATTCAAGGATTTCATGAAGATGACCGGCCAATCCATCAGCGAAGTGAGGAGTGTGACAATAGTAAACACCCAAGCGATTGCCAATCTAGAGAGTCAAATGGGGCAAATCGCAAGTCACTTGGGTGAAAGAGAAAAGAGGAAGTTCCCCAGTCAGCCCGTGACCAACCCAAAGAGACAATTTGTGATTGAAAATTCATCAACTTCTACGCACGGGGAGGAACAAGTGCAATCGATTGTCACATTAAGATCTGGGAGACAAGTGGACAATCGAGTAAAAGAGAGCCCTGCTATGCAGCAATGGCAAGAAAGTGGCAACAAGGAGAAGAGAGATGCTGAGCCATCTACAGCCACTCCTACTGTAAATAACCCTCCTAGGTCGTTTGTACCTAAAGTATCTTACCCTAAGAGATTACAAGCGCCCAAGAAAGGAGGGAAATTTGAAGAAATTCTTAAGGTGTTCAAGCGAGTCCAAATCAATATTCCACTTTTGGATGCCATCGAGCAAGTGCCATCATATGCCAAGTTCTTAAAGGACTTGATCATTATCAAGAGGAGGACAAATGTCCCGAAAAAGGCATTTTTGACCGAGCAGGTTAGCTCAATCCTTCAGTGTAGGCTGCCAATCAAGTATAAGGACATAGGGTGTCCTACCATCTCTTGCATGATAGGAGTCAGCCAGATTGAGAGGGCTTTATTGGATTTATGAGCCAGTGTGAATCTTTTACCCTATTCATTCTATTTGCAGTTAGGGTTAGGAGAATTGAAACCCACATCGACAACACTTAAATTGGTTGACAGGTCAGTGAAAATACCACGGGGTGTAGTTGAGGATGTTTTGATAAAAGTAGATCAGTTTTATTTCCCCATGGATTTTATTGTGCTAGATACAGAGCCGGTCCATAATATAGGGATTCAGATACCAGTGATTCTAGGGCGACCATTCTTAGCCACGGCTAACGCCGTAATCAATTATAGGACAGAGGTGATGAAGATTTCCTTCGGAAATATGACAGTGGAGTTGAATATTTTTGATATCACTAAGCAACCACTGGAATTTTCTGAAGTGAGAAATATATGCTTAATATAGGAGATTATTGAAGATACGGTGGCTAAATCAAGCATAGAGGACCCCCTGGAGGCATGCTTTGCTCAGTTTGGAGATGATCTGGATTTGGATAAACTACTTGAGCAAGCAAATGCCATTTTAGAGTCTTCTCCTACGGAGAGTAACGAAAAGGAAGAGACTGAAGAACTTGATCCTCTTAAGAAGGAACTTAAACCTTTACCGGACAATCTTCAGTATAAGTTCCTAAGTCCAGCAGAGTCTTTGCCTGTGATTATAGCTTCAGCTTTGGTTGAGACTCAAGAGGAGAAATTATTAGATGTGTTGAGAGAACACAAGGAAGCTATAGGCTGGACCATTGAGGATATTAAAGGAATCAACCCCTCGTTGATAATGCACAAGATACATTTGGAGGAGAATTCCAAGCCATCGAGGGAGCTACAAAGAAGGCTCAACCCAGCTATGCAAGAGGTTATGAGGACAGAAGTTATTAAGCTGTTAGATGCAGGGATCATTTATCCCATCTCTGATAGCGAGTGGGTGAGCCCGATTCATGTCGTGCCCAAGCGAGCTGGATTAACGGTAGTAAAGAATAAGGACGACGAGTTGGTGCCAACTCGTGTTCAGTCAGGGTGGAGAGTGTGTATAGACTACCGTAAACTAAACACTGCCACAAGGAATGATCATTTTTCACTCCCATTTATTGATCAGATGGTGGAGCGTTTGGCTGGGCATGAGTATTACTGTTTTTTGGATGGTTATTCTGGATATAACCAGGTCCCCATGGACCCCGAAGATCAGGAGAAGACAATATTTACATGTCCTTTTGGGACATTCGCCTACCGTCGCATGCCCTTTGGGTTATGCAATGCACCTGCTACTTTTCAGCGGTGCATGGTCAGCATATTCTCTGACATGGTGGAGCGTTCTTTAGAGATTTTCATGGATGACTTCTCCGTCTTCGGTTCATCATTTGAGGAGTGTCTGCACCATCTCACTTTGGTTTTAGTGCGGTGCAAGGAGAAGAACCTGGTGCTTAATTGGGAGAAGTGTCATTTTATGGTCAAGCAGGGTATTGTACTGGGGCATGTCATATCCCATCGGGGGATTGAGGTAGACAAAGCGAAAGTGGACCTGATTTCCAACCTTCCACCCCCCACGTACAGTGAAGGAGGTTCGATCTTTTCTGGGCCATGCAGGATTCTACAGGCGATTTATCCAGAATTTCAGCAAGATCGCCCGACCCTTATGCAAGTTATTAATGAAGGATGCCCCATTTGTATTTGATGAAGATTGTAAGAAAGCATTTGGGGATCTAAGAAGATTCTGACGTCCACACCTATTATTTAGCCACCCCACTGGGGTGTGCCTTTTGAAATTATGTGTGACGCATCAGACTATGCTGTTGGAGTTGTTTTGGGGCAGCGTGTTGACAAACTTCCCCGTGTTATCTATTATGCAAGTCGAACTCTAAACGATGCACAACTCAATTACTCTACCACTCAAAAGGAGTTGCTAGCAGTCGTTTTTGCATTAGATAAGTTCAGATCCGACTTGTTAGGATCTAAAGTCATTATCTACTCGGACCATACAGCATTGAAGTATCTTTTCTCTAAAAAAGGTGCTAAATCTCATCTTATTCGATGGATCTTGCTACTTCAAGAGTTCGACATAGAGATTCGGGATAAGAAAGGTTCTGAAAATGTGGTGGCGGACCATTTGTCTAGATTGATTGTGGATTTCACTGAGGTCGCCACTCTCATTTCTGAGACCTTTCTTGATGAGCAATTGATGCATATTGCTCACAATCCCGTGCCATGGTTTGCTGATATAGTAAACTATCTTGTCATCAGTCAAATGCCTTTGCATTGGGGGCGACAAGATAAATCAAAGTTTTTGGCCATGGTAAAACATTTTTTTTGGGATGATCCTTACTTGTTCAAGTATTGTCCTGATCAAATCATCAGAAGGTGTATTCCTAAGCATGACCAATCTAATATCATCGCCTTCTGTCATGATCATGCGTGTGGAGGCCATTTCAGTGCTAAAAAGACCGCTGCAAAGATTTTGCAGTGTGGATTCTATTGGCCTACCCTGTTTCGAGACTCTCACACCTACTGTGTATCTTGTGAGCGTTGCCAAAAGCTAGGGAGTATTTCTAGGAGGAATATTATGCCCCTCAACCCCATTCTGATTGTTGAGATTTTTGATGTGTGGGGCATTGATTTTATGGGACCTTTCCCAAACTCCTTTGGCTATTTTTACATTCTAGTTACTGTGGACTATCTATCCAAATGGGTGGAAGCAGTTGCATGCAAGACCAATGACCATAGAGTTGTGGTCCAATTTTTGAAGAACAATATCTTTGCTCGTTTTGGTACGCCTCGAGCAATTATAAGTGATGGAGTTAAGCATTTTTGCAACAGGATTTTTGAGCAGTTGATGAAGAAGTATTTCATCACACACAAAGTTGCCACCCCATATCACCCACAGACGAGTGGACAAGTGGAAATTTCCAATCGTGAGATCAAGCACATTTTGGAGAAAACTGTGAACCCTAATAGAAAGGACTCGTCTCTGTGATTGACTGATGCATTGTGGGCATACCGAACAGCATTCAAGACGCCAATTGGCATGTCTCCATACCGTATTGTGTACGGAAAAGTCTGTCACCTTCCAGTCGAATTAGAGCATAGAGCCTATTGGGCTATCAAACAGCTGAACTTTAATCTTTTAAAGGCTGGATCCCAAAGGAAGCTCCAACTCAATGAATTAGAGGAGCTGCGAAATGATGCATATGAGTGTGCACGGTCATACAAAGAACAAATGAAGAAGACTCGTGACCAAAACATTTTGAGACGAGCTTTTGAGCCGAGTCAAAAAGTTCTTCTTTACAACTCACGCCTGCATCTTTTCCCAGGCAAGCTCAAGTCTCGATGGACCGGCCCCTTTATTATTCGGTCAGTTTTTCCTCATGGGGCTATCGAGATTGAGGATCCAAAGAATGGTAACACTTTCAAGGTAAATGGGCAGAGACTAAAACCATTCTTGGAGTTGAGGAGTCATGATATTGAGACAATATTTTTGACGGATCCTATTTACTCTGATTGAGGGTCATCTACTAAGGAAAGTCTGGCTGAAGACTTTAAACTTAGCCCTCATGGGAGGCATCCCACAACTTATCTTTTTATTTGTTTATTATTTTACATATTTATGCTTAATGTTTGTTTCCAGTATTTTTTGTTTTCTAGTCTTTATTTTTTAGGGACATCGCGTACTGCAAATCAAGTTTGGGGGTATGCTATGAGCCATACCAGTCCAGATAGTTCTCCATATCCCAGGTCAACTCTTTCCATATTATTCACACATTGGGGTCAATGTGTAATTTAAGTTTGGGGGTATGGGAGACACATTACACACACTTTGTCCTGATTTGTTGTTGTTTTTAATGCATGCTCATGTCATTTGAAATTTTGGTTGATCTTAACAATTTCTGTGATGTGATTCATTGGTGAGCTTAAATTTTGGAACACATGATCTGTTGATAAAGTTTTAAAATTTAGTTACTTACTTGAGGCATTTGAGAATTCACATGTTTGATCTCGAATCTAACACGAGCACATTAGTATGCATTATGTGAGGTATGACGTGTGATTTTAATATGTACGTTTCTGTCTTAATTGAAACTGGATGACTTGTTGGATTAACACTTTGGCAT
Organism: Bretschneidera sinensis; assembly: GCA_023935145.1. Classification (NCBI taxonomy): domain Eukaryota; kingdom Viridiplantae; phylum Streptophyta; class Magnoliopsida; order Brassicales; family Akaniaceae; genus Bretschneidera; species Bretschneidera sinensis. The sequence continues at coordinate 29,700,767 of CM043699.1, forward strand.
ATAAAAAAAAAAAGTGATGTTCATAAATAAACTTACCACTGAGTAACTGGACCTCTTACCTCAGTAAGCAGTGAGTGTTCATGTCAAAAGGTTGGAATTTTGTTTAATAGTATTAAGGCCAGTTTAATTTCGTAGCCTTTTTGACTCGATTTAGTAAGTCCTAAGGAGTGTCTGTACACCTAATGCCCTAAAACCATCTGGTTTGGGAGTCATTGACTCAACACTCGCTACATGGGCAAATTAGAAAGCTTAAGGGAACTAAACATAGCTGAGCCTTATATATATATAAACTATGCCATTTTCGTTCATTCTGATGGGAAATGCGGTGAATCTTGAGACTTAGAGACCTTACACATTGGACTCATTCGGAAGCTTCATTTTTATTTGCTAATTCACTTTACACTGAGTAAGACTTATGATGCATTAGCCTGCTTTTTGTAAGTAATTAGATTTTAACATTTCTGTTCATTGTGAAGATGGGTTTATCTTTTTAAGCTTGCTCATTAATCATTATCATGATGGTGTGTGCTCCTAAAATCTTTGGATACCATGAGTTATGAACTTATCTTTATATTCTTTCTTTTTCATTTAGTTTTTAGTTTCGTATTGCTATGGGACTAGCAATATGTAAGTTTTGGGGTATTTGATGAGTGCTAAATATTACATGTTTTAGCCCCTTAGTTTACATTTGTTGAGTTCTTAATTATGTTATATCGTGTTATTTTATCTATTTTCTGTGTTTTCTGTGTTTTTATAGGTTTTGGAATAAAATGAAGCAATGTGGAAACTTCGAGGCTTAAAGATCAAAAGCTGAGGATGCCTAGTGCGATCGAGCGCACCAGACGCGCGATCGATCGCACCTGCGATCGTGCGCACACGGCATGAGATCAATCGCACCTGCGCTCGAGCACACAAGACCTATGATCGATCGCAAGTGACTCGCACATCCCACATTGGAAAGGAAACTTTTGATACTGCATATATATTGCAACACACTGTGATGCGCTCGAGTGCAACAAGGCTGCGATCGATCGCAGTTGACTCGCACATCCCACATCGGATAGGAAGCACTTACAGTGCGCCAGACGCATTGCATCGCACCATACTGCGATCGATCGCACCAGACTTGCGATCGATCGCAAAGAGGTAGTATTCCACATCGAATTTGCAGCTCATTGTACTCCGAGAAATCCCTTATATAAACACTATCCCACCTCATTATTCAGTGTGCAGTCTGGTGGATTTCTACTAGCATTCTAGTAGATCTCCTAAAGGCTTTTGCCACCACCGGGGGAAGTACTGCCCAACAGCGTGTGGAATTTCACTCAATGTACAGTTAGTTTTAATTCTTTTCCAGTTTTTAATGCTTAGAACTTTTTATTGTGAAATTTAGTTTCATGATAATGGGTGGCTAAAATCTTCAGCTAAGGTTGAAGATGAAGCCTCGCCATTGTTTAGTATTGTATTTTCAGATATGTTTATACAATTCTGATATGTTTAGTTTAAATGTTCTATTTCAATTGTTTGAGTAAAATCTTACGATTGATAGTTTTAATTGTTCTGTTGGATATTCTGCGTGTTTCATCCGATGGATACATCGAATCCTTTTCGATTAAATTGGATTTCCTTTGTGATTTGTTAAAAGCAGATACATTGGATGCTTTTGGTTTAATTAGGATATTTGTTGTTTTTTGTTGGATTCATGGAATGTTAGATAGATTATTTTTTTATATAGAACATGAAGATATATGCTTTACTTTGGTTGGGTGGATTCTGAAACCTTAGTGTTTTCATCATTAGTTATTAAATCAATTTAGTTTAGTTTAGTTTAGTTTATATTTGTTTTGCAAAAATATAATTCACAATTCGGAACTAGATTAAAATAAGGTTAGTTTAGATAAAAAGCTATTTTCACAACGCATTCCCTGTGGATTCGACCTCGCACTTGCACAACACTATATTGCAAATGATCCGTGCGCTTGCGAGTAATTTAAAACCAACAACAGTGCACACACCCCTGTCCAAGCCATTCCATAGTGCACATGGTCGAGTGCCATGGTGCACACGCCCCTGTCCGAGCCATTCCATAATGCAAACTCCTCGGACGGGGCCCAGCATTAGTGCACACTAATGCACACTGGCCAAGCATCAGTGCGCACCAGTGCGCACGGCCAAACTAAGTTGTGCACACCCAAGGCCAACCAAAGGCATATATGCGCACACTCCTCGGACGGGGCCCAACATCAGTGCACAGTAATGCACACTGGCCGAGCATCAATGCACACAAGTGCGCATGGCCAAACTAAGTTGCGCACACCCAAGGCCGAGCAAAGGCATATGTGCGCACACTCCTCGAACGGGGCCCAACATTAGTGCACACTAATGCACACTGGCCGAGCATCGGTGTGCACTAGTGCGCACGGCCAAACTAAGTTGCGCACACCCAAGGCCGAGCAATGGCATATGTGCGCACACTCTTCGGACGGGCCCCAGCATCAGTGCCCACTAATGAACACTGACTGAGCATCAGCGCACTGCTGCGCGCACGGCCAAACTAAGTTGCGCACACCCAAGGCCGAGCAAAGGCATATGTGCGCACACTCTTCGGACCGGGCCCAACATTAGTGCACACTAATGCACACTAGCCGAGCATTAGTGCGCACTCGTGCGCACAGCCAAACTAAGTTGCGCACATCCAAGGCCGAGCAAAGGCATATGTGCGCACACTCCTCGGACGGGGCCCGACATCAGTGCACACTAATGCACACTGGCCGAGCATCAGTGCGCACTAGTGCGCACGGCCAAACTAAGTTGTGCACACCCAGGGCCGAACACGTGGATTGCTCCTCGTGTCTTCGGCCCACAATCTCCCAGGCCTTTCGGCCACAATCTCTAAGACATGAGCAGATAGACTTGCTCCACACGTGTTCGGACTCATGTCTCCACGGCCAAGCCGATGGATTGCTCCACACATGCTCGGCCCACTATCTCCAAGGTCCGAGTAGATGGACTTGCTCCACACGTGCTCGAACTCATGTCTCCCCTCTCCACGGCCGAGCAAATGGATTGCTCCACACCTGCTTGGCTCGGCTCTGTCAGAACATGGTACACTATCCTTTTCATTAAAGACCGAACCCTGCAATACTTCCTTAAGCACATAAATGTACTCAAGGAAGTGGGGCGCCTTTGATACTGCTAAAATACACCTCTCCAATAAGAAAACAACACATGGATCATCTTGAAGCCAGACTACAAGGAGACACGTGGAAGACCCAAGCTCGGACAGCTGGGCCTCCAGGTCATGATCGCCCTTCAGGGCATCATTGCCCCCCAGCTGGGCCTCCACGTCACCACCGCCCTCCAGGCTATCATTACCCAACCAAGTTGGGACTCTGGGTCGTCAAACCGCCCTAACGCATAGACAATTCCTGATAAAGCCAGCGAGGCGAAGCCCAAACGAACGGCCCTCGGCCACCTAGGCATCATTACCCAACCAAGTTAGGACTCTGGGTCGCCTACTACCTAAGATGCATAGACAGCTCCTGATCAAGCTAGCGAGGCAAAGCCCAAGCGAACGGCCCCCGGCCACCTAGTTGGGCCTCCTAGGCATCATTACCCAACCAAGTTGGGGCATCACATCATCACCCCCAGGCAAATATGTTGCCTCCAAAGCCCTATAAATAGGACTCAGGTGCGCATTCTAAACGATCAAATTTCTTCTTAACCTAAAAAGGGAACGCTCGTCCCCTACATACATCTTATCTCACTCTGACTAAAGCTTCGGAGTATCCTCGGAGGCAACCCCTCCAGCGACCCCATAGCTCACTTTTCTTTCCCTGTGCAGATATATCTGAGGCCCGGCCTCTAGCTCAGCAAAACACATTTTTTGCATCAACAGTTTCTAAACGAGGATGGGAGGAAATCCCGAGGAACGAGTCTACTTCAGCTGAATTCATCATTGATGAAGTTTTAGCATTGAAACCAGGAGAGATTCGAATCGGGTTGGATTTTAGTCCAACAACTGGAACATTTGCTGCTATCATGAGGGAGAAGTATGCAACCGTTGCGTCAGCTTCCTTGAACTTAGGGGCACCTTTTAATGAGGTGATTGCACTAAGAGGACTCCTGCCTCTCTATGTATCAATTGGCTCTAGATTGCCATTTTTGGACTACACACTTGATATTGTCCATTTGACGTTGTTCTTGGATGGATGGATTGGGATACAACTGCTGCAGTTTGTTCTGTTTGATTGGTATCGTGTCCTTCGACCCAAAGGGATACTCTGGGTGGATCGATTCTTTTGAAAGAAGGATGACATGAAGCTGTATTTGGATGAGTTTACCAGGCTAGGCTACCGAAAGCTGCTATGGAAGGTAGTACCAAAGACTGATAAGCTTGAGGATGAGTTTTTCTTCTCGGCTGTTCTAGAATAGCCAATTAGAGCTTAGATTCACCAGGTTGAGTAAGTTTTGCAATATTTATGGTACTTGTTTCTCCGTAAGAATTGATTCAGTGATAATTATGGAACTGGTTTATCTGTAAGAATTGAACTTCAAAACCAGTTCAAATTGCCCAGATCAAAATATTCTGTATATTCTCGTTTCTTCAGAATATTGTGAGGGATCTCCAGAATATATAACCAGACTACCAGAGAGAGAGAAAGAGAGGTCATTTCTTCAATATTGAATCTTTCATGTAGTATATCAAACTTTAAATCTTAAAGCTGAACAGGGAAAAATAAAAAAAAACCCTGAATAAAATTGCAAATTTTTTTATAAGTAAAATGAAATCGCAAAATTAGTGTGCCTAGCATTAAAATTCCTTGCTCTAAGGATACAATTTATATGGCAAGTGAAAAGAATGATACACTTGCTAATTGTTATACCTAATTTATTTCATCTTTATCCTAGAAAAAGAAAACTAAATTATAGCTTTAAAGAATTTTAGCCAGATCAATAAGGACTAATCCAGATTCAATAGCAATGAGGTCAGCTCCTCAAATGAGAGAAACAAAAATAACGACTGCAGCAAAGGTAGATTGCTTCTGGATCTGGAGAATGAGAAAATCATCCTTTTGCATATCTAGCAAAGCAGTCTTCAAAAATATGTTGCATCCCTGTCAGTTGTAGAACACAACCTCTACCATTCATGCAGCTGGTGCAGTAATCTAATGACATCTATTCATCTTTTGAACACAAACGCTCTGAGGAAAAAAAAGCAAAAGATTTTGTGTGAGCTTAACATATGCTAAAAAAGACAACCACAGAAGAAATGAGGAAAATCAGGGAACTCAAATAACTTTCACATTAGTGGTCTAGAGCAAGCAGCTTCTTTTTTTATAAGGATTCCAGTAGTTTAGGAATTGTTCCTCCCCTGTACAGTGTTCTATCAGCAGAGTGCTACAAGTCCATCACGTACAAAATATACGCATTTTATTTTTATTTGTTAATGTAAAATTTAAACAATTATTACTTATTCAAGACAATCTAATTATTGCTTAATGCTTTTCATATATCAGAGGAGATATCAATGTGCTATTGATGACAGTAAACCAGCGGGAGTAATATTTTATACAATATTATAACCAAAGAGCCATAATAAAACAGTGGATACATTAGAAGGGGACATAGATGTCTAATGGTAATCTAACAATTCAGAAATTAGCAAATTAAATGCTCCCAGGTTCCAACACCAGAGCCATATAGATGGTGGCTCATGAGAAAATTAACCAAGTAATAAAATCAATAATAACACGGGATGTAATTAGCTACTTACAGCCTACCTTGCAGGTTCAAGCATCAAAATCCACAAAATTAAAGGACATTCTTTATAGTGTTCATGTCATTATACATAAAACAATAAATGACATTCCAAAACTATGGTATAAAGAAGAAAGAGTCCATACTCAAATATTCATAGGTTAATATCATTGAGGTTCCCCATGCTGACATGTTGAAAAATCTTGGACCCAACCCTCTGTAAAATCCTTTCCAACCATCATCTGAAATCAGATTTTTAACAACTTGCCTTGCAGAGGGTCTCTTTTCATGTTCCATGACCTGAAGTACAGAAACAGCTTGACATGAGAAATTAAAAATATAAATAAATTCTAGGATGAAACTTGTCAAGGCAGCAGAGTACAATATGTATTACAAATAGAAAATTATACACGAAAAAAGCAAGTACTGATTCCAGCTTTCATTGAAGAAAATACTTCTCACAACCTGCATCTTAAGCAATCTAACAACAGAATCCACAGAATAATTTCTAGCTGGTATTTTCTCTCTTATTGGGTGCTAGTTAGGTCTCAGTGAATTTTGATGATGTCAATGAAGGAGAGCATTTTGTTTATTTTGATTTTGACTGTTGGGTATTTTTGAATGATGCTTTTTATCTTCCATTATTCGATCTCATGATTTGTGTCCTCCAAACTGTACATTTTTTTCATCTGATTTAGAAAACCTTGTTCCAGGTGATGCTGCATAACATAGAACATGCATTTCCCAGAGAGAAATAGAAGAGAAAGTAAAAAAGTTTATGGGGGAAAAGAGGTCAGAGGAGAACCAAAGCTAGAGTCGAACCAATTATAGATATATTAAGGAAACTTTAATTAAAATGGCTCAGAATATGCGAAAAAGACAAATGCAATAGTCCACCAAAATGATTTGACTCCAGTTGAGGGTGCACAAAGGACAAGAAGAAAGCAAGCGACAAAGGAAAGTAACAGGAGAAAAGATTGCAAAAATTAACCATAAATTATGGCCATAGATAGAGATGAATGGTAGAAAAGGGTACGCAGGACCAACACAAACAGTTGAATTTGAGGATTCAATATGTTCAGTCAAGAGTCTCTGAAGTTATAACATTCACCTAATACTTCAACTTATTGGCCGATATTTGATTTCTTGCCAATATCTCTGCTATTATCTTAATTAAGAAATATTTGAATTCGTGCTAATATCTCTGATATTATTTCAAGTTCAGAGCAGGATTAAGGTCAAAGTATGAATCCATGCTTTTGAGAACAAGGCAAGCCCGTGTCTTTCATTGTTTTCTTATCCAACCATCTTGATACTTATTTTTTTAGAAATCACTATCTTGATAATTCAATTTAGTCTGAATTTAGAAAGGAGAACAGAAGGTCAGAGTTTAACAGTAGGGCTGCTTATTCCTTTCTATTTTAATCTTGAAAATTATGTAATAATACTTCATCACCTTTTATATATATATATAGAGCTTGTAGAGTTTCTTTCAAATAGATAATTTTGTATTCAGGTTGTACCCCTTCGGTGCCTTCCTCTATATATATATAGAGGAAGGCACCGAAGGGGTACAACCTGAATACAAAATTATCTATTTGAAAGAAACTCTACAAGCTCTTTCTCATTCACAAAAAGTTTATCCCCAAACCAAAATCTTAAAGTATTAAACCAACTATCCCCAATTGCCTCGAAAGGCCTTTCGTCATTCCAAAAGACCCTCCTATTTCTCTCATTCCACACAAGCCAAAAAATAGGAAGGGAGATTAACGATAGATCCTTTTTCAACTCTTTAGGGTCTCGCAAACCATTCCAAACCCAATGATCATCTTTAACAGAGCCGGCAACCACCCAAGAAATACCCACCATGCAAAAAGCTATTTTCCAAAGGCTTCTAAATACTTCATCACCCTTACATCTTACCAGATGGAGGATTAACTCTTGTCTACAATAGACAAGGAGGCTGCCATGCCAACCTGCATAAAGTATGTTGGAGGTTTGCATTCCCTATATACCATTTACTATTAAATAAATTTAAATTAACAACACTCCCTTTCTTTTTGGCTCCGTCCTAGTAAGCTACCATCAATTAACATCAATGCAGTAAAAAAATAAGAAAATAAAGGTAGTCCAATATATACTAGATCGTATGGATACCTGTAAGCGAGTTTTAACAGTGTCCAATGGGATTGTGATCATAGATGCTGTTGCACCAGCAATAATTCCTCCAGAAGCTTGAACTGACATTATTGTCAACTGACTAGGAGCAGCTTCCTTACTGTCAGGACCATGGCCTAAGAGCCTGCCAAAAACAATCAGAAGTTGTATTAATGAAAAATTAGCTGGGCAACAAATGGATAAGCCAAATTATTAGAAATGAAAATTTGGTGCATCAAAGTTCATTGCCCCAATTATCATATAGTCTATCCTGATAACCTGCAGTAGTCTCAAGCAGCCTGTTATGTTATCTAAGTCACATGATTCAAAGATATTATAGTTCTGACCTCCCAATTTCCTCCTTCCAGAGACCATTATTAGCATTGTAATTCAGAATGTGCCATTGTATTTGGCAGGCCCTCACAAAAGGCGTGGATAAAATGACTATCAAAAACTGAAAAACATTTCCAAAAACAATTCCTTTGATTTATCCAGTAAATGAACTATCCAACCCAAAATCTAAAGGCACATCGTGACAACATCCACTTATAAGATAGAGAATTAACTAATCAAAGCAAGATCAATTATTGGGACGGGTCCTATTCTAGTTGAGCAGTTTAAACATATATAACAATTAATTTAAAACACCAATCCATGTCCAACCTCCAGACGACGCGCTGGCTTGAACCATAACTTGCCCACCATACAGCACTTGATGGGGAATAAGTCATAACAGATAGACCAAACCCTCTGTATAATCCCCGGGTGCCATCAGACTTTAAAATCTTACGAGCAACATCCAGACCCCCACTATACCTTGCATGGCCTGAGTATCCTTGTACCATCAACTTTTGGCTCACCTGAAACAGAATTAGTAAAGAGGACTTCAGCAACCCCATTTTTTTCTGTGTGCGCGGGAGAGAGAGAAGGGAGTTGCTTAATCTTTCCATAAGCCTAACCCACAGGTTAAATTCAACTTTCGATGTGGACAATCCTTGTCAACCAGGATCACATTACAACATGGAAAAGCTTCTACACATTAAATATTATTAAAAAGACAAAAATATATACAGAAAATCACATTCTAATGGTTTTTAAATTACATAAAACCAGAAAGAGGCACGGGATAGCACGGATGGGTACACAACTGCACATACTCACCAAGGAGACAGGCACAAAGTTGTGACCCTAAACACTATAATTATATCATACCAAGGTAGTGGGTAATAAAATGTCGACATGAGAACATCAACTACATACCACATCAATTGGGACAAACACTGCATGAGAAAAAAGTGATGCTGTCATACCAGCAATTCCATTTGCTACGGCTGCCTGTATAGGTTCACATAATTTAAATGGGTCAACCATCTTGAAAGCAGCTATTTTTGTGGTCTCTAAAGCGGTAAGAAATATGATCCTTGTAGGAATTGCACCTGTGATGACTGTACCAAAACCTCTGTACAGACCAGGAATCCCGTCAGTTCTCAGTATGCCTCTAACAACAGAAAATGCATTTTTCTCGGCAATGCCCTTCCAAGCAACCTGAAGCCTGGTTTTTACAACAGACACAGGGTACAATGCTACTGTAACCCCTGTAAAGAGGCCAGCTCCCACAACATAAAACTTAGTTTTATCAAGCCTGCACAAATGGGTGAAATAATGAACATTAACAAATTAGACATTTAGAAGACACAGTAAATCAGAAAATAGAAGTCAAAGACATGAGAGTTCAAGATACTGTATCATAAGCTTCACACAGACCACAATTCCTGAAGCCAAAGGAATAGAAAGCCTAAATGACCACATACTTGGGGAGAGTCGAAGAACCACAATCCAAATTCCAGCAAGGAGAGAATAGAGATTACTAAGTCAACCTAGACAAACGATTCGCTTTACAAGCTCCAGTGCAATAAAAGTGTATCTGCTTCAGTGCAAACTAAGTTAACGCAGAAATACGAGTTTCAATTTCCCATTTTCCCTTATCTTCCCCTCATTTTCCCAGCAACCAAATAAACACGAGACGATCCCCAATCAAAACAATTTAACATATAACATAATCATGATTGATCACTAATTAATGAAACTAAAACAAAACTAAAGCACAGAAATGAATTAAAATTTGATAAATACGTACTTGTCCCAGTTAATCTTGGTCTGCCCAAACGATTGAACTCGTGAACTATATGCATCCATGACTGCGCGAATCGGTACCGAGTCGAAACAAATCTCTCGAACGAGTCAAGAAAGCATTCTCTTCAGCAATCAAAACCAAAAGAGAGAGAAAAAATGAAAAGAATTTTTCAATTGATAAATGAGCAAGAAATGGAAAAGAACTACTCTTCTTCTTGCAGGTTTTGCTTTTTTCAGATTTCTTGGAGCGAAAAACAATTCTCTATATAAAAAAATAAAGAAAAATAATTTCATTTATTAAAAAAAAAGTTCATTTGTATTTTTATAGTATGAGTCTTTTTTTTGTTTCTTCCTTTTTTATACATTTCCGACAGTAGTCTTCTTCTGGTCAAGTTACATCCAAATTAGGTCATTTGGAGGCGAAATTGTACGGAAAAATTCTTATTTGTATCGGTATAAAACTCATCTTTATTTTAATTAAAAATTTAGTTAATAATTTTAAAATTTTTTATTAATAATATTTATATATATTCAATTAACATTATCAGTAAAAATTTTAAAAATTATCAATTAAGATTTCACTACCGTACAAAAATAACGTTTTGCATCCTATATAAATAAAAAAAATTTGGTTATTCAAGGCTTGTAAAATTATATTGTATTGTATTTACCATTTACCGATCATTAGTGATTGGGAGGGCATATAAGTCACTGAGGATGAGTATATTTTGTTATTGATGTTTTTTTTTGACAATTTTTTTTTGTTTTATTTTGGAAAAAATGGATAAGTACGCCGGCTACCACACATACTTTTCAGACAGTGATCCATACAACTTTTTATTTATACTTGGGAGGAAACATTAAAAGTGCATTTGGTTCTTAAAAATATGTTTTTTATTTTTCATTCTCATTTTAGCATTTTTTTCAACAATTTAAATATCCTTAACCTAATTTAAAAAGTTACATTTCGTTTTTCAACGTAATATTAAAAGTTTGAGAAATCACTTTTTCTGTTTTGTATTTTAAAAAATATATAAATTATTAAATATATATATATGAAAAATAAAAAATATTTTTAATACTAAATGTACGCAAAGCAATCAAATAACTTTTTTTGGAATTTGACCTTTGACGATGTTTGAATAGATTTAATCAAACTTAAATTAATTTACTTAAGATTAATTTTAAAAAATTATTTTATCAAATTTAAGAGTTTGCAAGTTTTATTGTTTGGCCGATCATCGAGTAACACTTTGACAAGGAATGTTGTTGAATCAAATGAGTTTGTCCCAGCGTTGTCTATTTCTCTACAACCCAATCAAATTAATATATATATATATATATATATATATATATAATGTATATTATTTTATATTATTCTATATATTTATTTTTTTACTTATTTATATTTAATGTATTATAATACATTATTATATGTCTAGCTATACTGCTATACATCGTTTAATGTATATTTGTAGCAATATAATATTTAATGAATTTTAGTTTTATGTATCCTTTACACTCAATATTATATTATTTTTATAATTAACCATTTATTAAATGTATTATATTTTATCTAGTTACACAATATTTATTTTATTTATTAATACTATATGTTCATTGATTATAAATTTTTATTTATTACTATTATACTTATTGCTATATAGCTTGTGTATTATTGAATTTATTTATTACTATCAATGGAGTCCACAACATGTGCTACAGAGGTAAGATGTGTGGAGACAGTAGCAAGGTTTTGGTTGGTATAATTATTTTATTAGTGGACTTCCTAAGCTTTTTGCTGAGAAAGTTAGACAACGGATTAGAGACCTCAATAATGGATCTCTCCTTTATGATGATCACTCTTATGGAGAAATCATAAGTTTCATCAACCATGAAGGCCTTGCCCTATGCAATGATCTTAAACTCAAATCCAAAATGAAATCTGAACTTCATCAAAGCAAAAAAGAGTTAGGATCTTTTTGCGCTCAATATGGATTTGAAAACATTAGAGCCTCTTCAGCCATTAAGTAAAAGAAAGCTAAATCCATTAAGAAACAAACTTATAAAAAGCCTTTTAGGCCCAATAGGTTTAATAAACCCAATAAACTTGATACTTTTACTAATTCCGAAAAGAAAAAAGCCAAAAAACCACAAGCCCATAGTTCCACCCAAAACTCTTCCAAAACCTGCTTTAAATGTGGACGTCTTGGTCATTGGGCCAAGAACTGTAAAGTTAAGCAAAAGATTAATGAATTAGAAATAGATGACTCTTTAAAGCAACAGTTATTAAAAGTCATGATTATTGATTCACAATCAGAAGAAGATTCTTCTTCTTCTGACAATGATGATGTCATATATACCATGCAAGAAACTTCCAATTCAGAATCATCAGACGAATCACAATCTTGTGATGGTAATGAAGGACTTTGTAATTGTAAGACTATTAATATGATTTCCTCTAAAAAAGAATTCCTGTTAAACATCATAGACAAAATAGATGATCCCATCACCAAAAAGGATTATTTAGTAAAATTAAAAGACATTGTTTGTGAAGAAAAAAGATTAAAGGATCCTGAGCCCTTTAATCTAACCAAGATTTTAAAACAAAAATTTAGTAAACCCAAAATTGCTAGCATCCAAGATCTTCAAATGGAAGTCAATAATCTAAAAGATCAGATTAAGACTATCCAACAAGAAACTAAATATATTAAATTCAGAATGATTAATCTTGAGATTAATAATCTCAAAGATTTTATCCTATCTCCCACTCAAAATAAAGGAAAATCTATTGTCACTAGCACAGTGCATAATTCAGACAATGAGGAAGAATTAAAACCTACTACAAACTTCATTAGTTTAATAAAACGCATAAATTATCAGAAATGGTATATTAGAGTTTCTATTGTCATTAATGAAGAATATCATATTAACACAACAGCCCTTGTTGACTCTGGTGCTGACCAGAATTGCCTCAAGGAAGGGCTCGTTCCCACCAAATATTACGAAAAAACCATTGAGCGGTTAAATACTGCTAGCGGTTCAAAATTAAATGTAGAATACAAAATCAGTGATTCTTATCTATATATACTTTTTGGTGATTTCTGGATAATAGATGGATAAAAAGGTTTTCCTGGTTTTCCCTCCCCGAGGATTTTGGAAGGAAGATTATCTATTTTATTATCAATGGAGTCCACAGCATGTGCTACAGAGGTAAGATGTGTGGAGATGGTAGCAAGGTTTTGGTTGGTATAATTATTTTGATCATAAAGGTGAATAATATCAGAACACTTAGTAGGTCTGTCAGGGTTATCAGTGTGACTGGTAAATACTTTAAATGGTGCTGTTGGGATTTCTTCCTTAAACTGGGGAAGTTTAAGTTTTAATTTGGCTAAGGGAGGATGAATAGAATATGAAACTTGATTGGATGAAGAGGTCCATTTTTTATCTAAGTTGTTAATAACGTCTATTTGTTTGCCTATGTCTAAATCAGGATGATATTTAGCAAAAAGGTTATAAATTTTATTATTGAAAGTATAAATTTCAAAATAATCAAAGAATAATATATCGCACTGAATTTCATTCATGTGTGAATAATATTCTTCACAAATCTTAGATTGTTCTTGTTCAGAAAAGGTATTGGAAAACCAAATTGATTTTTTTCTATTTGCTTTTGACAAAAAGTCTTTTCTTAATAAATCTTTATTTATTGTATAGTTGGAATTCATGATAACATTTAAATCATACATGTCTAATTTAGTGGGGGAAGGTTCTTCATCTTTGTTGAGTGTTTTAGAGGTTTCTCCTGGGTCAAAGGCTGCTCTAAAGGAATCAGTTTCATAAAATCCTTTTGGAATAGTTGGATTAAAATCTACTCCTAATAGATTTTTGGAATCTAGGCTAAGCCTAGGTGGTAATATCTGAGGATCATCATATAAAGGAGTTCTAATTCTATTAGAGACTGAATGTCTTGATGCAGATATTGAGGAAGGATTATCATAGTTGAATCTAATAATAACACTTCCATCATTAAACTCACTAATCTGGGATACATTTGAATTAGTTATTTCTTTGGGAGGGCATAAGGACTCAAATTTCCAATTTTCAGGAATAGTGATATGATTCCATTTTAATAATTTAGGGGTAATAGTATTGGCATGGAAGGTGTTGGCTTCTAAGAGGAGGGTCTCTCCTGGTTTGGTCTGTAATAAAGCTTTAAGGTTAATTTTAGTAGTCATAACTTTATATATTATATTCAGATTTCTAGTTCCTGTCTTAATATCTAATCCTTTTATCTATATATCTAAAGTGAGAGTATCTATTAGATTTGGATCATACAAATCAATAGAGAAATTGGGATAACAGTTAAAATAAACAGGATCATTATGAATATTAGAAGCTACTAAAGATAATAAAGAATTTTGAAAGTTTAAATGTCTAGCATCTTTAAGCATCATTAATACAGGAGTATCAATCCCTAAACGGTGTAATGGTTTTATTGCTATTTGGACTAATCCTAAATGAAGATATTAAAAACCTTCTTGTCTATGCTTTTTCATAGCAGGTAAGGATAATAACTTAATACTTTCATTTTCTCTGGTAATACTATAAGTTTGCTCTGTTGTTTTAGTGGAGTAATCTGATCTAAAGTCAAAACTACTTACTTGGTAAATCTTATTGATCTTTCGACTGGGTATATGCCAGTTAAGAAGATCTTGTTCTATTTTGGCTATATTAATCTCTTGACTATTGACGACATAGTTTGGATCTTGATGATCATCAGTGGGATGATCATGGGTTCTTGGAGGAGAAGAGGCATTGGATCTTGACATGGATGGTGAGTCATCACCCTGTCGATGTCTCCTAAAGAGTCTGTCCATACAAAATGGTTTGAAGATATAGCAAAGAAGACTAGTGTTAAAAAAAGTGGATAGTGCCTACCGGGACCACCAACCGGGACCACCACACAACGGGCTGACCAACAGACTTACAAAGGGCTGACCAACGGCCTTACCAACACTCAGACACAAGAGTAACAGGAGTCTTGAAAGCAATATAATCAAAACAATAAGATGAACAGAATCACAAAAGAAACAACAACATGGCTTTGATACCAATTTAAACAGGATCAAATATTTTCAATTTAAAACAGTTAATAAACAAGGAGTATGGAAATAAACAGATATTTTATATTATGTGATTTTAAAATACAAAGAGTTGCTTACAGTGCTTGTGAAAAGTTCACTTGTTTTTCTTTACAGGATGCACTTAAACTTCTCGCTTAAAATTTTTCACTCATGCAAAGCTCGATTACAAATGTAATTTACATTCAGATTTATAGAGAAATATTGACGGACTTGAAAGAGAGTGAAGTCCGGGATAGCTTGTCTTCATGTGCAGGCTGAGAATCTTGCTATTTACTTTACTTGAGTATATCTTGCTTTTATGCTTATCAGAGTACTATTTTTGTCTTCTTGTATCGGCTGGAAATCTTGCTGTTTACTTTTCTTGAGTGCATCATACTGTGTTTGTCTTCTTGTGTAGGCTGGAGATGCTTTTGGCAAGCATTTTTATCTTGTGTCATAATCAAAATCTTCATAAGGAACTTGGGCCCAATAGTTGGGTGGTGTATTGGGATTGATTGAGAGTGATTGAGTGCTATCTTCATCACTGTCTGATATTTGAGATAATTCTTCAAGTAATTTCTTTTTCCTTTCTTTTTTTGAAATATTTGAAGAGGTCGCCATTGATTCTTTGTTTAGGTGGAGAGGATTATTTTGAAGCCAACTCTTTACAAGGTTGACATCAGAATAAGAACAGTCATATTTTGCCCACCATTTAATTTTGAAAATTCTTCTTATGGAATTGTATCCATAACTAGATGCAGTAATAATGTAATCCCAAGCCAGTATCCAGGGTATAGCAAAAAGAGATATAAATAATAATTCATGGAGGTAGGGTTTATTACTGGAAATGTGTTGTTTGAAATAAGTGAGTGAGCCTTGTATTTTAGAAGGGAAAAAAGATGGGCTGATACCGAAAAATGCACACCAATCAAAGAACCACATGGGAAATTCGAATTTGCATTTTTTGTCAAAAAAGATAAACCATGAATGAGTTTTTTGTTTGATAAAAAACATATTGAACCAGGCTCTTTGGTAATCATGATAATTATAGGTTGGAGGGTTGAAAGATATAGAAAAGGGATTAGGTTTGAAATGGGCGTGGATTTTGTCTGGATTGATAATTTTTAGGATTTTGCATTTGGAGTAAAGGATTCTGTTATGGTCCAGGAGATCATGGGTGTGAGTAATTTCAGTAGATTTGGTATCCACTAAAATTGATTCATAATATTTCTGGGTTTTCCTTATATCTTCAGGAATAAAGTGAAAACCTGTTGGGAAAACTTAGTTAGTATATAAATATTGAATAATAGGATTATTATCATTTTTATTTTCTGGAATAGGCATGCTGGTACATCGAATTTATTCTTGAATGGATTTTTCTTGGTATTGGGTAGGTGGTATCTTGGGTTATGAGAATAAGGATAATATTTGGGAATATGATGGTGGTGATAATTCAGGAAATTCTTCTAATGGTGCAAATCTGTTTGGCCTTAGTGGAGTTCTTGGGATTGATGGAGATAAAGAAGGTCTTAGAAAAGGTATTGAAGAATAATAATCAGAAGGATCTTGGGGTTTTGGAGATGAAGGTGGGTTAACCTTCTGTTTTCCCTTTCGGGATGTCGAACTCATGCTTCTGAGAATCCTGCAAAAATTCCCGAGTAAGGAAGTCAGGCAGGGAATTATTTTCTCCTTTGATGTATTCGATGGTGAAATCAAAGGCACTCAAAATGGCTTGCCATCTTGCAAAAATTTGTTTTGAAACTAAATTTTGAACATCTTTTTGTAAAATTTATTTTGCAGATTTGCAATCAATACGTAATAAAAACGTTTTACTGTGTAAATCATCTTGAAATTTTGATATGCATAAAACAATTGATAAAATTTCTTTTTAAATAGTTTAGTAATTTTTTTGTGCTCCAAGTCAGATACCGGAATGATAACGGACAATTTGCTCATTGAATTTTTCTGGAAGAATCTATTTAAGTATACCACCATATCCTGTATTGGAGGCATCAGTCTCAACAATTATTTGAGCTGAATGAGATAAGATACCTACACATGGAAGACTAAAAACTTTTGTTTTGATAAGTCTGACTACTTCAGTGTGTTGTGGGGACCATGGTTCTGGATTTTTGCGAAGTCTTTTATATAAAGGTTCTCAAATTTGTCTCATATGAGGGAAATAATCTGCTATGTAATTTAAGCATCCTAAGAATCTTTGGAGTTGGGTTTTATCCTTGATTTCATCAAGAAATTTATTGGCAAATTCTGTAGATCTATCTATTGGTTTAATAGTTCCTTTGAAAATCAGATGTCCTAAGAATCTGACCTTTGTCTGAAATAATTTCATTTTGGTTTCTGATAGTATGAAACCATTAGTTTTGATAATTTGGAAAAAAGTCTTGAGATGCTTAAAGTGTTGTTTTATTGATTTTGAAAATACCAAGATATCATCAATATATGTTATACTGAAATTAGAATAGTCATTAAAGATATCATTAATGATATTTTGAAATTCAAAATGAGCATTCTTGAGCCCGAATGGCATTACGTTCCATTCGTAATGGCCAAAAGGGACATTAAAAGCAGTTTTGTATTTATCATTTTCACTTATTTGAATTTGCCAAAATCCTGATTTTAAATCAAATTTGGAAAATATAATAGAATCATAGAGTCTATTGAGGAGATCTTTCTTATTAGGAATAGGATATCTAATCCATTGTAAAACTTTATTAAGGGACTTATAATTGATGACTAATCGGGGAGCTTCTCTTTCTAATTCTGTCTGTTTTTGGACATAAAAGGCTAAGCAACTCCAAGGGGATTTACTTGGTCTAATTAATTTTTTGTCTAAAAGATTCTTTATTTCTTCTTGGTAATATTTTAATAGCTCTTGATTCATTTGAATAGGTCTAGATTTTGAAAGGATATCTTTTTCATTAAAGTTTGGTTCATATGGTAAAGAAACTATATGTTTTTTCCTTTCCCAAAAAGCATTTGGGATATTGGTACATATTTCTATTTTGAAGATTTTCTCTAAGTCCTTTATTTGGGATTGGACCTGAGGGTCTCTTAGCTATCGTTCTATTTTCTGATAATGAATTTCTTCTTTTAAAAAGTTAATATGGGCTTGTTTGTTTTGAATTAAATTTATCTGTCGGTGAAGGCTATTGGTTTGTAATAGATTTAAATCTCTAGTATCTATAGGTTGTAAGAAGGGGAAAAATAGTTTTTGACCTAATAAATGGGTTTCTATTCCAATATGACTAACTGTAAAGGGATAAATCTGGTTAGGAAAGGTGTTCCTAAAATGATATTCTGATGAATATTTTTTACTAATACAAAATGAGTTTTTAAGCAGTATCCTTCATTACATAGATAAGAATCACTGATTTTGTATTCTACGTTTAATTTCGAACCACTAGCAGTATTTAACCGCTCAATGGTTTTTTCGTAATATTTGGTGGGAATGAGCCCTTCCTTGAGGCAATTCTGGTCAGCACCAGAGTCAACAAGGGCTGTTGTGTTAATATGATATTCTTCATTAATGACAATAGAAACTCTAATATACCATTTCTGATAATTTATGCGTTCTATTAAACTAATGAAGTTTGTATTAGGTTTTAATACTTCCTCATTGTCTGAATTATGCACTATGCTAGTGACAATAGATTTTTCTTTATTATGAGTAGGAGATAGGATAGAATGTTTGAGATTATTAATCTCCAGATTAATCATTCTGGCTTTAATATCTGTAGTTTCTTATTGGATAGTCTTAATCTGATCTTTCAGATTATTGACTTCCATTTGAAGATCTTGGATGCTAGCAATTTTGGGTTTAGTAAATTTTTATTCTAAAATCTTGGTTAGATTAAAGGGCTTAGGATCCTTTAATCTTTTTTATTCACAAACAATGCCTTTTAATTTTACTAAATAATCCTTTTTGGTGATGGGATCATCCATTTTGTCTATGATGTCTAACAGGAATTCTTTTTGAGAGGAAATCATATTAATAGTCTTACAATTACAAAGTCCTTCCCTACAATCACAAGATTGTGATTCGTCTGATGATTCTGAATTGGAAGTTTCTTGCATGGTATATATGACATCATCATTATCAGAGGAAGAAGAATATTCTTCTGATTGTGAATCAATAATCATGACTTTTAATAAGTGTTGCTTTAAAGAGTCATCTATTTCTAATTCATTAATCTTTTGCTTAACTTTATAGTTCTTGGCCCAATGACCAAGACGTCCACATTTAAAACAGGCTTTGGAAGAGTTTTGGGTGGAACTATGGGCTTGTGGTTTTTTGGCTTTTTCCTTTTTAGAATTAGTAAAAGTATCAGGTTTATTAGGTTTATTAAACCTATTGGGTCTAAAAAGCTTTTTATAAGTTTGTTTCCTAATGGATTTAGCTTTCTTTTTCTTAATGGCTGAAGGGGCTCTAATGTTTTCAAATCCATATTGCGCGCAAAAAGATCCTAACTCTTTTTTGCTTTGATGAAGTTCAGATTTCATTTTGGATTTGAGCTTAAGGTCATTGCATAGGGCAAGGCTTTCATGGTTGATGAAACTTATGATTTCTCCATAAGAGAGATCATCATAAGGGAGAGATCCATTATTGAGGTCTCTAATCCGTTGCTTAACTTTCTCAGCAAAAAGCTTAGGAAGTCCACTAATAAACTTTTCTTTCCAGTAAGCATTACTGGAGTCTTTCCTAATGAAGACTTTGGCAAGAAATACATCCTTGTACCATCTAAAATCTTGCATAGTAGGACAAGTTAAATTAATGAGGATTTCAGAAGGCCTGGCTATCCATCTGTCAGGGTCTCCTATAAAATGTTTAGTAATAGCATAAATCAAAGTTTCAAAAGCATTTTCTTGTTTAATCGAGAATAGTTTTATTTCCCCTATTTGAGGATCCAAAGAGGTTTGGGGAATATCCATGGTTGATTCTAGAACTTCTTGTCTGTGTTTTTCGGTGAGATAATTCATCCACCATCCTTTGAGGGTCCCAGTGAACCCTGCAATATTGGCTTTAGTAATTCCCTTATTGGTATTGGTGGGTTTGGTCCTAAGGGAAGCAGCAGCCATAGCCATTTCTTGGAGCATATCTAATATGTTATGCTCACTGGCCCCATCTAAGTTCCATTCATAGATAGAGTCGCAATCATACTTGCCTTGTACTGCAAGTTGTCTTTCTTCATATTGAAGATCAGGTGGAGTTGGATGAGGATAATAATTTCTAGTGATAGGAAGAGGAGCCTTGGGGGCTCTATAATGGATCCTATCTATTTCACCAGATTCCCTAATTTCACTAACTAAGTCTCTATCTACTTCATGAATAATTGCCTTTCCTTTTGAGCTGGATTCTTCATGTTCTTTTGTATTGGAAGTTTCTTGAATACTTAGCTTTTTAAGCCGTTCATTAATAGAGGCTAGGATATCATCATCTCCTAAAGTAATCATGTCCTTAGTGTCAATATGAGGGGTATAAATAGGTTGGGTGATTTTTGGTGGTTTCTGGATAATAGTCAAGAGATTAATATAGCCAAAATAGAACAAGATCTTCTTAACTGGCATATACCCAGTCAAAAGATCAATAGGATTTACCAACTAGGTAGTTTTGACTTTAGATCAGATTACTCCATTAAAACAACAGAGCAAACTTATAGTATTAGCAGAGAAAATGAAAGTATTAAGTTATTATCCTTACTTGCTATGAAAAAGCATAGACAATAAGGTTTTAAATATCTTCATTTAGGATTAGTCCAAATAGCAATAAAACCATTACACCGTTTAGGGATTGATACTCATGTATTAATGATGCTTAGAGATGCTAGACATTTAAACTTTCAAAATTCCTTATTATCTTTAGTAGCTTCCAATATTCATAATGGTCCTGTTTATTTTAACTATTATTCAAATTCCTCTATTGATTTGTATGATCCATGTTGATGCAGATATTAAGGAAGGATTATCAGAGTTGAATATGATAATAACACTTCCATCATTAAACTCACTAATCTGGGATACATTTGAATTAGCTATTTCTTTGGGAGGGCATAAGGATTCAAATTTCCAATTTTCAGGAATAGTGATCTGATTCCATTTTAATAATTTAGGGGTAATAGTATTGGCATGGAAGGTGTTGGCTTCTAAGAGGAGGGCCTCTCCTGGTTTGGTCTGTAATAAATCTTTAGGGTTAATTTTAGTAGTCATAACTTTATATATTATATTCAGATTTCTAGTTCATGTCTTAATATATAATCCTTTTAACTGTATATCTAAAGTGAGAGTATCTATTAGATTTGGATCATACAAATCAATAGAGAAATTGAGATAACAGTTAAAATAAACAGGATCATTATGAATATTGGAAGCTACTAAAAATAATAAGGAATTTTGAAAGTTTAAATGTCTAGCATCTCTAAGCATCATTAATATAGGAGTATCAATCCCTAAACGGTGTAATGGTTTTATTGCTATTTGGACTAATCCTAAATGAAGATATTTACAACCTTCTTGTCTATGCTTTTTCATAGCAGGTAAGGATAATAACTTAATACTTTCATTTTCTCTGGTAACACTATAAGTTTGCTCTGTTGTTTTAATGGAGTAATCTGATCTAAAGTCAAAACTACCTACTTGGTAAATCTTATTGATCTTTTGACTGGGTATATGCCAGTTAAGAAGATCTTGAAATTTTAACTGTTATCCCAATTTCTCTATTGATTTGTATGATCCAAATCTAATAGATACTCTCACTTTAGATATACAATTAAAAAGATTAGATATTAAGACATGAACTAGAAATCTGAATATAATATATAAAGTTATGACTACTAAAATTAACCCTAAAGCTTTATTACAGACCAAACCAGGAGAGACCCTCCTCTTAGAAGCCAACACCTTCCAATACTATTACCCCTAAATTATTAAAATGGAATCAGATCACTATTCCTGAAAATTGGAAATTTGAATCCTTATGCCCTCCCAAAGAAATAGCTAATTCAAATGTATCCCAGATTAGTGAGTTTAATGATGGAAGTGTTATTATCATATTCAACTCTGATAATCTTTCCTCAATATCTGCATCAAGACATTCAGTCTCTAATAGAATTAGAACTCCTTTATATGATGATCCTCAGATATTACCACCTAGGCTTAGCCTAGATTCCAAAAATCTATTAGAAGTAGATTTTAATCCAACTATTCGAAAAGGATTTTATGAAACTGATTCCTTTAGAAGAGCCTTTGACCCAGGAGAAACCTCTAAAACACTCAACAAAGATGAAGAACCTTCCCCCACTAAATCAGACATGTATGATTTAAATGTTATCATGAATTCCAACTATACAGTAAATAAAGATTTATTAAGAAAAGACTTTTTGTCAAAAGCAAATAGGAAAAAATCAATTTGGATTTCCAATACCTTTTATGAACAAGAACAATTTAAGATTCGTGAAGAATATTATTCACACATGAATTAAATTCAGTGCGATATATTATTCTTTGATTATTTTGAAATTTATACTTTCACTAATAAAATTTATAACCATTTTGCTAAAAATCATCCTGATTTAGACATAGGCAAACAAATAGACGTTATTAACAACTTAGATAAAAAATGGACCTCTTCATCCAATCAAGTTTCATCTTCTATTCATCCTCCTTTAGCCAAATTAAAACTTAAACTTCCCTAGTTTAAGGAAGAAATCCCAGTAGCACCATTTAAAGTATTTACCAGTAACACTGATAACCCTGACAGACCTGCTAAGTGTTCTGATATTATTTACCTTTATGATCAAAATAATTATATCAACCAAAACCTTGCTACCATCTCCACACATTTTACCTCTGTAGCACATGCTGTGGACTCCATTGATAATAAAATAGATAATCTTCCTTCCAAAATCCTCGGGGAGGGAAAACCAGGAAAACCTTTTTATCCATCTATTATCCAGAAACCACCAAAAATCACCCAACCTATTTATACCCCTCATATTGACACTAAGGACATGTTTACTTTAGGAGATGATGATATCCTAGCCTCTATTAATGAACGACTTAAAAAGCTAAGTATTCAAGAAACTTCAAACGCAAAAGAACTTGAAGAATCCAGCTCAAAAGGAAAGGCAATTATTCATGAAGTAGATAGAGACTTAGTTAGTGAAATTAGGGAATCTGGTGAAATAAATATGATCCATTATAGAGCCTCCAAGGCTCCCCTTCCTATCACCAGAAATTATTATCCTCGTCCAACTCCACCTGATCTTCAATATGAAGAAAGACAACTTGCAGTACAAGCCAAGTATAATTGCAACACTATCTATGAATGGAACCTAGATGGGGCCAGTGAGCATAACATATTAGATATGCTCCAAGAAATGGCTATGGCTGCTACTTCCCTTAGGACCAAACCCACCAATACCAATAAGGGAATTACTAAAGCCATTGTTGCAGGGTTCACTGGGACCCTCAAAGGATAGTGGATGAATTATCTCACCGAAGAACACAGACAAGAACTTCTAGAATCAACCATGGATATTCCCCAAACCTCTTTGGATTCTCAAACAGGGGAAATAAAACTATTCTCGATTAAACAAGAAAATGCTTTTGAAACTTTGATTTATGCTATTACTAAACATTTTATAGGAGACCCTGACAGATGGATAGCCAGGTCTTCTGAAATCCTAATTAATTTAACCTGTCCTACTATGCAAGATTTTAGATGGTATAAGGATGTATTTCTTGCCAAAGTCTTCATTAGGAAAGACTCCAGTAATGCTTACTGGAAAGAAAAGTTTATTAGTGGACTTCCTAAGCTTTTTGCTGAGAAAGTTAGGCAACGGATTAGAGACCTCAATAATGGATCTCTCCCTTATGATAATCTCTCTTATGGAGAAATCATAAGTTTCATCAACCATGAAGACCTTGCCTTATGTAAGGACTTTAAGCTCAAATCCAAAATGAAATCTGAACTTCATCAAAGCAAAAAAGAGTTAGGATCTTTTTGCGCTCAATATGGATTTGAAAACATTAGAGCCCCTTCAGCCATTAAGAAAAAGAAAGCTAAATCCATTAGGAAACAAACTTATAAAAAGCCTTTTAGGCCCAATAAGTTTAATAAACCCAATAAACCTGATACTTTTACTAATTCCAAAAAGAAAAAAGCCAAAAAAACCATAAGCCCATAGTTCTACCCAAAACTCTTCCAAAGCTTGCTTTAAATATGGACATCTTGGTCATTGGGCCAAGAACTGTAAAGTTAAGCAAAAGATTAATGAATTAGAAATAGATGACTCTTTAAAGCAACAGTTATTAAAAGTCATGATTATTGATTCACAATCAGAAAAAGATTCTTCTTCCTTTGACAATGATGATGTCATATATACCATGCAAGAAACTTCCAATTCAGAATCATCAGACGAATCACAATCTTGTGAGTGCAGGGAAGGACTTTGTAATTGTAAGACTATTAATATGATTTCCTCTCAAAAAGAATTCCTGTTAGACATCATAGACAAAATAGATGATCCTATCACCAAAAAGGATTATTTAGTAAAATTAAAAGACATTGTTTGTGAAGAAAAAAGATTAAAGGATCCTGAGCCCTTTAATCTAACCAAGATTTTAGAACAAAAATTTAGTAAACCCAAAAATTGCTAGCATCCAAGATCTTCAAATGGAAGTCAATAATCTGAAAGATCAGATTAAGACTATCCAACAAAAAACTACAGATATTAAAGCCAGAATGATCAATCTTGAGATTAATAATCTCAAAGATTTTATCCTATCTCCCACTCACAATTAAAGAAAAACTATTGTCACTAGCACAGTGCATAATTTAGACAATGAGGAAGAATTAAAACCTAATACAAACTTCATTAGTTTAATAGAATGCATAAATTATCAGAAATGGTATATTAGAGTTTCTATTGTCATTAATGAAGAATAGCATACTAACACAACAGCCCTTGTTGACTCTGGTGCTGACCAGAATTGCCTCAAAGAAGGGCTCATTCCCACCAAATATTACAAAAAAAACCGCTGAGCGGTTAAATACTGCTAGCGGTTCGAAATAAAATGTAGAATACAAAATCAGTGATTCTTATCTATGTAATGAAGGATACTGCTTAAGAACTCATTTTGTATTAGTCAAAAATATTCATCAGAATATCATTTTAGAAACACCTTTCCTAACCCAGATTTTTCCCTTTATAGTTAGTCATCTTGGAATATAAACCTATTTATTAGGTCAAAAACTATTTTTCCCCTTTTTACAACCTATAGATACTAGAGATTTAAATCTATTACAAACCAATAGTCTTCACCGACAGATAAATTTAATTCAAAACAAACAAGCCTATATTAACTTTTTAAAAGAAGAAATTCATTATCAGAAAATAGAACAACAGCTAAGAGACCCTCAGGTCCAATCCCAAATAAAGGACTTAGAAAAAATCTTTAAAAAAGAAATATGTGCCAATATCCCAAATGTTTTTTGAGAAAGGAAAAAACATATAGTTTCTTTACCATATGAACCAAACTTTAATGAAAAAGATATCTCTTCAAAATCTAGACCTATTCAAATGAATCAAGAGCTATTAAAATATTGCCAAGAAGAAATAAAGAATCTTTTAGACAAAAAATTAATTAGACCAAGTAAATCCCCTTGGAGTTACTCAGCCTTTTATGTCCAAAAACGGGCAGAATTAGAAAGATGAGCTCCCCGATTAGTTATCAATTATAAGCCACTTAATAAATTTTTACAATGGATTAGATATCCTATTCCTAATAAGAAAGATCTCCTCAATAGACTCTATGATTCTACTAAGTTTTCAAAATTTGATTTAAAATCAGGATTTTGGCAAATTCAAATAAGTGAAAAGGATAAATACAAAACTGCTTTTAATGTCCCTTTTGGGCATTATGAATGGAACATAATGCCCTTCGGACTCAAGAATGCTCCTTCTGAATTTCAGAATATCATTAATGATATCTTTAATGATTATTCTAATTTCAGTATAACATATATTGATGATATCTTGGTATTTTCAAAATCAATAGAACAACATTTTAAGCATCTCAAGACTTTTTTCCAAATTATCAAAACTAATGGTTTAGTACTATCAGAAACCAAAATGAAATTATTTCAGACAAAGGTCAGATTCTTAGGACATCTGATTTTCCAAGGAACTATTAAACTAATAGATAGATCTATAGAATTCGCCAATAAATTTCTTGATGAAATCAAGGATAAAACCCAACTCCAAAGATTCTTAGGATGCTTAAATTACATAGCAGATTATTTCCCTCATATGAGACAAATTTTCGAACCTTTATATAAAAGACTTCGCAAAAATCCAGAACCATGGTCCCCACAACACACTGAAGTAGTCAGACTTATCAAAAAAAAAGTTTTGAGTCTTCCATGTTTAGGTATCCTGTTTCCTTCAACTCAAATAATTTTTGAGACTGATGCCTCCAATACAAGATATGGTGGTATACTCAAACAGATTCTTCTAGAAAAATCCAATGAGCAAATTGTCTGTTATCATTCCGGTATCTGGCTTGGAGCCCAAAAAAATTACTCAACTATTAAAAAAGAAATTTTATCAATTGTTTTATGCATATCAAAATTTCAAGATGATTTATACAGTAAAACGTTTTTATTACGTATTGATTGCAAATCCGCAAAAGAAATTTTACAAAAAGATGTTCAAAATTTAGTTTCAAAACAAATTTTTGCAAGATGACAAGCCATTTTGAGCGCATTTGATTTCACCATCGAATACATCAAAGGAGAAAATAATTTCCTGCCTGACTTCCTTACTCGGGAATTTTTGCAGGATTCTCAGAAGCATGAGTTCGACATCCTGAAAGGGAAAACAGAAGGTTAACCCACCTTCATCTCCAAAACCCCAAGATCCTTCTGATTATTATTCTTCAATACCTTCTCCAAAACCTCCTTCATCTCCATCAATCCCAAGAACTCCACTAAGGCCAAACAGATTTGCACCATTAGAAGAATTTCCTAAATTATCACCACCATCATATTCCCAAATATTATCCTTATCCTCACAACCCAAGATACCACCTACCCAATACCAAGAAAAATCCATTCAAGAATACATTCGATTTACCAGCATGCCTATTCCAGAAAATGAAATGATAATAATCCTATTATTCAATATTTATATACTAACCAAGTTTTCCCTGCAGGTTTTCACTTTATTCATGAAGATATAAGGAAAACCCAGAAATATTATGAATTAATTTTAGTGGATACCAAATTTGCTGAAATTACTCACACCCATGATCCCCTGGACCATAACAGAATCCTTTACTCCAAATGCAAAATCCTAAAAATTATCAATCCAGACAAAATCCACGACCATTTCAAACCTATCCTCTTTTCTATAGCTTTCAACCCTCCAACCTATAATTATCATGATTACCAAAGAGCTTGGTTCAATATGTTTTTTATCAAACCAAAAACTCATTCATGGTTTATCTTTTTTGACAAAAAATGCAAATTCGAATTTCCCATGTGGTTCTTCGATTGGTGGGCATTTTTCGGTATCAGCCCATCTTTTTTCCCTTCTAAAATACAAGGCTCACTCACTTATTTCAAACAACACATTTCCAGTAATAAACCCTACCTCCATGAATTATTATTTATATCTCTTTTTGCTATACCCTGGATACTGGCTTGGGATTACATTATTACTGCATCTAGTTATGGATACAATTCCATAAGAAGAATTTTCAAAATTAAATGGTGGGCAAAATATGACTGTTCTTATTCTGATGTCAACCTTGTAAAGAGTTGGCTTCAAAATAATCCTCTCCACCTAAACAAAGAATCAATGGCGACCTCTTCAAATATTTCAAAAAAAGAAAGGAAAAAGAAATTACTTGAAGAATTATCTCAAATATCAGACAGTGATGAAGATAGCACTCAATCACCCTCAGCCAATCCCAATACACCACCCAACTATTGGGCCCAAGATCCTTATGAAGATTTTGATTATGACACAAGATAAAGATGCCTGCCAAAAGCATCTCTAGCCGACACAAGAAGACAAACACAGTATGACGCACTCAAGAAAAGTAAACAGCAAGATTTCCAGCCAACACAAGAAGACAAAAACAGTACTCTGACAAGCATAAAAGCAAGATATACTCAAGTAAAGTAAACCGCAAGATTCCCAGCCTGCACGTGAAGACAAGCTATCCCGGACTTCACTCTCTTTCAAGTCCGTCAATATTTCTCTATAAATCTGAATGTAAATTACATTTGTAATCAAGCTTTTCATGAGTGAAAAATTTTAAGCGAGAAGTTTAAGTGCATCCTGTAAAGAAAAACAAGCGAACTTTTCATAAGCATTGTAAGCAACTCTTTGTATTTTAAAATCATAATATATAAAATATTTGTTTATTTCCATACTCCGTGTTTTTTAACTGTTTTAAAATGAAAATATTTGATCCTGTTTAAATTTGTATCAGACCCATGTTGTTGTTTCTTTTGTGATTATGTTCTTCTTCTTGTTTTGATTATATTGCTTTCAAGACTCCTGTTACTCTTGTGTCTGAGTGTTGGTAAGGCCGTTGGTCAGCCCTTTGTAAGTTCGTTGGTCAGCCCGTTGTGTGGTGGTCCCGGTTGGTGGTCTCAGCAGACACTATTCACTTTTTTTAACACTAGTCTTCTTTGCTATATCTTCAAACCATTTTGTATGGACAGACTCTTTAGGAGATGTCGACAGGGTGATGACTCATCATCCATGTCAGGATCCAATACCTCTTCTCCTCCAAGAACCCATGATCATCCCACTGATGATCATCAAGATCCAAACTATGTCATCAATAGTCAAGAGATTAATATAGCCAAAATAGAACAAGATCTTCTTAACTGGCATATACCTAGTCAAAAGATCAATAGGATTTACCAAGTAGGTAGTTTTGACTTTAGATCATATTACTCCATTAAAACAACAGAGCAAACTTATAGTATTAGCAGAGAAAATGAAAGTATTAAGTTATTATCCTTACTTGCTATGAAAAAGCATAGACAATAAGGTTTTAAATATCTTCATTTAGGATTAGTCCAAATAGCAATAAAACCATTACATCATTTAGGGATTGATACTCCTGTATTAATGATGCTTAGCGATGCTAGACATTTGTATTATCAATGGAGTCCACAGCATGTGCTACAGAGGTAAGATGTGTGGAGATTGTAGCAAGGTTTTGGTTGGTATAATTATTTTGATCATAAAGGTGAATAATATCAGAAAACTTAGCAGGTCTGTCAAGGTTATCAGTGTTACTGGTAAATACTTTAAATGGTGCTTCTGGTATTTCTTCCTTAAACTGGGGAAGTTTAAGTTTTAATTTGGCTAAGGGAGGATGAATAGAAGATGAAACTTGATTGGATGAAGAGGTCCATTTTTTTATCTAAGTTGTTAATAACGTCTATTTGTTTGCCTATGTCTAAATCAGGATGATTTTTAGCAAAAGGGTTATAAATTTTATTATTGAAAGTACAAATTTCAAAATAATCAAAGAATAATATATCGCACTGAATTTCATTCATGTGTGAATAATATTCTTCACGAATCTTAGATTGTTCTTGTTTAGAAAAGGTATTGGAAAACCAAATTGATTTTTTCCTATTTGATTTTGACAAAAAGTCTTTTCTTAATAAATCTTTATTTATTGTATAGTTGAAATTCATGATAACATTTAAATCATACATGTCTTATTTAGTGGGGGAAGGTTCTTCATCTTTGTTGAGTGTTTTAGAGGTTTCTCCCGGGTCAAAGGCTGTTATAAAAGAATCAGTTTCATAAAATCCTTTTGGAATAGTTGGATTAAAATCTACTCCTAATAGATTTTTGGAATCTAGGCTAAGCCTAGGTGGTAATATCTGAGGATCATCATATAAAGGAGTTCTAAT
Source organism: Bretschneidera sinensis (assembly GCA_023935145.1). NCBI lineage: Eukaryota > Viridiplantae > Streptophyta > Magnoliopsida > Brassicales > Akaniaceae > Bretschneidera > Bretschneidera sinensis. Next base: position 29,730,911 of record CM043699.1, read on the forward strand.
TCTATTAGAGACTGAATGTCTTGATGCAGATATTGAGGAAAGATTATCAGAGTTGAATCTGATAATAACACTTCCATCATTAAACTTACTAATATGGGATAAATGAGGATTTCAGAAGGCCTGGCTATCCATCTATCAGGGTCTCCTATAAAATGTTTAGTAATAGTATAAATCAAAGTTTCAAAAGTATTTTCTTATTTAATCGAGAATAGTTTTATTTTCCCTGTTTGAGGATCCAAAGAGGTTTGGGGAATATCCATGGTTGATTCTAGAACTTCTTGTCTGTGTTCTTCTGTGAGATAATTCATCCACCATCCTTTGAGGGTCCCAGTGAACCCTGTAATAATGGCTTTAGTAATTCCCTTATTGGTATTGGTGGGTTTGGTCTTAAGGGAATTACTAAAGCCATTATTGCAGGGTTCACTAGGACCCTCAAAGGATGGTGGATGAATTATCTCACCGAAGAACACAGACAAGAAGTTCTAGAATCAACCATGGATATTCCCCAAACCTCTTTGGATCCTCAAACAGGGGAAATAAAACTATTCTTGATTAAACAAGAAAATGCTTTTGAAACTTTGATTTATGCTATTATTAAACATTTTATAGGAGACCCTGACAGATGGATAGCCAGGTCTTCTGAAATCCTCATTAATTTAACTTGTCCTACTATGCAAGATTTTAGATGGTACAATGATGTATTTCTTGCCAAAGTCTTCATTAGGAAAGACTCCAGTAGTGTTTACTGGAAAGAAAAGTTTATTAGTGGACTTCCTAAGCTTTTTGCTGAGAAATTTAGACAACGGATTAGAGACCTCAATAATGGATCTCTCCCTTATGATGATCTCTCTTGTGGAGAAATCATAAGTTTCATCAACCATGAAGGCCTTGCCCTATGCAATGACCTTAAGCTCAAATCCAAAATGAAATCTGAACTTCATCAAAGCAAAAAAGAGTTAGGATCTTTTTGCGCTCAATATGGATTTGAAAACATTAGAGCCCCTTCAGCCATTAAGAAAAAGAAAGCTAAATCCATTAGGAAACAAACTTATAAAAAGCCTTTTAGGCCCAATAGGTTTAATAAACCCAATAAACCTGATACTTTTACTAATTCCAAAAAGAAAAAAGCCAAAAAACCACAAGCCCATAGTTCCACCCAAAACTCTTCCAAAGCCTGCTTTAAATGTGGACGTCTTGGTCATTGGGCCAAGAACTGTAAAGTTAAGCAAAAGATTAATTAATTAGAAATAGATGACTCTTTAAAGCAACAGTTATTAAAAGTCATGATTATTGATTCATAATAAGAAGAAGATTCTTCTTCCTCTGACAATGATGATGTCATATATACCATGCAAGAAACTTCTAATTCAGAATCATCAGACGAATCACAATCTTGTGATTGTAGTGAAGGACTTTGTAATTGTAAGACTATTAATATGATTTCCTCTCAAAAAGAATTCATGTTAGACATCATAGACAAAATAGATGATCCCATCACCAAAAAGGATTATTTAGTAAAATTAAAAGACATTGTTTGTGAAGAAAAAAGATTAAAGGATCCTGAGCCCTTTAATCTAACCAAGATTTTAGAACAAAAATTTAGTAAACCCAAAATTGCTAGCATCCAAGATCTTCAAATGGAAGTTAAAATATATATATATATATAATGTATATTATTTTATATTTTTATATTATTCTATATATTTATTTTTTTACTTATATATATTTAATGTATTATAATACATTATTATATTTATTATATGTCTAGCTATACTGCTATACATCGTTTAATGTATATTTGTAGCATTATAATATTTAATGAATTTTAGTTTTATGTATTCTTTACACTCAATATTATATTATTTTTATAATTAACCATTTATTAAATGTATTATATTTTATCTAGTTACACAATATTTATTTTATTTATTAATACTATATGTTCATTGATTATAAATTTTTATTTATTACTATTATACTTATTGCTATATAGCTTGTTGATAAGTGCTTAAATATTCATTTTTAAGCCCCTTAATTTACATGTGTTAAGCTCTTTGTCTATACGTTTTAGTCTGTTTTACTTCATTTTGTGTGTTTCACATGTTTTTATAGGTCTTGGAGAAAAAGGAAGCAGTTTTGGCATTTAAGGGAAGAAGCCTAGAAATCCTGGAGCAGCTTCTGGTCAAAGTGCGATCGATCGCACTACTGCATGCGATCGAGCGCACATGCGATCGTTCGCACACATGAAGGATCGAGCGCAGCAATGCAATCGAGCGCAAGATGCATTCGATCGAGCGCACATGTACGAGCGTGAACAATAAACTACAGAACCTTATTTTGGAAATAACCCTATTTTGGAAATAAAGGAGTTTTGTGTTTTAGGAAAGTTTAGGAACTCATTAGCCTTCTAGGACTACTCAAGCCCTATAAATACACCTGTAAAGCACACACAAATTATGACTTCTTAGAGAGAATCACTTAGAGGAATCACTTCTTTTATCTTTTGCTTTAACTTGGAGAAGGAAACTGTGGAGGAGAATTGACAACTCTTCTCTCGGGTTTCTTCTTTTCTTTATTTTTATTATGTGTACTTAACTTTTAGTAAGGGCTTGGTTGAAGCCCTAATTATGTTTATTCAATAATTCAGTATTGGCTCCTTTGCGATATTTATGTTGTGTTGCTTAAATTGATTAATACCTGATTTTATTTAAATTCCTCATATGTATATGTCTGATCAATATGTGCATGTGGTATGGACTTGTTAGTTAGATCAATTTGGATGACCGAGTCTTGGATCTGACATTAGTAACAAAAGATATCCACACCGAATTCTTTGGTTAATCAACATGGAAAACCGGGAGTAGATACCATGCCCTAGGTCCCGTGTGGTTGTCGATTTCCACAGATCCTATGCTCTCTTAAGGAACAACTCAGCATACACCATGTTGAATCCCTTGAGAGATAAAAGAGTTAGAGTAGATACCATGCCTAACTCGTTGCTTAGGGAGATCAATAGCTTAAGGAGTAGATACCATGCCCTTAAGTTGACAAACATTAGGTATTCATGACATGAGTCAAGCATTGGCATACTGTTTTGTTGTGGTAGCATAATTAGTGGTGGATATCAAGTCCTTACGCCTTTATCCTTATTATTTTATCTTTATCTAAATCAACTCTTTTATTATTTCTATCTTTTTACATTGCGAATATAATTCTAAAACGAAATTCACCAATCCTTGTGGAGATGATCTTGCTTTCGCACACTATACTACTAAGTTGACCTTGTACACTTGCAAGTAAAACTAATACGATTATTCGCTTATTTATTTAGGTAAATAATCACGCAACACTTGTGTATTATTGAATTTATTTATTACTCAATGTTTTATTTATTAATTTTAAATCATTTATATATTTATTACAATATTATTATTATATTATTAATTATAATATATTATTCACTTATTGATGAATAATATATTTTAAAAATTACTAATCTAAAGCAACATTAACTAAGATTGTTTAGTGGTTGGGTACTTGTATTACTCAGTGTTTTCAGAGGCGAGGGCGTTGGGTGAGACGTTTTGTCTCAATGAGGCGAGGCGTAAGCCCCGAGGCGTTGGAGCGTAAGCTTTTTGAAACGTTGGGGCGTTTTGAATAAAATAATATTAATTAAATTATAAAAATATGAAATAATATAAATAAATTAATTATCAATAAACTTTACTAACTTAAGACCTATGAATGAATATTTATCAAAATATTTTTACACAAATATCAAACAATTTGATGAAAATTTTAATTACATATGATATTAGAGGTATATTATCGTTTGTTGCATATGTATCCATTAATTTATACTATGGTCCTTCAACATAGTGGTTCCATTTGTAATGACATCCAATCAAAATGTTGAAAATTTAAAATTCTAACCTAAAAGGTTGAAAATCCGGGTAAGTCTTTTGAATTTTTTGGGGCGTTTTGAAATTTTAATAAAATAATATTAATTAATTAATTAGAATAGTAAAATAAAAATAATTTAATTTGTAATTAATTAATTAATTTTTATCAAAGTTTAATACTTTATTAACTCTTTATAATCTAATAATTATAATTTTATAAATATTAATATATATTTATATATAAATTATATGAAGTATAACTTATATTTCTATATTGTAAAAAAAATAATGTGAAACAAATTTAAACAATGGAGAGTAGTAGAAGAAAAAAAAACAAAAATTATATAATGTTATATTTTCGAAACAGAAAGTGAAAACAGAATATAAAAGTAATCTGTTTACGGTTAAAAACGAAACATTTCGATTGTTTTGATGAAATTTACAATCATGGTATAAAATATTAGGAAACACAAATTTTCAATTTCTAACAATTTTATAATCTTTTTTTTTTAAATTTAAGAAGAAAAAAAAGTTTGTCATCAAAGATGTTTTCTTATATTTGTTTTTATTCTTTTTATAAACAAAAACAGAAAATAAAAACAATAAATGATATTGATACTAACCGAACTAAGTATTTCGTTATTGCAAAATTTACGAAAATTAATATGACATAGTTTTTTTTTTTTAAAGAAGTATAAATGTCACATGGTTAAACGACGCTAAGATACAAACATGTAATTGTATGTTAAAAAGTCTAAATCAAATCTTTCTAAAAAAATGTCTTGACTTAATCAAAATAGGACTAAATTATACAATGTTATTCTTATCAAAGAAAAATAAATAAATGAACAATCTTGCTATAAAATTATAATAAAAAAAATTAAGTGGAAAGCCAACAAAGTGGCATTGCTGACAATGGAACATTTCTAAAGTAGCTGCTGTTGCTGATTCACAGAATGACAGACAAACCAGCACCATACGTTATACTTCTCTTATAGAATATGCCATAGCTTTCCAATTTCCATTATAGGTAGGAAACGAGCAGCACAGACTGGGTACTACGCATCTGGTTTTGTGGGTATCGAGTTAACCGATACATGTTAAAATTATTCGATTTTTAATAGGTTTTATTTTTTTATATCTTGTGCTTTAATAAGGGAGTATAGATAAAAACGAATATTAATAAAAAAAAATTTATTTAATTGAAAAAATAACGGTTCTAATCAAATACGGATGAAATCTTACAAACAACGGATATAAACTAAAAATATTTATTCTTTAGCAATCCTTATTTTTTATATCCAAACCTGAGACGAATTATGTAAATACAAACAACTGTCAGTTGCGTGCGTGTGTGTATGTGTGTGTATATATATATGGGAGTATATATATACACACAATTAAGTTAAATAATTGTATTATCTTCTCAATTTCGTTTTTAATGGGCATCTCGTTTTCTTTTCTTTTAATTTTATGTTTTGCCGGTGAAAGTAACAAACTGACAGCAAATTTGATTTTCCTTATATTTAATATTTAGTTATTAAAAATTGAGTAAATAATTCTTTTAATTTATTTTATATTTTTATTGAATTTTTAAAGTTTAAATCGTCTTTATTAAGTATTTTAAATTTAGTATCCATAACCTGTTCCAATTAAGTGTTTCACTCAAATAACTAGTAATCTCATTTACAACAGTTACATCATACTTATTCAAAATAATTTCATTAACATGTTCATTTATATTATGTTTAATAAAATAATCAAAAATAATTTTATTATTAGTCAATAAAATAAAATCATTTAAATGAAAAACTTAATTGAAACGAATTTTAAACTTAAAAAATCTAATAAAAATATTTTAAATTTTATAAACTTAAAAAAAAAAAAAATGACAAACTAAGATGTCTAAAAGTAAAATTTAGTCTTGAAAACTTTAACGGTGGGCATAAAGTCCTCTTTAAAAGGTTCTTAATTCTAACTTGTCATTTGTCAAGTGCCCAAAAGCTAATCACCAGTCACTACCGTGTTCTTTACTCTCTCCTCTCTCTCTCTCTCTTTTCAGTGTTCTCTGTTGCAGGTTTTGAGATTAACCAAGAACAAAAAGAACATTGGAATCAAGAAGTGAACATCTGCGACCAAGAAATGGGGTTTCTCTTCTCTTCCACTATTATCAGATCATTGTCCAAATTCACCATTTTGCTTCTATTTCTGCCTTCTTGGACAAGCTTCACTACAACAGGTTAGATAAAAAAAAGTTTCTTTCTTTGTTTGATGTTTCTAAATTTGGAATCTTTACTTGCTTCTTGTTAACGGGTTTTGATTCGTTGCAAATATTTCTTTAATTATAATGGCATTTTTGCTTTGTGGTTTGTCTAATTGGAGTGATATTTCAGGAATTTTCATTAAATGAAGAAACGCGTTTTCTTTAATCTTCTAAAATTTTTGTAATATATTTTTGTTCTTTTCAGTCTCTTTCGAAATGCCCGAGCTTTTCGCTCATTAATTTTTCTACTTTCTAAAATAGATTGTGGAAAGTATGGGAATTGGAATTATATTTTTAGTGCCTAAGAATTCACTATCCGAGTTGCTTGATAACTGTAGAAACATAAGTATAATTAGATAGTTTGATTTGGGTTTTCTTGTAAATGCAGAATATAAACTTAATATCTATTTCATATTCACTTCATCACAGTTTAGTCAAATGGCTCACTCAAATTATTATGGCTTTTTCTTTGAAATATTTTCTCGGATCATTTCATTAATTTGAACAAATATTTAGCTTCATTGGCAGGACTATTTAACATACTATTAGTAGAAAAGAAAAGATAGAATTTTAGTAATAAAATTTTCACAAAATTTCATGATTGGATTGAGAAATACTATGGTTAAGCTCTTTCCCTGTTCTAGCAACTAGGAAGGCTCATGGAGCAATAAATTGTTCTTAATCACTTAACATTATCTCATTGTTTCCTATATATATACCAAGTTTAGTTGAACATATGATCTCCCAAAATCTTTTTGAAAGATGAGATCTGATTTTATGAAGTAAAATTCCAATTCCGTGCATCTAAGCAAGCCCTTCCCTTACCTTCCACCCAGACAAAAAACATGTGCACTTAGTGCGAAAGGTTGCTTTACTAATATATAAGCATGTTAGCGCTTTAGTTTTCGAAATTGGGCGAGTTAACAGAAAACAAAAAAGTTTTCTGTAACAGGTGGAGCATGAAGAAGAGACGTGAGTCTAGAGTAGCAGCATATTATGTTTTTAATGCTCCTTTACTTTCTATAATATTACTAAAGCGGTAGCGCCCCAATAGAGTAAGGGTCTTCTGCTATAAATGAAGCCGAAAGAAACGCAAAAATCCAGTGCATTTTGTATAGATTGAGAGTTGCTCCTTTGTAAGCCATAGGTAAACCATTAAAGCAGCAATATCTATGTTTTTAAGTTCTCAGTTCTTTTACTTTTTCTGATATCATTTATAATTTCTCTTAAAGCCAAGATTATTTTTTATCAGAAACATTAAGAAAAATTCGTGGCTGTTCCTTATTATTTCAGAAGCTTATGATGCACTTGACCCAAATGGAAATGTCACAATCAAATGGGATATCATGAGCTGGACTCCTGATGGCTATGTGGTAAGTATTAGTTCATTTGTATGTTTTGTTAAATCACACGAACACACATGCATGCACGTACACACACATACAAGAACTAAATTAAGTTTTATTTTGTACGAATCTACTTTTGATTTTCTAGTTCGCATTTTTCTTTTGATATTTGAATTTCTAGTTTGCATACATTAGAATTTCTTGGACATTGACTTTGGTACGAAAAGTTGTGTAATTGTTGCTGTAATTTGTAGTGTGTTCAATGCATAGAGCATGATTGAAGCTTTAGTAAAAGTGTCTTTCAATTCTATTTTCTTACTTCATTAAGTTGGATGTTTAGGTTTTTCTCTTGTTCACAAATGTTTCATTAAATCAACCTGGGTAAGGTTCTAAACGAGTCAAGAGATCAGATCATAGGGATTGATCTTTTTGAAGCAAATAAATAAACAAATAGAGACCCATGAAATGGGTGTCATAGTACATAGTCTTGCAGTATTTAGTTGTCAGAGAGAGTTTCTTGTAATTTGTGGGCAGTGGTATCTTCAATTCAGTTTAGTCTTTATTTTCTATGCACTTGTTGAATATCTAAGTCACTTGTTAATGGGATGGACAGGCTGTTGTCACAATGTACAACTTCCAGCAATATCGTCACATTCAAGCACCAGGGTGGTCACTGGGATGGACATGGGCAAAGAAAGAGGTCATATGGAGCATGATGGGAGGCCAGACCACAGAGCAAGGGGATTGTTCGAGATTCAAGGCAAATATTCCACACTGCTGTAAGAAGGACCCAACAGTTGTTGATTTATTGCCAGGAACTCCTTACAACCAGCAGATTGCAAATTGCTGCAAAGGGGGAGTAATAAACTCATGGGTGCAAGATCCATCCACTGCGGCAGCCTCATTCCAGCTTAGTGTAGGTGCAGCTGGAACCACCAATAAGACAGTCAGAGTGCCGAAGAATTTCACTTTGAAGGCACCAGGGCCCGGTTACACTTGTGGGCCTGCAAAAATTGTGAAACCTAGTAAATTCGTTACTGCTGATAAAAGGAGAGTCACACAAGCTTTGAGTAAGTTATTTAATGAAAATATAAAATTATTTAGATGCAATTATTCGTGTTTCTTTTTCTAATTAGATTTAATACATCACAGAATTTTTGAAGAACAATGGTGTTCTAATCTGTATTATTATTTAGGCAATCAGAGCATAGAAAGTTGGGTTGAGTGGCTTTGTTTTTTCTTGCACTTTTTTTTTAAGTTTCACTTATATCAATAAACTGATCAATTGTGTTTATAATTGCTTCTAGCTTGGAAAATGATTTCATAAGTAATTTTCTCTCCCTCAGATATAATTTTGACTTCTACCACTAGAGATGTTGTAATTAACCTTACTGTCTTTTATGGTAGTGACATGGAATGTCACGTGCACATATTCACAATTCCTGGCTCAGAAAACTCCGACTTGCTGTGTCTCACTGTCATCCTTCTATAATGACACAATAGTACCATGTCAAACATGTGCTTGTGGCTGCCAGAATAGTTCTCAGACAGGGAGCTGTGTAGAGTAAGTTCTCTCAGCCAAAAAAATTATACTCTTTCTTCTAGTTCTAGATTATTCCTTGGAGATTGAAATACAAGTTTATTTATTTAATAAGTTAGTTACTTGTCGACTAGTGTTTCTAAAATTTTCTTTGTTGTTGATTTTTACAGCCCAAACAGGCCGCATTTAGCTTCTGTTGTTCCAAGTCCTGGGAAGAACAGCTATATGCCTCTTGTCCGGTGTACAAGCCATATGTGTCCAATCAGAATTCACTGGCATGTAAAGCTCAACTACAAGGAGTACTGGCGGGTTAAGGTCACAGTTACAAATTTCAATTACGACATGAACTATACACAGTGGAACATGGTTGTCCAACATCCCAACTTTGACAATCTGACTCAGATTTTCAGCTTTAACTATAAACCATTGACTCCTTACGCTGCCATAAGTAAGTTTGATCCATAGTTCTGTATTCTTTTCTTTATGTTAAATGTTCGTATTCTTTGCATCTCATTTCATGGAGAGAAAGGAAATGCTAATTTTCTTGGGTTGGAAATAAAGAGCAGAATGATGTTCTTTGCATTTTATTTTTAATGGGGAGTGATAGTTGGATTCTGGAATTGGGTGCAATTATTGGTTGATCTAAGCTCCGCTATTGTTGTGCACAAGTGCAGCAGAGCGGTTAAAGTTGCATGTCATCATTTCCTGTATAGAAAATATGCAAGTTTTCCTTCTTGGTTCTAAGCAAAATGAATGTTGATGATGAGGATGATATTTCATTAAACTTTTTTTTAAAAAAAAATTTTCCTTTCCCTTGCAGATGATACTGCTATGCTCTGGGGAGTAAAGTTCTACAATGATTTGCTCGTGCAAGCTGGTCGACTTGGTAATGTACAGTCAGAGCTACTTTTCCAAAAGGATCAGTCAACTTTCACTTTCGAGAAGGGTTGGGCTTTCCCTAGAAGAATATATTTTAATGGAGATAATTGCGTGATGCCACCTCCTGATGCCTATCCGTGGTTGCCAAATGGTAGCTCTCGCCAGCTTATCTCTCCATTTACGTTAATCATGACTTTCTTGTCAGCATTGGCATTCTTACACGGATACCCTTAAACTCATACATTTCAAAATGGGGTGGTATCCTATAATTTTTGACTGAATCGGTTCAACCCTAGAACTTATGGTGTGCCGATTGAAAGACTACATCTTTGTACAATGTCTTCCCACTATCAGGTGGATCAAGGTGTGGTTTTGTTTGTCGAGAAACTGTATTGTTTCTGTCTAATCGCTACTTAGTCACTTGTTGATGTTGTTTTGCGTGTTCATCTTTGTAATTAATCATCTTGTTCCTAGAATATCCACGTCCAGAGAGGACCACATTTGTATAAAAAATATGACATTGACATAAAGCTATGCAAATATGTACTTGTTAATTTATTGTTGCCTTTCTTCTTAGTCTTATATTTCATTTACATTCGAGTTACGATGATTGAAATGACTTTTAGGGCTAAGCCTGCAATGTAATCAGGTAGTACTATGACACCCATTTTACTTTTTTGGTGACTAGTTTGCACAAGTAATTTTTGCATTTCTCAGAACTTGAAAAATATTATGTTGCATACACAAGATATATCATTAGGGCTGCAATCTGTTTACAAAATGCCATCATCTTTCTTTCAAAGAATTTGGGTTTGTATACTTGTGATCCTGATTGTCTAATGATGTTGAAATCTCATTGGCTTCAAAACTTAAAATGCTGCGTCTTCCACCATTCTTTGAAAACAGTCACCAGATATTAATAAACAGGAAAAACAGAGCAGAGATCAATGTCGAGAAAGCGGGTAGGTTTCCACGCGCAGAATTTGGCAAAAAAGGGTATGTATCAGGTGATGGTAACATGCATTCGTCGCCGTTAAAATATACTTTCCGTGGAAATGCCCATCCTTGCTTGAAAGTGAAGGTGTTCTTGTCTTTCTGAAGAAGCACCTCCGACTGAATATTCCCAAATGGTCCAGCTTCCATTAATAAGTCATTGTAGTACTTCATGCCATAAAACATCCCTGTGTCATCTGCATACAGGATAATATTCATGTATTAAGGTCTTTCCCCATGCTGCGTCAACATGAAAATAAACATCCAAAATTTCTCGAATACTTACTTATGGATTCATAGGGAAGAAGAGGTTTGTAATCAAAACTAAAAACTTGGGTTACGTTGTTTAGATTTGGATGCTGAACAGCAAGAGACCAGAGTGAATAATTCATCCTGTAGTTGAAGTTTGTGACTGAAATCTTCACACGCCAATAATCCTTGTAGTTAACCTTCACATGCCAATGCACTCGAACCGGGCACATGTGGTGTGTGCATTGCAGCAGAGGGGAACGATCTTTTTTTGGAGTGTTGATTCCCACCATACTAAGAATTTTGGAATCACTCCTGCGTAAATCACCAACATCCCTTGGTAAAAAAAAAAAATAGATGTTCTTGTACAATTGAGATCATATTATAATTTTACTAGATATAAAATTTTGTGCTTACTTGACACAATTCTTTTTGTTCTCACAACCACAGGCACAAGAAGGGCAAGAAGTGATTGTGTCATTGTAGAAAGATGAGAAGGAGACGCAACAATTCGGGTTTTTTCTGGCCAGAAACTGTGAATATGTGCAGGTAACATTCCATGTCACTGCATTGAAAATCAGATGGTTAGCTTCTGTAATTAAAATCTTGCAGACAAAGTGCACACAAATTTATTATATTCTTGTCTACTTGAAGTAAACGAGTTAACAATCAAACGCAGCAGAATTAAGGGTGTGCTGTGTTTTGTAAGAGAAAAAAGTGAGAAGAAAGAAAAGTGTGTGGAATGAACTTTTTTCTTGTTAAGGGGATTGATACTTTTCTCTTGTACAAATAAAAACTTTCAAAATTGAGAGGATTAGAGAGTGAAAAATGAGCAGAAATGAGATGATATTATCCATTTACCAATTAATCTCCATCTAATCTCTCATATGAATATCTATTAATATTATGAAGGATATAATGGTAAAATTAATACTATTTAAGTTTTTTTCTTACTTTTTCACTCTATTAAACAAAAGTAAGAGAATTATTTTGTTTCATCTGATTTTTATCCTCTTTACTAAACAAGAAAAAGTCAGTCTTCTTAAGACACCTGAGAACTAACAATTGGGTAATGAATTGAATGATTTGAGACAATAATACTTACTCAGGGCCTGAGTCTTCCGGCGACGGTCAGGTGTGAGGAAAGTGGTAGAAGGCACAATCTTTGCAGGGCCACAAGTGTACCCTGGCCCTGGACCAAGCAAAGTGAAGTTCTTGGGAAGTTTTACAGTCTTGTTTGAAGTACCAGCTAACCCCACACTCAACTGAAATTGTGAGACAGAAGCTGCTGGATCTTGGCCCCAAGCTGCAACAACTCCACCTTTGCAGCAGTTTGAGAATTGTTGGTTGTAAGGGACACCAGGGAGCAAATCTACAACTGTTGGGTTTCTCTTGCAACAATGAGGTATGTTCCCTTTGAACTTTGAACAGTCACCTTGTTCAGTTGTTTGTGCACCAACCATTGACCATAGCACTTCTTTCTTAGCCCATGTCCACCCTAAGGTCCAGCCAGGATTCGGTATGTGCCGGAACATTTGGAAATTGTTCATTGTTACAACAGCCTGGAAAAAAGAAATATATTGCCAGAAGAATCATTGTTTTTGATACAATTTCTTGATTAATGAAATGAACATTGATTTGAATCTTTACCATTCATTAACTGATTGAATTCAACGACCAACAATGTTGAATTTCATTAATAGTTTAATGATTTTGCATAAACTGATTAAATTTTGTGACATTTTAAGTTAATACTCACAACATAGCCATCCGGGGTCCAAGACATGACATCCCATTTAATGGTTATGTTTCCATTTGGATCCAAGGGATCATATGCAGCTGCAATCACAAAAACAAAAAGTTCAGAACTGAATAAATTTAAGTTAACACAAGCACTAAATCTAGGAACTATATAAAAGTTCACCTGCATAAGAAATGAGCACAAGAAAGAAGAAAGCCCAGATGAAATATCTCATCATTTCTATACAAATTTTGTCAAATGCTGAAGAATATTTATTGATCTGATTCTGAAATGATTTTTTGCAAATTGGGTTTCTGGATTTGTTGAATGCAACCTCTTAATAACTTAGTTATCTAGTTTCTGCAGATGGCTTACCTACTGGTTGTTACATATTTATATTATATTTCATCTCTCTGTCTCTGATTTCTGGATTTCACTTCCCATATCTTGAAGCAACGATTAGGTGACAATTTAGGCGGGAGACTTGAGAGTTATGTGAGCATAACATCTCAACGGTCCTGGTTGAACATGACTGTGACATGTAATGGGGTATACAATGTATAAAATCTTAATTTGACTTAAGAAAATGAACATTGTGATAAAAAATGGTATGCTTTTGAATTACTCTTCCGTTTTTTAATAATAACTTATGCAGCAACCCGTGTTTTTTTGTCTAATGGTCATTTTTCCTGGGTTTTTTATATAGAAAATCCGAGTTTCATCTTTTCTCCGTTGATTTACCAAAAAAAAAAAAAGATTTATACAGTTAGAAGGAAAATAAACAAAATACATCAAGGCATTAAAGAGCTAATAAGAGAGGAGGAAAATTGTGCATGAGAGATATGAGCACAATAAATCATTACATGAGAAGGGCATAGAATTGTCATTTCCTTTGATTTTAATTCTCTTCTGAAAATCATTCTTTCATTTCCACGTTTTTCTTTTGCAGGCAGAAGGAAGAGTTAAGGTGAAGTAAACAATGTAGGGACAAGTAGTGAATCCTTTTCTGATAAAAAAGACATCTCAACTATAAACTTGCAATGCTTCAATAGTAAAATTTCTCACATGTTAATTCTTTTTGCAGTCTTTTGGGTATTTTTTTTATGGTCCTGGGAGTGATGTCTTGAACTTTGAAGGAAGCAAGTAAAGAAAGATTTCTTCTTTAATATGGTTGTAAAAGGCTCAAGGCAGAAGCCCCTTCAAATATGAAATGATAAAGATAATGTATCATCCACATGACTCAATTGAAATGAAATAGTGAAAATTTTCAAATTACTCTTTTAACATTTTTCAAAAAAATTGCATTGTAATATTTCGACAAAAACGAACTGAACAAGCCGAAATAAAATGTGAAACAAAGTAAATGAGCGTTTCATTTCAGTATTGAAACCAAAACGTTTTTGTCATTTCGTCCGATACCACTATGATCAAGGTACACGCGTCACATAACATAGATCTTGAGTTTGATTATTTTAAGTATCATAATGTCTACCGATTTTATTTGGTATTTTAAATGATATTTCTAATTTTATCCGATACATGTGATGGTATGACTTATGTGAACTCATAAGATTAATAGAGGCAAACCACTAAGGGGTGTGAGGTTTCAAGTTCGATACTTCTCATTCCCTTTTGTGGCCTCCATATAACTATTTAATTAAGTAGTATTTTTTTTCGTTGCGTAAAGCGTAGGGTCATGCACCTAGAGCTTTAAGATCTAAGATATGCCCACCAAAAGTGATTGAGGTCCGAACTATTTCCTCGATTAAAAAAAAAAAAAAAAATTAATGGTGGCTAAGGGGTATATATATATATATATATATATATATATATCCAAAAGTTGTGTGCGTATATTTAAAAGTAGGAAGGAAAAAATAAAAGAAAAATGAAATGTGCTTTAACAACGTTTTAGTAGCCATTTTTGGAAAAAGAAATTCGAGGGTCTTCATAAGTCTTGGGTTCAAGCTCCGAAAGTGGTTTATTTGTGTGGGAAAAATGTGCAGGTTTTGGGTCTGAAAATGGCAAGGGCCCAGAAGAAAAAACCTACCATGCAGACTTCAAAAATGGATCGAGCTTACAACTATTTTGAATAGAAGAAAATGAGGCAAAAGAAGACAGTAAAGACATTTGGATTTTGTTCTATTACTGTATTTTTTTAAACTAAAATATGTCTAGATAACTATGTTCAATGTAACTAGAGAAAACTTATTATCTATTTTTAAATATTTTTTTACATTATTTTAAAATATATTATGAAAACAATTGTAAAAAATAACAAAAACATCAAAAAAATGTTTTTAGAAGCAAGCTACATTTTCGGAAACAATTTTTTAAAAAAATTGTTTTTGAAAATACTAATAAATTAAAACATAGTTTTAGAATCCAGTAACCGTTTTCTGTTTAAAGAAACAAAACAAAAAATTGTTTTTTAAGAATAAATAGCAAACTTCATACCTTAAGCCTCCAATTTAGTTTGCACAAATAATGAAATATGAATTAAATGTGATTAATACTCTTAAAATATAGTGGGATTAAGAGGGTGAACTATCGATCATTTTGTTGGCACATTATATTACCTTATGTTCAAATGAAAGGAATATGATTAAAAGATAAATTTGTCTAATTATATTCCAAATAATAAACAAATTGAAAAATAGATTTAATTTTTGGCAAAAAGTCTCATTTATCTCAACTAACTTAAATTAAAAGGAGAAAATATAATACAATAAAATTAGACAACAAACTAAACTAAATTAAATATTTAACAAATTAATTTTACAAGATCATATTCTAAAATAGAAGAATTGAATTTATGTGGTATTTCCTCTCCCCTAAAAAGCCCAATCTAAAGAATATAACCAAATTAAATATTTGGTAAGCTAAATTAATTTATAAGATTATATTCTAAAAAAATAAAATAAAAGATATTTGTTTCCTTAAAATATAAATTTTATTTCTTAATTTCCATTTAGAAATTGAAATTAAAAATTGTGAAACTTTACAAATGTAAACCTATAAACCTTGCCAATAGTCAAACTATATAATACCATCAATCTAGCCAATAGTATTAATTCCAATATATTAAATTTATGAGATTATATTCTAAAAATATATAAAAAAATAAAATTTCAAGTTTGAAAAATCTAAATTTCTTAAATATTGTTAATATATTTATATTCGATAGCACAATATTTTAGTTTTCTGTACACATACTGAAATTTAAAAAATTTAAACTATACATTTAATCTACATTTTATACCCACATGTTATGTTGGATTTGAAAAATAACGCTATAACAAAAAAGTAATTTATTTGATAAAAAGTAATCCTTATTAAAATGGAAATTTCTTTGTCATTACCACATCTAAAATGTCTTGTTGGATAGGTTTAAAGAGAATTTAGAACAAAACAAGAGGCTGTAAAAGCACCTGGTTTTTGGTTAATTTATAAGTCAAGTCTTCTAACAGCCCACTGAATTGTAACATATTATGCCATTCATGGCTGGCCAAGTCCACATCCTAAGCTGCCTTTTCTAATCACATATATATATATACACACAAAGTCCATAGAATTACAATTTCAAACCGCACATAAATTATCTGCAGTGTGTCAATTGAGAACTATTTCTAATGGGGCGTTGGATGAAGCCAGAGGTAAGCACTATCAAGTTTTTTAAATAAATTAATTATAATAGTCATAATTTTATTTATAAATATGAGGCTAATTTTATGAAATACAACGCGGTTTATACAATTAATCACTTTACTTTTATTTGTTTAACAAAAATACAGAATTGTAATCAAAATTTCTAACAAAAATAAAAGTTATTGTTTTCGTCTGTGTTTTACTACTCAATTTTTTTTACATGTTACTACGTACTTAAATTTCATGAATTAAATAAAGATAAAATAATTTTTTATTTTTACAATTTAACGGTTGTTAACCCTTTAGACAACTATAAAGTTTATTTTGTCAAAAAAAATTAAGAGTATTCAGACAAATCATTAGATATTTCATGAAATTTAACCCAAATATGAATTCATCTCACCCTTAATTTTTAATTACTTCCTTTTGCCTCCCCTCTTTTTGAAATTGAATCAGGTTTACCCACTAGTGGCAGCAATGACATTTGTAACCAGCATGGTCGTCTTTCAGCTTACAAGGAACGTGTTACTAAACCCCGAAGTCAGGTATAAGTTAATTTCTCTCTTGCAAATTATGTTTGCACGGCTTAGATTTAGAATGGTTTTTGTTTTCAAAAAACATAAACTAAAATAATGGTTTCCCAAAGGAAAAAAAATAGATTTTAAGAAATTGAATTTAATTTAAAAACAAATTTGACAGTTGTTTTATAAAATGTCAAGCAGTTTTTAACCATATTGTTATTTTATCAAAAAAAAAAAATTGAAAAAACTATTTTGACAAGAGTAAATCAAAAGTAGACCCAATTGTAGAGGTGAGAAACGAACGGGTTAGACCGAGTATGAGCCGAGTTT
Organism: Bretschneidera sinensis; assembly: GCA_023935145.1. Lineage (NCBI taxonomy): Eukaryota > Viridiplantae > Streptophyta > Magnoliopsida > Brassicales > Akaniaceae > Bretschneidera > Bretschneidera sinensis. Next base: position 29,748,320 of record CM043699.1, read on the forward strand.
TACGGATAGTGGATCAATTGGTACGAGCTAAAAATACTCGTTTCTTAATGGATCTTATTTTTCATGCTTGTACTTTTGTTTTAATGGACGGATAACAAGTAGAAAACAGACATTGAAAGATATTTTTCTATTTAGATGAGAAAATGATGACCCGAACTGAATACAGATGTTTTATAGATAGTGGGTCAACGGATACAAACTAAAAATGTTCGTTTATTAATAGGTCTTATTTTTCATCCACATACCTATGTTTTAGCGACGAATAACGGATAAAAAAGGGAACAAACTAAAAATCCCACGTCTACCCAATTGTACCTAAGCATAAGTATATAAATTAGTTTATCGAGTTATTTAAAACTATTAAGAATAGTAAAGTATAGTAAATTTTGGAGCTGAATTAATTTTGTAGAGTCAACAAAGCTCATCGTAGCATGGGAGTGCTGGATAACGAAGAGGAAGGAGAGAAGTATGCAGAGCATGGACTGCGCAAATTCCTTCGTACACGCCCACCTGAAATCATGCCTGCTATCAACCACTTCTTCTCTGAAGATAAATGATTGTTTTAGTTCAATAGATAATCCACAGGAAGCACGAAAGCATGGATGGATTTGTTTATGGACAGTTGTTCTTTCTTTCTTTTTTCCCCTTCTATAGCTGAAAGTGTTCATGTTATTTGTCCTTCTAAGCAACCGATTCTATAAATAAATGGAGTAACGATTATCTGTTATTTCTCATGTGTGTGGTTCTTGAATAATTTTTCAAAAACTAAAGTAAAAAATAGAGATAAGAGTTCCAAATAATTATCATCCTATATCGAAAAGATATATCTAAAAAGAGGTACATATAAGTATTATTATGAAATTCTAAATGTAATGCATTTTTTTGGAATTGATGTTTGCAATCAATTTGATAAGTAATTATCTCATTTTCCTCTCCCCACTCGTGTGTTTTGAACAATTTTCTTATTCACATAAGATGAATATGACGTTCATAGGTGTGAGTTTCACACTCATATAAGTAGAGTAGTATCCTTTACATCCTAAGTGTCATAAGATGGCACAAGTTTTCATTAAGACGAGATTACAACACTCACCACTTCATTTGGGGCGGGTAACGTACGAATTTGAAAGAGATTATTTTTCTCGTGGGGTGGAGACGAGGTTTAAACAAATGTCCAATTAGGTATGGCTTCAAGGAAGAGGACCATATTCCCGTCTCGATTAATCCTTGAACCGAATATCCCATTAATAATATGACAAAAATATATTAGAATAATTTGTTGAAAAAACTTGTCACGACCCGTACCCAAAAGAGATAACCTTAATGGGATACATCATGAATTTTTTAATAAAACCGTACAATCAAATTTCTATGTCCAAGTCCTTTTCCGAATTTCAACAAACAATGATTACAATTTAAAATTTCTGATTAAACTCTCACTTTCAAAAATATCAATATATAAAATTAGTGTTCCACTTGAACACAAATCTCTGTTTTACTTTTCCAGATCACCTGCTTATAAATTTCATCAAAATCCACAAAAACTTTGGAATAATAGTTCATGACAATTTCAAGATACAAAAAGACTCCAAACTAATTTAAAAGAAATTCAAAGAATATATATATATATATATATATATATATATTAACCTGTTTGGAAACAATCCACACCTTCCAAAAGCCATTTAAACTAAAAGAAGAAGTACTCAAAATTCATGAACCAAAAAAACACATGAGAAGCAAAATATTGAGTTCAAAACAAAATAAAATTTGTAGAGAATGTTCCAGATGCCAAGCCCCACCTGACATCAACGTCTGAAAGCAAACCTGAAGGAAGTCAACTTAACCTACCACAACCTGAAAATGAAATTTGGGGGTAAGCTATACAACCTAGTGAGATAAAGGAATTTTCCATGTAGATAAAACCACGTCTATAGATTCTCTACACATGTCATATAATCACATCAGAAGAGGGAAAAAGGGATACATATATACTAACAGAAAAATTATTTTATTAAAACCACTGTTTAATTTATCAACCAATCTTTGAGGTAACAACATTTATCAAATTATAAAATATTCCATGAGATTCTTTTAAATATCCAAATGAAAGCTGGTGATAACAAAACGAGATTTTATGGATCAACATACATCACGCCCTTCATTGGGCCAAACATACCATACGCCCCTCACTGGGCCAATCTCAAAATATCGCTCCTCACTGGACCAATCATATCACGTCATAGATATTTATATAGTGCGCTACCCTAGGTCTTTATTCATATATTTCATTTTTCTCCGGATGCATTCTCTCATATTCACGTCCCTCAGTGGGCAAACATCTCAAACATACCCTTCAATGGGTAGTATTTTAATCACAATTCCATTGGAATCATTTTTTTTTATTGAAAACATATAAAAAGTTTATGAAGATTCAATTTTTCTCATTTTTCACAAATTCATTGCTCAAGAAAGCATAACAAGTAAATACCATTTTTTTCTCACTTTCTACAAACTCATTTTCCAAACAACACATAACAAGCAAATCTCGATATTTTCTCACAGAGTAGCAAATCGGTTTACCAAATTATTCATACTTAACATAGCATATACTTTATATATATTAAAACCTCAAACATATAGGAGGGATAGTAACCATAGGATATTTGTAGAGAACCATTCACCTCGAAACTCGGGAAAAACTAGACTTAGTTCACTGAGGTAGTTCTCCCCTTGCCTGCCCCACTACCTAAACGATATGGAAATCTTAAAATAAGAACCAAGCCTACATCTCTCTAATACCATAATGCATGTATGCATGAATGCAAGTGTGCAAGATTCAAGATATTCAAAACACTCTAACTCACATATTATTACTAAGATGAAGAGTAAGGAAAATTACAAGCTTAGAACATGCTCAGAGAATTTTCCTTAATGATTCTAAGTTTACTGTTAAAGTTTAATGTTTATTTAAAAGATCTTTACCAAGTTAAGTGGCTTACCAATATCCCTTTTCTTTCTTTCTTTTTTTTAAAAAAAAATATGATTTATCCTTTAACTTCTACTAAAATTTCGACAGAGTCTCCAATGTTTTTGAATATTTCCCAATTTTAAATAGACTTCTAAGACACAAATAACCAAATCAACTCAATCCAACACATTTGAAATCCATCCTCCATCATTACATCCTTACCAATATAAAATAAAACACTATTGCTTCAAAATCTCCACTCGAAAATCTCAACTATAATACCAAATCATTTACAAAAGTTCATTTTCATTTAGTGCATGTTGTTTGAGCTACCAATACCTTCTTATATCTTTAACCAGTTCAAAACCAATTTAAAGCACTTATACTCAGATTCTAGTCCACCAAGTATTACCAATGATTTAACCTTTTTTTTCTATAGATCAATATATATACACTTGAACTAACCTCAAGATTTTAACATCAAAAGGTCATTTTTCAACACTAAACTAGTTTTAATTTACCCCTAAACACACGTGGACAGCCATTTAATTTGTAATATCATTTATCAAGGTTATTTTTATCCCCAAAACAGAAACTATGGTGTACCATAAAAATATTCTATTAACCTTTATATACACATATTAATTAAATTTGATATTTATATCCTACCGAAAAGCATATAATTATATAAATCCCAAGAATCCATTAAATGTTGTATTCCTCTAAGTTCTTTATTTACATATCTAAATCATATTATCAATACTCAACACCTAAAAACTATTTCTAGCATTGAACAAATACATACTTTTGTCACTAACCACCTGTACAGTTATCGTAAATAGACTAAGCCACAAAATGGCGTAGCCATCCCTGAAGTGCTTCATCAGATATCCTTTTTGTAAAGAAAACAATTAAACTTAACAAGCTTAATTCAAGTTATCTGATGTCTATTCACCAAATCCTAATCCATTATTCCACTAAAAAAATTAGAGCAAACACATTCATTTATGATTATATATTAAGATAATAATAATCATTGCTGCTAACTTTGAACCTCCCTTTTGAAACCGTAATCCATTATTTTGAAAAAGAAAATTTACTGTAATTATGGATGAAGAACCAGTGCATAATTTAAATTGTTTGCCATGGTTCAACAAGCAACTAGTATTGAAATACGTACATATGTTAAAGTCTAGCAGAAAATAAATTAAATTCAAGTAACCTATTTTAGAAATTCAGCCACAGGATTTTATTAAGATTTACCAATGCTATAAGACTTTTTGCTGAGTTTGGATGACCAGTTGTTGCTGGTACTATGGAGTGGCAGCTGGCAACGTTACAAGGGAGGACTGCCTGCACCGGCCACCAAATCGCTACGGAGGGAGGCTATCGCACATCTGGGCAGACAAGGATTGACAGCTGTTCCTCGCTCCAGTGACTGGTGTTGCCAGAAAATTTTTGCGGCGATATGGTTGTCGCACGACTGAGCACAGCAGAAAAACTACAGCTGCGCACAGAGATACATACAGAAGAAAGGGATAGTCTAGAGATTAGGGAGAGAAAAGAATTAAGGAGAGACATGGGAGAAAAGATTGTTGTGCTTACCTTCTTGTTCAAATGGCTAAAGTTGCCGAAAAATTACGACAAATTCATCGTCGCCTGACTGAGCACAATCCAAGAAAATCTATAGCAGCTCACCGAGACTACGGAAAAATAGGATGAGAGAATCAGAGGTTGAGTGGATAAAATCAAAATCAAAAGAAATATGATAAGGAGAAGATTGGGGTTTGTTGCATATGAATTGGGCAAGGAGATATCTAACAGATTTGGTTTTCATTTTTTTTAATTTTTTAATTTTTATCAGTTTAGTGTATTGAAGCAATATATTTGCAGAAAATTAGCAATAATTGCGGCCACTTAAATGAGGGGTCACTGATTCAAACTCCCACTTAGGCTATTTAGTGTTTGTTATTTTATTTATTTGTTAATAACTTAATACTATATATATATTTTTGTCTAACTATTCTAAAAGAAATTTTCTATCATTTCACCCATAAATTTAATGTAGTAAAAATCACATAAACTAAAATGTATGCATGAGATGCATTGTGATATTATATAAAAAATGACTAAAATGCCCTGGTATACTAGTGCGGGTTTTGCAACTCTACCCTTTTAAAGAAATTTCGATCCCAAAATTTACCTCAAAAATAAAAAGGCGCGAATATAAAATCTACTTATTTAACTCACACTTTCACATGGTCTCTTCTACCACTTATTTACAACAAAAACTCTGTAAGGTTGAGACACAAGACTTAATTCATAATACAAGGATCACGACAAACTATTCTGCTAGAACAAAGGTCCTCTGATAATTCACCCCAACAAAACAAGCACGTGAATCAACTCTCCTCTAACTTTCTCCAAAGAGAAATGTTGGACATGATAAGAATTTTTTTTATAAAAAAATAGCTCTAAAGGCAAGATGAAACAATATGCAACCACACTAACCTCTTTCTAAACATTCACGTGTCCCAAAATAGCGAGATGTCATCCTATCCTACTGAACAACCCATGCCAAGCCCATCCAAGGAGACTCTAGCAAGAAGTTAAACTCGTTCACCTAAAATTCAACGTGACACTATTTTGTCTACTTATTTAACTCACACTTTCATGTGGCCTCTTATGCCACTTATTTACAACAAAACCACTATACCAAGGGATGGAAGGGTTTGAGACACAAGACTTAATTCATAATACAAGGATCACAACAAACTGTTCTGCTAGAAGAAAGGTCCTCTAATAATTCACCCCAACAAAACAAGCACCTGAATCAACTCCCCTCTAACTTTCTCCAAAGAGAAACGTTGGACATTATAAGAATTTTTTTAATAAAAAAAAAAGCTCTAAAGGCAAGATGAAACAATATGCAACCACATTGACCTCCTTCCAAACATTCACATGTCCCAAAATAGCGAGATGTCATCCTATCCTACCGAACAACCCATACCAAGCCCATCCAAGGTGTAGTACTCGTGTTCATAAAATAAGGGTAATGAAGTAATTTTACATATATTATATTGAATTAAATAATCAATTGATGAAAGATTTAATTAATTTGAAAAATAATATTGAAAAATTTGTTAAAAAGAGTTGGAAATTTTTAAAGAAGAAAGTACTGAAAAATTTTGAAATGAAAGAATTGTGAAGAAAAATATTGACTGAAGTTGAGGAAAATATTTTTAAAAAACTAGAAGAAAACACAAATTTTTATAAAAGTTTTGGAAGGAAGAAAAGATGAAAAATTGATTTTTAAAGGGTAAATGACAAAACTATAATTATGTAATGGCAAAATAGTAAATTTTAAATGATGATAGAATTGTAAACAACTGATGAAAAATATGTAAATTGTGTTTTAAAAAAATAGTCTCAGAGTGATTAAGCGGCAAAAAAAAAAATCTTTGAGCGGTGAAGTGGTGGAAAAAAAAATGGAAGCTTATAAGTCTCTAAAATGCTTAGAGACTTTATTTTCCTCCAAATTTCGTTTGGTTTTTTTCTTTTTCAATTCAAATTTCTTAGCAAAAAGTTATAAAGAAAATTTCTCCAATATTAGAGATAGTTACAATCATCCAATTACAATAGCAAGATTTCATCATATATGAGGTAAATTTCCAATAAGACTCATAACTAAATAATTATATTGTTTGAGTTAAGTTATGAAATAGTAAGATTTATGATTAGGTGTTGGTGATCAACAATCTCAAGAAATTGCTTAAAGGAGCAGGAAAAGTAAGAAGGTGATCCACGAGTAGCTTTAAGTGCTACGTGGTGAGTTAGATTTACTTTTAGTAATCGAGACCAATAAAAGTATGAATTTATGATATTTGAATAAATTGTTGAATAATAATGATTGAATGATGTATGTTCTATTATGTATGATAATTGATTGAGTAGAGAATAAATTGTATGCGGATATTAATTATATAAGAATTTATATTTTAAAAAAGATGGATGAATGAAAAATATGCTGAGAAGTTATATGAAATTTCTGAAAATATGATTGAAAATTTGATATAATATATGAGGAGACAATTTAATAAATATGATAAAAATAATAATTTTCAGAAAGAGTTAGATAGTTGAATTGAATGCTTTGATGTATGCTTGCTTGGATGTTATTGCTAATATGAATAAAAAGGGAAGACTAGGTCTGGCTGAGAAGATCAGGAAGGTAGTTAGTCTGGCTAAAACATGTTGACATGTGGGAAGTCATTCCCAAATGATAATATGAAATGATCTGATGAGAAAGAAAGAAAGAAAATTTAAATTCATGCATTATATTTGTTTTAAATATTTATTATTAATGTCTGAGATGCTAAAGAATCAGTTTTGATTATTAAATGATTGATAGATAGATGAGTCTCATAATGAGACAATTTTGATGATAAATAAATAGAAATGATGACATAATAAATCATTATATTATTGATTGTTTGTGTGATGTGAACTTTATGATGACATTAAATTGGAAATATTAAATGGATAAAATATATGAGATATATATATTAAAAGAGGATAGCTTGATAATTTATTTATTAAGAGAAATTGATAAACGATTAAATTAGAACGTGAGAAGAGATAGATGAATAATTATGCTTATTTAACAATGAATGAATATAACTAGAAGTATACAAATCGATTACTTCTAGTAAATTTAATTCACTGAGCTTGTGAAGCTCACTCATCATTATTAAATAATATCAGGTAGTAGGCATGACAGATAAATTTGTGAGCTGAGATTCAGACTGAGTTGTTATTTGTAACTCTCGTGGTCCACACCTTTAGATTAATGGAAGATTTTTTTGTGCGTAGATATTCATGCATAATATGTTGTATATATTGTTTCAAATAGGATATTAATAATGTAACTCCCATTGTTGAGGGTTGATGTATATATATTTTCAATCGATGTATATCTTTATATTGTTGCATATATGTATCTGTAAACCGAGGTTCAAACCCAAGAGGGGGGTAATTGGGTTTTAAAAACTTTTGCTAATTAACTTGCAAGCTTTTAAACAGTTAAATACACAAAGCATACAAACAAATAATATGCTTGAAAGTAAAAGAGTTTAAGGAAGAGAATATGAAAACTCCGTTTATAGTGGTTCGACAATATTAGAATCTCTCCGACCCTACATCCACTCTCTTCAAGAAATCTCCTTGAAGTAATCCACTAAAACCTTTAGTTGTGCAACTTCACGGGTGTTGCACAAACCTTACAACCGATCTCTTCCTCACAGAAGCTACAATGAAGTGTTTAATCCTAAACACTCTAAGAGTTATACATACTCTTTCCTTTTACAATAAATGGAGTTTGCTGTAAAGTAAATGGTAGAGAGATAGCAATAAGTGCTTTTACAAATGAGCAATATCTCTCTTTCAAGAACAAGCTTGAAGAATGACTCAAAAATAAAATTTTCAAAGCTTTTGAGAATTAATGAGCATTCTTGTGAATTGAATGTGTTCTCTTGTTGTTTTAAATGCTCATTGAAGTGAGTTTATATAGTCTTGAATCAATATGGCTATTTGACACTGACTTGGTAGGTCAAGAGCATTAAATTCTCAAGTCTCGCATCTCAAACGATCATATTTTTGAATTACCAGTCGATTGGGGTACTTGTACCAGTCAACTGGGTCAAGTAAAGATTTTTCACTTTTTAGGCTAAAGGAGAGTACCAATCGACTGGGTGAAGTTACCAGTCGACTGGGTCCTCAACACCAGCCGGCTGGGAACTTTCTGTCCCATATCCTAGTCGATTGGGTTGTCCTTCAATCCAGTTTTCCTTTTCAAAAACAATTTTTGACTCAGAAACTTTTTGTATTCTTTAGTTTTGTCAAAATATTTTGTAAATCGAGCCACAAATCAAGCTTTGTAATTGAATATAAGAGATTTACAATTGTTTCAATTACCTTAATGCCTATTCTAGATCTTCTGTCTTGTTTTGGTGTCTGAATCGCGTTGAGTTCTTACATCTTCTTTCTGTACTAAATGCTTTTACAGCTTAAAAACTTAGATAAAACTATTAGTGTAATTAGAGTAGTGTTTTATCATTATTAAAATCAAATACGGGTCAACAATCTCCCCTTTTTGATGATGACAAAACTAAGGAGAGAAAAAAACAGTTTTTAAAAAACTAAGTGTTCGTTTTTAGAAAAATTTGGGCAAAGTATCCTCTGTTTTTTTTTTGGGTTATAAAAACCAACCTGTTAAACATTCAAACGTAGTTTAAATACAGTTATATCAACCCAACCAAGCGATGCAAAACTCCCCCTAAATTTATGCTTTATTATAAGTTTACATATATATTTCTCTTTTACTTGATTTTTCTCTTTTTTCTCCCCCGTTTTGATAACAGCAGAAAAAGGGGTATAAACTTGAAAAATAAGCAATTTGATAACTATAGTAATAGAGATAAGGAAAAAATAAACTTGTATGCAAAAACTAGCCATGATTCAAAATTGGCGAAGACTTCCTAGAAAGAATCAAAAGTTTGCACATAAGTGTTATCATATAAAGCATATAGATGAGCACGAATGGTTCAAACCAAGCAATCATATATATATATATATATATATATTATATATATATATATATATGAGCTAGAGTCTAAATACGTAAAATGACACAAATATCTAGATATATCCAATCATCATGAGCTTTCTAGAAAGCTGTCTGAGTATAATACATGAATGTAATACAAAGAAAATGAATGTTTGTGCTAAATATCTAAGAAGCTATATGTACATAGCAAAAAGATAAAACAACAACTCATCGAGTGAGAGAATCAGAGCTGTCTTGAAGAAGATCCCAAAGCTCAGCCAAAATGCCCTTTGTGTGCTCCCGGTGCAACTCGAAATTATCTCTGAGGGTGCAAAGGTCGAGATACTAGTGATCGACTGAAGAGCTCAAAATTTGAAACTCGGAATGCATGGACAACTGGAGGCTTGAAATAGCCTATAGAATGTCATCGTAGCCAGCCTGACCAGCACTAGAGCCACCATGCTGTGGACTAGGTGCTCGTGCATCAGTGTCCATAGCAGTGGGAGGAGTTGTATCAATAGAAACCTCATTGTCCTCCTCGCTGATGTCATCCTCTCTAATCCGAACGTTCCTCCCATCCTTGGAGTAGATTATCTCATCTTCGATCGTGCACCCCATCTTCTTCATAAAAGATACATTGATGATGTCCTAAGCCTCTAAGGCGGGTAGGGGGACATGGAAATGCTGGAGGATCAAGGTGATGAGCATCCTATATGGGAAGCACCCGGAGTCACTCGCTTTGTCGTTAATCATGTTGGCGAGCAGTATGGGGTAGATATTGATATGGTATCCGATTTTGAGACACCAAATCAATACCACATCTATCTTAGAAAGATATCCCTAACTCTCGAGACTTAGGTGGATGGTTTAACTCACAATAAGATTGAACAACTTTGAGTCGAGGGGTATATCACTACATTGGTGAAATGTAATGGGCCTAAAGATATAGCTAGGGTCACATCTAACAATCTAGCATGCCTCATCGTAGTCAAAGTTGTCTAGTAATCTATCCAGACTCCACTGGACCCTTCCCACGAGGATCCTAAAAAAATTGACCAAAAGGTCAGTATTCACCTCAAATTCTATGCCCATGACGTTGGTTTTAAATCTAAGAGCCAGTGGACTCGATTTAACCAGGTTGGCATAAAATTGGTGAATCAGGTGAGGGTAATATTTCTGGTGGATCTTGACAAATAGTATCAAATGTATCACATTCAAAGAAGGTAATATATCAAAATTTTCATGACAGATAAAATCAAAATTGATAAATCTACTCGTTATGATTTTCTTGTTACAGATGATAGAATTATACATGCTCTTTGCGGTGGGGCTCCAAAAGAGCGAGTCATCGAGCTTAGTCCATGCTTTCTTGCTCGATGAACCAGCAACCCCTTTCCATTAGCATCCAATACCGAGGACTTTGAAGACCAAGGCCTTGTAGTCGCGTGAGGTCCTCCAATGGTTGTTTTGATGTGTATTCTTTTAGACATCTTGGGGAAAGTTATTTTAGATATTTGGGAAAATGTGGAGATTTCGATCATGAATAGTTAAAATAGAGGTGATTTAGGATATGATTGAAGGTTCAATAGATAATTTTTTAGAGATTTTAGACTGAAATTAAGGTGTTTCTAGAGAGAGAAAGCTTAGGGTTTTTAAAAAATAGTGTGAAAACTGAAAAATCTGAAGAGACTATTTATAGAATTATGATATCAGTCGACTGAGTCCTTCATAATTTGGAGATTTTTTGACATACCAGTAGACTGGGTTGGGGCACCAGTCGACTGGGTAAACTGGCAGAGAGACAATAGTCGACTGGATGTACCATACTAGTTGATTACGCCCAAAGAGTAACGCGGTAGTTGTAGCATGGCTTTGGGGTGTCGATTCCACAGGGAGACAAACTAACTACAAGAGAAAGTGCAAACCTTAAAACGAACGATAAAAGTTAAACGAGAAAATCTGAGTTTGAAGTAGTGTGAAATAATTGTGTAAATATAATAGAGAACAACAAGGGTCCGAGAATCCTCCCTAGGTTCGTTGCCTTATTCTATTCTTGATTCAGTTGTTTTTATCTCGATTGCAAGTTTCACATCCCAAACAAGCAATCGGCAAATATTCAATTAAAGCACATATATAAACCCTAATGTAATTGATATTGCTCTTTCGAATTAAGCACACATGACCTATTTTATAGGTTTATCAAGAAACGATAATATATCTTTAATGATAATATCGCAGTAATGGACAAACCTAAAAGAGAAGTCTACCGGACTCAATCACATCCAAACAGATTGACATAAGAAGAGCATGACTAGACTTATATCTAGGAGAAGCATGCAATCACTAGATTAAGAGGAAATCTTCTAATTAGATTAAAGAATAAATCATAACAATTTTTAATGATAATAAATCCAAACTATAATGAATCAAGACTAGAAAATAAGAACAACTACACCTAGAGATTCATCCCTTCGCCTTGCTTGGAGATTAGTTAGCCATGGGGGAGAGTGTGGTAGCCTTCATGATGTTTTCTCTGGCCTCCAACCTCTAATCAATGTCCTTTTTACAAACCCTAAGTGGTCTATTTATAATACACAAGGTCCAAGGGTGTTTTAGGGTTTAAAAAGTCATTAAAATCCTAATTAGGTCAAAGCTCGGAGAAGAAAAGCGTGTGCGCGCTGCTGTACTATTGTATGGGCGCTGCGATGCTAGGCATAATTTAGCTGGGTGAACTTCTGGGCACCATGGTGCTGGCTGTTGGGCAAGATGTGGAGGTTTCTGGGCATCGCGGTGCTAGGCGCGGTGCTGGCTGGTGCTGTTCTGGAGGCCTGACCTTTGTCTACTAAAACTGCCATAACTTTCTCTAGGAAAATCATTTTGACAAGCCGTAAATTTCTCTAGAAAACAGAATTCTAGATATTTCTAAGCATATATGGTTCATCTCCTGGTTCTTCTTGCATCAATACAATTTAATTTGCAAAGATGATTGATCTGTACGGGAAATTCTGGCAATTTAGTGAAACTCCTTTCCAAGTGCTTGTGAACCTTCACTCCAATGTTCATCGAGTCATTGTACTTCAAGCAATGATAACTTTTCCATCTCTTTTAAACTTGAAGTACCTGAAAATGCATCGAAATAGATCAATGATCCAAGAATGACACTTTAGAGTTGTTAAGGTATAAAAGTGCAATTCAAACCTAGATCAACCCTAAAATGCTAAAAATTAAGTACTGTAAAGATGCATTTTATGACTTTCTTCATAACCCCTAACTAGCTTATTGCTAGTCCCTAGCAATTCAAGCGAAAACAAGAGGTGAATTCTATGGTGGGAATCAAAACAAAATAAAGCAATGTTAGTGTTAAACCAAGAGTAATTCACTTTTTTTTTTCAAAAATTGCACACAACATACAACACATAGAATTATTAAATACCACTCAAGTCAAAAAGTAATCCAACCATCAATCTTAAAATCTTTATTTACTCTTAACATCCATCTTACCACAATCCATTAATTCGAACACCCGGATGATTTTATGCACAACATTCATGAATACAAGTCTTGGCCTCTAAGAACATAATAAATTGCATGACATCAATCACAAATCAAGCTCCATAGGCTTACTTTTCAAATCACTCTCCACTATTGTAGAAAAAATCACACTACATTGGATCAATAGGTCTTTACTAAGCATGTAACGTTAGTCTAAGGTAAAGGTTAAGAAAGAACGGGAAGGATTCAACAAGTAAAAGAACTTAATCTCTTAGTTTTGAACACAAATCTTTAAGCACTGGATAACCTTACTTCAATACCCAACTCTTCCAACCATTTTCCGAGCATTTCTTTCAATAAATCACCATTTTTTTTTTCTTTCTTTGCCATAATTCACTTTTTTTTTATTTTTTTTATTTTGGCACATAAGACCATTTACCTCATTTTTCATCAATTTTTTTTTCTTTTCCACAACCCTCAACTTATCTCTTTTCATGTATTTGGGCTATGGTAGTAATACTTTTTTTTCTTCATACTTTTGTCCTTACTCCTCTTGAGTGCTTCTCAACAAATGTGTATAACTAAGTTCTTTTAAAAGGAAGGTAAGGATATAATATTTTAGGCTCATAAAGGTGAGTAAATGGGCTATTGAAAGAAACAAGGCTCAAATTCTTTTCAAGAAAAAGGTTCAAATGGGTGACTAGTGATAAATATAGCAATGGTAAGTTTGGAAGACTCAAACGGTTCAAAAATGGCCTATATCATATCCTAAGTAGTGTGCATCCTAGAAATTCGCCTCAAGTGATTATCAAATAAGTTCTAGAGCTTGTCGAAACCGCAAAAGTATTCACAAAGCAATCACACATAAAACTTCTCTAAATGTTTTTAGACTAATTATACAATCTTACCACAAACTAGAGTTTCAAACCAAATCAAGATTGACACTTAAATTTTTCTCAAACCGAAGCAAGATTTAATTTCTTCTAGATGCTATATGCTATCTCAATTAAGTTCATATCATTGACATGTGAATTAACTCTAAGGCTGACACAAAGCATGCTTAAAACAAACCAAAAGAGAAAAATGATATAAGCAGTTCAATGAAAAACATAAAAAACAGGAATATGTTTCGTCCACCCCAAACCTAAAAAAAACATTGTCCTCAATGTAAAAGCAAAAGTTAAGGAAACTCCCTTTGTAGCCAAAAATGCACAGAAGCTGAAAATTGTACACCACCATTTGAACTACTTTGTATTTTTGTCCCTGAAAAAGAAATACAAAAGTAAAACTGGAAAATAGCAAAATAATAATAATAAACAAGAAAAAGAAATATGAAAAACAGTAAAAAATAAAAGGATATGTTGTGGGTTGCCTCCCATGAGCGCTAAGTTTTACGTCTTCAGCCAGATGCTTTTATTCTCTCTTTGAAAAACATAGGTTGAATGCACCAGCCATTGCTTCACTGCTAAATTCGGTGCTCGTATGCTTTGGAGAGGCCTCAAGGATGTCATCAGTAACATCCGCAAATTCTGGCTCGATATATGCTCTTGTGAAGCCATGGATGAAGATGGCCTCCAATGGATTAAGGTTCTGGACCTTTTCCATGAATGAGTCAATCATGTATGCTTGGTGGATTTTGTCCACATCCTCTGATTTTTTCGTTGTTGGGATGTGTAAGGACTTATCACTTAGTGTCTCAATGACATTCACTTCCTTCAAATTCTTTTGTGCTAGGTGTTGACCATGGGGTGTGGATTGAGCTTGAGAAGGGAACTTAACTTGCTCAGTCACACTCAAGTAGTTCATCAACTTGGACACTTGGCTCTTTAAGTTCTTATGTTCTTCAACAACCTGCACAATTAAATATTCAAGCCTTTGATTAGTCTTCCCCTGTGCCTCAATAAAAACATGTAAAATGTCTTCTAAAGGACTCCTAGTAGATACAGATGCATGATATGGTTCAAGACATGGTGCAGGGGGTTGTGCAAGCTGCTGGTTTTCAGACTTTCAGTTGAAATTGGGGTGATTTCGCCATCTCGGATTATAAGTATCAGAGAAGGGTGCCAAAAGTTTCTTGTACATGCCTAAAGCATTACATTGTTCCTCATATATCCCTCTCATCTCTGTAAATGTGGGGCACTCTTGGGCTAGATGATCTACCCCGCCACACATAAAACATGGTTCAAAAGATTTTGCATGATTAGCTACGTGTGTTGGCCTTGAACTTTTAGTCTTTAACACCTCTAGTTCCCTAGTGAGCATCTCGACCTTGGCCTTAAGGTTATCCTCTTCCCTAAGATGGTAAATTCCACCACCATTTGGGTGCTCTATAGGTCGTGACCTATTTGTGCTTTCAGTAGCACTAGGTCTAGTCCAAGTGTGAGCTTTTTTAGCAAGCTCATTGAGGTACTCTATGGCCTCATCAGAATCTTTCTCCAAGAATTCACCATTAAATATCATCTCTACAAATTGGCGCTCCCTATATGTAAGTCCCTAATAAAAATAGCTCATTAAGCGCCAATTCTCATACCCATGGTGAGGGCACATACTCAACAACTCCTTAAATCTCTCTCAAGACTGATATAAAGTCTCACTATCCTTTTGTGCAAAGATGGAGATTTGCCTTTTTAAAGCATTGGTCTTATACTGGGGGAAGTATTTATTAAAAAAAATTCGAGTCATATCAGTCCATGACCCAATAGATCGTGGTCATAGTGAGTATAGCCAACTCTTAGCTCTATCCTTCAAAGCGAAAGGAAAGAACTTAAGCCTCACAATGTCATCGGTTTCATTTTGACTATGAAAAGTCGCGACTAATTCATCAAATTCTCTAATGTGCACATATAGGTTTTCATTGTCTAAGCCATGAAAAGTAGGAAGTAATTGTATCATCCCTGCTTTAAAATCTAGTTGGCAAGTATTGGCTGGAAATATGATGCATGATGGTGTGGCTGTGCGTGTAGGGTTTAGGTAATCCTGAAGGGTCCTAGGAGGTTGATATTCATGTTCACTCATTTCTTTGGGAGTAGATGGATTGTCAAATAAAGGATTTAGAAAAGAATTTAATTCTGACTCTAACACAGGCCTACAATCAAATCTACCCAAAGTGTTTCTATATCAGGGCATGCAAGATCACAAAATGATAAAATAAAATAAAAAATTAATGCAGCAAGCTAAAAGAAGGAACGAAGTTACCGCCTTTACAAACTGCTGAAAAGAAAAACTATTTACAAATTTTCTACCATCTTGTCTCAAAGTTGACAATCTTCCTTAAGTTAAGCGTGTCTCCCCAGCAACGGTGCCAAAATTTGATTATGCTCAAAGAGTAATGTGGTAGTTGTAGCACAGTTTTGGGGTGTCGATTCCACTGGGAAACAAGTTAACTACAAGAGAAGATGTAAACCTTAACACAGACGATAAAGATCAAGTGAGAGAATAAAGTATTGTGTGAAAATTGTGTAGATAGATTGATGGATAAAATAAAGAAACAACAAGGTTCTGGGAATCCTCCCTAGGTTCGTTGCCTCATTCTAATATTGATTCAATTGTTTATCTCGATTGCAAGTTTCACATCCCAAACAGGCAATCGACAAATATTCAATTAAAGCGCATGTGTAAACCCTAATGTAATTGTTATGAAATACTTTTTACTTTCAAGCACACATGACCTAACTTATAGATTATCAAGAAACGACAATATATCATGATGAAAATACTGCAGTAATGGACAAATCTATAAGAGAAATCTACCGGATTCAATCACACCTCAACAACATCACATAAGAAGAGCATGACTAGATTTATTGGGGGAGAAAGATGCAATCACCGGATTAAGGGGAAATCTTCTAATTAGATTAAAGAATAAATCATAACAATGTTTAATGATAATAAATCCAAACTACAATGAATCAAGACTAGAAAATAAGAACAACTACACCTAGGGATTCATCCCTTCGCCTTGCTTGGAGATTAGTTGGCCTGGGAGAGAGTGTGGCAGCCTTCATGATATTTTCCCCAGCCTCTAGCCTCTAATCAATGTCCCTTTTACAAACCTTAAGTGGTTTATTTATAATACACAAGGTCCAAGGGTGTTTTAGGGTTTAAAAAGTTAATAAAATCCTAATTAGGTCAAAGCTCGGAGAAGAAAAGTGTGTGCGCTTACTGTATGAGCACTGCGGTGCTAGGTATAATTTGGCTGGGTGAGCTTCTGGGCACCGTGGTGCTGGCTGTTGGGAAAGATGTGGAGGTTTCTGGGCACCACGGTGCTGGCTGGTGCTGTTCTGGAGGCCTGACCTTTGTCTACTAAAACTGCCATAACTTTCTCTAGGAAAATCATTTTGATAAGCCATAAAATTCTCCAGAAAATAGACTTTCGGATCTTTCTAAGAATATATAGGTCATCTCCTGGTTCTTCTTGCATCAATACAGTTTAATTTGCAAAGATGATTGATCTGTACGGGCAATTCTGGTAATTTAGTGAAACTCCTTTCCAAGTGCTTGTGAACCTTCACTCCGGTGTTCATCGAGTCGTTGTACTTCAAGCAATGATTTCTTTTCCATCTATTTTGAACTTAAAGTACCTGAAAATACATTGAAATAGATCAATGATCTAAGAATGATACTTTAGAGTTGTTAAGGTATAAAAGTGCAATTCAAACATAGATCAACCCTAAAATGCTAACAATTAAGTACTGTAAAGATGAATTTTATGACTCTCATCACTAGCCGACTGGATAGGCCACCAAAATTTAAAATTTTAGCTTCAAAAAATGTCTTATTGTACCAGTCAACTAGGTGTTTTGCACTAGCTGACTGGTAAAATGGGCAGTGGGATTCCAGTCGACTAGGTCATTCAGAAAACTTAAAAGTTTGAGCCCTAACTTGGAATTTTAGCACGAATTTGTTTATCTATGCCATCTTGAGTGAGAGATATATTAAATAAGTGTTAATACTCATTCATTAGATGTCAAATATGCATATGATGAATGTTGATGCAATCAAACATACATCTTATCATAGTCTTGCAGACCATCAATAGTTTAATCTTGCAAAAGTTATCTTCACTTAAGGGTTTTGTAAGAATATCAGCTTTTTGATCTTCTGAAGGAATGAATGCTAGTCTAATATCACCCTTTGAGCATGGTCTCTTATGAAGTGATGTCTTATTTCTATGTGTTTGGTTCTAGAATGTTGAATAGGGTTTTTGGTCAAGTTGATAGCACTAGTGTTACCACAATGAATTGGTATATCTTTAAAGTTCATGCTATAGTCTTCTAATTGTTGTTTCATCCACAACACTTGTGCACAACAACTTTCGGCTGCTACATATTTCGCTTCTGCAGTTGATAGTGCAATCGAATTTTGTTTCTTGAAAAACTAAGAGGTTAACATTGCACCTAAGAATTAGCATGTTCCACTAATTCTATCTAGTCTACAACTTGCAAATTCAACATCTGAATATCCAACAGGTTCAAAAGTTGATTTTCTAGAATACCATAACCCTAGGTTTTGAGTCCTTTGTAGATATCTAAGGATTCTTTTTACTGCAATTACATGTTATTCCTTAGGATTAGCTTGAAATCTAGCACATATGCATACACTGAACATTATATCAGGTTTGCAGTTAGATAAATTAAAGCTCTTATCATGCTTTTATAAGTTTTAGTATCTACGCACTTACCTTCTTCATCTAGATCAAGTTTTGTAGAGGTGTTCATAGAAGTGCCAATTGACTTTGAGCTTTCCATCCCAAACCTCTTTAACAGGTTCTTAGTGTACTTTGATTGATTGATGAAGATGCATTGTTTCAATTGTTTGATTTGAAGTCCAAGAAAGTAAGTAAGTTCTTTTATCATACTCATTTCAAATTCACTTTGCATGCACTTAGCAAACTCTTGACACATAGATTAATTAGTAGCACCAAATATAATATCATCAACATATATTTGGACTAGTAGTGTGTCATTTTTGTGAGTTTTTGTGAAGAGAAGTGTGTCTATTTTTCTCTTGTAAAATCATTTTCAAGCAAAAACTTACTTAGTGTTTCATACCATGCTCTTGGAGTTTACTTCAACCCATAGAAAGCTTTAGAAAGCTTATAAACATGGTTTTGAAGACTAGGATTTTCAAAACCAAGAGGTTTCTCAACATACTCATCTTCTTCCATAAATCTATTTAAAAAGGCGTTTTTTACATCAATTTGAAATAGCTTAAATTTATTAAAGCATGCAAAGGCCAATAAAATATGAATAGCTTCTAATCTAGCTATGGAAGCATAGGTCTCATCAAAATCTATTCATTCTTCTTGATTATATCCCTTAGCAACTAGCCTAGCCTTGTTCTTAGTTACTATTCCATTTTCATCCATCTTATTTCTAAATACCCATTTAGTTCATATTTGTAAAGTAAGGGTAAAGAAGTACATTAATAAATATGACATAGAGTTAAAATAATATATATATATATATATATATATGTACATATATATAAATGCAAAAGATTTAATTTTTATAAAACAATTCTAAAAAAAATATTTTCGTGGACGGAAAAAAAAAAAATGACAACAGGTGGCAACACCTGTTGCCAAAAGAGACTAGTAGTGCTGCAGGTAAGACAACACTACATTTTTCATTGCAACATTTTTTTTGGAGTGTGTGTGTGTGTGTGTGTGTATATATAAATTTAGTTATTTTATTTATTTACTTACCAAATTCTGTTTGGTTTCCCTTCAACTACAATTCAAATTACTCTCTTTCTTTAACCACTTGGGGATCGAAAGAAATGTTGAAAAGTAAAATTTTGATGGGGTTTACGGGAGAATTTTATAGAGAATCACGGGAATCTCTAAGAAAGACAGAAGGTAATAACGTGAAGTTTATTTTTGAAACTTTAGCATACATAGAATTTCTCGGAATTCAAAGTGAGAATTTTCAAAGGGTGTGAATTATGAAGGAATTGAAGAATAAATTAGAAATTTTTATATAAATATTATGTCAGGTATTGATGATCAGCAACAGATAAAAATTGTTGAGAGGAGCAAGAAAGGCAACGAGGTGATCCACGAGTAGCTTTAAGTGCTACGCGGTGAGTTAGATTTACTTTAAGTAATCAAGATAAATATCAAATATACAGTGATAATATTAGAATAAATCATTAACTCATGATTTGGTGATAGATGAAAGTTGGTTGATAGGTATGATATGAATAGTGGATGTGTAGAGAATTATTTTATGAGAAATAATATTATTGGAATAATGAGTCGATTTAATAATAAAGGTCATAAGTGAAATTCTTGATGAGCTATGGTTGATGATTTGATCTGATTTATGAGGAGAGGAAATTTAGTGGATCTTGATGAGCTATGGTTGATGATTTGATATGTTTTATGAGGAGAGGAATTTAATGGACTTTTCAAATAATAATTTGAGAATAATCAGGATAGCTAATTTAAATGTTTGAATTCATGCTTGTTTCTATATTATTGTTCATATGCATATAAATGAAAATAAAAGAAATGGGAAGGCAGCCAGTCTAAATGAAAATAAAAGAATCGGGAGGGTAGATGGTCTAAATGAGAATAAAATAACAGGGAAGACACCCTGTCTAAATGAGAATGAAAGAACCGGGAAGGCAGTCTGTCTAAATGAGAATGAAAGAACTGGGAAGACAGCCGGTCTAAGATAAAAATATGTCGATATGTGGGAAGATGTTCCCAATAATAATAACATTTAACTTCACACATTGCATTTTCTTTAAATATTGATTGTTATTGCTTGATATGTTAAAGTGTTATTTATGATTGTAAATCTATTGATAGAGGAATGAGTCTCACAGAGAGATAAAAATGCTAAGAAAGAAATATGGAAATATGTCTGATGAGTAACTTAAGAAGAGATTATGTAATAGGAGAATTATGAAATTGAGTAGTGATTACAGAATATTGTTATTGAATTATTTGAGGAAAAAGATGAATGAATATCGGAAGATTTTTAGATGTAATTGGAAGTATAAAATTGAATACTTCTAGTAAATTTAATTCATTGAGCTTGTGAAGCTCACTCCTCATTGTACAATGATTTCAGATAGCAGGAAGGATAAATAGTGTGGTGAGTTAAGATTCAGACGAAGTCATTATCTGTAAGCCACGTGTGTGTCCACATCTTCAGACTAATGAGAAAATAAAATAAAAATTTTCTTGTAAATATTCATGCATATTACGTTATATATAATGTTTAAGTCAAGATCAGAATGATGTATCTCCCATGTTGAGGGTTGAGGATTGATATAAAAAAATTTGTTGGTGTTATTTTTCTTGTTGCATATATGTGTTGTGCTGGGATTTTCAAAATATAATAACACCGTGTCGAGGGTGACCAACCTAGAATAGATCGTTACAATTTTGGTATCAGAGTATTAGGTTTTATGATTCTGTAGACTGCATAAAAAGAAAGTGGAAGATTAAAATAAATTATATTTTAATAAATAGTCAGAGGATAACATGTGGACGTGCTCGAGCTTGAGTTAGAGTTGTTGATTTGAGAGGGCGTGGTAGGCCCCCAATATTTTGACAAGTCGAGGTTTAGTCTGAATCTATGGTTCCTAGAAGGGAACGTGTTGACAGTATAATTGATATTAATAAAGGTGTGAGAGAATCTGAAGTTGAAAGAGATGAGCTAAAATAAGCTCTTATACATGCTCTTGAGAAAATGAATGTAATAGATGATAGAGTTAATAGCCTATAGCATAGACTTGCTGAACAGGCTAGGGCAGTCCTGAAGTTGTTGTAAATCCAGTAATGGTAAATGTTCAAAAAGGGAAAAGTGAGTTTATGCACGAGATGCAGAGAAATTGTTTTGTTAGATATATTAAGTCGAATGCCTTGTTGTTTAAAGGATCAATGAATCCTTTTAAGCCTGAGTTTTGGGTGAAATATGTAGAGAGATTATTTGATATTTTACGAATGACTGACAAGCAGAGGTTCACCGTTGCTACATTCAAGTTAGAGATAAAGGCCCTAGAATGGTGGGAGAATATTCTTCCTAGGGTAAGTGCAGATATTGATAAACCCTTAACTTGGAATAGGTTTAAGAAGGTTTTCCTTGATAAATAATTTCTTTATACCTTTAGAGCCCAACAAGATAGAGATTTTATTTGAGGCAAATGTGTTGACTGTGACTCAGTATGATAGCATATTTGTGGCTTTGATAAGGTTTGTATCGAAAATGGTAGACATAAAGGAGAAAAGGTGTAAGAGGTTCATAGATGGACTACATTTTGAGATTAAATTGAAACTAATTTACATGAGGCATATGAATTATGTTATTTTGGCGAATATAACACTTCAAATTGATAAGGAAGTGATGAAATTTAGATGTAGGAAGAATTGGTGGAAGAGGTCTAGATTTGAGGAACCCAGAGGTGGCACCAGTATGAGTATGCAGGGTGAGAGACCACCTAGAGTTCCTTGTCACAGGAAACTATAGTATAGAGTCAGAAGTAAGCAAGATCTGTTTCTTTTGTAGCTCAGAGAAATATCAGTGGGACCCTTAGATTTGGGAGACAGATTATGGGAACTGGGAGTCATGGCAGAGGAAGTAAGTATGCCACCAAGGGGAAGTGGTAACCTGATGTATGATAGAGACAAAAGTTTGTTATAGACGTAATCAGATAAGATATTTATCTTAGAATTGTCCTAATTTGAAGTGCTTTGTATGTAGAAATGATGGACATAACAATGTTTGTTGATCCTGGTGCAACTCATTCCTTTGCATCTAATGCTTAGGAAGTCTACTGAAGTATGTATTAGTACTTGGATGCATAATGTTATTGTTGAAGTTCCCAATAGAGATAGATCATAAATATTTACAAGGGTTGTATGATTCATATCAGTGATAGAGAGTTTGAAATTGATTTGTTTTCTTTGAATATGGTTTACTGTTTTAAGGAAAATGTACTGTTCAAGATATCTAGACAAGAGGAGTTTAATTTTCAGGGAAAAACTTAAGACACTGGCAAATTGTCTTATTTTTGCTTTGACTACTAGTAGATAGTTGAAGAAAGGTTATGAGGAGTATTTGGCATACATAATGGATTCTAAAAAGAAAAAAATAAAGTTAGAAGAAATCTTAGTAGTGACAGATTTTTCTGATGTATTTCTTGATGAGTTGTCTAGGTCGCCTCTCCGAAGGGAGATTATATTCGCTATTGATGTAATACCAGGTTCATCACATATATCTAATAGCACCCTACAGAGTGACACCCACTGAGTTAAGAGAGTTGAAAGTTCAAGAGTTTTTAGATAAACAATTTATTCGATTTAGTGTGTCGCCATAAGGAGCACACGTAGTGTTGTGAAAAAGAAAGATGGAACGATGAGGTTGTGTATACACTGCAAATAATTGAATAAGATAACCATTAAGAACAAATATCATTTACCCAGGATAGATGATTTATTTGAAAAGTTGTATGGAGCAAGAGTATTTGTAAAAATAGACCTGAGATCAGGTTATCATCAATTGAGGATAGAGAAGAGAGACGTGCCTAAGATTGCTTTTAGGACACGTTATGGTCATAAGTTTCTTATGATTTCATTTGGATTGACTAATGTTCCATAAACATTCACATACTTGATGAATAAAATGTTTAAACCATTTTTTGATAATCTTGTGGTTGTGTTCATTGATAACATCTTGGTGTATTCTAAGACTAAGGAATAGCATGCAAAACATTTAAAAATTGTGTTGGCGATTTTGAGAAGAGAGATATTGTACACTATAATTTCCTAAATGTGAATTGTGGCTGAATGAAATGACTTTCTTGGAACATGTAATATCTAGAGATGGCATAACAGTTGATCCACAAAAGGTAGAGGCAACGTTGAGTTGGGAGAGACCAACTAATGTAATTGAGATTAGAATCTTCTTGGGGTTAGCTGCTCATTATAGAAGATTCATTCATAATTTTTCTATTATCATAGTACTGTTGACTTAATTAACTAATAAAAAGGTGAGATTTGTATGGTGTGGGAAGTGTGAGAAAAGTTTTCAATTACTAAAAGAGAAATTGACTACAGATTTAATATTGGTGCTTTCTTCTGGTGATGAAGGATTTGTAGTGTATAGTGATGTATCCCATTAAGAGTTGGGATATGTGTTGATGCAACATGAGAAGGTATTGGCGTGTGCTTCTAGGCAATTGAGGAATCATGAGAGAAATTACCCTACCCATGACTTAGAGTTGACTGCCATAGTGTTTACTTTAAAGATTGGAGACATCATCTATATGGAACCACTTATGAGATATTCATTGATCATAAGAGTTTAACATACTTACCTACCTTGAGAGAGTTGAATTTGAGGCAAAGATGGTGGATTGAGTTGATTAGTGACTATGATTGTACAATTCCCTATCATCTAGAAAGGTGAAGGTGGTAGCTATTGCATTGAGTAAAAAATCTACAAGAATACTGTCTGCTATTAAAAGTCATGATGTGTAATTGATGATAGATTAAGAGAGATAAGAATGAAGTTGAATATCAGTGATAGAGGATCATTGTTAACAAATATGGTTATACAGTCATCCATAGTAAAATACTTGTTAGAGATGCAAGGTAGAGATAAAGAGATAGAAAAGATTAAGCATTGAGTGCTTACTAGAAAGCAATATGAGTTCAAAATTTGAAATGAGGGTACTTTGGTATTGGAACATGGATTTGTGTTCCCAATAATGCATAGTTGAGAAAGAAGATATTGAGAAAGGTACATGATGATGTATATTCGATGCACCCGAGTAACAATAAAATGTATAGAGGGTTGAGACAGAGTTACTAATAGTCAGGATTGATGAGGAATGTAGCTGAATATATTTCTAGATGTATGGTTTGTTAGCAAGTGAAGTCAAAGAACAAACATCCAAGAGACTTACTACAACCTCTTCATGTGCTCGAATGACCATATAAAAATACGAGCATTGATTTTATTTTTGGATTTTTCAATACCTAGAGAAGTCACGATACAATGTAACTGATAGTAGATAGATTTTCTAAGTCATCTCAATTTCTTCTAGCTAAAACAAATGGGAGTCCTAAAAAGTTGGCTTAACTGTATGTAGCTAAGATTGTGAGGTTGTATGAAATATTATTAAGCATAGTGTCAAATAGAGATGCTAGAGTTACATCTTGGTTTTGGAGAGGCTTTCAAAAAGCTATAGGTGCGCAGTTACAATTTAATATAGCTTTTCATCCTCAACAGATGGCTAGTGTAGACTGAGGTTCCAACCCAAGAGAGGGTGAATTGGGTTTTTAAAAACTTTTGCTAATTACTTGCAAGTTTATAAAAACAGTTAAATGCATAAGCATATAAATAAGTAATATGCTTTAAGTAAAAGAGATTAAGGAAGAGAAAATACAAACTCAGTTTATAGTGGTTCAACAATATCGGATTCGTTCCGAACCTACGTCCACTCTCTTCAAGGAACCTCCTTGAAGTGATCCACTAAAACTTTTAGTCGTACAACTTCACGGGTGTTGTACAAACTTTACAACCAATCCCTTCCTTGCGGAAGCTTACAAAGAAGTGTTTATTTCTAAACACTCTAAGAGTTATTGCAACTCTTTCCCCTTTACAATAAACGTGAGTTGGTGTAAAGTAAACAGTAGAGAGATAACAATGAATGCTTTTAAAAATGAACAATATCTCTCTTTCAAGAAAAAGCTTGAATAATGGCTCAACAATAAATTTTTTCAAAGCTTTTAAGAATTAATAAGCAAACTTATGAATTGAATATGTAATCTTGTTGTTTTAAATGCTCATTGAAGTGGGTTTATATAGCCTTGAGTCAATATGGCCATTAGACACTGACTTGGTAGGTTTGGTGCATTAAATGCTCAAGTTCTGCGTCTCAAACGGTCATATTTTTGAATTACTAGTCTACTGGGTCTTTGTACCAATCGACTGGTCAAGTGAGAAATCTCACTTTTAGGCTGTGGGAGAGTACTAGTCGACTGGGTCCTAAGCACCAGTCGACTGAAAACTTTCTGTCTAGTTGCCAGTCGACTGGGTCCTTGACACCAGTCTAATGGAAACTTTCTGTCCCATATCCTAGTCGACTAGTATAAGGAGCTAGTCGAATGGGTTGTCCTTTAACCCAGTTTTTCATGTTTCAAAACTTTTTTTTGACTTGCAAGAGTTTGAATAAATAGTTTTATCAAAATTATTTTGTAAAGAGCTCCAGAAGACAAGTTACTTACTTGAACATAAGAGATTTACAGTTTTTTTTAATACCTTAATGCCTATTCTATATCTTCTGCCTTGTCTTGGTGTCTAATACGGGTTGAGTTCTTGCGTCTTGATTCTTTGCTGAAAACTTTTATCGTTTAAACACTTAGATAAAACTGTTAGTACAATTAGAGTAGTGTTTTGTCATTATTAAAATTTAGATGATGATAAAACTAATGAGAGAAAACAGTTTAAAAACTAAGTGTTGGGTTTTTAGAAAAAAATGGACATAGTTTCCTCTATTTTTTGGATAAAACCAACCTGTAAAATAGTTCAAATGCAGTTTATAAACAACCCAACCAAGCAACTCAAAATAGACTTATATTCAACAAGATCTTCGGAGCAATGTTCCCCCTAAATCTATGCTCTATTTTAAGTTTATAGTGATATTTCTCTGTTTCTCATTTTTCTCCCATGTTTTGACAACAGTAGAAAAGGGGTTGCTAACTCAAAAAATGAGCAACACAGATAATATTGACGATAAGATTATGCATAAATAAATTTGTATTTGAAAACTAGGCATTATTTAGAGCTAGGAAGACTTCACGGAAAGAACCGAAAATTTTCATACTAGCAGAAGTAGTTAAAGCATAATGTGGAGTAAAAAAGGATTTAAACCAAGTAAACATATATCGTAAAAATAAAGCAAGTATATGAACCATAAGCTAGACATGAAATATAAACAAATATATATACAAATATCCATACATCACAGGCTTCTAGAAGCCAAATATAGAATATAATGATCGAAATGTATGATAAAGTAATAAATGTTCGTGCTAAGATCAGCTAATAGCTATATACAACAAAAAAAGGATAACAATAGGTAACTCAGCGAGTAGGAGAATCAGAGCCATCCTGAATAAAATCCCGAAGCTCAGTCAAGAAGCCCTTTGTGTGTTCTTGGTGCAGCTCGAAGTCATCTCGAAGTGAGCAGAGGTCATGATGTATGGAATAAACAGAAGAGCTAAAGCTCTGGAACCCAGACTGCATGGAGCTAGAGGCTCAAAATAGCCTAGAGTAGATCATCGTATCCAGTCAGACCAGTACTAGAACCACCATGCGGTGGTGCTCGGTCATCAGTGTCCATAGCAGTGGTAGGGGCTGCATCACCCGGACCTTCGTCGTCCTCCTCGCTGTTGCCACCCTCTCCATTCCTGATGTTCTTCCCAGCCTTGGAATAGATCATCCTATCTCGAATCGTGTACACCATCTTCTTCAGAGAAGAGACGTTGATGATATCTTTGGGGCTGATGTCGTGAGCCTCAGAGGGGGGAAGAGGAACCCGAAATGCTGGAGGATGAGGGTGATGAGCATCCTATAGGGAAGGCACCCGGAGTCATTAGCTTCGTCGTTGATCATGTTGGCGAGCAGTAAGGGGTAGATATTGAAGTGGTGTCCAGTTTTGAGACACCAAATTAACACCTCGTCTATCTTCGAGAGATAGCCCCGACTCCCAAGTCGTGGATGGATGGTCCAACTCACGATGAGATTGAACAACTTTGAATCGAGGGGCATGTCACTACATGCGTGGAATGTAGTGGGCTGAAAGATGTAGTTAGGGTCTCCTCTAACGATCTGACATGCCTCCTCATAGTCAAAGTTATCCGGCCATCCATCCAGACT
The DNA here is from genome assembly GCA_023935145.1 of Bretschneidera sinensis. Lineage (NCBI taxonomy): Eukaryota > Viridiplantae > Streptophyta > Magnoliopsida > Brassicales > Akaniaceae > Bretschneidera > Bretschneidera sinensis. The sequence continues at coordinate 29,776,287 of CM043699.1, forward strand.
CCATTGGATCCCTCCCACAGGGATCCCCAATATGCTCTCCAGAAGGTCAGTGTTCACTTCAAACTCCACGCCCATCACATTGGTTCTGAACCGAAGAGCCAGTAGACTAGGTTTTACCAAGTTCGAGTAGAACTGGGGAATCAGGCGTGGGTAGTACTTTTGGTGAATCTTGACAAGTGGTGTCAAGTTCACCCCCTCAAAAGGAAGTAGTATGTCAAAATTTGCATGATGGATAGAATCGAAGTCAACAAATCTACTCGTCATGATCTTCTTGTGACGAATTACATAATTATACCTTGCTTTGGCTGCTGGACTCCAAAAGAGTGAGTCGTCGAGCTCTGTCCTCACTTTTTTGCTTGAGGTTCCTTATTAAACCTTTTCCTTTGGCATCTAGTGTCATAGATTTGGTGGACCATGTCCTAGTATGCGCGTGAGGTCCTCTAATGGTGGTTTTGATGCATATTCTCTTAGATATTTGGAAAAAAAATGTTTTTGGAAAGATTTGAGAGATTTTTGAGGAAAACAGAATTTTCAACCGTGGAAAGTTGAAATAAAGGTTATGAGGGATGAGATTAAGGATACTATGGAGTGTTTTTGCGAGATTTTGGAAGGAAAAGTGAGATTTTCTAGAGAGAGAAAGCTTTAGGGTTTTGAAAATGACGTAAAATCCTGAAAAACTGAAACGACTATTTAAAAATCGTGATACCAGTCGACTGGGTTAGGGCTCCAGTCGACTGGGTCCTTCACTTATTTGGGAATTTTTGACATACCAGTCGACTGGGTCGAGATACCAGTTGACTGGGTAAACTGGCAGAGAAATACTAGTCGACTGGGTTATTCATACCACTCGACTAGGTAGTTACCAGAAATTCAAAAAATTGGCTCCAAACAAGGTCTTGGTCTACCAGTCGACTGGGTACTTAGACTAGTCGACTGGGTGAAAAGGCAGTGTATTACCAGTCGACTGGACTCTTAAAAGAAAGCTCCAGCTTAGAGTCTTAGCACAAAATTTATTTATCTATGCCATCTTGAGTGAGGAAAATATTAAATAAGGTTTAATACTCATTCACTAGATATCAATTATACGAATGATGAATGATGATGCAATCAAACATATAGTTTATCATAGTCTATTAAGTCTATTAACAGTTTAATTTTATAAAAACTAGCTTCACTTTAAGGTTTTGTAAGAATGTCAGCTATTTGATCTTCTAAAGGAATGAATTCTAGTCTTATATCACCTTTTTAAGCATGATCTCTTAAGAAAGGATGTATAATTTCTATGTGTTTAGTTCTAGAATGATGAATATTGTTTTTGGTTAAGTTGATAGCATTGGTATTATTGCAATAAATTGGAATAATTTTAAAGTTCATACCATAGTCTTCTAGTTGTTGTTTCATCCATATCACTTGCGCACAACAACTTTCGACTGCTACGTATTCTGCCCTGGCAGTTGATAGTGCAACTGAGTTTTGTTTCTTGGAAAACCAGGAGGTTAGCATTGCACCTAAGAATTGGTATGTTCCACTAGTGCTTTTTCTATCTAACCTACACCCCGCAAAATCAGCATCTAAATATCATACAAGCTCAAAAGATGAATCTCTAGAGTACCATAATCCTAGGTTTTGAGTCCCTTGTAGATATATAAAGATTCTTTTTACTGCAATCACATGTGATTCCTTAGGATTAGCTTGAAATCTAGCACATATGCATACACTGAACATGATATCAGGTCTACTTGCAGTTAAATAAAGTAAAGCACCTATCGTGCTTCTGTAAGTTTTAGTGTCTACACACTTACCTCCTTAATCAAGGTCAAGTTTTGTAGAAGTGCTCATAGGAGTACTAAGTGACTTTGAGCTTTCCATCTCAAACCTTTTTAGAAGGTCCTTGGTGTATTTTGATTGATTGATGAAGATCCCTACTTTCAATTGTTTGATTTGAAGTCTAGGGAAGTAAGTAAGCTCTCCCATTATACTCATTTCAAATTCACATTGCATGCACTTAGCAAACTCTTGACATATAGATTCATTAGTAGCACCAAATATAATATCGTCAACATATATTTGGACGAGTAGTGTGTCATTTTTGTGAGTTTTTGTGAAGAGGGTTGTGTCTATTTTTCCTCTTGTAAAATTATTGTCAATCAAAAATTTACTTAGTCTTTCATACCATACTCTTGGAGCTTGCTTCAACCCATATAGAGCTTTAGAAAGCTTGTAGACATGATTTGGAAGACTAGGATTTTCAAATTCAAGAGGTTGCTCAACATATACCTCTTATCTGTAAATCCATTTAAAAAGGCGTTTTTTACATCCATTTGAAATAATTTAAACATGTTAAAGCATGCAAAGGCTAATAACATTCGAATAGCTTCTAATCTTACTATAGGAGCATAGGTCTCATCAAAATCTTTTCATTCTTATTGATTATATCCCTTAGCAACTATTCCATTTTCATCCATCTTATTTCTAAATACCCATTTAGTTCCTATTATTGTATGATTCTTTGGTCTAGGAACTAGATTCCATACATAGTTTCTTTTAAATTGATTTATTTCTTCTTGCGTGACATTTATCTAATCAACATCCTTCTCGGCTTCTACAAATGTTTTAGGTTCTACTTGAGACATATAGGCTACATAGTTGCAAATATTTCAAATAGAGGAACAAGTTCTTACCCTTTCTGAAGGATCACCAATCGCTTGATCGATTGGGTGATAGTTTACATACTTCCAATCTTTGGGAAGACCATCCTCTTGTTAACTTGTAGATGGTTGGTCCAGTTTGAGAGCTTCTGTCTCTTGATTTGTTTGAGGTGGGCTATCCTTTGGGTCAACAAGGGAGTAGGTGTTTTCGTTCTTGGAATGAAATCTGCATCATCATTGAAAGAAACCATTCTACTACTAATTGGGTTAGACTCGTCAAGGGCTATATGTACGGATTCTTCTACCACTAGTGTTCTCTTATTGAAGACTCTATAAGCTTTACTAGAGGTTGAGTATCCTAAGAATATCCCCCCATCAGTTTTTGAGTCAAATTTACCCAAGTTAGTTTTATTGTTATTTAGGATAAAACATTTACAACCAAAGGTACTAAAATAGGAGACATTAGGCTTTCTACCTTTTCATAATTCATATGGAGTTTTGTTAAGCATAGGCCTAATTAAAATTCTATTTAAGATATAGCAAGAGTGTTTACCGCTTCCACCCAGAAGTATTTTGGCAATTTATTTTCACAAAGCATTGTTCTTGCAAATTCTTCTAGAACTCTATTTTTCCTCTCAACAACTCAATCTTGTTGAGGAGTCCTAGGAGCTGAAAAGTTATGATCAATTCTATTTTCATCACAAAATTTTGAAAAGCTTTGATTTTCAAATTCTTTTCCATGATCACTTCTAATACTTGAAATAAAAATTTCTTTTTCATTTTGAACCTTTTTGCAAAAGTTTTCAAATCCTTTGTAAACTTCATCCTTGTAAGTAATAAAGATAACAAAGGTATATCTTGAATAGTCATCAACAATAACAAGGGCATATTGATGGCTACCTAGACTAATGGTACTTATTGGACCAAATAAGTCCATATGCAAAAGTTTCAATAGTCTAGTAGTTGAGACTACCTTTTTTGATTTAAAAGAAATTCTAGTTTGTTTTCCCATTTGGCAAGCATCACACACTTTATCTTTTTCAAATTTGATTTTTGGAAGTCCGATGACTAAATCTTTTCTTGAAATGATTTTAAGCAAATCCATATTCACATGACCAAGCCTTCTATGCCATAGCCATGGGTTTTCACTAAATGCAGGAAAACATTTTTCATTTTCCGAATGCAAGGATTTTAAATCAACTATATAGACATTTTCGTGTCTATGGCCAACAAACTTGATTTTATTACTCTTGATGTCTATAATAAGACAATAGAGGTTTCAAATATGATTTTTTTGCCTTTGTCATATAGTTGACTAATACTTAGTAAATTTGGCTTAAGGCCTTGCACAAATAATACATGATCAATGATTGAGAAATTATTACCAACTTTTCCATGCTCGATGATCTTTATTTTTGTGTTGTCTCCAATGGTGACATGTCTGCCATCTCTTAGAGTTAGCTCTTTGAATACACTTCGATCACCGATCATGTGCTTTGAGCATCCACTATCAAGGTACCAACAGTTACCCTTTTCTTTGTTATGGAGACATATCTACATCACACAAGGATACACAATTGCACTTTTAGGTACCCAAAATTTCTTGGGTCCTTTGGGGTTAGTCCTAGAAAATATGGTTCCTTTAAGGACCCATACTTTCTTAACAATGCAAGATGTTCTATATTTATAGACTTGTTGATGATGCACGATCCTAGAATAATAGTTATTGAAATTTCTATGATTTCTTAGTTGTGCATGTCTATAGCTCATTGGATGAGTGTTCCTAGGATACATGTTTCTATTGTGTATGTCATTCCTAGGAATTGCATGATGGTGATTTCTAGGATATATGCTTGCATTATTGTGAGCATGCAAGTTATTTCTAGGATATGCATGATGGTAATTCCTAGGATATGCATGTGTAGTGTGCAAGTTTTGAGTATACATATTATCTCTAGGATTCATATAGTGGTTACTCCTAGGATGTGTATATGCATTTCTTGAATGATTGTTCCTAGCATTTGTATTTATTGAGTTAGCATACATATATGCATAAGTGTTTCTAGGATGCTTAATTCTTGTATATACATTAGAATTAGTATTTTTAGACCTATTAGCATTCATTGAAGGAGTTCTTTTAACCTTGCTAGTGGTCTTTGAAGTAGAGGCTTCATTCATATATGACGCTTTCATGAACAAGGTCTATTTTGATTTTTTCTTGCCGAATAGAGAATAACTCAACCCGGATTTTTCTCCACTTAATCTTTGGCAAGATAGCACTTCATCTAGTTTTTCTTTTCTAAGCATAAGTCTTGATATAATGTTATTTAATTCTATTATTTTCTTCTTTAAGCTTTCATTTTCATCTTTAATAAAATCTTGAGAAGAATTATAAAGCAAGGAAGATAGTTTTTCCTTTTCTTCCTTTAAGCCTTCCATCTCTTTAGAAAGAGATGACACTTCCTTTTTGAAACGGTGTTCCTAGAATTGAATTTCCTCAATTCTTCATGCATTTCATTTATGACCTTTATTAATTCTTCACTACTACTAACAGTGTTATTATTGGAAAGGGAAGAATTTGATACCTCATTTTCGTCGTCGATTACCATAAGACATAGGTTGGCAATCTCCTCGTATCCAACCTCATTGTCCGAGGATTCTTCTTTTTCATCATCACTCCAAGTGGTTGCAATCATAGCTTTCTTTTTTAAGATTTTATATGGTTTGCTTGTCGCTATACAATCGGCCTTGATGTGACCGGGCTTCTTGCAACCATAACACATAAGTGGTTCCTATTTTGAAGTGGGATCCTTTGTGTATGGTTTCTTGTTTTTCTTTAAGAATCTATGAAACCACTTGGTGATTAGAGCCATCTCACCATCTTCTTCGCTGCTCTCCACCTCTTCTTTCGTTTCTTCTTCTTTGTTGCTCGTAGAGGCTTTGAAAGCAATCACCTTTTTCTTCTTCTCATCATCATTGACAATAGGATTTATTTCTTCCATTTCGTATATCAACAGTGATCTGAGATGTGTTTCGACATCAAGTATGTCGAGATCTTTGGCCTCTGTGATAGCCGTCTTCTTTGTTTTCCAAGTGGATGGCAAAGACCTTAAATTTTCCTTGTTACTTCAAATTCTTCAATGTTCCTACCAAGAAGCTTTAAATCGTTAACTGTAATGGTGAAACGTGAGTGCATTTAAGAAACTGTTTCGTTAGGAGACATTTTGAAAGATTCATACTCGGACACTAGCATATAAATTTTTTATTTTTTTAACTTCACTAGTTCTTTCATATGTAACTTGCAATTTATCCCAAATCTCCTTAGCCGAAACACAAGCAGAAATTTTATTATATTCAAAAATATCTAAAGCACAATGTAAAATACTTATGGCTCTACTATTTAGAGACATCATTCTACAATCCTTTTCATTGAACTCAGTTTAGAGTTTAGGAATTGTATGATTGATTTCTCCAATAGTTAGTTCCTTTGTAGGAATTCTAGGTCCTTCCTCAATGACTCTCCATAGATTGTAATCTTGTCATTCAACAAAGATTTTCATCATGTTTTTCCAATAGTTATAGTTGGAGCCATTGAAAAAGGGAGGCCTAGTGTAGGAATGTCCTTCAGAATAGCTATTTGATGTCATCAGATCAACTCAGTGATTTTAAGCCTAAAATTGAGAATAAGGCTCTGATACCAATTGTAGATTGAGGTTCCAACCCAAGAGGGGGAGTGAATTGGGTTTTTGAAAACTTTTTCTAATTATTTGTAAGTTTATAAAAATAGTTAAATGCACAAGCATACAAACAAGTAATGTGCTTTAAGTAAAAGAGATTAAGGAAGAGAAAGTGCAAACTCAGTTTATAGTGGTTCAGCAATATCAGATTTGTTTCGACCCTATGTCCACTCTCTTCAAGGAACCTCCTTGAAGTGATCCACTAAAACTTTTAGTCGTACAACTTCACGAGTGTTGTACAAACCTTTCAACTGATCCCTTCCTCTTGGAAGCTAATCCCTTCCTTGCGGAAGCTTTCAAAGAAGTGTTTATTTCTAAACACTCTAAGAGTTATTGTAACTCTTTCCCCTTTACAATAAGTGTGAGTTGCTGTAAAGTAAATGGTAGAGCGATAATAATGAATGTTTTTACAAATGAACAATATCTCTCTTTCAAGGAAAATCTTGAAGAATGGCTCAACAATAAAATTTTCAAAGCTTTTAAGTATTAATGAGAAAACTTATGAATTTAATGTGTAATCTTATTGTTTTAAATGCTTATTGAAGTGGGTTTATATAGCCTTGAGTCAATATGACCGTTAGACACTGACTTGGTAGGTTTGGTGCATTAAATTCTCAAGTCCCGCGTCTTAAACGATCATATTTTCGAATTACCAGTCGACTGAGTCTTTGTACTAGTCGATTGGGTCAAGTGAGAAATCTTACTTTTAGGCTGTGGGAGAGTACCATTTAATTGGGTCATAAGCACCAATCGATTGAAAACTTTCTGTCCCAGTTGCTAGTCGACTGGGCCCTTGACACCAGTCGACTGGGAACCTTTTGTCCCATATCCCAGTCGACTAGTATAAGGAGCCAGTCGATTGGGTTGTCCTTCAACACAGTTTTTCATGTTTCAAAACTGTTTTTGACTTGGAAGAGTTTGAATAAATAGTTTTGTCAAAATTCTTTTGTAAAAAGAGCCATAAGAAAAGCTACTTACTTGAACATAAGAGATTTACAGTTTGTTTCAATACCTTAATGCCTATTCTATATCTTCTGTCTTATCTTGGTGTTTGATATGGGTTGAGTTCTTGCATCTTGATTTTTTGCTAAAGGCTTTTATCGTTTAAACACTTAGAAAAAACTGTTAGTATAATTAGAGTAGTGTTTTTTCATTATTAAAATTTAGATAAGGGTCAACAGGTAGAAGGTGAAGAACTCCAACATGTTGTGAAGAAGTGGGAGGGAGAAATATATTTGGTTCACAAATTATTAAGTTAACAACTAAGATGGTCAAACTGGTTAGAGAAAACCTTAAAACAATATAGAGTAGACCAAATAGATATGCTGATAATAGAAGAAGACCTCTTGAATTTCAAGTAGGTGATTGAGTGTAATTAAAAAAAGCTCCATAGAAAGGTGTGTTGAGGGTCAAAAGAAAGGAAAGTTGAGTTCGAAGTATGTGGGACACTATGAGGTTATTGAGAAAGTTGGGCTAGTTGTGAATAGCCAGGATTTGCCCCCAAAGTTGAAGTAGTTATATAACATATTTCATGTTTCACTTTTGCGGAAACGCTTACATGATAAATCTCATAATATTTCAAGTCAAACGGTAGAAATTCAAGAAGATTTGACTTTTATACAAGTACCAATGAGAAATTTAGACAGAAAAGAAAAAATCTTGTGTAATAAAGTAATTCTATTAATTCAAGTTCCATGACGGAATAAATATGTCGAAGAGATTACGTGAGAGTATGAGGCAACTATGAAGAAATATTATTTACAATTGCTTCTTGAGTTAGATAAGGAAATTTGGGGGACGAAATTTTTATAAGGTAGGTGGAATTGTAATACCAGTATTTGTAAAGTAAAGGTAAAGAAACACTTTAATAAATATGACATAGAGTTAAAATAATATATATATATATATATATACATTCGTGGCAACATTCGTGGCAACACTTGTTGCCAAAAGAGACTAGTAGTGCTGCATGTAAGGCAACACTACATTTTTCGTGGCAGCATTTTAGGGGGGGGGGGGGGGGGCGGGAGGAGATGCTGAATAATGGGTTAAGTTTAGTGTATGTATGTGTGTGTGTGTGTGTGTGTGCGCGCGCGTATATATATATATATATATATATATATATATATATAGTTATTTTATTTATTTACTTACTAAATCCTGTTTGGTTTTCCTTCAACTGCGATTCAAATTACTCTCTTTCTTTAGACACTTGGGGACCGAAAGAAAGGTTGAAAATGTAAAAATTTGAAGAAGTTTACAGAAGAATTTTATAGAGAATCACGAGAAGCTCTAAGAAAAACAAAAGGTAATAATGTGAAGTTTATTTTTGAAATTTTAGCATACATGAAATTTCTCGGAATTCAAAGTGGGAATTTTCAAAGGGTGTGAATTATGAAGGAATTGAAGAATAAATTAAAAATTTTAATATAAATATTATGTCAGGTATTGACGATTAGGAACCAGGGGAAATTGCTGAGAGGAGCAAGAAAGATAAAGAGGTGATTCACGGGTAGCTTTAAGTGCTACGTGGTGAGTTAGATTTACTTTAAGTAATCATGATAAATATTAAATATATAGTGATAATATTAGAATAAATCATTAACTTATGATTTGATGATAGATGAACATAGGTTGATAGGTATGATAGGAATAGTGGATGTGTAGAGAATTATTTTATGAGAAATAATACTATTGAAATAATGAGTCGATTTAATAATAAAGGTGATAAATGAAATTCTTGATGAGCTATGGTTGATGATTTGATATGATTTATGAGGAGAAGAAATTTAGTGGATCTTGACGAGCTATGGTTGATGATTTGATATGTTTTATGATGAAAGGAATTTAGTGAAAATTTTCAAATAATAATTTGAGAATAATCAGGATAGCTAATTTAAATGTTTGAATTCATTCTTGTTTCTATATTATTGTTCATATGCATATTTTATATCATTATTCATATGCATAAAAATTAAAATAAAAGAACCGGGAAGATAGCTGGTGTAAATGAAAATAAAAGAAACAGAAGGACATATAACGACCCATCCCGGGTTAGCCACCCCCGAGACGGTGTCATCACATTTTGAAAATCGTAACACGACACATATATGCAACCATAAAAAAATAATACCAACATAAATTTTTTACATTAATCTTCAACCCTCAACAGGGGAGATTTCATCTGAGGATGTTGACACGTACGAGGCTTACAAAAAATGATTTCGTCGAAACCTCAACTCACCAAACTATTTGTCCTGCCTGCTACCTGAAATCATTGTACAATGAGGGGTGAGCTTCACAAGCTCAGTGAATTAAATTTACTATAAGTACTCAATCTGTATGAATAGTCTTTCAATATTAAATCAATTATATTTCACATAACTTGATAATAACATTCTACTATCCCTACACATATCATAAGTCTCATTCTCTATCATTCTCTTCTTCTTAGTTATTAGTTCACTTTAAGACCATCAATTATCTCATAATTACCTCGTAATGAGGTTCACAGCATAAAGTCAACCATTTAGATGGTTCTTATCATATCATACTTCTATGTTTCTTTCTCACCATAACTGTCTTTCTTTGAGACTCATTCATTTATAAATAAAATTCACAATAACAAACCACACATCAGCATTTCAGTAATGCAATCAATATTTAAAATAGATGCAATGCATGAATTATTATTAAGGAACATCTTCCCAAATGTCGACATGTTTTTATCTTAGACCGGCTGCCTTCCTGGTTCTTTTCTTTACAGTTTATCCCGGCAGTCACGGAATTTATTTCCAGCATATACCAGCTGTCACGATTTTTCAATTAGACCGACCCATCCCGGTTCTTTTATTTTATTTAATGCATATGTATATGAATAATGAAATGAAATATTCATCTGAACAATAACATAAAAAGAACAAACATGAATTTAAATACGTAACTTGGCTATCTTGATTTTTCTCAAATTATATAAAAATTTCCACTAAATTCCTCTCATTATAAATCGCATCAAATCATCAATAAAAGCTTGTCAAGATTCACTAAATTTCATCTCCTCATAATTCGTATCAAAACATCAACCATAGCTCATCAAGAATTTCACTTATCGCTTTTATTATTAAATTAATTTATTATTCCAAAAATATTAATTCTCACCTAATAATTTTCTACATGTCCAAAATTCCTATTATACCTATAAATCAATTTTTCATCCACCACCAAAGTATAAGTTAATAATTTATTTTAATATTATCACTAGATATTTGATTTTTATTTAGATTACTTAAAGTAAATCTCACTCACCACATAGTATTTAAAGCTACATGTGGATCACATCTTTGTCTTTCCCACTCTTCTCAGCAATTTCCTCCGGTTGTTGATCGTCAACACCTGACATAATATTTATTTTAAATCTAATTATTTGTTCTTTTTGTTTAAAATTTTCACTGGTACTTGTATATAAGCCTAATCTTTCTGAATTTCTATAGCTTAGCTCGAAATATTATAATACTCATCATGTAAACACTTTCTTAAAAGTGAAACATGAAATATGTTATGCCACTACTTCAACTCTATAGGCAAATCCAGGCTATTCACAACTAGCCCAACTTTCTCAACAACCTCATAGGGTCCCACATACCTCGGATTCAGCTTTCTTTTCCTGTTTGGATCTCAATACACCCTTTTTTATTGAGATATTTTTCAATACACCCAATCACCTACTTGAAATTCAAGAGGTCTTCTCTTAGTATCAGCATAGCTATTCGGTCTACTCTGTGTTGCTTTACGATTCTCTCTAACCAATTTGATCATCTCAGTTGTTAGCTCAATAATAGATGGACCAGATATATTTCTCTCTCTTATTTCTTCCCAACATATAGGAGTTACACCTCCTACCGTACAATGTTTCAATCAATTCCATCCCAATACTAGTTTGATACTGATTATTATAAGCAACTTCAATCGATGGCATGTAAGCATCCTAACTTACTGAGAACTCATCACATTTGCCCTTAACATATCTTCTAGAACTCTAATAATCCTTTCTATCTGAGCATGAACATTTTATTAAATTGCAAATGTGTACCCGTGGTTTTCTAAAAGTCTCTCCAAAACCAAGATGTAAATCTAGCATCTCTATTTGACACTATACTTAATGGTGCTCCATACAACATCATAATCTCAGCTACATCCTTCTTTAATCCTGACCACCAGAAATTCTGTCTCAATCCCCTATACATCTTATTGTTAATTGATTGCATGAAATCTACATCATCATGTACCTTTCTCAATATCTTTTTTCTCAACTCCACAACATTGGGAACACAACTCCTATGTTCCAATACCAAAATACTCTCACTTCAAATTTTGAACTCATATTGCTTTCTAGTAAGCACTCAATGCTTAATCTTTTCTATCTCTTTATCTCTACCTTGCATTTTTAAACATTTCACTATGGATGACTGTACAATCATATTTGTTAACCATGATCCTCTATCATTGAAATTCAACTTCATTCTTATCTTTCTTAAATTTATCATCAATTTTACATCAGGACTCCCAATAGCAGACAATCTTCTTATAGATTTTTTACTCAATGCATCAACTATCACCGTAGTATTTTCTAGATGATAGTGAATTGTACAATCATAGTTACTAATCAACTCCATCCACCATCTTTGCCTCAAAATCAAATCTCTCTAGGCAGGTAAGTATGTCAAACTCTTATAACCCATAAATATCTTACAAGTGGCTCCATACAGATGATGTCTCCAATCTTTAAAGTAAACATTATAGCAGCCAACTCTAAGTCATGAGTAGGGTAATTTCTATCATGAATTTTCAATTGCTTAGAAGTATAGGCCATAATTTTCCTATTTTACACATATCACAACCATTGATGCGACGCATCACTATACACCACAAATCCTTCATCACCAGAAGGAAACACCAATACTAGAGTGGCAGTCAGTTTCTCTTTTAAAAATTGGAAAAATTTTCTCACACTTCCCTCACCATACAAATCTCACCTCTTTCTTATTTAGTCTATTCAACAGTATTACAATAATAGAAAATTTATGAAAGAATCTTCTATAATAACCAGCTAATCCCAAGAAGATTCTAATCTCAGTCACATTAGTTGGTCTCTCCCAACTTAACATTGCCTCTACCTTTTATGGATCAACTATTATGCCATTTTTCGATATTACATGTTCCAAGAAAGTTATTTCATTCAGCCAACACTCACACTTAGAGAACTTTGCATATAATTTCTCTCTTCTTAGAATCTCCAACACAATTTCTAAATATTTTACATGCTCTTCCTTAGTCTTAGAATACATCAAGAGGTCATCAATGAACACAACTACAAAACTATCAAGAAATAGTTTAAATATTTTACTCATCAAATCCATGAATGTTTCTGGAACATTAGTCAATCCAAATTACATCACAAGAACTTGTGATCATAACATGTCCTAAAAGCAGTCTTAGGCACGTCTCCATTCTCTATCCTCAATTGGTGATAACCTGATCTTAAGTTTATCTTAGAAAACACTCTCACTCCTTGCAACTGCTCAAACAATTCATTTATCCTGGGTAAAAGATATTTGTTCTTATTCAACTATTTGCAGTCTATACACAATCTCATTGTTCCATCTTCCTCCTTCACGAACAACACAGGGGCTTCCTAATTACATTAGGTCTAATAAATTGTTTATCTAAAAATTCTTGAACTTTCAATTCTCTTAACTCAATGGGTGTCACTCTATAGGGTGCTATTAGATATATGTGATGAACCTGATATCATATCAATAGATAATTAAATCTCCCTACTGGGAGGCAACCTAGACAACTCATCATGAACCACATCATGAAAATCTTTCACTACCAAGATTTCTTCTAACTCCTTATTTTCCTTTCTAGAATCCATTGTGTATGCCAAATACTCCTCACATCTTTTTTTTCAACCATCTTCTAGTGATCAGAGCAAAATAAGATAGTTCGAGAGTATCTTATGTTCTCCTTGAAAGTTAAACTCCTCATGTCCATATCTTGAACACTACCTTCTTTCTAGAACAATCAACCCAAGCGTAATATGTCAACAACCAATTCATTAAATTATATCATATTGAAAGATAATAAATCAGCTTTAGATTATCTATCACTGATATGAATCACATAACCCTTGTAAACATTTATGATTATCACTCTATCTCTAGTGGGAATTTCAACAAAAAAATATTTTGCATCAAAGAAATAATACATACTTCAAAATTTTAACAATTCTGGGATAAATATCTTATCTGAATACATTTATGACAAACTTTTGTCTCTCAATCATACGTCAGATTACCACTTCCCCTTGGTGGCATACTTACTTCCTCTGCCATAACTCCCAGTTCCCATAACCTGTCCCCCAAATCTAAAGGTCCCATCGATATTAATCTGAGCTACAAAAGCAACAGATCCTACTTACCTCTGACTCTGTACTTCAGTTCCTTGTGACAAGGAATGTCTCTTCTGGGTAGTCTCCCACCCTACACACTATACTGGTATCACCTATGGGTTCCTCAAATCTAGACTTCTTTCGCTAATTCCTCATTCCTCTAAATTCTATCACATCCTTCTTAATCTGAAGTGCTATATCCACTAATCTAAAATAATTCATATGCCTCATGTAAGATGGTTTTCATCAAATCTTAAAACATAGTTTATCTATGAACCTCTTACACTTCTTCTCCTCTAGGTCCACTATTTCCGGTACAAACCTCTACAAAGCCACAAATTTCTTATCATACTGAGCCACAATCAACATATTTACCCCAAATAAATAAAATCTCTATCTTGTTGGGCTCCAGAGGTATAAGGAAAGTATTTATCAAGAAAACCCTCCTTAAACCTATTCCAGGTTAAGGGTCTATCAATATCTGCACTTACTCTAAGAAGAGTATCCTCCCACCATTATAAAGTTTCTTCTTCTAACTCAAACGAAGCAAATGCGACCTTCTGCCTATCAGTCACTGGTAAAATACCCAATAATCTCTCTACATCTCATGAATAAACTCACCTTTTTTCCCTTTTGAACATCTATCATTATTGGATTTACAATAACTCCAGGCACTGCTCTAGCATGTTCATCAAGTCTATGCATCAAGTCTATGCTATAGACTATCAACTCTATCATCTGTTACATCCATTTTCTCAAGAGCATGTGTAAGAGTTTATCTTAGCTCATCTCTTTCAACTTCAGACTTTTTCACTTCTTTACTAATATCAATTTTACTATCAACACGTTCCCTTCTAGGGACCATAGATTCATACTCAACCTCGACTTGTCAAAAATATTGGGGGCTTACCACGCCTTCTCAAATCAACAATTCTAAACCTAACTCTAGTGCGTCCACGTGTCTTCCTCAGACTATTAAAATATAATTTATTTTAATCTTCCACTTTCTTACTTTTTATATAGTCTACAGAATCATAAAACCTAATGCCCTGATATCAAAATCGTAACGACCTATCCCGGGTTAGCCACCCCCGAGATGGTTTCATCACATTTTGAAAATTCCAGCACGACACATATATGCAACCATAAAAAAATAATACTAATAGAATTTTTTTTAAATTAACCCTCAACAGGAGAGATACATAAATATGATATTAACTTAAACATAATATACAACGTAAAATGCATGAATATTTACAAATAAATATTTATTTTATTTTCTCATTAGCCTGAGGATGTTGACACGTACGAGGCTTACAGAAAATGATTTCGTTTGAACCTCAACTCACCAAACCATTTGTCCTACCTGCTACCTGAAATCATTGTACAGTGAGGGGTGAGCTTCACAAGCTCAATGAATTAAATTTACTAGAAGTACTC
This sequence comes from Bretschneidera sinensis, assembly GCA_023935145.1. Taxonomy (NCBI): domain Eukaryota; kingdom Viridiplantae; phylum Streptophyta; class Magnoliopsida; order Brassicales; family Akaniaceae; genus Bretschneidera; species Bretschneidera sinensis. The sequence continues at coordinate 29,791,562 of CM043699.1, forward strand.
AATCTGTATGAATAGTCTTTCAATATTAAATCAGTTATATTTCATATAACTTGATAATAACATTCTACTATCACTACACATATCATAAGTCTCATTCTCTATCATTCTCTTCTTCTTATTTATTGGTTCACCTTAAGACCATCAATTATCTCATAATTACCTCGTAATGAGGTTCACAACATAAAGTCGACCATTTAGATGGTTCTTATATCATACTTCTATGTTTCTTTCTCACCATAATTGTCTCTCTCTGAGACACATTCATTTATAAATAAAATTCACAATAACAAACCACACATCAGCATTTCAGTAATGCAATCAATATTTAAAATAGATGCAATGCATTAATTATTATTAGGGAACGTCTTCCCATATGTCGACATGTTTTTATCTTAGACCGACTGTCTTCCCGGTTCTTTTCTTTACACCTTATCCCGGTTGTCACGGTATTTATTTTCAGCATATACCGGTTATCATGATTTTTCAATTAGACCGACTCCCTCCCGGTTCTTTTCTTTTATTTAATGCATATACATATGAACAATGATATGAAATATGAATATGAACAATAACATGAAAAAAACAAACACGAATTCAAATACTTAACTTGGCTATCCTGACTTTTCTCAAATTATATAAAAATTTTCACTAAATTCCTCTCATCATAAATCACATCAAATCATCCATCAAAGCTTGTCAAGATTCATTAAATTTCATCTCCTCATAATTCGTATCAAAACATCATCCATAACTCATCAAGAATTTCACTTATCGCTTTTATTATTAAATCAACTTATTATTCCAAAAATATTAATTCTCACCTATTAATTTTCTACATGTCCAAAATTCTTTTTATACCTGTAAATCAATTTTTCATCTACCACCAAAGAATAAGTTAATAATTTATTTTAATATTATCACTAAATATTTGATTTTTATTTAGATCACTTAAAGTAAATCTAACTTACCACGTAGCACTTAAAGCTACCTGTGGATCACTTCCTTGTCTTTCTCGCTCTTCTCAGCAATTTCCTCCAGTTGCTGATCGTCAACACCTGACATAATATTATTTTAAATCTAATTATTTCTTCAATTTTTCATAAACCACACCATTTGAAAATTCTCGTTTTGAATTCCGAGAAATTTCATGAATGCTAAAAATTCAAAAATAAACATTACGTTATTATCTTCTGTTTTACTGATAGCTTTTCGTGACTCTCTATAAAATTCCCCGTAAACCCCTTCAAAATTTTGCTCTTTCAACCTTTCTTTTGGTCCCTAAGTGTTTTGATAAATAGAGTAGTTTGAATTGTAAAAGGAAGAAACCAAACATGATTTGGTAAAATAAAAATCAATTTATAAGCATTTTAAGCGGTAACTGTCGCACGTCCACTGTTCCTAACTTACAGCTGCTTAACATGCAGCATATACTAATTCATGTTGCAACACCTGGACTTCCAGGTGTTGCACGATTTTTTTTTAAAGAAAAGTATGATTTTTTTTTCTTTTTCTTTTTTCCTTATTTTCATACTAGACACGTCCAGATTTTTTTTTCTTTTTTCTTTGTAACTACACCCTCACACGTCTAGTTTTTTTTTTCCAAAAGAATTATTTTATTCAATACTAAATCATTCGCATAAATATATTATTTTAATTTCATGTTATATTTATTAAATTACTTCTTTACCCTTACTTTACGATTATGGGTATTATGGGGCAGTCGGTCTAAATGAGAATAAAAGAACCGGGAAAGCAGCCAGTCTAAATGAGAATGAAAGAACCGGGAAGGTAGCCGGTCTAAGATAAACACATGTCGACATGTGAAAAAATGTTCCCAATAACACATTGCATTTGCTTTAAATATTGATTGTTATTGTTTGATATGTTAAAGTGCTATTTATGATTGTAAATCTATTGATAGAGGAATGAGTCTCACAGATAGACAAAAATACTAAGGAAAAAGATGAATGAATGTCTGATAAGTTACTTAAGAAGAGATTGTGTAATAGAGAATTATGAAATTGAGTAGTGATCGCAGAATATTGTTATTGAATTATTTGAGGAAAAAGATAAATGAATATCGAAAGAGTTTTAGAAGTAATTGAATTATAAGATGTAACTGGAAGTATAAAATTGAATACTTCTAGTAAATTTAATTTACTGAGCTTGTGAAGCTCACTCCTCATTGTACAATGATTTCAGGTAACAGGCAGGATGGATAGTTTGGTGAGTTGAGATTCAGACGAAGTCATTATCTGTAAGCCACGTGCGTGTCCACATCCTCAGACTAATGAGAAAATAAAATAAAAATTTACTTGTAAATATTCATGCATATTACGTTATATATAATGTTTAAGTCAAGATCAGAATGATGTATCTCCCCTGTTGAGGGTTGAGGATTGATGTAAAAATTTATGTTGGTGTTATTTTTCTTATTGCATATATGTGTCGTGCTGGGATTTTCAAAATGTGACAACACCGTCTCGAGGGTGGCCAACCCAGGATGGGTCGTTACACTATTATAGTGTGATTCTTTGGTCCAGGTTCTAGATTTCATACTTTATTTCTTTCAAATTGTTTTAATTCTTCTTGCATAGCATTTATCCAATCAACATCTTTTTCGGTTTCAACAAAAGTCTTAGGTTCTACTTGAGATAAGAAAGCTACATAATTATAAATATTTCTAATAAAGGAACGAGTTCTTACCTCTTGTGAAGGATCACCAATCACTTGATCGATTGGATGATAATTCGCATACCTCCGATCTTTGGGAAGACTATCCTCTTATTGACTTATAGATGGTTGATCAAGATTGTGAGCATTTACCTCTTGATTTATTTGAGGTTCACTCTCCTTCGGGTCAACAATGGGAGTAGGTGTTTTTATCCTTTGAATGAAATCTGCATCATCATTAAAAGACCCTACTCTACTACTAATTGGTTAGACTCATCAAAGGCTACATGTACGGATTCTTCAACCACTAGAGTTCTTTTGTTAAAAACTCTATAAACTTCACTAGAGGTTGAATATCCTAAGAATATCCCTTTATCAGTCTTTGAGTCAAATTTACTCAAGTTAGTTTTATTGTTATTTAAGATAAAGCATTTACAACCAAAGGCAGAAAAATAAGAGATATTAGGCTTTCTACCTTTCTATAATTCATATGGAGTTTTATTAAGCATAAACCTAATTAAAACTCTATTTAAAACATAGCAGGAAGTGTTTACGGCTTCCACCCAAAAGTATTTTAGCAAACTATTTTTACAAAGCATTGTTCTTGCAAACTCTTCTAGAACTCTATTTTTCCTCTCAACAACTCCATTTTGTTGAGGAGTTCTAGGTGCTGAAAAGTTACGATCAATTCCATTTTCATCGCAAAATTTTGAAAAGTTTTGGTTTTCAAATTCCTTTCCATGATCACTTTTTATACTTGAAATAAAAATTCCTTTTCATTTTAGACCTTTTTACAAAAGTTCACAAATCCTTTGTACGTTTCATCCTTGTAAGCAATAAAAATAATAAAGGTATATCTTGAATAGTTATCAACAATAACAAGAGCATATTGATGGCCACCTAGACTAATGGTACTTATTGGACTAAATAAGTTCATATACAGAAATTCCAATGGTCTAGTAGTTGAGACTATATTTTTTTATTTAAAAGAAATTCTAGTTTGTTTTCCCATTTGACAAGCATCACACACCTTGTATTTTTCAAATTTGATTTTTGGAAGTCCAATGACTAAATCTTTTCTTGATATGATTTTAAGCAAATCCATATTCATATAGCCAAGTCTTCTATGCCATAGCCATGGATTTTCACTAAAAGCGGGAAACATTTTTCATTTTCCGAATGCTAAGATTTTAAATAAACTATGTAGACATTTTTATGTCTATGGCCAACAAACTTGATATTGTTACTTTTGATGTTTACAACTAGATAATGAGAGGTTTCAAATATAACTTTGTTGCCTTTGTCACATAGTTGACTAATACTAAGCAAACTTGGCTTAAGGCCTTGCACATATAACACATGATCAATGGTTGAGAAATCATTATCAACTTTTCCATACCCGATGATTTTTATCTTTGTGTTATCTCCAATGGTGATATGTCTGCCATCCCTCAGAGTTAGCTCTTTGAACACACTTTGATCTCCGGTTATGTGCTTTGAGCATCCACTATCAAGGTACCAATAGTTACATTTTTCTTTGGTGTGGAGACATATCTACATTACACAAGGATACACAATTGCACTCTTAGGCACCCAAAATTTCTTGGGTCCTTTGGGGTTAGTCCTAGAAAATACGGTTCCTTTGGAGACCTATACTTTCTTAATATTATAAAGTGCTCTATAATTATAGACATGTTTATGATACATAATCCTAAGATAATAGTTATTGAAATTTTTAGGATTTCCTAAATATGCATGTCTATAGTTTCTGGATAAGCAATCATAGAATACATGTTTCTATTGTGAAAATTATGAACATGCATGTTATTATGGACATACATATTATTTCTAGGATACACATGATGGTGATTCCTAGGATGTGCATGTGTAGTGTGCAAGTTATACACGTGATGGTTACTCCTAAGATATGTATTTTTTGAATGATTATTTCTAGCATGAGTATACATATAAGCATGAGTATTTCAGGCTGCTTAATTCTAATGTATGCATTAGAATTTAAATTCACATTTTTAAACTTACTAGCATATATTGAAAGAGTACTTTTAATCTTGCTAGAGGTCTTGGAAGTGGAGGCTTCATTCAAACATGTTGTTTTCATGAACAAAGTCTCTTTAGACTTTTGCTTACCCAATGAAGAATAACCCAAGCCGGATTTTCCTCCATTCAATCTTTGGCTAGATAACGCTTCGCCTAGCTTTTCTTTTCCAAGCATAAGTCTAGATATGATACTATTTAATTCCAATATTTTCTTCTTTAAATTTTCATTTTCATTTTTTATAAAGTCTTATGAAGAATCATAAAGCATGGAAGATAGTTTTTCTTTTTCTTCCTTTAAGCCTTCCATCTCTTTGGAAAGAGATAAGAATTCCTTTTTGAGGATGGTAATCCTAGAATCGAATTTCTTCAATTCTTCATGCATCTCATTTATAACTTCAATTAACTCTTCACTACTACTAACAATGTTATTATTAGAAGGGGAAGAATTTGATACTTCATTTTGGTCTCGATTTCCATTAAGTATAGGTTGGCAATCTCCACATATCCGACCTCATTGTCCGAAGATTCTTCTTCTTCGTCATCACTCTGTGTGGTTGCAATCATAGCTTTCTTTTTGAAGCTCTTATATGGTTTGCTTGTTGTTGGGTAATTGTCATCACTTAGTTTTGAGTTTAAGCATTGTGATTGATTTCTCCAATAGTTGTTTCCTTTGTAGGAATTTTAGGTCATTCCTCAATGACTCTTCATAGATTGTAATTGTGTCATTCGACGAAGATTTTCATTCTATTTTTTTAGTAGTTATAATTGGAGCCATTGAATAAAGAAGGCCTAGTGTAGGAATTCCATTCGGTATAGCTATTTGATGCCATCGGATCAACTCAAGGATTTTAAGCCTGAAATTAAGTACGAGACTTTGATACCAATTGTAAGCTGAGGTTCAAACCAAGAGGGGAGGTGATTTGAGTTTTAAAACTTTTGTTAATTAACTTGCAAGTTTTTAAACAGTTCAATACACAAAGCACACAAACAAATAATATGCTTGAAGGTAAAAGAGTTTAAGTAAGAGAATATGCAAACACCGTTTATAGTGGTTTGGCAATATTAGAATCTCTCCAACCCTACGTCCACTCTCTTCAAGGAACCTCCTTGAAACAATCCACTAAAACCTTTAGTCGTGCAATTTCGCGGATGTTGCACAAACCTTACAACCGATCTCTTCCTCACGGAAGCTACAATGAAGTGTTTAATCCCAAACACTCTAAGAGTTATACCAACTCTTTCCCTTTACAATAAATGGAATTTGGTATAAAGTAAATGGTAGAGAGATAGCAATAAATACTTTTACAAATCAACAATATCTCTCTTTTAAGAACAAACTTGAAGAATGGTTCAACAATAAATTTTTCAAAGCTTTTGAGAATTAATGAGCTATCTTGTGAATTGAATGTGTTATCTTGCTGTTTTAAATGCTCATTGAAGTGGGTTTATATAGCCTTGAATCAATATGGTCGTTTGACACTGACTTGGTAGGTTTGGGCCATTAAATGCTCAAGTCCTGCGTCGCAAACGGTCATATTTTCGAATTATCAGTCGATTGGGTCCTTGTACCAATCGACTGGGTCAAGTGAAGATTTTTCACTTTTTAGGCTAAAGGAGAGTACCAGTCGACTGGGTCAAAGGACCAATCAACTGGGTCCTCAACACCAGTCGACTAAGAACTTTTTATCCCATATCCCAGTCGACTAGTATAGGGATCCAGTCGACTGGGTTATCCTTCAACCTAGTTTTCCTTTTCAAAAACAATTTTTGACTTAGAAACTTTTTGTATGATTTAGTTTTGTCAAAGTCTTTTGTAAATTGAGCCATAGATCAAGCTATTTAATTGAACATAATAGATTTACAATTGTTTCAATTACCTTAATACTTATTCTAGATCTTTTGTCTTGTTTTGGTGTCTGAATCGCGTTAAGTTCTTGCATCTTGTTTCCGTACTGAATGCTTTTACCACTTAAACACTTAGATAAAACTGTTAGTGCAATTAAAGTAGTGTTTTGTCATTATTAAAATCAAATATGGGTCAACAATATCGTGCTGTGATTTCAAAACATGACAAACCGTCTCGGGGGTGGCCAACCCAGGATGGGTTGTTACACAAGGCGACTCTAGCAAGAAGTCGAACTCACTCACCTAAAATTCAACGTGACACTATTTTGTCTACATAGCCCTTTATTGACTCTAAGATGCCTTCACAAGTGCTATTATGATCTTTAACAACGACTACATAACTCCACTTGAGCTTAAAACTTGTCGCACGCTAACGTCATCCAAATCCATCGATGATCATTAATCCCTATTTTTTTTTACCTTTCTTATAGCATCAACAACTAATTAACCCTAAGAGATTTTCTCATGTTAATGGAATTTCCTGAAGCCTAGTCATAATCAAATAAATGTATCAATCTAGCTAATCAGCTAACCTATATAACATAAGATCATTTTACTTAGTGATAATATTGTTTAAAACCAATATCAACATTCAACCTAATCCATTAGATTAGCACAAATTTATCTTTTAAACCCCCCTTCAAAACTTCCTAGAGTTAACAGAATTTTTAAAACCATCATTTACTTCTCATCTCACTCGTTAGGTCATGAAACAATCTAAGTTAAAAGTCTTTTAAGTCACTTAATTCATGCTAGATTTCAAACTTCTCATTTAAAGTTGTACCACCAATCCTTCTTCTATTAATAACGGGCAAACACTTAAAATTTCTCATTCGTACTCGCACTCTTCACAAAATTCAATATCCCAAACAAACAGAATATGGGCTCAAAATTCATAGTAGCCATCAATTAGCCTTAAAATATGCATTTTGGACCATCCTCTTGATACATTCACATAAGCATAAGTTTGTACTTAAGCCAACGCTCATCGACAACTCTAATTCCAATAAGTTCCAATACCAATAACGACTAAGTCACTTTAATCCACAACAGTATGTGTCCATATTAAGTAGTGATAAATTAATTAAGCAAGACAACATGTATACAAGATAACAAAAACTCACTAACTTCCACACTCTTATCACTATATCAACTAATCTCTACTTAGGCATAGCCTATGAAATCCAAAGATATACACTGACCTCTTAACTTTGATTTTGATTGATAAACATACCTATATCAAATTCCACCAAAGTCCAACATTATTTTATAAATGATCTCTAAAATAATTACTCTCTTAGTTTTCCAAGCCAACTCCTCAAGTTTTCTATCTTCATTGCAATTATCTCCCAAAATTATTTGTCATGATTGAAAACTTCAACTAAATTAAATTACCAGCTCTTTAAACCATTGAAAATCCATAACCTAATTCAGTGTAATTTAATATTTTCTTTTTTGCCTAAAATAAACTACGCTAAATAGGATTACCCGTCACTTGAACCAATTTCTGAAATTCTTCTATTTCCCTCCCATAGATTACTCAATAACTTAAATTATTAATTCTCCCCCTAAACATGGACTTTATCATCCTATTGCCATTTTTTTTTTTTTTGAAATTTCCTCAAGTTTGACATACATCACCAATCACCAATCACCAATCTTGTTCAAACACTATTTACATTCCTAAGCAATTTACATGATCAAAAGTCACTTATTACTCACCAATCAACTTTACCTTATTAATACCTCCACTTATTACCTCTAGTTTTGATCTAGCTATTGCTCTTTCTATAACACCTCAGGAGCTTCGTGTTTAATACCTTGGCCTCATTAGCCCTTCTTGTCATTAAACTAATATATCAACCGTGTAAACCATTTATCATCATATCCTAAATATCTCTTATTAATCGAATTAGTTAGTGAAACCCCAACAAAACATTTAAAACTATAACCATCAATAATTAATCCCTTTAATAACCAATAATCCTAATTCCTTACTCCCTCCATTTATTTCACAAGTTCGCTCAATTATATCTTGAAACTAATAACCTTATAATACACAAATAATTAGTTTTCCATCTTCTTTGCAATTATCTCTTAAAGTGGATAATTTTGTGTCAAATGAAAGGTCGAGTCGTTATAAAACTAGTTTCAAGTTGTAACCAATTTATTTTCCTTAAAGTTTATATTTGCCTCCACCAATTCTGTTGTGCAGTGGATTGCAAGCAAATACACTTTAAGATACAACGAATGGCTTTAGATTTTAGTAGACAAAAATGCTTTGATAAATACAGTAATAAGTGCAGAAAATTGAAAAAGCAATAATTTAGAGAATCAAAGCAATGCGATTGATAAAATTTTCTACAAGGTACGCTTGATTTAAAGTTTTTTTTTCACTAATTGAAGACATGGTTTGTGATTTAAAGATAGTTAAATCTTCAAGTTTTGTACATCCCTTAGACAAAACAAGTAAAATGCGTAAATTACATAAATTCTTTCTAAAATAGGTAAATGATAAAATTATGCCTAAAATAAATAATAAAAGTTAAATCTCAAAATTAAGTGTTTCAGAACTTCTACTTGGACCTTTTGATGCTCGACCTATTCCATAAATTATATAGCTTGATGTCCTATCTATGTCAACGATGCTTTAATTCCTTTTTTAAAAAATTAATGTAATTTTGATATTTATAATAGTGTGGGTTATAAAGCCAAGTCTACCTCTCAACAAAAAAAAAAAACCAAAAATAATAAATTTTGTTCTCTATAAAAGGGCAAAAGTTTTTAAAAAAATCAAACTAAGTATTAAACGAAACTTAATCGGAGCTCCCAACAACTTAAATTTGTGAAATCATATTTTAAAAGGAGAAATTGAATTCATATCTTTTTTTTTTTCACCAAAGTGATGTAATTTTGGTATTTCAAATTATATGATATATATAAAGCTCAGTTTTTAGACCTTATAAAGATCAAAAATAAAAAAAATAGTATTAACTCTAATAAATTGAATTTATGATATTGTAGTCTAAAAATAAAAAGAGAATAAGAGCTTCAATTCCATCGTAAATTTAATTCTTTTTTAATATTTATTACTACAATGAATTTTAAGAGCCCTTTTGGTTTTTTCTATATATATATTTTTTAATTTCATCTTCAATTGTTTTATATTCTCACATTTTAAATATTTATTTGTACAATTGACATTATTTACCCACATGTTATGTTGGGTTGATAAAAAATATATTTAACAAAAAATTATTTATTCGCTTAACTTTTTATTTTAAAACTTTTAATTTTAAAATTGATATATTTTTTTTAATTATTAGATATTTTTAAATTTAAAATTATTTACTTTTACCTTTGATTTATGTGCACATGAAATATTGAGTAAATAAAATTTTATCACAAAAAAATTTCATAAATTAAATAAGAAAATCTTGACAAGATTAATTGAATTTATTTTACAAATATTTTATACTTTATTGTTCTATAATTTATTTATAAATTTATAAAACTCATCCATTGCACAAAAATGACAATTAGTTCAGAATATATTTATGAAGACCAATTTGATCCAACCATTTTTTTAATTTAATTTAAAATCATTTTTTAGTAACAAATGAAAATAATGTTGACTTTAACCTTTGTTGGCTTAGTGGAAGTTACCTAATTATTCTCATGTAAATTTCATATCCATATTTAATATTTAATCTTAATTTATATAAAATTACCAACATATTTATATTATTATATATAAAACGTTTGGAAGGCATTCTAGACTTTAAATTTTTTTGAAAATGGGCTTTCACTTCTGATGATTTAACAGTTTAACTTTTATAAATTATTATTTGTTAATTAATATTGTTTAATACTTAATATGCAGTTACTTTTATTATGCTTGAGTTAATATATAATGATGATTTTTATATATCTTATATTTTTACATGTATTTGATATAAATTAATATTATTATATATATTCTTATCCTTATTTTTTTATAAACCAACAGTTCAATTATCAAATAATTGATTGAACTAATAAACCATTAACCTAGCGGTCCAACCGGGACTATGTTACACAACTTTTATTGACAATTTATCTTTCAAATATATCCTTGGGTAGCACGAAAAATTACACCCATGCTGTTAAAAGATGGATCCAAATCCTCTCTAATATGGTATTTAACTTTAAGGTAGATAACTGTCGAAGGGATTCAAAATGATATCTAAATATGACACAGACTTCATGGTAAAATAAAGCTTGTAGTTGGTTTTCTTATCTTGACCAAAGAGAACGAAAATTTTAAGAAATAAAACGATAAAATGTTTTAATTGCTATCATCAATTATTATATATTGCTCAGATCTATTTTTTTTTTTTAATTTAAATAAATATTAATTTTATAATAAATTTAAATATTATCATGATAAATTTAAATTTAAATACAACAGTAGGTATGCCCAAACTACCAATGTTTTGTTTGTTTTTTTTAAAAAATAAAAAAATCTGAATGTCTTGGCCTTTCTTTCGGCTTAAGAAAAAGAAAGACAAAAGTAGAAGAAAGAAGGAACTAGGAACAGTTGCAAAGTTTATAATATTATTTATTGTGTGGATGACGTGGAACGTTTATAGCTCTCGATATATTTTGGGCTATGTGGCCATTCATCTCACCGTTAACCGGACCCTCCCGTTGGAAAACTGGACTGGAGTGATCTGAATCCCCCGTTCTGCTCTCTCTTCTCTCCTCTAATACACCTCTTCGACGACATCGAAGTCATTGTCCTCCTCGCCTGCCGCTAGATCGGACTGTTTTTCTTGTTCCAGGCACACAGTATGTGTATCTTCTCCTTATTCCGTGAGTATTTGAATTTGATTTGGAATTTATTGATTTTTGCAGCCAAATTAAAATAACACATGATTTTCTTCTAAATCTCCATCTCCGTATCAGATTTATGATTTTAAGCCTCTAATTCGTGCACATAACGTTTCCTTACGCCATTCTTGTATTGTTTGTATGATAAACATAACAACAGAAAGCTTGCCTCTTACTGTCCTTTGTGTTTAAATGAATTCCACGGTTTTTACAGAATTTCATATGTTATTGCGTTTGTTTTGCTAATTAGATGTGAAGTTTATTTCAATTTTAGAGTTTAAGTAAAACTATATCAAATATGAAAATTCATTTGAATTTATTTGCAAATGAAAAATGAAGTGTGAATTCATTTGTAATTGAGTTCTAGTTTCAGTTCATTTGAAAATGAATTGAACTCTAGGTCATACCAAATGGAGTGTTAATTTGGAATATTTTGATGGCTTAAAGGTGCACTTTTCATGTTATAACAATAAGGTTTCTTTATTTTTTATGGGATTTAGACCATTTTGTTTGTTTTTCTATAGCTGTTGGAACTGATTGATTGTTGAAATGGGCGAAAACAACTCACCACCCGAATCTCCTAAAGAAAACCCAGATCAAAATTCTGAGACAAACCCACTTCCCAAGGATGATAGCTCACTTGAAACCATAGTTCGAAGGTTCCAGGACTCGATTTCCATAGGGAACAAACACAAGTTTTGGGAAACCCAACCTGTAGGGCAATTCAAGGATATCGGGGACACGAGTTTGCCTGAGGGACTGATTGAGCTTCCAACCCCATTATCTGAGGTCAAACAAGAGCCCTATAACCTCCCAAGTCCATATGAATGGACTGTTTGTGACATGGACTTTGAAGAGACTTGCACTGAGGTTTACAATCTCTTGAAGAACAACTACGTCGAGGATGATGAGAACATGTTTAGGTTCAATTATTCTAAGGAGTTTCTTAGATGGGCTCTGCGTTCTCCGGGTTTTTACCGGAGCTGGAACATTGGCATTCGTGCTAAAGCTTCCAAGAAGCTTGTTGCTTTCATTACTGGTGTTCCTGCCAGAATCAGGGTACGCAATGAAGTTGTGAAAATGGCAGAGATCAATTTCTTGTGTGTTCATAAGAAGCTTAGATCGAAGAGACTTGCCCCTGTCATGATTAAGGAGATCACTAGAAGGGTTCACTTGGAGAATATTTGGCAAGCAGCTTATACTGCAGGAGTGGTTCTTCCAACACCAGTTTCGACATGTCAGTATTGGCATAGGTCCTTGAACCCGAAGAAGCTAATTGACGTTGGATTTTCAAGACTTGGTGCAAGGATGACAATAAGCAGAACCATAAAACTTTACAAATTACCAGATGTACCAGCTACCCCTGGATTCAGAAAAATGGAGCTTCGTGATGTCCCGGCTGTTACTCGGTTGCTTAGAAACTACTTGAGCCAGTTTGTTGTTGCACCGGATTTTGATGAGGATGATGTGGAGCACTGGCTTCTTCCAACTGAGAATGTGGTGGATAGTTTCTTGGTTGAGAGCCCAGAGACTCATGAGATCACTGACTTCTGCAGCTTCTACACTCTGCCTTCCTCTATCCTTGGCAACCAGAACTACTCAATTTTGAAAGCTGCTTATTCATACTATAATGTTGCCACTAAAACTCCATTGCTTCAGCTGATGAACGATGCACTTATCATTGCTAAGAAAAATGATTTTGATGTTTTTAATGCTCTGGATCTGATGCACAATGGATCTTTCCTCAAAGAACTGAAATTTGGACCGGGCGATGGGCAACTTCACTACTATCTCTATAATTACCGGATACAACATGCCCTGAAACCATCAGAACTTGGGCTTGTACTCTTGTAGTCTGATATTTATCAACTTAGGTTCTATGGTTTTGTTTACTAAGTGGGTGGTCATCGCGGTCATACTTCTTCCTCTGCATCAGCCAAAAGTAAGATTTTGCAGTTCATGTGGGAGCAAATTTCATTGTTTTTTTAACCTAAATTGCTTGGACAAAGTATTGTTAGAAATGCCATTGTTCTCCGGGCGCAAATAACTTTTTTAACTTTGAAATTGTTATGTCATTCTGATTTTCCATTAATGTTCTACCATCTGAGTCAATTATTTTCCTGCATGTTCTGGGGTTTATACAAACTTTAGCTGCATGACCTATGTAGAGGTAATTGTCTGAACATGCTCTAATTATGTTAATTCAGGTTTAGATTTGGATTGGCTGTGGAGGTTAGATGTGAGAGAGCCTCATATTTTGGTATATTTTAGGCTCTGTTTGTTTGATTAGCAAATTTGGGATGCATTTGACTGATAACAATTTCAAGAGCATGTGTTTGACTGATTTTTTGTGGGTTATAATAAATGAAAGAGGGATGGAGAGGACAAACTGGTTTTGTTAGGTGGATACCAAAGGATTAAAGGAAGGCAACGGAAATGGATTTGTTCTCATCAATGCTGATGAGGCACTGCATTTGTAACGAAATTGGAGGAGCAACAGACTTGAAGAAGTTTTGTTTTTGTGCTTGCTTTAAATTATGAGTTTTTTTTTAAAATCTTTTTACCCTATTTTTGGATTTAGACGGTACTTATTTTCTCTTTTTGTTTTCTGTAAATTTTTTGTAGATTTACCCAAAACAATATGCATTAGATTTTTCTTTTTTTTTATTGATAAAAGACATACACACCACTCAACCCTGAGACCTTTAGGACCCAGCGACCCAAGGCCTCATCCTTAACCATTGAGCTAAGGCCTTTTCGGCTTGTTAGCTTTTTCTTTCTATGCTTTTATTAATTGGGTTACTTTTTTTTTTTGTTCCCGTAGAGTCTATTTTGGAAAATTTTCACGGATATCAGTTTGTTTGTTTCCTTTTCTCTCTTTAGTAGATATTGGGATGATTTTGCAGCTGAATACTAACAACAGAGTATCACATTTCTGCAAAATGTATAGTTTCTTGTAATTTCTTTTCTTGAGCACTTTGTTAGTGCAGTGCCTAGATTCTGGTAAATTGTTATTATTATTCATTTCTAGTTTTTTCCTCTTAGTTTCTTGATTTTAGAGCTGCTCAATGAGAATGGTGCATGAAAGTTTGGAACTTTTATTATGCAGAGTGTCTTTCTCTAACCTTTTCAGTGAGATTGGTAGTTGTAATCCCTCCTTCCTCCCTCACTGTAATTCTCTGCAACTGCAAGTACCCTCTTGTTTAAGGCTATACTCTTAATTTCTCCTTGATGTTTGGGATTTTATGGTTCAGTTACTTCAACGTTGCATTTACCATTCACCTTTCATGGCTCTTTTAACTTTGTTATTCATTAGTCTTTTCTTTGATTTGTATGCTTCTGGGTGTATGTAGTTGATGTTTTTTACAATTTAAGTGTTCTATTTGGATATGTAAAAGAAGAGAAATAGCTCTTTTAACTTTCAATTTTGGTGTTTTAAAAGTGAAAAAAATAAAAGGCCAAACAGAGAAAATGAAAAAGAAAAATAGAGATTCAATCTTTTGGTTTTTCTCCATTTTCTCAGCTAGAAACAAAGGTTTAGTGAGAATATGGTGTTTTCACTGTTTGGAGAAGTGCAATAAAATATGATAATAGTGTTTTGCCAACTTATAGCTTTTTATGTATTCCTGCAGCATGTGTTCTTGTGATTGCAGGCTCTATCAAAAGATAATCCATTATAGGAAATTTACCAACCTATTGAGCCTTTTCTGTTGCCACAGGTTGGTTATAAGTTGATGATGAGAAGCTTTTGGTGGTTTTATTGAATTTAATTCACAATAATAACCATTCTTTTTATATTGGGTTGGAGTGGCATGTGTTGTTTGTTTAGTTTGTGTTGTGCTAGAGAAGCAGAGATGATTCTATTTTACTCATGCTCATACTTTGTTGACATACAGAAATTTGGAGAGATAAAGATAATTAACTGGCTCATGAGATTTGTGAAGAGAACTCCAAAATGGTCTTGCTGACATTAATCACTGTTTTGATGTATATATCAAATATATTTGATGTTTGAAAAAAATTGTAGAAAGAGAAAATAAAAGGTTTTTCCTTGTTTTGTTTGATTTTGTTTTTAACATTTCAATGTCAGACAATATTAGATAAAGAGAAACCAACTCAGTTCTTTAAAATTTATACCAGTATAGAAATGGTCCAAGACTTAGACGAGGTTTTTTATAAAAAGTTATGTTTTAAAATAAAATCCAAAACATAGACATTACTGTTCAATAAAACTTGTAATAGATTAAAAATACAAAATTTCAACAAATAATTTAATCTATATATTATTAACGAATTAAAACTTATCATAAAAAACTAGAGTTTAATTCATAGGTTAAAATATATTAAAGTACTTTAATTTTTTGTAACTTCAAAATTTTCTGTTTTTAAAATGATAGATTATGATAATTAATTTTATTATTATAAAAATAAAAATTTTAAGTAAAAATTTCACAAAAATTATCATAGGTATTGAATATTGTTATATTTGAATCGTTTGTGGTTAGTGATTTTTATGGTAAAATATTTTTTTTGGTTGATACTTTTTTGCCAGAGATTCAAAATTGTGATATTGCTTCTATCCATCATTATTATTTTTTTATAACTAGAAAAATATTGGAAAAAAGAGGGTTGAGTCTTTACCAAGTATCATCGCTGTGTAAACATTTTCACACTAACTAAATACAAATGCTTATTTATACCAGATCACCGAATAAAATTGTCTCATCCTACCTTAATGGAACACTCTTGACAAAGAGAACAAGCTTCAATCACATTATCATTTTCACACAGCACAAAGGCATCTTCCAAACTTTCAACACAGCTAACAAACTCATGTACATAATTTAATTTCTATAAACCAAATCTGCCTGGGGATTACGATGCAACGTAAAATGAACAACAGAAGTAGATAGAAAAAAAAAAAAAAAAAAAAAAAAAAAAAAAACCAGACAACATTGTCCTATACAGCAAAATGCTGTCTTCTTATTTGAAAAATATAAAAGTTGTCCTTTAAAAAAACAAAAGACTCCTAAATAGATATCCTATGATATGGCAAAACAATCCCAGGAGGCAAGCTGACGAGCCCTAGCATACACAAGATAGTCTATGGAGCTATGCTCGAAAAGATCTCACCCAAAACTTACATTTTCAGTTTTCTGAAATTATATATACACATTTTCAGTCCTCATGCCATGAACTGTAGTGAATTCTGTGTCAAAATAATTCTTCCAAAAGCTTTGCTTCGGTCTGTGATGATAATTATGCTGCGCTCAGTGTCTCCCAACTCCCAAATTTGGAGCTGAAGGTGCCTCCACCACTCTGCTGTGCATACTCAGAAATAACAGCACGGGCACAAACATCCCAGGTCCTTGCTATCTCTCCAAGTGACATAGGCTGCGAAAGGCTTCGCAGAGATATGCTAAACCTTGACTTTGCTTTCACCGAAAGATCTTCATTTTCCTTCCTGACACACAGAATATCAGAGAGATAAATGTTAAATTCAGGCTGGAATATTAAAAGCAGGCAATATTATCCAATCTATGCTAACCATTGTCATCTCTTCTTATCCTCAGCCAAATAGCATATACTTGGGAGTCAGATATCTTCAAAGCATCACACGAGCATTTGCACAGAAATTTTTTATGTATCTGCACAAACGTGCATGCATAGTTTTTGAGTATTAAGAGTATTAGGGTATTGATGTAATTTCATAATATTAAATTCTCTATAAATATGACTACTACCCTTAGTACTGCTTACTGTCTCACTATTTCCCCTATTTGTTTAAACTCTAACCTAAATTTTAACAATTTTGTAGATGTTTTCTTTTCTTTCTTTTTTTTGGAATTAATTAGTTTCCATAGATGTTTATATATGCACTATTGTTTGAGATTATTACAAAAAGAGTCACCAAGTCTTTCACATATAACCAGAGAAACTTATGAACCAGACTAGAGAATGATTACTTTGATTGGAAAAGAAAAAATAAAACATGTTTTCTATTTAATAATTACAAGATAATAATTATTTAATTAAAAAAAAGTATGAGTTCTAAGGGTCCGTTTGGTTCACGGACAGGATTACATTGAGATAGGATTAGGATTATAGTGGGATAGGATTAAGAAGGATTACCGTGGAACTATTTTAATTCAATATTTAGTTCATAAAATTTTAGGATTGAGATTAAAATAGAATAACACATATAAAGATTAAAATATCCTTCTCATTTTTTATTTTATATATATATATTTGTCTCTTTTTTCTGTGCAACTTTCCTTTTTCTGGGCGACAGCCCCTCATCACAGCCCTCTCTCATACTCCATTGCAACTTTCTTTTTTTTGTGCCTAGTTAGGCCAAAACTTTTGGGGTTTCATCAACAAAATCAAAGGCTGATATAGAACAAAAAAGAAAGAAAGTAGCAATGCCCAACTCAAATATCACTGTTGACAGAGGCACTCCTTGATGGAGTTGTGTGATAGCGCTGTTTTCTTCAACCGTTGGTGGAGGAAGAGGTGAACAGAGGGTGGTTCTAAAGCAAGACTAACTGGACCTTGTCTTTCGGAGTCGGAGATCGGCCGTGGTGCCGGGCAGTGAAGGTCAAGCGGTACTCGTATTTGTGCTCAGATCTACACTAGTTGGGTTTTTTGGTATATTGATGGTTGATTGTGAAGAAAAATGAAGTGGGTTTACGATTGGTCATGGAATTATCTGGTTTTGCTTTTTGGGCATTGAGTATTTTTCTGGGTTTGTTCTTTGTGATTATTGGGTATTTTTTGTGGTTATTTGGAAATTTTTTGGGTTTTCCAGGAGGAGGAGGATGGTCTGCAGAGTGAAGAAGAATAATATAGAAGTCGTGTGCAAGGAGGGTAAAATGGGTTTCAGGAAAAAAATTATTCCCAACGCAATGGGATTAAATCTGTCCCAAGGGGAAGTGTGGGACAAAATTCATGGGATTGAGACTAGTTTAATCCCACTTTAATCCCAGATTAACAATTAGTCCTTTCAACCAAACATGGGACTACCTGTTCATGTGGGATTAAGTTAGTCTATCCCAAGTTAATCCCATGTACCAAACTGGCCCTAAGTACTCAATTCTGTGAGCAACCCTGCCACATATCTCGGCATAAATTCTTCTTTAACCCAAAACTCATACAATTATATTAGGAGAAATGATAGGTATATTCTAAGTTTCTTAGTGACAGATAAATTAAAACAAATCATGACAAAAATAAAGATTAGTCCAGCAAGCTTGTCCAGTATCATTGTTGACTACAGGTTATATGTATGTTAATGAATTTACCATATAAATTGCAAAAACTGAACTCATTAGTGAATCAATTTTCTTAAACAGTTTCATCAAAATAAAGGATCTGAGATGATAGGAAAGAAATAAAACAACCCAAATTTGCCAACTTCCACACTTTCCTTTACCTGACTTCGACTGGAAGCTTGTCTAAAAGTATTGGGGAGCAATTCGGATAGTTTGAGGGAACCAATAAACGTAAAGGTTGAATTGGTGACTGCAAAGAAACAACAAACAAATAAATAACATGAAAGCATAATGCTTCTGGATAATATGTCACCTCCTTTTGGAAGGTTTAAAAACCTACCATTTGTCCTGAAGTGTACTGTGATTTCAAGTCTGGACTGAGAGCCACAGCACTAAAAGAGCAATTGACAATGGTTCCTTCGCCACCTTCAGCAGCTGCTGCACTAGGATTAACATCTTCATCACTGATATCGACCACTGTGTCTATAAGTCGCTGATTTATTTCCCTTATTTCTTCCAGAAGGGCATGATTAGCCTGCAAGAAGGGACACAAATTTCTCTATATGAAGAAGCTGAAATGGTCACAAGAGTTTAATATACTATAATAAATATTGACAACAGTTGATTTCCTCTCTCGTCTTACAACAAGTAAAATAAAAATATTGGAAAAACGAAAAAGAAGAGAAATCAGAGTCATATAGAGAAGTATTTAAAACCATTTAGTCTGGTATTATTATAATAAAACTTGAGATTCGATATTACAAGCTGCTATAGTTAAAACTTAAAATATTAATAAACAAAGAGTGTAAATACCCTCATCACACCAGAGCTCGTATTAGATTAGCATATTGACTAATCTTACATGTAATAATGCCTTAACAATACTAAGAAAACAACTACCAAAAACTAATAAAAAAAAGTTACCTAAAATTCAACCAACAAAGAATAATCTATATTTTGTTCCAAAATTCAACCATCATCCCTTGTGCCTTAGCAGCATCCACCTTGCCCCTCAATAGAAGACGACACTGCAGTACATATAGCCTTAAAAATGATGTGCATTGAAATTTTTTTATTAACCCTAATATTAAAAGTAAATACCCTCACCTCATGACTTGCTTGATTAGACTTAAAGCCCAATCCTTATAAGAGAGTTCTATTTATTGATTAAAATCTCGTTCATGATTTCATAGAATTCTTGTCTAGTAAATAATCTTTGTATATGGGTTGGCACCCGTGTGCCCTTAAATGCAATGTTCTATTTATAAAAAGAAAATACTTTCATGAAAGCAAGAAATCTAATATGGAACTCCCAAGTCTAATGCTCATGCTTTACTATTTGCACTAAATTTTTAGCTGGTAGTAAAGTGAAATGCATTTAGTAGAAACAAAAGAAGTAACATTTATATTTTCCGGTTTATGAATTTACCAGTGATGCTTAGGTTCAAAATTCAAACATGCTTAGTTTTTCCTTGTTTCTTATGTTACATGTTATTCATATCATTATCATACTTGATACTAATCACATGGTTGTATAAAACCAACAAAACACGGGCTATTTTTATATTGTTAAAACCCATACATGCCTTGAACCCCTGTCCACTTAATGGGTAGGGAAACATCGATACCACGCTCCAAAGCGAGCAGGACAACCTACAAAACATAACTAAGCCTTACTCCAACTACTTGAGGTTAGCTTAGTGAATCCTTTTTGCCTCAGGCCATACCTTCTATATTATTTGGCTCCTGTTTTCTCAATGTTTCAGGCGTTCAAACCCTTTAGTGCCATTAAGTTGAACCAACTCCCTCCTCACATATGCAATCATTGCTTTTTTTGTCCCCCAGTTATTCTCATTTTCCACCATATAATGGTTTCCTCAAGAGTCAAGAAGCTTTAATTTCTCAAGACAAACACTTTAATAACTAAGTTGTTTTCATCCTAGGCGTTTGAATTTTGTCTGAATGATAACCCCAGGGAGTGAACAGTCTCTCTTTCCTTGAGTTTCTTGATATGTATCTCTATAAAATCCTAGTGCAGAAAATTGAACCTGGTGAATATTCTTATTTTTCAACTAAGTGGCTTCGCTGTCAAAAGTTAATGCCTTAAGGCTAAGCACTGCCATGGATAATGGTACCAAAGGGGTAATACTAGTGATAAGCTTCAAACTGTATGTCAACCAACAAAAAAGGTTAATATGATGATTTACCACATTTAGAATCAGCATCTTACATTCTTTTAGAAAATGCCACAAGCTGAGAACAATACCTCAATTCTTAGCCTCTTGATATTAGATGTTGCAGTGGATTCTAGGTCAGATATCTCTGAACCAGTCAACTGCTTGAAACTATCATTTATGCTGCCTGAAGATGACACAACATTTACAGGCATAGCACTAGTGTAGCGCCTCATTTTCTTAGTCCCGGATACTCCATCTTGTGTAATATAATTTCTTGCTTGCAAGCGGCATTTTGTCATTGCAACCAAATCCTCACCAACAGCAGCTCTAGACCCATTACCTGGAGCTGATCCTGCAACCCGATCTATCATGCTGACAACTGAGCCAATGTCACTCACAGATGAACTTAATGCTTTATGTGACATAGAACTCACCTGAAAATTACATATAAAGTAAAATTGTATCACTTAGTACAAAAATAAATTGAAAAGGAAATAACAACTTCAAGACTCAGAACCAATATAAATTGAAAAGAAAAAAGTAACTTCAAGATCTCTTTTTTATTTTCTCTCACTTTGCATTCAAGGAAACATCGTTAAGCACCACAATAAATTAGCATAACTACTAACCGCTTTAATTAAGCGATCAAGAGGCTGCTCTGTAACACTCGACTTTCCAGGAACAGTCGTCACAGCATTCCCATGTGTGCCATCAGGACCAGTGAACTCAAGCAGAGGTGAGGCTGATATCCCAGGGGTGCCAATTGCAAGGGACTGAGCAGCTGCCTGCACACCGTTCATTTGTTGATGTCCAGCATTTGAGAGTGAGGATGTACCAGAAATGGGTTTTTCAGAATCCCCTGGCATAGGGGATGGAGCCAAAGGAGTCGAAGGAGATGGGACAACAAAAGGTGAGTTTGCAGATTGCAAAGGGGTTCCACTTTTTGTGATAGAGGAAAGCAGATTTTGCTGATCAACCTGTGGAGAAGAATGTTGTGGCATTTGAGGAGATGCAGCCTGTAGGAATTGAGGTGAAGAAATAGGAAACTGGGCTCCTGGTTTTAACTGTTGAAGGGAGTAAGCCGAGCGCTGGCCAGATGAGAGATGTTGCTGAGACACACCTGGTTTAACATTCATCCCCTGTCTCATTTTCAAATCATTCATATCATTCATTTGATGTAGCTGTGGCATTTGGCTTGCCTGCAACTGTGCAGGCAGCTGCTGCTTTGACTGTTGGTGTAACTGCTGTTGCTGTTGCTTCTGCATCAATTGCTGCTGCATTTGGCGCTGTTGATATTGTTGTTTGAGCTGTTGTGTCTGTAAAATTTGCTGTTCCTGCTGTTGTTTCTGTAAAGTTTGTTGTTCCTGCTGTTGTTTCAGATGCTGCTGTTGAAGAATATTGGAATTTGAATGAAGAGGATTAATATTTGGGTGCAACGAATTTATTCCACTTTGTGTAGACATGGAATTAACATTTGCTTGCTGAGCAGTACTTCCGGAATTTTGTTGTAGAGATCCCAAGGGAACTTGCTGTAATGAGCTCAATGCATTTCTTTGTCCTGAATCCAAATTGGAACTTGGATGCAGTGAGTTTAACATGCTTTGCTGTGCTGTTGAAACCCCAGATAAAGATGAAAGCGAATTTTGTGGCATACTCGTCATACTGCCCTGTTGCATTGTTGGCACAGATCCTTGTAAGTTCATTGATTGCAACTGTGGATTCACTTGATTATCATGAGACTGCCCTGGAGTAATTTGAGATTGTGGCTGCTGCATGGAATGCATATGAGCTGCGGGGAGTTGTCCTTGCTGCAGTGGCTTCCTGGGCCTATTTGAATTTAAAAAACCTATGATCTGCTTCTCAAACGTAATCGCCTTCTCCTTGAAATTAGGCGTGACATTACTTTTTTGAACTGATAAGAATGATAAAATTCGCTCCATCATACCCTTAAATACTTTGAGCTTATCGAGCTGCTCTGACCTTGCTTGTTGTGGAAGAGAATCATGCTGACAAAAAGATAAAAATATAAATTATAAGAACAAGAAGTATATAAACTTATCGTATAAAAAAAAATTATATGAGCAGATACATGCTACAAACAATAATTGCATCTTATAGGAGCACAAATCCTATAGAAAATTCTTAGGAAGGTTGAATAGAAGAAGCATTCATGTAGTTGGCATAGGATTAAGGCTTTGTTGAGTCAAGTCATTTTTTCCATGTGTGTTAGTGTTTCCGCGTGTGCCTTCACATGCTTATGACTTTTGAAGGGAGGGAAGCAGATGAGCAGATGGTGTCCCAACAATATCCTAAATGATCAGGCAATGAATTTGAGAAGGCAATAACTTACCTGCTGCAATTTAGAAGCAACTTTTTGGTACATTTCATTCAGCTCAATGAAGTACATCTCCTTCATGGCTTTTATCTGCAGAAAAGACATAATGATCAAATGCTTTATAAGTTGCCATACTCTATCAGAGAAAGTTGTTGCATCTACACACTTGTAAGTTGTAACAAAAGAAGAGACTCAAGAAATTGATGCTTTAAAACTTCACAAAGAAAAACAGAAGAAAGATGAGAAAAAAGAGCTCATGCATGGAAGCATACAATGGCTATGAAATAATGATTGATTAGATCATCTGCATTCCCACTCCCAGGTCTGGTAATTGTCTGGTTTAAAGCCAACTGGCACCGCTAATGTTGCAGACCATGAATCATAATTGAGAAGTATTGGATAAATTGGCTACATATGATTCATGGCACAAGGAATAAAGAAGATGACAGGAATTAGCCACTAAAATTTCAAAATAGAACGACGACTGGGATACATATTAAGGTAAAAAAATAATGAAGTCATGAAAGGTTGACTTGAATATTTTTGCTTGCTGTTTAACATCATTCATTTCACTGCCAAACAGCAAAATAATCCCTGTGAAAGTGATAGGCATCAGGTAGATGCCTATTTTGGGGTTTTCCCTTTTCCTTTCCATGTAAACGCATGGCTGAGTGTTTTTTCTAAAAAAAAAAATACTTGGTCATTACATTTTCTTTACAATGAACTAGTATCACCATCCTAAAAAAGGATTTTGAGCCATGGGACTGGCTACAACTGTTCTGGACAAGATTTTGCACTGCAGGATTTTCTCATGTTAGATTTGCTGAATTGAGATTCTGCAGAACACTAACGTTACCCATGGGTTTTACCTTGCACCAGAGGAAATGCCCCCTGGATATTGTTACTGGTCTGTCCAGAATTCTGTGGCTGCTCTGAGTATCCATTTGTATTTACACCCCCTCCCCCCACCCCCAACCCCTCTCCAAGAAAGAAAACAGTTCTTTTTTTGTTTTTCCTTTTGTTCCAAAAATTACAGTCATTCTTAATGAACCCTAGTTATTTCCTGAACCTAAAGTTTAGTCCCACACGAAGCCTTAAACCTCAGTTAATTACTCATTCTAGTTAGACATCATAGATGACCTTCATCTACTGGACAAGATACATGTCAAATTACCTTCTGATAGATCTCATCCTGCCAATCACCTCCATTTGCATTTCCTGTCTGGGCTGTGGAATCTAGAGATGCTACAAAAATTACAAAAACCTCACACATTTAAGTCAAACTGAAAAGAGAAAAAACAATTGGAGATCACCATTGTAGGCTCGTAGCAAAAAGAAAATTACCATATACAGATACCAATATATTCCCAAAAAAATACAGAAGCTGTAACCGTAATAAACTTTACATGTTTTAAAACATTATCAAACCACTGAAGAATATAATGATACGATTTCACCAGAAATCTTCATATATTTCAGTTTAGGAACATCCAAGAATAGCATAATAACATCCCCATAATCAAAAGGAATATATGGAAACAACAAATCAATATTTCCCATACGCAAGAGATACAAAGAGATTTCACTCCTACTTTCAGCAATAAACTATATATACAAAATTTCTCCTAGCAAGCAAAAATGAATAAATAAATGATAAGTTCAAAGCCAATTACCAAGGGAAAGGAACTAAAGGAAATACAAAAGGTTTTATTCTATACAATACAATTTTTTTTATATAAGTAAAGAGAATTATATTCAAAACTGCATCGAGGGGATGCAACCCATTTACAAAATCATTTACAAGATAAGAATTAGATGAACTACAAGCTCTTCCTCATTGACAAAAAATTCCACACTGAACCAAAAGTTGAGGGTGGGTATGACCATCTATCTTTAATCACACCAATTGACTTCTCCACCCCGTCAAAAGCCCTCCTATTTTTCTCGTTCCAAACCATCCAAAAAATAGAGAGAGGGATAAGGCGGCTAACTCTCCTAAACTCTTTGGAGCCCTTTAGCCTTCTCCAAGCACAAATCTCCTCCCTAACAGAGCCTCCCACCACCCAGCTCACCCCTAGATGACCTAAGCCAAAGACCACAGCTGCCTGGTCCAAGGACAACAAAGCAACAGATGGGAAACAGTCTCAGCCTTCTCCTTGCAGAGATAATAACGATTAACCAAACACTTCTCATGTTTCTGAAGATTGTCTAAATTCTCTCCCAACCAGCTTCCCACACACAAAAAAAAAAAAAAAAAAAAAAAAAAAGAGAGAGAGACTTTAGTGGGAGCCCGGGATTTCTAGATTTCTTTCTAAGGAAAGTTGACACTCCCCTCTTCCATGGATCCTTCACAAAACAAAAGGTACAAAGATCTCACGTAAAAGCGCCCATCCCCTTTCAAAATCCATTTCACGCTGTCCTCCCTCGATAATGGCACCTTGACACTATAAAGCTTCCTGAAGAAAGCTTTGAAATAGTCAACTTCCCAACCTTGAGCATTCCTCTCAAAAGACATATCCCAAACAATACCCCTAGGACAAAAACACGTTGGATGCCACCACAGTGCTCTTATCTCTAGCCAAAGCAAACAACTCTGAAAACCCCTATTTTAGCGATTTCTACCCACACCACACATCATGCCAAAAGAGACCATTAACCCCATTGCAAACCACAAACCTTACTTTGGGGAAGAAATCAACCCAACCTTTTCTAATCCACTTCCACACCCCCATCCCATGCGGCCTCCTACTCAGCCACCAAAATCCACCCCATGAATAGCCTCCACAACTTTCCTGCACCACTAGTTCTTTTGAGTCACGAATCGCCACAACCATTTACTAATGAGCGCCTTATTAAACTGAATAAGGGATTTTATACCTAATCCTCCTTTTTCCAATGGTTGCTTGACAACAACCCATCTCACCAAGTGATACTTAAACACCTCATTTGTATGGCCCCAAAGGAATCTCTTTTGAATATCCTCCAATCTCCTCACCACCGATGAGGGAATAGGAAAAAGCGACGTGAACTAAATTAGGAGACTAGAGAGAGTGCTCTTAATGAGAGTCAACCTCCCCCCTTTAGAAAGATAATGCTCCACCATGCCAACCTCCTTTCAAACTTTTCAACAATTGGAATCCACACTCCAACTCTTATGCTTTGCACCCAACGGAAGACCCAAATAGGTAATGTGAAGAGCCCCCAATTTACACCACAAAACAAAAGCAAGAAGTTCAGCATTCACCCCCGAACCAATCGGAATAAGCTCACTCTTACCCTGTTTAATCTTAAGGCCTGAAACTGCCTCGGATACACCTAAGGTCTAAAATTTGCTCAGAATCTACACCACAAAAAATCAGTGTATCATCTGCAAATAATAGGTGAGAAACCAACACCATATTTCTAGTTCTACCCACTTTAAAACCTTTAATCAGAATGAATAACAAGGGCAACAAAGGACACCCTTGCCTCAACCCTTTTGAAGCTCTAAAAACCTAAAGGACCACCATTAATCAAGATGGAGAACGAGACACAAGAGACACACTTCTTAATCCACTTATACCAACGCTCGCCAAAACCCATTTTCTCCCAAATGAATAATAGAAGGCTCCAACAAACATGATCATAGGCTTTCTCCATGTCAAGCTTGCACAAAACTCCCCTTCCTCCACCTTTCAGATGAGCATCCACCACCTCATTGACAATCAAACGAGGCATCTAAAATTTGTCTTCTCTCAATGAAGGCATTTCGAGACGCCCCTACAACCTTCCTCACCACTCTTCAATCTCACACCAACACTTTAGAGAGAAGCTTATAAATGCAATCAATAAGACTAATGGGAAAAAAATCCCTAATATCCAAAGCACCACTCTTCTTAGGAATAAGCACCAAGAAAGTGAAATTAGGTTGTTCACAACTTCTCCAGCCCTATGAAACTCCTCAAACGTTCTCATGATAGCATGTTTGACAAAATCCCAACTAGCTTGGAGAAAAGCCATCGAAAAACCATCAGGGCCAGGGGATTTATCCCCCTCACAAGAACAAAGAGCAAACACCACCTCTTCACTAAACGGCCTATCCAACCAAGCCGTCAACTCCTCATCAATACTCTCAAAACACAAGTCCTCCGGTAAAGGTCGGGAATCACAAGTCTCTCTATAAAGGTTTTGATAAAATTCTTGACTTTTGATGCCAAGAAATTTCCTCCAAGAGAATAAGTTTAGATAAGTCTTGTTTGAGACCAAATCTAAGCTCACTCTCTTCCCTCAAGAGGCCCTCTCTATCATCTTTTGCATCGAGACCAGAAATCAAACTAAGCAAATGGCCCTTCTAATCTCCAATATTCCCAAAACATGATTTGTTCCATTAAACTATCTCCTTTGTAAGAGCCCTAAGCTTCAAGACCACCACAAAACTGGATAGCCCTCTACTCCCACTCCCATCAATCACGCACCAAATTCCGAAACTCATCCGCTTTAAGCCACATATTCTGAAACCATAATGGTGCAGGACCCTATCTCAGACCCCCACCTCAAGAACAACGGGGTGATGATCTGATGTTGCTCTGGAAGCAATTTTTGAACCGCATTAGGAAAAATCTCATCCCAATTGCTCGACACCAAAAAAGATCCAACCTCGAAAACAGAGGGATTCTCGCAAAAACTTAACCATGTGAACCACCCACCCGATAGAGGTAAATCAATGAGCCCAAAAGCACTAATGAAATCCAGAAATTCTCTCATGAAGTCATTCTCCAATGAACCCTCACTTCTCTCATGAGGAAAAGGAACCAGATTGAAGTCCTCTCCTAACACCCACGGTAAATCCCATTTTTGCCTCACCTTTGTCAACTCCCCCCGCAAGCGTACCCTCTCTCCACCCTCACCCGAACCATACACCCCACTGAAAAGCCATTCCTCCCTAATGATCGATAAAGAAAAAGCACACAACAATGAGAAAAACCCCATCCTGTGAAACAACTCTCTCATCCCACATTATTAGAATCCCACCCAAGACCCCAATTGAATAAAGGACACACCAATCACAATCCCTCACCCCCCACACACTTTTGATCGCCACACCATCAATCGCCTCCATCTTAGTCTCTTGCAAACACACAATTCCCCCTTTCCATTTTCTTAAAAAGTGCTTGATGGTAACCCGCTTATCTAGATCTTTCAAACCCCTTACATTCCAAGAGATAATCTTAAATGACATAATCAGACAGCAAAAACCCCACCTTCACCTTCCCCTCAACTCACTGCATCCCTTACCCCTCTCATAATTAATTGAAAACTCAACTCTGTATTTCTCTCTCCCCCTGTCGTCTCAGCGTCAATACCTTCCTCGAACCCAAAGCACCTTCTTCTTTCTTTTTCCTCTCGATTTTCGAGAACAATTGGTACGCCTTCTCCTCAAAGCCGGTGAGGGGAACCCCAAGCAACATGCTCAATTTCTTCACCTTTGTGAAAAGCCAAGAAGAAATCTGAACCTGCCCCTCCCTAAAAAAAATCCTCCCGGCAACTCGCAAGAAGGAAATTTTATTCAACTTAGCCCCTCCCCCAATCTCTAATCCCTCTCTCAGTCCTAGCAATTCCCCCACCACAGAATCTCCTAGCTCAAAATCTTCAACAGGTTCACTCACCTCTAGGCTCGACAACCTTCTGAATAGCCAACATGGGTTCCTCCAAACTATCAGCTGCAAAAACATTGAAAACACCTCCCCCCCCCCCCTCCCCACTACACTCTGAACCACAACCTTCCTCTCCTTCACCGAACAATTGCCACCATCTTTCTTACCCTCAGCCCGATTGCAAGACCAACCCCCTCATGAGGAACCCACTTTTCTCTACACCAAACCCATCCCAAATGCCAAAATATCCTTACCCTGCAAAATCAAAATTAATCAGGCTACATGAGGGAGATCACTAGCAAAATCCGACCATCCTCCCACCTCCGATGATGCCCCCCATGCGACTGCTTGCCACTTCCCGGACCAACGTGATTGCAAGAGTGCCCAAATGCTCCCTCATGCATCTGCTCTTTGTTCTCCTTGAAAGGTCTTTGGGTGCTTGGCCTATTTGTACTAAAAATACTAGGGCTCGACTATTATAACCAAGCCTAAATCTGTTAGCCATAGAACAATATGTTTCAGTTCCATTAAAAGGCCCAAAAGGCTTAATAAAATTGGAATCATATGGTTTTAAATTTGAATTTCCCACAACAAACACGCGAGTCCCAGAAGCACCGACGCTTTTAGCCATGTCAGCAAAGCAACGCGTAGTTCCATGCGCTTTACCCTTAACCTTGAGCCCCTTTCGTTGCAACTCCCTACTCGCCCCCATTAGTCACTCCTCTCCTCAATTACCAAAGCCCCACTCCACTCACAACCACATCATGGAGACCAACTCATCACCGACCTGACCCCTCACCACAAACCGCTGATTTTGTCCCGGCCTCTTCCCCGAAAACAACAAAGCAATTATCCACTCCCCTAACATTGCCATCGACGATCGCTTCTTTGTCATTGTCGCTCCAAACGGAATTACAAGCCCTCACCCATAAAGGGCCTCCAACGACTTCCATAAACCCACCGCCATAAATCCTTATGGGAACACCCCCTTATGGACCACTGTTAACCTCCGTAAACTCCACGAACCTACCAAACCCATTTTTCTTCAAGGACAAAAAAAAAGATCGATCTGAAGTCCTTAATTTCCTTATCCAAGGATTGACACCCTTGTCCCACCAAAAAGCCCTCCATATGTCTCTAAACCAAGAACTCGGTACGCCTTGGTTCACGGTACGGGTATGGGAACATGGTACGTCATCCACCCCATACGCGATACGTTGGGGATAGACTTAAATGGTTTTTATTATGTATAAGCACATATATAAAAATAGGATATTAGATACATTTATAAGTAACAATTTAAATAGAAATGTGTGAATAATAATAGTTTAGAAGATATTAGAGTTTAGACAAAATAGTAAAGCCAGTAAACATGATATTATAAAATATAAATTTAAAATAAAGTTTGAATATTCTCTTATTGCCTTTCTTGGGTCTAGATTTTTTTTAAAAATTTTTTTAGCAAAAAGTCTTCAAAAAAAATTTGGATTGCCAATTTTAGGGATCCGATGCACGAATGCACCATGAATCGGAACATAGGATCTGCATCGTAGTTCCAAGAGGGAAATAGGGATCCAGATAACTATGCTCTAAACCAAATGGCCTTACTCTTACTAAGATAGATGGAAGTCTGATGACCTCTCGAATTCTCCGAGATCCTCAACCAAGCACCCTTCTCTCCTTCGATAACGATGTTGAAGGGCTCTCGACATAGAAAAACCTTCTATGACCTAATCACTTCCCCGATCTCGCTGCCATAATCCAAACCCAGATCAAGCAATTACTAACCTTGGAGAATCATTATCTTGTCCAAAGTTAAGGAGGAAACAGAGAAACAGAATAACAAGATCTTTTCTTCAAAGAAACCCCCTGAGCGAGAAAAGAAAGCTACTAGAAATTTTGGCAACAGCAATGGACAACTTGAAGGTTATCGTCAGCGGAAGAAACGATGGCACGAGTTTGGGTCCTCTCCGGAGGACGGCGAACATGCTAGTGGAAACAAAACTTGAAAAAGCTCACCGGAAAAGGATTGGAGGCAGTTGTGTTGCGTCGGTATGCGGAATCACGGCGTGTGGGTTTCCGATCTGAATAGATCAGTGATTTTCGATGTTGGTGGTGTGCTAAAATTTGATCGGAGAAGTTTCTTGGTTACGGCGCGTGGTGGCTGAACAACATCGGAACAAGCTGGGCTTTCGTGGCTTTTGTCACCAGTGAAGACTGGTCTGATGGTGAGCCGATCTCGGTGTTCAAGGTTGCCCCCTTATTACAAAAGAGACGATGAAGAAACAAAGTGACTTCGTAGTGAACGAATTGCTATCCGGATGTTTACAAAATACAATTAAGGCATATAAAAAAGAAGTGTCCCAACATATTCATATGCTTTCTATCAAAAACAAACACCTACTCGAACGTGCAGTAATAGGTAATTTTTCCCCTTACATAAAGCCGGTAAGACTACAAGAAAAAAAATTGTCGAATATCGACTAGAAAGCATTTTATTTATGCAAAAAAGGAGAAAGTTACACAGCGAGAATTATGATAAACTAAAGATGCTTAAATGTTAGAATAGATGATGAAATAATGAAATCATAAAAACACAGTAGGAAGAAGACTAGGTAACTGAATAACAAAAGAACATACTTGATGAAGTCTCCGGAATAGCTCTTTGTGATTGATATAACTGCTTCTGTTGATCCATTACATTCTGAGGTTGAAGCAAGGAACTTGAAGCTTGAAGCCTTTGTTGCATATCTCGTAGTGGATTAGTTGGCTGTTGCAAACCCAACTGCTGCTGCAAATGCGCAGGCTGTGACTGAATTTGCGACATCATTTGCTGTGGTTGTGACTGCTGTCCTTGAGTAGCTAACAAGCTAGGTGCAGCTTGCTGTGTTTGTTGCTGCAGCGGAACCTTGGATTGTGCTAGCATGTGTACAGAGTGCTGATTAGTTTGCATGCTTGAGTTACCAGATTGAGTTCCAAGCAGCTGCTGCTGCAATCCTGAAACATTACTTTGAGGACCCAACTGTTGGTGAAGTATATTTGAGAGGTTGTTTTGATGTGCCATTAACTGCTGCTGCTGCTGTTGCTGTTGTTGCTGCCGCTGTTGTACGCTAGGAAGATTATTCTGCTGCCCAAGTAACCTCTGTTGCTGCATTTCCCCAACACTGTTTTGTTGCCCAATTAACTGATTCTGCTGCATGCTTGTAGCACTCGTCTGTTGGCCCATCAGCTGCTGTGGCTGCTGCTGCTGCTGTGTCATTGGTGTTTGCTGTTGATGGATACCAGCAGCCTGTTGTGACTGTTGCTGCTGCCTAAGCACAGATTGTGGATGCTGCTGAAGCATAGATTGTCCTGCCTGTTGAACAGAAGATTGCTGATTTTGTTGAAGCCCAGATAGAGGAGCCGTTTGCATTACAGAAGGCTGCATAACAGATGCTGTTTGAATAGTAGCTTGCTGAGACGGCTGTAGTTGTGTAGATTGTAATAAGTTCTGCTGATGCTGATGCTGCATGTGAGATGGCATAACTGAATGGGGGAGATTTCCCTGCTGGAACTTCTGCTTCAGAAGCTGTTGTTGCAACTGCTGCTGGTAAAGATACTGTGGATTCCGGGACTGCTGTTGCTGCTGTTGAGGAAGAACTTGTTGCCTTCCTGGCATTTCCCTTTGAGAATTGGCAAACATATTTGAGGGCACCCCTGTCCCCATTGAACTCCCCACGGCATTCTGTGAAATGCCAGATATATTCTGCATGTTGGAGTTCTGGCCAACAACACTGGGGATAGTATTCTGGGATAAGCCAGAGACAGGAGGCATTGAAGATACAATGGCAGAACTCTGACCTCCAGATACTATGTTATTCTGAATGTTTTGGGATAAAAGCTGTTGTCGTGTTTGAGGCTGATTAGCTGGTAATGAGATAGCAGGCCGGAAAGGAACCAAAAGAGAGGAACAAATATTCAAAAAGCATGAACATAAAAGCAGATAAGCGGCCATCAGTTCATAAACAGTTTGCTTTTAAACACCAAAATAAATGAATTCATCTAAATGGATTAATTCAAGTCATGAAAGCAGCCTTTCATTGTTGGTAAAAAGTAAGAAGGAGAAGAAAAGAGATTTATTCCTTGTCCTAAATTCTTCAATATCTCAATTTTTTTTTAATCAAGCCAAACACAAGATGAGGCAGTCCTACAAATGCAACCTACTTATATCTATAACAAAAAGGACATATTAGAGCTTATCACTGGACTAACTAACAATATTTGTAATGAGAAAAAGGTGAATTTGCGAGTGCGGGCACGAGCATGTGAATAAAGGTCGAATGGTAACAAACTCCACAGTCGAAAAACACAAAAGGGGTGGGTAAAACTCTTTAAATGAATTTTTCTATTACTGCATCGAATAAGAGCAAAACACTCTTTCATGCTATTACCTGGATCCGGGGGTTTGTTGCCATTGCCAGGAGAAACGGATGGCAAAGAATTGGATAGAGTATTTTGAGATTTAGTCTCCATTGTAAGCATCTTCATAGAAATTTTCCGTAGATAATCCGACTGAAATAAGATAATAATGACAAAATCAGACCAGAAGTTATTCTCACAACCTTATTTTAAAATAATAATAAAAAAAAGCAAATAGACTCATTTGGGAGCTAGTTTCTCACCCTTTCTCTCCCTCCCTCCCTCCCTCCCTCCCTCTCTCTTTCACTCCCTCTATGTGGATTTTTCTTCTATGCTTCCCAAACAGCTATGTAAGGTATTGCTACATAGATCATGAAAATTATGGAACACCAACAAGGAATATAACCTGGCTTGCGGCAGCAGTATAATCTTTTCCTCAAACCTAACAGCAATTTTACTGAGTAATTTATTCCCTAAAGAATAATTTTTCTCTCTCTCTCATTCTCTCTTTCTCTCTTTTTCTCTTTCTCTCTTTTTCTCTCTTTCACTCACTCTCTATGTGGGTTTTTCTTCTATGCTTCCCAAACGGCCATATAAGGTATTTCTACATAGATCATGAAACTTATGAAGCACCAACAGGGAATATAACCTGACTTGGGGCAGCAATATAATCCTTCAAACCTAACAGCAATTTTACTAAGTAATCCCTATCTGGATATTTCTTGTGTACTATCAGAGTACTTAAATGAACATATGAAACAGGCATTTACGGTGTTTCCATGTAGACTATGAAAATTATGGAAAGCCAAGACATTCTAATTACCTGATTTGTGGCAGCAGTATAAATCTTTTCCTCAAACCTAACAGCAATTTTCCTGAGTTCATTTATTCCCTCCGGACCGGAAAATGGAAGATGCCTCTTTAATGTTTCCATTCTACATATGTAAGACATCACGTTAAAACATAGATCATGACAGTCATTGAAACTTAGTAACAGCATAAGATAACCTTCAATTGATAAACTGTTCTAACAATGCATCAAATGAAGTGACTTAATTTGCCCAATATAAAATTGAATAAAAGTGAGGATTGGAGTGGTATTTGGGGGCCTAAAGAGTTAAATTTCCTTGGTATCACTCTTATCTTTTGGCTTGTGTGGAACGAGGGGAATAGGAGGCCCTTTGATGGGGAAGAGAAGCCGATTCTTTTGTTAAGAGATAGGTGGATTCATATTCTTAATTTTTGGTTTAATGGCTGCTCTTTTGTAAATGAATAAGAGTTTATAGAGCTTGAGTATCTTGTGAATAATTTTGTACATGGGGGCATCACCCTGGGGCCTTAAGAGGAAACTTTTACTTATTAAAACAAATATTCAAAGTAGGCAAATGAAGTAGAAAACTAAAGTAGCTTCAGACAGTGTGAACTTTCAAATATGGAAACTACGACCATGGAACTTCAATAAGTTCTCTAGACTTGGTACGAATATATTATACCACCATTTTAGCAGATCTCTTTTGTATCATGGTCAGCATGTCCACGAATAACCAAATAGACCACAAAACCTAGATGGAGAAGAAATTAAAGTACCAAATATCTAGCATTCCTCATGCTTAGATTTTGGTTTTTAAGAGCACTAAGTCTCCATAATCAGGTTACTAAAACATGATCAGATCATATCATAGCCAGATATACATCCAATATAATTGGTGAGAGGTTTCCTAATTAAGATATGTATTAGGTTTTCTAGTCTTTCTTTGATTATGTTTCCTATACCTATTAGGATTTATATTCTTAGGTCAATATATAGGAAGTTGTTGGTTTGTTTACATAACAACAACAATAATAAGAATTATTCTACAATATTTCTATTCAACCTCATCTTTCTCTCTTAGTCTCTCTCCCTTGTATCAGAGCCCATGTTTTAGCGCCCATTGTTTGGGACCCTAGTGGTAGTCTTAGGTAAACCAAAGGAATATATATAGATTCTACTTTTAGTTTCTTTTATGTTTTTCTTGTGAATTTTTCGACATTCTTCAAGTGTTTTCTCTCTTCTCCAGCAACACTTGTTTCATCTCCGATAGATTTAGTTTTCTTCCTTTCCAATGAGATCGCAACATCTCGTCGCCAGCCATGAGTCCCCTATTATTGTCCGTGGAGACTCCTATCCAGCCTCTTTCTCCAACCTTGATGTTTGTGCTGGTGTCTGGAGATCAGGTCCAAAGCGCACCATTGTCTCTTAGATCCTCAGCGATCGGAGCACACAACCAAGTTTGCACCGCTCCAACAAACAAAATACTAGAATCTCACTGGAAGCCTTGTCGCTGGAAGAGGAAGACACAATCAGTATCGAAAACCGCCAATCTGTCCACCCTAGCCATCCACACAATGTGATTCCGCTATATTTCTCTACATCGAGGGCGGAAACGTTTTCCAAATCTGCCTCTTCAAGTTCGCCACCCTCCACTGCTCATCTTCCGCGCCGCTGCAACCACCTACGTTTAATGTCACAAGTCTGCCTTCCGACCAAAGATCAGTCAGCCTCTTGCCGGATTCCACAAGATTTGTCTCTGACAATTTCAAGGTCCTAATATTTAAGCTTCCTTCTTTAAAAGTAGTATTTTAATTTTTTGTTTGTTTTCTTTTATTTTCTTACTGTTTTGTAAAAAAAGGAAAAAAAATAGTGTAGCAAAGGTAGAATAAAAAAATAAATATTTGTTATGTGTTTTTGGTCTTGTGTTTCCTGATGAAGAAGTATAAGAAGAAAGAAGAGAAGCAGAAAAGGCACTCTAAGTTGATGTTGTTGACCCGATGTTGATGTTGTTAACTCGATCCAACCTGTGTTGATGTTGTTATCCTCCTAACTCATTGATTACATCTCATTCAAGTCAAAGTCAAAGTTAGTAAAAAACAAACAAAAAAGTCAAAGTTAGTTAAGAAAAAAGACCAAAAAAGTCAAAGTCTTGTTGATATGGTGTTCTCTGATCTTGTCTCGTTAGGTGGTGCTGACATGGTGACCTAACAGTTTGTCGTGTGTATGGAGCTCCGATTTGTTCTCATGGGTTATTGTAATTTATGAGTTTGAGTATTTGTTTTAGATTAGATCAGGTTTATTATTGGTATGGGTTTATTTGTAACAAGTTGGTGCATGTATATGTGTCACGACCCCTAAAATCGGGATCATGTGACACTCCCTAAAATCGGGATTGACTGGAGGGAGCGGCTTCCGGGGCACAATGGGTGCAGGGAGTCGTGTTGCGAAGGAGAGTAGCAATGCGGGAGCTCCCAAGAGTGCGAGAGGGATTAGGCCACCCTGCACAAACTGGTCGGGGGCTGGAGCCACTTCCTTGATGAGCCCAAGGCATGGCGAAACCAGTTGGTCTCAAGAAATAGTACCAGCCAGATTGAAGGCTGTCCTCATAGAGGCGGGGCGCCGCATAGGCTGAGTGTCATGTTGATAAAATAACCCTGTGCAAAGAGGAAGACTGACTTAGGCATTCCCCACGGAGGTGTTTCCGAGCCTAAGGCCGCACGGTTGGCTACTTAAGCTGGCAGCCCGTGACAAATGGTATCAGAGCAGGTCTCACATCTTCAACTGCGTGCTTGCATTCGCCAAGCACTTGACCGTCTCCAAGCAGGCAGGGTATGCATGTGTGCATTCGCCGAGCACTTGTGGGAGCTTAAGCAAGCAGGGCATGCGCGCGCTCGCCAAGCACTTGTCGAAAGCAAGCAGGCAGGGAGTAAGGAGTTGGATATGTGGGTCTTGGTATGAGATGTTGCCGAAGGTACGCTTGCACGAGGGCGTGCAAGGTTTTTAATGGGGGGAGTATGTCACGACCCCTAAAATCGGGATCATATGATACTCCCTAAAATCGGGATTGACTGGAGGGAACGGCTTCCGGGGCACAATGGGTGCAGGAGTCGTGTTGCGAATGAGAGTAGCAATGCAGGAGCTCGCAAGAGTGCGAGAGGGATTAGGCCACCCTGCACAAACTAGTCGGGGGCTTGAGCCGCTTCCCTGATGAGCCCAAGGCAGGGCGAAACCAGTTGGTCTCGAGAAATAGTACCAGGTAGATTGAAGGCTGTCCTCGTAGAGGCGGGGCGCCGCACAGGCTGAGTGTCATGCTGATAAAATGACCCTGTACAAAGAGGAAGGCTGACTTAGGCATTCCCCACGGAGGTGTTTCTGAGCCTAAGGCCGCACGGTTGGCTACTTAAGCTGGCAGCCCGTGACATATGCTCCAACTTAAGGGGGAATATTGAGAGGTTCCCTAATTAAGATATGTGTTAGGTTTTCTAGTCTTTCTTAGTTTATGTTTTCTATTCCTAATAGGATGTATATTTTTAGGTCTATATAAAAAGGGTTGTTGGTTTGTTCACATAACAACAATAATAAGAATTATTCTACAATATTTCCATTCAATCTCATCTTTCTCTCTTGGTATCTCTCCCTAAACTAAATTTCAACAATAATCTTTTCCAAAACATTTATTCCTCTTGTTGTCCCATTAGAGGATATGGAATTCTAGTTTTAAGTTGATTAATTTCTATCTTAAAACTTCCATGACGGGGCACTGTCTATCCCTCATGCCTTTTGTAATTAGTATTTTTAGACTTAGATATTAAAATTTCCTCCAAATTATAATAAAGTTGTCTTACATTTAAAGCGACACGATAGTTAGAGAATTAAACTTGACACGATAGTTAGAGTATTAAACTTCTATTGCATACTGTATATTTTTTAATGCTTGAATAAAACACAGAAGTGCTTCAAAATTAGATTCTAATTGATCAAGAAGTGATAATCTGGCTTTTCAATTTATGAGAATCTGGCAAAGAAAAACCCGTCCACAGCAACTTATTGCATTTTCTTTAGACCAGTACAATGTTTATCATTATCTTCTCAAATCTCTTATCATGACAAACTATACACATGCTTTTTCACACAGAGATTCACCAATAAGATACTACACGTACTGCTCAGATTTATGTTAATTAGTCAGCATCTTATAAAACAAGCATCTAGGAATCTATGTAAAGGGTTAAGTCTTACTTAAAATCCCAAATGCACCAGTTATCCTTCTTTATTGATGGAATCGTGCTGAGCACTTCTGCAATTCTGGGTGGAATGGGCTTGCGAAGAGCAACTCAGAGCTGAGGTCAGCATCAAATGAAAAAGGTAACCCATTACACGTCGACAATCCTACTAAAAGTCCATGCTCAGCTCTTTTTGAAGGGTGTCCTTTATTCAGGTTAACTATCTAATTTGATGGGAAGAGTATAATCAAACCATTGTCGCACAAGTAAATGGGTTCAATTCTTGAAAGTGGCTACTTCATGCAAAAAATGCTTTAAGGTAAGAACTATATCTCAACTACCTCTCCAAAAACCAGCTCTAGCAAGACCAAAACGAGCTGACAGCCTTTTTTGTACATTTCAAATGCAATTTTAGCTCTCATAGGCCAACTCTTGAGACTTGAAAGGAGACTTAGGTTTCCTATATAATACCAATTTGAAATTACAGTTATATCGTGATTAGAAAGTTTGTACATGCATTCTATTGAGCTTGTTCAAACTCGACTCCAATTTTTTTTTCCCTGGAATATCAGATTCATTCAAATAGTTAGTACATTGTGACCTTCTTGTTCTGCAAAATTCAGAACCATATCAATAAAGCAACTAGATCTAAGCGTCGCTTATGATACCTAATCAACCAATTCTCATCACATGATACCACATAATTGCACAGAATTGCCTCCATCATATATATATATATGAATCTCAAGTTGACACGTACTCTTTTGATCTTACACTTTTTTATGTTATTTAAAACATTGCCCCCACTAGCTTTCTTTTCATTCACCATGGCCAAACACTATTTAGAACATAAAATGCTAAGCGGGATCTCTCTATTAACATTCACAAGCACTCCTGCTTAACAAAACCCATTGATGAATAACTTAGAAGGAATGATCTCCAGTGGCATGGCAAAGCCCGCAAGCCCCGAGTAGCATCCTCATTCAATTACACCCTTTTTATCAAAATGATAAATCTGAAGTTGGCGAATGAAAAACAACGACAAAGTTTGACATAAAGGTATAACATAATTAACGGCTTAGGTCTTTTCTTTTCTTTAAAAAAATTGTAGCTTAGGTTTTGCATTTATAACTCACTGACTATCCCCAACTGATAGTGGGCTCATACTTCAACTCTCAATTTACATGCAAAATATTGAAAAGATTGTTAATAGCAAATGGGATCATTGTGATGTTATTCTTGCAAATTTATAACAACTAATTAGTCACCAATTCTCATTTTCTTCCTTTGCTTTGTTAGGATTCTTGTTGTTGATTACTATCCACAAACTACCATTAATACGAGTCACTTCACTACCACTATCCTGAAACATAATCCACCAGAATCATGATGATTTCTATGCAACAAACTCTAACAACGTACAAAAAGAAAAACAACACTTACATCTTGTTGACAATTCTTTGTCTTGACTCAGGCTGCAACTGAGCTCTCCAATCACCTGAGTCCATAGCAGGTTCTCCACCTGGTTGAGTAGGCCTCCAATTATTGGTGTCCATCAATTCTAACAAAGATCACACAACAACAATATGAAATCATCAATGTAAGAATTTTTATCTTTTCAAAGTAATAATTTTTTAAAACGATGCCAAAATTGGATGCAAATCCAAGTACACTGGAGTTATAAAAGATTGACCACCACACAAGAAAAGAAAAGGAGAAGGAAGAAGCTCACGCCT
Organism: Bretschneidera sinensis; assembly: GCA_023935145.1. NCBI lineage: Eukaryota > Viridiplantae > Streptophyta > Magnoliopsida > Brassicales > Akaniaceae > Bretschneidera > Bretschneidera sinensis. Next base: position 29,831,654 of record CM043699.1, read on the forward strand.
AAAAATTTATTATAATCAATTTATCCATGTAAGATGAAACTTACAGAGAATTCGCAAATTACAGTGAGCATCATAACTAAATTGAGAGATTAGAGAAATTAACATCCAAACTAAGAAGCCACAATCTGCCATTATGCATTAAAATATGCAATATATATATATATATATATATAAAAGTCGTACATACTACATGGTACTAATACCCTTTGGTCCAAGATCTGAAAAGGTTCACCACAGCAAGCCCAACACTAGCCTAGCAGAAAACTTTCCTAGGACACAACTTAGAGCCAAGGGCCAACCAATATTTACAAAATATTTCATTATTTGTGCCCAACCTGCCCGATAATCAATTTGAGTGAGTTGGTCGATGGACAAGTGCTTTTTTAGGCCCTTATATAAATGAAATCATGTAAATCTACTAACATTAATGCAATGGAAATTGATTCAAGAATTACTTTTGTTTGGTTAACCAAGAAATAAATCTACTAATGTTAAATTTGGTTTGCTACTACAAGTGTAGTAATTCTAGTATAATTCATTTAGTTATAACCAAATTTTATCAAAATTGATAGAATTTGCATATGAACTCTACACATGAGCTTTTATAAATGAATTCTACAACTTAAGTAAAAATATACCAAACATGAAAATTCATTTAAGTTCATTTTCAAATGAATTATTATTTCAGTTCATTGGAAAAATGACGTGTGAATTCATTTACAAATGAATTCTAGTTTCATTTAATTTGGAAATGAATTGAATTCTATACTTGACTTCAAATCAAAGGGAGTGTTACTGAAAGGAGCTTCACTTAAAATTGAATCCAATTGAGTCCCTTTTTGCTCCTAAAAAGAAAAAACATGGTAACCAAATCCAAGTACTGCAAAAGCATAATTCAGGGACTGCTTTTTATGGGTCCCTGTGTTATTGTATCTATAATATAAATATGAAAGAACTAGAGAAAAAGAAAATCACCAAGAGCAAAAGAGATTCTCTTATGGTCCGCTTGGAATAATGAATTCCACAAATTTTAGGGAATTCATTTGAAATTCAATAGTTTATTTATGTTTGAAAAGCTAATAAACAGCCGACTTCATTTGTAAATGAGAACACTATGGAATTGAGGAAGCTTGTAAAAAATCCGATCAAAACTAGTAGAATTAACAAATGAAATTAATACCATACTTCATTTGATTCCAAACAGAGGGTAAATAAAAAATTCCCATGTCCAAATTTTAAAGCAGATTGTACCTAGGTATAGAAGAAAACCCTCAATGATGTAAAAAAAATAAAATAAAAGGGAAATTAGTTAGATAAAGATTACTTTTAAAAGCGTCCAAATTTTCATTGCTTTCCACAAAATTCGAAATCAAATGTTCGTACGCAATTTAAGAGAAGAGGGAATCTAAACCAAACTTTACCTCAGATACCGCGCCAATTAGGATTAGGGATTTCAAATTCTCTTCGTTCTCTCTAACCTGAAATAATTAAAAAAAAAAAATCAACAGCAAATTTAGAGCCTTTTGAGTTGAGATGTAAAAATCTTTATCACATTCCCATACTCCCTAAACACGATCATACGTGAAACTACACAAACCGATCGTTAGATAAAAAAGAGAAGAATAATCAAAGAATATGTATATACATATATCCATATATTTGTATGTATAGGTTTTAGGAACGAAGGAGGGAAGAACCTGCAGATAGTGCTGAGGAAACGAGGAGTGAGGCCTGAGGATTTTGAAATTTAGAAGACGAGAGTGCTATCAAAGTATTTGGATTGGAACTATATGAGCAAACTGCCAGACATAGGGCCATATATATAACAACGATATTTTGATTATAGTGACATGTATATAAAGGTTTAATTGCATCGGGTACCCTCAGTTTTTCATAATGTTTCTTTCACCTTCTTTTATCTATTTATTACATGATTACTCTTTATTTTTATTTTATTATTTTATAATTATCTTATGGTAAGATCCAATTGTAGTGTTTTATTTTTTTTTATCGTGTTCCTTCTATAATTTCTTCGGTGAAAATTCTGTCAGAGTAGTTCCAAAAATATTTCAAAACAAATTAATAGCATGAATAATTAGGTGTAAAAATTAACAATAATGTGTAGATGATATAAAAGTCGAATGCAAGGAACTATGATCAATTAGTACCACTGCAGAGGTTATGGCTCTTGAGTAGGTATCTTTTAGAGTTCCTACGGTTATGAGTTTCATTAAAAATATGTTTTATCTTACAAATACAAGTGATTGGACCTCTACTAATTATTTGGTTAGTGATTGACATAAATAAAAATTTAGTTTATCAACATAGAGTTTCAATTTTACGTGAATAAATAAACCTATAATGGCATAGCTTGGGTATTGTCTATAAACAGATGAATATTGTCTATTCAGATGACATAAGCAAGATATAATGTTGGGTCTTGGTTAATCACGTTAAAAAAAAATTGAGATTTTGGCTACTTAACTCCTCCTTAACTTTCCTTTAATGCATTTAATTTTCCTATTTAATTCTTATTCTTCGTTTTTTTGACATGTGTTGAAATTCAAAACATAAAGAAAAAAAAACGCATGAGTTTGTTGGCATAATACTTATTGCTTAAGTTTTCTAATTGTTAAAACACTCTAGTCTCTTTCACAGTTATTAGTCTTTACTAGAACAAACGTATAAGTTAAAACATTCTAGCCATTTAGGTTTTTGACAATTGATATAATAACTGAAATTGAATATTTAAACAAATAATCAATGTCAATAATATCTATTCATTAATGGGACAAATGAATATAATAATAAAAAAATAAAAAAAAAGGGAAAGGAATGATAATTTACCATTTTACCTTGGTTCCTTAGCATGTCCATAAATGAAAATAAAATATGATGGTATATAATATAATCTACCGTTAAATTAATTTATATTTTCTAATGGTTTGAGTTTATTGTATATACGTTCAACATGAAAAGAATAAATTTTATCATGTGGCATCTAAATGTATGTGTGCTTTAACAATTGTGATTGACGTGAATAGTTAAAGACTATTGGTTTACATATACATCTGAATAAAAAAAATATTATTTGTCATGTAATTAGTTTGTTATATATACTTCACTATTGAAATATTACCCACTTTAATGTTGTCTGGTTTTTTTTTTTGGGCTTAAAATCAACAAGTCAATATACATGAATTCAATAATTCATACTATTGTAAATAATTTCGGTTAAATGATTTGCAAAATCCACGGTGGGTAATGCGGGTCATATAATCTAACATAAATTTTAACAAAGGTTTTGGCAAAATCCCCAACAAGTAATGCACGCTTAATTATTAGTTATATTATTTTAGTTTTGCAAAATCCCCGACAAGTAATGCAATTTTGTTAGAATGTCAATAAAATGATTTTCATGAATCGGGTAAGTGTAACTCATTGTAAGTGATGTTGTATTATTTATTCATATCAAGATTTTTGTTACTTATTCCTAGTGGTGGATTTGCTTTTGCTGATATCCTTAAATCAAAGGTTTTAGATGGCATTAATTATATTGATTGGAAGCAACATGTTGATATGCTTTTGAGATTTTATGGATATAAGGAAATTATATATGTTGATGAACCTCCCTCTAGACCCCAACCCGTGACCAACCAGGAATCAATGGTTAAATACGAAGATCCTATAGTTATTGGAAGTTAGCGAATGATGCTGCCAAGTCCTTTACCCTTAGTGGCCTTACTAGAACACTTTGTATGACTTACTTTCACACTGAAATTGCAAAATAGATTTTGGATAAGTTAGAAGCTAAGTTTGGGAAGAAATTTGATTCTCACGTGAACAATTTGTGGAAGAAATTCTCTAGAGCTCAGTGTAAAGAAAGGGTTGATGTTAGGAAAAGTGTTAATGAGATGGTTGCCATGGCAGATGAGTTGGTGTAACATGGTAGGTCTATTGATGAGAAAACTAAGGTTTTCACTATCATTAATGCCTTACCAGATTCATATAAGTACATAGAAGATTTCTATACCTTGGTTGAGTCAGACTGGTCAATTAAAATTCTTATTAATAAGATTGACCACCAAGAGGATAAGAAGACTGAGGGAAAATCTGGAAAGGCAATTACAGGAAATCCATCTGCTGGAGTTGAAACCCAAGAAAAAAGTAAATTTTAAGAAGAAGGGTAAGAAAAATCAAGTCTTTAGGATCCCAACTCAATTTAAGAATAATCGTAATTTTAATCAGAGGGTTGAAGTTAAGACTGGATAGAGGGTTTGCTTTTTCTGCAATAAGCCTCGTCACATACAGAAAAATTGTAGGCGTTTAAGAATTTCCTATATCAAAGGCAACCTCATCCAAGTGAGTCATCCCTTCTCAAGTCAGGTTTTGCTTACATTGAACCCTTTAGTTCGTGGGCATATTTGCGTGCCACTATTCATGTGTCTAATGACTTGCTTGGATTCAAGGAAATAAGGAAAGTTGACCATGGCTAGAGCTTTATTTATATGGGCAATGACGATAAAGCACCAATTGAAGGAGTTGAGACTTACCCGTTGAAGCTAGAAAATAATAAAGTGTTTGATTTGGAAGAGTGTCATTTTGCCCCATCAATGAGAAGAAATTTATTATCGATCTCTTGTTTGGATAAGCTTTGTTTCACTTTTTATTTTGGAAATGGAAAATTTGTAATGCTCAAGGAAAATCAAGCTATTTTGAGAGGTTTTAGAAATTCTTATATGTATCAAGTTCAGTTATGTGGGAATATAGTTTGGGAAGTCAAAAATTATTCTAATGAGTTTTATCTTTGTCATCTTCGTCTAGGACACATCAGTAAAGAAATAGTGAATAAATTGATTAAAGATAGAATACTTGAGAAAAGATCTCAAAGAGTTTCTCACTTGTGAATAGTGCTTATATGGTAAGATGACCAAACTACTATTCCCTTCTAAGGCCTTGAGGAGTGAAAATGTATTGGATGTAATTCATTCTGATGTGGGTCCGATGATTGTACATATTATGAATTATCATCAATACTTCGTAACATTCATAGATGATTATTCAAGATTTGGTAAATTATATTTGTTGCAGAGAAAGTTTGAGGCCTTTCAAGTGTTAAAAATTTTCAAGTTGGAGGTTAAAAAATTAGCAGAAAAATTATGATTTTCATTCAAATCGCAGTGGTGAGTACTATTCTGATCTTTTTAGAAATTTTTGCAAAGAAAATGGTATTGTTCATATGGTTAGTATGCCCCGCACACCTGAAAAAAAATAGAGCCGTTGAACGACGAAATAGGACGCTACTGGATATGGTTAGATTGATGTTGGCATTGGGAAATTTACCCCATTCTCTTTGGGGTGATGCACTTATTGCGACTGTACATAGTCTTAATAGAGTTTCTTCTAAATCAGTTAGTAAGATTCCTTATGAAAGTTGGTGTGTAAAGAAGCCTATGTTGAATTATATGAAATTTTGGGGTTGTGTTTCTCACATCCTTATTCCAGATTCTAACAGAGACAAGCTCTTCTGGAGGAATATTACTTCAATTTGGGAAAAAAGCTTTTTGGAACAAAATTTAATTTGAAAACATGTTAGGTACAACTTTTGAATTACAATATCTCCCATGTGGATATGCATACTTGATAAGTTATTTATATTTTGTAATTGTGTTCATTTGTCAATAAAGATAGTTGTAAAAATGTGTTTTATCTTACTGATTCCGCTTAAGTGTTTTTTTTTTTTTATATATTTCCATTTGAGTTTTGATTATTTGTAATGATGCTAATTACAATTCTCATTCCAATGCGATAGAACAAACTTTTCATGATTATACTATTTAAAAAAGAAAGGAAAAAAGTAAAACAAATAAATTCATCATTCTACCTATTGTTATCTTATAATGAATTAAATTATTTAAAAAAATTCATGAAATTTTCTTTTTATAAAAATGACATGTATTAATTAAAATATGTAAATGGTAGCGCAATTGACACTTTCAACAATGTTGATGTACTTTGTATACATAAAAGTTGCAATCAAACTTGTTAGCCTGGTTTTAATTAAGATATCATTCAACTTAACTCAATTTATTTGTGAAAAAGAATGATACAATTTGAATTGTTCATGTTTTACAATTAATAAAGATCTATCATAATTGTCTTAATAATCCAAAAAGAAAATATATGCATTGCAAATAATTTGCCCCAAACTCTTATTATATCCACTTCTCTAACATTGAGTTCACTAGTATGAAATTGATACTTAAAATTAGAATTGATGTGGAATCATGGTCCTTTCAACCAATTTTAAGTTGAAAAAAAAGTATGAGTTTATGTCAATTTCAATTCCATACAACCAAACATAATGACCTTAAAGCAAGTACTAAAATCAATTTATGTAAATTGTCATGTTATTTTTAATGTTGTTACTACTAGTATTATTTATTAATATAGTATTTTTTTATTAATTTATAGGAAAACATATAAACACTTCCTATGATCGATACTCCATTGTATCACTTACGGTTCAGAGGAACATGCATGATCTCGCAAATTATTTCCTAATAAATAAAAATGTATATTTGAAAACTAAAGTATTTCTTGATTCATTGATAAATCTACTTTACTTTGACTTTCTATCAATTATAATTTTGAAACCATTAAGTTTATGATTAGAGTAAAAAATGTTTGAAGATTTTAAATGCAACATATACTTTTTTATTATTATATATAAATAATAAAATTTTGTTTCATTTAAAACCATGTTGTTGAAAATTTTAGCATATGGACATGTTGCATCAAAACAGATAATATTATGTCAAGTGAGAAGTTGGGTCGTTACAGTGATATCAGAGTTGACTCTCAAAAACTTGATTTGCAATTTTAACCGATGGTTTGCCATGTGTGGAACCATATAATGAGGGCATTGTGTCAAAAAAAATGAGAGATTGTAACCAAGATGGAGGTCAAGTTTTGGTATCCCACATCGACTAGATAGAGAGTGATTGGGTTGTTTATAAGTGATTGTCACTTTCAATTGAACAATGCATTTTAAAACCGTGAGATATGTTTTGACAAAGTAAACAATATTGTATCAAACAAAAGGTTGGGTCGTTATATCTCTAGTATTTGAATGGAGTTGTTTTATTATCTAACCAATTTCATGTATGGGTTCCATTTATTAACGTAGATCTACTGCTTGTTTAAAAAAAATCTCATAACAAAAGTTAAAAACAATGTCGATATGCTAAATTAGAGAGGGAAAAAAAAGTGATCATAAAATGTTTTACGTTTCCTAATGAATTTCACAATCTTGTTCCATGCATCTGGTATTCACATAATCATCTATGATATTTTGGTTGATTTTATTATATTGCCTAATTAATTTCATGTATGGGATCCATTAATTAGAATGTAGATCTAATGTTTGCTTAAAACAAATTCTCATCCCATTTATGATATTGTGAATGGATTAATTGCTAAATTAGAGAGAGAAACGCATGATTAATTGTTAAATTAGAAAGAAAAAGTGATCATAAACTTGATTAGGGATTGATTAATCTCAAATTCTCGCTAATGTGGAGCCATTATATGCATGATAAGATGAACTAAACTCTAATCCAAAGAAGCGTGGACTTGCTATTTGAAGGAATCACAATTCAAACTAGCTACTTCACTCTTAAAATTTTGTTTGCATGGGTCATAACTCCTATCTATTATGTCACTTGTCAAATTAGGATTGATACTTTAACTATCTATCCCAAGCTAAAAAGTCTTTCCAGGTGATTAAGAAGGTAACGATCATTTCCTATACCTAATAAGCGATGGTAGTGGTTAGAGCAATAGGAATTAAGCTAGCTATGTTCAATGTGACATATTTTTTAATCAACGAAGATCTTTGAGAAATTGGCTAATTGTGACAAAAGGAAAATTCAATAAAAACTTATTTTATTTATTTACGATGCGTTTCATTATTTGGATACACTTTAAAATTAATTTGAAATTCAATTTATTTAATTATTTATATATAAAAACCATTGATTGCTTCCATTAGTTTCTTGATTTTGGATTTCATTAATCAACAACTTAGTTGAATTACAACATGATCAATTCAATTTTATAATACTTATTAATTTCAGAATAATATTACAAATCTTGGTGTTCATTACATAAACAAGATAAATAACATGCCACATGTTTAATGCTTAAAGCATTGGAAGAGAGAGAGAGAGAGAGAGAGTCCTCAGCAGCTCAGCGTGGTACAAGATAATTGATTGTTTCTAAGTTCTTGATTACTAAGATTACCAAGTTCTTGCTCAGGATAGCCTGATCAACATTTGTTTCCAAGGTCTGCAGGAAATGAATAAAATAAAATAAAATAAGTCCAGTACTGTTAATTTACTATATACTTTAATTCTAACATATCAAAAGACATATAAACAATGCAGTTAAATACACCACACATACAAGAAGAAAGAAAAGCATATAAAGAGGGGGAAATCAGCTACATGAAGTAAAAAGAGACCCAGAGGAAAAGAAGAAAATTGGACTTATACACATGACTACCTACAAATTCATGGGATGTTAACATTAACCACCAAAATCTTTGATATATTGAATAAAGGAAGAGATTGTGCTATTAATTAAGAATAACATAAAGTCTAATTAGTTTTAACATGGCCAGTACTAAGAATTGAGTAGCCCCTTGGCTTAAGTGAGCTGCCAAAAAAGAGGAGCCTATCCAGACCAAATCCAGAGTAAGTGCATCCAAAAATGGCACGCCTAAAAACATCAGCAGGTAGCTGTACCATTATCATCACTCTCAAGAGCCAAAATTCATGTGTTCAAGAGGCCCACATGCTTTAGACGCACTAGTTAGTCTCCTTACAGCATATGAACAGAATTACCTTCTTTTTCTTTTTCTTTTTTTATTTACCCTCAAAAGTATATGAAATGGGTGAAGAAAAAGTTGGGGTAAAACGCAGTCTAAGAACAAATTAGACCATTGACACAGGCAAGCAACAACGGAATCATCAGATTTATCTACACCATATCATCAGATTTTTCCACCATTAATTGCATGCATCTCATTTATGCAAATCATTCACAGAGGTTACCAGAAAGTCCATAAATTTTCCCAAACAACATTCCAAATTAAGCTACTGCTCCATTTTTCAAATGGATCCAAACCAATACAATCAGGAATCTCAATATTAAATTGCCAAAAAGAATAAACCAGAGGAATCAAATACAAATCCAGATTTACTATTACAGCTTGAAATAAATGAAATGAAATAACCAGAGACTAACCTTTAAGAGATCACTAGATTTAAAGAGATGAGCTAAATATGGCAGGAGCAAGAGAAAGTCATTATAGGTTAAAAAGGGGAAAAGATCGTGAGAGTTATGGCCACAAGTACAATGAGAGGCAGAAAGTGAGGAAGAAAGAGAGAGGGATTCACCATTTCAGCCAGATCTTGGAAGAAATTAGCAATCAGTTGTCGCCAGAGGGAGTCGAACGGGGAAAAATTAATGCAGAGGGGTATCGGGTTAGAAATTAAAATTTTGGAATTAAAATTTCTTGTTTTTCCTTTGGAATTGGGCTCTTGGAAATGGGGCTTTAGAATTACAATACAATTCCAAATCCAATGTTTAATAATGTAACTAAACAATGAATTTGGTATTGAATCTTAATTCCAATGTCAAATTGGTGCATCTAAACATACCGTCAAGAAATTTGAAAACTTATTTGATAAATGGATGATGATATTACAAAATCATAAAATGTTAAGTCCAGATTAAGATATTTTTCTGTGTGATTGTGCAAAACTATCCCTTTTTTCTTTTATTGAGTCTTTTTCGTTTTTTTTCATTTCTAAAATTTCCCTATTAATTTCTTCTTATAAAGGCAAACCAATCAAAACTATTCATGTTTCTTTTTCTATTTCCAAGCATTTCTTCATCCTATATTCCAGTGGGTGATCTTCCCACAAGTATTGACTTTTGAGCCGTACTCAGCCATGAAAAATTTACCATGTTTTGATCTATAAGATACCTATTTCCTAGTTCTCATATCAGATTGAAAACGAATACAACATTGCCCAAGCTTTATTACGAGAATGTGGAACTCAACGTGCCAAATGCACAAGAACCATCGGCTTAAATAGCATTCATTGTTAGCTATGCTTCGTAGGAGTTTGAAATCCAGTCTATATTGTTCTAGGATAGAAGCCACATTAAATTTTTCTACAGTCTTTACTCACCATTAGAGGTGGACTCTAGCCGAGCCGAGTCCGAATACTAAGGTGTTTGGGGAACAGGCTCGAGCTCGAGCTTAAAAATTGGGCACGAGCTCGAACTCAATAAATTTTCTAATGGCTCGAACTCGGTTCACCTCGAGCTCGATAACAAACGAGTCTATTTGAGCTCGAGCTTGAGTTCGAGCTTGAACCCTAGATTATCTATTCTAGCTCGAGACTAGACTCTAATTTTAATAAATATAAATATTGACTCGAGTTCGGCTCGACTCGGTTCAAGCTCGATAATACCTTATCGAATTGTTCGGGAACCTTTCGAGCTGAACTTTAAGGTATTTGAGCTCGGTTCGATAAGCTAATCCAGTTTAATTTTCAGACTTAAGCTCAATCAAGTTGAGTTTTACCGAACTCAAGCCCGAATGACTCGATTCGAGTCTTCCTTTACTCACCACATATAGAGTTGTACAAAATCTATGCATAAAAGCAATCTAGAAAAGAGTTTTCTTTTCCAAAGACCCATTGAGTTGAAGAGTGGCATAAACACTATCTATGTTGTTTTTGATATAATAGTTGAATACCATGTAAATGTCATATTGATTACTGAGCAAAGTCAAAGCTCATAAAAAGATCACTCATTGGAACATATGTTTGAGAAAGGACTTAGGAAAAAAAAACTGTGAATAAAATTTGATTGGTTTTCTCTTTTAGGAGGTAGCTAATAAGGTAATTTCGGAAATTATAAAAGGAACAAACACAAAAAAACAAATCGATTCAATAAAATAAAGGGACAATTTTATACATTACACCTGAAAAATATATTGTTCTAACACTAATATTTTGTGATCTAGAAATATCATCAGTCTTAATAAATTGGTTTGATATATTTTTGAATAATCAAGAATCTGTGTAATATATAATAAACATCAAAATTCTAATTAAAGTTATCTATTCAAACCTACCTCTTTCATGTTATGGATGAAGTATCTAGACGGAAGAAACCTACACTTTCAAATTATTTGTTTGGTTTCCTTTCTCTCAATAATGCATATGGACTTCTATCATGAGTTTAGGTAGAAATCAATGAGTTTCCTTTGAAAACAAAAAGTTTGATAAATATATATATTGACAGCTTTAAGTTGTATTTTTTTAAAAAAGAAAAAATCCTTTGGAACTGCATTAAACATTTAAACCTCTAACCAAGTCCATTTTTCCTTGGGATTTTAAGTTTTAACCACTTCACCACAATGTATTTAAGTTCAAAGATAAAGTTCAAAACATATATTTATTGGTTGAGTAAGTCAATTGGGTTATAGATTCTCCAAATCGAAGTTTGCATTTATTTTAACCAAATGTTGATATCAAAAAAATGGACAAGGACGTCCAGTCTTCAATGGCCTTCAACGGGGTGTTGATGAAGGTCGGTGTGGATAAGAAAGCCCTGGGTTGGAAAGCTCTTTTGTGTTGAAAATGTCCATGCTCCTACAAATGAAGTCCCTCGGAGTTTTTGTACTTCGGGGAGAACACTCCGATGGTTAAGTTAAAAAACACTCTTTGAGGCGAACGAAGAAAAGATGTAGAAGTGGAGGGATAATTGGGAGAATGAGAGAGCTTGGTTAGCTCTCTTTGTTCCTCATATGTTTTCTACATGTACTTAAGATTCTCTCTGGTTTCTACCTCTTTTTGGGAGTGTCATTGTCTTTGGGTCTTGCCTTTTCTTCTTATCTCGTTTATCTATCTCTGTGTCTGTATATATGTGTTTTGTTGGTTCAAGGGTGGGAACCCCTTTATATAGGCGCTAGTGTCACAACCAGCATAAGAAATGCTTGTTCGAGGGTTTCCTAGTGCCCCTTTGATTATAATGTACAGCCTTATATTGCACATGCACTACATGGTAGTACTGTACAGCATTCTAATGCACATGCATTACAGGATAGTACCTTGTACTATTGTACTACACTTATACTACACTTAGAATTGCATAGGATTGTGACACATGGCAAGATGATATCCATGGATGTAAGGGAGGTCTCCCTATATAAGGGGGCTTCCCCCGCATTTGTAAATCACTCATTCACTTATACAAGCAATAGCAAGCTCTCTAGCTTTGCCTCATCTTCTCTTGTGTGCTTATTTTCTTTGAGCGGGTCTAGCTTTGAGGGTGGTTCTCTTGAGTAGCCAAGAGGAAGGCTGACTTCGGCATTCCAAGGAAGTATTTTCGAGCCTAAGGCCGCACGGTTAGCAACTTCAGCTTGCAACCCGTGACAAGTGGTATCAGAGCCAAGTTCATCGAGAACTTTCGAGAAGAGATGGCAACCGTGTCCGATGCTAGCAATCAACCTCATGACAGTCCTGAGACTCGAGGAAGGGCAACCAAGAAGGCCAATTCAAGGGACCTGATGTCAAGCATGGATGCTCGCTTGGCTAAGGTGGAGTTAGCTGTGGGGGAAATGCGGGACATGTTCGAGGACACCGAAGGAAGCATCGGGGAGCTAAACTTCATGAGGGAGGATCTCCAATGAGCGATGCAAGCTGCCCTCAACGAGGCCGTGGATGTCCTCACGCAGAAGAACGACACCCTTGAGGCCATGGTGGTGTCGATGCGGGAAGAGATGGAAGAGCTCAAGAGGGAGCTCTTAACTTGCAAAGCAACTATCGGAGGGGGCATGCTTACTATGGCACCCAATCCTAGGGTGGATGTGCCAAAGCCAAAGGAGTTCAAAGGCATCCGAGCGGCAAAGGATGCAGACAACTTTCTTTGGGGCATGGAGCAATACTTTCGAGGGATGAACATCACAGAGGATGTAACTAAGGTAAATATTGCCTCGATGTACCTTATCGATATTGTTTTATTATGGTGGCGACGTAGGTGTGCGAGTGCTGCTATTACTATGTGGGAAGAATTCCATAGGGAATTTCACCAACAATTCTATCCCGAGTATGCGGAAGATGAGGCACGAGCCAAACTGCGAAGGCTCACCCAATGTGGGGAAGTGCGGGAGTATGTGCGAGAGTTTTCACAACTCATGCTCCAAATTTCTGATCTTGGAGAGAAGGAGGCTCTCTTCTCCTTCATGGATGGCCTCAAGCCATGGGCCAAGCAAGAGTTGCAACGAAGGGATGTCCAAGACCTCACCCGAGCCATGTCCGTGGCGGAATCTTTGGTGGAGTTCAAGAAACCAGAAGGGTGGTCCGGGGAAACCACCCATTCGCAAGTGGAAGTCCACCAGGGAAGGGGACAAAAAGAGGGAGCCATTAGCATGCTTCTTATGTGAAGGCCTTCATCGGGTGCGGGATTGCCCGAGACGAACCAAGATCTCTGCCATTGCCAGGAAAGAGGGAGAAACAGAGAGAGATACTCTCAAGCTTGGTTCTATCATGCTCAGCTCGATCAAAGCCAAAAGGTTTGGCAAACAGAAAGGACTCATGTTTACTGATGTCATGGTGGCTGGCACCAAGGTTAGTGCTCTCATAGACACTAGGGCTTCCGATCTCTTTGTATCCGAAGAAATATCAAAGAGATTACACCTTAAGGTGGAGAAAGGCAACTGGTGGATCAAGACGGTCAATTCCAAAGAAGTTCCGACAATGGATGTAGCACAAGGGGTGGAGCTACAACTCGGAGATTGGAAGGGCAAAGAAACTGTTGAGGTAATCCCCCTTGATGATTATAACTTTGTAATTGGGTTAAATTTCCTTGATCGGATCAATGCTTTGCTAGTACCATTTGCCAACTGTTTGTGCATCCTTGATTCTCGATGCCAATGTCTCGTGCCGGTAAGACGAGACTCTAGCCAAGCTAGTCGGGTTTTGTCGGCAATCCAACTAGCCAAGGGGCTGAGAAGGGATGAAGTCACTTACTTGGCCACCTTGAAGCTGGAGGAGGTCCTAGAGCCCGAGGAAGAGGCTTCTCTTAAGGTCCTGGAGCTATTAGAGTCATTTGTTGATGTGATGCCCCAAAGTTACCCAAGAAGCTCCCACCTAAGAAAGAGGTGGATCATAAGATCGAGTTGGTGTCTACTGCCCAACCACCAGCGAGGGCTCCATACCGAATGTCGCCTCCCGAGCTTAAAGAATTGAGGAGACAACTAAAGGAGTTCGCTAATGCGGGATTCATGCGACCTTCCAAAGCACCCTTTGGTGCACCGGTTTTGTTCCAACGGAAGCATGATGGATCGATGAGGATGTGCATCGATTATAGAGCCCTCAACAAGCTCACAGTGAAGAACAAGTACCCCATCCCACTTATTGCAGACTTGTTTGATCAACTTGGGGATACCAGATGGTTCACCAAGTTAGATTTGAGATCGGGGTACTACCAAGTCCAGATAACCGAGGGGGATGAGCCAAAGACAGCGTGTGTCACTCGCTATGGTTCTTACGAGTTTCTTGTGATGCCTTTCGGACTCACTAATGCTCCAACAACGTTCTGCACTCTAATGAACAAGGTACTCCAACCCTTTCTAGATCGCTTTGTGGTTGTTTACCTTGATGATATTGTTATCTATAGTCGATCTCTAGAGGAACATGTGAAGCACTTGAGACAGGTATTCCAAGTTCTGAGAGAGAACGAGCTCCATGTGAAAAAAGAGAAGTGCTCATTCGCCCAACATGAGGTGCCGTTCCTTGGCCACATAGTAGGTGGAGGAAAGATTCGGATGGATGCGGCCAGATGGCAAGATTTTCTTGCTGAGTTTGATTTTGTGTTGGAGTACAAGCCAGGGAAGACCAACACAGTTACGGATGCACTAAGCCGAAAGGTAGAGTTTGCTGCCATTAGCCGACCACAAGGTTCCTTGGTGGATCGTATTAAAGAGGGATTGTCCCATGATCTAACCGCCAAGTCTTTGATGGAGTATGCCACAAAGGGGAAGACCTGAAGGTTCTGGCTCGAGGGAGACTTGCTCTATACCAAGGGGAATCGGTTATATGTGCCGCTTCATGGGAAATTACGGAAGGAGGTGATGCAAGAGTGCCACGATTCCAAGTGGGCTGGTCACCCAGGTGTGCACCGCACCCTAGTGCTTGTGGAGGAATGCTACTACTAGCCTCACTTGAGGGACGACATTGAGGTCTATGTGAAGACTTGTCTTGTGTGTCAACAAGACAAAGTAGAGCAAAAGTCACTTGGAGGTCTCTTGGAACCATTGCCAATTCCGGAGCGTCCATGGGAGAGTATCTCCATGGATTTTATTGTGGGACTACCCAAAAATGAGGGATTTGGGAGCATCATGGTCGTGGTGGACCGGTTTTCGAAGTATGTGACTTTCGTTCCGGCTACCAAGGAATGTCCAGCCGAGGATGCAGCCCGATTGTTTCTCAAGTGTGTGGTGAAATACTGGGGTGTACCACAGTCCATTGTTAGTGATCGGGATGGACGATTCACAGGACGGTTCTGGACCGAACTGTTCAAATTGTTCGGATCGGATCTAAACTTCTCCACTAGTATGCACCCCCAAATCGATGGACAGATTGACCGGGTGAATGCTTTGTTGGAGACATATCTTAAACACTACGTGAGTGCCTCGCAACGAGATTGGCCAAAATTACTAGATGTGGCTCAGTTTTCCTACAATTTGCAAGGGAGTGAGGCCACCAACCAAAGTGCCTTCGAGATTGTGATGGGACAGCAACCTCACACTCCGAGTACTATTGCTGTGGGTTACACGAGGTCAACTCCAACAGCCTATAAGTTTGCCAAGGCATGGCAAGAACAAACCGACTTAGCTCGAGTTTGCCTACACAAGGTATCCAAGCGTTCCAAGAAATGGGCTGATCGTAAGAGACGGGATGTGCAGTACCAAGTGGCAGATTATGTGCTTGTGAAGCTAAATTTGGTACTTCGCACCAAGGGGCTCCACAAAGCATTGGTGCGCAGATATGAAGGGCCTTTCAGAGTTCTTCGGAGAGTAGGCAATGTGGCTTACAAACTTGAGCTACCATCCAAGCTCAAGGTACACCCGGTCTTCCATGTGAGTATGTTGAAACCATTCCATGAAGACCAAGATGATCCAGGTCGAGGTGAGTCACAAGAGCCCCTATGGGAGTTAGGGCCTCATATAACAGAGACATTGAGAACATACTGGCTGACCGAGTCTTGAGACGGAAGTACTATAAGCCGAGGCATGAGTACTCGATACGATGGAAGGGACAACCCGACAGTGAGACTAGTTGGGAACCAGCCGAGGCCTTGTGGCAATTCCGGACGAAGATCGACCAGTTCCAGGCCGAGAGTGCGACGAAGACGTCGCCAGATTGAGTGGGGGAGAATGTCACAACCCGCGTAAGAAACGCTTGTTCGAGGGTTTCCTAGTGCCCCTTTGATTATAATGTACAGCCTTATATTGCACATGCACTACATAGTAGTACTGTACAGCATTCTAATGCACATGCATTACAGGATAGTACCTTGTACTATTGTAGTACACTTGTAGTACACTTGTACTACACTTAGAATTGCATAGGATTGTGACACATGGCAAGATGATAGCCATGGATGTAAAGGAGCTCTCCCTATATAAGGGGGCTTCCCTCTCATTTGTAAATCACTCATTTACTTATACAAGCAATAGCAAGCTCTCTAGCTTTGCCTCATCTTCTCTCGTGTGCTTATTTTCTTTGAGCGGGTCTAGCTTTGAGGGCGGTTCTCTTGAGTAGCCAAGAGGAAGGCTGACTTAGGCATTCCAAGGAAGTATTTGCGAGCCTAAGGCCGCACGATTAGCAACTTCAGCTTGCAACCCGTGACACTAGCGTGTCCCTTGACTCTCTGAAGTGTGAGACTGATTAGGTGAGACAATTGTACTTCGAGCCTCACAACGGACAGTTCTTCGTACTTAAGGGATGATTTCCTTCTGAGTTATCCCGTCATCGTGTTAGAAGACATGGTTGCTCTTACGTCGTTGCAGTCAATTCGAGTCACTTCGCCGCCCAGGAGTTATTAACGAGCCACGCGTTTGGTTTTCACTGGATCGTATTATTTTGGTCACATCAGATACCCCCATCCCTAAAGGATCTGAATAGATTTCTTAGAGGAGTAGTTTTCCTCTGTTGTTCGTAGTGAACCAAGGCTGGGACTTCGGTTGGGAGCTTTATTCCGATGTAGATTGTGTGCTCAATGTTTTTTCGTGGTCGAAATTACGATTTTAAACTGGCTCGAAGTGGGATTACACAAGTTTTGACCTTTGACTTTGATAAGTCACGGTTTGGATCCGTGTTATCCGATTGGGTATTCATGTCGAGGTGCTTTAATGTCGATCCTTACTTCTCTTGGAGACTTTTATTGGTTCGGACCGTAGACTACACCTTGGTGGAAGTCTGATCAGGTCGCGGTTTCTCTTTTGCTCGAGTTAACTGTTATGATCAGGGCCACAGTTCTACTTCGACGAGAACTGTAGGGCCAAAATCACCGCTCCATTAGGCGAGGTCGTAAGGTATGAACTTTAGTATCTTCATGAGTCAGAAAAGGACGGTTAGCCTTTTCTCTTGATATTTGTTAGACTAAGGCTCGAATTATGCACTTATAGAGTTGTAACTGGGGTTGTAGTTCTTTTTTTTCTCAAGCGAACTGTGAGGCTTAAGAGTCGTAATTCTATTTCAGCGGGAACTGTAGGGCCGGAGTCACTTCTCTATGATACCGAGAATCGTAGGCCAAGAATTTTTAAATCGTTTCGGTAATTCCTGTCGGATGGGAGTGGAATTATATGACTGAAGTTTTTGTTTCTCTCTAGTGTGGAAAGAAATGTATTTTTAAATCGTTCCATGCAGGAGGGAATTAAGTAATTTGAGCCTTAGTTCCATTCTTGTAAGAATTGTTGACTATGGTCAGCCCTTGAAGAAGAGTGAGGTGATTGAGGTCATAATTACTGTTAACAGGAGTGGAACTGTATGACTTCAATAGTGCCAAGTTCCACATCGGGAGGAATTGTTGACTGTAGTCGACTCTTGAAGAGGAGTGAAGTGATTGAAGTTGTAATTCCTGTTCAGGGCATATTTATACTCTTGATGTCGCAGTCCCAATCAGGTTAGGGATTGTCAAACTAAAGTCGTGATTCTTGACTGATCCAAGGTGAGATTATATGGCTGTGAAAGCCTTTAACCCTAGCTTCAGTTGAAATCTTTGCCAGTTGGAGTCTAATCTTATGTAGGTCCAAGGTGAAATTGTGTGGCTTCGGGAACCTTAACCCACGTTGTTTGGATCTTGAGTGACTGAAACCATGCTTTCTCTCGGTCAAGAACAGTATGGCTGAAACCATATTCTTTGTTGGAGTGGCATGACCAGTGTCTTTAACTCTCTTGATCTGGGGCGGAATCATATAATTTGGGAAATCACGATCCCCTGTTGGATGGAGTTTTTTACTAGAGTTTTGTCTTTCTTCTGGTTATGCTGAACTGTGAGTTGTGAGTGCATTAGTTCCTTTTCAACTCGAATTTGCTTTGATCATTATTTTGGCGGCAGTGTGACTGGAATCATAATTCTTCTTTTGCTCAAGTGGAATTATGAGGCTTTTTAAAGCCGTAGTCCTGCTTCGGCGGGAATTGTATAACTGAAACTACAATCTCTATTGTAGCAAGAATTATAGAGTATAAGTCTTGATTTCTTTAGTGGGGTTTCTTACCGAAGCCCTAATTCCTTTCCGACCTGAATGGGATAATGTGACAATGGAAGCCTCATATTTCCTTTAGGTGGGAACAGGGGGCTGAATTCGTGGTCCCACTTCTGCGTGAGTAATGCAACCGATGTCATGATTCCTTATCCGTTGGGCGAAGTGGGGCTTTGCGGCTTCGACAGTGTTTAACCCCACACCAAGGCAGATTGCTAACCGTAGTTAATTTACGAAGAAGATGAATTTTTGTTTTTCGATAAGATTGGGTTTGAGCCCTTTTGACTTTGGAGGTTTGGGCCTTTTAGGGTTTGGGCCTTTTAGGATTTGGGCCTCATGTATGCTTCCATTCTTAGGACTTGATCTTGTTAGGTATGCTAGAGTGGCTTACTTAAAGCTTTTTTAGACCACGTGCCTATGATGGAATGCTTTGTTTGTTGAGATACTGTTATGAGCTGTTGCATTTAATGATTGTACGCTTCAGCTGCTCGAGGCATCTTTGTCAACATGACGGGCACATTAACCCACGCGACATAGGCAACAATTGGCTTGAAAGAAGCTATTTAAAGGACCCTTAATCTCTGATTTCCACCTTCCTTCCTCATTTTGCTATTTCCTACTCTCTCAGTGCTAAGCTCGTTGCATTCTTTTTGTCATTCTTGCGAGTTTCCTTCCCTGAGTTCTTCAAGTTCACAGGTTTTCCTACATATCCTAGTAAGCTTTTTCCTTTCTTATTTCTTTCACTATGTCTACTTCTGAAACCAATAGGTCCAGGAAAGTGAAGACCAAGAAGAAAGAGGTTGCTATTGAGGGTGAGGAGACGGTAACCTAAGTGAGCCGAACCTTTCAGTCTAAGTGAATCCCTTGTGAGATTTCAAAGAGTGACCTAGAGTCCCTCAGCTTTTTGTTTCCTTCTATGTAGAGGGTTAGGCGTCCTTGTCCTAACGAGAGAACCTGCGCCCTTTTGAAGGATAAGGCCTCGTATTCTCTCTGTTGCTACCTCCATCCTCTAAAACCAGGGTTGAGATTTCCAGTGGACCTTGAAATTAGGGACATTATCAATTTTTACGGTGTCTGTCCTACCCAAATATCCCACAAAGGTATGCGGTGCATTGTTAGTTTCATGCTGGCATTGAGGAAATATGTCGGGCATAGTAAGGGACAAAAATTCAATCGTACGTATGTTTAAATGGTTTTATACCCTAAAGAAATATGTCGATTTTAGCTAATTTAACTTCTACCTAAGGAGTGGGAGGAAAATTCTGGACATCCTTTCCTCGATTAAGGGTTGGAAAAAAAAGTTCTTTTTCATGGAAGGGTCAGATTCTCATCAGGTCCTACTGAAGTGGAGCTCTGAAGAGACACCTAATTAGAGGGAACACTCATTGGGTGATAAAAAGCAACGAGCAGATGATGAGGTCTTGGAAGCTGAGGTCAAACTAACTGTCAATGACCCTTTAGATGAGTCGCTGCTGAGGAGGTATCATCTCAGTCTACACCTTCTCAACTCTCCTAGTAGTGAAGAGAATTTTTTTTTTTTATCTATTAGTCTCTCAGGTGTTGTCCTTTCCTTTTCAAAAGACACTATGTTCAACCAAACCAAGAAGAGGACCAAAACTGTTAAACCTTCTCCTGATGAAAAATTTGGAAAGAACAGGGCTAGAGTAGAGAAGTCTTTGACAATCCCTAATGAAGTCAACCATGAGGCTAAAAGAACTGCTATCCAGCTAACTGAGGTGCAAAAGGTCGAGATCCCTTCATTCGAGGAAAAGATGTTCGAGGAGCAAGCTCGAGAGTTTGAGGTTTCTGAGAAGGTTGAGGTGCAAGCTGATAATGATGGGTTTTCAAACTCTAGCTTAGCACCTCCCGTCCTTGAGAACTCAATTCCCGTTTTTGGGGGCTCTTCTACTGCCCTTGAGAACTCCACTCCTGTTCTCATAGATTCCTCTTCTATGCATGGTGATTCCACCTCTGTTACTGGCTTGATTTTGGAGACTTATCGCCCAAACTAGGAGGTGAGATCTTCGGACTCAACTTTCACTAGCGTAGACATTGTCCGCCAACTGTTGGGGGTTTTGTCCTTCCTACTAATGCCGACCTGATGAAGTCCACGACTTTACAGCAGTTGATGGTCAACGCTCTTGACCACTGCTACAAGGTAAAAAGTCTTTCTTCTGACTCTTTCCTTTAGTCTTTCTTTACTTCTTTTTCTAAGTGTTTTATTTCTGGATGCACGCTGGCATGTACGTCTTCTTCTTAAGTTACTCCATCCAATCCATGGACGCCACTATTGCTAGACTTCGGCAGAGTGATGCAGATCTTGCATAAAAACACAAAGTGATGCTTTTTCTAACCAGGTTCAAGATCAGGAACTAGAGAAGAGGGAGCTACAGGCTTTCTTGCTTGTTTCCAATGCCAACCACTTATCTACTACTGAGGAGATCGCGTCTCTGAAGACCAAGGTGGCAAACCTCCGAAGTGTTGGGGATCAACTTAGTGCTGAAGTTGATAGTCCCCACGGTGAGGAGAGTGTATTGGTGCTAAAGTGTCTCGTCTTCAGGACGTCGAACAAGAGCTGATGTCCTAGCTAGCCCAGTCCGAAGCTTCTTCTGCGAATAAGTATCGCACAACCAAAGACTACAAAGATGCTTTGTTGTTGAAGTCTTCAGAGTACTACTTAGTGGACTTCGAAGCCGCCAAGGAGGATGGGGCCAAAATGTGGCCTGACCTCGACTAGGAAAGCTTGGAGATTCTTGATCCCCTTGAATAGTAGACAAAGAAAGTGGAAGAGGTTATAAACTGAGCTTAAAAGTTCGATGTGGTCAGAGTCGTTGAAGAGGATGAGTCGTCGAAGTCTCAAGAATAAGACTTAGCTTTTTTTTCTTTCTTTCTCTATACTTTTGGCCTTGAAGCTCTCCATATGTAAAAATGTTTTTTTTTTTAATAAATTACTTTTATTCAAAAAAATTCTTCATTTTACATTTCTACTATTACTTTTGAATAGAAGTTACAATAATTTTACAAGTGTTTTAGACTATGTACTTCTTTCTTGTTTTCTCTTCTTCCTTAGAGTAAGTAGTCTTCTAGACGGAGGCCTTTCTTTGAATTAAGGCTTAGTCCTTTGCCCTTTGTTCTTGGGATCATACTTTTCAAGTTAACTAGGGCAGGCTCTTTGCAAGAATATTTCAGGCATATGATATTGATCTCTGCTTTGGATGTTCCATGTGAACTCCAGACAAGTTTGTCTTAGCTGCTTGTTACCTTATTTTCCTTGGATTGATTCTAAGGTTTGGAGTAGGCTAAGTCTTGAGGATGTTCTGATTCGTCTCCTCGTAAGGCTTAGTTTGTTTCGACTGCTAGTACCTTGTTTCTATGGCTGAAAAGAGTTGTTGAAGAATTCGCAGGGCAAGTGGTGCTTGAAACCCAAAGTTTAAAGATCACTAAAAATGAGGTCTCTGAGGTCATCTTTTGGCCGAACTTCTTCCCTTGGTTGGTGGGGCACCCTTGCGGTGGTTTGTTAGCTTCTGGGTAGAGCTAAACATACTCTAAGTTTGCTCTCCTCACTTTACCATTGTTGAGGGGAGTGAGCTGTGATCTTTTTATTTAGAACTTTGCTTTGGAGGTTGATCAGCCCTGAAAAGGAGCTTGGGGCTAGATTTGTACCGTTTCCTTCAGAGCACGGGATAGTGACTGGTACAAATCTGCCTGTGAATGAGAGCTCTTGGAGAGTTGCTAGTCTCCATAACTCAGTTGAACTACTCCTATTATGGGGGCCGATCTCTGGTTGTCTCGAAGCTGCCAAGACAAGGTGTCTCGGGAGAGTTCTTCAGAGAAGTCTCTGGAGAGTTCCCTCTAGGGTTAGACTTCGTTCGAGACGCTGAGGCTACTATCCTTTAGAGTGGGGATGATGTGGAAATCTTTGACCTTAGCTTCTGAGGGACTTTATGCAGCTTACACTTCCACAGCTCTGTTAGAGCTTAGAAGATTTTAGAATCGAACGGGAAATGACGGGTTTGGCTTCGTCCTTCTGCCTTTCTTAAGCAAGTGTGTATTGCAATCTAGTATGAGATGACTATTTCTTCTCGATCTTTGTGTTGAGATAATTATTTTTTCTCAATCGTCTTGGATGGCTGACGTGCTGGGGTTTTTGGTGACGAGCCTGACTGAGCCTAGCCCGAACCAACTTTAATGCCACCCTCACGATTAAGGGATCGGATAGATTCCTTTGGGCATAGAGCTCGGGCTTTTGATGAGTCCCCAAGGTTTAGTGAGGGTTGTGTTTATCCGAATGCCAATGACGGGGTGCTATATTGTCCTTCTCGGCCTTTATAGGCCTAGGCGAAGGTCTCTTCGTGCTACAGTGTTGGGAGGCTGTATGAGGAGACCATTTAAGGGCTTTGAGTGATATCGTGAGATAAAATTTGTTGTTTCTGTGAACAACGCCAGTATGTTGATGCCAAAAAAGTGGACGAGGATGTCCGGGCTTCAATGGCCTTCAACGGGATGTTGCTAAAGGTCGGTGTGGATAAGAAAGCCCTAGACTGGAAAGCTCATTCGTGTTGAAAGCGTCCATACTCCTGCAAAAGAAGTCTTTTGGAGTTTTTTCACTCTAAGGAGGATCCTCCGATGGTTAAGTTACGAAACACTCTTTGAGGCGACCGGATAAAGGATGTAGAGGTAGTCTAGTTGAGGGATAATTGGGAGGAGAGAGCTTCGTTAGCCCTCTTTGTTCCTCATATGTTTTCTCCCTATACTTGGTATTCTCTCTGGTTTCTATCTTTTTTTGTAAGTGTGCCATTGTGTTCGGGTCCTGCCTTTTCATCTTATCTGGTTTGTCTAACTCTGTGTCTATATATATATGTCTTGTTGGTTCAAGGGTGGGAACCCCTTTATATAAGCACTAGCGTGTTCCTTAGTTGACTCTCCGAAGTGTGAGACTGTTTAAATAAGATGCTAGTACCTCGAGTCTCACAACAGACGATTCTTCATAATTTAGGGATGGTTTCCTTTTAGTTGTCTCGTCATCGTGTCAGAAAGTATGGTTGCGCATACGTCACTGCAATCAATCTGGATCACTTTGTCATTAGGGAGTTATTAAAGAGACGTGTTTGCTTTTCATTGGATCGTATTATTTTGATCACATCACCAGATAAGCTAATTGATTAACTGAATAACATCAATCTGGTCAGCTAATTAATCTCATTTCAACCTAATAGAGCACACTTTTACTAAAAAAGGGTAAAATAACATAATGTATTCACCTATTCTAATTAATTTTCAACCCAATCCTACCAATTTAAGGATTTAACTCAATCCAAAAAAAATAAATTAAGGAGCTAATCTATTATTCCTTATTGATTTCGTGCCAACATTAAGAAACCAGATTTCCAACCAAAAAAGGAAAAATTAATAGATGGAACATGTTAAGAAACCAGATATAGTTGATGAACAACTCACTCCATAGTCAACATATTATCATATGGGGCACTAGCTAAACCTAAAATAACCTCCACCAAATTAATATGCTTATTATACTGAAAACTGAAATATTATCATCTAAAATTTCTAATTTATATAAAAAAATAACTTTCTCTAACCCATTTTACATGTTACTCTTTCGTGTGCACAAACTTTAAGGAAACATTTTATTTTACCACAATACCCTTTATTTATGTAATGTAGAATAATAGTGATGGAGCTTACCCACCAATCATTTAAGTAAGCTTATATTAGCCTGATTAAATCTTTTCTAAGGTAATTTTTGTCTTCAAAAAAATTTAAACAATTTGATTTAAGTTTTCATAAATTTATCCCATCGACATATAAAATGAGACGGGAAGTCCCGTGAACCATATTTTAGTTCCTACTGTTGATTTTCCATCACATGGTTGTCCAAGTACAATTATTGATAAAATTTCAGGGGTCGGCCATATATAATGACCATACATGGTGCATGATGGACCTCTAATGTGTCCTATATAAAACCCCTCCTTTATACAGAATACTTACTATTGAATTGAACTCTTTTTTGTCATTTGATTTCTTTCTTTCTTAATGTCCTTTTGTCTTTGATTGAATAGCTAACTCCCTACCCCTTTTTGTGGTTTGCGTCTGTTTTCATTTTATGTTCAGTTTTTCTTGTACTAATTTATATTAATTACTTCACTTTTAATACATGTAGTTACTTGATGAATGCTCATCGGATGGAGATTGTGAGGCTGGACTCTATTGTTTCCCTAGTCCCCAAGGATTTTCTGGTTCTAAATGTGTAAGATCAGCCATTATCAACCAATTCAAGCTCTCGGTATCTTTCTTGCTCCTTTTCTCTCTTCAGAATTTTTTGGGTATGTTATCTTTCTGCACGGTACAACAAATCATTTTTTAAGAAACTTTTTGAAAAATAGTCTTGTCTATACCTTATTCATTTGTGTTTTAAGTACTATCTACTATGCGATGGAAAGGTATGGGAAATCTCACTTTTTGAAAGTATTTTTGATCTAAAAAAATTTGATGTATCATGTCTGATCTCTCGATTTTTTTACCCACATTTTTTCCTGATATATTAATGAAAAAAAAATCGAATTCGAATCTATTATATAAAAAACCAAAGGTGATTAGTGATCACTTAGACTAAGAAGCTTTGATCGATATTTTTATTTATTATTAATCATGAATTAATTCAATTGAATAAAAGAATAGATAATAAAATTATCAAAAAAAATGATATGACGTTATGTAATTGAACAGATCTAAAAATAATATATTAGGTGTGTCCTAGTCAATCTCTCCACACAATAAATAGGTCACTACGTAATTTTTTTCTTTTCTAATATGCATTATGTAACTTTTTAGTTGGCTCTACCGAGGAATTTTTTGTTAGATCGGGTCTAAAATCAATATTTTAGATTCGTCCGAAATTTTGTTGATCATTTTGGGAGACTTCACTTGTAACAATATTCTTTCAATCCTACACCTATACCAACATTACCAATAAAATTCTCTAAAATTACCAATAAAATTTCGAAGGAATCTAAAACATTGACCTCAGAACCGAGAAAACCAAAAAATTTTGGGCACCATGACATGATGATATCATAAAGGATGGGAAGAGAAGTAGCCTTAGATTTTAGCCAACAAGGGAAGCAATTCCTAGAATTTCAGTGCTCATCATTCAACAAACATGGCGAAATTTGTTTTTTTCTTAACCAAAGTTATTAGGCCAATAGTTGTAATCGGCCCATTAACCTAAAAACCTGATTTATCAACAAATAACAAATGGATCCATTGATTTCTAATTTTCTCTCTTAACAGAATAATTCTCTACCTTTCAACAAATATGCCTTCTTGACGACCCACAATGCTTATGCCATAGACGGATACCCATCTCACACGGCGTTCTGTGAAATGCCAGATATATTCTGCATGTTGTTGTTCTGGCCAACAACACTGGGGATAGTATTCTGGGATAACCCAGAGACAGAAGGCATTGAAGATACAATGGCAGAACTCTGACCTCCAGATACTATGTTATTCTGAATGTTTTGGGATAAAAGCTGTTGTCGTGTTTGAGGCTGATTAGCTGGTAATGAGATAGCAGGCCGGAAAGGAACCAAAAGAGAGGAGCAAATATTCATAAAGCATGAACATAAAATCAGATAAGCGGCCATCAGTTCATAAACAGTTTGCTTTTAAACACCAAAATAAACGAATTCATCTAAATGGATTAATTCAAGTCATGAAAGCAGCCTTTCACTGTTGGTAAAAAGTAAGAAGGAGAAGAAAAGAGATTTATTCCTTGTCCTAAATTCTTCAATATCTCAATTTTTTTTTAATCAAGCCAAACACAAGATGAGGCAGTCCTACAAATGCAACCTACTTATATCTATAACAAAAAGGACATATTAGAGCTTATCACTGGACTAACTAACAATATTCGTAATGAGAAAAAGGTGAATTTGCGAGTGCGGGCACGAGCATGTGAAGAAAGGTCTAATGGTAACAAACTCCGCAGTCGAAAAACACAAAAGGGGTGGGTAAAACTCTTTAAATGAATTTTTCTATTACTGCATCGAATAAGAGCAAAACACTCTTCCATGCTATTACCTGGATCCGGGGGTTTGTTGCCATTGCCAGGAGAAACGGATGGCAAAGAATTGGATAGAGTATTTTGAGATTTAGTTTCCATTGTAAGCATCTTCATAGAAATTTTCCGTAGATAATCCGACTGAAATAAGATAATAATGACAAAATCAGACCATAAGTTATTATTCTCACAACCTCATTTTAAAATAATAAAAAAAAGAAGCAAATAGACTCATTTGGGAGCTAGTTTCTCACCCTTTCTCTCCCTCCCTCCCTCCCTCTCTCTTTCACTCCCTCTATGTGGGTTTTTCTTCTATGCTTCCCAAACAGCTATGTAAGGTATTGCTACATAGATCATGAAAATTATGGAACACCAACAAGGAATATAACCTGGCTTGTGGCAGCAGTATAATCTTTTCCTCAAACCTAACAGCAATTTTACTGAGTAATTTATTCCCTAAAGAATGATTTTTCTCTCTCTCTCTCTCTCTCTTTTTCTCTCCTTTTTCTCTTTTTCTCTCTTTTTCTCTTTTTCACTCACTCTCTATGTGAGTTTTTCTTCTATGCTTCCCAAACAGCCATATAAGGTATTTCTACATAGATCATGAAACGAAACACCAACAGGGAATATAACCTGGCTTGTGGCAGCAATATAATCTGTTCCTCAAACCTAACAGCAATTTTACTAAGTAATCCCTATGTGGATATTTCTTGTGTACTATCAGAGTACTTTAATGAACAAATGAAACAGGCATTTACGGTGTTTCCATGTAGACTATGAAAATTATGGAAAGCCAAGACATTCTAATTACCTGATTTGTGGCAGCAGTATAAATCTTTTCCTCAAACCTAACAGCAATTTTCCTGAGTTCATTTATTCCCTCCGGACCGGATGGAAGATGCCCCTTTAATGTTTCCATTCTACATATGTAAGACATCGCGTTAAAACATAGACCATGTCAGTCATTGAAACTTAGTAACAGCATAAGATAACCTTCAATTGATAAACTGTTCTAACAAAGCATCAAATGAAGTGACTTAATTTGCCCAGTATAAAATTGAATAAAAGTGAGGATTGGAGTGGTATTTGGGGGCCCTAAGAGTTAAATTGCCTTGGTATCACTCTTATCTTTGGGCTTGTGTGGAACGAGGGGAATAGGAGGCCCGTGGATTCATATTCTTAATTTTTGGTTTAATGGCTGCTCTTGTAAATGAATAAGAGTTTATAGAGCTTGAGTATCTTGTGAATAATTTTGTAAATGGAGGCATCCCCCTGGCGCCTTAAGAGGAAACTTTTACTTATTAAAACAAATATTCAAAGAATGAAAATGAAGTAGAAAACTGAAGTAGCTTGAGACAGTGTGAAATTTCAAATATGGAAACTACAAACATGGAACTTCAATAAGTTCTCTAGACTTGGTACGAATATATTATACCACCATTTTAGCAGATCTCTTTTGTATCATGGTCAGCATGTCCACGAATAACCAAATAGACCACAAAACCTAGATGGAGGAGAAATTAAAGTACCAAATATCTAGCATTCCTCATGCTTAGATTTTGCTTAGATTTTGGTCTTTAAGAGCATTAAGTCTCCATAATCAGGTTACTAAAACATGATCAGATCATATCATAGCCAGACATACATCCAATATAATGTTTATTAAACAGTTACTCTTCTTATAGCCAGATATACATCCAATATAATTGGTGAGAGGTTTCCTAATTAAGATATGTATTAAGTTTTCTAGTCTTTCTTTGATTATGTTTCCTATACCTATTAGGATTTATATTCTTAGGTCAATATATAGGAAGTTGTTGGTTTGTTTAGATAACAACAACAATAGTAAGAATTATTCTACAATATTTCTATTCAACCTCATCTTTCTCTCTTAGTCTCTCTCCCTTGTATCAGAGCCCATGGTTTAGAGCCCATTGTTTGGGACCCTGGTGGTAGTCTTAGGTAAACCAAAGGAAAATATATATATATATATATATATATATATATAGGTTTAGATTCTATTTTTAGTTTCTGTTATGTTTTTCTTGTGAATTTTTCGACATTCTTCAAGTGTTTTCTCTCTTCTCTAGCAACACTTGTTTCGTCTCCGATAGGTTTTGTTTTCTTCCTTTCCAATGAGATCACGACATCCCGTCCCCAACCATGAGTCCCCTATTATTGTCCGTGGAGACTCCTATCCAGCCTCTTTCTCCAACCTTGATGTCTGTGCTGGTGTCTGGAGATCAGGTCCAAAGCGCACCGTTGTCTCTTGGATCCTCAGTGATCGAAGCACACAACCAAGTTTGCACCGCTCCAACAACCAAAACACTAGAATCTCACTGGAAGCCTTGTCACTGGAAGAGGAAGACACAGTCAGTATCGAAAACCGCCAATCTGTCCACCCTAGCCATCCACGCACCATGATTCCGCTGTATTTCTCTACATCGAGGGCGGAAACGTTTTCCAGATCTGCCTCTTCAAGTTCGCCACCCTCCACTGCTCATCTTCCGCGCCGCTGCAACCATCTACGTTTAACGTCACAAGTCTGCCTTCCGACCAAAGATCGGTCAGCCTCTCGCCGGATTCCACAAGATTTGTCTCTGACAATTTCAAGGTCCTAATATTTAAGCTTCCTTATTTAGAAGTAGTATTTTAATTTTTTGTTTGTTTTATTTTATTTTCTTACTATTTTGTAAAAAAAGGAAAAAAAATAGTGTAGCAAAGGTAGAATAAAAAAATAAATATTTGTTATGTGTTTTTGGTCTTGTGTTTCCTAATGAAGAAGTATAAGAAGAAAGAAGAGAAGCAGAAAAGGCACTCTATGTTGATGTTGTTGACCCGATGTTGATGTTGTAAACTCGATCCAACCTGTGTTCATGTTGTTATCCTCCTAACTCATTGATTACATCCCATTCAAGTCAAAGTCAAAGTTAGCAAAAAAAGGTAACCCATTACACGTCGACAATTCTACTAAAAGTCCATGCTCAGCTCTTTTTAATGGGTGTCCTTTATTCAAGTTAACTATCTAATTTGATGGGAAGAGTAATCAAGCCATTGTCACACAAGTAAATGGGTTCAATTCTTGAAAGTGGCTACTTCATGCAAAAAATGCTTTAAGGTAAGAACTATATCTCAACTACCTCTCCAAAAACCAGCTCTAGCAAGACCAAAACGAGCTGACAGCCTTTTGTACATTTCAAATGCAATTTTAGCTCTCATAGGCCAACTCTTGAGACTTGAAAGGAGACTTAGGTTTCCTATATAATACCAATTTGAAATTACAGTTATATCGTGATTAGAAAGTTTGTACATGCATTCTATTGAGCTTGTTCAAACTCGACTCCAATTTATTTTTCCCTGGAATATCAGATTCATTCAAATACTTAGTACATTGTGACCTTCTTGTTCTGCAAAATTCAGAACCATATCAATAAAACAACTAGATCTAAGCGTCGCTTATGATACCTAATCAACCAATTCTCATCACATGATACCACATAATTGCACAGAATTGCCCCCATCAAATATATATATATGAATCTCAAGTTGACAAATACTCTTTTGATCTTACCCTTTTTTATGTTATTTAAAACATTGCCCCCACTAGCTTTCTTTTCATTCACCATGGCCAAACATTATTTAGAACATAAAATGCTAAGCAGGATCTCTCTATTAACATTCACAAGCACTCCTGCTTAACAAAACCCATTGATGAATAACTTAGAAGGAATGATCTCCAGTGGCATGGCAAAGCCCGCAAGCCCCGAGTAGCATCCTCATTCAATTACACCCTTTTTATCAAAATGATAAATCCTAAGTTGGCGAATGAAAAACAACATAGAGTTATGATGTTGGCGAAGTTGACATAAAGGTATAATGTAATTAACGGCTTAGGTCTTTTCTTTTCTTTAAAAAAATTGTAGCTTAGGTTTTGCATTTATAACTCACTGACTATCCCCAACTGACAGTGGACTCATGCTTCAACTTTCAATTTACATGCAAAATATTGAAAAGATTGTTAATAGCAAATGAGATCATTGTGATGTTATTCTTACAAATTTATGACAACTAATTAGTCACCAATTCTCATTTTCTTCCTTTGCTTTGTTAGGATTCTTGTTGTTGATTACTATTCACAAACTACCATTAATACGAGTCACTTTACTACCACTATCCTGAAACATAATCCACCAGAATCATGATGATTTCTATGCAACAAACTCTAACAACGTACAAAAAGAAAAAAAACACTTACATCTTGTTGACAATTCTTTGTCTTGACTCAGGCTGCAACTGAGCTCTCCAATCACCTGAGTCCATAGCAAGTTCTCCACCTGGTTGAGTAGGCCTCCAATTATTGGTGTCCATCAAAATTCTAACAAAGGTCACACAACAACAATATGAAATCATCAATGTAAGAATTTTTATCTTTTCAAAGTAATAATTTTTTAAAACGATGCCAAAAATGGATGCAAATCCAAGTACACTGGAGTTATAAAAGATTGACCACCACACAAGAAAAGAAACGGAGAAGGAAGAAGCTCACTCCTAAAAATTTATTATAATCAATTTATCCATGTAAGATGAAACTTACAGAGAATTCACAAATTACAGTGAGCATCATAACTAAATTGAGAGATTAGAGAAATTAACATCCAAATTAAGAAGCCACAATCTGCCATTATGCATTAAAATATGCAATATATATATATATATATATATATAAGTCGTACATACTACATGGTACTAATACCCTTTGGTCCAAGATCTGAAAAGGTTCACCACAGCAAGCCCAAGACTAGCCTAGCAGAAAAATTTCCTAGGACACAACTTTGAGCCAAGGGCCAACCAATATTTACAAAATATTTCATTATTTGTGCCCAACCTGCTCAATAATCAATTTGAGTGAGTTTGTTGATGGACAAGTGCTGAATTTTTAGGCCCTTATATAAATGAAATCATGTAAATCTGCTAATATTAATGCAATGGAAATTGATTCAAGAATTACCTTTGTTTGGTTAACCAAGAAATAAATCTACTAATGTTAAATTTGGTTTGTTACTAAAAGTGTAGTAATTCTAGTATAATTCATTTGGTTATAACCAATTGATAGAATTTGCATATGAACTTTACACATGAGCTTTTATAAATGAATTCTACAACTTAAGTAAAAATATACCAAACATGAAAATTCATTTAAGTTCATTTTCAAATGAATTATAATTTCAGTTCATTGGAAAAATGAAGTGTGAATTCATTTACAAATGAATTCTAGTTTCATCTAACTTGGAAATGAATTGAATTCTATACTAGACTTCAAATCAAAGGGAGTGTTACTGAAAGGAGCTTCACTTAAAATTGAATCCAATTGAGTCCCTTTTTTCTCCTAAAAAGAAAAAACATGGTAACCAAATCCAAGTACTGCAAAAGCATAATTCAAGGACTGCTTTTTATGGGTGCCTATGTTATTGAATCTATAATATAAAGATGAAAGAACTAGAGAAAAAGAAAATCACCAAGAGCAAAAGAGATTCTCGTATGGTCCGTTTGGAATAATGAATTCCACAAATTTTAGGGAATTCATTTGAAATTCAATAGTTTATTTATGTTTGAAAAGCAAATAAACAGTCGACTTCATTTGTAAATGAGAACACTATGGAATTGAGGAAGCTTGTAAGAAATCCGATCAAAAATAGTAGAATTAACAAAAGAAATTAATACCATACTTCATTTGATTCCAAACATAGGGTAAATAAAAAATTTCTATGTCCAAATTTTAAAGCAGATTGTACCTAGGTAAAGAAGAAAACCCTCAATGATGTAAAAAAAATAAAATAAAAGGGAAATTAGTTAGATAAAGATTACTTTTAAAAGCGTCCAAATTTTCATTGCTTTCCACAAAATTCGAAATCAAATGTTCGAACGCGATTTAAGAGAAGAGGGAATCTAAACCAAACTTTACCTCAGATACCGCGCCAATTAGGATTAGGGATTTCAAATTCTTTTCGTTCTCTCTAACCTGAAATAATTATAAATAAAAAAAAACAACAGCAAATTTAAGCCTTTTGAGTTGAGATATAAAAATCTTTATCACATTCCCATACTCCCTAAACACGATCATACGTGAAACTACACAAACCGATCGTTAGATAAAAAAGAGAAGAATAATCAAAGAAAATGTATATATATATATCCATATATGTGTATGTATAGGTTTTAGGAACGAAGGAAGGAAGAACCTGCAGATAGTGCTGAGGAAACGAGGGGTGAGGCCTGAGGATTTTGAAATTTGGAAGACGAGAGGGCTATCAAAGTATTTTGATTGGAACTATGAGCAAACTGCCAGACATAAGGCCATATATATGACAACGATATTTTGATTATAGTGACATGTATATAAAGGTTTAATTGCATCCTGTACCCTCAGTTTTTCATAATGTTTCTTTCACTTTCTTTTTTCTATTTATTACATGATTACTCTTTTTTTTATATATAATTATCTTATGGTACGATCCAATTGTTGTGTTTTATTTTTTTATCCCGTTTGCTGGCATAATGCTTAAGTTTTCTAATTGTTAAAACACTTCTGTTATTAGTCTCTCTCACAGTTATTAGTCTTTACTGAAACAAACGTACGAGTTAAAATATTATAACCGTTTAAGTTATTGACAATTGATATAATAACTGAAATTGAATATTTAAACAAATAATCAATTTCATGGGTGAAAATTCTGTTAGACTCGGTGGTTCCAAAAATATTTCAAAACAAATTAATAGCATGAATAATTAGGTGTAAAAATTAATAATAATGTGTAGGTCATATGAAAGTCGAATGCAATAACTATGGTCAATTAGTACTCTTGCAGAGGTTATGGCTCTTGAGTAGGTGTCTTTTATAGTCCCTACGGTTATGGGTTTCATTAAAAATACGTTTTGTCTTATAAATCCAATTGATTGGACCTTTGCTAATTATATAGTTAGTGATTGGTATAAATAAAAATTTAATTTATTAACATAAATTTTCAATTTTACGTGAATAAATAAGCATATAATGACATAGCTCGGGTATTGTCTATATCCAGATGAATATTGTCTATTCAGATGATATAAACAAGATATAATGTTGGGTCTTGGTTAATCACATTAAAAAAATTAAGACTTTGGCCACTTAACTCCTCCATAACTTTCCTTAATGCATTTAATTCAAATTCAAAACATAAAGGAAAAAAAAACGCATGAGTTTGTTGGCATAATACTTATTGCTTAAGTTTTCTAATTGTTAAAACACTCTAGCCTCTTTCACAGTTATTAGTCTTTTTGGGAACAAACGTATGAGTTAAAACATTATAGCCGTTTAGGTTATTAACAATTGATATAATAACTTAAATTGAATATTTAAACAAATAATCAATGTCAATAATATCTATTCATTAATGAGACAAATGAATATAATAATAATAAAATAAAGAAAAAGAAAAGGGGAAAAAATGATAATTTACCATTTTACCTTGGATCCTTAGCATGTCCATTAATGAAAATAAAATACGATGGTATATAGTATAATCTGCCATTAAATTAATTTATACTTTCTGATGGTTTGAGTTTATTGTATATACATTCAACATGAAAAGAATAAATTTTATCATGTGGCATCTAAATGTATGTGTGCTTTAACAATTGTGATTGGCATGAAGAGTTAAAGACCGTTGGTTTATATATACATCTAAATAAAAAATTATTATTTGTCATTTAATTAGTTTGTTATATATAGTTCACTATTGAAACATTACTCACTTTAATGTTGTCTGGTTTTTTTTTTTGGATTAAAATCAACAAGTCAATATACATGAATTCAATAATTCATACTATTGTAAATAATTTCGGTTAAATGATTTGCAAAATCCACGGTGGGTAATGCGGGTCATATAATCTAACATAAATTTTAATAAAGGTTTTGGCAAAATCCTTAACAAGTAATGCACGCTTAATTATTAGTTATATTATTTTAGTTTTGCAAAATCCCCAACAAGTAATGCACGCTTAATCATTAGTTATATTATTGTAGTTTTGCAAAATCCCCGACAAGTAATGCAATTTTGTTAGAAAGTCAATAAAATGATTTTGATGAATCCCCGACGAGTAAGTGGAACTCATTGTAAGTGATGTTGTGTTATTTATTCATATCAAGATTTTTGTTACCTATTCCTAGTGGTGTATTTGTTTTTGCTGATATCCTTAAATCAAAGGTTTTAGATGGCACTAATTATATTGATTGGAAGCAACAGGTTGATATGCTTTTTGGATTTTATGGATATAAGGAAATTATATATGTTGGTGAACCTCCCTCTAGACCCCAACCCGTGACCAACCAAGAATCAATGGTTAAATACGAAGCCGATTTCAAATCCTATAGTTATTGAAAGTTAGCGAATGATGTTGCCAAGTTCTTTGCCCTTAGTGGCCTTACCAAAACACTTTGTATGACTTACTTTCACACTGAAATTGCAAAATAGATTTTGGATCAGTTAGAAGCTAAGTTTGGGAAGAAATTTGATTCTCATGTGAACAACTTGGGGAAGAAAATCTCTAGAGCTCAGTGTAAATAAAGGGATTGATGTTAGGAAAAATGTTAATGAGATGGTTGTCATGGCAGATGAGTTGGTGTAACATGGTAGGTCTATTGATGAGAAAACTAAGGTTTTCACCATCATTAATGCCTTACCAGATTCATATAATTACATAGAAGATTTCTATACCTTGGTTGAGTCAGATTGGTAAATTGAAAGTCTTATTAATAAGATTGAGCACCAAGAGGATAGGAAGATTGAGGGAAAATCTAGAAAGCCAGTTACAGGAAATCCATCTGCTAACAGTGTGGAGTTGGAACCCAAGAAAAAAGTAAATTTTAAGAAGAATGGTAAGAAAAATCAAGTCTTTAGGATCCCAACTCAATTTCAGAATAATAGTAATTTTAATTAGAAGGTTGAAGTTAGGACTGGACAGAGGGTTTGCTTTTTCTGCAATAAGCCTTGTCACATACAGAAAAATTGTAGGGCGTTTAAGAATTCCCAGTATCAAAGGCAACCTAATCCAAGTAAGTCATCCCTTCTTGAGTTGTATTTTGCTTACATTGAACCCTTTAGTTGGTGGACATAGCCACATGCCACTGTTCATGTGTCTAATGACTTGCAGGGATTCAAGGAAATTAGGAAAGTTGACCATGACGAGAGCTTTATTTACATTGGCAATGACGATTAAGCACTAATTGAAGGTGTTGGGACTTACCCATTGAAGTTAGAAGATAATAAAGTGTTTGATTTGGAATAGTGTCATTTTCCCCTATCAATGAGAAGAAATTTATTATCGGTCTGTTGTTTGGAGAAGCTTTGTTTCACTTTTTATTTTTGAAATGGAAAATTTGTAATGCTTAAGGAAAATCAAGCTATTTTGAGAGTTTTTAGAAATTCTTATATGTATCAAGTTTAGTTACGTGGGAATATAGTTTGGGAAGTCAAAAATTATTCTAATGATTATTCTAATGAATTTTATCTTTGTCATCTTCGTCTATGACACATCAATGAAGAAATAGTGAATAAATTGATTAAAGATAGAATACTTGAGAAAAGATCCTAAGGAGTTTCTCACTTATGAATATTGCTTATATGGTAAGATGACCAAACTACCATTTCCTGCTAAGGCTTTAAGGAGAGAAAATGTCTTGGATGTAATTCATTATGATGTTTGTTGTCTGACGATTGTACATATTAGGAATTATCATCAATACTTCATAACATTCATAGATAATTATTCAAGATTTGGTAAATTATATTCGTTGCATAGAAAGTCTGAGACCTTTGAGGTGTTAAAAATTTTCAAGTTGGAGGTTGAAAATGCAATTAGCAAAAAAATTATGATTTTTCATTCAAATCGCAGTGATGAGTTTTATCTGATCTTTTTAGAAATTTTTGCAGAGAAAATGGTATTGTCCATATGGTTAGTATTCCCCGTACACTTGAGAAAAATAGAGTCGTTGAACGACGAAATATGACTCTATTGGATATGGTTAGATCGATGTTGGCATTGGTAAATTTACCGACTTCTTTTTAGGGTGATTCACTTCTTATAGCTGTACATATTCTTAATAGAGTTTCTTCTAAATCAATTAGTTAAACTCCTTATGAAAGTTTGTGCGGAAAGAAGCCTATTTTGAATTATATGAAAGTTTGGGGTCATGCTGCTCACATACATGTTCTAGATTCTAACAGAGACAAGCTCTTATGGAGGAATATTGCTTCAATTTGGGAAAAAAGCTTTTTGGAACAAAATTTAATTTGAAAACATGTTAGGTACAACTTTTGAATTACAATATCTTCCATGTGGATATGCATACTTTTTAAGTTATTTATATTTTGTAATTTTGTTCATTTGTCAATAAAAATGTGTTTTATCTTACAAATCCACTTGAGTGTTTGTTTTTATAGATTTCCATTTGAGTTTTGATTATTTGTAATGATGCCAATTATGATTCTCATTCCAATGCGACATATATAGATTTGAAGAATGATTTTTAGTAGAACAAACTTTTCATGATTATACTATTTAAAAAAGAAAAGGAAAAAGTAAAGCAGATAAATTCATCATGCTATCTATTGTTATCTCATAATGAATTCAAATATTTTAAAAAAAAAAATTCGTGAAAATTTCTTTTTATAAAAATGATATATATTAATTAAAATATGTAAATGGTAGCGCAATTGACATTTTCAACAATGTTGATGTACTCTATATACATAAAAGTTGCAATCAAACTTGTTAGCTTAGTTTTAATTAAGATATTTTTCAACTCAACTCAATTTATTATTAGAAAAGAATGATAGAATTTGAATTGTTCATGTTTTACAATTAATAAAGATCTATCATAATTGTCTTATTTATCCAAAAATAAAATATATGCATTGCAAATAATTTGTCCCAAACTCTTATTATATCCATTTCTCTTATGTTGAGTTCACTAGTATGGAATTGATGCTTGAAATCGGAATTGATATGGAATCATAATCTTTTCAACAATTTTTAAGTTGAAAAAAAAAGTACGAGTTTGCTTCAATTACAATTCCAATTTCAATTCTATACAACCAAACATAATGACCTTAAAGTAAGAAGCAAAATCAATTTATGTAAATTGTCATGTTATTTTTAATGTTGTTACTACTAGTATTATTTATTAATAGAGTATTTTTTAATTAATTTATAGGAAAACATATAAACACTTCCCATGATCGATACTCCATTGTATCACTTACGGTTCAAAGGAACATGCATGATCTCGCAAATTATTTCTGTTGACCCTCGCCCGTATTTTAATGATGGCAAAACACAACTGTTATTTAACTAACACGTTTAAACTAAGTTGTATTAAGGATCAAACACATTCAACCAAGGAACAAAGTGCAAAAACTCGAACCAAATCAAGTATCAAGTGAAGAGTGAAGATCTAGTATAGGTCTTAAGGTTTAGAACCAATGTAAGTCTCACTCATACAATGTATTAGCTTGTTCAATGGCTCAAACACAAATGGTTTTTCTAAAACCATTAATTTTAAAATGTTTTTAAATGAAAAACAGAAGAAAAACTGGGTTGGAAGACAACCCAGTCGACTGGGTACATATATCAGTCGACTGGTATAAAGGTCAGAAGGAACCCAGTCGACTGGTACTTTGACCAGTAAGTATCCAGTCGACTGGATGATATATACCAGTCGACTGGTAAAATGGACAGAAAGTCCCCAGTCGACTGGATGATATATACCAGTCGACTGGATACCCAGAAGGTCTGAAAACATGTATTTTTCAAGTGAACCCAGTCGACTGGTATCTCGACCCAGTCGACTGGTGGTTCAAAAATATAACCGTTGGACTCCAAATCTGAACGTTTTAAAGTAAATCTTTTTCAAATTAAAGTCCAAAACGGCCATATTAATTGTTTGCTATATAAACCCACTCAGCAAAGCATTCAATAAGAAGAAGCAAATATTCAAAAAGAGTTGATCTCATATAATCAAGTTTTTATACTCTTGAAACACAAAAAGCTTTGAAATAATCCTATTGAGCCATTTCTTCAAGCTTTACTTTGAAAGAGAGATATTTCTGTTGTAATAAGCTGTTATTTGCTATCTCTCTACCTGTTACTTTACATCTTCATTGTAAAGGGTTTACTTCCGAAAGGAAGGGGAAACTTCCGAGAGGAAGGGGATTGTTGGTTTAAGCAACACCTGTAAGTTGTTTGGACGGTTTGGGCAAACACCCGTAAGTCTGCTTGTGTACGGTTTGTGCAACACCCGGCTAAGTTGTACGGCTAAGTTTTCTTAGTGGATTACTTCAAGGAGTTCCTTGAAGAGAGTGGACGTAGGGTCGGAACGAATCCGATATTGCCGAACCACTATAAACTGTGTTTGCATCCTCTTTCCTTAAACTCTTTATTATTCAGCACATTACTTGCTTTAATTGTTTGCTGCTAGTTAGTTTTTATAAACTTGTATTAATTCCGCAAAAGTTTGTAAAAACCCAATTCACCCCCCCTCTTGGGTTGAAACCTCGAGCTACAATTGGTATCAGAGCTTCGTTCTCATTAAAAGGCTTAAATTCCTAGAGTTGATCCAATGGCAGCAAATAGCTACTCTGAAGGACACTCTTATACTATACCACCATTGTTCAATGGCTCAAATTATAACTATTGGAAAAATAGAATGAAAATATTCGTCGAAGGACAAGATTACAATCTATGGAGAATTATAGAAGAGGGACCTAAAATTCCCTCAAAAGAAATAGTTATTGGAGAGACTCTTCATACAATGCCTAAACTCAAAACTGAGTTTACTGACAAGGATTGTAGAACGATGTCTCTCAATAGCAGAGCAACAAGCATGCTACATTGTGCATTAGATATTTCTGAATACAACAAAATATCTGCATGTGTTTCTGTTAAAGAAATATGGGACAAATTGCAAGTCACATATGAAGGAACAAGTGAAGTAAAAAAGTCTAAGATTTACATGCTAATTTCTGAATATGAATCTTTTAAGATGTCTCCTAACGAAACCATTTCTGAAATGCACTCACGATTTACTACTATTATAAATGGTTTAAAATTGTTGGCAAGAATATTGAGGAAGTTGAACTAACCAGAAAAATCTTGAGATCTCTGCCACCAGAATGGAAACCAAAGAGGACAGCCATTCAAGAGGAAAAAAATCTTGACAAGCTTGATGTTGAAACGCTGCTTGGGTCATTATTGACATACGAGATGGAAGAAATGACTCCCATCGTCAATGATGATGAGAAGAAGAAAAAGCAAATTGCTCTCAAAGCTTCTACGAGCAACAAAGAAAAGGAATTAGAACAAGAAGCAGAGAGCAGTGAAGAAGATGGTGAAATGGCTTTAATCACCAGACGA
Organism: Bretschneidera sinensis; assembly: GCA_023935145.1. Taxonomy (NCBI): domain Eukaryota; kingdom Viridiplantae; phylum Streptophyta; class Magnoliopsida; order Brassicales; family Akaniaceae; genus Bretschneidera; species Bretschneidera sinensis. The sequence continues at coordinate 29,872,042 of CM043699.1, forward strand.
TTCCATAGGTTCTTGAAGAAAAGCAAGAAACCTTACTCAAAGGATCCCACCTCAAAAAGGGAACCACTTATGTGCTATGGCTGCAAGAAGCCAGGACATATAAAAGCTGACTGTCCAGTTTCAAGCAAACCATACAAGGGCTTCAAGAAGAAAGCTATGGTAGCAACTACCTGGAGTGATGACGAAGAAGATGAGTCATCAAACAAAGAAATTGGATACGAAGAGATTGCCAACCTTTGTTTAATGGCAATCGATGATGAAAGTGAGGTAACATCTTCTCCCTCTTCAAAAAATAATATTGTTACTAGTAGTGAAGAATTACTAGAAGTCATAAATGAAATGCATGAAGAATTAAAGAAATTTGATTCTAGAAATTCTGTTCTTAAGAAAGAAGTATCATCTCTTTATAAAGAAATGATAGTTCTTAGAGAAGAAAAAGAAAAATTATCATCTTTACTGTATAATTCGTCTCAAGATTTTCTTAAAGATGAAAATGAGAATTTGAAAAATAAAATTTCTGAATTAAACAACACTGTGTCTAGACTTATGCTGGGTAAAGAAAAACTTGATGAAGTGCTTTATTCCCAAAGATTAAGTGGAGGAAAATTTGGTGTAGGATATTCTCCATTGGGAAAACAAAAAACAAAAGAGAGCTTATTCATGAAAGCCTCTTGTGTAGATGGAGCTTCTACTTCAAAAGCTCCTAACCTTGTTGAAAGCACTCCCTTGATAAATCCGAGGAAATCTAGAAACTTAAATGATCATACTAAATTGAAGCATCCTAAAAATACTCATGCTTATTTGTATGCTCATTCTAGAAATGCTCATACACACCCTAGAAATAATCATCATGCTCTTTCTAGGAACAATGTGTATAATCAAAGAATGCATTCTGCTCATCCTAGGAATCACCATCATGGCTATTCTAGAAATAACTTGCATACATATGCTAGCATGTATCCTAGAATGCATCATCGTTCATTTTCTGGAAATGACATGCATTTTCATACCCCTTACCATAGAATCATGTATCCTAGGAACTATCATCCTAAGGATTATATGAATGCACATTTAAAATTTCCTAGAAATTTCTATGACTATAATGCTAGGCTTGTGCATCATCAACATGTTCATAGAGCACCATATATTGTTAAGAAAGTATGGGTCCCAAAAGGAACCGTATTTTCAAGGACTAACCCCAAAGGACCCAAGAAATTTTGGGTACCTAAAAATGCTATCGTATATCCTTGTGTGATGTAGATTTGCCATCACACCAAGGAGAAAGGTAACCTTTGGTACCTTGATAGCTGTTGCTCGAAACATATGACCGGTGATAAAAGCGTATTCAAGGAGCTAACTCTAAGAGATGGTGGACTTGTGACCATTGGAGACAATACTCAAATAAAGATCATAGGGCATGGAAAAGTCGGTAATGATTTCTCAACTTTAGATAATGTATTGCTAGTACAAGGCTTAAAGCTAAATTTACTTAGCATTAGTCAATTATGTGACAAAGGATATAAAGTCACATTTGAAACCTCTCATTGTCTAGTTATAGACATCAAGAGCAACAAGATCAAATTCATTGGCCATAGACATGAAAATGTCTATATAGTTGATTTGAAATCCTTACATTCCAATAATGAAAAATGTTTTCCTGCTTTTAGTGAAAATCAATGGCTGTGGCATAGAAGGCTTGGTCATGTAAACATGAATTTGCTAAAAATTGTTTCAAGAAAAGATTTAGTTATTGGTCTTCCTAAAATCAATTTTGAGAAAAACAAAATTTGCAATGCTTGTCAAATGGGAAAACAATCTAGGATATCTTTCAAAGCAAAAAATGTTGTCTCAACTACTAGACCTTTGGAACTTTTGCATATGGACTTATTTGGTCCAATTAGTACCATTAGTCTAGGTGGCCATCAATATGCTCTTGTTATTGTTGATGACTATTCAAGATATACCTTTGTTATTTTTATTGCTTATAAGGATGAAGCTTTCAAAGGATTTGAAAAGTTTTGCAAAAAGGTACAAAATGAAAAAGGAATTTGTATTTCAAGCATAAGAAGTGATCATGGCAAAGAATTTGAAAATCAAAGCTTTTCAAAATTTTGTGATGAAAATGGAATTAATCACAACTTTTCAGCTCCTAGAACTCCTCAACAAAATGGAGTTGTTGAGAGGAAAAATAGAGTTCTAGAAGAATTTTCAAGAACAATGCTTTGTGAAAATAATCTGCCAAAATATTTTTGGGCTGAAGCCGTGAATACTTCTTGCTATATTTTAAATAGAATTTTGATAAGGCCCCTGCTTGATAAAACTCCTTATGAACTATGGAAAGGGAGAAAGCCCAATATTTCCTATTTTCGTGCCTTTGGTAGTAAGTGCTTCATCTTAAATAACAATAAAACTAACTTGGGTAAATTTGATTCCAAGACCGATGAAGGGATATTTTTAGGATATTCTACTACTAGTAAGGCTTATAGAGTTTTCAATAAGAGAACTCTAGTAGTAGAAGAATCTGTGCATGTAACTATTGATGAATCTAACCCAATGAGTAGTGGAGAAGTTTCCTTTAAAGATGATGCAGATTTTATTCCAAGAATGGAAACTTCTACTTCCATTGTTGACCCAAAAGTGAGTTCTTCTCAAACAAATGAAGGGATGGCAACTCCAAAGTTGGACCAACCATCCTCAAGTCAACAAGAGGAAAATCTACCCAAGGATTGGAGGTATATAAATCATCATCCAATTGATCAAGTAATTGGTGATCCTTCACAAGGGGTAAGAACTCGCTCTTCCATTAGAAATATTTGCAATTTTGTAGCTTATTTGTCTCAAGTAGAACCTAAGAAATTTATAGAAGCTGAAAAAGATAATGATTGGATAATTGCAATGCAGGAAGAGATAAATCAATTTGAGAGAAACAATGTTTGGGAACTAGTTCCAAGACCTAAAGATCATTCAATTATTGGAACTAAATGGGTATATAGAAATAAAATGGATGAAAATGGTATAGTAACAAGAAATAAGGCCAGGCTAGTTGCTAAGGGATATAACCAAGAAGAAGGAATAGATTTTGATGAAACCTATGCTCCCGTAGCTAGATTAGAGGCTATTTGAATGTTATTAGCCTTTGCATGCTTTAATAAATTCAAGCTATTTCAAATGGATGTGAAAAGTGCATTTTTAAATGGCTTTATAGAAGAAGAGGTTTATGTTGAACAACCTCTTGGTTTTGAAAACCCTAGTCTTCCAAATCATGTCTACAAGCTTTCTAAGGCTTTATATGGGCTGAAGCAAGCTCCAAGGGCATGGTACGAAAGACTAAGCAAATTTTTGATTAATAATGATTTTGTAAGAGGAAGAATAGATACAACTCTCTTCACAAAAACTCACAAAAATGACACTTTGATAGTTCAAATATATGTTGATGATATTATATTTGGTGCTACTAATGAATCTATGTGTCAAGAGTTTGCAAAGTGCATGCAAGGTGAATTTGAAATGAGCATGATGGGAGAACTTACCTACTTCCTTGGACTGCAAATCAAGCAACTAAAAGGAGGTATCTTCATCAATCAACAAAAGTACGTCAAAGATCTACTAAAGAGGTTTGGGATGGAAAGCTCAAAGCCAATTGGAACACCTATGAGCACAACCACCAAACTTGATCTTGATGAAGGAGGTAAAACTGTAGATTCTAAATATTATAGAAGCATGATAGGTGCTTTACTGTACTTGACTGCAAGTAGACCTGATATAATGTTCAGTGTATGCATGTGTGCTAGATTTCAATCTAATCCTAAGGAATCACATGTAGTTGCAGTAAAAAGAATCCTTAGATATCTACAAGGGACCCAGACCATAGGATTATGGTATTCTAGAGAATCATCTTTTGAGCTAGTAGGATATTCGGATGCTGATTTTGCTGGATGTAGGTTAGATAGAAAAAGCACAAGTGGAACATGCCAATTCTTAGGTGCTATGTTAACTTCTTGGTTCTCCAAGAAACAGAATTCAGTTGCACTATCAACCGCTGAGGCGGAATATGTAGCAGCTGGCAGTTGTTGTGCCCAAGTACTATGGATGAAACAACAACTAGAAGACTATGGCATGAGTCTCAAAAATATTCCTATATTTTGTGATAATACTAGTGCCATCAACCTAACCAAAAATCCTATTCAGCACTCTAGAACCAAGCATATAGAGATTAGACATCATTTCTTAAGAGACCATGCTCAAAAAGGTGATATAAGATTAGAATTTATACCTTCAGAAGATCAAATAGCTGATATTCTTACAAAACCCTTAAGTGAAGCTAGTTTTTGTAAGATTAGAAAGTTAATGGGATTGCTTGATTTTGATAAATTGAATGTTTGATTGCATCTCATTTCATCATTTGTAAGTTTGACATTGAGTGATAGAGTATTAATCCATGTTTAATTATTCCCTTCACTCAAAAATGTCATAGATAAACAAAATCGTGCAAAAAATTCAGGACTAGAAATTTTACTCAGGATCCAGTCGACTGGTAAATGTTCTCCAGTCGACTGGTAAGTCTCTGCTTGTGTTTCCAGTCGACTGATAATTTTGACCCAGTCGACTGGTAACTCTCTGTCAAAACTTCCAGACGACTGTTAAGTCTTCTCCAGTCGTCTATAAGATCAAATCCTGCTTGGAGCCATTTTTTTTGAAAAATTCGTGTCCTCCAGTCGACTGGTAAAAATAGCCAAGTCGACTGGTAACTCACTGCCAGTTTACCCAGTCGACTGGTACGTTTACCCAGTCGACTGGAAAAGAAACTGTTCTTCTTTTCAAAGGGACCCAGTCGACTGGTATATATACCCCAGTCGACTGGTATCGCGATTTTATAAAAGGGACTGTTCATTTTCGCCCTCCTTACGCCATTTTCAAAGAGCCCAAGCTTTCTCTCTCTAGAAAAATTCATCTTTTTGATCTAAAAACCATCCAAATCCCTTCTAAACACACCGATCTACTCATTCCTAAAGAGATTTTTAACTTTCTACGGTTAAAATCTCTCATTTTTACCAAATTTCATTTTTCCAAAAAACTTCAAATTTCTCGAAAATGAGTGACAAAATCCGTATAAAACTCACAACAAGTGGACCTAATGCGCCCAAAAAGCCTAGGTCTTCAAAACCTTCGGCTTCGGAATCAAAAGGGAAGGGAGTAGCAGGGTCATCCAGCAAGGAGCCCAGAACAGAGTTGGAGCAGGCTCTGTTTTTCAACCCAACTGCTCATAAGAGGTATAACTCTATAATCCGTCACAAGAAAATCATGACGGGTAGAGTCGTTGATTTCGACTCCATTCGTCATGGTAATTTCGATATTCTACCAGCCTTTGAGGCAATAAATCTGACCCCACTGGTCAGTATTCATGAAAAATATTACCCGCGACTGATTCACCAGTTCTATGCGAACTTGGTGAAACCCAGTCCTCTGGCTCTGAGATTCAGAACCAGAGTTAGCGGTGTGGAGTTTGAGGTCAACACTGACCTCTTGATGAGCATTCTGAGAATCCCCATAAGGGGGTTCAATGGAGTCTGGATGGATGGCCAGACAACTTTGAAGTTGAGGAGGCCTGTCGGATAGTCAGGGGCGACCCTAACTATGTGTACAGACCCACTACATTTCACACATGTAGTGACTTGCCCCTCGACTCAAAAATGTTTCAATTGATTGTCAGTTGGACCATCCACCCGAGACTTGGGAGTCGAGGGTATCTATCTAAAATAGATACGGTATTGATTTGGTGCCTAAAATCTGGGCACCACTTCAATATATATCCTCTGCTGCTCGCCAACATGATAAATGGCGAAGCAAACGACTCCGGGTGTCTTCCTTATGGGATGCTCATTACACTCATCCTCCAGCACTTCCGGGTACCTTTGCCTGCCTCCGAGGCTCAGGATATCGGATTGACGGATATCATCAACATCTCATCTCTGAAGAAGATGGGATGTACTGTTCGTGAAGGGTTTCTCTATCCTAAGGCCGGAAAGCGCCTAAGGATTCGAGAGGATGCGAGTGACAGTGATGAGGATGCTGATACGGCTGCTGAGATGGAGACAGATACCCGAGCACCTCCCATTGGTGACTCGAGTACTGGTCAGACTGGATATGGTGACATCCTACGAGCTATCACGAGTCTTCAGATGACGATGGAGTCCGGTTTTCAGTCCATGCAGTCCGATTATCAGAGGCTGAGCTCCTCCATAGACCACCTACGGGATGACTTCGAGTTACATCGAGAGCACACCGAGGGTTCCCTAGCTGAGATTAGGGAACTTCTTCGTGACAGCTCGGACTCTCCCGCACCATGAGTCTCTCAGTTCTTAGCACTTTTCCAGTTTTTGTCAAATAGCACGGACATCTCATGTTTGTTTTTCTTAAGCTATGGCTCTATGAGGCCCTACTTGTATTGACTTTTTCTCTATGATGATGTAATACTATGAACCATATTTATTGTATTTAAAAACGCTATTTGTGATATGTTAGAACTGTTTTAAATATCTGTTTAGTCACTAAATCTGATATAAAATACTTATATGCTTGAAAAACTTCCGGTTCTTCCCGGGAAGGCTTCTGAAATTCAAATGAAGCCACATCTTTGCGTACATATTTGTGTTCTTATAACCTATTTGACTGTATTGGCTAATTAGCTTATTTTTTATGTTATGCCTCCTTTGGTTGCTGTTGTCAAAACGGGGGAGAAAAATGAGAAAAACGAGAAAATCTAAGTAAAACGCAACCAATGCATAGATTTAGGGGGAGCATTGCTCCATATCTGTGTAAAAATGTTTATTGATTGGTTGAGTTTAATTTTAGATTGGTTGAAAGAAATATAAACTGTGTTTGCTTGTTTACAGGGTGGTTTTACTCGAAAAACAGAGGAGACTCTGTCCAAATTTTTGTAAAATCTTAACACTTAGTTTTTAAAACTGTTTTTACATTATTAGTTTTGTCATCATCAAAAAGGGGGAGATTGTTGACCCTCGCCCGTATTTTAATGATGGCAAAACACAACTGTTATTTAACTAACACGTTTAAACTAAGTTGTATTAAGGATCAAACACATTCAACCAAGGAACAAAGTGCAAAAACTCGAACCAAATCAAGTATCAAGTGAAGACTGAAGATCTAGTATAGGTCTTAAGGTTTAGAACCAATGTAAGTCTCACTCATACATTGTATTAGCTTGTTCAATGGCTCAAACACAAATGGTTTTTCTAAAACCATTAATTTTAAAATGTTTTTAAATGAAAAACAGAAGAAAAACTGGGTTGGAAGACAACCCAGTCGACTGGTATAAAGGTCAGAAGGAACCCAGTCGACTGGTACTTTGACCAGTAAGTATCCAGTCGACTGGATGATATATACCAGTCGACTGGTAAAATGGACAGAAAGTCCCCAGTCGACTGGATGATATATACCAGTCGACTGGATACCCAGAAGGTCTGAAAACATGTATTTTTCAAGTGAACCCAGTCGACTGGTATCTCGACCCAGTCGACTGGTGGTTCAAAAATATGACCGTTGGACTCCAAATCTGAACGTTTTAAAGTAAATCTTTTTCAAATTAAAGTCCAAAACGGCCATATTAATTGTTTGCTATATAAACCCACTCAGCAAAGCATTCAATAAGAAGAAGCAAATATTCAAAAAGAGTTGATCTCATATAATCAAGTTTTTATACTCTTGAAACACAAAAAGCTTTGAAATAATCCTATTGAGCCATTTCTTCAAGCTTTACTTTGAAAGAGAGATATTTCTGTTGTAATAAGCTGTTATTTGCTATCTCTCTACCTGTTACTTTACATCTCCATTGTAAAGGGTTTACTTCCGAGAGGAATGGGAAACTTCCGAGAGGAAGGGGATTGTTGGTTTAAGCAACACCTGTAAGTTGTTTGGACGGTTTGGGCAAACACCCGTAAGTCTGCTTGTGTACGGTTTGTGCAACACCCGGCTAAGTTGTACGGCTAAGTTTTCTTAGTGGATTACTTCAAGGAGTTCCTTGAAGAGAGTGGACGTAGGGTCGGAACGAATCCGATATTACCGAACCACTATAAACTGTGTTTGCATCCTCTTTCCTTAAACTCTTTATTATTCAGCACATTACTTGCTTTAATTGTTTGCTGCTAGTTAGTTTTTATAAACTTGTATTAATTCCGCAAAAGTTTGTAAAAACCCAATTCACCCCCCCTCTTGGGTTGAAACCTCGAGCTACAATTTCCTAATAAATAAAAATGTATATTTGAAAACTAAAGTATTTCTTGATTCATTGATAAATCTACTTTACTTTGACTCTCTATCAATTATAAATTTGAAACCATTAAGTTTATGAACAGAATAAAATTGTTTGAAGATTTTAAATGCAACATTATACCTTTTTTATGATTATATATAGTTAATAAAATTTTGTTTCATTTAAAACCATGTTGTTGAAAATTTTAGCATATGGACATATTGTGTTAAAGCAGATAATATTGTGTCAACGAGAAATTGGGTCGTTATAGTGATATCAGAGCCGACTCTAAAAACCTTGATCGGCGATTTTAACCGATGGATTGCCAAGTGTGAAACCATATAATGAGGCATTGTGTCAAAAAAGATGGAAGATTATGACCAAGATGGAGGCCAAACTAACTACTTAACTCTTAAAATCTTGTTTGCATGGGCCATAACTCCTATCTATTATGTGACTTCTCAAATTAGGATGGATACTTTAATTATCTATCGGGAGCTAAGAAGTCTTTTTAAGAGGTTAAGAAGGTGACCATCATTTCCTACACCAAATAAGCTTATAATGGTAGTGGTTAGAGAAAGAGGAATTAATGGTCCCAAATCTCACGATGATGGTAAGTTCCTAAACATTAAAATTTTTACGTTTTCTGGTTGGATTTGCTGCCCATTTCTGTAAATAATTTCCATTTCAATGTTATCGAACATTTACATGGATTTCTATCGGATCTAATCTCTCTTTTGGATTAAAAGGAAGTAAAATGCACAATTGATGAAGTTTGTGTAGCTAATTAAAGCAAATGAAAGAATAAAAAGTAAAATAGACCCATATCTAAAGCACAAGGATTAAAATCATAATTTACCTTTGTAAGAACCATGATATGGTAATTTACGTAGTCAAATGCAACTTATTTTTTGTTCTTGGTAACAAAACCAAAACTTCCAAATGGTTACCAGAGTGATAGAATGCTAATTACACTCCTAAACGCCATATTAGTTTTTAAGCTAGTTATGTTCAATGTAATATATTTTTAATCAACGAAGATCTTTGAGAAAATGATTAATTGTGATAAAAGGAAAATTCAATAAAAACTTACTTTATTTATTTACGATGCATAAAATTGGAATTAGAATTGATTTTAAATTCTGAATCCATGGAATCATAATTTCATAGAATTAAAATTTCAATTTCGTTGTTTGAATACACTTTAAAATTAATTTGAAATTCAATTTATTTAATTATTTGTATATAAAAACCATTGATTGCTTGCATTGGTTTCTTGATTTTGGATTTCACTAATCAACAACTTAATTAAATTACAACATGATCAATTCGATTTATTTAACTATTTATATATAAAAACCATTGATTGCTTGCATTGGTTTCTTGATTTTGGATTTCATTAATCAACAACTTAGTTGAATTACAACATGATCAATTCAATTTCATAATACTTATTAATTTCAGAATAAAATTACAAATCTTGGTGTTCATTACATAAACAAGTAAGATAAATTGATTGATTTATTACATATTTACTTAATAAATGCTAAGAAGTTGCCTAATGACCATTGGTAATTGACATGGTCAACCAAAATTAGTTTACAAACTAACTGAAACTTCATAAATACATAAATAAAAAAAAAAAGATTAACTAAGGGAAAAACTAATTAAAACATAAATAAATAGACTATATATATATATATTCAAATTTGGTGTAATTAACACCTATAATTGACCTCATCTAGCTTGATACTCAACAAACATAGTATGTGCTAAGGCATCTTTTTTTTTTTGTGCCCACTCATTAGTTGCTTGAACTATCCTAACGCGATCATCAATGTTTTCAAAAATATGTTCAGTCAGTTGTGTTGCCAATTCAGCCTCTATTTCTTCTAAAAGTGGATCATTTGGCTGCTCGTTCCTTATGCGGTTGTGGGGTATGGTACAAGCACTTGTAAGATTCACTTGGATCTTTATGTCATAAAAACAAGTTCTCAAAATTCCCCAACGTTTTTTCAGTAACTCTAATGCCCATTCAATAACATTTTTAGCAATTGAATGGCGAAGATTAAATAACTCTTTAGGAGTTCTTGGATGGTCACCACTCCTAGACCATTCATTAAGGTCCTATAAGGTTCCTCTATATGGTGTTAAAAAGCCAGGGCCATTTGTATAACCCGCATAAACAAGAAAATATTTTCATGCAATAATAAAATTATCATATCAATATCTATTTTTTTTTAACAATAACATAGACAAGTACGCAACCTTATAGAAGGTTATGCATGCACCAGTTGGAACTACTAAAGGATCTCTATGTGCCAATGCATCTCGCAAAATTCTACAATCTGCTGCTGCTCCTTCCCAACCAGGTAAAACATACACAAACTTCAAATCACGTGAACAAGCACCCAAGACATTAGTAGCTATTGTGTTTTTTCTATTTCTATATCTTCCTTGATCTTCAAGAGAGATTGTCACTGGAACATATGTCCCATCTAAAGCTCCAAGACAGTCTTGAAACCATACCCATTTTCATCCTGAAAACCATCAATTTCTTCTTTTGGTTGGACTAACAAATCTTTACTCAATCTGATCACTGCTTGCAACACTGCATTGAAGTGCCTACTCACTATTTCTCCCGAACGCATGAACTGAAATTTTATTACCCGGTTTTTTAAATTGTGGGCAAGAATATATAGAAACATAGCTATAGCCTCTTCAAAAAAGACATGAGAAGTATCACGTAACCTTCCCTTTTCACGTAACATTTTACACAAATTATTAAATGCTTGCTTGCTAAGGCACAATTGTTCAATACAAGCACTTTCACTTCCATAATAAAGATGCCTCAAATAAGTCTGCCTTGCCAATCTCATATCCATAGAAGGCTCTTTCAGTATATGCCTTTCATACCACCACCCCGCTGCTATTATAGATATTACCATATTATATACAACAATTATCTTTCTTTTCTTAACACTTTTCTCATACTTATCATTATGTAAGCGATGAACACTTAATCTATTATCCATTGTTTCCTAAAAAAAAGAATTAAAGCATACATAAGTTTCATGTTATTGAAATCTCATATATAAATAAGCTTAGCAATTAGAGCATTTACATGGTCTAAACTCATGCTCATATAGCCTGTCCCTTGGCATATTTGGGTCTGGCAAATATGCCAAACACAATCCTGTCTTAAAGGTTGAATGCAACCTAACAAGCTAAACAAATTTTTAATGACAAAACTTTGCCAGTCTAACAGAAAGTTGAAGCTACTATAAAAAGAAAAACAGAGAAACAGATTATCTTACGACTAAGTGTAACCTCATTGTCATCTCAATAAAAAAAAAACTTGTTTCTTGATCACATAGCTGAGTACCAGTAGGTTCCAGTTTAAAAAGTATTAAACAAAAAAAGAACACGCACTAGCTTTCAACACTTCTAACAAAATAAGATACAACTATTTCATAATCTCTGATTCATGAATCATGTCAATACAGGAGGTTAAACCTGCAATTTCATGGTAAGTCACTGAAAATCTCTTCGAAGAAAGTTAATTAACATAACCTCTTCCTTAGTATCAATAATTAAAAAACAGTAATTACTAAAAGAGGCACACAATGAAGTACATAATGAAAAATTGAATGAAATTAATCAAAATAACCTGCCACATCTTTAATGCTTAAAGCATTGGAAGAGACAGAGAGAGAGTCCTCAGCAGCTCAGCGTGGTACAAGATAATTGATTGTTTCCAAGTTCTTGATTACTAAGATTGCCAAGTTCTTGCTCAGAATAGCCTGATCAGCATTTGTTTCCAAGGTCTGCAGGAAATGAATAAAATAAATAAAATAAGTCCAGTACTGTTAACTTACTATATACTGTAATTCTAACTTATCAAAAGACATATAAACAATGCAGTTAAACACACCACACATACAAGAAGAAAGAAAAGCATATAAAGAGGGGGAAATCAGCTACATGAAGTAGAAAGAGACTAAGAGGAAAAGATGGAGAAAATTGGACTTATACACATGACTACCTACAAATTCATGGGATGTTAACATTAACCACCAAAATCTTTGATATATTGAATAAAGGAAGAGATTGTGCTATTAATTAAGAATAACATAAAGTCTAATTAGTTTTAACATGGCCAGTACTAAGAATTGAGTAGCCCCTTGGCTTAAGTGAGCTGCCAAAAAAGAGGAGCCTATCCAGACCAAATCCAGAGTAAGTGCATCCAAAAATGGCACGCCTAAAAACATCAGCGGGTAGCTGTACCATTATCATCACTCTCAAGAGCCAAAATTCATGTGTTCAAGAAGCCCACATGCTTTAGACGCACTAGTTAGTCTCCTTACAGCATCTGAACAGAATTACCTTCTTTTTCTTTTTCTTTTTTATTTACCCTCAGAAGTATATGAAATGGGTGAAGAAGAAGTTGAGGTAAAACGCAGTCTAAGAACAAATTAGACCATTGACACAGGCAAGCAACAACGGAATCATCAGATTTATCGATACCATATCACCAGATTTTTCCACCATTAATTGCATGCATCTCATTTATGCAAATCATTCACAGAGGTTACCAGAAAGTCCAGAAATTTTGCCAAACAACATTCCAAATTAAGCTACTACTCCATTTTTCAAATGGATCCACACCAATACAAACATGAATCTCAATATTAAATTGCCAAAAAGAATCAAATACAAATCCAGATTTACTATTACAGCTTGAAATAAATGAATGAAATAACCAGAGACTAACCTTTAAGAGATCACTAGATTTAAAGAGATGAGCTAAATATGGCAGGAGCAAGAGAAGGTCATTATAGGTTAAAAAGGGGAAAAGATTGTGAGAGTTATGGCCACAAGTACAATGAGAGAGGGAAAAAGTAAGGAAGAAAGAGAGAGGAACTCACCATTTCAGCCAGATCTTGGAAGAAATTAGCAATCAGTTGTGGCCAGAGGGAGTCGAATGGGGAAAAATTAATGCAGAGGGGTATCGGGTTAGAAATTAAAAATTTTGAATTAAAATTTCTTGTTTTTCCTTTGGAATTGGGGCTTTAGAATTATAATACAATTTCAAATCCAATGTTTAATAATGTAACTAAACAATGAATTTGGTATTGAATATTAATTCCAATGTCAAATTGGTGCATCTAAACATACCGTCAAGAAATTTGAAAACTTATTTGATAAATGGATGATGATTACTAAATCATAAAATGTTAAGTCTAGATTAAAATATTTTTCTGTGTGATTGTGCAAAACCGTCCCTTTTTTTCTTTTATTGAGTCTTTTTTTGTTTTTTTAATTCCTAAAATTTCCCTATTAATTTCTTCTTATAAAGGAAAACCAATCAAAACTACTCATGTTTCTTTTTCTATTTCTAAGTATTTCTTCACCCTATATTCTAGTGGGTGATCTTCCACAAGTGTTGACTTTTGAGCCGTACTCCGCCATGAAAATTTTACCATGTTTTGATCTATAAGATACCTATTTCCTAGTTCTCATATCAGATTGAAAACGAATACAACATTGTTCAAGCTTTATTATGAGAATGTGGAACTCAACGTGCCAAATGGACAAGAACCATCGGCTCAAATAGCATTCATTGTTAGCTATGCTTCGTAGGAGTTTGAAATCCAGTCTTTATTGTTCTAGGATAGAAGCCATATTAAATTTTGTCTTAAAAATTTTTCTTTAGTCTTTACTCACCATTAGAGGTGGACTCTAGCCGAGCCTAGTCCGAATACTAAGGTGTTTGGGGAACAGGTTTGAGCTCGAACTCAATAAATTTTCTAATGGCTCAAACTCGGTTCACCTCGAACTCGATAACAAACGAGTCTATTCTAGCTCGAGCTTGAACCTTAAATTATCCATTCGAGCTCGAGACTAGACTCTAATTTTAATAAATATAAATATTGACTCAAGTTCAGCTTAGCTCGGTTCAAGCTCGATAATACCTTATCAAATTGTTTGAGAATCTTTCGAACTGAACTTTAAGGTATTTGAGCTCGGCTCGATAAGTTAATCGAGTTTAATTTTCAGACTTGAGCTCAATCAAGTTGAGTTTTACCGAACTAAAGCTCGAATGACTCGATAAAAGCTCGATTCGAGTCTTCCTTTACTCACCACATATAGAGTTGTACAAAATCTATGCATAAAAGCAATCTAGAAAAGAGTTTTCTTTTCCAAAGACCCATTGAGTTGAAGAGTGGCATAAACACTATCCATGTTGTTTTTGATATAATAGTTGAATACCATGTAAATGTCATTTTGATTACTGAGCAAAGTCAAAGCTCATAAAAAGATCACTCATTGGAACATATGTTTGAGAAAGGACTTAGGAATAAAAAACTGCGAATAAAATTTGATTGGTTTTCTCTTTTAGGAGGTAACTAATAAGGTAATTTCGGAAATAATAAAAGGAACAAACACAAAAAAACAAATCGACTCAATAAAATAAAGGGACAATTTTATACATTACACCTGAAAAATATATTGTTCTGACACTAATATTTTGTGATCTAGAAATATCATCAGTCTTAATAAATTGGTGTGATATATTTTTTAGTAATTTAAAATGTTTAAGAAATTATGTTTTTAAGAATATATCAAGAATCTGTGTAATATATAATAAACATCAAAATTCTAATTAAAGTATATCTATTCAAACTTACCTCTTTCATGCTATGGATGAAGTATCTAGATGGAAGAAACCTACACTTTCAAATTATTTGTTTGGTTTTCTTTCTGTCCATAATGCATATGGACTTCTATCATGAGTTTAGGTAGAAATCAATGAGTTTCCTTTGAAGAAAAAAAAGTTTGATAAATATAAAATATATATATATATATACTTTTTTATATTTACGGCTTTATGTTGTATTTTTTTTAAAAAGAAAAAATCCTTTGGAACTGCATTAAACATTTAAACCACTACGCCACAATGTATTTAAGTTCAAAGATAAAGTTCAAATCATATATTTATCGGTTAAGTCGGTCAACTGGGTTATAGAATCTCCAAATCGACGTTTGCATTTATTTTAACCAAATGTTGATGTCAAAAAAATGGTCCAGTCTTCAATGGCCTTCAACGGGATGTTGATGAAGCTCGATGTGGATGAGAAAGCCCTGGGTTGGAAAGCTCTTTTGTGTTGAAAGCGTCCATGCTCCTACAAAAGAAGTCCCTCGGAGTTTTTGTACCCCAGGGAGAACCCTCCGATGGTTAAGTTAACAAACACTCTTTGAGGCGAACGAAGAAAAGATGTAGAAGTGGAGAGATAATTGGGAGAATGAGTGAGCTTGGTTAGCTCTCTTTGTTCCTCATATGTTTTCTCCCTGTACTTAGGATTCTCTCTGGTTTCCACCTTTTTTTGGGAGTGTCATTGTCTTTGGGCCTTGCCTTTTCTTCTTAACTCGTTTGTCTATCTCTGTGTCTGTATATATGCGTCTTGTTGGTTCAAGGGTGGGAACCCCTTTATATAGGCGCTAGCGTGTTCCTTGACTCTCTGAAGTGTGAGACTTTTTAGCTGAGACAATTGTACTTCGAGCCTCACAGCGGATAGTTCTTCGTACTTAAGGGATGATTTCCTTCTGAGTTATCCAGTCATCATGTCCAAAAGCATGGTTGCTCTTACGTCGCTGCAATCAATTCGGGTCACCGCGTCGCCCAGGAGTTATTAACGATCCACGCGTTTGGTTTTCCCTGGATCGTATTATTTTAGTCACATCAGATACCCCCATCCCGAAAGGATCTGAATAGATTTCTTGGAGGAATAGTTTTCCTTTGTTGTTCATAGTGAGCCAAGGCTGGGACTTCGGTTGGGAGCTTTATTCTGAGGTAGATTGTGCGCTCAGTGTCTTTTCGTGGACGAAGTTACGATTTTGAACTAGCTCGAAGTGGGATTACACAAGTTTTGACCTTTGACTTTGATAGGTCACGGTTTGGATCCGTGTTATCCGATTGGGTATTCATGTCGAGGTGCTTTGACGTCGATCCTTACTTCTCTTGGAGACTTTTATCGGTTCGGACCGTAGACTACACCTTGGTGGAAGTCTGATCGGGCCGCAGTTTCTCTTTTGCTCGAGTTAACTGTTATGATCAGGGCCACAGTTCTACTTCGACGAGAACTGTAGGGCCGGAATCACCGCTCCATTAGGCGAGGTCGTAAGGTATGAACTTTAGTATCTTCATGAGTCAGAAAGGGACGGTTAGCCTTTTCTCTTGAGATTTGTTAGACTAAGGCTCGAATTATGCATTTATAGAGTTGTAACTAGGGTTGTAGTTCCTTTTTTCTCAAGTGAACTATGAAGCTTAAGAGTCGTAGTTCTATTTCAACAGGAACTGTAGAGCCGGAGTCACTTCTCTATGATAGCAAGAATCGTAGGCCAAGACTTTTTAAATTTTTTCGGTAATTCCTGTCGGATGGGAGTGGAATTATATGACTGAAGGTGGAAGGAAATGTATGGTTGTGGAGGCTATAGTTCCATGTAGGAGGGAATTAAGTAATTTGAGCCTTAGTTCCATTCTTGTAAGAATTGTTGACTATGGTCAACCCTTGAAGAAGAGTGGGGTGATTGAGGTCATAATTACTATTAACGGGAGTGGAACTGTATGACTTCAGTAGTGCCGAGTTCCACGTCGGGAGGAATTGTTGACTGTAGTCAACTCTTGAAGAGGAGTGAAGTGACTGAAGTTGTAATTCCTGTTCAGGGTGTATTTATACTCTTGATGTCGCAGTCCTAATCTAGTTAGGGATTGTCGAACTAAAGTCGTGATTCTTGACTGATCTGAGGTGAGATTATATGGCTGTGAAAGCCTTTAACCACAGCTTCGGTTGAAATCTTTGTCGGTTAGAGTCTAATCTTATGTAGGTCCAAGGCGAAATTGTGTGGCTTCGGGAATCGTAACCCACGTTGTTTGGATCTTGAGTGATGAAACCATGCTTTCTCTCGTTCAAGAACAGTATGACTGAAACCATATTCTTTGTTGGAGTGGCATGACCGGTGTCTTTAACTCTCTTGATCCGGGGCAGAATCATATAATTTTGGAAATCGCGATTCCCTGTTGGAAGGAGTTTTTGATAGGAGTTTTGTCTTTCTTCTGGTTATGCGGAACTGTGAGTTGTGAATGCATTAGTTCCTTATCAACTCGAATTTGCTTTGATCATTATTTTGGCGGTAGTGTGACTGGAATCATAATTCCTCTTTTGCTCAAGTGGAATTATGAGGCTTTTTAAAGTTGTAGTCCTGCTTCGGTGGGAATTGTATTACTGAAACCGCAATCTCCATTGTAGCAAGAATTGTAGAGCATAAGTCTTGATATTTTTAGTGGGATTTCTTATCGAAGCCCTAATTCCTTTCCGACCTGAATGGGATAATGTAACAATGGAAGCCTCATATTTCCTGTAGGTGGGAACAATGGGGCTGAATTTATGGTCCCACTTATGCATGAATAATGCAACCGATGTCATGATTCCTTATCTGTTGGACGAAGTGGGGCTTTGTGGCTTCGATAGTGTTTAACCCCACATCGAGGCAGATTGCTGATCGTAGTTAATTTACGAAGAAGATGAATTTTTGTTTTTCGATAAGATTGGGTTTGAGCCTTTTTGACTTTGGAGGTTTGGGCCTTTTAGGATTTGGGCCTCGTGTATGCTTCCATTCTTAGGATTTGATCTTGTTAGGTATGCTAGAGTGGCCTAATTAATGCTTTTTGAGCCCACATGCCTATGATGGAACGCTTCGTTTACCGAGATACCGTTATGAGCTGTTGCATTTAATGATTGTACGCTTCAGCTGCTCGAGGCATTTTTGTCAGCGTGAAGGGCACATTAACCCATGCGACATAGGCAACAATTGGCTTGAAAGAAGCTATTTAAAGGACCCTTAGTCTTTGATTTCCACCTTCTTTCCTCATTTTGCTATTTCCTACTCTCTCAGTGCTAAGCTCATATTCTTCTTGTCATTTTTGCGAGTTTCCTTCCCTGAGTTCTTAAAGTTCACAGGTTTTCCTACATATCCTGGAAAGCTTTTTCCTTTCTTATTTCTTTCACTGTGTCTACTTCTGAAACCAATAGGTCTAGGAAAGTGAAGACCAAGAAGAGAGAGGTTGTTGTTGAGGGTGAGGAGACAGTAACCAAAGTGAGCCGAACCTTTCAGTCTAGGTGGATCCCTAGTGAGATTTCAAAGAGGGACCTAGAGTTCATACCCCTTAGTTTTTTTTTTCTTTTATGTAGAGGTTTAGGCGTCCTTGTCCTAACAAGAAAGCCTGTGCCCTTTCGAAGGATAAGGCCTCGTACTCTCTATTGTTACCTCCATCATCTAAAGGCAGGGTTGAGATTTCCAGTGGACCTTGAAATTAGGGACATCATCAATTTTTACGGTGTCTGTCCTACCCAAATATCCCACAAAGGTATGAGGTGCATTGTTAGTTTCATGCTAGCATTGAGGAAATATGTCGGGCATAGTAGGGGACAAAAATTCAATTGTACGTATGTTTATATGGTTTTATACCCTAAAGAAATATGTTGATTTTAGCTGATTTAACTTCTACCCAAGGAGTGGGAGGAAAATTATGGACATCCCTTCCTCGATTAAGTGTTTGAAAAAAAATTTCTTTGTCGTGGAAGGGTCAGAGTCTCATCAGGTCCTACTGAAGTGGAGCTCTGGAGAGACACCTAATTAGAGGGAACACTCATTGGGTGATAAAAAGCAACGAGCAGATGATGAGGTCTTGGAAGCTGAGGTCAAACTAACTGTCAATGACCTTTTAGATGAGTCGCTGCTGAGGAGGTATCATCTCAGTCTACACCTTTTCAACTCTCCTTCTAGTAGTGAAGAGAAATTTTTTTTTTATCTACTGGTCTCTCAGTTGTTGTTCTTTCCTTTTCAGAAGACACCATGTTCAACCAAACCAAGAAGAGGGCCAAAACTGTTAAACCTTCTCCTGATGAAAAATTTGGAAAGAACAAGGCTAGAGTAGAGAAGTCTTTGACATTCCCTAATGAAGTCAACTATGAGGCTAAAAGAACTGCTATCCAGCTAGCTGAGGGGCAAAAGGTCGAGATCCCTTCATCTGAGGAAAAGACATTAGAGGAGCAGGCTCGAGAGTTTGAGGTTTCTGAGAAGGTTTAGGTGCAAGCTGATAATGATGGGTTTTCAATCTCTAGCTTAGCACCTCCAGTCCTTGAGAACTCTATTCCCGTTTTTGGGGGCTCTTCTATTGCCCTTGAGAACTCCACTCTTGTTCTCATAGATTCCTCTTCTATGCATGGTGATTCCACCTCTGTTACTGGCTTGATTTTGGAGACTTATCACCCAAACTAGGAGGTGAGATCTGCGGACTCAACTTTCACTAGCGTAGACATTGTCCGCCAACTGTTGGGGGTTTTGTCCTTCCTACTAATGCCGACCTGATGAAGTCCATGACTTCTCAGCAGCTGATGGTCAACACTCTTGACCACTGTTACAAGGTAAAAAGTCTTTCTTTACTTCTTTTTCTAAGTGTTTATTTCTAGATGCACGCTAGCATGTACGCCTTCTTCTTAACTTACTCCGTCCAATCCATGGATGCCACTATTGTTGGACTTTGACAGAGTGATGCAGATCTTGCAAAACAGCTGGATGAGGGTAAAACACAAAGTGATGCCTTTTCCAACCAGGTTCAAGATCAAGAACTAGAGAAGAGGGAGCTACAGGCTTTCTTGCCTGTTGCCAATGCCAACCACTTATCTGCTACCGAGGAGATCGCGTCTCTGAAGACCAAGGTGGCAAACCTCAGAAGTGTTGGGGACCAACTTAGTGCTGAAGTTGATAGTCCTCACGGTGAGGAGAGTTGTGTTGGTGCTAAAGTGTCCCGTCTTCAGGACATCGAACAGGAGCTGATGTCCTAGCTAGCCCAATCCGAAGCTTGTTCTGCGGATAAGTATCGCACAACCAAAGACTACAAAGACACTTTGTTGTTGGAGTCCTCAGAGTACTACTTAGAGGACTTTGAAGCCGCCAAGGAGGAAGGGGCCAAAATGTGGCCTGACCTCGACTAGGAAAGCTTGGAGATTCTCGATCCCCTTGAATAGTAGACAAAGAAAGTGGAAGAGGTTATAAATTGAGCTGAAAAGGTCGAAGTGGTCAATGTCGTTGAAGAGGATGAGTCGAAGTCTCAAGAATAAGACTTAGCTTTTTTTTCTTTCTTTCTCTAAACTTTTGGCCTTGAAGCTCTCCATATGTACAAATGTTTTGTTTTTTAATAAATTACTTTTATTCAAAAAAATTCTTCATTTTACATTTTTGCTATTTCTTTTGAATAGAAGTTACAAGAATTTTAAAAGTGTTTCAGACAATGTAATTCTTCTTGTTTTCTCTTCTTCCTTAGAGTAAGTAGTCTTCTAGACGGAGGCCTTTCTTTGAATTAAGGCTTAGTCCTTTGCCCTTTGTTCTTGGGATCATACTTTTCAGGTTAACTAAGGCGGGCTCTTTGCAAGAATATTTCAGGCATATGATATTGATCTCTGCTTTGGATGTTCCATGTGAACTCCAGACAAGTTTGTCTTAGCTGCTTGTTACCTTATTTTCCTTGGATTGGTTCTAAGGTTTGGAGCAGGCTAAGTCTTGAGGATGTTCTGATTCGTCTCCTCGTAAGGCTTAGTTTGTTTCGACTGCTAGTACCTTGTTTCTATGGCTGAAAAGAGTTGTTGAAGAATTCGCAAGGCAAGTGGTGCCTGAAACCCAAAGTTTAAAGATCGCTAAAAATAAGGTCTCTGAGGTCGTCTTTTGGCCGAACTTCTTCCCTTGGTTGGTGAGGCATCCTTGCGGTGGTTTGTCAGCTTCTGGGTGGAGCCAAACATACTCTAAGTTTGCTCTCCTCACTTTACCATTGTTGAGGGTAGTGAGCTGTGATCTTTTTATTTAGAACTTTGCTTTGGAGGTTGATCAACCCTGAAGAGGAGCTTGGGGCTAGATTTGTACCGTTTCCTTCAGAGCACGGGCTAGTGACATGTACAAATCTGCCTGTGAATGAGAGCTCGTGGAGAGTTGCTAGTCTCCATAACTCAGTTGAACTACTCCTATTATGGGGCCCTATCTCTGGTCGTCTCGAAGCTACCAAGACAAGGTGTCTCAGGAGAGTTCTTCAAAGAAGTCTCGGGAGAGTTCCCTCTAGGGTCCGACTTCATTCAAGACCCTGAGGCTACTATCCTTTAGAGTGGGGATGATGTGGAAATCTTTGACCTCAGCTTCTGAGGGACTCTGTGCAGCGTACACTTCCACAGCTCTGTTAGAGCTTGGAAGATTTTAGAATCGAACAGGAAATGACGGGTTTGGCTTCGTCTTTCTCCCTTTCTTACGCAAGTGTGTATTGCGATCTAATATGAGATGATTATTTCTTCTCGATCTTTGTGTTGAGATAATTATTTTTTCTCGATCGTCTTGGATCGCTAACGTGGTGGGTTTTTTGGTGACGAGCCTGACTGAGACCAGCTCAAACCAACCTTAATGCCACCCTCATGATTAAGGGATCAGATAGATTCCTTTGGGCATAGACCTCGGGGTTTTGATGAGTCCCCAAGGTTTAGTGAGGGTTGTGTTTATCCGAATGCCAATGACGGGGTGCCATATTGTCCTTCTCGGCCTTGATAGGCCTAAGCAAAGGTCTCTTCGAGCTACAGTGTTGGGAGGCTATATGATGAGACCATTTAAGGGCTTTGAGTGGTATCGTGAGATAAAATTTTTTGTTTCTATGAACAACACCAGTATGTTGATGCCAAAAAAGTGGACGGGGATGTCTGGTCTTCAATGGCTTTCAACGGGATGTTGCTAAAGGTTGGTGTGGATAAGAAAGCCCTAGATTGGAAAGCTCATTCGTGTTGAAAGCGTCCATACTCCTGCAAAAGAAGTCTTTCGGAGTTTTTGTACTCTAAGGAGAACCCTCCGATGGTTAAGTTACCAGACACTCTTTGAGGCGAACGGATAAAGGATGTAGAGGTGGTCCAGTTAAGGGATAATTGGCAGGAGGAGAGAGCTTGGTTAGCCCTCTTTGTTCCTCAGATGTTTTCTCCCTGTACTTAGCTCTCTAGTTTCTACCTTTTTTGTGAGTGTGCCATTGTGTCTAGGTCCTGCCTTTTCTTCTTATCTGGTATGTCCAACTCTGTCTGTATATATGTGTCTTGTTGGTTCAAGGGTGGGAACCCCTTTATATAAGCGCTAACATGTTCCTTGGTTGACTCTCCGAAGTGTGAGACTGTTTAGCTAAGATGCTTGTACCTCGAGCCTCACAACGGACTATTCTTTGTACTTGAGGGATGGTTTCCCTCTTAGTTGTCCCATCGTCGTGTCAGAAAGTATGGTTGTGCATACGTCATTGCAATCAATCTGGATCACTTTGTCATTAGGGAGTTATTAATAAGACATGTGATTGCTTTTCGTTGGATCGTATTATTTTGATCACATCACCAGATAAGCTAATTGATTAACTGAATAACATCAAGTTGGTCAGCTAATTAATCTAATTTCAACCTAATAGAGCACACTTTTACTAAAAAAGGGTAAAATAACAGAATGTATTCACCTATTCTAATTAATTTTCAACCCAATCCTACCAATTTAAGGATTTAACTCAATCCAAAAAAAATAAATTAAGGAGATAATCTGTTATTCCTTATTGATTTCGTGCCAACATTAAGAAACCAGATTGCCAACCAAAAAAGGAAAAATTAATAGATGGAACATGTTAAGAAACCAGATATAGTTGAGGAACAACTCACTCCATAGTCAACATATTATCATATGGAGCACTAGCTAAACCTAAAATAACCTCAAAGTAATATGCTTATTATACTGCAAACTGAAATATTATCATCTAAAATTTCTAATTTATATAAAAAAAATAACTTTCTCTAACCCATTTTACATGTTACTCTTTCGTGTGCACAAAATTTAAGGAAACATTTTATTTTACCACAATACCCTTTATTTATGTAATGTAGAATAATAGTGATGGAGCTTACCCACCAATCATTTAAGTAAGCTTATATTAGCCTGCTTAAATCTTTTCTAAGGTAATTTTTGTCTTCAAAAAAATTTAAACAATTTGATTTAAGTTTTCTTAAATTTATCCCATCGACATAAAAAATGAGACGGGAAGTCCCGTGAACCATATTTTAGTTCCTACTGTTGATTTTCCATCACATGGTTGTCCAAGTACAATTATTGATAAAATTTCAGGGGTCGGCCATATATAATGACCATACATGGTGCATGATGGACCTCTAATGTGTCCTATATAAAACCCCTCCTTTATACAGAATACTTACTATTGAATTGAACTCTTTTTTGTCATTTGATTTCTTTCTTTCTTAATGTCCTTTGTCTTTGATTGAATAGCTAACTCCCTACCCCTTTTCATTGTTTGTTGAGCTTATTAATTGCCTCTGTTTGTATCTTATGGCCATTTTTGTTGTGTCCCCTTTGTGTTCTCAGCCAAAACTGAGAAAACCCTGTTCTCAGCAAAATAAACACGTAAAAAAAAACAGAGAAAACCTTGTTGGTATAATTTTCCTAGGAAAATTAAAACATAGAAATCTTTATGGCAGTGTCTTCTTCAATCTCTTAGCAGTTAGCTCCAGTCCTTCATTTCCTCCACATGAGTCTCTGTGATCAGAACTCGGTTTTGATCATAGTCTCGACTGTTATTTTCAGTGTTGCTGCAGCTTGTTCTAATGGAGAGTGCAGGGTTTGTGTCTGTTTTCGTTTTATGTTCGCTTTTGTTGTACTAATTTATATTAATTACTTCACTTTTAATACATGTAGTTACTTGATGAATGCTCATCGGATGGAGATTGTGAGGCTGGACTCTATTGTTTCACTAGTCCCTAACGATTTTCTGGTTCTAGATGTGTAAGATCAGCCATTACCAACAAATTCAAGCTCTCGGTATCTTTCTTGCTCTTTTTCTCTCTTCAGAATTTTTTGGGTATGTTATCTTTCTGCACGGTAACAAATCATTTTTTAAGAAACTTTTTGAAAAATATTCTTGTCTATACCTTATTCATTTGTGTTTGAAGTACTATCTACTGTGCGATGGAAAGGTATGGGAAATTTCACTTTTTGAAAGTATTTTTGATCTAAAAAAATTTGATGTATTATGTTTAATCTCTCAATTTTTTTACCAACGTTTTTTTCCTGATATATTAATGAAAAAAATCTAATTCGAATCTATTATATAAAAAGCCCAAAGGTGATTAGTGATCACTTAGATTAAGAAGCTTTGATCGATTTTATTTATTTATTATTAATCTTGAATTAATTCAATTGAATGAATAAATAGATAATAAAATTATCAAAAAAATGATATGATGTTATGTAATTGAACAGATCTAAAAATAATATATTAGGTGTGTACTAGCCAATCTCTCCACACAATAAATAGGTCACTATGTAATTTTTTTCTTTTCTAATATGCACTATGTAACTTTTTAGTTGGCTCTATCGATGAATTTTTTGTTAGATCGGGTCTAAAATCAATATTTCAGATTTGTCCAAAATTTTATTGATAATATTGGGAGTCTTCACTTGTAACATTATTCTTTTAATCCTACAACTATACTAACGTTATCAATAAAATTCTTTATAATTATCAATAAAATTTCGAAGGAATCTAAAACATTGACCTCAGAACCGGGGCAACCAAAAAATTTTGGGCACCATGATATGATGATATCATAAAGGATGGGAAGAGAAGTAGCCTTAAGCAATTCCTAGAATTTCAGTGCTCATCATTCAACAAACATGACGAAATTTGTTTTTTTCTTAACCAAAGTTATTGGGCCAATAGTTGTAATCGGCCCATTAACCTAAAAACCTGATTTATCAACAAATAATGGATGGATCCATTGATTTCTAATTTTCTCTCTTAACAGAATAATTCTCTACCTTTCAACAAATATGCCTTCATGACGACCCACAATGCTTATGCCATAGACGGATACCCATCTCACATGGCGTTCTGTGAAATGCCAGCTATATTCTGCATGTTGTTGTTCTGGCCAACAACACTGGGGATAGTATTCTGGGATAAGCCAGAGACAGGAGGCATTGAAGATACAATGGCAGAGCTCTGACCTCCAGATACTATGTTTTTCTGAATATTTTGGGATAAAAGCTGTTGTCGTGTTTGAGGCTGATTAGCTGGTAATGAGATAGCAGGCCGGAAAGGAACCAAAAAAGAGGAACAAACATTCAAAAAGTATGAACATAAAAGCAGATAAGCGGCTGTCAGTTCATAAACAGTTTGCTTTTAAACACCACAATAAACGAATTCATCTAAATGGATTAATTCAAGACATGAAAGCAGCCTTTCACTGTTGGTAAAAAGGAAGGAGGAGAAGGAAAGAGATTTATTCCTTGTCACAAATTCTTCAATATCTCAATTTTTTTTTAATCAAGCCAAACACAAGATGAGGCAGTCCGACAACTGCAACCTACTTATATCTATAACAAAAAGGACATATTAGAGCTTATCACTGGACTAACTAACAATATTCGTATTGAGAAAAAGGTGAATTTGCGAATGCGGGCACGAGCATGTGAAGAAAGGTCTAATGGTAACAAACTCCACAGTCAAAAAACACAAAAAGGGTGGGTAAAACTCTTTAAATGAATTTTTCTATTACTGCATCGAATAAGAGCAAAACGCTCTTTCATGCTATTACCTAGATACGGGGGTTTGTTACCATTGCCAGGAGAAACGGATGGCAAAGAATTGGATAGAGTATTTTGAGATTTAGTCTCCATTGCAAGCATCTTCATAGAAATTTTCCGCAGATAATCCGACTGAAATATGATAAAAATGACAAAATCAGACCAGAAGTTATTCTCACAATCTCAATTTAAAAAAAAATAAAAAAAGTAAATACTCATTGGGAGCTAGTTTCTCACCCTTTCTCTTCCTCCCTTCCTCCATCTCTCTCTTTTTCTCCCTTCCACTCCCTCTATGTGGGATTTTCTTCTATGTTTCCCAAACAGCTATGTAAGGTATTGCTACATAGATCGTGAAAATTATGGAACACCAACAAGGAATATAACCTGGCTTGTGGCAACAGTATAATCTTTTCCTCAAACCTAACAGCAATTTTACTGAGTAATTTATTCCCTACAGAATGATTTTTCTCTCTTTCTCTCTTTTTCTCTCTTTCACTCACTCCCTATGTAGGTTTTTCTTCTATGCTTCCCAAACAGCTATATAAGGTATTTCGACATAGATCATGAAACTTATGAAACACCAACAGGGAATATAACCTGGCTTGTGGCAGCAAAATAATCTTTTCCTCAAATCTAACAGCAATTTTACTAAGTAATCCCTATCTGGATATTTCTTGTGTACTATCAGAGTACTTTAATGAACAAATGAAACAGGCATTTACGGTGTTCCCATGTAGACCATGAAAATTATGGAATGCCAAGACATTCTAATTACCTGAGTTGTGGCAGCAGCATAAATCTTTTCCTCAAACCTAACAGCAATTTTCCTGAGTTCATTTATTCCCTCCGGACCGGAAAATGGAAGATGCCTCTTTAATGTTTCCATTCTACATATGTAAGACATCATGTTAAAACATAGACCATGTCAGTCATTGAAACTTAGTAACAGCATAAGATAACCTTCGATTGATAAACTGTTCTAACAATGCAACAAATGAAGTGACTTAATTTGCCCAATATAAAATTGAATAAAAGTGAGGATTGAGGCAGATTTCCTAATTAAGATATGTGTTAGGTTTTCTAGTCTTTCTTAGTTTATATTTTCTATTCTTATTAAGATTTATATTTTTAGGTCTATATATAAAGGGTTGTTAGTTTGTTCACATAACAACAATAATAAGAATTATTCTACAATATTTCTATTCAATCTCATCTTTCTCTCTTGGTATCTCTCCCTAAACTATTTTTCAACAATAATCTTTTCCAAAACATTTATTCCTCTTGTTGTCCCATTGGAGGATATGGAATTCTAGTTTTAGGTTGATTAATTTCTATCTTAAAACTTCCATGACGGGGCACTGTCTATCCCTCATGCCTTTTGTATTTAGTATTTTTAGTCTTAGATGTTAAAATTTCCTCCAAATTATACTAAAATTGTCTTACATTTAAAGCGACACGATAGTTAGAGTATTAAACTTCTATTGTATACTGTATATTTTTTAATGCTTGAATAAAACACAGAAGTGCTTCAAAATTAGATTCTAATTGATCAAGGAGTGATAATCTGGCTTTTTAAGCAATATTATTGCATGTTCTTTAGACCAGTACGATGTTTATCATTATCTTCTCAAATCTCTTATCATGACAAACTATACACACGCTTTTTCACACACAGATTCACCAGTAAGATGCTACACTTACTGCTCAGATTTATGTTAATTAGTCAGCATCTTATAAAACAAGCATCTAGGAGTCTATGTAAAGGGTTAAGTCTTACTTAAAATCCCAAATGCACTAGCTATCCTTCTTTAGTGATGGAATCATGCTGAGCACTTCTGCAATTTTGGGTGGAATGGGCTAGCAAAGAGCAAGTCAGAGCTGAGGTCAGCATCAAATGAAAAAGGTAACCCATTGCCCGTCGACGATCCTACTAAAATTCCATGCTCAGCTCTTTTTAATGGGCGTCCTTTATTCAGGTTAACTATCTAATTTGATGGGAAGAGTATAATCAAGCCATTGTCGCACAAGTAAATGGGTTCAATTCTTGAAAGTGGCTACTTCATGCAAAAAATGCTTTAAGGTAAGAACTATATCTCAACTACCTCTCCAAAAACCATATCTAGCAAGACCAAAACGAGCTGACAGCCTTTTTTGTACATTTCAAATGCAATTTTAGCACTCATAGGCCAACTCTTGAGAATTGAAAGGAGACTTAGGTTTCCTTTATAATACCATTTTGAAATTACAGTTATATCGTGATTAGAAAGTTTGTACATGCATTCTCTTGAGCTTGTTCAAACTCGACTCCAATATTTTTTTCCCTGGAATATCAGATTCATTCAAATAGTTAGTACATTGTGACCTTCTTGTTCTGCAAAATTCAAAACCATAACAATAAAGTAACTAGATCTAAGCGTCACTTATGATACCTAATCAACCGATTCTCATCACATGATACCACATAATTGCACAGAATTGCCTCCATCATATAGATATATATGAATCTCAAGTTGACACATACTCTTTTGATCTTACCCTTTTCTATGTTATTTAAAACATTGCCCCCACTAGCTTTCTTTTAATTCACCATGGCCAAACACTACTTAGAACATAAAATGCTAAGCATGATCTCTCTATTAATATTCACAAGCACTCCTTCTTAACAAAACCGACTGATGAATAACTTAGAAGGAATGATCTCCAGTGGCATGGCAAAGCCCGCAAGCCCCGAGTAGCATCCTCATTCAATTACACCCTTTTATCAAAATGATAAATCCGAAGTTGGCGAATGAAAAACAACGACAAAGTTTGACATAAGGGTATAATGTAATTAACGGCTTAGGTCTTTTCTTTTCTTTCAAAAAAAGTAGATTAGGTTTTGCATTTATAACTCACTGACTATCCCCAACTGATAGTGGGCTCATGCTTCAACTCTCAATTTACATGCAAAATATTGAAAAGATTGTGAATAGCAAATGAGATCATTGTGATGTTATTCTTGCAAATTTATGACAACTAATTAGTCACCAATTCTCATTTTCTTCCTTTGCTTTATTAGGATTCTTGTTGTTGATTACCATTCACAAACTACCATTAATACGAGTCATTTCACTACCACTATCCTGAAACATAATCCACCAAAATCATGAGGATTTCTATGCAACAAACTCTAACAACGTACAACAAGAAAAACAACACTTACATCTTGTTGACAATTCTTTGTCTTGAATCAGGCTGCAACTGAGCTCTCCAATCACCTGAGTCCATAGCGGGTTCTCCATCTGGTTGAGTAGGCCTCCAATTATTGGTGTCCATCAATTCTAACAAAGATCACACATCAACAATATGAAATCATCAATGTAAGAATTTTTATCTTTTCAAAGTAAATTTTTTTTAAAACGATGCCAAAAAATGTAGGCAAATCCAAGTACACTGGAGTTATAAAAGATTGACCACCATACAAGAAAAGAAAAGGAGAAGGAAGAAGCTCACTCCTAAAAATTCATTATAATCAATTTATCCAGGTAAGATGAAACTTACACAGAATTCACAAATTACAGTGAGCATCATAACTAATTTGAGAGATTAGAGAAATTAACATCCAAACTAAGAAGCCACAATCTGCCATTAAGCATTAAAATATGCAATATATATATATATATATATATAAAAGTCGTACATACCACATGGTACTAATACCATTTGGTCCAAGATCTGAAAATGGTCACCACAGCAAGCCCAAGACTAGCCTAGCAGAAAACTTTCCTAGGACACAACTTATAGCCAAGAGCAAACCAATATTTACAAAATATTTCATTATTTGTGCCCAACCTGCCCAATAATCAATTTGGGTGAGTTGGTCGATGGACAAGTACTGAATTTTTAGGCCCTTATATAAATGAAATCATGTAAATCTACTAATGTTAATGCAATGGAAATTGATTCAAGAATTACCTTTGTTTAGTTAACCAAGAAATAAATCTACTAATGTTAAATTTGGTTTGCTACTAGAAGTGTAGTAATTCTAGTATAATTCATTTAGTTGTAACCAAATTTTATCAAAATTGATAGAATTTGCATATGAACTCTACACATTTTTATATAAGACATATGAACTCTACACATGAGCTTTTATAAATGAATTCTACAACTTAAGTAAAAATATACCAAACATGAAAATTCATTTAAGTTCATTTTCAAATGAATTCTAATTTCAGTTCATTGAAAAAATGAAGTGTGAATTCATTTACAAATGAATTCTAGCTTCATTTCATTTGGAAATGAATTGAATTCTATACTTGACTTCAAATCAAATGGAGTGTTACTGAAAGGAGCTTCACTTAAAATTGAATTCAATTGAGTCCCTTTTTGCTCCTAAAAAGAAAAATCATGGTAACCAAATCCAAGTACTGCAAAAGCATAATTCAGTGACTGCTTTTTATGGGTGCCTGTGTTATTGTATCTATAATATAAAGATGAAAGAACTAGAGAAAAAGAACATCACCAAGAGCAAAAGAGATTCTCTTATGGTCCGTTTGGAATGATGAATTCCACAAATTTTATGGAATTCATTTGAAATTCTATAGTTTATTTATGTTTGAAAAGCTAATAAACATTCGACTTCATTTGTAAATGAGAACACTATGGAATTGAGGGAGCTTGTAAAAAATCCAATCAAAGCAAGTAGAATTAACAAATGAAATTAATACCATACTTCGTTTGATTCCAAACAGAGGGTAAAAAACAATTCCAATGTCCAAATTTTAAAGCAGATTGTACCAAGCTATAGAAGATTACTTTCCACAAAATTCGAAATCAAATGTTCGTACGCAATTTAAGAGAAGAGAGAATCTAAACCAAACTTTACCTCAGATACCGCACCAATTAGGATTAGGGATTTCAAATTCTCTTCGTTCTCTTTAACCTGAAATAATTAAAAAAAAATCAACAGCAAATTTAGAACCTTTTGAGTTGAGATATAAAAATCTTTATCACATTCCCATTCTCCCTAAACACGATCATACGTGAAACTACACAAACCGATCGTTAGATAAAAAAGAGAAGAATAATCAAAGAATATGTATATACATATATCCATATATGTGTATGTATAGGTTTTAGGAACGAAGGAAGGAAGAACCTGCAGATAGTGATGAGGAAACGAGGAGT
Organism: Bretschneidera sinensis; assembly: GCA_023935145.1. NCBI lineage: Eukaryota > Viridiplantae > Streptophyta > Magnoliopsida > Brassicales > Akaniaceae > Bretschneidera > Bretschneidera sinensis. The sequence continues at coordinate 29,903,189 of CM043699.1, forward strand.
GAGGCCTGAGGATTTTGAAACTTGGAAGACGAGTGGGCTATCCAAGTATTTGGATTGGAACGAAAAGAAAGAGAGACCGCACCCGCGCTAATTAGAGAAACTTTTATAGGGGACGATTGATGAAAGGGAAGAGAATGCCTTTTTTGTGCTCAAGCTGTCAAGCACTGGAAACGGGCAGCTGCCCCTCACTTTAACCTAACAAAGGTTATTATTGTGCGTGACGTAGTGCTCCTCTCCTTAAAATAACAAATCTCCACCGTCGATCTCCCACTAAATCAGCCACTTGTATACTTGAACCAGAGAACGAGAAACATGACTCAATAATATCTAAACACAGCTGGCAATTGACTGTGCTCACATGGGAGAGAGAAAGCAAACTGAGGTAAAGATCAACTGTTTTACAGCCCAGTTGGATTGATTGGCAATGTTTCCTTAATTAACTGAAGACTTTTGGAATATCAAGTCTGTAACCCAATTTAATTTTGAGTATTGGTATTGACTATTGGTTGCATATTCATATTATTGTTTGTTAGTTATTTGATTTTTGTGTAAAAATATTTTGATAAATATTCATTTATAGGTCTTAAGTTAGTAAAGTTTATTGATAATTAATTTATTTATATTATTTCAATTTTTTAGTATTTTTATAATTTAATTATTATTATTTTATTTAAAACATCCCAATGCCTCGGGGCTTACGCCTCACCTCATTGAGGCAAAACACCTCGCCCAACGTCCTTGCCTCTGAAAACACTGATAATTTCTTGGGTGAAAATTCTGTTAGACTTGTTGGTTCCAAACTTATTTTAAAACAAATTAATAGTACGAATAATAGGATATAAAAATTAACAATAATGTGTAGGTCATATGAGAGTCGAATGCAATGAACTATGGCCAATTAGTACCTTGGAGAGGTTATGACTCTTGAGTTGGTGTCTTTTAGAGTTCCTATGGTTATGGGTTTCATTAATGAAATTCATGAATCGGTTATGAATCTAAAGGGTCACAAAACTTTTGTCATCAAATGATACTCTATATAAAGCCTCAAGGTCTTACAAGTGAAGCATACAAATACAATCAGTTTGGTTGAAAGAGCAAGCCAATCACTTGTATAAATCTCCACCAAAATTCTTTTCTATATCAAACTAGTCAGACAGACTCTTTTGGAGGAATACCGCTTTAGTTTAGGAAAAAGATTTTTGGAACAAAATTTAATTTGAAAACATGTTAAGTATGTCTTTTAAATTACAATATCTCCTGCAACATGTGAATTATGTGGATATCTCTACTTGATATGTTATTTATATTATGAAATTGTGTTCATTTGTTAATAAAGATAATAAAAAAAATATGTTTTGTCTTACAAATACAAGTGATTGGACCTCTGCTAATTATATAGTTAGTGATTGGCATAAATAACATTTTAGTTTATCAACATAAAGTTTCAATTTTACGTGAATAAATAAACATATAATGATATAACTCGAGTACTGTCTATATCCAGACGAATATTGTCTGTTCAAATGATATAAGCAAGATATAACGTTGGGTCTTAGTTAATCACATTAAAAAAAATTGAGACTTTGGCCACTTAACTCCTCCATAACTCTCCTTTAATGCATTTAATTTTCCTCTTTAATTCTTATTCTTAGTTGTTTTGACATGTGTTGCAATTCAAAACATAAAGAAGAAAAAAAAAGTATGAGTTTGCTAGCATAATACTTATTGCTTAAGTTTTCTAATCGTAAAACACTTTAGTCTCTTTCATAATTATTAGTCTTTACTGGAACAAATGTATGAGTTAAAACATTCTAGCCGTTTAGGTTATTAGGATATAATAACTGAAATTGAATATTTAAACAAATAATTGATGTTAATAATATCTATTCATTAATGAGACAAATGAATATATTAAAAATAAAATAAAGAAAAAGAGAAGGGAAAGGAAAAGGAATGATGATTTACCATTTTACCTTGGTTCCTTAGCATGTCCATAAATGAAAATAAAATATGATGGTATATAGTATAATCTAACATTAAATTAATTTATACTTCCTGATGGTTTGAGTTTATTATATATACGCTCAACATGAAAAGAATAAATTTTATCATGTAGCATCTAAATGTATGTGTGTTTTAACAATTTTAATTGGCATGAAGAGTTAAAGACAGTTGGTTTACATATACATCTGAATGAAAAATTATTATTTGTTATGTAATTAGTTTTGTTATATATACTTCACTATTGAAATATTACCCACTTTAATGTTGTTTGGTTCTTTTGTTTTGGATTAAAATCAACAAATCAATATACATGAATTGAATAATTCATACTATTGCAAATAATTTTGGTTATATGATTTGCAAAATCCACGATGGGTAATGCTCTAACATAAATTTTAATAAAGGTTTTGGAAAAGTCCCTAACGGGTAATGCACACTTAATTATTAGTTATATTATTTTGTTTTTGCAAAATTCCAGACAGGTAATGCAATTTTGTTATAATGTTAAAAAAAAATGATTTTCATGAATCCCCGACGGGTAAGTGGAATTCATTGTAAGTGATGTTGTATTATTTATTCATATCAAGAGTTTTGTTACCTACTCCTAGTGGCGGAATTGTTTTTGCTGATATCCTTAAATCAAAGGTTTTAGATGGCACTAATTATATTGATTGGAAGCAACAGGTTGATATGCTTTGGGATTTTATGGATATAAGAAAATTATACAAGTTGATGAACCTCTTTCTAGACCCCAACCCATGACCAACCAGGAATCAATGGTTAAGTACGAAGCCGATTTCAAATCCTATAGTAATTGGAAGTTAGCAAATGATGTTGCCAAGTCCTTTATCCTAGTGGCCATACCAAAACGCTTCGTATGACTTACTTTCACACTGAAATTGCAAAATAGATTTTGGATAAGTTAGAAGCTAAGTTTGGGAATGTAAACCAAGTTTCAAACCCAAGAGGGGGGTGAATTGGGTTTGCAAAAACTTTTGTTAATTACTTTGAAAGTTTATAAAAATAGTTAAATAAACAAAGCATACAAACAAGTAATGTGCTTGAAGTAAGAGTTGAAGGAAGAGAAAGTGCAAACTCAGTTTATAGTGGTTCAGCAATATCAGATTCCTCCTGACCCTACGTCCACTCTCTTCAAGGAACCTCCTTGAAGTAATCTACTAAAACTTTAGTCGTGCAACTTCACGGATGTTGCACAAACCTTACAACTAATCCCATCCTCATGGAAGCTACAAAGAAGTGTTTAATCCTAAACACTCTAAGAGTTATTACAACTTTTTCATTTTTACAATAAATGAGATTTTGCTGTAAAGCAAATGCTAGAGAGATAGCAATAAGTGCTTTTATAAATGAGCAATATCTCTCTTTCAAGAAAAAGCTTGAAGAATGGCTTAATAATAAATTTTCAAAGCTTTTGAGAATTAATGAGCAAACTTGTGAATTGAATGTGTTCTCTTGTTGTTTTAAATGCTCATTGAAGTGGATTTATATAGCCTTGAATCAATATGGTCGTTTGACATTGACTTGGTAGTTTAGTACATTAAATGCTCAAGTCCCACGTCTCAAACGGTCATATTTTTGAATTATCAATCGATTAAGTCCTTGTACCAATCGACTGGGTCAAGTGAGAAATCTCATTTTTTAGACTATGGGAGAGTACCAATCGATTGGATCCTAAGTACCACTCGACTAGGTTTTTGACACCAGTCAACTGGAGACCTTCTGTCCCATACCCCAGTTGACTAGTATATTGAGTCAATCGATTGGGTTCCCATTCAATTCAGTTTTTCATGTTTCAAAACTGTTTTTGACTTGGAAACAATTGTATTAAAGGTTTTGTCAAAAAAAATTTGTAAAATGAGCCACAAGTCAAGCTTAGCTTTTTTAACATGAGAGATTTATAGTTGTTTTCATTACCTTAATGTCTATTCTAGATCTTCTGCCTTATCTTGGCGTCTGAATCTAGTTGAGTTCTTGCATCTTCTTTTTATGTCGAATGCTTTAGCCGCTAAAACACTTAGATAAAACTGTTAGTGCAATTAGAGTAGTGTTTTGTCATTATTAAAATCAAATACGGGTTAACAATCTCCCCCTTTTTGATGATGACAAAACTAATGAGAGAAATACAGTTTTAAAAACTAAGTGTTGGGTTTTTAGAAAGAAATTAGGCAGAGTTTCCTCTGTTTTTTGGATAAAACCAACCTATTAAGCAGTTCAAACGCAGTTTATAATCAACCCAACCAGTCAAAGTAAGACAAATTTATATTCATCATTGAGTTCAGAGCTATGCACCCCCTAAATCTATGCTCTATTATAAGTTTACATTGATTTTTCTCTTTTTCTCATTTTTCTCCCCCGTTTTGACAACAACAGAAAATGGGGTTTAAACTTAAAAAAATAAGTAAAATAAACACTACAGCCATGAAGATAAGGGAAAAAAAACTTTATGGTAAAAACTAGACATGTTTTAGAATTGGGAAGACTTCCGAGGAAGAGTCAGAAATTTTTACACTGATATCAACAATTAAGGCATATAGGTGATCATGAATATTATAAACCAAGCAACCATATAACATAAAAGTAAGATATAAATATGAGTTAAACGCTAAAAACGTAAATCAAAACAATAATATATATATATATATCCATCTAACGTGAGCTTATAGGAAGCTTATTTGAGTACAAAATGTGAATGAAAAAAGAATGTTCGTGCTACAACCATCTAAGAGCTATATATACATAACAACAAGATAAAATAAAAAGCTCAGCGAGTGGGGGAATCAAAGCTATCTCATACAAGATCCTGAAGCTCAGCCAATGAGCCCTCTATATGCTATCGGTGTATCTCAAAATTGTCACGAAGTGTGCGGAGGTCACGATGCATGGAATCAACTAATGAACTTAAGCTCTGGAACCTGGACTGCATGGACAGTTGGAGGCTCGAAATAGCCTATAGTAAGTCATCGTATCTAGCTTGACCAGTACTAGAACCACCATGCTGTGGACTGGGTGCTCGATCATCAGTGTCTATAGCAGTGGGAGGAGCTACATACTAGGAACCTCATCGTCTTTCTCGCTGATATCACCCTCTCCAATCCTAATGTTTTTCTCGACCTTGGAGTAGATCATCCCATCGCGGATAGTGCACCCTATCTTCTTCAAAGAAGAGAAATTGATGATGTCCTTAGGGCTAATATCCTGAGCCTTAGAGGTGGGAAGGGGGACTCAGAAATGCTGGAGGATAAGGGTGATGAGCATCCCATAGGGAAGACACCCAGAGTTACTAACTTCACCGTTTATCATGTTGGTGAGTAGTAAGGGGTAAATATTGAAATGGTGTCCAGTTTTGAGATACCAAATCAATACCACATCTATCTTCGAGAGATATCTCTGACTCCCAAGTCGTGGATGGATGGTCCAATTCATGATGAGATTGAATAGCTTCAAGTCGAGGGGCATATCACTACAGGTGTGAAATGTAGTAGGCCTAAAGATGTAGTTAGGATCTCCCCTAACGATTTGGCATACCTCCTCATAATCGAAATTGTCCAGCCATCCGTCCAGACTCCATCGGATCCCTCCCACAGGGATCCTTAGTAAGCTGACGAGGAGGTCAGCTCCACGCCCATCACACTGGTTCTGAAACAAAGAGCCAGTGGACTAGACTTTACTAGGTTTGCGTAGAACTGGTGAATGAAGTGTGGGTAGTATTTTTGGTGAATCTTGACAAGTGATGCCAAGTACACTGCATCGAAAGCAGGTAATATATCAAAATTTGCATGATAGATAGAATTAAAGGCAACGAATATACCCGTCATGATCTTTTTATGGCGAATAACGTAGCTATACCTTTCTTTAGCAGCTGTACTCCAAAAGAGTGAGTCGTCGAGCTCAGTCCTCACCTTTTTACTCGAGGAACCCACCAAACCGTTTCCTTTGGCATCCAATACAGTGGATTTCTTGGATCATGGCCTTGTAGGGGTTTGAGGTCCTCCAATGGTGGTTTTGATCCGAATTCTCTCAGACATTTTGAAAATTGCCATTTAGAGAAAGATTTGTTGGAAAAATGAAATTTTTAACTATGAAAAATTGAAATTGATGTGATATAGGATGAATTTAAGGTTTCTATGGAGTGTTTTTGTGGGATTGTGGACAGAAATCAAAGATTTTCTAGAGAGAGAAATCTTAAGGGTTTTTAAAATGGTGTGAAAAACCTGAAAAAGTGAAATGACTATTTATAGAATCGCAATACCAATAGACTAGGTTAAGGCACCAGTTGACTAGGTCCTTCATAATTTAGAAAATTTTTACATACCAGTTGACTGGGTCGGGACACTAATCGACTGGGTAAACTGACAGAGATATACTAGTCGACTAGGTTATCCATACCAGTCGACTGGGTAGGTTACCAGAATTTCAAATTTTGGCTTCAAACAATGTCTTGTTCTACTAGTTGAGTGGGTACTTGAACTAGTCGACTAGTTGAATTAGCAGTGTGTTTCCAGTCGACTGGACCTTCTTCTATAGGTCAAATTTGAGTTCTAACTTAGAGTTTTAACACGAATTTTGTTTATCTATGCCATCTTGAGTAAGAGATATATTAAATAAGAGTTAATACTCATTCACTAGATGTCAAATATACATGTGATGAATGTTGGTGCAATCAAACATACAATTTATCATAGTTTTTTAAGCCCATCAATAGTCTAATCTTACAAAAATTAACTTCACTTAAGGGTTTTGTAAGAATATCAGCTATTTGATCCTGTAAAGGAATGAATTCTAGTCTTATATCACCCTTTTGAGCATGGTCTCTTATGAAATGACATTTAATTTCTATATGTTTGGTTCTAGAGTGTAGAATAAGGTTTTTTGTCAAGTTGATGGCACTGGTGTTATCATAATGAATTGGAATATCTTTAAATTTCATGTCATAGTCTTCTAGTTATTGTTTCATCCACAACACTCGTGCACAATAACTTTTGGCTACTATATATTCCGTATCGACGGTTGATAGTGCAACCGAGTTTTGTTTTTTGGAAAACCAAGAGGTTAGTACTGCACCTAAGAATTGGCATGTTCCACTAGTGAATTTTCTATCTAGTCCACAACCCGCAAAATCAGCATCTGAATATCCTGCAAGCTGAAAAGATGAATCTCTATAATACCATAATCCTAGGTTTTGAGTCCCTTGTAGATATCTAAGGATTGTTTTTACTGCAATTACATGTAATTCCTTATGATTAGCTTGAAATCTAGCATACATGCATACACTGAAAATTATATCAGGTCTACTTATAGTTAAATAAAGTAAAGCTCCTATCATGCTTCTATAAGTTTTAGTGTCTACACACTTACCTCCCTCATCTAGGAAAAGTTTTGTAGAGGTGCTCATAGGAGTGCTAAGTGACTTTGAGCTTTCCACCCCGAACCTCTTTAAAAGGTCCTTGGTGTATTTTGATTGATTGATGAAGATAACACTTTTTAATTGTTTGATTTGAAGTCCAAGAAAGTAGGTAAGCTCTCCCATCATGCTTATTTCAAATCCACCTTGCATGCACTTAACAAACTCTTGACACATATATTCATTAGTAACACCAAATATGATATCATCAACATATATTTGCACTAGTAGTGTATCATTTTTGTGAAGGTTGTCATCTTTCCTGTTGTAAAATTATTTTCAAGCAAAAACTTACTTAATCTTTCATACCATGCTCTTGGATCTTGCTTCATCCCATATAGAGCTTTAGAAAGCTTATAGACATTATTTGGAAGACTATGATTTTAAATCCAAGAGGTTGCTCAACATACACCTTTTCTTCTATAAAGCTATTTAAGAAGACACTTTTTACATCCATTTGAAATAACTTAAACTTATTAAAGTAAGCAAAGGCTAATAACATTCAAATAGCTTCTAATCTAGCTACGGGAGCATAGGTCTCATCAAAATCTATTCCTTCTTCATGATTATATCCCTTAGCAACTAGTCTAACCTTGTTCCTAGTTACTATTCCATTTTCATCCATCTTATTTCAAAATACCCATTTAGTTCCTATTATAGTATGATTCTTTGGTCTAGGAACTAGATTCAATACTTTGTTTCTTAATTGATTTATTTATTCTGGCATAGCATTTATCCAATCAATATCCTTCTCGGCTTCTACAAAAGTCTTAGGTTCTATTTAAGATAAATAAGCTACACAATTACAAATATTTCTAATAGAGGAACGAGTTCTTACCCTTTGTGAAGGATCACCAATCACTTGATCGATTGGATGATAATTTACATACATTCAATCTTTGGGAAGGCTATCCTCTTATTGACTTGTAGATAGTTGATCAAGATTGAGAGCTTCTACCTCTTGACTTGTTAGAGGTGGGCTCTCATTTGGGTCAACAATGAGAGTAGGTGTTTCTGTTCTTGGAATGAAATATGCATCATCATTGAAAGAAACTACTCTACTACTAATTGGGTTAGACTCATCAAATGCTACATATACGGATTCTTCTACCATTAGAGTTCTTTTGTTAAAAACTCTATAAGCTTTACTAGAGGTTGAATATCCTAAGAATATCCCCTCATCGGTCTTTGAGTCAAATTTACTCAAGTTAGTTTTATTGTTATTTAGGATAAAGTATTTACAACCAAAAGCACGAAAATAGGAGATATTAGGCTTTCTACCATTCTATAATTCATATGGAGTTTTGTTCAGCATAGGCCTAATTAAAACTCTATTTAAGACATAGCAAGAAGTGTTTATGACTTCCACCCAAAAACATTTTGGCAAGCTATTTTCACAAAGCATTGTTCTTGCAAATTCTTCTAGAACTCTATTTTTCCTCTCAACAACTCCATTTTGTTGAGGAGTTCTAGGAGCCGAAAAGTTGTGATCAATTCCATTTTCATCACAAAATTTTGAAAAACTTTGGTTTTCAAATTCTTTTCCATGATCACTTCTAATGCTTGAAATACAAATTCCTTTTTCATTTTGAATCTTTGTACAAAAGTTTTCAAATCCTTTGTAAGCTTCATCATTGTAAGCAATAAAAATAACAAAGGTATATATTGAATAATTATCAACAATAACAAGAGCATATTGATGGCCACCTAGACTAATGGTACTTATTAGACCAAATAAGTCCATATGCAAAAGTTCCAATGGTCTAGTGGTTGAGACTATATTTTTTGATTTAAAATAAATTCTAGTTTGTTTTCTCATTTAACACGCATCACACACCTTATCTTTTTTTAATTTGATTTTTGGAAGTCCAATGACCAAATCTTTTCTGGAAATGATTTTAAGCAAATCCATATTCACATGGTCATGCCTTCTATGCCATAGTCATGGGTTTTCACTAAATGCAGAAAAACATTTTTCACTTTCCGAATGTAAAGATTTTAAATCAACTACATAGACATTTTCGTGCCTATGGCCAATAAACTTGATCTTGTTACTTTTGATGTCTATAACTAGACAGTGAGAGGTTTCAAATATGACTTTGTTGCCTTTATCACATATTTGACTAATACTTAATAAATTTGGCTTAAGACCTTGCACATATAATACATGATCAATGGTTGAGAAATCATTACCAACTTTTTCATGCTCAATGATCTTTATCTTTGTGTTATCTCCAATGGTGACATGTCTGCCATCTCTTAGACTTAGCTTTTTGAACACACTTCGATAACTGATCATGTACTTTGAGCATCCATTATCAATGTACCAATAGTTACATTTTTCCTTAGTATAGAGACATATCTACATCACACAAGGATACACAATTTCACTCTTAGGTACCCAAATTTTTTTGGGTCCTTTGGAGTTAGTCCTAAAAAATACGATTCCTTTAGGAACTCATACTTTCTTAACATTATAAGGTGCTCTATATTTATAGACATGTTGATGATCCACAATCCTAGGATGATAGTTATTGAAATTTCGAGGATTTCTTAATTGTGTATGTTTATAATTCTTTGGATAAGTATTCCTAGGATACATGTTTTTATTGTGAAGATTATGAACATACATGTCATTTCTAGGAAATGTATGATAATGATTTCTAGGATGTGTATTTGCATTATAATGAACATACATATTGTTTCTGGGATACACATGATGGTAATTCCTAGGATGTGCATGTTTAGTGTGCAAGTTATGAGTATACATATTATCTCTAGGATACATATGATGGTTACTCCTAGGATGTGTATATACATTTCTTGAATGATTGTTCCTAGCATTTGCATTTCTTGAGTGAGCATACATATATGTATAAGTATATCTAGGATGCTTACGTCTAGTATATGCATTATAATTTAAATTCGTATTTTTAGACTTACTAGCATATATTGAGGGAGTACTTTTGATCTTGCTAGCGGCATTGGAAGAAGAGGCTTTATTCACACATGTTGCTTTCATGAATAAGGTCACTTTTGATTTTTGTTTGCCTAATGGAGAATAACCTAACTCGGATTTTCCTCCACTTAATCTTTGGCAAGATAACACTTCATCTAGCTTTTCTTTTCCAAGCATAAGTCTTGATATAGTGTCATTCAATTCTATTATTTTCTTCTTTAAATTTTCATTTTCATCTTTAAGAAAATCTTGAGCAGAATTATAAAGCATGGAAGATAGTTTTTCTTTTTCTTTCTTTAAGCTTTTCGTCTCTTTAGAAAGATATGAGACTTCCTTTTTTAGGGTAGTATTCTTAGAATCGAATTTCTTCAATTCTTCATGCATTTCATTTATAACCTTTATCTCATTTTTATCGTCTATTGCCATTAGACATAGGTTGGCAATCTTCTCATATCCGACCTCATTTTCCAAGGATTCTTCTTCTTCGTCATCACTCTAAGTGGTTGCAATCATAGCTTTCTTTTTGAAGCTTTTATATGGTTTGCTTGTTGTTGTACAATCAACCTTGATGTGACCAGGCTTCTTGCAACCATAACACACAAGTGGTTCCATTTTTGAAGTGGGATCCTTTGTGTAAGGTTTCTTGCTCTTCTTCAAGAACCTGTTAAACTTCTTGGTGATTAGAGCCATCTCACAATCTTCTTCGCTGCTCTCTACCTCTTCTTTCATTTCTTCCTCTTTATTGCTTGTAGAGGCCTTGAGAGCAAACTCATTTTTCTTCTTCTAATCATCATTGACAATAGGATTCATTTCTTTTATCTCATATGTCAATAGTGATCCAAGAAATGTTTCGACATCAAGTTTGTTGAGATTTTTGACCTCTGTTATAGCCGTCTTCTTTGCTTTCCAAGTGCATGGCAAAGACCTTAAGATCTTCCTCGTTTGTTCAAATTCCTCAATGTTCCTACCAAAAAGCTTTAAGTCATTAACAGTAGTGGTGAAACGTGAGTGTATTTGAGAAATTGTTTCGTTAGGAGACATTTTGAAAAATTCATACTCGGACACTAGCATATAGATTTTTGATTTTTTGACTTTGCTAGTTCCTTCATATGTAACTTGCAATTTGTCCCAAATCTCCTTAGCCTAAACATAAGCAGAAATTTAATTATATTCAGAAATATCTAAAACACAATGTAAAATACTTGTGGCTCTACTATTTAGAGACATCATTCTATTATCATCTTTATTAAACTCAGTTTTGAGTTTAGGCATTGTATGATTGATATCTCCAATAGTTACTTCCTTTGTAGAAATTCTAGGTCCTTCCTTAATGACTCTCCATAGATAGTAATTTTGTCTTTCAACAAAGATTTTCATCATATTTTTTCAATAGTTATAGTTGCAGCCATTAAACAAGGGAGGCCTAGTATAGGAATGTCCTTCGATTTAGCTATTAGATGCCATTGGATCGATTCGAAGATTTTATGCCTGAATTTGAGTACAAAGCTTTGATACCAATTGTAAACCGAGTTTCAAGCCCAAGAGGGGGGATGAATTGAGTTTGTAAAAAAATTTGCTAATTATTTTGCAAGTTTATAAAAACAGTTAAATGCACAAAGCATACAAACAAGTAATGTGCTTGAAGTAAAAGAGTTTAAGGAAGAAAAAGTGCAAACTCAATTTATAGTGGTTTGGCAATATCAGATTCCTTCCGATCCTACATCCACTCTCTTCAAGGAACCTCCTTGAAGTAATCCACTAAAAACTTAGTCATGCAACTTCACGGGTGTTGCACAAACCTTACAACTAATCCCTTCCTCACGGAAGCCACAAAGAAGTGATTAATCCTAAACACTCTATGAGTTATTACAACTCTTTCCCCTTTAGAATATATGAGATTTTGATGTAAAGTAAATGGCGGAGAGATAGCAACAAGTGCTTTTACAAATGAACAATATCTCTTTTTCAAGAATAAGCTTTAAGAATGACTCAACAATAAAATTTTCAAATCTTTTGAGAATTAATGAGCAAACTTGTGAATTGAATGTGTTCTCTTATTTTTTAAATGCTCATTAAAGTGGGTTTATATAGCCTTGAATCAATATGGCCATTTAACACTGAATTGGTAGGTTTGGTGCATTAAATGCATAAGTCTCGCGTCTCAAATAGTTATATTTTCGAATTACCAGTCGACTGTGTCCTTGTACTATTCGACTGGGTCAAGTGAGAAATCTCATTTTTTAGGCTATGGGAGAGTACCAGTCACCTAGATCCTAAGCACCAGTCGATTAAGAACTCTCTATCCTAGTTGCCAATCGATTGGGTTTTTTACACTAGTCGATTGGGGACCTTCTGTGCTATACCCTAGTTGACTAGTATATTGAGCCAGTCGACTGGGTTGCCCTTAACCCCAGTTTTTCATGTTCCAAAACTTTTTTTGACTTGGAAACAATTGTATTAAAGGTTTTGTCAAAATATTTTAGTAAAATGAGCCATATGTCAAGTTAAGTTTTTTAGCATGAGAGATTTACAGTTGTTTTCATTACCTTAATGCTTATTCTAGATCTTCTGTCTTGTCTTGGGGTCTGAATCTAGTTGAATTCTTGCATCTTCTTTCTATGCTGAATGCTTTAACCGCTTAAACACTTAGATAAAACTGTTAGTGCAATTAGAGTAATGTTTTGTCATTATTAAAATCAAATGCGGGTCAACATGGAAGAAATTTGATTCTCTTGCGAACAATTTGTGAAAAAAATTCTCTAGAGCTCAGTGTAAAGAAGGGGTTGATATTACGAAAAATGTTAAGAAGATAGTTGTCATGACAGATGAGTTAGTGTATCATGGTAGGTCCATTGATGAGAAAACCAAGGTTTTCACCCTAATTAATTCCTTACCAGATTCATATAAGTACATAGAATATTTCTATATCTTGGTTTAGTCAGATTGGTCAATTGAAAGTCTTATTAATAAGATTGACCACCAAGAGGATAGGAAAATTGAGGGAAAATCTAGGAAGGCAGTTACAGGAAATCCATCTGCAAACAATGTGGAGTTGAAACTTGAGAAAAAAGTAACTTTTAAGAAGAAGGGTAAGAAAAAACAAGTTTTTAGGATCCTAACTCAATTTCAGAATAATTGCAAATTTAATCAAAGGGTTGAAGTTAGGACTGGACAGAGGGTTTGCTTTTTCTGCAATAAACCTCATCACATACAGAAAAATTATAAGGCGTTTAAGAATTCCCTGTATCAAAGGCAACCTAATCCAAGTGAGTCATACCTTCTCAAGTCATGTTTTGCTTACATCGAACCCTTTAGTTTGTAGGCATATTCACGTGCCACTGTTCATGTGTCTAATGACTTATAGGGATTCAAGGAAATAAGGAAAGTTGACCCTGGCAAGAGCTTTATCTACATGGGCAATGACGATAAAGCACCAATTGAAGGAGTTGGGACTTACCTGTTGAAGTTAGAAAATAGTAAAGTGTTTGATTTGGAATAGTGTCATTTTGCCCATCAATGAGAAGAAATTTATTATTAGTCTCTTGTTTGGAGAAGCTTTGTTTCACTTTTATTTTGGAAATGGAAAATTTGTAATGCTTAAGGAAAATCAAGCTATTTTTAGAGGTTTTAGAAATTCTTATATGTATCAAGTTCAGTTACGTGGGAATATAGTTTGGGAAGTCAAAAACTATTTTAATGATTTTTCTAATGAATTTTACCTTTGTCATCTTCGTCTAGGACACATTAGTAAAGAAATAGTGAATAAATTGATTAAAGATGGAATATTTGAGAAAAGATCCCAAAGAGTTTCTCATTTGTGAATATTGCTTATTTGGTAAGATGACAAACTACCATTTCCTGCTAAGGCTTTGAGGAGTGAAAATGTCTTGGATGTAATTCATTCTGATGTTTGTGGTCCGATGATTGTTCATATTAGGAATTATCATCAATAATTCATAACATTCATAGACGATTATTCAAGATTTGGTAAATTATATTTGTTGCATAGAAAGTTTGAGGCCTTTGAGGTGTTAAAAATTTTCAAGTTGGAGGTTGAAAATGCAATTAGTAGAAAAATTATGATTTTTCATTCAAATCGCAGTAGTGAGTACTATTTTGATCTTTTTAGAAATTTTTCCAGAGAAAATGGTATTGTCCATATGGTTAGTATGCCCCGCACACCTGAAAGTTGAATAACGAAATAGGACTCTATTGGATATGGTTAGATCGATGTTGGCATTGGCAAATTTACCCACTTTTTTTTTTTGGGTGATGCACTTCTTACGGCTGTACGTATCCTTAATAGATTTTCTTATAAATCAATTAGTAAGACTTCTTATGAAAGTTGGTGCATAAAGAAGCCTATGTTTAATTATATGAAAGTTTGGGGTTGTGTTTCTCACATGCTTACTCCAGATTCTAACAGAGACAAGCTCTTCTTGAGGAATATTGCTTCAATTTGGGAAAAAGCTTTTTTGGAACAAAATTTAATTTGAAAACATGTTAGGTACAACTTTTGAATTACAATATCTCCCATGTTGATATGCATACTTGATAAGTTATTTATATTTTGTAATTGTGTTCATTTGTCAATAAAAATAGTTGTAAAAATGTGTTTTATCTTACAGATTCCACTTGAGTGTTTGTTTTTATAGATTTCCATTTGAGTTTTGATTATTTGTGATGATGCCAATTACAATTCCCATTCCATTGCGACAAATATGGATATGGAGAATGATTTTTAGTAGAACAAACTTTTCATGATTATACTATTTAAAAAAGAAAAGAAAAAAAGCAAAACAGATAAATTCATCATTCTACCTATTGTTATCTCATAATGAATTAAATTATTTAAAAAAATTCATGAAAATTTCTTTTTATAAGAATGACATATATTAATTAAAATATGTAAATGGTAGCGCAATTGACACTTTCGACAATGTTGATGTAATCTATATACATAAAAGTTGCAATCAAACTCGTTAGCCTGGTTTTAATTAAGATATCGTTCAACTAAACTCAATTTATTTTTAAAAAAGAATGATACAATTTGAATTTTTCATGTTTTACAATTAATAAAGATCTGTCATAATTTTCTTATTAATCCAAAAATAAAATATATGCATTGCAAATAATTTGTCCCAAACTCTTATTATATCCACTTCTCTTACTTTGAGTTCACTAGTATGGAATTGATGCTTGAAATTGGAATTGATATAGAATCATAATCTTTTCAACAATTTTTAAGTTGAAAAAAAAGTATGAGTTCGCTTCAATTCCAATTCCAATTCCATACAACCAAATGTAATGACCTTAAAGCAAGTAGCAAAATCAATTTATGTAAATTGTCATGTTATTTTTAATGTTGTTACTACTAGTATTATTTATTAATATAGTATTATTTAATTAATTTATAGGAAAACATATAAACACTTCCCATGATCGATACTCCATTGTATCACTTACAGTTCAGAGGAACATGCATGATCTCGCAAATTATTTCTTAATAACTAAAAATGTATATTTGAAAACTAAATTATTTCTTGATTCATTGATAAATCTAATTTACTTTATCAATTATAAATATGAAACCATTAAGTTTATGAATAGAATAAAATTGTTTGAAGATTTTAAATGCAACATTATACTTTTTTTTTACGATGCATGGAATGGGAATTAGAATTGACTTGAAATTTTGAATCCATGGAATCATAATTTCATAGAATTAGAATTTCAATTTCGTTGATTGAATACACTTTAAAATTCAATTTATTTAATTATTTGTATATAAAAACCATTGATTGCTTGCATTGGTTTCTTGATTTTGGATTTCACTAATCAACAACTTAATTAAATTACAACATGATCAATTCAATTTTATAATACTTATTAATTTCAGAATAAAATTACAAATCTTGGTGTTCATTACATAAACAAGTAAGATAAATTGATTGATTTATTATATATTTACTTAATAAATGCTAAGAAGTTGCCTAATGACCATTGGTAATTGACATGGTCAACCAAAATTAGTTTACAAACTAACTAAAACTTCATAAATACAAAAATAAATAAAAAGATTAACTAACGGAAAAACTAATTAAATCATAAATAAATAGTCAATATATATTCAAATTTGGTGTAATTAACACCTATAATTGACCTCATCTAGCTTGATACTCAACAAACATAGTATTTGCCAACGCATCTTTTTTTGTGCCCACTCATTAGTTGTTTGAACCATCCTGCAATTTCATTACTTTCTCATTTTTTTGAATCTCTGATTCATGAATCTGTTGTGCGTTTATCTACCTGAATAAATAAGCAAATAATCGTACATTTTTACTTGCAAGTGCACAAGGTCAATAATAGCATAATGTGCAAGTGCGAGATCATCTCCATAAGGATTGATAAATTTCGTTCTTAGAATCAGTTTCGCAATATAAAAAGAGAGAAATAATTATTAAGTCTAGATTGATAATGATAAGAATATAAGGATTTGATATCCACCACTAATCATACTTTCCCAATAAGTTATGTCCCAATGCTCTAGCCATTCTATGAATACCTAATGGTTGTCAACCTAAGGGCATGGTATCTACTCCTTAAGCTATTGATCTCCCTAAGCAACGAGTTAGGCATAGTATATAGTCTAACTCTTTTCTCTCTTAAGGGATTCAGCATGGTGTATGCTAAGAGTTTCTTTAAGAGAGCATAAGATCTGTGGAAATCAACAACTACACGAGACCTAGGGTATGGTGTATACTCCCGGTTTCCCATGTTGATTAACCCAAAAATCCAAATAAGATATCTTTTGTTACTTTTGTTGAACCCAGAACCCGGTCATCCAAATTGATTCAACTAACTAATCCATACCACATGCATACGTTGATCAAACATACACATATGAAGAATTTAAATGTAAACAGGCATTAATCAATAAAGCATCATAACATGGCTATTGGAAAAAGTAATATATATATATATATATATATATATATATATAGAAAAGCATAATTAGGGCTTTAATCAAGCCCTATAAAGAGTTAGTTACACATGTTGTCTATGATAAACATCATCATAACATAAACTAAAATTGAAAAATAAAACCTGAAGAATACTGTGGAGATGAGTCGTCAATTCAACTCCAAAGCTTATAACTTCAAGCCAAAGTAAAAGATAAAAAGAAGGATATGTTTTCTGTGTTTTACAAGCCTATATATAGGGTTCTAAAAGTGTCCCGAAACCCTAGTTTCCAAAACAAGATATTGAGAGTTCTTTCCAAAACAGGTGCTGCTGTTTTTTACTGTTCACGACCGTATGCATGAGCTAGATCGCTTGCTTGTGCGCTCGAACCTTCTTCTTGTGCGCACGAGTACTTGTGCGCTCGATCACGGCCATGTTGCGCTTGATCGCACTAGATTCTTCAGCTTTCTCCCTTTAAGGCTTCAAGATGCTTTCTTTTCTTCACAAGCCTATCACAAACACAAAAAACACAAATTGAAGTAAAACATAATAGATTATGCACATAAAGAGCTTAACAAATGTAAATTAAGGGGCTTAAATATGAATATTTAAGCGCCTATCACACCCCCAAACTTACATATTGCTAGTCCCTTAGCAATACAGAACCAAAAACTAATTGAGAAATAATATTTAAAGATACATTCATCATTCATGATTTCTAAAAATTTTGGGTTGTACACAAAACCATGATATTAGTTCATGAGTAGGCTTAAAATATAAACAAGCCTCTATGGAAGGCATATAATGTCTATAGTAAAGTATTATGAGTAAATTATGTATTTGTAATGAAGAATACAATAAGGAAACAACAAGGTTCCGGGAATCCTCCCTAGGTTCGTTGCCTTATTCCAATCTTAATTCAATTGTTTTTATCTCGATTGCAAGTGTCACATCCCAAACAAGTAATCGGTGTATATTCAATTAAAGCACATTTAAACCCTAATGTAATTGTTATGAAGTACTCTTTGATTTCGATTCAAGCACACATGACCTATCCTATAGATTTATCAAGAAGCGATAATATATCTCAATGATAATATTGCAGTAATGGACAAACCTAAAAGATAAATCTACCGGACTCAATCACATCCAAACAACTTGACATAAGAAGAGCATGACTTAACTTATATGGAGAAGAAGCATGCAATCACTGGGTTAAGAAAATCTAGAATAAGAAGAACATAAAGCGCAACTATCACATGAACCTAAATTCTTCTTGTTTAATCAAAGAGTACTCATAAACAATGTTTTGATAATAAATCCAAATTACAACTGAATCAATAATGGAAAATAAGAACAACTACACCTAGGGATTCATCCCTTCGCCTTGCTTGGAGATTAGTTGGCCATGGGGCTCATGCTTGACCACCTTAATGGAGAAGCTTTCTTGAGTTTTTTGGCCTTCAATGATTCCCTTTTCTCAAACCCTAAGTGATCTATTTATAATACAAAGGTCCAAGGGTGTTTTAGGGTTTAAATAATCATTAAAGTCCTAATTAGGTCCTAACTCGGAGAAGGGAACTCTTGTGCGTGCCGCGGCCCTAGTTGGTGTGGCCTTCTCCAGGCTCTAGGCACCACAACCCTATCTTATGGGTGCCATAGCCCTGACTAGTGCTGATTTGTGAAAGTTCTGGGAGCCGCGGCTCTGACTGGTGTTGTTCTGGAGGCCTGACTTTTGTCTACTAAAACTGCTATAACTTTCTCTAGAAAAATCATTTTTATGAGCCGTAAAATTCTCCGAATAATAGATTTCCGGATCTTTCTAAGCATATATGGTTCATCTCCTGGTTCTTCCTGCATTAATATAGTTTAATTTTCAAAAATGATTGATCTGTACGGGCAATTCTGACAATTTAGTGAAACTCTTTTCCAAGTGCTTGTGAACCTTCACTTTGGTGTTCATCGAGTCATTGTGCTTCAAGCAATGATAGATTTTCCATCTCTTTTGAACTTAAAGTACCTAAAAATGCATTAAAATAGACCAATGATCCAAGAATGACACTTTAGAGTTGTTAAGGTATAAAAGTGCAATTCAAACCTAGATCAACCCTAAAATGCTAACAATTAAGTACTATAAATATGCATTTTATGACTCTCATCATAACCCTTAACTAGCTTATTTCTAGTCCCTAGCAATTTAAGTGAAAACAAGAGATGAATTGTCCTCAACTTAAAATAGGCATTGTCCTCAATGTGAAAGCAAAAGTTAAGGAAACTCCCTTTTGTAGCCAAAACTGCACAGAAGCTGAAAATTGTGCACCACTATTTGAACTGCTTTGTATATTTGTCCTTGAAAAAGAAATATGAAAGTAAAACTAGAAAATAGCAAAATAATAATAATAGACAAGAAAAATAAATATGAAAAACAAAAAAAAAATAAAAGAATATGTTGTGGGTTGCCTCCCATGAGCGTTAAGTTTTACGTCTTCAACCAGACGCTGCACCACTCTCACTGCTGGCCTTATTGTGGTGCTGAAGATGAGGCTCCATACTCAGTGGCCTCAGTACTAGTCTTTTGGCAAGGAATACTTAAAGTCCACCACATGTGGATCAAGTTTTTTTGGTGATGCCCATTTACTATCAGCAGTAGGGTATTTGATTCCCGCATCATATGACTTCTCTCAAGCAACTCCTCAAAGCATGGTTGCCAAGATTTCTTAATAAATTTCTGTGGCTTATTAAAAACATCAACAACATTAATGGCGTGGGGGTAAACTGAAGAATAATTGAATTCAAAATTATTAGGAATGAATTCCGAAGAGTTAGAATTATCTTTGATGTACTCATCCTCTTCATGTGGCTGCCATGAGACTCGAAAAACATTTACTTCTAGAGTCCTATTTCCAAATGATAATGTCATTAGGCTATTCCTACAATTAATGATGGCATTAGCAGTGGTAAGGAATGGTCTTCTAAGTATCAAAAGAATTTTTGACACCGTGTTTACAGTAGAAACAGTATCTAAAACAAAAAAATCAACAGGATGTAGAAATTATCAATTTACAACAAAACATCTTCTACAATACCTCTTGGTTTTTTTACTGATCTATCCACTAATTGGAATACCACGGAGGTTGGTTTGATCTCACCTAGACCGAGCTGTAAGTTCATGGAGCATGGCATGAGGTTCACACTAGCACCCAAATCTAGCAATGCTTGGCCACAAGATTTGTTTCTAATTTGGCAAGCCACCGTTGGAAAGCCCAGATCTTTATATTTGGGTGGTGTCTTGCTGTCAATTACTACACTTGCTTGCTCTATTAAGAATGTTGTCTTCTTAACATTGTGCCTTTTCTTGAGTGTGCATAGATCCTTGATGACTTTAGCATAGTTGGGAATCTGTCTTATGACATGAAGAAGAGAAAGATTAATTTTAATGTCGGAAATCACCTTGACAAGATGCCCAAGTGGTGATCTTCCAAATACTCAAGTCTAGAATGACTTGTAGAAAGAAACACAGCAATCAAAGACAAGAATAGAAAATCAAAGAAAGAAAGAAGACAAGCAATTTGTTATCGAGGTTTGACAATGTGCCTACGTCCCCGTGAGTTTCTCCGAACTCTATATACTAAATCAATGGTTCTTATAAGTTATAGTAATCCCCTTCAAGAAACCTCAAGTTCTTGAAAAAACTAAGAAGAGAAGAAAGGAAGAAGATGAGAACTAACAGTGCTCTCTATCTAATCTAGACATCTCTCTCTTTACAACCAGCCTCACTATAAAGAGTCTTTCTTGTGTTTATGTCTCTCACACAATTCTCTCTTATATTACAATTGAACTCAAAGTATGTCACAAACTTATGTTGTTGTATTATTGAAAAACGAGGCAAGGGAACCCCTTTTATAGCCACCCACTTCTTGGTCATTCTTGAGATTCAATCCTCACCCTTTGATCATAATTACCACTTAATTATGGCCCCCCATCACTCTTAAGTGGTGCTGTGTGTTTTAACCTTGCACCCACACACTTAGGAGGGGCTTAAAATAGGTTGTCCATGTGTGCAGCATTTTTCCTAGCGCCTAGGTGCTCAACAGGGCACGGTGCGGTGCTGGGCAGAGTGCCTTTGCACACTCCCTGGGCTGTGCGTCGCTGATGGAGGAGCGGTGAGGTGCTGGTGCATTTCAGGAGGTAGCATTCTGGATAGTGTGCCACTGGTCTATGAGTGGTGCGGTACTAGTGCGGTTCTAGAGGCAGGCATTCTAGACTGTGCGGTATTGGGCTATGCGCGGTGAGGTGCTGGCCTTCACCTGCAGTGCGCACACTCTTTCAGCTTGTGTGCTAAAGTTCACACACTAGTGCGTCTAGCCTTACCTTGCTCCAAAGTGATGAACACATATGTGTGTAAACCTTTAACTTACTGAACTTTAATCCTCTAACCTTGGTTTAGGCTTTAACCATCTTTGAACCATGTTTAGACATGTTTAAACCTTAGACAAATACCAATAATCTCTACCTTTGTCTAAGTGTTTAAACTCGAACCATTTTTGCAGAGAGCTTCGGGATCCAAACTCATCTTGAGTCGTCAATTAACTAACTCCAATCCTAAGTAGTCCAATGCAATTATTGAACTTAATTAGAGGTAGAATTTTAGTACCCAAATCCGCAGGATTTTCTTTCGTGGCTACCTTGTCCCCATGGATGCATCATTTCGTAACATTTTTCCGAATGAAATGATACCGAACATCTATGTGCTTTGTCTTCTCATGGAACACCAAATTCTTACACAAGTACAATGCACTTTGACTATCCAAAAACACCACAACCTACTCCTCCAGTACCTTCAACTCTTTAAGCAACCTTTTGCACCACATAGCCTCCTTAATGGCCTCCCGTAGCCGCAATGTACTCAGCCTCGGTTGTTAAGAGTGCTACCACTGGCTGCAACTGAGCTTTCCAACTTACACAACATCCATTTAAGTTGAAGAAGTAGGAGGTAATCGATCTTCTTTAATCCCAGTCTGCTCCATAGTTCGAATCAGCAAAACCCTCAAGGCAGATGGACTTACCTCTCTTCTCATACACCAGCCCTACTTCTGGGCTTCTTTTCAAATACCTGCTGAGAAAACTCATTGCATGAGCAATGTCAGGTCTAGTGCTTATGATGGTGAACATAATAGAACCAACCACACTAGAGTAGGGGACTTTCTCCTTTTCCTTTTTCTCCGCCTCCGATCTTGGACATTGATCACTGGAGAACTTGAAATGACCAGCAAGGGGAACCTTTACTAGTTTGCTATCTTCCATAGAGAATTTAGATACCATCTTCTCTATGTAGGAAGTTTGAGAGATCTTCAATCTATTTCTCTCCCTTTCCCAAATGATACATATCCCAAGGATCTTTTGTGCATAGCCAAGATCCTTCATCTCAAACTCCTCACTGAGTTGAGCCTTCAATTTCTTTATCCTCTCCATGCTGCTCCCAACCAGTAACATGTCATCAACATAGATGAAGATGATCACCACTTCCTTAACCTTCTGCCCCTTATAGTAAAAACACGAGTCATAATAGCTCCTCATGAAACCCAAGCTGATTACAAATGAATCAAACCTCTTATTACATTGCCTAGGTGATTGCTTCAGGCTATAGAGAGATTTCTTCAATTTGCACACTAATTCTCCCTGCCTTCTTTCTTCATAGCCTTCGGGTTGTCTTATAAAAATGGTCTCATCGAGCTCTCCATGTAAGAACGCTGTCTTCACATCCATTTGCTCAATTTCCCAATCAAATTGGACCATCGATGCTAACACTATTCGGATTGTCTTATACTTCACAACCGGTGAGAAGATTTTGGTGAAATCTATGCCTTCCTTTTGTGTGAACCCCTTCGCCACTAGCCTAGCTTTATACTGAACTTCATCCCCTGGAGTATTCCCTTTTTTGATCTTGTAGAGCCATCTACAATCCACAACTCTTTGTTTTTCAGGTTTGGGCACCAGTTCCCAAGAGTTGTTCTTCATCAAAGAATCCATTTCTTCCTCCATAGCCAGTTGCCACTTTGACGAATCCTTACACTCCATGGCATCCGTGTAAGTTTTTGGTTGAACCTCTCATTCTATCCAAGGAGCTGCTACATTAGCATCCGCAAACCTATATCTCAAAGGCGGTCTAACCACTCTCTTTTCCCGGTCTCTTGTGAGCTGGAAGTCATTCCGACTTACTGCATCAACCTCCTTTTGTTCAGCCTCTTCTTGAGTTTCTTGAGCTTGGTCTTCATCCAAGAGCTCTACCTGGTCCGAACCCTCTTGCCTCCTTTGCTCTACCTGAACCGAGTTCTCCTTGATACGATGCTTCATAACTTCTGGACTGGTTTGCTCACTAGCCCCTGCAAGGCTAGTTTTCTCCAAGTAGGGAAATAATAATTCATTAAAAATAACATCCCTACTTATAATCAGTTTCATGCCATTCTTTTCTAAGGACCACAACCTATATCCCTTAACCCCATCACCATATCCTAGAAATACACATTTTCTAGATCTAGGAGTAAGTTTATCCTCTTTTTGATGTGCATATACAGCACACCCAAAAGTCTTAAGGTTGTTTAATTCAGGAGGTTTTCCACTCCACATCTCTATGGGAGTCTTGAGCTTTAAAACTCTAGAGGGTGATCTATTTATCAAGTATGCAGTTGTAGCCATAGCTTCTCCCCAAAAATATTCTGGTAACCCGGATCCTATTAGCATGCACCTAACCTTTTCCATAAGAGTTATATTCATTCTTTTAGCAACTCCATTTTGCTGAGGTGTTTTTACAACCGTTCTAGGACTTAGAATGCCATTTAATTCACAGAATTTATCAAAATCCTTATTGCAAAATTCTAAGCTATTATCGGTTTGTAACGCCTTAACTACCCTACCCATTTGAGTTTCCAGCAACTTCTTCCACACAACAAATTTATTCAAGGCATTCGATTTATTTCTAAGCAAATAAACCAACACTCTTCTTGAATAATCATCAATTAAAGATAGAAAGTAAATGTTACCTCTATGTGTTGGTGTCCTTGCTGGTCCCCAAAGGTCCGCATGAATGTAGTCAAGAATGCCCTTAGACTTGTGCACTCCGGTGTTGAAGCTGATCCGATGTTGCTTCTCAAGAACACAACACTCGCAGAAATCAAGTTCCTTTACTTTGTCTCCACCAAGTAGGCCATCCTTACTGAGAACTTGCAGGCCCTCTTCACTCATATGTCCCAAGCGAGTGTGCCAAAGGGCTGTCTTGTCCATCTCAGCCATCAAGCTTGCTGCTTGATCATTGATTTTTGTCTCTCCGATCATCTCACAGAGTCCATTGTTTCTTGCTGCCTTGATCACTACCAAAGATCCCTTAGCTACCTTGATCTTTCCTCCCTCTACTTTGCATGTATACCCCATGGAATCCAGCTGCCCTAAGGAGATTAAATTCCTCCTCAAATCCAAAAGATACCTCACATTCTCCAGCAGCCTTGTCATTCCATCAAACATCCTCACCTGGATGTCTCTTATGCCTCTTACTTGGTAAGAAATATCATTCCCTAAGAAAACCCTTTCATCATTGGTTTCCTTGAAATTCTTGAACCAACTCCGGTGAGGGCACATGTGATGAGTGCACCCAAAATCCAAGATCCATTTTCTGCTGTCTTCTTACCCCTTGCTCACACCCGAGCACACAAGAAGAAAATCATCATCTTATTGTTCTATTTTGGCAACCGAAGCCTCTCTATTCTTGGTATGGCTTCCTCTTTTATCCCTTGTCATCTTCTTGCAATCTTTCTTGATATGACCCTCTTTATGGTAGTAGTAGCAACTCTTCCCTCCAAATGTCAGTTTGAAATGCATTCTCCCATGGCTTTCTCCTCTACTTCTGTCCTGGTAGTAGCCATGCATGCTGCTGTGCACTCTTCCATGGATCTCTTCTACCTCTGTCCCGGTAGTAGCCATGCATGCTGCTGTGCACTCTCACATGGCTCTCTCCTCTACCTCTATCCTGATAGTAGCCACGCATGCTGCTGTGCACTCTCCCATGGCTCTCTCTTCTACCTCTATCCCAGTAGTAGCCATGCATACTATTGTGCACTCTCCAATGGTTCTCTCCTCTACCTCTATCCTGGTAGTAGCCATGGTTGCTACCATACCAAGTTGCTGGCCTTCTTTTAAAGAATAACCCTTTACCACTTGATGCACTCCTTATCTTTGCATCAAGATTATCTTGCAACTCTTTCTTAGGATCAAATTTAAAAGCAAAGATTCATTTATGCAGATACCTCTTATCCGGGAGAGTCTTGGCAAGAAACAATTCATCTAGTTTCTTCCAAATTATAGCTGGATCTTCTAAGTCTTCTCACTCCCTTGTGACATTATCTGACAAGTACTAGAAGATGGTGTTGTATGCCATCTTTTTCATCTCATTCCGCTGGTCCTCTGTGGTACTTGCTGGAAAAGCATCATCTTCTCTAAGAGCCAAGTTCACTTTCTGTTGCATAAGAACCTCCTTGATCTTCTGCTTCCAAAAGGTAAAGTCTCTCTTTCTATCAAACTTCTCAATACCAAAATTTAAAGCCATCTTTTGCGGACAAGATCCCAGATTTATGCAATACCTATAAATGCTTTCTTCAACCTCAAGAACACAGATCGAAGATGGATCTCAACACTGTTCTTGAATCTATCTCAAGAATATGATCAGATCTTAATCTTTACACTGTTCTTGAATCACCCTTAAGAACACGATCAGATATTAATCTTAACTCCGTCCTTGATTCACCTTAAGAACACGATTAGATATAGATCTTAACTCCGTTCTTGAATCACCCAAGAAGTTAATCATTGATTCTTGGAGTCTTGGTTGCGTTACCTTCTTGTTCTTGCTCCGATACCTAACTGTGCAGCTCCGATACCACTGTCCAAAGCTCTGATACCACTATCGAAAATCACCTTGACAAGATGCCCAGGTGGTGATCTTCCAAACACCCGAGTCTAGAATGACTTGCAGAAATAAATACAGCAATCAAAGACAAGAACAGAAAACCAAAGAAAGAAAAAAGACAAACAATTTGTTATCGAGGTTCGGCAATGTGCCTACGTCCTCGTGAGTTCCTCTGAACTCTCTACACTAAATCAATGGTTCTTACAAGTTACAACAATCCCCTTCAAGAAACCTCAAGTTCTTGAAGAAACCAAGAAGAGAAGAAAGGAAGAAGATGAACTAACAATGCTCTCTATCTAATCTAGACATCTCTCTCTTTACAACCAGCCTCACTACAAAGAGTCCCTCTTGTGTTTATGTCTCTCACACAATTCTCTCTTGTATTACAATTGATCTCAAAGTTTGTCACAAACTTGTGTTGTTGTATTATTGAAAAATGAGGCTAAGGAACCCTTTTTATAGACACTCATTTCTTAGTCATTCTTGAGATTCAATCCTCACCCTTTGATCATGAGTATCACTTAATCATGGCCCGCCATCACTCCTATGTGGTGTTGTATGTTTTAAACTTATACCCATGCACCTAGGAGGGGCTTAAAATAGGCTGTCTATGTGTGCAGCATTTTGCCTAGCTCCTAGGTACTCAACAGGGTGCGGTGCGGTGCTGGGCAGAGTGCCTTTGCACACTCTCTGGGTGGTGCGCCGCTGATGGAGGAGCAGTGGGTGCTGGTACGTTTCAAGAGGCAGTATTCTGGATGGTGCATCGTTGGGCTATGCGCGGTACGGTGCTGGTGCAGTTCTGGAGGCAGGCATTCTGGACGGTGCGGTGCTGGGCTATGCGCGGCGAGGTGCTGGCCTTCACCTGCAGTGTGCACACTCCTTTAGCTTGTGTGCTGAAGTGCGCACACTAGTGTGCCTAGCTTTACCATGCTCCAAAGTGATGCACATATATGTGTGCAGACCTTTAACTTGCTGAACTTTAATCCTCCAACCTTGGTTTAGACTTTAACCATGTTTAGACATGTTTCAACCTTAGACAAATACCAACATTTAAGATGCTGAAGTTGTTCAAGAATCTCACGATTTAATGTTGTATTTATCTCTTTAGGTTTAAGGAGTGCTTGAAGGAAAAGCACCGATGGAGAATAATCATCATGGGCCTCTTATTCCTCGGGGGTTTTATCCTTGTTGCACATGGTGTTAGGATTCAAGGTTGATGGTAGAGGGGGGTCCATCAATTTTCTTACCGCTATGAGTGATTATGGCATTAACCTCTCTAACATTTTGATTTTTAGGGTTAGAGGATTGTGCCATATATTATACCATTGGATTAAGTTGTTCCTGTGAAGGAAAATGACCTTGCTCTTGAATCGTCAAGAAACTAGTCAAATTAGTGAGTTGGCACTTTATTACCTTTTGTTCCTCTTTGATCGCTTGTTGTTCCTCTAATAACTGTTGATTTATTTTTCCTTGATCTTCCACACTCTTGGCATGTACCTGCATAAATGACGTAAACATATCTTCCAAAGGTAAATATTGTTGAGGTGCATTAGATGAGGTTGCTTCCGGCTGCCATTGGGTACTAGAGTGGGCAGGGGGTTGCATGTCGGATTTCCAACTGAAATTAGGGTGATTCTTCTAACCGAGATTGTAGGTGTTAGAGTAAGGTGAGTGTGGTTTCCCTAAGGGTATACCTACAGCATTACACTCTTTCTTCATATCAAAATAAACTGGACAATCCTTAGGTAAATGATCTACCCCATTACATATGAAACAAGGCTCATAGGACTCTACCCTACCAACTGATTCAGGGGCCCTAGTATTTCTGGTTTTTAAGGCTTCAATTTCCTTAGTTAGAGCCTCTAAACGGGCTTTAAGGTTATCCTCTTCCTTAAGTTGATAAATCCCAACGGGTTGGTTTTTCCTAGGGCTTTCCATGACATTTGGTCCTGTCCAAGTGTGGGCTTTTTCCAGTAGGTCATCTAGGAAATTTATGGCTTGGTCGGGTTCTTTTTGAAAAAAAATCCCCATTGCACATCAATTCTATGAATTTTCTTTCCCTACTTAGAAGTCCATCATAGAAGTAGCTAACCACTCGCCAACTCTCATACCTATGGTGTGGACAAGAATTTAACAGGTCCTTGAAACGCTCCCAAACTTGATATAAGGTTTCGCTCTCCTTTTGTGCAAAGTTTGAAATTTGTCTCTTGAGGTTATTGGTCTTATGGATTGGAAAGTGCTTGTGGAAGAAAACTCATGTCATCACATCCCAACTACCTATGGACCTAGGCCTTAATGAGTACAGCCAAGTCTTGGCTTTTTCGTTAAGTGAAAAGGGGAAAACCCGAAGTTTGACGGTGTCTACCATATCAACCCTACCTTGAAAGGTTGCTACTACTTCCTCAAATTCCCTAATACGGATATAAGGGTTTTCATTCTCAAATCCATGGAAGGTTGGTAGCAATTAGATCATACCCGGTTTGAAATCAGGTTGTTGAACATTAGGGGGAAACATGATACACGATGAGGTGGCCGTTCGGCTAGGATGCAAGTAGTCTTTAAGTGTCCTAGCAACATTCTCATTAGGGTTTTCAGCCATGTTAACAAGATTTTCTAAATTCTCTGTTGGGTGTACACTAGGGTTTGATCTAGGCAAGGTTTCACTAATGGACGTGGAAGGAAAAGGTATCTCTAATTCAAGTCCGTTAATGAACCTACCTCGTGAATCTCTCGGTCTAAGCATACACCAACTGAGTTTAAAAAGTAATAAAAACATAACAAAATAAAAAAAAATCAGAAAATTAAAAACTTAAAGAAAGGAACAATAGTACCGTCTCGTCTTAGAGTTGACAATCTACTTTGTACTTAAGCGCGTTTCCCCAGCAACGATGCCAAAATTTAATTACGCCCAAAGAGTAATGCAATAGTTATAACACAGCTTTAGGGAATCGATTCCATAGGGAAACAAGTTAACTATAAAGAAAAGTGTAAACTTTAAAACGAAACAATAAAATCCAAATAAGTAAATCTGAGTTTTGATAGTAAAGTATTATGAGGAAATTGTGTATTTGTAATGAAGAATACAATAAGGAAACAACAAGGTTCTGAGAATCCTCCCTAGGTTTGTTGCCTTATTCCAATCTCGATTCAGTTGTTTTTATCTCTATTGAAAGTTTCACATCCCAAAAACAGGCAATCAGTGTATATTCGATTAAAGCACATGTAAACCCTAATATAATTTTTATGAAGTACTCTTTGATTTCGATTCAAGCACACATGACCTATCATTTAGATTTATCAAGAAGCGACAATATATCTTAATGACAATATTGCTGTAATGGACAAACTTAAAAGATAAATCTATCAGACTCAATCACATCCAAACAACTTGACATAAGAAGAGCATGACTAGACTTATATGGAGAAGAAGCATGCAATCACTGGGTTAAGAAAATCTAGAATAAGAAGAACATAAAGTGCAGCTGTCACATGAACCTAAATTCTTCTTGTTTAATCAAAGAATACTCATAAACAATGTTTTGATAATAAATCCAAATTACAACTTAATCAATAATGGAAAATAAGAACAACTACGCCTAGGGATTCATCCCTTCGCCTTGCTTAGAGATTAGTTGGCTATGGGGCTCATGCTTGAACACTATAATGGATAAGCTTTCTTGAGTTTTACGACCTTAAATGATTCCCCTTTTCTCAAACCCTAAGTGATCTATTTATAATACAAAGGTCCAAGGGTGTTTTAGGGTTTAAATAATCATTAAAGTCCTAATTAGGTCCTAACTCGGAGAAGGGAACTCTTGTGCACGCTGCGACCCTCTCTTCTGGGTGCCGCAACCCTAGCTGGTGTGGCCTTCTCTAGGATCTAGGCACCGCGGCCCTACCTCGTGTGTTTCATGGCCCTGATTAGTGATGATTTGTGGAGGTTCTGGGCGCCGTAGCCCTGACTGGTGCTGTTCTGGAGGCTTGACTTTTATATACTAAAACTGCCATAACGTTCTCTAGAAAAATAATTTTTATGAGTTATAAAATTCTCCAGAAAATAGACTTCCGGATCTTTCTAAGCATATATAGCTCATCTCCTAGTTCATCTTGCATTAATACAGTTTAATTTTGAAAAATGATTGATCAGTACGGGCAATTATGGCAATTTAATGAAACTCTTTTCCAAGTGCTTGTGAACCTTCACTCCGGTGCTCATTGAGTCATTGTACTTCAAGCAATGATAGCTTTTCCATCTCTTTTGAACTTAAAGTACCTAAAAATGCATCGAAATAGATCAATGATCCAAGAATGACACTTTAGAGTTGTTAAGGTATAAAAGTGAAATTCAAACCTAGATCAACCCTAAAATGCTAACAATTAAGTACTGTAAAGATGCATTTTATGACTCTCATCAAGTGCGCTCGATCGCACTTATGCGCAAGTGCGTAGGGAAATGCACTCGTGTGTACTAGAGTGCAGGGCGTAAGTGCGCTCGATCACACTATGTAATGCGCTCGAGCGCAAGGTAGAAAATGCTAATAGTGATGAAACATAAAAAACAAAATGAACAAGGATCAGCACTGGTAACGATACAACCATACCATACTTTAGAGGCCTCAGTACCATTAACCTTTATAGAGGCACTTGAGCTATACGATTGTCAAAGGTGGAACATCTCAAGCGCTCTCTTGATACAGTGCTACTCTCTTTGAAGGGGGCACTTAGAGCCCACATCAGGTGGTTCAAGTGCCCTTGACAGCTGCTGCATCTCCAATTTTGGTGCCTGGTCAATAAAACAGGGAAAATAAGTATTAGTAAGTTTAGGATTTTCCGCTCGAGGGTTATACTTACTTAAAGGCTTTGGTGTGTTCTTGATAGGGTGCGTAACTCTATTGATGTCTTTAATCACATCGTCATCCTCTGGCCTAATGTCCAATCTTGTGTCATTATGGTTGGGGATGGTCTCCAATGGAGCAATGTGATGGACCTGAGAAACTTTCTCAAAAACACCTTGCTACATTAGAATATCCATTATCATTTTTGGTTGATTTTGATGTATTAAATATTTTGAATTCCATCTCCTCATCATTTACTTTCACAGTGACAATGCCCCTTTTTACACTAATATTTGTGTCAGCAGTGATCGTAAATGGTCTTCCTATGATGATGGGGAGTGGCAATGGCCTATGACATTCTTCTATATCTAAGACAATAAAATCAGCACGTAAAATAAATTTACCTACTCTGACCAAAACATCCTCGATGATACCTATCGGTCGTTTGATGCTTCTATTAGCCAATTGCAAAGTAATGGAGGTTGGTTGAAGCTCTCCCAAACGTAGTGTCTCGAATACACTGTATGGTAGCAGATTGACACTCGCTCCTAGATCCAATAGTGCATACTCAAATAGTTAGTCACCTAGCTTACAAAGAATAGTAAAACTACTCGGATCTTTTAGTTTTGGTGGTAGTTTTCTTAATAGCATAGCACTTACCTCTTCAGTTAAGGCTACTGTCTCATGTTCCTGAAACTTCCTTTTGTTAGTGCAACAATCTTTTAAAAACTTAGCATAAACCGGAATTTGTTTAATTGCATCTAATAAAGGAATATTTATTTCCACTTTTTTCAAAGTTTTGAAAATATCAATCAGTTTAGTCTCTTTCTTAGGTTTTACTAACCTTTGAGGAAAGGGTGGAGGTGCATTTACCTTTTTCCATCTCACTTACCTTAGATGTGGATGCTTTGTCTGGAGATGCTCGTGCAGGCTTACCGATGCCTATGATCTTTCCACTTCTCAGGGTTGTTACAGCATTCAGTTATTGATGTCCTCTTGGATTAAGTATTGGTTAGGCAGGGAGCTCACCTTGTTTTTTACTACTCAATTCCTTGGCCAATTGCCCCATTTGTACCTCTAGTCCTTGAATGGCTTGATCATGTTTTGCAGTGGTTTGTCTCATTGCAATCTGAAATTTCATAGTTTCTTCCATGAACTGTTTGTGTGAAGTCACTAATTGTTACTGTTGAGTTGCCAATTGCCTCACAAGACTTTCGAGGTCACTCTTCTTTGTTTTGGGAGCTGAATGAGCTACTGGTTGGAAGTTTCTTTGCCACCCTTGACTATTCTGATTATTTCTCCAAGAAAAATTCGGGTGATTCCGCCATCCAGGATTGTAGGTATTTGCATAAGGATTGTTCTTCGGCAGATAGTTGTTTGGTCCCACAAAGTTTGTTTGCTCATGATTTGCAGATGAATACAAGGGACATGTATCAGTATTATGATCAAATTGGGAACAAACAGCATATACCTGAAGTGGTGTAGCTGATGGGTTAGATGAGGTGTTATGAGCAGCATGGCTTTAACTAATAGGTCTTGTTTCCTTTCCACAGCAGTTATCTGAGTAGATGATCCTCCATTTAAGTTTACCTCATACATACCCTTACTCTTGGTTACATGTCTACCTCAAGAAGAGAACTGCTGAGTGTGTTCACTTAGGGTTTCGAAGAGCTCCATAGCTTATTCGCCGCTTTTCTCCATCAGCACTCCTCCACAACTTGAATCCACAATACTTTTGTTAGTATCACTTAAACCTTCATAGAAAGCTTGTACCAGTTCATCCTGTAGTAGGTTGTGATGTGGGCATTTGAGTAGCAGCTCGTTGAAGTGTCCCCAGACCACGAAGAATAGATCTCCATCCTTTTGTTAGAAAGACTGAATTTCCTTCCTCATTTGCCTTGTTTTTTGGGCTAGGAAAAACTTCTTTAGGAATTTGCTAGCCAACTCCTCCCAAGTGTGGATAGAAACTGAAGGCAAAGAATTGTACCATAGTTTAGCATTATCTTTTAAGGAAAAAAGGGAAAAGAATTAACCTTATTCCTTCTTGGTCTAAGCCTCGAATGTGTTAGAACTTGCAAAGATCGAAGAAATCTCGAAGATGTAAGGGTGGATCCTCATTAGGTGTACCCCTAAAGTGAAATGCACTGAGTATCTGCAGAGATATGTAGTAATTTCCTTCCACATCAGGTTGATACGTAATGCATGATGGATGATCGAGGTTCTATGGGATAAAAGATTGCTTCATCGGCCTTCACTCAGGTGGTTGCTGATTATCTAACTGTTTCGCCATTGGTACTTCTTCCTCAATTTCTTCTTTTATCTCTTCTGAGTTATCTCTAAGCCTTTGTCGAATAATCTGCTTAAGCTCGGTATTGAGGGGAAAGAATGTTGGATGCTTGGATCGAATCCCCTGCATGAATCAGTGACAATCGCTTAAGTGCAGCAGTCAAACACTGCTGCCCGGGTAACTCTCCGCCTTAATTGCGCTCGATCGCACAGGAGGGTGCACTCGATCGCAAGTGGCACAGAAAGTTCTCTTGGTGTGCCTAGAACAGAAAATAAAAATGAATTAGATTCGGGTTGAAACAAAAATAAGATAAAAACATAAACTTTAAAATTTCTTTGAGATAAAAATGGAATAGAATGAAAAAGAAATAACAATGATTAAATGAGAAAAATAATTCTAAAAATAAATTTAAGTGCAATCCCCGGCAACGGTGCCAAAAACTTGTTGTGCGTTTATTTACCTAAATAAATAAGCAAATAATCGTACAGTTTTACTTGCAAGTGCACAAGGTCAATAATAGCATAGTGTTCAGGTGCGAGAACATCTCCACAGGGATTGGTAAATTTCATTCTTAGAATCAGTTTCGCAATATAAAAAGAGAGAAATAATTATTAAGTCTAGATTGATAATGATAAGAATATAGGGCTTTGATATCTACCACTAATCATACTTTCCTAATAAGTAATGTCCCAATGCTCTAGCCATACTATGAATACCTAATAGTTGTCAACAGAAGGGCATGGTATCTACTCCTTAAGCTATTGATCTCCCTAAGCAATGAGTTAGGCATGGTATCTACTCTAACTCTTTTCTCTCTTAAGGGATTCTACATGGTGTATACTGAGTTGTTCTTTAAGAGAGTATAAGATCTGTGGAAATCGACAATCACACGAGACCTAGGGTATGGTGTATACTCCCGGTTTTCCATGTTGATTAACCCAAGAATCTGGATAAGATATCTTTTGTTACTTTTGTTGAACCCAGGACTCGATCATCCAAATTGATTCAACTAACTAATCTATACCACATGCATACGTTGATCAGACACACACATATGAGGAATTTAAATATAAACATGCATTAATCAATAAAGCATCATAACATGGCTATTGGCAAAGGTAATCAATGAATATATATATATATATATATATATATATATATATATATATGTATATGGAAAAAAATAATTAGGGCTTCAATCGAGCCCGATAAAGAGTTAGTTACACATGCTCTCTATGATAAACATCATCATAACATAAACTAAAACTGAAAAATAAAACCCGAAGAATACTGTGGAGACGAGTTGTCAATTCCACTCCAAAACTTATAACTTCAAGCCAAAGCAAAAGATAAAAAGAAAGATATGTTTTCTGTGTTTTACAAGCCTATATATAGGGTTCTAAGAGTGTCCCGAAACCCTAGTTTCCAAAATAAGATATGGAGAGTTCTTTCCAAAACAGGTGCTACTGTTTTTTACTGTTCACACTCGTACGCATGCGCTCGATCGCTTGCTTGTACACTCGAGCGCGAGCTTGCGCTCGAGCCTTCTTCTTGTGCGCATGAGTACTTGTGCACTCGATCGCGGCCATGTTGCGCTCGATCGCACCAGCTTCTTCCAGATTCTTCAGCTTTCTCCCTTTAAGGCTTCAAGATGCTTTCTTTTCTTCACAAGCCTATCACAAACACAGAAAACACAAATTGAAGTAAAACATAATAGATTATGCACATAAAGAGCATAATAAATGTAAATTAAGGGACTTAAATATGAATATTTACGCGCCTATCAGAATCATGTCAATACAAGAGGTTAAACCTGCAATTTCATGGTAAGTCACTGAAAATATCTTCTAAGAAAGTTAATTAATATAACCTCTTCCTTAGCATCAATAATTAAAAAACAGTAATTACTCAAAGAGGCACACAATGAAGTACATAATGAAAAATTGAATGAAATTAATCAAAATAACTTGCACATCTTTAATGCTTAAAGCATTGGAAGAGAGAGAGAGAGAAAGTCTTCAGCAGCTCAGCGTGGTATAAGATAATTGATTGTTTCCAAGTTCTTGCTTAGGATATGAATAAAATAAAATAAAATAAGTCTTATACTGTTAATTTACTATATACTGTAATTCTAACATATCAAAAGACATACAAACAATGCAGTTAAATACACCACACATACAAGAAGAAAGGAAAGCATATAAAGAGGGGGAAATCAGCTACATGAAGTAGAAAGAGACCAAGAGGAAAAAAAGAAGAAAATCAGACTTATACACATGACTACCTACAAATTCATGGGATGTTAACATTAACCACCAAAATCTTTGATATATTGAATAAAGGAAGAGATTGTGCTATTAATTAAGAATAACATAAAGTCTAATTAGTTTTAGCATGGCCAGTACTAAGAATTGAGTAGCCCATTGGCTTAAGTGAGCTACCAAAAAAGAGGAGCCTATCTAGACCTAAGCCAAAGTAAGCACATCCAAAAATAGCATACCTAAAAACATCAACAGGTAGCTGTACCATTATCATCACTCTCAAAAGCCAAAATTCATATGTTCAAGAAGCCCACATGCTTTAGACGCACTAGTTAGTCTCCTTACAGCATATGAACAGAATTACCTTATTTTTCTTTTTCTTTTTTATTTACCCTAAAAAGTATATGAAATGAGTGAAGAAAAAGTTGGGGCAAAACGCAGTCTAAGAACAAATTAGACCATTGACACAGACAAGCAACAACGAAATCATCAGATTTACCTACACCATATCATCAGATTTTTCCACCATTAATTGCATGCATCTCATTTATGTAAATCATTCACATAGGGTATCGGGTTAGAAATTTAAATTTTGGAATTTAAATTTCGTAGGCATGTTTGGATTGAGTTTTTGGATAATAGTCTGGAAACAGTATTCAAAAACTCAAAAACATGTTTGGAAAACAGTTTCCAAAAGTTATTTTCTAAAACAGTTTTCAAAAATTGTTTTCTGAAAACACCAAATTAGTGTTTTCTGATATAATTTTCGAAAAATGGCCCAAAAATCAGTGTTCACTTATTTGTTTCATTCTTCCTCCATGTTATATAAAAAAAATATTAAAATTTTGAAAATAAAATAATATTAATTATTTTTAAGTATTTAGTAAATATGAGAAATAAAATTAATATATTTTAAATTTTAACTCAAACTGAAAATAATTACAAGGTGTATTAAAACAGCTTTCAAAATAAGATTATCCAAACAATATTTCACTATTTTCTGTTTTGGAAACAATTTTCGAGTTATAGTTATCCAAACATGTTTTCTTTAAAAAAATCAAAAAACTATTTTCAATATTCATTTTCAAAAACTGTTACCCAGACATACCCCTTGTTTTTCTTTAGAATTGAGCTTCTGGAACTGAGGCTTTAGAATTATAATACAATTCCAAATTCAACGCCTAATAATATAACCAAACAATGAATTTGGTATTGAATCTTGATTTCAATACCAAATTGGTACATCTAAACATACCGTTAAGAAATTTGAAAACTTATTTGATAAATGGATGATGATATTATTAAATCATAAAATGTTAAGTCCAGATAAAGATATTTTTCTGTGTGATTGTATAAAACCATCCTTTTTTTCTTTTATTGAGTCTTTTTTCGCTTTTTTATTATTTCTAAAATTCCCCTATTAATTTCTTCTTAAAAAAGTAAACCAATCAAAACTATTAATGTTTCTTTTTCTATTTCTAAGTCTTTCTTCACCCTATATTCTGGTGGGTGATCTTCCCACAAGTGTTGACTTTTGAGCCGCACTCAGCCATGAAAAATTTACAACGTTTTGATCTATGACATACCTATTTTCTAGTTCTAATTTCAGATTGAAAATGAATACAATGTTGTTCGAGCTTTATTATGAGAATGTGGAACTCAATGTGCCAATTGACAAGAACAATGGGCTCAAATAGCATTCATTGTTAACTATGCTTCGTAAGAGTTTGAAATCCAGTCTTTATTGTTCTAGGATAGAAGCCACATTAAATTTCATCTTAAAAATTTTTCTTTAGTTTTTACTCACCACTAGAGTTAGATTCTAGCAAAACCAAGCATAAATACCAAGGTGTTTGAGCTCGGCTCAAATTAAAATGAACAGGCTCAAACTCTAGCTTAAAAATTAGGCATGAGCTCGAACTCAATAAATTTTCTAATGGCTCGAGCTTGGTTCACCTCGAGCACGATAACAAACGAGTCTATTTAAGCCTGAGCTTCAGTTCAAGCCTAAACCTTAGATTATCCATTCGATCTCGAGCCTAGACTCTAATTTTAATACATATAAATATTGACTCGAGTTCGGCTTGGCTCTGTTCAAGCTCGGTAATACCTTATTGAACTGTTCAAGAACTTTTTGAGCTGAATTTTAAGGTATTTAAGCTCAACTCAATAAGCTAACTGTGTCTAATTTTCATACTCAAGCTTAATCGAATCGAGTTTTACCAAACTCAAGCTCAAATAGCTCGATTGAAGTCCTCTTTTAATCATCACACATAGTGTTGTACAAAATCTATACATAAAAGTGATCTAGAAAAGAGTTTTATTTTTCAAAGATCCATTGAGTTGAAGAGTGGAATAGACATTATCCATGTTGTTTCTTAGGAATAAAAAACTGTGAATAAAATTTGATTGGTTTTCTTTTTTAGAAGGTAACTAATAAGGTAATTTCGAAAATAATAAAAAAAACAAAAACAAAAAAACAAATCGACTCAATAAAATAAAGGGACAATTTTATACATTACACCTGGAAAATATATTGTTCTGACACTAATATTTTGTGATCTAGAAATATCATTAGTCTTAATAAATTGGTTTGATATATTTTTTAATAATTTAAAATGTTTAAGAAATTATATTTTTAAGAATAAATCAAGAATTTGTGTAATATATAATAAACATCAAAATTCTAATTAAAGTATATCTATTCAAGCTTACCTCTTGCATGTTATGGATTAAGTATCTAGACAGGAGAAACCTACACTTTCAAATTATTTGTTTGGTTTTCTTTCTGTGCATAATGTATATGGAGTTCTATCATGAGTTTAGGTAGAAATCAATAAATATAAAATATATGTGTGTATTTTTTTATATTTACAACATTATGTTGTATTTTTTTTTAAAGAAAAAATCATTCGGAACTGCATTAAACATTTAAACCTCCAACCAAAGTCCATTTTTCCTTGGGTTTTTAAGTTTTAACCACTACGTCAAAATGTATTTAAGTTCAAAGATAAAGCTCAAAACATATATTTATCAGTTGAGTCGGTCAATTGGGTTATAGATTCTCCAAATCGAAGTTTGCATTTATTTTAACCAAATGTTGATGCCAAAAAAATAGACGAGGACGTTCAGTCTTTAATGGCCTTTAACAGGGTGTTGATGAAGGTCGGTGTGGATATGAAAGCCTAGGGTTAGAAAGCTCTTTTGTGTTGAAAACGCCCATACTCCTATAAAAGAAGTCTCTCAGATTTTTTATACTCCAGGGAGAACCCTCCGATGATTAAATTAACAAACACTCTTTGAGGCAAACGAAGAAAAGATGTAAAAGTGGAGGGATAATTAGGAGAATTAGAGAGCCTGGTTAACTCTCTTTGTTCTTCATATGTTTTCTCTTATACTTGGGATT
Source organism: Bretschneidera sinensis (assembly GCA_023935145.1). Lineage (NCBI taxonomy): Eukaryota > Viridiplantae > Streptophyta > Magnoliopsida > Brassicales > Akaniaceae > Bretschneidera > Bretschneidera sinensis. Next base: position 29,942,285 of record CM043699.1, read on the forward strand.
CTCTCTAGCTTTTACCTCTTTTTGGGAGTGTCATTGTCTTTGGGTCTTGCCTTTTCTGCTTATCTCGTTTGTCTATCATTGTGTCTGTATATATGTGTCTTGTTAGTTCAAGGGTGAGAACCCCGTTATATAGGCGCTAGCATGTTCTTTGAATGACTCACTGAAGTATGAGACTGTTTATCTGAGACAGCTGTACTTCGAGCCTCACAACTAACTGTTCTTCATTCTTAAGGGATGATTTCCTTCTAAGTTATCCCATCATCGTGTCAGAAGGCATGGTTGCTCTTACATCGCGACAGTCACTTCGCCGCCCATGAGTTATTAATAAGCCACGTGTTTGGTTTTCATTGGATCGTCTTATTTTGGTCACATCAGATACCCCCCACCCCCTAAAGGATCTGAATAGATTTCTTAGAGGATAAGATTTTCTCTGTTGTTTGTAGTGAACTATAGCTGTGACTTCGGTTGGGAGTTTTATTCTAAGTTAGATTATGCGCTCAGTGTCTTTTCATGGTCGAAGTTAGGATTTTGAACTAGTTCGAAGTGGGATTACACAAGTTTTGACCTTTTACTTTGATAGGTCACGTTTTGGATTCGTGTTATCTAACTTGGTATTCATGTCTAGGTTCTTTGACATCGATCCTTACTTCTCTTGGAGACTTTTATTGGTTTGGACCATAGACTTCAACTTCGTGGATGTCTGATCGGGCCGTAGCTTCTCTTTTACTCAAGTGAACTATGATGATTAGGGCCACAGTTCTACTTTGACGAGAATTGTAGGGCCGAAATCACTGCTCCATTAGGGGAGGTCGTAAGGAATGAACTTTAGTATCTTCATGAGTTAGAAATGAGCGGTTAGCTTTTTCTAATGCTCGAATTATGCATTTATAGAGTTGTAACTGGGGTTTTAGTTCCTCTTTTTCTCAAGCAAAATGTGAGGCATAAGAGTCATAGTTCTATTTTAGCAGGAACTGTAGGGTCGGAGTCACTTCTCTAGGATAGCGAGAATCATAGGCCAAGAATTTTTAAATCTCTTCGGTAATTCATGTTGGATGGGAGTGGAATTATATGACTGAAGTTTTTTTTTTTTTTTTCTCTAGTGTGGAAGGAAATGTATGGTTGTGGAGGCTTTAGTTCCATGCATGAAGGAATTAAGTAATTTGAGCCCTGGTTCCACTCTTGTAGGAATTGTTGACAATGGCCAACCCCTAAAGAAGAGTGAGGTGATTGAGGTCATAATTACTATTAACAGGAGTGGAACTGTATGACTTCAGTAGTGTCGAGTTCCATGTCGGGAAAAATTGTTGACTGTAGTCAACTCTTGAAGAGGAGTGAAGTTGTAATTCCTGTTCGAGGTGTATATATACTCTTGATGTCGCAATCCCTATCTGGTTAGGGATTGTCGAATTGAACTCGTGATTCTTGACTGATTTGAGGTGATATTATATGGCTGTGAAAGTCTTTAACCCCATCTTCGGTTGAAATCTTTGCCGGTTGGAGTCTAATCTTATATAGGTCCACGTCGAAATTGTGTGGCTTCGGGAACCGTAACCCATGTTGTTTGGATCTTGAGTGACTGAAAGAATGCTTTCTCTCGGTCAAGAACAATATGACTGAAACCATCTTTTTTGTTGAAGTGTCGTGACTAAAGTATTTAACTCTCTTGATCCGAGGTGGAATCTTTTTGGAAATCGCGATCCCCTGTTGGATGGAGTTTTTTCCTGGAGTTTATTCTTTCTTCTGGTTGTGCGGAACTATGAGTTGTGAAAGCATTAGTTCCTTTTCAACGCGGATTTGTTTTTATCATTATTCCAGCGATAGTGTGACTAGAATCACAATTCTTTTTTTGCTCAGGTGGAATTATAAGGCTTTTTAATGTTGTAGTCCTGCTTCGGCGGGAATTGTATAACTAAAATCACAATCTCCATTGTAGCAAGAATTATAGAGTATAAGTCTTGATTTCTTTAGTGGGGTTTATGATCGAAGCCCTAATTCCTTTCAGGCCTGAATGGGATAATGTGACAATGGAGGCCTCATATTCCATGCAGGTGGGAACAATGGAGCTGAATTTGTGGTCCCAGTTCTGTGTTAGTAAAGCAACCGATGTCATGATTCCTTATCCGTTGGGTGGAGTGGGGCTTTGCGGCTTCGACTGTGTTTAACCCCACATCGAGGCAGATTGCTAACCGTAGTTAATTTTTGAAGAAGCTAAATTATTTTTTTTTCTGGTAAGATTGGGTTTATGCTCTTTTGACTTTAGAGGTTTGGGCCTTTTAGGATTTGTGCCTCATATATGTTTCTATTCTTAGAACTTGATCTTGTTAGGTATGCTAGAGTGGCCTACTTATTGCTTTTTGAGCCCACGTGCCTATGATGGAACACTTCATTTACCGAGATACCTTTATGAGCTGTTGCATTTAATGATTATATGCTTCAGCTACTCGAGGCATCTTTTTCAGCGTAAAAGGCACATTAGTCCACACTACATAGGCAACAGTTGGCTTGAAAAAGCTATTTAAAGGACCCCTAGTCTCTGATTTCCACCTTCTTTCCTCATTTTGGTATTTCCTACTCTTTCAGTGCCAAGCTCGTTGCATTATTTTTGTCATTCTTGCAAGTTTCCTTCCCTGAGTTCTTCAAGTTCATAGGTTTTCCTACACATCCTGGTAAGTTTTTTCCTTTCTTATTTCTTTCATTGTGTCTATGTCTGGAACTAGTAGGTCTAAGAAAGGGAAAACCAAGAAGAGAGAGGAGCTGCTCAAGGTGAGGAGAGAGTAACCTAAGTGAGCCGAACCTTTCAGTGTGGGGGATCCTTAGTGAGATTTCAAAAAGTGACCTAGTGTACATACCCTTTAGTTTTTCCTTTTCTTCTAGGTAAAGAGTTGAGTGTCTTTATCCTAACGAGAGATCATGTGCCCTTTTAAAGGATAAGGCATCGTACTCTCTCTGTTGCTACCTCTATCATCTAAAGGTAGGGTTGAGATTTCCAGTGGTCCTTGAAATTGGGGACATTATCAATTTTTACGGTGTTTGTCCTACCCAAATATCCCACAATGGAATGCGGTGCATTGTTAGGTTCGTGCTAACATTGTAGAAATATGTCGACCATAATAGGGAAAAAATTCAGTTGTACATATGTCTATATGGTTTTATACCCTAAAGAAATATGTCGATTTTAACTGATTTAACTTCTATCAAATGAGTGGGAGGAAAATTTTGGACATCCCTTCCTCGATTAAGTGTTGGAAAAAAAAAATTTCTTTATCTTCGAAGGGTCAGAGTCTCATCAGGTCCTATTGAAGTGGAGCTTTGAAGAGACACCTAATTAGAGGGAACACTCATTGGGTGCTAAAAAGCAGCGAGTAGACGATCAGGTCTTGGAAGCTGAGGTCAAACTGACTGTCAATGACCCATTAGATGAGTCGCTGCTGAGGAGGTATCATTTCAGCCTATAACTTCTAGACTTTCTTTCTAATAATGAAAAGAATTTTTTTATCTATTGGTCTCTCAGGAGTTGTTCTTTCCTTTGCAGAAAGCACCATGTTTAGCCAAACCAAAGTCCCCAGGACAGCTAAGGAGAAAAAGAGGGACAAAATTGTTAAACCTTCTCCGGAAGAATAATCTAAAAAGAATAGGGCTATTGAAGTGAACCATGAGGCTGAAAGAACTGTTATCCAGCTAGCTGAGGTGCAAAAGGTCGAGATCCCTTCATCCGAGGAAAATATGTTTGAGGAGTAGGCTCGAGAGTTTGAGATTTCTGAGAAGGTTGATGTGCTAGCTGATAATGATTTGTTTCAATCTCTAGCTTAGTGTAATACCCGTAATTGTAAAGTAAGGGTAAATAAGTATTTTAATAAATATGGCATAGAGTTGAAAATAATACTTAGGTATTTTAAATGCAAAAGTCAAATTGTTAATTTAAAAAAAAACAGAAAAATAAATGACGCTGATGTCCCAGTCAGAAGAAGACAAAAAAACAAAAAAATAAATAAATAAGTGATGTTGATGTCCCAGTTGGAAGAAAACGAAAAAAAATAAAAAAATAAATGACGTTGATGTCCCAGTAGAAGAAGACGAAAAAAAAGAAAATGAAAAAATAAATGGCGCTGATATCCCAATCAGAGGAAGACAGGAAAAAAAAAGTCAAACAAAAAAAAGGCTGAAATCGTGGCAGCCACCTACTGCTAAATGAAAGATGGTGGTTTGTATGTTTGCCACATGCCCTGTGCATGGCAACTTGAGAAATGCAAAGGGAGGAGACGCCTGAAGTAAAGAAAAATATATATATGTGTGCAAATATATGGACATTAAAGGATTTCGTTCAGTTTTTTTTTCAACTTCTCGTTTTTTCTCAAAACATTTGGGGACCCAAAGAAAGGTTAAAAGAGCAAAATTTTGAAGAAGTTTTCTGTGGAATTTCATAAAGAATCATGAAAAGCTATCAGAAAAATATAAGGTAATATCGTAATGTTTATTTTTGAATTTCTGACATTTATGAAGTTTCCCTGAATTCAAAGTGGGAATTTTCAAAGTGTGTTGTTTATAACGAATTGAAGAATAAATTATAAATTTAATATAAATACGATGTCAGGTGTTGACGATATACAACTGGGGGAAATTTCTCAAAGAAACGAGAAATGCAAAGAAGTGATCCGCGGATAGCTTTAAGAGCTACATGGTGAGTTGCATTTACTTTAAGTAATCTAAATAAAAATCAAATATCTAAGAATAATATTAAATTAAATTATTAGCTTATGTATTGGTGATAGATAAAGATTTGGTTGATAAGTATGAGATGAATATTGGACATGTAGAAAATTATTATGTGAAAATAGATATTTTTGGAATAATTAGTTGATTTAATAATAAAAGTGGTAAGTGAAATTCTTGATGAGCTATGGTTGATGTTTTGAAATGATTTTTGAGGAGATGAATTTTTGTGGATCTTGACAAGCTTTAATAGATGATTTAATGTCATTTGGGATTAGAGTAATTTAGTGAAATTTTTAAAAATCAGGATAATTTGATGTGATTTGGGATGAGAGAAATTTAGTGAAATTTTTATATAATTTGATAAAATTCAGGATGACTTGATGTAATTTGGGATGAGAGGAATTTAGTGAAATTTTTAAAAATCAAAATGATTTGATGTAATTTGGGATGAGATGAATTTAGTGGAATTTATTTCAACAATAAATTTAAGAATAATCAAGATAGTCAATTTAAATGTTTTGAATTTATGTTGTTCTTATATTACTGTTCATATGCATATTTCAATATCATTATTCATATGCATCTGCATCAAATAAGAGAACCGAAAGAACCGGGAAGGGTCGAGTCTAATTGAAAAACCGTGACAGCCGGTATATGCTAGAAATAAAAAGGACACTATGACAACTGGTATATGCTGGAAATAAATTCTATGACAGCTAGGATAAGCTGTAAAGAATCGGGAAGGGGCTGGTCTAAGATAATAACAACCTGTCGACAGGTGGGAAGACGTTCCCATAATAATCATTCATGCATGGAATCTGTTTTAATTATTGCTTGCATTATTGAAATACTGATGTGTGGTATATTATTTTGAATTTAATTATAGATGGTTGAGTCTCATAGAAAGAGACAGTTATGGTGATAAGATTTTTGAACTGCTGAGGTGTGGTGTGCTATTGTGTATTTATTTATAGATAGATGAGTTTCACAGAGAGACAGTTATGGGGATAAGAACTATCTAAATGGTAAATTTTATGATGTGACTCTCATTGTAAGGTAATTATGAGATAATTGATGGTCTTGAAGTGAATCAATAAATAAGAATAAGAGATTGACAGAGAATGAATATCTTGACATGCGTAGTGATAGTAGAGTGCTAGTATCAAGTGTATGAGATATAAATTGATTTAAACACTACAAGATTGTTTTTACAAATGAGTACTTCTAGTAAATTTAATTCACTGAGCTTGTGAAGCTCACCCCTCATTGTACAATGATTTCAGGTAACAGGTGTGACAAATAGTTTGGTGAGTTGAGGTTCTGATAAGTCACGTACGTGTCAACATCCTCAAACTAGTGAGAAAAGAAAATAAAAATTTATTTGTAAATAATCATGCATTTAATGTTGCATATTATGTTTAAGTCAATATCAGATTGATGTATCTCCCCTGTTGAGGGTTGAGGATTGATGTAAAAGAATTTCTGTTAGTATTACTTTTATTGTTGCATATATGTGTCATGTTGGAATTTTCAAAATATGATGATACCATCTCGAGGGTGGCCAACCCGGGAAGGGTCGTTACAATTTTGGTATCAGAGCATTAGGTTTTATGATTCTGTAGACTACATTAAAAGTAAGAAAGTGGAAGATTAAAATAAATTTTAATGAACAGCTTGAGGATGACACGTGGACACGCTAGAGCTAGAGTTAGAGTTATTAATTTGAGAGGGTGTGGTAGGCCCTAATATTTTTGACAAGTCGAGGTTGAGTCTGAATCTGTGGTTCCTAGAAGGGAATGTGTTAATAGTATAATTTATATTAGCAAAGGTGTGAGAGAATCTAAAGTTGAAAGAGATGAGGTAAGATAAGTTTTTACATATGCTCTTGAGAAAATAAATGTAACAAATGATAGAGTTGATAGCAGATATGTGGTCTTATCAATGGTTGTACCGAAATTGGTAGAACTAGAGGAGAAGAAGTGTAAGAAGTTCATAGATTAACTATATTTTAAGATTTGATCAAAACTATCTTACATGAGGCATATGAATTATGTCAAATTGGTGGATATAGCACCTCAGATTGAGAAGGATGTGATAGAATTTAAAGGAATGAGAAATTGGCAGAAGAAGTCTAGATTTGAGGAACCCAAAGGTGGTACCAGTATGAGTGTGAAGGGTGGGAGATCACCCAGAAGAGACGTTCCTTATTACAGGGAACTGAAGTATAGAGTCAAAGCAAGCAGGATCTGTTACTTCTGTAGCTCAGAATACTATTGGTGGGACCCTTAGATTTGGGAGACAGGTTATGGTAATTGGAAGTCATGGCAAAGAAAGTAAGTATGCCATCAAGGGGAAGTGGTAATCTGATGTATGATTAAGAGGCAAAAGTTTGTCATAGATATATTTATCCTAGAATTATCAAAATTTGAAGTGCTTTGTGTGTAGAGAAGGTGGACATATCAATGTTGGTTGATTTAGTGGAACCCCATTATTTTGCATCCAGTATTCATATGAAGTCTACTAAAGTATATACTAGTGCTTTGATGCAAAATATTTTTGTTGAAGTTTCCACTAGAGATAGAGTGATAATCATAAATTTTTACAAGGGTTGTGTGATTCGTATCAATGATAGAAAATCTAAAGCTAATTTATCTTTAAATATAATATAGTTTTGGGAATGATTTGGTTGTTGACATATTACACTTGGGTTTATTTCTTCCAGAAAGAAGGTAGTGTTCGAGATATGGATATGAGGAGTGTAACTTTCAGAGAGAGCATAAGATACTCTTGAACTATCTCATTTTGCTCTGACTACTAGGAGACGGTTGAAGAAGGCTGGTGAGAAATATTTGGCATACAAAATGGACTCTAAACAGGAAAATAGGAAGTTAGAATAAATCTTAGTGGTGAAAGATTATTTAATGAAATTCTTAATGAGTTGTCTACATTTCCTCTTAGTAGGGAGATAAAATTCTCTATTGATGTGATACCAGAAGCATCTTATGTATTTAATAGCACCATACAAAGTGACACCCACTGGGTTAAGAGAGTTGAAAGTCCAAGAGTTGTTAGATAAACAATTTATTTTATTTTAATGTATCATCAGGAGGAGGCCATGTAGTGTTTATGAAGAAGAAAGATGGAACAATAAGATTTAGTATAGACTACAAATAGTTGAATAAGAACAAATATCTTTTGCCCAGGATAAATGAATTGTTTGAGCAGTCGTAAGGAGTGAGAAAGTTTTCTAAGATAAACCTGAGATTAGGTTATCACCAATTGATGATAGAGAAGAGAGAAGTGCCTAAGACTGCTTTTAGGACACGTTATGCTCATAAGTTTTTTGTGATGTCATTTGGATTAACTAATGTTCTAGAAAGATTCATGGACTTGATGAATAAAATGTGTAAACTATTTCTTGATAATCTTATGGTTGTGTTCAGTAATGACAATCTGATATATTCTGATAAGGAAGAACAAGATATGAAACATTAGATAGTGTGTTGGAGATTCTGAGGAAAGAGAAATTATATACAAATATCTCTAAGTGTAAGTGTTGACTGAATGAAATAACTTTCTTGGAACATGTAATATCGAAAAATGGCTAGCAGTTGACTTACAAAAGGTAGAGACAATGTTAAATTGGGAGAGACCAACTAATGTGATTGAGATTAGAATCTTCTTAGGGTTAGCTGGTTATTATAGAAGATTCTTTCAGAAATTTTTATTATTGTAATACGGTTAAATAGACTGACCAGGAAAAAAATGTGAGATTTGCATGGTGAAGGAAGTGTGAAAAAAATTTCCAATTACTAAATGAGATATTGACTACAGCTCCAGTATTGGTGTTTTTCTTCTGGTGATGAAGGATTTGTGGTGTATAGTGATACACCACATCAATTATTGGGATATGTGTAACATAGGAAAGCTGCGGCCCATACTTCTAGGCAATTGAAGATTCATGATAGGAATTACCATACTCATGACTTAGAATTGGCTGCTATAGTGTTTACTTTAAAAGATTGGAGACATCATCTGTATGGAGCTACTTACCTACTTAGAGAGATTTGAATTTGAGGCAAAGATGGTAGATGAAGTTAATTAGTAATGATGATTGTACAATTCACTATCATCTAGAAAATGCGAAGGTGATAGCTGATGCATTGAGTAAAAAGTCTACAAGAAGTTTAACTGCTATTGGGAGTCCTTATGTGAAATTGATGATAGATTTAAGAAAGATAAGAATGAAGTTGAAGAGCAGTGATAGAAGATCATAGTTAACGAATGTAGTTGTGCAGTCATCCATAAGTAAAATGCTTTAGAGATGCAAGGTAAAGATGAAGAGATAAAAAGAAAAAAAAAAGATTAAGCATTGAGTGCTTACTAGAAAGTATTTTGAGTTTAAAATTTGAAATAAAGGTAATTTGGTATTGGAACATTGATTTGTGTTCCTAATGATGCAGAGTGGAGAAAGAAGATATTGAAAAAGGTACATGATGATGTAGATTCGATGCAATCAAGTAATAATAAGATGTATAGAGGATTGAGACAGAAATTCTGATGGTTAGGATTGAAGAGAGATATGGCTGAGATTGTGAGGTTGTATGGAGTACCATGGATCATAGTGTCAAATAGAGATGCTAGATTTACATCTTGGTTTTTGGAGAGGCTTTCAAAAAGCCATGGATACAAAATTTCAATTTAATATAATTTTTCATGCTCAGACAGAAAGAATTTTTAGAGTACTAGAAGATATGTTAAGGGAAAATGTGATGAGTTCTTAGTAAGTTTGGAATGCTTACATGCCATCGATTGATGTTGCTTATAATAATCAGTATCAAACTAATATTTGGATGGCACCGATTGAGGCATTATATGATAGGAGGTGTAGAACTCCTATATACTGGGAAAAAGTTGGAGAGAGAAAGATATTTGGTTTATAAATTACTAAATTAACAACTGAGATAATCAAATTGGTTAGAGAGAACCTTAAAGCAGCACAGAGTAGACCAAATAACTATGCCAATACTAAGAGAAGATCTTTTGAGTTTCAAGTAGGTGATTGAGTGTAACTAAAAAATATCTCCATGAAAAGATGTGTTGAGGATCAAATAGAAAGGAAAGTCTAGTCTGAGGTAAGTGGGACCCTATGAGGTTGTTGAAAAAGTTAGGTTAATTATGAGTGATCAGGATTTGCCTATAGAATTAAAACATTTATATAATGTATTTAATATTTCACTTTTAAAAAAGTGTGTACATGATATTTCGAGCTAAGTTATAGAAATTCATAAGGATTGGCTGCACATACAAGTACTAGTGAGAATTTTAGACAAAAAGAATAAATCTTATATAATAAAATAATTGCATTAGTTTAAGTACTGTGGCAGAATAAGAATGTTGAAGAGATTACGTGAAAGTGTGAGACAGTTATGAAGAAGTATTATTCACATTTGTTACTGCAGCAAAATAAGAAATTTTAAGGACGAAATTTTTATAAGGTGAGTAGAATTGTAATACCCGTAATTGTAAAGTAAGGGTCAATAAATATTTTAATAAATATGGCATAGAGTTAAAAATAATACTTAGGTATTTTAAATGCAAAAGCCAAATTGTTAATTTAAAATAATAATAATAATAATAAATGACGCTGATGTCCCAGTCAGAAAGAAGACGAAAACAAAAAAGAAAACAAAAAAAAATGATGCTGATATCCAAGTCAGAGGAAGACAAAAAAAAGGGCTGAAATCGTGGCAGCCACCTACTGCCAAATGAAGGATGGTAGTTTGTATGTTTGCCACATGCCCTGTGCGTGGCAACTTGAGAAATGCAAAGGGAGGGGACGCCTGAAGTAAAGAAAAATATATATATGTGTGCAAATATATGGACATTAAAGGATTTCGTTCAGTTTTTTTTTCAACTTCTCGTTTTTTCTCAAAACATTTGGGGACCCAAAGAAATGTTAAAAGAGCAAAATTTTGAAGGATTTTTCTGCAGAATTTCATAGAGAATCACGAAAAGCTATCAGAAAAATAGAAGATAATAATATAATGTTTATTTTTGAATTTCAGACATTTATGAAGTTTTCCTGAATTCAAAGTGGGAATTTACAAAGTGTGTGGTTTATAACGAATTGAAGAATAAATTATAAATTTAATATAAATACGATATCAGGTGTTGACGATCTACAACTGAGGGAAATTTCTGAAAGAAACAAGAAATGCAAGAAGGTGATCCACGGATAGCTTTAAGAGCTACGTGGTGAGTTGGATTTACTTTAAGTAATCTAAATAAAAATCAAATATCTAGGGATAATATTAAATTAAATTATTAGCTTATGTATTGGTGATAGATAAAGATTTGGTTGATAGGTATGAGATGAATATTGGACATGTAGAAAATTATTATGTGAAATGAGATATTTTTGGAATAATAAGTTGATTTAATAATAAAAGTAATAAGTGAAATTCTTGATGAGCTATGGTTGATGTTTTGATAGGAATTTTGAGGAGATGAATTTTAGTAGATCTTGATAAGCTTTAATAGATGATTTGATGTGATTTGAGATGAGAGGAATTTAGTGGAATTTTTAAAAATCAGGATAATTTGATGTGATTTGGGATGAGAGAAATTTAGTGGAATTTTTAAAAAGCAGAATGATTTGATGTGATTTGGGATGAGAGGAATTTAGTGGAATTTATTTCAATAATAAATTTAAGAATAATCAAGATAGCCAATTTAAATGTTTTGAATTTATATTGTTTTTATATTACTGTTCATATACATATTTCAATATCATTATTCATATGCATCTGCATCAAAGAAGAGAACTGAAAGAACCAGGAAGGGGCCGGTCTAATTGAAAAACCGTGATAGCCGGTATATGCTGGAAATAAAAGGGACACCATGACAGTCGGTATATGCTGGAAATAAATTCTGTAACAGTCGGGATAAGCTATAAAGAAATGGGAAGGGGTTGGTCTAAGATAATAACAACCTATCGACAGGTGGGAAGATGTTCCCATAATAATCATTCACGTATGGCATCTGTTTTAATTATTGCTTGCATTATTGAAATGCTAATGTGTGGTATATTATTGTGAATTTAATTATAGATGGTTGAGTCTCACAAAAAGAGACAGTTATGGTGATAAGATTTTTGAACTGCTGAGGTATGGTGTGTTATTGTGTATTTATTTATAGATGGATGAGTTTCACAGAGAGACAGTTATGGTGATAAGAACTATCTAAATGGTAAATTTTATGATGTGAATCTCATTACAAGGTAATTATGAGATAATTGATGGACTTAAAGTGAATCAATAAATAAGAAGAGATTGATAGAGAATGAATATCTTGACATGTGTAGTGATAGTAGAGTGCTAGTATCAAGTGTATGAGATATAAATTGATTTAAGTACTACAAGACTGTTTTTACAAATGAGTACTTCTAGTAAATTTAATTCACTGAGCTTGTGAAGCTCACCCCTCATTGTACAACGATTTCAGGTAACAGGCATGACGAATAGTTTGGTGAGTTGAGGTTCAGATAAGTCACGTACGTGTCAACATCCTCAGACTAGTGAGAAAAGAAAATAAAAATTTATTTGTAAATAATCATGCATTTTACGTTGCATATTATGTTTAAATCAATATCAGATTGATGTATCTCCCCTGTTGAGGGTTGAGGACTGATGTAAAAGAATTTCTGTTAGTATTATTTTTATTGTTGCATATATGTGTCGTGCTAGGATTTTCAAAATGTGATGACACCATCTCGGGGGTAGCCAACCCGAGATGGGTTATTACACTTAGCACCTCTCATCCTTAAGAACTCTATTTCCATTCTTGGGGGCTCTTCTACTTCCTTTGAGAACTCTACTTTGATTCTCATAGATTCCTCTTCTATGCATGGTGATTCCACCTTTGTTATTGGTTTGATTTTGGAGACTTATCGCCCAAACTGGGAGGTGAGGTCTTCGGACTCAACTTTCACTAGGGTAGACATTGTCCGCCAACTATTGGGGTTGTTGTCCTTCCTACTGATGCCGACCTAATAAAGTCCTTGACTTCTCAGCAGCTGATGGTCAACGCTCTTGACCACTGCTACAAGGTAAAAAATCTTTCTTTTGACTCTTTCCTTTAGTTTTTCTTTACTACGTTTTCTAAGTGTTTTATTTTTGGATACATGCAGGCATGTACACCTTCTTTTTAAGTTACTCCATCCAATCCATGCATGCCATTATTGTTGGACTTCGGCGGAGTGATGCAAATCTTGCAAAATATCTGGATGAGGGTAAAGCACAAAGTGATGCCATTTCCAGCCAGATTCAAGATATGTAACTTGAGAAAGGGGAGCTATAGACTTTCTTGTATGTTGCCAATTCTAACCACTTATTTGCTATCGAGGAGATCGCGTCTTTGAAAACCAAGGTGGCAAACCTCCAAAGTGTTAGGGACCAACTTAGTGTTGAAGTTGATAGTCTTCACGGTGAGGAGAGTTGTATTGGTGCTGAAGTGTCCCATCTTCAAGACATCGAATTGGAGTTGATGTCCGAGCTAGCCCAGTCCGAAGTTTTTTCTACGGATAAGTATCACACAACCAAAGACTACAAAAATGATTTGGAGTCTTCGGAGTACTACTCAGTGGGTTTCGAAGCCGCAATGAGGAGAGGGACAAAATGTGGCATGACCTCGACTAGGATAGCTTGGGATTCTCGGTCCCCTCGAATAGCAGATAAAGAAAGTGGAAGAGGTTATAAACAGTGTTTTCATGGGAGTTCCTAGGACTAGCCCCGGGCGAGGCGAAGTAAAAATGCCTTGAGGCACCTGAAGTTAGTTGTTTCTTTCCCGAGGCGTTTGTTTTTTTCCTTGAGGCGTACACCCAGGCATACACCCCGTGAAGTTTTTTTAAAAAGCTTAAAATTTATTGGAAAAATGCAAGTTAAAGGCTCAAACCCATGACCTAATGACTAACATAGGTCTTAACCACTAAACTAGTGTTCTTGTTGTGACATTATTATATCTCATAAATACATAATACATGTTCTAGTTTAATAACAATTACAAACTGTTTAACTAATCACTTACAAGTTACAACAATATAAAAATATAAGTTATACTTAATATAATTTACATATAAATATATATTAATATTTATAAAATTATAATTATCACACTATAGAGAGTTAGTAAAGTATTAAACTTTGATAAAAATTAATTAATTAATTTAAATTATTTTTAATATTCTAATTAATTAATTAACATTATTTTATTAAAATTTTGAAACACCCCAACGCATTGAGGCAAAACGCCTCGCCCAACGCATTTGCCTCTAAAAACATTGGTTATAGATTGAGCTGAAAAGATCGATGTGGTCAAAGTCGTTGAAGAGGATGAGGAGTTGAAGTCTCAAGAATAAAACTTAGCTTTTCTTTCTTTCTTTCTCTGTACTTTTGGCCTTGAAGCTCTCCATATGTACAAATGTTTTGTTTTTTAATAAATTACTTTTATTCAAAAAAATTCTTCATTTTACATTTCTGTTATTTCTTTTGGATAGAAGTTACAACAATTTTACAAGTGTTTTAGACTATTTACTTCTTTCTTAGTTTCTCTTCTTCTTTAGAATAAGTAGTCTTCTAGACGAAGGCCTTTCTTTAAATTAAGGCTTAGTCATTTGCCCTTTGTTCTTAGGATCATACTCTTCAGGTTAACTAGGGCGAGCTCCTTGCACAAATATTTCAAGCATATGATTTTGATCTCTACTTTTGATGTTCCATGTGAACTCTATACAAGTTTGTCTTAGCTGCTTGTTACCTTATTTTCCTTGGATTGGTTCTAAGGTTTGGAGCAGGCTAAGTCTTGAGGATGTTTTGATTCGTCTTCTCGTAAGGTTTAGTTTTCTTCGGCTGCTAGTACCTTGTTTGTCTGGCTGAAAAGAGTTATTGAAGAATTGGCAGTGCAAGTTGAAAGATCACTAAAAATGAGGTCTTTGGGTTCGTCTTTTAGCCAAACTTCTTCCTTTGGTTGGTGAGGCACCCTTGCGGTGGTTTGTTAGCTTCTGAGTAAAGCCAAACATACTCTAAGTTTTCTCTCCTCACTTTACCATTGTTGAGGGGAGTGAGCTGTGATCTTTTTATTTAGAACTTTACTTTGGAGGTTAATTAGCCCTGAAGATGAGCTTAGGGCTAGATTTGTACCGTTTCCTTTAGAGCATAAGACAGTGGTTGGTACAGATCTGCCTATGAATAAGAGCTCTTAGAGAGTTGCTAGTCTTCATAACTCAGTTGAACTACTCCTATTATGGGGCCCGATATCTAGTCGTCTCGAAGCTGCCAAGACAAGGTGTCTCAGGAGAGTTCTTCAGAGAAGTCTTGAGAGAGTTGATCCCTCCTGGGTCCGACTTCGTTTGAGACATTGAGGCTATTGTCCTTTAGAGTGGGGATGATGTGGAAATCTTTGACCTCAGCTTTTGAGGGACTCTGTGCAGCTTACACTTCCTCCACTTCGTTAGAGCTTGGAAGATTTTAGAATCGGACTAGAAATGACGGGTTTAGCTTTGTTCTTCTCCCTTTCTCAAGAAAGTGTGTATTGCTGCTCGATCGGATATGAAATGACTATTTCTTCTTGATCTTTGTATGGAGATAACTATTTTTTTCTCAATCTTCTTGGATGGCTGACGTGCTGGGTTTTCTGGTGGCTAGCCTGACTGAGTCCAAATTAAACCAACCTTAATGCCACCCTCATGATTAAAGGATCGGATAGATTCTATTGGGTATAAACCTCAAGTTTTTGATGATTCCCCAAGGTTTAGTAAAGGTTGTGTTTATCTGAATGCCAATGATGAGGTGTCATATTGTCATTCTCAGCCTTGATAGGCCTAGGCAAATGTCTCTTCGTGCTACAATGTTGGGAGGTTGTATGATGAGACCATTTAAGTGGTATCGTGAGATAAAATTTGTTGTTCCTATGAACGACGCCAGTCTGTTGATGCCAAAAAAGTGGACGAGGATGTCCGATTTTCAATAGTATTTAACGGGATATTGCTAAAGGTCGGTGTGGATAAGAAAGCCCTAGATTAGAAAGCTTATTCATGTTGAAAGCGTCTATACTCTCGCAAAATAAGTCTTTTGATGTTTTTGCACTCTAGGGAGGACCTTCTGATGGTTAAATTACCAAACACTCTTTGAAGCGAACGTATAAAGGATGTAGAGGTAGTCCGGTTGAGGGATAATTGGGAAGAAGAGAGAGCTTGGTTAGCCCTCTTTGTTCCTCAGATGTTTTCTCCCTGTACTTGATATTCTCTCTGATTTCTATCTTTTTTGTGAATGTGCCATTGTGTCTGGGTCCTACCTTTTCTTCTTATCTGGTTTGTCTAACTCTGTGTCTATATATATGTGTCTTGTTAGTTCAAGGGTGGGAACCCCCTTTATATAAGCTCTACTGTCACATGCTGCAAGCTTAAGTCGCTAACCATGTGGCCTTAGGCTCGGAAACACCTCCTTGGAATGCCTAAGTGAGCCTTCCTTTTAGCTACTCAAGAGAACCACCCTCGAAGCTAGACCCGCTCAAAGAAAATGAGCCAACACAAGAGAGAATATGAGACAAAGCTAGAGAGCTTGTTATTGCTTGAATGACTGAATGATTTACAAGCGAGGGGGAGGCCACTTTCATAGGCAGAGCTCCCTTACATCAATGGCTAACATCTTGCCAAGTGTCACAATCCTACGGTACTATAAGTGTAGTACAAGTGTAGTACGAAAGTACACTACCTCTAGTGCACGTGTTGTACAATGTTGTACATTATAATCAAGAAGTGTACTAGGAAACCTTCGAACACGCGGGTCGTGATATTCTCCCCCACTCAATCTGGCGATGCCCTCGTTGCACTCTCGGCATGAAACTAGTCGATATTTGTCTGAAATTGCCACAAGGCCTCAGCTGGTTCCCAACTAATCTCACTATCGGGTTGTCTCTTCCATTGTATCAAGTACTCATGCCTCGGTTTGTAGTTATTCCGTCTCAAAACTCAGTTGGCCAGTATACTCTCAATGTCTCGGTCATGAAAGACCCTAACTCCTATAGGGGCTCGCTGTGACTCACCTCAATCTGGATCATTTTGGTCTTTATGGAATGGTTTCAACATACTCACATGAAAGATCGGGTGCACCTTGAGCTTGGATGGTAGCTCAAGTTTGTAAGCCACATTGCCTACCCTCCTAAGAACTCTGAAAAGCCCCTCATATCTGCGTACCAATGCCTTGTGGATCCCCTTGGTGTGAAGTGCCGAATGTAGCTCCACAAGCACAAAATCCCCCAGTTTGTACTACACATCCCGTCTCTTACGATCAGCCCACTTCTTGGAACGCTTGGCTGCCTTAGCTGGTGGTTGGGCAGTAGATACCAACTCAATCTTATGATCCACCTCTCTCTTAGGTGGGAGTTTCTTAGGTAACTTCAGGGGCATCGTATCAACAAAGGACTCTAAAAGCTCAAGTACCTCAAGATGAGTCTCTTCCTTAGACTCTAGGACCTACTCAAGTTTCACAGTGGCCAAGTATGTGACTTCATCCCTTCTCACCCCCTTGGCTAGTTGGATTGTCGATAAAACCCAGTTAGCTTGGCCAGAGTCTCGTCTTACCAGCACGAGGTATTGGCACCGAGAATCAAGGATGCACATATAGTTGGCAAATGGCACTAACAAAGCATTAATCCGATCAAGGAAATCTAACCCAATTACAAAGTCATAGTCATCATGTGGGATTACCTCAAGAGTTTCCTTGCCTTTCCAATCTCCTAGTTGTAGCTCCACCCCTTGTGCTACACCCATTGTCAGAACTTCTTTAGAGTTGACTGTCTTGATCCACTCATCGGCTTTCTCCACCTTAAGGTTTAATCTCTTGGACATTTCCTCGGACACAAAGAGATCGGAAGCCCCAGTGTCTACAAGAGCACTAACCTTGGTGCTAGCCACCATGATGTCTATAAACATGAGCCCCTTCTGCTTGCCAAACCTTTTGGTTTTGATCGAGTAAAGTATGATAGAGCTAAGCTTGAGGGTATCTCTCTCCGTTTCCCCCTCTTCTCTAGCAATGACAGAGAGCTTGGTTCTTTTTGGGCAATCCCGCACTATGAGGACCCTCACACAAGAAGCATGCTAATGGCTCATTCTTTTTGTCTCCTTCCTAGGCAGACTTCCCACTTGTGAATAGGTGGCTTCCCTGGACCACCCTTTTGATACTTGTCTTTTTCTCCCCCACCATTGCCCTGGTTCTTGGAAGAGTCAAATTTCTCTTGTTTCTTGAACTCCACCAAAGATTCCGCCACGGAAATAGCTCGGGTGAGGTCTTTGACACCCATTCTTTGCAACTCTTTCTTGGTCTATGGTTTGAGGCCATCCATGAAGGAGAAGGGAGCCTCCCTCTCTCCAAGATCAGAAATTTGGAACATTAGTTCTGAAAACTCTCGCACATACTCCCGTTCTTCCCTACGTTGGGTAAACCTTCGCAGTGTGGCTCGTGCCTCATCTTCCCCATACTCCGGATAGAATTGTTGGTAGAATTCCCTCTGGATTCTTCCCACGTAACAATGGCAGCACCCGTAAACCTACGTCGCCACTACAATAAAGCAATATCAACAAGATACATAGAGGCTATGTTTACCTTGGTCACGTTCTCCATGATGTTCATCACTCGAAAATATTGCTTCATCCCCCAAAGAAAGTTTTCCACATCCTTTGCAGCTCGGATGCCCTTGAATTCCTTTGGCTTAGGCACATCCGCCCTATGATTGGGTGTCATAGCAAGCATACCACCTCCGAAGGCTGCTATGCAAGCTGAGAGCTCACACTTGAGCTCTTCCATCTCTTCCCGCATAGATACCACCACGGCCTCAAGGGTGTGGTTCTTTTGCGTGAGCACGTCTACGGCCTCGTTGAAGGCACCTTGCATCGCTCTTTGGAGATCCTCCCTCATAGAGTTTAGCTCTTCGATGCTACCATCGGTATCCTCGAACCTGCCCCGCATTTCTTCCATGACTAACTCCACCTTAGCCAAGCGAGCATCCATGCTTGACATCATATCCTTTAAACTAGCCTTCTTTGCCGCCCTCCCTCCGGTCTTATGACTATCATGAGCTAGGTTGCTAGCATCAGAAGCGGTCGTCATCTCTTCTCAAAAGTCTCGATGAACTAGGCTCTGATACCACTTGTCACGAGCTGCAAGCTTAAGTCGCTAACTGTGCGGCCTTAGGCTCGGAAACACCTCATTTGAATGCCTAAGTCAACCTTCCTCTTAGCTACTCAAGAGAACCACCCTCGAAGCTAAATCCACTCAAAGAAAATAAGCCAACACAAGAGAGAATATGAGACAAAGCTAGAGAGCTTACTATTGCTTGAATGATTTACAAGTGAGGGGGAAGCCCCTTTATATAGGGAGAGCTCCCTTACATCCATGGCTAACATCTTGCCAAGTGTCACAATCCTACGGTACTATAAGTGTAGTACAAGTGTAGTACAGAAGTACAAGGTACTACCTCGTAGTGCACGTGCTATACAATGCTGTATATTATAATCAAGAAGTGTACTAGGAAACCCCAGAACACGTGGGTCGTGACACTAGCGTGTTCCTTGGTTGACTCTCCGAAATGTGAGACTGTTTAGCTAAGATGCTTGTACCTCGAGTCTCACAGCGGATGATTATTTGTACTTTAGGGATGGTTTCCCTCTTAGTTGTCTTGTCATCGTGTCAGAAAGTATGGTTGCGCGCACATCACTACAATCAATCCAGATCACTTCGTCATTAGGGAGTTATTAACGAGACACGTGTTTGCTTTTCATTGGATCGTATTATTTTGATCACATCACCAAATAAGCAATTGATTAACTGAATAAAATCAATTTGGTCGGCTAATTAATCTGATTTCAACATAATAAGGCAAACTTTTACTAGAAAAAGGGCAAAATAACAGAATATATTAACCTATTCTAATTAATTTTCAATCCAATCCTACCAATTTAATGATTTAACTCAATCCAAAAAAAATAAATTAAGGAGATAATCTGTTATCCCTTTTGATTTCGGGTCAACATTAAGAAACTAGATTGCCAACCAAAAAAGGAAAAATTAATAGACAGAACATGTTAAGAAACCAGATATAGTTGATGAACAACTCACTCCATAGTCAACATATTATCGTATGGAGCACTAGCTAAACCTAAAATAACCTCCACCAAATTAATATGCTTATTATACTGCAAACTGAAATATTATCATTTAAAATTTCTAGTTTATATATAAAAAAATAAAAAAATAAAAAAAAAAAAACTTTCTCTAGCCCATTTTACATGTCACTCTTTCGAGTGCACAAACTTTTAAAAAAAAAACATTTTATTTATCACAATAACTTTTATTTATATAATATAGAATAAAAGTGATGAAGTTTACCCACCAATCATTTAAGATTTTAGGAGTATTATTGTAAAGTATATGACATTTGTATTTGTCTTGAAAGGTACAGTTATTGATAAAATTTCAGGGGTGGGCCATATATAATGGCCATTCATGGTGTATGATGGACCTCTAATGTGTGGGCTAACTATTGAATTGAACTTTTTGTTGTCATTTGATTTCTTTCTTTCTTAATGTCCTTTTGTCTTTGATTGAATAGCTAACTCCCTACCCCTTTTCGTTGTTTGTTGAGCTTATTAATTGCCTCTCTTTGTATGTTGTGGCCAATTTTGTTGTGTCCCCTTTGTGTTCTCAGCCAAAACTGAGAAAACCTTGTTCTCATCAAAATAAATACGTAAAAAAAACAGAGAAATCCTTGTTGGTATAATTTTCCTAGGAAAATTAAAACAGAGAAATCTTTATGACAGTCTGTTCTTCAATCTCTTAGCAGTTAGCTTCCAGTCCTTCATTTCCTCCACATGGGTCTCGGTGATCAGAACTTGGTTTTGATCATAGTCTCGGCTGTGATTTTCAGTGTTGCTGCAGCTTGTTCTAATGGAGAGTGCAGGGTTTGTCTGTTTTCATTTTATGTATGGTTTTTGTTGTACTAATTTATATTAATTACTTCTGTTTTAATACATGTAGTTACTTGATGAATGCTCATCGGACGGAGATTGTGAGGCTGGACTCTATTGTTTCTCTTGTCCCCAAGGATATTCTGGTTCTAGATGTGTAAGATCAGCCATTACCAACCAATTCAAGCTCTTGGTATCTTTCTTACTCCTTTTCTCTCTTTAGAATTTTTTTGGGTATGTTATCTTTTTGCACGGTACGACACATCATTTTTTTAAGAAACTTCCTGAAAAATATTCGTATGTGTTTGAAGTACTATCTACTGTGCGATGGAAAGGTATGGGAAATTTCTCTTTTTAAAATATTTTTTATCTAAAAAAATTCGGTGTATCATGTCTGATCTCTCATTTTTTTTTTCCTTATATATTAATGAAAAAAATCGAATTTGTATCTATTATAAAAAAAACGCGAAGATGATTAGTGAATTAATTCAATTGAATGAATGAATAGATAATAAAATTATCAAAAAATGGTATGACGTTATGTAATTGAGCGGATCTAAAAATAATGTATTAGGTGTGTCCTAACCAATCTTCTCCCACACAATAAAAATATGTCACTATGTAATTTTTTTTTCTTTTCTAATATGCACTATATAATTTTTAGTTGGTTCTGGAATTTTTTGTTAGATCGGGTGAAAAGTTAATATTTTAGATTCGTTCGAAATTTTATTGATAATTTTGAGAGATTTTACTTATAATTTTATTTTTTAAATCTCATATTTATATTAATATTATCAATAAAAAAATTTAAAATTACCAATAAAATTTCAAATGAATCTAAAAAGTTGATTTCAAAACCGGTCTAACCAACAAATTTTGGACACCATGACATGATGATATCACGAAGGATGGGAAGAAAAGTAGCCTTAGATTTTAGCCAACAAGGGAAGCAATTCCTAGAATTTCAGTGCTCATCGTTCAACAAACATGGCGAAATTTGTTTTTTTCTTAACCAAAGTTATCGGCCCAATAGTTATTATCGGCCCATTAACCTAAAAACCTGATTTTTCAACAAATAATGGATGGATTCATTGATTTCTAATTTTCTCTCATCTTAACAGAATAACTCTCTACCTTTCAACAAATATGCTTTTTTGACAACCCACAATGCTTATGCCATAGACGGATACCCATCTCACACGGGAGTTCCCCGATTAACCTTTACAAATCAAGAAGACAGCATCACTCAACAGTTAAATGTATGATTTATTTATTTAATTAATTGATTATCTCTAAAATTTATAAACATTTCATTTAATATAATTTTCTTCTTCGTGATTAAACAAAACTTATCGCAGACTTATTAATAATTAATTTGTAGAACGGAGCTCGAGGATTAATGCTCGATACTTATGATTTCAATGGAGATATTTGGTTATGCCATTCGTTTGGAGGAAACTGCCATGATTATACTGCATTTGTACGTGAAAATTTTTCTCTAAATTATTGTCATTAATGACTTTTTAGACGTTTTTTTTAAAAAATTTGACTGCAAAAGGCACGAATAATTTGTTTATATGCAGGGACTTGCTATTGATACTCTAAAGGAAATCGAAGAATTTTTATCCACAAACCCAACGGAAATTGTTACGTTAATCTTAGAAGATTATGTTCAAGCTTCAAATGGACTTACAAAGGTGTTCACCGATGCCGGATTGATGAAATATTGGTTTCCTTTGGCAAACATGCCTCAAAATGGTCAAGATTGGCCACTAGTTAGTGACATGGTTGCAAGTAACCATAGGCTAATTGTGTTCACATCAATCAAGTCCAAGGAGGAAACTGAGGGAATTGCATACCAATGGAATTACATGGTGGAAAATCAATGTAAGCATCCCCAAATTACCATTTGGCTTAGACTAAGTTTCAATTATTGACTACTAAATTTGTTTTTGAAACAGATTTTGATAAAACAGTTATAAAACTAAAAATTATTTAGAGTTTGATAAAGTATTATAAAACGGTTTGGGAGAATTTATGAGAAGATTTATGTTTTTTTAGGGTTATTATCATTAAACACTCCTACATTTTGGTTGGTGTTTTAATGTAACCTTTTCATTTTAAAAAAAAATCAATTTACCCATTGCAATTTAGATATGTGTCTAATAAATAAATTTAGTGATAATTCAGATGAAATTGATATTAATATTGATACATATAAAAATCTTGATCAAAGTTAATACCAGTACACACAAAAATCTTGACAAAAAATTTTACCTTGTTTAATAGCTAAGATTTTTGTGTGCATCGATATCAATTTCACCAGAATTATCACTAGAATGGTTTATTAGATACATGTCTAAAATAAAAGGGACAAATTGATCGTTTTTAAAATGCAAGGGGAACATTAAAAAACAATGGTAAATGTAATAGTGTTTAGTGATAATAACCTTTTTTTTTATAAGCAGAAGTTAGATCAAACACATCTTGAACGGTTTATGAAAAGAAAAAAAAATGTAAAAATAACTTATAAAAAACTGAATTTGTGTTAAGAAAACAATTTTAATTGTTGTTTTATCAAACAATATCCCATTTGGCTTAATAGTAAACGAATTATGGTTAAGTTTATGGTTTTTAAAGAAGTTTATGATGAAACAATTGTGGAATTATAAAACATTTTAGTACTTGGTAAAACAACAATAAAAACAGTTTTCTTGAAACAAATGCAGCTTCTTATAAACAGAAACTATTTCGCAAACCGTAAGTGTTTGACCTAACTTCTATATATAATAAATATAAATCATTTCATTAATTCTCCCGAACAAATTAAATAGTTTTTAATTCTACTATTGTTTTACCAAAAACTGTTTCAAAAATCGTTTTGCAAACAATAAACGAATTCTTAAAAATTGTTTTCTTTTTCCAGTTTCTAGGTGTTCTAAGAAACAGTCTCTATCAGATTTAGGAGTGGATTCGAGCCGAGTCTAGCCTGAGTTGGGGGAGCTCAAGCTCGGCTCGTGAGTAAAATACTTATTCGAGCCAAGCTTCGAGTCAAGTTCGAGTTAAGAAAATTGAACTCAAGCTCGACTCGTAAGGTAAAATTCAAGCTCGAGTTCAATTAGCTCGAGCTCGAGCCAAGCCTTTTGAAATAAAATAATAAATATATATGTTTCTCGAAATAAAATATATGAATCTGGTATTTATATTTTTAAAATAAATAAATTAATTTATAATATATATTAAATATATACAATAAATACAATATCAATATATATATAAATATTTATTTAATTTATTAATTAAATCGAATTCTTTTGCGAACCTAACGAGTCGAATTTGATATTGCTCGATTTCGATTTGATAAGTTAATTGAGCCAAAATCACAGTTCGAGCTCAAACTCGATTTAATGGAGTTTCGAGTTGAACTGTTACACTCAGTTCCACGCTTATTCAAAATGTTTGATCTAGTTTCTGTATCTTTTAAGCTGTTTTGAAAACTAAACCAATATAAGCTCATTTCTCGTATAATATTATTCTGTTGAATGAATGATTTTGCAGATGGGGATGGTGGTATGAATGCAGGAAGTTGTCCAAATAGGGGAGAATCATCAGCCCTTGATGATAAGAGTAAATCGTTAGTGTTGATAAATTACTTCAGATCTACTCCCTTTAAGCTGCTCACATGTGAAGATAATTCAGGGGGCCTTGTTAACATGCTTCACACTTGTTATGGTGCGGCTAGCAACCGATGGGCTAATTTTGTAGCCGTTGATTATTACAAGGTATATTTTGTAATATTTTATATATATATATATATATATATATATATATATATATATATTCTGTATTTCATATACTAAAAAATAAAGATTATCAATCATTGGTTTATTTGTGCAGAGGAGTGAAGGAGGAGGAACATTTCAAGCTGTAGATACTCTGAATGGGAAGCTGTTATGTGGGTGTGATGATATCCATGCATGTGTGGTAAGCTAATTTATGATCCTAGACGGGGGTGGATTTGAGCCGAATCGAGCCCGAATACTAAGGTATTCGAACTCGGCTCAAATTGAAATTGACATACTCGAGTTCGAGTTAGAATTCTAATCGAACTCGAAAAGTGGGCTCAAGCTCGAACTCGATAATAATTGAGCCTATTCGAGCTCGAGCTTTGGATTTCCCATTAGAGCTCAAGCTTTAGCCCGAACTATAATTTTAATAAGTAAAAATAACAAATAAATATTGGTTTAAGCTGAGCCGAGCTCGATAATACCTTATCGAACTGTTTAAGAGCCTTTCAAACTGAACTTTAAGGTATTCGAGCTCGGCTCGATTAACTATTCGAGCTTAAGTTTCAGGCTTGAGTTCGAACTCGAGCTCGATCGAGTCGAGCTTTGACAGAGCTCAAGCTCAAATAGTTCGATAAAAGCTCGGCTCGATTCTAGCCCTAATCCTAAAGGTGGGACTTTTAGCTTATACTCGTTTTTGATCCGTTACCCCGCTTGCCAAAACACGAATATGGGCATGAAAAATAAGACCCAATAGGAAACGAGTATTTTTAACCCGTACCCATTGATCTGCTACCCGTATCCAGCCCAGATCACTTTTTTTTCACCTAAATAAAAGAATTTTTATCAATACTCGTTTTTTATTCGTTACCTGCCTACTAAAATATGAATATAGGCATGAAAAATAAAACTCATTAAAAAACCAGTATTTTTAACTTGTAGTTGTTGACCAACGACCCGTAAGACCCAGTCTAATCTGCTCGTTTTCCATCTATATCCTAATAGAACAGTATTATTACGAAATCATGAAAATTCAACGGTAATTATGTGACGATAGAATAATAATATTTGTATCGATTTGGTTTTTTAGTTTTTATTGAATAGTTTTAAGCAAAATATGTAAATTAGTGCCACGTTCTGATCTCGTGGTTATTACCACAGAACTGTCAAATGTGGGATGAGTTCTTAAAGGCTAAATAGCTCAATTGGGAAATTGTCAAGTTCACAAACTAATTTTATCTTATTCAGTGAAATTTTCTGACAAAATCATATTTCTTTCTTGCAGCCAGGATCAACTTCAGGGGCCTGCACCCCATAAAGAATGAGCCTAATGAGAGGGACTTTCTAATCCACTCTGCTCAAATGCTTCGTCAAATTTTGAGAAGTTGACATGTTTTCTAATAATATTTTTCAGCCACTGTTTTTATCCAAGAACTGTATACATATATATACATATACACATACATATTGTATACACACGAAGAGTTCATTTGACTGAACATCAGGATGAATTCAAAAATAATTTTAAAATAATTGTTACTAAAAATGTTATAAAAACTAATATGTCTGTTTGGTTTACAGCTTGTAAAATTGATTTTAGATAGTTGAAATTGCAAAAAAAAATATGTTTATATTAATTTCAATTGATTATTTGGATAGGTAAATGGATTTTTTTTTATCAAATTGACTTTATTATTTTTAAAAAATCAAAATTATTAATTTAATCACATTAAAATTTGAAAATGTCAAAAATAATAGTAATATTCTCAGATAATTAGAGATAAATGATATTTATATAGTAGTAAAATTGTAAATACCTTTGCCAGTTGAGGTCAATTTAAGAAACAAATTTTAATCAAACTGATCGTGGGATCAAAACCTACAAAACCCAATTTTTGATTATTTCCCAAGCTAATTTTTTTAAAATTTATTTTTGACTTTTGATTCATAAAAAATCACCTCAAAAGAAAAGAAAAAAAGTATTTAACCTAATTTTTGCTTCTTAACAGAAATAGCTGCCCCTTAAATTAGGTCAAACAGACACTAAGCTCCAGTGAGTTTGCATCAATTATTCATGAACCCATTGGGCCCAGAGTAGACTTTTGTCTTTGGGGAACAATATTTTGGAACTGGATCTTGAAAATGGATATACCTACCGTTGGGTCAATGTCGTTGTCAAACAGGCTTTGCAAGATGTGAGCTTCACAGATCCAGAAAATAAAACATTCTCATTTCTGTTTGTTTGCATCTAATTTCAATTATTGTTACTGTTGGCATCTAATAATCTTAATATGGAGTATCAATTATTATTGCATGTAGAGGTGAACATGAAAGCCGACAGATCCATGGATCCGATCTAAATCAGTAGATTGAGTTGGATCACGAATTTAAAAATTTTCAATCTGATCCAAATCAGTAACCCAATCATTATATAAGTATATTTTATATATATTTAATATTTATTATGTGTAATTATTTATATATTGTATTTACTTTTTTCATGTGTTGTTTATTACTTATTTTTTTAGGAGTTATCCGGTTTAATTGTGGAATCTACTTGCTTTAAGGATTGATGGATTACATTCGTATTTTATAAGTTAATTAGTATGGATTCCGATATATATTATGTACATGATGTCATCTCATTTTTTATTATTTATTATTCCTATAAACCCTAAAAAAAAATACTAGTTTCCATAAAATAAAATAAAATCAATTTCAATTTTCTCTATTTTCACTATAATTATAACGGTAGATTATAAGTTACACATAAGATAATCTGTTAAGAGTTGATACTCTTAGTGAAACATCCCAAACACAAAGCAAAAAGGTTAAAAGGATATAAAACGGTATGTGTTGTACTATAAAACCATACATCTTAACTGATTTATTTATTTTGGTTTTTTTCCTTTCACATAAATATATAAAAATAAAAATAAAGACTAGCACTCAATAGTGTTTTATGATTAGTATTGTTACAGTAATCATTAACCAATTTAGGATTTAAAAATATTAGGAGCATGTCTATTTTTAATTTTTTTTAATAAGAGTGTTTGTTCTCGTGAAATTACTTTTTTTGGATTTTTTATATTGGTGTTGAAGTTTTAACTAATTTGATTGATCAAACACCTCTAAAATTTAGTTTTTATTTACTTTTGACTAGTTTATATTAAATTAAGATTTTTTTAATTTTATTTTTAGTTATTTAAGATATTTTGTAAGTGATGAATTTGTAAAATTTAATCGATTCTTGTAAGAATTTAATTTTAGATCTAATGAAATATGAACTATTGTAATAAAATATTTTTTTTATATAATATATTTTAATTAATTTTTAAATAAAAAAATAAAATATTAAACCATCAATCTAAATTGATTTGAATGTATTGAATTAAAATGAATAGAGGTTAAATAAGTTTAAGAGCTGGGTTGATGTTGAGATACACTCACCCTTGATTACTTACATAGTCCATTCTCTACTTTTAACACTCATTTCATGTTTGTATCACTGTAAAGGATTGCTAGACTGATTGACTCATCACAACCGTCTGTGTAAAGAAATTTTTTTATTAAATCATTATAGATTAGTCAGAAATTTTATTAATAATTTTAAAAAAATTTATTAATAACACTATTTTTTATTTCATATTTATATTAATATTATTAATAAAAAATTTAAAATTATTAATAAAATTTTAAAATAATTTAAAATTAAATATCTAAACTTAATCTAATCAAATATTTTTGTTATTTAACTAACCCACGTAATTTACTTAAAACAAATATATTACATAAGTCACGTCAGTCGTGCTTGATACTAACATTGTTTAATCGAATATTGTAAAGTATTCAAATTATTTGAGATATTCTTAGCTACAAATGCCTTTCAGTAATTAATTGATCAACAGTGGATTTTCGTTTCCATTTGTCGGTACATTTGAAATCTATTATTATTGTAATTCGTTGTTTGTTCTTTGATGATTTAACGATTTGGCGAAAATTTCGTTTGTATAGTTACCACGCGTGATTAGAATTGTCACAACTGCAGTTATGAAGCTACACAGGTAGAGAAGAAACGTGAAATAAAAGAAAATATGAATTTGTTGTTTCGTTTTAAAAATAAATAAATAATTAATGTTTTTTTTTATTACAAATATAAATCAAATTCATCTTAAATTTGAAGGATTAATAAATAAAAATTAAAATAAGTTTTAATTTTTATTTTCTTTTATTTTTTCTATCATTTTCAATAAATATACGATAAAAAATATCAATCATTTTATATTTTTCATAATTTTTTTAATTTTTTTGCATTTTTTTTTTTACTGATAAAAACTTAGTGTGAATGGTTTTATATATAAAATAATAGATGCTACTTTTTAGTACTTAGTATAGATGATCATCGGTCTGTTTGTCTCATCAGACTCAGTTTGTAATTTCTACGAGTTTGGATAGGAATAATTGATCAATAGATTGGAGTTGGACAAAAAATTAAATTTAATTTTAAAATCAAATTATATTTAAAAATTGAAAAGATAAATCAGATGGTTCGAACTCAACCCAACCCAATTTCGATGGAGAGATAAAGAAAAATTAAGAAAAAAATGCAAGTGAACCTGCATTTCAATATATTTGTAATCCAGACATGCATGTATAATCAAAGTGAATGACTCTCTCTCTCTCTCTATGCTGCATGATGAACGAAAATCATGGCTTTTCAGCAGTTAATTAAATTTGCTTTAGTAGTTAAAATCAATATTTCACTCTTAAATAATTAAATATTAATGGTATGGAGCTAGCATGTGATTATGGGATGCAGGTTGCCAAGCTTTAAGAATTATGTTTGGAGATGTTGAATTTAAGAGAGGAAGTGAGACAATACAAAGAGAAGAATTGTATTGAATGGTGTAATTTACTTACAAGGGAGCTATCATATTTATACAAGCCAATAGGAGAGGCAAAACTATACACAACCAATGTGGGATATAATACATTAACTATAATACATTAACATCCCCCCTCAAACTCAAGGCGGTAAGTGAGAGGTGAACTTGAGTTTGGAAACCAGAGAGTGAAAACGTCCGGGTGGATGAGCTTTAGTGAAAATGTCAGCTGTCTGATCGGCTGAACTGACGGATTGTAGACGAACCGTATTCTGGAGAATGTGATCACGGATGAAGTGGATATCATTCTCAATGTGTTTTGTACGTTCGTGGAAGACATCATTATGAGCGATCTGAATAGCACTCCTGTTGTCACAGTATAGGATAGTGGCAGCAGGAGAAGAGATACCCATGTCAGCGAGTAACCATCGAAGCCAAAGAAGTTCTTGAGTTGCATCAGTCATGGCACGATATTCAGCTTCAGTACTAGAGCGAGCAACCACAGTTTGTTTCTTACTACGCCAGGAAATGAGAGAATTGCCCAAAAAGAAACAGTAATCAGTGGTTGAACGTCTGTCGGTGGGGTCTCCGGCCCAATCGGCATCAGAATAGGCTTGTAAAACAGGGGCAGACTGTGCTGAGAAATGAAGCCCATGAAATAAAGTACCCTTGACATACCGAAGAATGCGAAGAACAGCCGAGTAATGGGTGGTCCGAGGAGCGGACAAGAACCGACTGACCTGATGAACGGCATAGGCAGTGTCAGGGCGAGTGACAGTAAGATATACAAGACTTCCAACCAGTTGGCGATATAGGGTGGCATCCTGAAGAGGTGAACCATCGAGTGGCGTAAGTCTGACATTTGGCTCGAGAGGAGTAGTGGCAGTGGTTGAGTCAGTGATCCCAGCCTTGGAAAGGAGATCCGAGGCATATTTGGCCTGGGAGAAAAAATCCATCAGAACTAGATGAGACTTCGAGGCCAAGAAAATAGGTGAGCACGCCAAGATCTTTCATCTCGAATTGGCCACTGAGAAACTTTTTGAGTTCAGAAATACCATGTAGATCATCTCCAGTAATAACCATATCATCCACGTACAGTAAAAGAAGGATAATACCGTTGGCAGTATGGCGGATAAACAGAGCCGAATCATGAGCACTCGGTGTGAACCCAAACTGATGAATGGTAGTGCTGAATTTGGCAAACCAGGCACGTGGAGCTTGTTTTAAACCATATAAGGCACGACGAAGGCGACAAACTTTGTTTCGAGTGGCATCCAAGCCGGGAGGTGTATGCATATAGACTTCCTCAAGAAGTTCCCCATTCAGAAATGCATTTTTGACATCCATTTGAAATAGAGTCCATCTTCGAATGGCGGCGACAGTAATGAGCGTACGGACAGATGTGAGCCTCGCCACTGGAGCAAATGTCTCTTCATAGTCAATGCCATATTCCTGAGCAAATCCCTTGGCAACAAGTCGGGCTTTATATCGTTCAATAGAGCCATCAGAAAGTGTCTTGATCTTAAACACCCATTTGCACCCAATAGGAGTTTTTTCAGGGGGTAGATCAACAATATCCCATGTATGAGTTTTAGCTAGGGCCTGAAGTTCTTCATCCATTGCTTTCTGCCAAAGAGGATTAGTACTAGCCTCCTTATAGGATTGAGGCTCATGCAGATGAAGTATAGTGGAAAAACAATGATAATCACAATGGTAATCAGCAAGATGAGAAGGGGGGTGAATTACCCTGGTAGATCTGCGGGGGTGATCTGGAGGATGACTCTCAGAGGGAGTCGGTGCAAACTCATCAGACATAGGAATATCCTCGGGCACGACCGATTGAGTCAGAGAGGTGAGGTCAGTTGATGGTTCTGGAGCTGGAACTGGGTCTGGGTCTGGAGAGGTAGGATCAACTGGTGGTTCTGGAACGGAAGGGGTTATATCAGCTGGTGATTCAGAGGTGGACTCAACAGTACCTGAAACTAGATTCTCAGGAAATAACTTAATAGATGGATCAGTAAAGAATCTAGAGTTAGTGATGGTTGATATGTCAAATGACCGTAAAGAAAAGAACATTTGATGTTCCCAAAAAATGACATGACGAGAGATACGAAGAGTTTTAGAAATAGGCGCATGCTCATCACGGGTTTTAGAGGAAAAAATAGAGGCATCAGAAGTCATGTGATTGCAACAAGCAGAATCGAAATACCATCGGGATGTACCTGGTGTAATTGACATGGCTATATTGTTACCGATTTTATTTAGAGCCTCGGTAAGAATGGTGCAGAAACCACTCCAATCAGGTGGAGAGTTGGATGAAGTTGGTGTAGCATCAGTGGTTACAGCAGCAGTATTCTTTGGCTTGGAATATGACCAATTGTATGAGCCTCGAGAGTGATATTGGTTCCCATTTGACTGATTTCCAGATGGAAGTTTAAGGCAGTCTGCAAGATAGTGACCCGGTTCTCTGCAGACTTTACATAGGCGAGAATGACATTTGAGCAATTCATGCCCTTGTGAATGACAATACTTGCAATATAAGGGCTTCTGGTGTGTGCTCTGTCTGTGGGGTAAGTCCGATTCAGCCATAGGAGCAAAGAGGAAGGTGAACCTCCAAGAAACCGATGATGTGGCGGTCAACTGATGATGTGGCAGTCAACTGATGATGTGGCGGTCAACGAGTAACGTGGCGCTGACGTGTTGTTAATGTGGTGCTAACGTGGCAGCAGTGTGTCTGAAACAGGAGCGGCAGTGGAGATGATGTCAATGGGTGACGTGGCACTGTCAATTGATGATGTGGCGATCAACGAGTAACGTGGAGCTGACATGTCGTTGATATGGTGCTGACGTGGTAGTAGCGTGTCTGAAGCAGGAGCGGCAGCGAAGATGATGTCAACGGGTGACGTGGCACTGACGTGGCAGCGGAGATGATGTCAACGGGTGACGTGGCACTGAAGTGGTAGTGAGGTGGCGCTGAGGTGGCTTTTAGGGCTGACGTGGCAGCAGCGTTTCTGAAACAGAAGCGGTAGCGGAGATGATGTCGATGGAGAATGAGACTCCGACTATAGTGATGACCCGACAGGTATGAAAATGATATACTAGAAGTTTTTCTGATGTGAATGATCCACTAATAGTGGCAATCACAGAGCATACTCAACTCTTAATATACCGAGAATTTCTGATGTGAAGGATTCACTAATAGTGGCAATCACAGAGCATACTCAACTCTTAAAATACCGAGAACCATTATGGCTCTGATACCATGTTGAATTTAAGAGAGGAAGTGAGACAATACAAAGAGAAGAATTGTATTGAATGGTGTAATTTACTTACAAGGGAGCTATCATATTTATACAAGCCAATAGGAGAGGCAAAACTATACATAACCAATGTGGGATATAATACATTAACTATAATACATTAACAGGATATAACAATAAACACATTCTTAATAATATGAATCTTTTGCTAATTAAGATATGAATAAAATTAGTTCTTTTTAAGCACTAGCCCATTGCTTTTATAAGATAATTTTTTTAATATAATTTATTGAAATCAATAGAAGAGATCATGCTTTATTTTGAAAATAATTTATGTATGTTAAGTTTGTAAAATTTAAATAATTTAAGACATTAAATATATTGAAGCATGATATTTGAAATAAGAAACCTATTCAAAATTGGGTAAGACCGTCAAAAAAATTCAAAGCCGAGAAAGAAACAAAGTTTAAAGGTCCAAAATAACCCATTAAAATTTCAAATCCATTCAAAGTTGGGTAAGACTGTAAAAAAAAATTCAACTTAAATAATTTTTTTGTGCATTTACTTGAACTATCATGTTCCGATATTTGAAATTTGAACATTTTCAATGCATATATTAATCACAATAACAATGATATCAATATGTTGCACCATTGATTTTTTACATTTTTTTATCAAAATTCTCCATAGTCAAATCTTCGTCTCATAAAAAAATGCTGATAAATAAACAAAATATATTTTTTTCTTCATCCAATAAAGTAGAATATTATTGGATGATTTGGATACATGAAAATAAGATTTTGTGCTCAATTAATATTATAAAATAAGTTCTTTCAAAATATTAGTATTAAATAACTAAAAGACAATTTTTTTTACTTAAAAAACATTGAAATGATAATTTTTAATATTTACAAAGAACTAACGAATTAGCAAATCCATTAGAAATGATCAAATAAATTATTAATCTTGAGAGTTGAGAATAAATTATCTTATTACAATCGTTAATAGACAAATCTTAAAAAAGATAAATTTTTTAATATATAATATCATTGATAAGGTAATAATTCACTTAATAAATTATTTATAAACATTTGATTGAATTACTGATTAATTTGACCATTTGCGTGATGCAACCACATTCGAAAGATTTTATATATATATATATATATATATATATATATATGATAGCATGTTGGTTTTGTGTGAACAATGGGCTACAAATTAATGAAAGAACGTTTAAAAAGTTTTGGTAAATTAGAAAATGAAAAGAAAATAAAAAAACCCAAACGATCCTTTCACTCTCACATCATGGTGGCAATGAGCATCTTAACTTCTCGATGAGACCGACACGTTGGGGCCTAACTAGTATGCCATGAGTGATGAGTTTGCCTTTGTCCATTTTAATCATTGAGTTGCCCTCATATCCAAACACACAAATTTCCCTCACTAGATAAATTTTATTTTACCAAAAATTTACTGAGGGAAGGTTTTCTTCATAAAGGCTGAAGTTTCAATCATTCGATTACTGGTAACTAATTGTGTCAAGAACTTCTTACTAAATCCTACTCTCTTTTTCTTGTTTCTAGAAAGAAAAAAAAAAAAAAGAGATAGGAGAGGCAACCCTTTTAAGCTACATTCTAAAAGCTTGATTTAAAATCTTTTATTGATACGTAATGCAATGAGAAAAATCCTATGATATATTAAAGATATAATGATATCAAAGTAATTTGAGCTCGTGATATATATGGGAATACAAATTATATCATTGTTGATTTATGTTCAATATCATGCAGATGTATAATTTCTTTGAATTGATCATAATATTTGAACTCTCAACATATTAGAATAGTTTATTTAATATCTGATTTGTCATAGTCTAATCAAACTCCATGGGAGCATTGGTTAGAAACTAGCGAAAGTGAAACTAACTCTCTAATCAGTCTAATTCAATCTAAAATTTGGTAGATTACATTCGAATCTTTCATTAAAAAGATTTGAATTCAAACCTCTCGTCAATATACAAAAAAAAAAAAAAAAAACTAATAGAGTCATGTAATTAATATAGTTAATATCACTTTTAATGCTATATATGTTGCAATCAAAAGATTTAGTATACTTTTTTATAATATATTGATGATCTAACATATCTTAATCCCTACCCATACACCAACATAAGGTTGAGAATCTGACACCCAATCAACAATCACAATAGCAAAAATAAAAATAAATAAATATAATAATTTTAACGTGGTTCAGCACAACTCTTTAACTACGTCTACGTGTCAATCAATATTTCACTTATTTTGCAATTTTTGGATTAAGAAAAACTGCTAAAAATCACTACTTCACATTACACAATTTTTCTAGACAAAACTGTGTGAAAAAACTTCTTCAATCTCACAATCCAAACCCCAATACACACAATATTCACTCAACCCTTGAATCTCTGAATGAAAAAAAAAAACCTTATTTTACATGTTATATCAGTGTTTACTTTGCTAAAGTCTTCATTCGATCAACTATTCATGCTTCAGGTTTAATATAAAGGATATTTTTTTTTGATATCCATATTTATAATAACTTATACTCACATCTTTTTGACACATAAACGATGCAGGACAAAAACTGTTTACAATAACACTTCTCTCTAATATAAGATTTGAGGAGTATCCCAACAAATTTCTCCTTTGACTGAAATCTCTAAACACTTCGATCCCTATACTGGGTTTGCCTCCACCGATCAAAACTTTTTTGTTTTAATCGGACCTTCAATACTGCTTAATCAGATTTTAAACCTAATCTCAACACATAACAGTATTATTTATCCATAAAAAATTTGTTTTGAAAAATCGAACTTAAGACCTCAACGTACATATATTTGGTTTGAGACAATAACCCTTAAATTAAAGTTAGTTGGTTAAGATATAAGTATCCTGGAGGAGGTTCAGATTTGATTAGAGGTGCTTTTAGGATTTGAAAATCCTAAAACAGCCTCAAATCGTGGATCAAGATACTAATTAAAGACATTATAATGTCATGTTTGACAAAGAGTAGTTCAGATTCTTGATTCATGTGAACTGACCGAGCAAAAGATACCAATAAATTTATTCACTTTCGCCGCCTACTAAAATTGCATGATTTCTTAGGACTTAGATTTGTCAAATTAAGAGGGTTCAAATCGAGCAGACTGTAAAGTGTCTTTCAGACAAGGAATTTTTGGTTGTACATTGATTTGTATAATAAAATTTTATTAATAATATTTAATATATACAATTATTATTATTATTTAAATTTTAAAAAAAATTATCAATTAAATTTTCACATTTGCATTCAGTACATTGATTTGTATAACTGAAAATTTTAATTGATAATTTTTTTAAAATTTTATTAATAATGTTTGATATATACCATTATCATTATTATTAAAATTTTTAAAAAAATTATCAATTAAATTTTTACATTAATTCAAACGTAAACGGCATTGGTGTGAGACTTAAAGTAATCTTCATAATTGGTGTGCATGTGAGTTGGTAGGTTAGGAAGTATCTAACACATGCTACCAATCTTAAGATAACCTTAATAAAAATAAGACTTAATTATAAAAATCACATTGGGGTTGATTTTATTTTTAAAAAATATTTTAAATTTTTTTTGTAATAAAAAAATATTTTGGATATATTTTTTACAATAAAAAACATCATATGGTTGGTTAATAATAGAGTATTTTTTGCTAATAACATAACACAGATTATTTTTACTAACAGAAACATATAATGTTATATTTTTATTATAAAAAAATTTTCAAAATATTTTTTTAAAAAAAATAAAACACAGAGCTTTTTTATAATTAAACCTAAAAATAATAAATGTGATTTTAGTATTGTATGGTATAATAGTAGATCTGCATGATTAACCTAATATTGGACTCACTACCTTGCAGCCGCTTCGATGTTTGCTTCGTGCAAGAATAATGGGCTTCGTGCATGTTACTGGTGTTTGAAATACTACAGAAAAATATAAGTGAGGAATAGTGTTGATTATTCTTTGTACATGTAACCCTACCCAAACTTAGAAGATTCCATCTCAAAATTTCAAAACATCAAAGTAAAATTTGTTTATTAATCGGTAAACTAATAATTAGTAGATTTAATGTTTATATATCTTATTGACTATTCAATTATTCAGTCAAAACATTGGATGAAGTGTGATGATCGAGATGAGTTATTAAAATTATTTTTATGATAGTATCAATGAGTTCGAATTTGAGATGTACCCTTTTAAGAAAGAGGTGTGACGGGAGAGTTAAATGAAAATTTTGTATACTTATTGAGATCTTACATGGTTTAACTACAGTTTTAATTATCGATACTCAAAAGTGATTTTAAGATAATTTTTTTATAAAAACAAAGTGTTGTATTTCTAGAGTATTTATCATTTGCATTACAATGAGAGTCTTTTATTTTATGCACATGGGTGAGAAGAGTGGTGTTATTACAGAAACTGATAAAGTTCACTCGTAATTACGAAAAAATTAAATAATAATTATTTAAAAATTAATAAATAAATAAATATTAAAATTACTATTTAACTTGTTTACGATTATTAATAAACTTTTTAAATATCATGATCATGATTATTAATAAACCTTTTCAATTTCATGATAATTCTTATTATACCAAATCCAAATCCAAATCCGTAGAATAATCGTTCGAGTGAGAGAATATAAGAGAATTCAAAGATAATCGCCATGTCAAAAAGCACGAGCTGAGATTGATCTTGTATAAAGACACTACAAGAGACATTACAGTTTGACTTACACGTTCACATATTACACTATTGAATCACATGTGAAGTCAATATCATGAATTACCTTTAGCTACATCATAAAAAAATATAAAATAAAATAAAAATAGAGGAAACAGAAAGCATATCCATGAAGAGAGGTTGCAGATTCAATGAGCAAATGAGTAGTAAATTTTATTTTCTTGTACCAAAATTGATGTTTGGGGCTCACTAACTGTCTGGTACTTGTCAATCCCCTCCAACAAAATCGTACCAAGAACAGACGATTACGATACGATATGCCCACGAGAGGGCAACGTGCATTTAAGCAAAAAAATTCCGTTGTTAGTTGGTTTTTTGCATTAACAGCAACCCCACTTGAGCTAAATTTCCATCCTCATTGAGGCCAAGCAAAGCCACCAGATCACATGGTTTTGGTACATAATGTGGGCTAAATGGAAAGTGAAGGAAAACAATTTATATATTTATTTAATAAAATTTCCAAAGTGAAGGAATATGAGAAAAAACAACAGCAAAGACAAGCACTTAAGCATCAAAACAAAATGCAATGGGGACCTTAACACATGGGGGGGGTGGGCTTTGCTTAATTTTGAGCAATTGTGTAGTGGAGCCAAGCCAACGTACCTAAAGCTAAGAATCTTTTGCAAAATGTTGGTTGGAGGCACACACTTGGGGCAACGCTTTCAATTTTATTTTTTACTCGATTCATCGTCATAATCTTCCAACTTAAAACATATACTATGTTCATCATATCGAGTTTCGGATCAATCGCGCTAGTTACAGATTATTTTAATTTCAAATTATCCGAATCATAATATTTTATTATATTTTCGAATTCGAGTTGGTTGAATTTCAGATAAATCCGATTGGATTCTTGAATCAAAGCAGATTTTACTAATTCTATAAGAGAGATTCTTAACCGCACCTTATGCAAAACAATATTCTTGAGAACTTTACTAATAATATCAGTACATACTCAATTAACATTATTAGTGAAGTTCTTAAATATTACCAATTAAATTTTCATTCGGTACAAAATTCTTATTTTGTACCCGATACAAAATAACATTTTTTCACCGGATGGAAACTTAATTGATAATTTTTTAAAATTTTACTAACAATGTCCGTATATTATATACTCAATTAACATTATTAATAAAGTTTATAAATATTACCAACCAATTTTCTATCTGATTCAAAATTCTTGTTTTGTGTCCTGTGCGAACAATAAGCATGAGTCATTTTAAGTAGAAATTAAAGCAAACGGACAGAGAGCATTTACCCCTACGAGTCATTTTAAGTAGAAATTAAAGCAAACGGACAGAGAGCATTTACCCCTTGTTGGATCAAAGCATCTGTGAACATGAAAAGAGAGTCATTGCAACTGTCTTGGTTGTTGCATAGAGTTTGATTAGCATTATTATTGTGATGACTGTAATATTAAATTTATTAATTGTATTTGCTGGACCAAGTTCAAAAGTTAACCTTGCGTCTTTTTTACTTTACTGTACGTACGTTTCAACACACAGCACGCTTGGAGCAGAGTACTACACGTGAATTTCTCTCTGTCCGGCCCATTTCATATTCACGAGCACCAAGTCTACCCATCCCGGGACTGTGGCATTCTTTTTTTCTTTTTCTTTTTTTTTTCCCGTAGAAAAAGAAAGGCGTACTTTTTAACCATTTAATGGAGTATCATTAACATGTCTTCTGACAAATTTTTGGGCAGGTTTCGTGACTAAATTTAATGATTTAGATTAATTAAAAATTTTATTGATAATTTTAAATTTTTTATTTAAAATGTTAATATTTATGTAAAATTTAAAAATTAATATTATCAATAAAAATTTTAAAATTATCAGTAAAAATTTTAGTTGATCTAAACTATTAGGTTTAGATTCGGGTCAATCAAGACAAACCGGTGTTCTAAAAATAATTTTTAACAGATTTGGTTAACAGTTCTTACGATATTTTCTCATAATTGTTTTTGTGAATTGCAGATTGGAGAATTATGAATTTTGAGTTTGAAGAAAATAAGATAAAAATGAGATTTGTTGGAGAAAATAAGAGAGAATAAAGCTATCTTTTCGAATTCAAATGAAATGCATATGTGAGTTGCATGTGTGTAACGGTCTTAATTGGCCAAAATTTTGATCAGTACCTATTGGATACTCTCTTATAACGCATAACGTCAATTGAACGAATTTAAAATGTAAAGAGAATATTAAAAAATAATATAAAATACAATGGTATTTTGTGATAATAACTTTTTAAAAATTGCTTTTAAGCTCCAATTTCATTTCAAATACATACCATTCATTTATAAGTATTTATGCTAATTATATATAGAAATGTAATTATTTGTAAATTCAAATCAAACATTTCATTAATTATATCATAACTATCCTATTTAATGTTCCTTATCAAGTGTTTTTTAAGGCACCCGAGTGACAAATACATTGAGATTCTAATTTTGTATTTAATACAAAATCTATTCTCAAATATACCATTAATTTATTATTAGATAGAGATGTTAGCACTCTACAAATGGTTATTGACACTCAAGTTAGTTTTTTAGTTGTTAAAACTTACAATAATACTCTTAATTAATGTTATATCATCTTTTCACTTTTAAAATACAAAATATTACAATTTATTTTATTCTCAAGTTTCTATAATACAAAACCTTCTTTTAATACTTTTTCTTCTCTTTACATTTTTCACTTTACAGCCACAAATTTTTTTTATTTATTTCTTTACATTTTCATAACAATAGATATTAATCTTAAAGAAATTTTAAAACTTAAAGAGTTTTATGATCTTTTGAATATAAATTATTTCAA
The DNA here is from genome assembly GCA_023935145.1 of Bretschneidera sinensis. Lineage (NCBI taxonomy): Eukaryota > Viridiplantae > Streptophyta > Magnoliopsida > Brassicales > Akaniaceae > Bretschneidera > Bretschneidera sinensis. The sequence goes on from CM043699.1 coordinate 29,982,590, forward strand.
TGATTTTTTCTCGTACTAGTAATTTTTTTTGTATTTTTTATCATATTTATTTTAATTAAATTTTATAATATATTGATGCAATTAAAGATATTCATTTGTTTTCTGATTTATTTATGTGATATACTATATTTAATTTTGGGTTTTCACGAACTTCTCCTTCATGCCCATACACAAAATGTAAAATCCAGTATTCTCAAAACAAATTGCAAAATCCTTCAAAGAGTTATGAATGAGAATTTTAGCACTTATCATCCCCTCTCCTTCAAGTCAAACTACAACAACTCATCTAAAAAAGTTTTAAACTACATAGTTCTACCATTTGTTTAAATTACACTATTTGTTTAGAACTTATGTAAAACATTGAAATACTAAAAAGAATCTTGTTAGCTAGAAATAAGATCAAACCGAAATATTTGACTTCGTAGAACGGTTACCTTTCGAATCTCACCTTACCTGCAATGCTCATCCAATATGATTAACTTGTCACGTCTTATCATTATTCTCACGATCAACAATAGTAAAAACCTCAAAGCCATTCTCTAACTTTGCTAGAAAGAGAGTGTTGTACATAACTTTAAAACAAATATAGTTTTAAATTACAAAATAGTACAATGTTGTACATAAATTTTAAATTGTGCGAACTCTATATTGGCTTGTGGTAAAAAAAATAAAAGGAAATAAGTAAAATCAATGAGGAAAAGTTTTGGTTAAAAAAAGTGAAGATCGTAAAGAGTTAGAGATGAAGAAAATTTTATTGTTATAATAAATGATATTATTTTGTATTTTAAAAGTCAAAAGAAGATCTAATATTAATTAGAGGTATTATTGTAAAGTTTAACAATTGAAAAATTAATAGGAGTGTCAATAACCATTTGTGGAGTGTCAATATCGTTATCATTTATTATTGTATGTATAAATTATATTCCTATAGATACACTTGTAAATTCAAGTCGAATTTTATACTTATTAATTATGGTATAATCATTTTATTTAATATTTTTAACAAATGTTTTTAAAATACCCATTAGCCAAACAAACGTTAATAAATGCCCAAAAAAATGTAATAAAATTTTAAATTTATATTTAAGTTTAAATGGTATTTCAAATATGTTTTTTTATTTATGAGTATATAAAGTATATATAAGGATATATATTTTTTATTTATCGAGTGTCTTCGAAAAAACAGCTAACTCATTTTTTCTATATTCTAACAAAAAAAAAAAGTTTGCACCAATAAAATTTCACAACACGAGACGAGGATTTGTGAATAATCGAGCTAAATAGACTCTCCCCTAAAATCGATGTCATCGGAAATGAGCGAACAGAAACCAATGCCATTGGGTCTTTTACAGGTATAGCTAGAGGTAGCCATGGACGACTTTTCGGACAAACACCGAAAACTAATTGCATTGAATAGAGTCACGCAGTTAGCTTCATTAGCCCTCATGTAATCGAAACTTAGGCAAGCTAGCTATAACCTAAAAGGGGTTAGGCATCAGTCAATTCAAATTACTCGATTCTTTAGCTATTGAGAATTTGAGACCCCTATTTGCAACCCTTTTTAGACTCTTTCGATACGTTTGGTTCATAGAACATGATTCAGATTCAACTAATTAATTCCATTTTAGTTTCTACTCTTTTGTTTGGTTGTCAAATACTTTCATCCAACCTCTACTCTCATCCTACGAAGAGATAGGATAGATTTGAGGTTGGGTGAGATTATTTTTTTAAGGACAGTTTTAACCTTCACATTTTTCATTATTTCTTATATTAAATTATATCTATATTAATAATTATTATTACATTAATTATACAATTAAGATTAAAGAGTAATTTTATAATTTTATTTATTATTATTATTATTATGCGTTAATCTTGCCATTCAAAAATTGGATTCAAATGATAAAAGCTTAACCAGTTGAACCAAACAAATACATATGTATTACAATTTTAATCCACTCATAATCCTATCTCATAAAATCCCTTTGATAACACATGCTAACATTTTTCGTGACCAAATAGTAATTATTTGGAAAGTCAAAGTAGAGTAGTATAGCTAATAGTAGCTAACTTATTAAACCTTATTTCTAAAGATGGGTATGGTTTGGTAACTTCAGAATTTGATAGAACCATAACCATAACCATAACCAAAACTTTGATTTATCCAAAGTCATAACAATAAATCTAACAATTTCTTTCGGTAATCACACTTCTGGTTCGGTTTGGTAATCGAAATTTTACAACTAACTATAGTTAACCAAAGCTTTGTGCATCTTTAGGGTTTTTACTATCATCTTTCTTCGAAAATTCATTGGTGAAGATTTGAAGGACTGAAGACTGATTTACGAAAGTAGTGCCCCAACATACTAAAAAGCAACAAGTAAAAACAATACTAGGGCATATTTTATGTGCAGTGTGATGGCGTCCCCACTAATTATCACAGAAAAATTTCTCATGGAGTTGATGTTCTTAGTTATTTGAAGATATTATAGTTTTTGTGATATTCTATAAGCTTTGAGGATTATCTTACCATGTTAAAAAAAAAAGAAGTAAAAAAGACAATGTGGTACAAAAAGTATTATAAAACTATATAATAATGTTCAGAGTATTTAAATAAAGTTTATTAAATGAAATTGATTTTTATTGATTTTAAACACAAAATTCATTTCAGTTCTACAGTTTAAGTAAAATTATACCAATAATTAATTAAAGTTCATTTGCAAATGAATTCATTTATAATAAATGAATTATAATTTTAGTTCATTTGAAAATGAATTGAATTCTATACTTAAACTCATACCAAACAGAGTGTTAGTATTAAAATATAAAAGTATCTAATTTATTGTTATAATTTATAAGAATAAAATTGTAATTGGGTGTGTGTATATATATATATATATATATATAAATTTTGATATGGTTTGATAAAGTAGTTAACTAAAATATTTATAAAAAAAACTATAACCATAACAAAAATAAATAAAAAATTCAAATAATAAACTTAACTATTTTTCTTTATAATCACATTTTAAATTCGGTTATAGAATAATTCATGATCGGTTATAGTTCTTTTTGGTAAGTCTTCCCTCTTTTTGCTAATTACAAACAAAAAAGAGATTTTTAACTATTTTTTTTATATCATTTGTCAAATGCTGAGGATAATGACTAGAAAGGACTTCAATTCCTCCATATCTTTATTAATAGAAAAAAAAACACATTGAATCAAATCCCATGCACTATATTTTTCAAATTACATAAAACTCTTTTTTAATAATTGAGTTGGAGGATTCAAATTACACAAATGACAACCTTATTAATATGAACTCATATTAAATTCATCTAAATATGTCGTTAGTGGTCTGTTTGGACTAAGAAAAAAAAATAATGTCTCTCTAAATTATTTTACTTTTTCATTTGCTTCTTTCCATAACTCTTATAAAAATATTAAAATTTTAAGAGAATTTAAATGAATAAAAATGACCATTCAAATCTTCTATTTTTCTTTAAAAGAAAATAAAGGCTAACGATATCAATGGTCTCCCAACTTTGTTACAAGGTTCATTTTGGTCCCCGTGTATCAATTCCACCCACGTAATCTTTACAGTTTAAATTTGGTCACTCGATCTATTTCACTGAACACTGAAATCATGTGCAAAGTACAAGAGCTACACGTGTCACTTAATGAGCATGTTTTTGGGGCTAAAATAACCAATGATCACACGTGGGATCCCAAATTAAGAATCAAAGGACATGATTCCACTACTATTGTGCCCTAGGTCCCAATTAGACTATATACATCCACATAAATTCTTGGGTGGCTGGCTGCAACACGTCATTTTTGCTCCAGACCACTCAAACCTCGCCATCTAAACACCGTCGGATCAAGAGAAAAACATCCGCTGCATTTTTTGATTTCGAAAATTTTGTTTCCCACCCATATAATTTCGTCTTAGTTAGAGACCCCATTTCTGTTGGGTTCGCGTTCGTTGGTGATACTACCAAAATATGTCACCCCAACAGGAGGAGGACACGTGGATTATCTTGAGCCCTGAATTCAAAGAGACACGCGGACAGTTCAGGCCCAGACAGCTGGGCCTCCAGGTCATGACCGCCTTTCAGGCATCCACCTCCAGCTGGGCCTCCAGGTCATGACCGCCCTCAGGAATATCTTGGCTCCAGCTGGGCCTCCACGTCACCACCGCCCTCCGGATCATCATTACCAACCAAGTTGGGGCGTCAGACCGAAACACCGTCTTACGCATAGACGGCTCTGGAATAAGCCAACAAGGCTAAAGCCCTACTGAACGGTTCTCAGCTTCCTAGCTGGGCCTCATAGGCATCATTACCCTACCCAGTTAGGGTATCCTGTCACAGCTGCCCCGACCCATCACCGCCTCCGGAACTCTATAAAAGGATTTGGTAAGCGGTCCAACAGGAAAAAAGGGCTTTTTCAGCTTTAAACACATACAACCTGAAACTTTTGCTAACTTAAGCATCGGAGCATCCTCGGAGGCATCCCCTCCGTCGACCCAATAGCAAATCTCCCTTTCCCTGTGCAGGTACTTATACAGAACATCCATCCAGCTCAGCAATACTCATTTTTTGGCATCAACAGATTGGCGCCGTCCGTGGGAAACCACATCTCTCGCTGACAGTAACAGCGAAGAAGTCAAAAGAACTCATCTGTTAGCATGCCTCCAAAAACACTCGCCAGAGATCTAGGCGCTCGCGCGCTACAGTCGGGAGACAGTTCTTCAGCCGAACCCGGCGTTCACCCGAATGAAGGCACGCTCCAGGCGCAATTCACAGAGCTTGCACACCTGGTGGCCGACCTGGCTGCCGAAGTTCGTAGGAGACCTCAGCAGACGCTGCCACTCCCATCGCTGGAACCAGGTCACGGTGTTTCCACTGATCGTCGCCCACCAGCGGATGTCTGCTCAGCGACCCACTCACCTTCCCCAGCTAAGTTCAGAGAGAGTCCCGTGCCCAATAACAGCGAAGGGTTTGGCAAACGGATCGAGGACATAGAGGGACGCATCAATGAAGCGTTTAAAGAACGCGGCCACAGTATTAGCGATGATCTCGATGTACAGGACCCACCTTTCATAAAAGAAGTCCTTGACGCCCCTCTCCCCCAAAATTTTCGTATGCCACAAATCAAACTTTATGATGGATCCACAGATCCCTTAGATCACCTCCAGCACTACCGAACCACAATGACCCTCCATAGACATTCGGACCCTATAATGTGCAGAGCGTTTCCATTAACCCTAGAAAAAGCGGCTGGGACGTGGTATTCCCGTTTGAAACCGGGGGGTACTCGCACCTTCAAAGACCTAAGTTATGCCTTCGCCTCACATTTCATCAGCAGTAAAGGACCCAAGAAAACTTCGGAGTCTCTGTTTAACATTGTCCAGTCGAAAGGAGAGAAGCTTCGCGCCTATATTTCCAGATTCAACACTGCAGCCTGGGAGATTCCAAACCTTGATCCCAATGTTCAGCTCCTGGCATTCAAAAATGGATTAAGATCCGGATTCTTCAGCTCAAAACTCATCAGACGTCCGCCTACGGACATGAATGAGGTCTTGGCCCGAGCCGAAAAATACATGCTAGCAGAAGATGATCAAGCATTCCGAAGAGAACGCGAAGGAGATACGGAAAAGAGGAAGAGAGGCCCCACTAGTCCCAGCCTTGAACCCTCTAAGCGGCCGTTCCGCGAGGAGAGACCCAGAACCCTCAGGCCTTTCGAGGATAGGTCCCGAACTCTTGCAACCTATGGAACCAGAGCCAGAACTCCGAGGCAAATCCATGGCTATGCACCACTGAATGCCTCCAGAACCAACATTCTGATGCAGATTCATGATAGGGACCTCTTGCAATGGCCTCCAAGGCCGCCAAACCTCAACCCGGATCGCAATACTTGGTGCAGGTTTCACAAAAACTTCGGCCATGATACGGAAGAATGTAAGGCCTTAAAAAATCAGATCGAGGCCCTCATCAATAGAGGGTATCTAAAGGAATATGTCAGGCCACGACAAGAGAAATATGATGAACGATCGCGAAGAGGCCCTGAACGTTCTTATGAACGAAACAGACCTGCAAGGACAGCCCAGAAGAGCCCGAGGCCAAGTTATAGAGAGCCCAGCCAGAAAAAACCGGAGGTCCCCGTGGCGAAGATTATCAAAACCATTTACGGTGGGCTCGTTGCTGGAGGGGGATCCCGTGCTCGCAGTAGGTCTTATGCTAGGTCAATAGCCTCTGTTGCTGGATCTCAGAAAAGACCTAGGACCGGAGAGATTATTTCTTTTTCGGACGAAGACTTGGAAGGAGTGCAGATCCCACACGACGATGCTGTCGTAATTTCACTCCTTGTGGCTAACCATGAGATAAGACGAGTCCTAGTCGACAACGGGAGCTCGGCCGACATCCTCTTTTATGATGCCTTTCACCAAATGCAGTTAGGCGATACACATCTGGAGCTGGTTTCCACCCCACTCTATGGCTTCTCAGGGGGACCGGTCTTTACAGAAGGCAGTATAACTCTCCCGGTAACTGCGGGAACGGCACCTCAAACAACAACAGTACAATCCACTTTGTTAATCGTCCGACAACCCTCTTCCTACAATATGATACTCGGACGACCCACACTGAATAAACTCCGAGCTGTTGTCTCTACCTATCATCTCAAAATCAAATTCCCCACGACAGACGGAGTAGGCGAGATCAAAGGAGATCAACAAACCGCCAGATCCTGTTATCTCAGTGCAATAAAAGGTAAAAAGACGGAAGCCCTACCACTCGAATTGGATGACCTTAGGGATGAAGCAAGCAACCTACGAGGTAGGCCCGGAGAGGATGTACTCACAATCCCCCTTGGCGAAGATAGCACCAAAACTGTGCAAATTGGTTCCAACCTGTCCAGCTCTTCCCAAGAATCTTTATTAGCCCTTCTCCGGGCAAACCAAGATCTATTCGCCTGGACTGCTGCAGATATGCCAGGAATCAGCCCTGACGTCATTGTACATCGCCTGAGTGTCGACCCGACCCACAAACCGGTTATTCAGAAGAAAAGGTCGTTTGCTTCCGAGCGACAGGCAGTCGTTCGGACAGAAGTTGAGAAATTACGTTCGGCTGACTTCATCCGAGAGGTGAGCTATCCGGATTGGGTATCTAACGTTGTAATGGTAAAAAAAGCCAATGGCAAATGGCGAATCTGTATAGACTTTTCTGATCTAAATAAAGCCTGTCCAAAAGACAGTTTTCCTTTGCCTCGGATTGATCAACTCGTGGACGCAACATCCGGCCATGAGCTGATAACATTCATGGATGCTTACTCCGGGTATAATCAAATCCTCATGCACCCGCCCGACCAAGAAAAGACAGCATTTATCACAGAACAAGGCCTCTATTGTTATAGGGTCATGCCATTCGGTTTGAAAAATGCCGGGGCCACTTATCAGAGGTTAGTAAACAAAATATTCAAAGAACAGATTGGTCGTAATATGGAAGTATATGTGGACGACATGCTGGTTAAAAGCGTCGAGGCAAAAACCCACGAAGCTGATCTCCAAGAAGCTTTTACTATCCTTCGTCATTATCATATGAAATTGAATCCTACAAAGTGTGCCTTTGGAGTTACTGGGGGGAAGTTCCTCGGCTTCTTAGTCACCCATAGGGGCATCGAAGCCAACCCAGAAAAGATTGACGCCATCCTTCGTATGAGTCCGCCTCGGACCGTGAAAGAAGTCCAGCGACTTACTGGAAAAATCGCGGCCCTCAGCCGGTTTATGTCAAAGTCAGCAGAGAAGTGCCTGCCCTTTTTTAAAGCCATTCGTCGGACGCAGAACTTCGTGTGGAATGAAGCTTGCCAAGAAGCATTCAGGACGTTGAAAATATATTTGGGGACACCACCCGTGCTTACCAAACCAGTGGTCGGAGAAGAACTTTTTTTGTATCTTTCGACTGGGCCCGAAGTGGTAGCCTCCGTGTTAATACGAGAAGAAGAGGGCGTGCAGAAGCCGGTGTATTATGTCAGCAAAGTACTCCATGATGCTGAGACAAGATATTCCCCGGCAGAAAAAATGGCGTATGCTCTGTTAACTTCGGCCCGGAAGCTTCGACCTTATTTTCAAGCCCATACCATCACTGTCCTCACCAACCAGCCTCTTCGACAAATACTTCACAAGCCAGACGTTTCTGGTAGAATGGTTAAATGGTCGATAGAGCTGGGAGAGTTCGACATCCGTTATCGGCCTCGGACTGCTATCAAAGCACAAGCCCTAGCTGATTTTGTCATGGAAACTACTTTACCGGAGGAAGACTCTCCACAGGATGTTAGTCAATCGAATTCCTTTCTGCATTGGACTCTTCATGTGGATGGGTCCTCTACTGACTCTGGAAGTGGAGCCGGGCTCATTCTAAGCGGTCCTGACAACTTTTCCATTGAATACGCCCTGAGATTTAAGTTTCCAGCGTCAAACAACGAAGCCGAGTATGAGGCTCTACTCGCCGGCATGAAATTGGCCAAGGTAATATCGGTACAAAACTTACATGTATATAGCGATTCCCAACTGGTGGTGAACCAGGTGAACGGCGAATTCGAGGCCCGAGGAGAAAAAATCGCTCGCTACCTAGCAGCAGCAAAGGCATTAGCCGGGCAGTTTGATGTCTTTTCTCTAAACCAGATTCCCCGGGCAGAAAATGCAAAGGCCGACTCATTGGCCCGACTTGCTTCGTCTCGCCAGCTTGAGTCCAGACGAGCAGTTTACCTCGAAACCCTAGCCGTGCCAAGTATCGACGAAATAATGGTCTTACCCGTGGTTGGTGAGAGAACATGGATGAGTCCTATCCTGGAATATCTACGTGACGGTATTCTTCCCGATGATAAGGGCGAAGCCCGAAAGATTGTGTCTCGAGCCGCCCGTTACGCTATTCTGGATGATCACCTGTATAAGCGGGGGTTGACAACGCCCTTCTTAAAGTGTCTTGATCCGGCCGAAGCTAACTACGCCCTTCGAGAAGTCCACGAAGGTACATGTGGAAATCACCTCGGAGGACGTGCCTTAGCATTCAAAATCCTCCGTCAAGGATACTATTGGCCGAAGATGAGGGAAGAAGCCATGGAGTTGGTGACCAATTGCCAAAGCTGTCAACGGTATGCCCTTGTGCCACGACAACCAGCGAACCTTTTGACACCAATTGTCAGTCCACTTCCTTTCGCTATGTGGGGAATGGACCTTCTCGGGCCCTTTCCCGGAGCAACCGGCCAGCGAAGATACCTCATAGTTGCCATAGATTATTTTACAAAATGGGTAGAAGCCGAACCCTTGGCCAGCATCACGGACTTCCAAGCCCGAGCTTTCGTATGGAAATCAATCGTGTGTCGGTTTGGAGTACCACAAGTATTAGTAACAGACAACGGCAAACAGTTTGACAGCGTTCGGTTCAAAGCATTTTGCGATGAATTACACATTGACCATCGTTTCTCTTCGGTTGGATATCCGCAAGCAAATGGACAAGCCGAAGTTACCAACCGAACGATCTTGCAAGGCATTAAAAGGCGAATAGACCAAGCAGAGAAGCAGTGGGCAGACCATTTGCCCAACATACTTTGGGCATATCGAACCACGACTCGAGCACCTACCGGGGAAACCCCTTTCTTCATGACTTATGGGTCCGAGGCAGTCATCCCCTTGGAAATAGGAATACCTTCCTTACGAGTTCAGAATTTCGAAGAACGAAGCAATGAGGAAGCCCTTCGCGCGAACGCTGATCTTTTAGACGAAGCCCGAGACAAAGCCCAAATTCGACTCGCCGTTTACCAGCAGTGAGCCACTAGGTACTTCAACTCAAGAGTAAAAGTAAGACGTTTCTGTCTTCACGACCTCGTCTTGCGAAAAAATGAAGTATCTAGGCCCCGAGACTCAGGCAAATTAGTCCCTAATTGGGAAGGGCCTTATCGAATCAAAAAGGTGTGCCGCCCCGGTTCTTTTGAACTCGAAGAGTTGAACGGAAAAGCCCTTCCTCGTACTTGGAATGCGGCACATCTTCGACGTTTTTATCAATAAATAAGTGTTACACATATGTAAGTACTCTTGTTTTTATATATATGAAAAGATTTTACTTACATCATTTCGTCCAATACGAAACAAAATTAAGTAGGGCGCTAGCGGCCTCAAAATACAACCCTAAGGCACAGACCGGGTCAAAACAACAAAAAAGGGCTACAATAGATCGCCCTCAACCTAAACCCTACTGATCTCCAATGGCAGGAGATCCCGTGCCCGAGCGCCCGTCACGATCCTGTCCGTCAGCAGCCTCGTCATCCGAAGCCGGCAGCTCCTCATCCTCCGGCCCAAGCAGGTCCAACGCGGAGAAATCCAGCTCTGGATACATGGACTCGGCCTTCTCCTTGGCCTCCATGAACCCCGTAAGGTACTGCTGGCCACCCTCAGACACCACGGCTAGGCGATAGGCCTCCGAGTTTTGGAAGGATGCCAAGGCCTCCTCCACTGTAACCCTAGTACGGACCTCAGCCTCCTCTGTAACGGCTCGAAGACGAGCCTCGGCCTCCTCCGCTGCGGCTCCAAGGCGAGCCTCGACCCCCTCGACGGCTGCCCGAGCAGTGGCTTCAGCCTCGGCTTTGGCCCGGACAGCAGATTCTAGAGAAGCCTGCAGCCGGCAAACAGCCTCATTCCTCTCCTCCAGCTGGCGTTGGGTTCGCCCAAGGAGCTCCGCTGTCTCCATGCACCGACGAGTAGCCGCGCCCACCAGAACACCCATCTGATACCAGAAGCCAAGTATGAAACAAAAGGCGATGAAAACAACGTAAAGTAAAGCGAAAGCGAAATCTAACCTGGGAAGCAAGAGCCTCAGTCGCCGCACATAGAGACTCCGTGGTCTTTCGACCCAACTCAGCGATATCACGAGGGGGAGTTCCCTTAAACAGATGTTCTCTCGCCACCCGAGGATGTGCGAAGACGGAGTCGTCTGTCCGGATGGCCCAATTGGGCATAAAGATCGAGGCTTCCGAAGCCACCCCTTGGCTAGGGCCCGAGAGAATGGGAGTCCCTGCAGTCGCTGGGATCGGAGCCGGGGCACTGCTTGCTGGAGCTGTCTCTGACTGGGTCGGTGGCCTCGGAGGAGTCCCTAAGTCAATCGGAGCCGGAGATGGGGCTCGTGGCCTCTTCTTCGGCCGCGAAGTCGAAGCCGATTGCTTCTCAGACCGAGCCGATCTTCTCTGCTCCATCGCCAATTTCTTGGCATGCTCACGAGCACGGGCAGCCGCTTCCATTTCTGAGCAGAGCACACAAACAAACAAATGAAGGAAATGGCGTTAAGTATAAATTGCAAGATAACAATGCAAAATGAGAATAAAAAGAAGGTAAACTAAAGCCTTTACCGCTCTCTAGCGAAGGCTCGGGGCACGAAGAACAAAGACCTCGCCGGGCCAGTTCTTCATTGTCATATAGGACCCCAACGTCCAAAGGCGAGGCCAGCATGGCATTCACTGTCTCTTGCTCGTACGGAAGAAGGCCCGCCTTTTTGCACTTCCCGGTGCGGTCCATACTCCACGCACGAGGCAAGCCGAAGTCCTCGACAGATCGGATGAAAAAGAAATTCTTCTTCCACCTCTTGATAGATGAAGGGGTCTTCTTCAGCAACCTCCTCTTCGGCCGAGTACTGAAGACCACCCACCCTGTCTGGCCATGCCGGCTGATCAAGAAGTGGGCCTTAAAAATGTCCATCGTCATTGGACGGCCCACTTCTAAGCAAACACAGATAAAGGCCATGATCAGTCGTACCGAGTTTGGTACCAACTGACACAGCGCTATATCAAAATATTTTAAAATTGCACAGAAGTAGGGGTGGAGGGGAAACCGAAGCCCGGCCTGCATGTGATGTTCATACACGCAGAGCTCGAACGGAGCTCGGTCAGGGAGGACATCACAGGCCCTCTCCCCCACCCTGGCCAGCCGAAGAACGTACTCGCCCGGAATACGGTAGGTCTTCCTAAGTACCTCCAAATCTTCCTCCCTCAGTTGGCTAGGAATGTCGTTGGCTGAATAGTACCATTCCTCCCTCTCATCTCCAGCCGAGGTCTCCCTAATATCGGTCACAGCTCTACGAGTTTCCTCACTAGACGAGGACTTTTCCTGATATTCTCTCCCAACCCCCGAAGGAATATAGGGCACTAGTGCCATGAGGCCTGCCCTTGGCGTACCCAATCTGAGGGCATCCCCCCCAGAAGAAGACGAGGACGCCTCTGCGCCCTCGGAGCTACTACCACTCGTACCATCTACACTACTCCTACCATTACTACTACTAGGCCTATCGCGGTATGTATCAAACGAAGAAGACATGGTATGAAAATAAAAAAGAACACGAACTCACCAACGTCCGAAGGATTCGGACTTGAATTTCTCCTAGAGCTTTCCTCCCAAGGTCTCGCGATTGCAACGATCACACCAACCTTCTCACTGCAGGGACGAGGACGAGGACTCACAAGCTTCTTTGGGCGAGGCCGAAGGCTCTCAGGAAAACAACTCTCTGAAAACAGAAGGGAATTATGGCAGGTGTGTGGAAGAAGGAAGAAACCAGAGCCCCTTATATAGCAGAAGTATCACGGCCAACGAGGAGCATTTAATGCAGGCGCAGGAATCTAGGGGACAATTTAGACCTCCCAAACGACCCACACTCTTTCCCAGGAGACGTTACGTCCCTCGAGGCGGCCGCCGTTTTCCCTAAAAAGGGTAACATGACGCGGCATCCATATGGTGAGACCACGTGGCTCTATCGCCGCCGTCCTAGACACGAGAAACTTTCACGAAGTTCCACGTGTCCTCGGACCCATGGTGTTCTTGGCCGAGGAGATGGATTGCTCCACTGGTCCTCGGCTTACTCTCTTCAAGGTCCGAGGAGGTGGATTGCTCCACGTGTCCTCGGACCCATGGTATTCTTGGCCGAGGAGATGGATTGCTCCACCGGTCCTCGGCTTACTCTCTTCAAGGTCCGAGGAGATGGATTGCTCCACTGGTCCTCGGCCCATTCTCTTCAAGGTCCGAGGAGATGGATTGCTCCACGTTTCCTCGGACCCATGGTATTCTTGGCCGAGGAGATGGATTGCTCCACTGGTCCTCGGCCCACTCTCTTCAAGGTCCGAGGAGATGGATTGCTCCACGTGTCCTCGGACCCATGGTATTCTTGGCCGAGGAGATGGATTGCTCCACTGGTCCTCGGCTTACTCTCTTCAAGGTCCGAGGAGATGGATTGCTCCACTGGTCCTCGGCCCACTCTCTTCAGGGTCCGAGGAGATGGATTGCTCCACGTGTCCTCGGACCCATGGTATTCTTGGCCGAGGAGATGGATTGCTCCACTGGTCCTCGGCTTACTCTCTTCAAGGTCCGAGGAGATGGATTGCTCCACGTGTCCTCGGACCCATGGTATTCTTGGCCGAGGAGATGGATTGCTCCACTGGTCCTCGGCCCACTCTCTTCAGGGTCCGAGGAGATGGATTGCTCCACGTGTCCTCGGACCCATGGTATTCTTGGCCGAGGAGATGGATTGCTCCACTGGTCCTCGGCCCACTCTCTTCAAGGTCCGAGGAGATGGATTGCTCCATGTGTCCTCGAACCCATGGTATTCTTGGCCGAGGAGATGGATTGCTCCACTGGTCCTCGGCTTACTCTCTTCAAGGTCCGCGGAGATGGATTGCTCCACGTGTCCTCGGACCCATGGTATCCTTGGCCGAGGAGATGGATTGCTCCACTGGTCCTCGGCCCACTCTCTTCAAGGTCCGAGGAGATGGATTGCTCCACGTGTCCTCGGACCCATGGTATTCTTGGCCGAGGAGATGGATTGCTCCACTGGTCCTCGGCTTACTCTCTTCAAGGTCCGAGGAGATGGATTGCTCCACTGGTCCTCGGCCCACTCTCTTCAGGGTCCGAGGAGATGGATTGCTCCACGTGTCCTCGGACCCATGGTATTCTTGGCCGAGGAGATGGATTGCTCCACTGGTCCTCGGCTTACTCTCTTCAAGGTCCGAGGAGATGGATTGCTCCACGTGTCCTCGGACCCATGGTATTCTTGGCCGAGGAGATGGATTGCTCCACTGGTCCTCGGCCCACTCTCTTCAAGGTCCGAGGAGATGGATTGCTCCACGTGTCCTCGGACCCATGGTATTCTTGGCCGAGGAGATGGATTGCTCCACTGGTCCTCGGCTTACTCTCTTCAAGGTCCGAGGAGATGGATTGCTCCACTGGTCCTCGGCCCACTCTCTTCAAGGTCCGAGGAGATGGATTGCTCCACGTGTCCTCGGACCCATGGTATTCTTGGCCGAGGAGATGGATTGCTCCACTGGTCCTCGGCTTACTCTCTTCAAGGTCCGAGGAGGTGGATTGCTCCACGTGTCCTCGGACCCATGGTATTCTTGGCCGAGGAGATGGATTGCTCCACCGGTCCTCGGCTTACTCTCTTCAAGGTCCGAGGAGATGGATTGCTCCACTGGTCCTCGGCCCATTCTCTTCAAGGTCCGAGGAGATGGATTGCTCCACGTGTCCTCGGACCCATGGTATTCTTGGCCGAGGAGATGGATTGCTCCACTGGTCCTCGGCTTACTCTCTTCAAGGTCCGAGGAGATGGATTGCTCCACGTGTCCTCGGACCCATGGTATTCTTGGCCGAGGAGATGGATTGCTCCACTGGTCCTCGGCCCACTCTCTTCAGGGTCCGAGGAGATGGATTGCTCCACGTGTCCTCGGACCCATGGTATTCTTGGCCGAGGAGATGGATTGCTCCACTGGTCCTCGGCCCACTCTCTTCAAGGTCCGAGGAGATGGATTGCTCCATGTGTCCTCGGACCCATGGTATTCTTGGCCGAGGAGATGGATTGCTCCACTGGTCCTCGGCCCACTCTCTTCAAGGTCCGAGGAGATGGATTGCTCCACGTGTCCTCGGACCCATGGTATTCTTGGCCGAGGAGATGGATTGCTCCACTGGTCCTCGGCCCATTCTCTTCAAGATTGGAGGAGATGGATTGCTCCACTAGTCCTCGGACCCCTGGTATTCTTGGCCAAGGAGACGGATTGCTCCACTGGTCCTCGGCCCCTTATCTTCAAGGTCCGAGGAGATGGATTGCTCCACTAGTCCTCGGATCCCTGGTATTCTTGGCCGAGGAGATGGATTGCTCCACTGGTCCTCGGCCCAATTTCTTTAAGGTCCGAGGAGATGGACTGCTCCACAAGTCCTCGGCTCCTTCTCTTTTGCCTTAGAGCACATCTTCGACCCAGCTTCATGTCTCCACAAAGGGCCTAACGCCAACTCAGTTATGCTACTTCCTTAACCACAGTGCTGCACTTAAGGAAGTGGGGGGCCTCTGATACTACCAAAATATGTCACCCCAACAGGAGGAGGACACGTGGATTATCTTGAGCCCTGAATTCAAAGAGACACGCGGACAGTTCAGGCCCAGACAGCTGGGCCTCCAGGTCATGACCGCCTTTCAGGCATCCACCTCCAGCTGGGCCTCCAGGTCATGACCGCCCTCAGGAATATCTTGGCTCCAGCTGGGCCTCCACGTCACCACCGCCCTCCGGATCATCATTACCAACCAAGTTGGGGCGTCAGACCGAAACACCGTCTTACGCATAGACGGCTCTGGAATAAGCCAACAAGGCTAAAGCCCTACTGAACGGTTCTCAGCTTCCTAGCTGGGCCTCATAGGCATCATTACCCTACCCAGTTAGGGTATCCTGTCACAGCTGCCCCGACCCATCACCGCCTCCGGAACTCTATAAAAGGATTTGGTAAGCGGTCCAACAGGAAAAAAGGGCTTTTTCAGCTTTAAACACATACAACCTGAAACTTTTGCTAACTTAAGCATCGGAGCATCCTCGGAGGCATCCCCTCCGTCGACCCAATAGCAAATCTCCCTTTCCCTGTGCAGGTACTTATACAGAACATCCATCCAGCTCAGCAATACTCATTTTTTGGCATCAACAGTTGGTTTTCAGTTAACCTTAATTAGCCGACTCATCTTCGAGAGATTTTTATTTACATCGATTGTAAAACGAAATTTTATATTGAATTTTGTTTTTAAAATTTTATTAATAATATTAATTGAATATGTATTTTATAATTAACCGGGTGTGAATCTACTACTCGTATCCGAGCCACTTAAGAATTTCTCGTAGTTCCGACCACATATGCACACGTTCATTTACTCTCCCCCTGTTAAGAGTTACTCTCGATCCAAAACAAGAGGTTTGGTTTACTTTTATTTACCCTTAAGTAGACAAGCAATGAATTGAAGCAACAGACTTGATTAGTTGACTTGGCTTAAAAGAGTGAGAGTGATAGAGCTTGGGTTTTACAATGTACCAAAGCCAAAAGGGTTACTTCTGCTGTTGTGGCAAGTGGTAACAATGACAAGGTTAATTGAGTAATGAAAACAGGGGACCATATGCATGCATAGAGGCGACAGATAGCAAAGAGACAAAAGATAAAAGGGGGTGAAGAAATATCAATGGAAAATAAGGGGAAAGAGAGAGAAAACAGACAAAAATCAATCAATTCCAGTGAATAAAACAGGTGCACGTGGACAGACTACCCACACGTGCACTCAATCATCATCTCTCTCTCTCTTTAATGTGATAAAAAGCAGCCAGAGAGGTCAAGAACTTGAAGAAAAAGGAACTGGCATTCTTTAAATCTTTCTGTGGAGAGGGGTCCTCTCTCTCCCCTCCTCTTTGCAGTTCTGCAAATACATAAGATCGATGATGAATCTATTTTACCTTTTTTATGCTTTCTTTTGGATGTTGGGAACTGAGATTGCGAGTCTCAAGACTGTCAATTTATTGCATCACTTTTTTCCTTTTTAAAATTAAAAAATCCACTACTGTTTAAATTTTGATTTGAGGGCTATACTTTGGTGATATTAAGCCACTGTTTGGGTGGGCTTATAAGGTTATTTTTGTTACTATTTTAATATTTATTTATTTTAATATTACTGTTTGTCAAAATAAGACCAATCTCTTAAAAAGAAATTAAAGCAATATTTTCTTAAAAAGATTGTTTTGATTCGTTTTTAAAAGAGTTCTTAAACGACGCTTTATAGTCTTGTCATTTATATAACTTAGTTTTTTTTTTATTTTAATTCATTTATTTATCAAAATCAATATTTTGTTGTACTTATAAAAATTTCATAAATCATTCCGTAAAAAATTATTTTATCATCTTTAATTTTGATTCCTTGTTTTCTACATGAATTATTCATTTTATTTAACAAATTGATTCTCTCATCGTCGGTGATAAATTATTCGACCTAAATTTATTTTTATTCTTCTCTGTTTTTCATGGTCAATAATTTGAATATAGTTTTGGGTATATTTTTTAATAATGAAAAGTCAAGCAATTTTTCGCCAAGATATTCTTCTTCTTTACTCATTTGTTTTGTCCAGATCTTCTTCTTCTTTTTCTCCTTCCCCCTGCCTTCTCCTTCTTTCTTTCCCTGCCTTCTCCTTCTTTTCTACAAATCTGCGAAATATCTGAGAAATTTGGTGGTAGTTTTTTTTAATTTATTTTAAATAATTATTTTTTAGTATTATTTCAGTTCCAATTTATATTTCACAGTTGACTTTTTGAAGCAATTTTGATTCTCAATTTTTATGAATATATTATTGATTTAAAATTATGTAATCTTTTTTTAATACTTTTGAATTTTATGAAACTATATTTGTAAAATTTTAATTATTTTATAAATTTAAAATTAAAAAAATTAATCATTTAATTGAATGAATCGTGCACGGTGACATATAAAATTGGGATAAAATGAGTATTATTTATCCAAAAAATGATTAGATAAAGTTAAACTCACTTTTTAGGTCAAACTATCAATAAAAACATAGCAAATAAATATGTCATATATTTAATAGTTAGGTTGGGTTCACATTTTATAAATTAATAAAAAAAATCAATAGATAAGATTGGGTCACATTTTATAAATCATGTAGTATGTACAATATTTTTCTATGAATTTTTAATTATTAATGAGATTTAAGTTATAAATTAGCTCATATTAATAATATAATCATAAAAAATACTATCAGCCACCAATTAGTTGTTGTTACCATACCTTGATAATGGTACTAGATATTTTTTTTAATTAAGACAAGATAATTTATAACAAAAAAACAAAAAAATCAGTAAGTTTGATTATAATAAAAAAAAAAAAGCCACCAGTCACCAAACAATTTTGACAAGTCTTACCAAACGATGTCTAAAATACCATTTGAAATAATTTTTAATAAAATAATTGTAAAGTTAAAATCTATTTAGTGTTACTGGTCAAAAGTTGGTTATGAACCCTTCGTCATTCTTTTATACCCTAAGAAAAGTCACCTCCAAAATACAAGAAAACCTCGTAAAGTCTCTTTTAAAATGTGTGTAAGATTGTATTTGTAATAGCTTAATAGATGTACACTTGTCCAAATAGGGCTGGAATCGAATTAGGCTTTTATCAAACTATTCGAGCTCGAACTCTATCAAAGCTCGGTCAAAGTTCGGTTTGATCAAGCTCGAACTCGAGCCAGAAACTTAGGCTCAAATAGCTTATCGAACCGAACTCGAATATATTAAGGTTCAGCCCAAATAGCTTATCGAGCCGAGCTCAAATACCTTAAGGCTCAACTTGAAAAGCTCTCAAATAGTTCAATAAGGTATTATCAAGTTTGAACTCGAATGGGCAATGTAAAGCTCAGGTTCAATTGTTATCGAGTTCGAACCTTCAAAAAATTTATCAAACTCGAGCTCGAACCCAATTTTCGAACCCAAAATCGAGTATATTCATTTAAACTCGAGCTGAACTCAAATACCTTAGTATTCGGGTTTGATTCGGCTCGAATCCACCCATACGTGCAAATCATTTGAGGCATAGCACTACTAAAGCCAAGATAAGAATCTAGAAAGAGATATTTTTCTTCCATGCGGAATTGATTCTCCGTTCCCACGTTATATTACAATCTACACTAACAATATTTGCCTTTTTAACATAAATATCAATTTATTAATTTTTTATAATCTATCTTTTTAAGCTAAGGTAAATGACTTCGAAGTTCGAACCAGAGAAACATACTGAATGAAAATTTGGTTGAAATGAGGAAGACAAACAATGATCCTGAATTGAGTCGGCCATGAAGTGTAAGGCCATGCCTGAAAGATAAGAGTCAAGCCATGCCACAATTGCCGATACATGTCAATAAACTAGGACAAGTGATCAAAATTATCACCATATATAATATATAACACCTGTAATCATCGACTAGCTAGCAAATAGCAATCAATCATAGACTATGATTGTTCATGAAACATTGCCATCACCAATAAGAAATTATAATTCAATTTCAACAATAAAAAGACAAGCAAGCGTGTAAGGACCTTAGTGCGCAGAAAGAAAGACAAAATCTCACACTATTTTTTATTGAAGCACATATTGTTCAATATGTTTACATATATGAGTATAATATGAATATCCCCCGTCAAAAGGAAATGAGTAAAGTGTAGTGATAATTTGTATATACTGTTCCGTTAAGTTTGGTGGTATGAAATTAAACTTTTGAATTGAAATTAAGATAAAATTATAGTATTTTTTAATAATTATTTTGATATTAAAAAATGATTTTATCTCAATTATAATTTCAAATTCCAATTTCATAGTACCAAACGCAATGGTAAAGTTTTTAAAATTTCAAAAAGTTTCCTGAAATCACTTTACAAAACTTTTTAATTAGTTGCAAACCATATTTATTGAGATATAAATTCTAATACATTTCTTACAAGTATGAACTAAACATCTTGGACTAAATCAAATCAAGCTAAATGAATTAATCTTGAAAAATGAATGGATGGCTTCATGAATGAACTTGGGTGGTTCATGAATGAACTCGTAGAAATGTAGGCGACTCTTGAATCATGTGCAAACCTTTAATAATTCTTATTTGGTACATTAACCAACATATAGAATTATGTAACGTTCATTAACCAAAAGTGGCTTTTGAGTTGAACTCTGTAAATAAAGCCTTAGTCTAGCACTCTAGACACCAACTAGAAAAATGAGAGCATAAACAGTCCATTCAAGAGAAGCTTAAAGTGTTTGAGAGATAGTAGTTCTCAAATTAAGCCTAAAAAATATTGTGTGATTGTGATCCACAATAAGACAAATTGTAGAGCTTGATTTGAGTTCTTAGAGAGTTTTGGAGTATTGCCGTTTAAAGTGTTTGGTAGGTGCACTACATCACTTAATTGTTGTTCCTAGAGGTGATTCGGTCATCAAATCCTTACATCAGAATTGGACCGAATAACGTTTTAAAGATGGAGTTCAAAGACGCACAGTGTTGATGTTTTTTCAAAACAAGCTTAGATTTTAAGTTTGGGATATTTTAGAAAATCAAAGTAAAAGAGAAAAGAAAAGGAAAAACCAGTTTTGGATAATGAATGATTTGATTCAGTCAACTAGAAGGAAGGTTAAAATTTCTTGGAACTCTTTGGAACTTTTTCAGTGAATTGAATGAAACACCCAGTCGACTGGATGTTCGAAAATTTGAATTTTCAGAACGTTAAATGGAAGTTGCTCGTGAACTGGAGTGTTTGTTGAGAAGAAACACTTAGTTAAGTCAGTTTATTATTGAACCAAAGTGCATATTATGAAAAGACACTAATTAAATACTGTAAATAAAGTGTTTAACTATCATAATGAGAAGATAACAGAAATTACAATTAGTTTTTTCTGGATTTTCTTTCTTATTCTTCTTTTCCTTATCTAAAAAACTGATCTTTTTATGTTTAGAAATCTTGCAAACTTTCAAACATAAGTTCTTTTCATCCATAAACTTATAGAAGCTATTGTGGATTATTCTTCACAAGTGCAAAGTGTAGAATAACAATAGAGCTTCATTGTATTTTTAGAGAAAATTCATCGGAAACCTTTTTGCACCAGTGAAGGGAAAATTAAACCTTAAGAAAAATGGCTTGGTTGTGCCTTGAAGCCATTTCTCTTATTCTCTCTTATTTCTTTTGATAAACAGCCCTCATTTTCCCATAAATTTCCCCAACAATATTAAGTTTTAACTTACTTGTTTATCAAAATGACTTCATTGAGTTCATTGAGAGATATGGCGCTCGACTTCAACAAATTGGAATGATTCGATGGAAAGAATTTCTATCGCTGATAAAAGAAGATGTTCTTCCTCTTTATATCACTTCGGGTTTATTCTATCATCAATTCTCCAAGGACCTACAGAAGATGAACCAATTTCTCAAATAAGAGACAAACAAATATGAGATCAGGATGATGACATTTGCAAAGGTCATATCCTGAATGCTATGTCCAATAATTTTTTTTTTTTATGTTTACCACAATGTAAAGACTGCAAAGGAGTTGTGGAATTCATTGCAAGCAAGGTACATGAAAAAAGATACTGCAAGTAAGCGATTTTTTACTACAAAATTTAATGCTTACAAAATGGTTGATACTCATTCTATTTTGGATCAATTTAGTGAAATAAAAACTATAGCAGATCAATTCTCTCAACATAAACTAAAAATGGATGAGACCATAATGGTCACAATCATTATAGACAAACTACCACCACTTTGAAAAAATTTCAGGAGTCGTTTGAAGCACCAAAAGGAAGACCTGGCTCTTGAGAAGTTAAGAAATTGTCTTCGAATTGAAGAGGATTTACGGAAATAAAGAAAGGTATAAGCCCTCTCCAATATTAATTCAGTAGGGGAAGAAGAGTCTTCGAAAGAAATCTCTCAAGATTCTCACAAGAGAAAGAATCCTTCGACCAATTCTGATAATAATAACAGGAAGGCAAATGGTGTTTATTTCCATTGTGGAAAACAAAAACACTTAAAGAAAGATTTTCGATTGCTGAAGAAAAAGGGCGAAGCACAACAAGAGTTTGTGGCTTAAGAATGTATAAGGTCTAAGGGAGAAGTGTTTGTTAGTACTTAAATGTATGAGTTTATATTTAAGTGAATGAGATAATGTTTGAACACAAAATTAATAATAAGAATATTATTTATGTTTGTTTGTTTAAATTCTTGTTTAATTCCATTTATAATGATTTACGAATCTTATATCTTGTCAAATGGTATGTTTTAATTACAAAAGCTATATATTTTCCTAGTGGTGTTATATATGTAAGAGGTATACAAATAAATTGATACATTGCTTAAGACAAGTGTGATTTCTCAAATAAGTCTTGAGAAGACCTCTAGTATGTTTTAGTTAGCACTTGACTTATAATCGAATGTATTCTTATAGTAGAAATTTACAAGAATATGAATCTCAAGAAGTTACTTGTGGTAAAATCCAGTTTGGATGATAATATCACTTGGACTAGTGATATGAGTATAAACTACAATGACTATTGTACGATGGTATAAACACCAAGTTAACACTCAACATAATAATGAATTACAAGTGGTCAAAGTCAAGCAGTTATAAGTGATAAAAAAAATGTCACTTGTTGTGGGGTGATTCTAAGTGTAAGTGCGATTAGTATTATGTACGTAATGCACTACAATGAATTATCTTGGGCATTAACCAAGTATAAAAATTATAGATGTTAAACAAGTTTTAGCTAGCAAATGATTAACAATTACAGTTCAATGAGACAAAGTAAATCATCAGTAGTGATTGCAAAAACCAACAGTAAATATTCCATCCCATGAGAAGGGTGTTTGGAAACCGTAGTGATAAAGTGAAGGGTGAACTTTAAGTTCTTAATAAGGCTTATAAAATTTTTTCTTTGGTATGTTAAATTACATAACATACTTGATAAGCTTACCTAGTGAGTGTGAAGTGTGGCCGCTTCTGTTGAGTTCAAGGGCTTGACTTTAAAGAACTCATGACATAAGATACATGACATAAGGCCTATGAATGTGTCGATAATTTTGTAGCAAATTCAATGAGAAGAAGTCTCATGTGTGAGACATATCCGGTTAAACAAATAAGATTTGTGGTTCAAAGTATTATACTACCACATATTCTGTTTAACATTAATGTGTTTTCACTAAGTGAAGATTCAAGTTTAAAAGACATCTTCATCTAGGCGTGAACTTTAATGGATGATAAAAAATCATATTTTCAAAGTTTTATCGAGTCAAAATATTTTGAAAATGGTGGGGAATTGTTAATGTTTTTTCAAAATAAATTTAGATTTTAAGTTTTAGATATTTTAGAAAATCAAAGTAAATGAGAAAAGAAAAGGAAAAACCACTTTTGGCTGATGAATGATTGATTTAGTCGACTGGATGGAAGGCTAAAATTTTCTGGAACTTTTTCAGTTGACTGAATGAAAGACCCAGTCAACTAAATGTTCGAAAATTTGAATTTTCATAACGTTAAATGACAATTGCTCGTGAACTGGAGTGTCTGTTGAGAAGAGACTCAATTAAGTTAGTTGAGTCAATTTATTACTGAACCAAAGTGTCTATTATGAAAAGACACTAATTAAACACTATAAATAGAGTGTTTAATTGTCATAATGAAGAAATAACAGAAATTACATTCAAATTTTTCTATATTTCTTTTCTTATTCTTCTTCTCATTCTCTAAAAAAACTGATATTCTTATGTTTAGAAATCCTGTAAATTTCCAAACATAAGTTCTTTTCATCCATAAACTCATAGAAACTGCTGTGAGTTATTCTTCACGAGTGCAAAGTACATAATAACAATAGAGCTTCATTGTATCTTAGAGGAAATTCGTCGGAAACCTTTTTGCACTAGTGAGAGGCGAATTAAACCTTAAGGAAAGCGACATAATCGTGCCTTGAAGCCATTTCTCTTATTCTCCCTTATTTCTTTTGATAATCAGCCCTTATTTTCCCAGAAATTCCCCCAACACACAGCGGTTCTATTATTGTAGTTTTTGTTATTTTGTTCCAACATATACATGATTGGAGGATCCAAATTACAACCTAACGGCTTAAGGTTTTGAGTTCAAATGATATCTTAAACTATACATTTGAGGCTTAGTAAATTCAATTTTAACTCAGTTTCTTTCTTACAAATGGTATTAAAATCTAAGACTCGTAAGAATGTAAGGATGAAAATTCGAGATTCGTAGACGCGAGATAAGACACCCTTGAGCAATTGGAAGCTTGCATTTAAAGAGAAAGGAAAAGAAAAGATATTTGTGAATGGAAGAGAATTGAGAAGTACATGTTTGGATGTTTAAAAAAAGATATAATGTATTTTTTTACCTTCATTAATAAATAAATATTAAAAAAATTAAAAGAATAAATTAAATTAGAAAAATATAAATCAAAGAGGTACAATATTCTCACTTCAAATCTTTTCAATTTGATACAATTAATATATATATATATATATATATATATATAATGGAAGGGTAAATATTACCTTTCCATTATGTTTTTCCTCGTTAAGATAAACTCTCATATTATGAATGGTAGAGAGAAAAAGAGAGAGAAAAGAGGAAATAAGAAAGAAATGAGAGGAGAAAACTTCTCTATCATTTAGAAAAGAAAAAAAATGAGAAAAGAAAAGCAAGACGATTGATGTTTTCTTTCTACATGAACAAATCACAATCCTCCCAAATTGGGATGATTGGTGAGTGGAAATCAGAGTAATTGTCATTGTTCTCTTTCCTCTCATTTTTACCAAACATATGATTGAAAATATTAGTTTATTTATTTATTTTTTTCACCATCTTCATCTTCGTTACTTTCTCTTTGTTCCTCTTATTTTTTCTTTTTATCAATCAGAGCCTCAAACAAAGGGATACATGTACCTCGGTTTTAATTCCATCGATTTCTTTTTATTCTCCTTAATCAAAAGACACTATTAAAAAATTGTTAATAAATTAAATGCAAATAACTTTTTTCTTCAATCAATTGAGGTTGAGAGTAAAAGAATTAAATTTGAGACAATATTAATCTTTTGAAATGAAGAGAGTGGATATCTCACACCCTAATTAATTGATATAATACACATAAAAAATAAAAATACAAGGAAAGTAGCAAACACAAAAATACCTATAAAGGTTTTGTCTGTATGCACATGACATATATGATGAGGATGGAATTATAATAAAGAAATAAAGAAAGAAATAGGGATAACTCAATAATTAAGAGGGGAAATAATGGTGAGGGTGAGAGAGAGAGAATGAGAAGTACCAAATAAAAAAAAAAAGCACAAAAGAACAAAAAAGAGGCCCTCGTGCAACTGGAGCTTTTAATTGTACATCACAACTTTAATGCTTCAAATTATTAAATGAACCAAAAGCAAAATGGCATATTACCTACTTGTGTTCGTGTGGGTGGACACTTCTTCCCTTTTGCCTCTTTCTCTCTCATGGGTGTTGATAGACTTGCGTGTTGATCATGCAAGTGTATCTCCATGTTCTCAGTTGTAATTTCATTAACTATCAACGGTTGCTATTGAGCACTGTGATTAGAGGTGAAACTGATTCCAGTAGTTCGATTCGTTTGAAAAATTCGATTCAAAAAATTCGATCGAAATTTAATTAAATCGAATTCAGATTTTAATTTTAATTCAGTTAACTTATCGAGTTGAACATGAGCAATATCAAACTTGATTCATTAAGCTCGTGAGTCAGTTCAATTTAATTAATAAATTAAATAAATATTATATATATATTATATTTATTTTTTATATATTTAATATATATTATAAAAAATTATATGTTTATTAATTTTTTAAAAAAATATATAAATATATATTTTTTTTATTTTTTTTGAAAAACATATATGTTTATTATTTTATTTTGAAAAGCTCAGTTCGAACTCGAGTTTAAATTTTACCTTACGAGTCGAGTTCGAGTTCAATTTTCTTAATTCAGACTTGACTCGAATAAGTTTTTTACTTACAAATTGAATTCGAGCTCTCCTCAACAAAAACCCGGTTTGACTCAGTTCAAATTCACCTTTATGTGTGATGCACGCGAGTCTGAATGATTTGTGTGCATGTAAAATACAATATTTGCCTTTGAGTTGAAAGTCATATGTTGTTTGATAAAATAGTTGTTAAATTATATGTAAATTGAGTGTCTTTTTGCCCATTTTTTTCTTTATTAAAATCGATTTTTCAATTCATGATTCTTTTTATTTTTTTATTTGTGTTTGACTTGATTTATATTTTTAAAAATTAAAACCGTTTTAAAAATTCTACCAAACGTTATGTTAATTGTCATAAAATTTAAAACCATATATATATATATATCATTGTTTACATTAAAGAAAAAAAAAATTACAACACTCAACTCTAAACTTATCGTAAGCCTCATCCCACCTAATCATCATACCAAAAATCTTGGGGGCCATACCCTCCCCCTCTTGAGCAGCGTCATATTTGTCATCTCTACCTGTCTCAATTTCATTATATTGTCACATATACCAACAACCCTAATTCACAAAAGCAAGCTGCTGCCTTACCAATTAATTTTCTCATCATTTAAATCCATCTCCCTATGGAAAAGATTGTTGAAAATTCTGTTACCTCTATCTTATTAGTTTGCAAATTCTGTGTGAAATCCCTTTCTAAGGATCTCCCCATGGATCCACACTTTACTTTGAGTCACTGTCTACTCCACCTTTTGTGTCACATCAAGACAAGCTTTCAAAGAAAAACAAAAAAAAAAAAAAAACAAATTAGAGAAAAATAGAAATTACAAGACAAGCTGTGTCTCATTATAATCATTTAACATGTTTGATTAGATTGATGATCAATGTACACCTACTGTACGGAGCCCCCAAAATACATCTACGATTTGCTTGTGGATGTCAATATATTATCGTGAGAAAAGAATGTATACATACGATTAGTTTTAAAAAATATTTTTTATTTTATTTTATTTAAAAAAATTAATTTTTAATTAATTTTCTATTTTTATTTCATATTTTATAAAATATTATTTTAAATTTTATCGAAGTGAACGTTTATAACTTTATATATACAATTGTAGATGTGTGGTCGTATAAAAGTCTAAAAAGCCAATAAATTGTGAAGGTTTGAAAAAATGCAATTATAAGAAAAGCTTATGCCAAAGAAATATTTTATTGTTTGGTATGATCAATAAAGTTTCAATGCCATTAACTGCAAAAATTTCTTTCTCTGTTTTTCATCTCATTGACAATTTGGACTTAGACAAGACGTAGAACCGTTCATTTATGTATGTTGAAAATAGCCATAAAAGGTCTTCTTTGACTATTGAAAAAGTTTGATGAATAAATTTGTTTTCTTTTGTTTTTTTTATTAAATATAATGATTGAGGTAAATTTGAATAAGGTTAAATTAATTTATTTAAATATTTTTTAAAATAAAAATTATTTTGATCAGATTTAAATTTAACTTAAAACAAAAAATAATTAGTATAATATGTTGAGAGCTTTTACTAAAGTTTGCATATTTTTTTAAATTGAAATGAGGTTATACAAGTATAATGATAGATGATCATGATATAAGTTCATAACATTAATGTATAACTTACATATAAGTTTACATTATTTATTTAAAATTAAAAAAAATAATTAATAAATTAAAAAAAAACTTATTCATCAATAAAAACTTGTCTTAAAATTTTGTGGTTGTGTTGTTTGGGTTTTTTTTTTAAATGGTGATTAAATCACATATATTTTAATTTATTTTTTATTTTATCTTGTAAAGCACATATCCACTTTAAGCATTCTTGATTTAATCATCATTTAAAAAGAAATCAATCAGCGCCTTATGGAGATGTAATTTGTTTTGGGTGTATTTCAACCATCGATCAAAAGAAAAAAATCACTTTTTTAATGGACGAGTGACATATACTTAGATACAGGTTACATCCGAGGCACCTAATAATTTCACCGCCCCATGAGCTTTGGTTTAGACATATTTGGACTACTTAATTAATTGAATTGTTGTAAAATATGAAAGTTCTAATTTTGAAATAACAAACCTAATAACATGGGTTTGAAACAATGGCCTTCTTCCATCAGTGACGTCTACGTGTACCTTCTTGCCACATTAGCCTGAATGCATTTATTTTTTACTTTAATGGTAAAGGACCATTTATCCTTGCAAGCTTTAATTTACAAGGACCGTCTTATGCACACTTGCCTATGTATGTCTCATTGGGAGTACATGATAATTGATTCATGATTTTTTTATTTTAAAATTTAAAAATTAAAATAAAATCGAGTTTACAGTGAAATTGAATGACACATCATTAAATATAAAATATTTAAATTTAAATTTGTGAATGTGATATTTAATCTTACAATGAACTTGAAATTTATTTCAATTCTTAAATAGAGAGGATCGTGGTATTTTATAAATTTGTAGGTAGGAACAGCACGTAATTATTAAATAGATATATTAATTATGCGCAAGTGCAATGTTAATAAAATGGAAAAGTTTAGATTCTTTCCCCACGTTAAAAGTCTTTGAATTCGAGTTCTCAGATTGCAATGAAATGATACAAATTTTATCCGATGATCTGACATGAATTAATCAATATTTGTGTATGATTTACGTGTTAAAATGCTCACGCAGCATTAATAAAGATTTTATTGTTTTCATTTCAGCGGTTTTTTGTTCACTAAAAAAATTTATCAAATGGTGAGTCTGTGCTATGTGATTGTACAATCAATCAACAATGATTATTTTAATCAGACTAATAATCCACGTCATTTATATATCACAGCGAATTCTGTCGATCAAATTTAATAAGTAAATGGACAATGACTATTTGTTAGTTTTACAGATGATATGACAGTGAATTTCTACATAATAATTTAGGGTGGACTTTTTTCTACGATCAATTAGTTTGCTTTCATAATATTTATTTATATAAAAAAAGCATTTGGTACTTTGAGTTTGTCGTGAAAGCTAATTAATTAGCCGTGCAAAAAAACTTACCCATAATTTTTCTAATATATCACATGAAGTTGAGAACTTGATAAGCTAACATGATGCAAATTGATAGACCAACGTTACGAGCGACATGGTAGGCTCGACTTACCTAAAACTTTATTTGATTGATGATTTCTAACAACTTTTTTATCTTGTGCTTTTGATATTAAAAGAAAATAAACTCGGGTCAATCGACCTAATGATTAAATCCAAATTCTTCATATAAGAACCGGGTTCGATACTCCTCTCACTAATAAAATAAAAAAAAAGAAAATTAATAAAAGAAAACAGTGTTGACTTCCTCCTAGATCTACTAAGCTATGTAATGGACTTAGTTTATCAAACTACTATTGTCTAATTAAATCATCTAAAATCTAAGTTCACCATGTTTACTATAAAAAGAAAGTCTCAAATTCAAATCTTCACCGTAATTATAATAAAGAAATATATATATATATTTCTTTATATATATATATATAAAAGTTGAGTAAACCTTTCACACATTTCTTGGTTGATTTTCAGCTCATGAATATGATGAATATTACAAATTAGCCGCAAATTTCGGGATATAAAGCAAAAATATTTGGTGCTGGTCGGTTAAGTGATTGATGAATGTTCATGGGCATTCTTCTTCCAATCAGTATCAACACAAAAAGGACAAAGTTTTCATAAGCATAAAAAAGAAATACATAATAAGAGATAATCTAGCCATATAAAGTTCCATACCAAGAGAAAACTCCAAATCTTCAATCTTATGAAAATCGATTGATGTGATTAGTGGAAAACTAAGGCCGCCTTTAGTTTTGAAAATTTTTTCTATGTTATTTTAATATTTTCTTTAATAATTTAGAAATTTTTAACACAGATCGAAAAATAACACTTCAAATCCTAACGTAACATTGAAAAAGTTGAAAAATAAAAAAATAAATTTTCAATTTTTTTGATATCGTATTAAAAAGAAAAATATGTTTTTTGAATTATATTAAAATTATTAAAATAAATATTAAAAAACCCAAGATAGAATTGTTTTTTCACAATTAAATGACTAAGTATTTATCTCATTCTCATGCAAAACTCCTCTTAATAACTTTTTTTGGTAGGTAGAGCTCTATGAATCGAAGGGTAGTTTTTGAGACACGGGTAGGTTTGAAATTTTCTTAGGTTTGGTCAGAGAGAGTTTATGAAATTGCTTATGGCTTTTATAAAAAAAATTTAAAAAAAATCAAAAACTAAAAGAAACCTACCATCTTATTTTTTCCTCTTATGAAAGAAGACTACAATCTCTTGAGTAATCACTTTAAGTGAAATTTTTAGGTGTAACAAGTGTAAATGATGAAGATTTTCTTTCTATTCGAATGTTTGAGATGCATTCGGTGTAATCTCTTTCATTTGCGTTGAGTGTATTCAAAAATTTATCTCATTTAAGAGTTGGTATACAATCTTTCTACCGTTAATATATCAAACTTTTTTTGAAAAGTAATTTTTAATAACTATATTTGTGCCCAAACAATTGTTTTCACGGTTATTTTGTGGAAAGCAAAATAATTTTAGCCATTTGTTTTATCACAACTGTTTCCCAACCATTTTAACAGTAAACTATAACTTACCACCTTATTTGAAAGCCTAGCTAATAAACTGTCCAAAAATAGTCAACATAACAGTAGAATGGTTTTCTAGGAATTACAATCCACAAACTGAATCACAGGCCACAGTCCACACAACTCCAAAGTTCAAACTGCTACAAGAGGCAGTCCAAGTTTCTAACAAGAAGTTAGAGTAGAACCAATAACTCTCTCTCTCTTCACTTATTCACATGGTAACCAAGAGGCTGTCTTCTAGTGGGTTTTTGTAATTTCCATATAATCAGATCTTGTTGACAGACGTGAGTACTGGGGGCTTGGGGGGGATTTAATTTAAGGTCCAAAAGGAAGGTCTCCATGTGCCTTTACACAACCTTGTTTTAAGTCCTTCCTCTCTAGTTTTATACAGCCAATTATACCCAAATCATTTACTATTTTCGTTTGTAAAATCCAATACCCATCATAAAGAATTCCACCTCTGAATACTTAAAAAACAGTATCTCCCCATTCAACTATCAAACAAACATTCATGGCTTAAATCTTGAAGAATGAGTTGCTACTATATCTTCTTTTTTAAATCATTGTTTAATTTGGGGGGAGGGTTAAAATTCAAATGTCTGTTGAGTCAAGCGGTTGGCTCGATTAAATGGGTGATTTTTTTTTATTTAAAATTTCTGGGTATACCTTTATTACTTGAGGTCTTAGGGTAGGGTCCCTTCCTAGTAGGGTGCATGGTTTGGACTATGTAGCCTTTCTTTTTCTCTGTTTTCTCTCTCTACACATATGGTAGTTTTAGACTTCTAGAGGCCTATAAATATGCACACTTCTGGCTAATTTTGTACTGCAAGAGGTCCATACCATTTACACATCTCTCTGTAGAGTGGGCTTGTAGCTTCTTCTTCTTTTTTGGAGCATCAATGGCTGTTTTCATGGTGATTATTGGGTTCGTGATGTTAGTCCTCTGTACCTGTTCTGCTCTGTTAAGATGGAATGGGGTGAGATACATGAAGAAAGGTCTCCCTCCAGGAACAATGGGTTGGCCAATCTTTGGAGAAACCACTGAGTTCCTCAGGCAAGGTCCAAACTTCATGAAAAACCAGAGAGCAAGGTGATCTGTTCAAATGGAATCTTTGTTCGTCTTTATATTAATGATAATTACTGTTTTCTCTGTTTCCAAGTTTTAAGCTGTTAAAGCTCTGTTTATTTCCATGCTCTTTAGATAATATTTAGCTTTTGGGTGGAAAAATCACTTTTGAGAGCTTGCTTCCGAGA
Organism: Bretschneidera sinensis; assembly: GCA_023935145.1. Taxonomy (NCBI): domain Eukaryota; kingdom Viridiplantae; phylum Streptophyta; class Magnoliopsida; order Brassicales; family Akaniaceae; genus Bretschneidera; species Bretschneidera sinensis. The sequence continues at coordinate 30,014,388 of CM043699.1, forward strand.
ATGAACTTCTCCTTGATTAAGGGTGTGTTTCGATCGGAAGGAAATGAAGGGAAAAGAAATGGAGGGTACGAGTATTTTTTCGTTAAAATAAAAAATTATTGAAGAAATACACGTGCCCTTCTTTTCCCCTATATTTATATCGATCCATATCCAGTGTAAAACACAGCAATAAGAGCTTCTAAGAATGAAATTAGTAGTCATTTAAGAATATTCAGCTATATATGTATTTATAACATGGGAGATTTTTTCTAAACCCGGTGGGTTTACGGGATTTTTCTAAACCAAAGGTGTTTTTCAGAAAAAAAGATTTAAGAATCTTGTCTTGACCTGGTATATAGGACCTTACTAGACTTAGAGTTACTTTTCACTCTCAAATAAAGTTAGGAGGAGAAGGGTTATTGAAAGATACATGTTTCACTTCGTTATTGGATGAAAAGAAATATTTTTTCCTCTCCTCTCCTTGATCACACGGTGAAGAGTATCTCTTATCCAGAAAAATTTCATAGTCGCAGTCTAGGCAAGAATTTTTCACCCTTACTAAGTACAATTACAAGGGGTTTCTTGTAAATTTAACTTAATAAACACTAATCTATCTTAGTTATGCTTAAGATAGTCTAGTATATAATTAATCTTCTGTACTTGTTTTCTTTTCTTATACTAACAGGTATGGAAGTGTTTTCAAATCACACATATTGGGGTGTCCTACCATTGTTTCCATGGATCCAGAGCTCAACAGATACATACTGATGAATGAAGCAAAAGGCCTAGTCCCTGGCTACCCACAATCCATGCTTGATATCTTAGGCAAATGCAACATTGCAGCAGTTCATGGCTCAACTCACAAGCTCATGAGAGGTGCATTGCTTGCCCTCATTAGCCCCACCATGATCAGAGCCCAGCTTTTGCCAAAAATTGATCAGTTCATGAGAACCCACCTCAGCAATTGGGATAACAAAGTCATCAACATACAAGACAAAACCAAAGAGGTTTGTTTTTACCAATCAAAATTACTCCCAAAGAAAATTGCATTGCATAAAAAAAAATTACAGTTTTATTTTTACTCATATCTCCCCTGTTTTTAACCTGCTTTGTTTTTGTGTAGATGGCACTTCTCTCATCACTTAAGCAAATTGCTGGTATAGAATCAAGCTCAATGTCACAGGAATTCATGACTGAATTCTTTAAGCTTGTTTTAGGAACCCTATCACTTCCTATTGATCTTCCCGGCACAAATTATCGTCGCGGAATCCAGGTAAATTGCAATACTATTTATCTTTTTCCATGAAGGGTTTTCTGTTTTGGATTATATATAATTCAATATCTGACATGTCTTAAATATTATGTGTTACAGGCAAGAAAAAATATTGTTAGCATGTTAAGGCAGCTGATAGAAGATAGAAGAGCTTCCCAAAAATCCTACCAAGACATGCTTGGTTGCTTAATGAGGAAAGATGATAATAAATATCAATTAAGTGATGAAGATATAATTGATCAAATAATCACAATTTTGTATTCTGGTTATGAGACTGTTTCCACTACTTCCATGATGGCAGTCAAGTATCTACATGATCATCCAAGAGTTCTTCAAGAGCTAAGAGTAAGTCTTTTGAAAAAAAGAAAGGAATTTGTTGTTAATATGAATTTTTTTTTATTGTAGTGTTTTATGCTTTCTGGTCTTGATTTATGGTGTTTAAATTTGGTACAGAAAGAACATTTTGCAATTAGAGAAAGGAAAAGGCCAGAGGATCCTATTGAATGGAATGACCTTAAATCAATGCCATTTACTCGTGCGGTAAGAAACTCACAATCTTAGATGCTTCAGTTTTTTTGCTACTGCTTCTTTTTTCTTTTTTTTTATTAAGTTGGTGATACGAAAAAAAAATAAATATGAACATAATTTGGTTTACCATATATGACATCTTTTCTGGAAAACATGCAGGTGATCTTTGAGACCTCAAGGTTAGCTACAATTGTTAATGGGGTTTTGAGGAAAACTACTGAAGAAATGGAACTCAATGGTGAGTATAAAGGATTTTTTATAGAGTATTTCAATTTTAGGACCTTTTTCATTGAAAATATGTAAAAATATTTTCATGGACATGAGATCAGCAGCTTCCCTAAGTGGACCTGACCCTACCATGATTTACATATGGCATAACCACCAATCCAGATAGACAATTCCCTTGATGACCCATGTCTTGTTTCAAATGATTTTTTGACAAGAGATAAAGTTTTCTAATGAAAAGGTTTTTTTTTATACAATTTAAATCTTGGTATTTGCATATTTGAAGCTATTAGTGATTTTTAAGAGGGAAAAATAGTTTACTGTATTTTTCTACCTTTTTTTTTGGAGGGGGTATCTGCCAATTAAATCATTTTTCTTTATTTGATCTTCATCTTTACTTCTCTGTTTATTGCAGGAGTTGTGATTCCAAAAGGATGGAGAATTTATGTCTATACAAGAGAGATAAATTATGATCCATATCTATATCCTGACCCGTTGGCATTCAATCCATGGAGATGGCTGGTTTGTGTTCATTAAACCTCTATTTTTGTTCTTTCAAAAAAAAAATCTTTTTTTTTTGTCTATGTTTCATTCATGGAAGATTCCATATAAATAGAACTTAAAAGGGTTGCTAAATGCAGGACAAGAGTATGGAGTCTCAAAGTTACTTCTTGGTATTTGGAGGGGGAACCAGGCAATGCCCTGGAAAGGAGCTAGGCATAGCAGAAATTTCCACTTTTCTTCACTACTTTGTAACTAGATACAGGTAAAATCAGTTACCCACCCTGTTCAATTAAATAATTAACTTTTTATCGCTGTTTGGTTGGTGAGAAACTGGTTTAACAAGGAAAATGAAGTTAGCTAATCTGTGGGTTTCAATAATTTTTCTGCAGATGGGAAGAAGTTGGGGGAGATAAACTAATGAAATTTCCAAGAGTTGAAGCACCAAATGGACTACACATTAGGGTCTCATTTTACTAATTAACTAACTTTTGTATGTACAGGAGAGAGATAGGATATCAAAGGGATTTACTTAATGTACAATTTATGTTCCCTAACAGATTAGAAAATGAATGGCATCCAGCATTTTCCATTTTTGGCTATATGCTACTATATCTTTTTGGTAGGACAAGACAGCACGATCCAGATCTAAACCATATATACCAAGGCAAATTGAGACACTAATTGCAGATATAATTGGAAAAATCTTAATCAAATTTCTTTTGGAAGGAATTAAGATGAGCCTTTACATATCTCTCTAATAGATCGTAGGTCATCCTTTTCTGGGTAACATACTAACATCCATACCACCCAGCATCTTGAAACAGAAAAATTTTCCATATAGATCTCGAGGAAAATATTTCTAAGAAAAAGAAATTTAAACAGAGTAACAGACATGCAAAAAACTCAAGATTAGCCATATGGATCACAACTATTCAAGCAACCTATAGACATCACAATCAATTAAAACAAATGTAAGATTACATGGTAAATCAATTTTAATTTCAGTCTTTTCTCATAACCAAGCAAGCATAGAAGCATATGCAAACACATGCAGCTATTGTTGACAAGAAATCAAACTATTCAATACAGCACCTTGAATTTCTACATTGCAGATCACCCACTTATTAACTGGATATCCATCCTCCATGCTAGTGATACTTAACTGGAACAAGCTTAAGAGGAATCTTTTTGTGAACAGTCAGACCAGGTGCTTCCTCCATGTTAATGTCTTCCTCCTTCATTCCATCGGGTAATTCCCAATCAAAATGATATAAAAGATTCGCCAGTGCAAGCTGCACAATGACCGTACCCATGTAAACACCAGGACAACCTCTTCGACCTCCACCAAATGGCAACAACTCAAAGTTCTGCCCCTTAAAATCAATGGAGCTGTCTTTAAACCTTTCTGGATAGAACTCTTCTGGGTCCTTCCAAAGGTTGGGATCTCGTCCAATTGCCCATACATGAACCTGGACACGAGTTTTCGGGTATATGCTGTAACCATTGATCTTAAAGTGGGACAAGGTTTCCCTTGGAATTAGAAGGGGCCCTGGAGGGTGTAGTCTAAACGCTTCTTTCACTACTAGATTCAGGTATTCAAGCTGATCAAGGTCCTCTTCACTGATTTTTCCTCCCTTTCCCATGTGATCTCGAATTTCAACTTGCGCTTTCTTCATAACTTGGGGGTTCCTAGCAAGCTCTGTCATGGCCCAGGTCATGCTGATTGCAGCAGTGTCTATTCCAGCCAGAAATACATCCTGAGACAGCATAAAGTGTTGTGAGCAAGAAGAATTTCGTTTCATAATGAAGCAGTATCCTTATTCCAGAAGAGATAGTAAAGTGAAATAAGCTCTAGACAGGTATTGTTTTGCCAACTATTAATGACGCTTATGATTGTCAAAAGGTCAAGAAAAGCTTCGATGAATGTTTCATATATGTAAAAGATCCCTGCAGTCTAATGAATTACCTCTAATGCCACCAGACTGCAAAAGTACAAGCGATCTGCAGATTATTGTTATAAACTCTTGGACAAACCTCAAAAGAATTTAAGAGTATGTTTGGAACCATATAAATTCCATAAATTTTATAGAATTCATTTGTATTATTATATAATAGAATTAATTTATAAAAAAATTCACTATGAAATTGAGCTAACTTGTTGCAAATCCTATCACAATTGATAGAATGTGCAACGAAATTCCACAAATTGAAGAGCATAAAATTATGTTCACTGAAGTACCCCTCTCTCTCTCTCTCTATATATATATATATATATACACATATATATATATATATATATGATTATGTGAAATACATTATCCGCTAAATAAAAGTGTGGTAGTTCTGGGTTTGAGAGCACAGGGCAGATCTCTCAGGGATCCTAACTTCCATGGCCCTCAGAGGACCTCAATCTGATCCCCAACCACCCAACCAAAGCCAAAAGAGAACAACCCAGCAAAGGCAAGCAAACAAAGAAGCCAAAATCATGCATTCATGTTTTGGACCCAGATGCCACATATTCCTCAAGTAATGAAGAAGAAGAGAAAGCTGTAGCAAAAAGGAAAGTTAATAAAGTTACACGATGTTTGAGTATTGTAGGATCATCACAATCCTTGTTGTTTTTCATTAGGAAATAATAATAATCATGATCACAAGTAAAGAAGAGAAGGTTTTAGTGCGAAAGAAGGGCAGAGAAAGATAAAATTTTACCTCATGTATATTTTCTTTGGTCTTATATAATACTTAAAATGCTTTGGATTTTTTAGAAAAGAAGAAACATTAATTTAATTCTTCATTTATCCAAACATTCTAAGCATTAAATTCAATTGAATTCTACAATTTAATATAAAAAAGTCAAACATGAGAATCTGTTTCAATTCATTTCCAAATAATTTTTTTTTGTTTCAATTCATATGAAAATGAAATGAATTTCATTTTTATTTGGTTCCAAATGAAGTGTAAGAGAGATAATGCTATCCATGATTCCAAAAAATGGCTATTAATTTTATAACAACAAAAATGAAAGAAGAGGGAGGGGAGCAGAGGTAGAAGGTGAGGCCTTACTGAAAGAATTCCTTTAATATGATTTCTGGTGAGCTGAGCAGAGCCAAGTTCAACTTGCTCCCTCTCAACCTTTAGGAGCACATCAATGATATCTTCCTGTCCGACCTCGGTCTTCTTGGTTCGAAGATGATGATCTATTGCTTGTTCGTAAAAAGAATCCAAATCATGGAAGCACCTTTCACGCCTAGCATGGAGACCTGTGAGCCTATCAATAATCCAACCAACATAAGGAAAGAAATCAGCAGCAGAGAAGCTTCCTAACATTGCCAAAGATTCATGAACCACTTCTTGAAATCTGTCATTGTCAATTTGACTGCCTCGGAAACTAAACCCAAAAGCAAGCCTACAAGTTACACTTGCAGTAAGAGAAATCAACTTCTCACTTAGATCAACAGGAGTTTTGGAAGAAGCTGATTGAGAGATTGAGTCAATCAGCCAAGCAACCTCTTCTTCTCTGATGGACCGAAATGATTGCACTCTTTTAGTGCTAAAAAGCTCAAGAACACACATTTTTCGCATTTCCCTCCAGTAATCACCGAATGGAGAAAAAGCTATATCACTGTAATTGTAGGTAAGTCTTCCAGAGCCTGCTAACAGAGGTCTACTGCAACAATCAAGATCATGAATTTTTAAGATCTCTCTTGCAGCTTCAGCAGAAGAGACTACAACTGTTGGCTTACAACCAAGGTGTAAGAGCATAACAGAGCCATATTTCTTTGATAGGTTCCATATAGAGCGATGAGGTAGTGTACCTAGTTGGTGCAAATTACCAATAATAGGCAGGCCAGGAGGACCTGGAGGAAGCTGTTTTTGTCTCTTTGAATCTATCCTCTTTTTCACGAGAAGAAGCATAGTAAAAAGTAGCATCAGAGGAAGCCATACAGGGATGCTCCAAGAATTCATTGTAATTGTGCCTTGTATGTTCGTGAGTCTGAGCTTCCTGAACGGAAGCCATACAGCAATAATTATTGCATATATACTTCCAAAATGCAAAATAAGATCCAACACACGCATAGAACCGATGCATGATGCTTCTAAAATGCTGAAAACGACAAGGGCTCTATGTATGATAATAGGAGATTCGTGACATGCATATGTAAAAGAGATGCGTGCTTACACTTCCTTTATCTTGTGGAAGAAAATGACAGTAACTTTTCATGAAGCCCCAGAGGTCTAAGACATGAGGTTATTGTCGAATAAAAATAAGGATACCATATAATATCCATTGCACAAATTCAAAAACTAATTTATTTCTCAAATGATTGCTTAATGGATGCATTACAAAAAAAATTCAATTCATCTGAAGGGGTGCCGGAAATTGTTCTCAATTCCACACAACAAAGAACGAAGAGAGCATCAAATAAAGTAGTAACAGACAAAGTTGCAGATTAGTCACTTGAGTTCATAATTATCCTATGCATTCTCACATCCAAATAGAATACTGAAATTGACCTCGAGTTATACAGTCAGTACCAAGCAACTATTAATTAATCTACGTCATACTTCTAAGTATAGATAGACATCGGAAAACTGACAAAGCAAGCCCCAATTAGCAAAGAGGACCAAGCGACTGGGAGTAAAAAGTTTAAATTACAAATTTCCAAACCTGAGGAGAACGTAAAGGTCAGAATTCAAAAATTGAAATGAAAGATGTAATTAGGATTTTGATTAAGAGTACATAAAAAGTAATTGCATACTTTTGTTTTTACAGAGCATGTGTTTTAAGTAAAATCGATCGCTGTAAAACATTACTCCATGACATGAACTCTGCTACTGCAAGCTAGCAGAATTTATCTCGATATGCATCAAAATTGTTGTGTTTTTTGTTTATTTAAAGTTCATACTGGTAAACTGACAGTGATAAATGAATATATACCCAAATCCTAGAGAACATCTCATAAGCAGAAGGCTTGTTCTTCTTTCTTTCTTTTTTTCAATTGAAAATTCATTATGTCTACAAAATTCATACCCTTAAATCTACTTACAACCTAGAACACAAGAATAACCTAGTAACCAAAAGGAAAAGCAACAGAAAGAAGAAGGAATCTATATTATTAAAGATAACAAAAGACAATAAGGATCCCTTTGGTTTACGAACAGAATTTGAATATAAGATTAAGATTACAGTGGAATAGAATTAAAAGGGATTAAAATGGACAATTTTAATTTTATGTTTTGTTCATAAATTTCTAAATTGAGATTAAAGTGAGATAATAAATATAAAGAATAAAATATTTTTCTCATTTTTTTTCATAAATCCTTCGTGTGTGTGTGTATACACACACACACACACACAACACAACTGACAGGATTCCAGAACTTCTTCCTCCTTCGTTTGGTTCACGGCAAACACTGTTTTTTTCTTTCTTCCTCCATCATCTTCCTTCTCTTTCTCCCCATCATTCTTTCTTCTTCATAATTTTTTTTCTTCTAATTCTGGGCAACCAAAAAAGAAAAAAAAGTGAAACCATATGCGGCCACAATGGTACGGTTCTGCTCTCTGATCCTCGTGCAGACCTGCAGATCTGAAGGAAGAAGAAGGGGGAAGAGATGGAGGAGGAGAAAGGGAAGGAGGAGGAATAAGAAGAAAAGAAGAAGAGGGAAGAAGATGAAGTCATCTGTAGTAGGGGTAGAATGGGTATAAAAAATGGTGGTAACACAGATCCGGTCTGTGAAAGTTACCAGAAAAAAGTTTAATATTAATTATTGAAAAATTAAATAGTAACTGTGTAATTACTTAATTAAAAAAATAACAACATAATATATTATTATTATTTATATAAAAAAATTTATTATTTTTATTTAGATCAAGCAATTATAAAATAAAAAATAATTTTTTCAATCCAATTAGAACAAACTGTATAAAGAAAATGATCTAGAAAAGGGAAAAGAAAAGAACAAAATATTTGTTTCGGAAAATTACCACACCTGACGCCACAATATTGAGGCAACATATCATGTGCTATGAAAAGTTTTTTTTTTTTAAAAAAAAAAAAAGTCAGGCAGGACTATTAACATTAGAACGGCTGCAAAATACACTTGCACTGATCTTTAGACTTAATTAATCTACCAGTACAAAACCAAAATACAGAGACTCCATTTTCCTTGTCTGTTGCTGCTTTCCTCAAGAACCAAAACAGGCTTTTATCTCATTTGAGGGAAGAACATCAGATTACAAAAAACTAAAAAGAAAATAGTGAAATTTGATAACTATTTAATCGGTATTCAAAGTACATAAATATATAAAATTCAAAAACATTTGTCAATCCAATTTAAGCATCAAAGAAATGAAAACTCTTAATAGTAATTTACTTACAGAAATATGAGGCCAAAGGAAGCAGATATCCAAACAGCAATAAACAAAAGCTTAGCTTTTAAGGCTGTTAACAAATGGATAAGTCTAAAGGAAAAGGAAGTGTGATATAGGAAGGAGAAATTCGTAGGCCCCACGCTTTGACCAGTGATTGGTTATTCAAAGAGTTTCTTCGAACTTCTTTTATCATCGCGGATTATTTAATGATTAGAATTCACTGCTCTCGTCGTCACCTGAGTGATTATGTCGGGACATTTATTGCTGGAATTATTGCCATTGGTAGATTAAATATTGTTAATTGTATTAATTAAATGCTTAAATTATATTTAGTTTTTAATCGAAATTTCATCTCATCGATGAGAATTCAACCGACAGTACTTTAAAGTGTGACTTTTGAATAAAAAAGAGATTTTGAGATTTTATTCTATTCAAGTATTTATAGGATTATAAATTTTTTATTAAATTTAGAACTTTAAAATTGTTGACGAGTGTTGAATTTAAAGAACCATTTGTTAAGATTTTATTTCTAATCAAATTCTTGATTTTATTTTTTATCAAAATTTGGATTTTATTTTTCATTGAAAACATTAAACCTATATTAAAATTGATAAACAATTATTTTAATCAATTTTTTAACTCAATAAATTATTTAAACTCTTTGATTACATTAAAAATAACTTAATTAATGTTGAGGTGAATCTTCAAGTCTTAAACCGTTAGGACGTTAAAAATAATTTAAGGACTTGGTTGTTATAATTGAAAAATATTTAAACTAAGTCAAAGGTGAAGGAAAATAAATACTTCACCCAAAAAGATATCATTATTGATTCCAATCAAGTCAGAATTGTTGGCAATACACAAGTTATTAATTTTTTATATTTGCAATTTGGCCGACCGCCCACCCACCCCACTCACTTTTATATTATCTCTCCTGCAAAGCTTCTTTCGTCCACTCCAGAAGGTGTAAGGACTCTATCCTCTCCTTCCCGCAAACAGAGGTTTCTGAATCTATCCTCTATAGTAGACAGGTTCATGCTTCATACCAAGTCTACACTAAATATCCCAAAAGAAATATAAAAAAAAGAAAGATATTTTTACCCAAAAAATAAATAAATCAAATCTTTAAAAAGATGGAATTCGTCGCTAGTGTTGCATATCCCAAGTGTAAAAGGAATCATTTAAGAATAAGATTGTCTCCGTATCAGTATAAATTGACTGTTTGGGTATCTTAATGGCTTTCTTTTATCATTTTAACTTTGATATTTATACGATAAAAAATAATTGCAATATAAAAATGGTTATGGTGTCTTTCCATAAGGAATTTGTTTTTTAAAAAACGTATGCTTTTGATTTTTGGGTCAAAATCAAAAGTTATAAAATTTAGTTTTTGATTTTGACAGAAATTTAATTTAATTTTTTTCGTTAAAAATGTATTATTATAGAGATTTATATTTTTTCATTTGAAAATTGAAATAGAGTCAAATTCATAATGAGATTGAATATATGAAGATGATTTATATTTAATTTCATCATAAACTTAACACCTATTTCAATTCTGAAATAAGTAAATTCAAATCCAATTAAAAAGTGTTTTAAATTCTGAATGGAAACATTTTATGGTTTACTTCCAAGTAAATGGACTGAGAAGGAGAGAGTTCAGGCCGGAGCCCATAAAGGCTTGAGAGGCAGCGCACTGGGTCCAACTATACATATAGCCTTTTTAGAATACATATTGGACCTCTAAAGAACAGCAGCACTGTTGGTGCAATTGTTTTAATTAAAAAGCGATATGATAATCCAAAACTATACGAGTTTTAGAGTGTCTTTTGAATAAATGAATTTCATAAATTTTATGAAATTTATTTGTTATGTTTGAAACGATGAAAAATTATGAAATTCATTTTGAAATGAATTTACTCTAGAATTGAGTTAACTTGTTGCGAATTCTATCAAAATTTATAGAATTTACACAGAAATTTTATAAAATGAAGAGTAAAAAGTTATGTAATTAAAAATATCTCTTTTTCTCTCTCTCTTTCGTTTCCTCTCATCCCCTATCTCTTTTTCTTATTTTTAAATTTATTTATTTTTTTCTAAAGAGTTACTTACACTAAACCAACCGTTCTTGAAATCCTTTTTTATACAATCTAAAAAATAAAAAAAAAATTTAATCATTAACTGAGAAGTTTTCCTCGGTTCTTTAGAACCTCTATAATTCTTCCAAGCACAAACTTCAAATGGAGCTCGTCCCAACCCAATTAAAATTACAAAACTCAATAAGGCATTTTTTTGTTGGATAAATTAAAAAAAAAAAATATTAGACCCTGTTTGGAGGGAAAAGACTTCGAAACGTGTTGCAGAGTTACTTTTCTTAAATTTAATTTGTTTTCACTATAAATTTATTAGTGTGTATTTACAAATTGACTCAAAGATCCAATAAAACCTATGAATAATTGTGTTTTGCACAAAACAAAATCAAATCAATAAACATACTTGTAATTTGACGGGAGTTCATGCTGTAAACATAATTATCACTTACTATATAATATTATTTTAACTTAGAGTTTCTTTCCAACGTGGGATTGAGTTCTCTTCACTTATTATTTAAAAACCTCCAATATTTTTCATAATTATCTAGTCTAAGTACAATAAAAGAAAGGATTAATTTTAAAAAAAAATATTTTGTTGCTTACCCACTTTCTATTTTATCATTTATGGTTTATTTGATTATAAATTGATTTTTGTGTTTTGTTATGTTAGCAAAAAAGTTAACTAATGTTAACATCCACACGTACAATTTTTTTTGGGATTAATTAAAATACTTTGTGATTTACTTCAGTTTTTATTTTATACCAAGATATTTTTTGAGTAAATTGGATTTCGTGTTTTACTCCATTGACATGGATAAAATTATAATTTTTTAAAAACTATCATTTGTCACTTTTTTTACTAACTGAACAAAACATAAAATTTGTTTTGTTACGAAATTTAAGTAGATATTAAGTTTATGGTGAGATTGAATATTATTATAACAATTTTGAATTTAAATATTATCTGTTTGATGATGTGACATTCAATTTCACCATAAATTTGACTTCAGATCAATTCCCAAAAAGAGAGAATCATGATCCATGTGATAAAACTGAAAGGAAGCCTGATCCAGCTAGAGAAAAATTAGTGTTGCGGGCCTTTAAACTTAAAAAGTGATTATAAAATGATTATTGTACAAAATTATTAATACGCTAAAAATTGACTACATTATCGAATAACCCAAGTTCAACATATTATACATGAAAAATAAAGCTACTAATATTCACTAGTTGTTTAAAATCCATATTAAACAATCTTTTAATGTTAACACCAATTCAAACTTTTAATACATACACAATATTTAAAACATAGTATATATGCACGAGCTAAAAAATCTAATAGCATATATATGCTTATTTAGTCGTGAGTAACAAATATATAAAAATAGAAATTGAAAAAGCGAAAATGAAAAGATTATGACCACCCAATTTAGTCAAAAAAAAATTTCAAAAAATGAAAATGAATGCTAACGACAGCTTAAATGATACAAAATGAAAGTTTTGATCAACATTAAAAAAGAATTAGAAAAGGAGTTATGATGTTGCTTGGTAAATGATTAAAATGAACTTATTATAAAAAAGTTAATGTAAAAATTAACTTTAATCACTACGTTGATTACTTTACCAAATAGTACCTAAATTATGTAAGTGCAAACATTTTGGTGGAGAGCTACCAATTTTAATTTTAAGGGAGGAAGAAAACGGCTCTTGTAAGTTAAAACAGGTTTCCGTAACATCACATTTTTCTGTTTTTGTTGGGTAGGCAACCCCTCTTGACTCCACTAGTTTGCCAATTGCTAGTTAGCCCAAAACAAGGCATTCGGTCTAAATAGGAGTTCTATTCCGCTATTTTGGCACTGAAATTATAAAATATTTCAAAAACTTGAACTAATGGAAAAAAAAGTTAATTTTATATTTAAGATCCAACAAGCTCTCTCTGTTGAAGTCAGGTAAAGCTTTAGGTCACGTTTGATTAGTAATAGCTTCGGTTTATGATTTATAAAATGATTTTTAAAATAAAAATTCAATAAAATATCAATTGAGTTAAAAATAGTTTGTGATAAATACATTTTCTTTTTTGAGGTTTGGCCTAATGTACACTTACCTCTCGTAGTTTTGAAAAAGACAATCACCCATTTTGACCAAATGGATTCTGTTAATTTTAACTGAGATAATGAAATGATAAAAAAGTTCACTGTTAGAACACTTCCACGTACATTCCTTCTCTTATTTATTCTCTCATGCCCACCATTAAAAAAATAATAATGAACAAATCTAAACCATTTCTCTGGTATAAGGATAGCGAATTATTCAAATATTTTTTATAAACAAATCTAGCATTAAAAATAAATACTTCTTCACAAATCACCGCATATATATCTTCTCCTCAACAGATCTGAGCTAGGTTTCGATGTTGATAGGATGTGCAGAGAAGGTTGGTCTTTTTCGAACGTATCCTAATGTCTCATCCCTAGACCTCTCGCTTTGATGTTGCATCGTGCTGATGCCGAAAAATTGCTTACTGCTGACGTGGCTTAGGCGCTGATGTGGCCTTGGTGCTAACGTGGCATTGGTGCTAATGTGGCCTTGGCGCTGATGTGGCCTTGGTGCTGCTGTGGCTTTGGTCTACACAGGTAATAAAGGTGAACTAAAACCCTTGGAAAGAGGGGAGGAGAGACTTCCGAGGGGGCTCCGACGCTTAAGTTAGAACGAGGGCTTGAGAGAGGCCAAGGCCGAGGGTTAACTTTGAAGTAAATTAAGTGTAATTAGACAAGTGTGAATGAATTATGAATTCCGTACCTTCGTCTTCTTATAGTCCCCTGAGTAGGTATTGCCCACGTCGGGGGGTATGGCCTTGCCCATGTCGTCTCTGCTTTCAGAGATTAGGCCTTAATTGCGTGATCAGTGGATAGTGTGTGTCAGGGGTCGCGTGTTGCAGGAGGGTTAGGTCGCTAAATCATGCTTTGACGTGGCGATTGCATGAGCTGCCCGTTCTACGTATGCTTAGCCGTGTCTAGGAGGCTCAACATGTGTCGCTGCCCTATATGTGACATCCGTGCCCATGTGTAGGTCCATTGGTCGTTTCTTACTAGGCCAGGGTGTTATGGGCTGCATCAATAGGATCTTTATTGGGCTAGAGTGTTATGGGCTACATTACAGGCCCCCTACTTCCTTAGGCACTCGTGCTTCGAGGAAGTAATATGTGATGTGTCGTGGCTGAGCGTTTATACTCGTGATTTTTGAGGGGCGAAATGGGGCCCTAGGGTTGGTGGATCTGGATCGAGCGTATGACAAACAATCTTGGAGAAACTGGGCCGAGCATATGACGAGCAGCTTATACGCTCGGTCTTGAAACTATTGAGTCGAGGGCACGATGAACGATCTAGATGTTTGGCCTTGGAGCTATGGATGTCCGATCCTGGGGAAATTGTGGCTAAGGTGACACGTGGTGCAATTCAATTTTGTATTAAATGTGATCAGCCATTTTCGGGAAGTGAGAAGCCTCCTAGGGAGTTGGCCGGTGTCTTGGGGAACGAAACGTCCCCTAGGTGAGTGTGAGAGTGGCTTTGGGATCCGAAGAGTCGCCTATTTTTCTGTGTTTGCATTGAATGTCCTCGTTGGACGTGTTTTTCACTCCTATATAAGGAGGTTTCTGTTTTTTTTCTTTCTCACTTCAGATCAAAGTGACTTTGCTTTAAGAGAGAAAAGTTGAGAGCCTTAGCGTTTTAGAGCCTGAATCCTAAGGCTTGGAGGCTTACCGGGCTGTCGTGGCCTTGGAGGGGGAGGGGCCAGCAATTCCTTGAGGGATTTATGGAAGCTAAGAGGAAGGTCGAGGTCAGTATCCGAGGACGGACTTCTCGGGCCTTGATATACTAGAGTTCTAGGAGGATGAGGAGCAGCCTGTTTTTGGAGGGGGAGTAGCCCCAGGAGCAAGGACCTCATTCAGATTCTGACCGGAGGAAGTCTATTGGGCAAGAAGGACATTCAAGCGTAGGGCAACCCGCCATGAGGAAGGAGCATTCAGGCTCAAGATGAGTGCAGCCAGCCACAGAGGATAGCCTCAAGACAAAGAGGCTGAGGCAACAAGATAAAAAGGTTGAGGCAGCTCCTATCCTGGACTGTCCTGGACTAGACTTATTAGCTTTTTCTTTGTACTTTGAGGCTGTTAGGGTCCTTTTTTCTTTGTATTTCGAGGTTGTTAGAGTTTCTGTTGTAATCTTTTTGACAAATTAATAAAATGTTTCAAAATTTGCTTTGCATATACTGTTTTCCTGCTTTTATACTTCGTCGTTCCTTTCTTCAAACAAGACGAGGGCTCAGGCTTGAATAGATTATGCTGAGTGAATGCAAAGCAGTTCATGCTCTCGGACTTGGAGAATCTAGGCCAAGTGTATGACGAGCAGCTCATATGCTCGGTCTTGACGAATCTAGGCCGGGCATTTGAGGAATAGTTAGAACTCTCGTTCTTGGCGAATCTTGGTCGAGTGTTTGAGGAACAGTTCAAACGTTCAGTCATGGCGAATCTTGGCCGAGCATATGCAAAGCAGCTTGGACTGGGTGAAATCAGGCCGAGCATATGGCAAGCAGCTCATTCGCTCGGACTTGGAGAAATCAGGCCTAGTGTATGCAAAACAGCTCATATGCTTGAACTTGGAGAAATTGTCCGAGCGTATGCAAAGCAGCTCATATGCTAGGACTTGGAGAAATCTGGCCGAGCGTATACAAGAAGCTCATGCGCTCAGACTTGGAGAAATCAAGCCGAGCGTATGGCAAATAACTCATTTGCTCGGACATGGAGAAATCTGGCTGAACATATGACAAGAAGCTCATTCGCTAGGACTTGGAGAAATCTGGCCGAGCGTATGACAAAGAGCTCATACGCTCGGACTTGGAGAAATCAGGCCAAAGGTATGACAAGAAGCTCATTCGCTCGGACTTGGAGAAATCTGGCCAAGTGTATGCAAAGTAGCTCAGACGCTCGGATTTAGAGAAATCTGGCCGAGTGTATGACAAAAAGCTCATACGCTCAGACTTGGAGAAATCTGGCCGAGTATATGACAAGAAGCTCATTCACTCGGACTTGGAGAAATCTAGCCGAGCGTATGCAAAGTAGCTTATACACTCGGACTTGGAGATATCTGACTAAGTGTATGACAAGAA
This sequence comes from Bretschneidera sinensis, assembly GCA_023935145.1. Lineage (NCBI taxonomy): Eukaryota > Viridiplantae > Streptophyta > Magnoliopsida > Brassicales > Akaniaceae > Bretschneidera > Bretschneidera sinensis. The sequence continues at coordinate 30,030,523 of CM043699.1, forward strand.
GCTCATACGCTCGGACTTGGAGAAATCTGGCCGAGCGTATGACAAAAAGCTCATATGCTCAGACTTGGAAAAATCAGGCCGAACGTATGGCAAGCAACTCATTCGATCGGACTTGCAGAAATCTGACCGAGCATATGCAAAGCAGCTCATACGCTCGGACTTGGAAAAATCAGGCCGAGCATAAGACAAGAAGCTCATTCGCTTGGGCTTGGAGAAATCTGACCGAGCGTATGCAAAGTAGCTCATACGCTCGGACTTGGAGAAATCTGACCGAGCGTATGACAAGAAGCTCATATACTCGGACTTGGAGAAATCTGGTCGAGCGTATGCAAAACAGCTCATACACTCAGACTTGGAGAAATCTGATCGAGAGTATGACAAGCAACTCATACACTCAGACTTGGAGAGTTCATTCATGAGCTTATTCATCTTAGGCCCACGAGCTTCTATCCTATTCTTAGGCTATGGACCTTTTGTTGGTGAAATAATTTATGATGACGACAGTATCTTAAATGAAAACGCCTCGAGCATTGTGATGACCACGCATTTATGATAGCTGGCATCGTGGGGAGTGGAAACGGTTCCTGGGTGACTGGAAACGTCGCGTTTTTTCATTTGCAGGGCTGAGTTAATGCTCATCGTTTGTGTTGCCACAGTCCCTATAAAAGGGGATCCACCCTCAATTTATCCCTCACTTGCATTTTAAGGGATTTTGAGAGCATAAGGTTAGCAAAAGCTAGTTTGAGAGTGCTTGATCTTCTTAGAAGTCACTCGGAGAGATTCTTGGTGAGTAAGATGTCTGATGGGAGTAAAGTTAGTAGGGATCTGTCGAGGGAGTTGGAGGAAGCAATGGGTGTTTCTTCCAACAATGAAGTCTCTTCCTTGAAGGTTGCTTCTCGGGATGAGGCCCTTGCTCTTGTGCCTTACATTCCAGAGGGAGAAAATGGAGAGAAAGAGGAGGATAGAGAGTCATCTGGAGAGAAGGATGTCCGGGCATCGATAATCATTAGGGACGACGCCATAGATACCGAGAGGGAGGAGTGGATGTTCGAAGCGAACTTCATTTCTAGCGTGGTGGAGGAGACTGAACTCGTGGGGATGAGGATTAAGTATAGAATTCGTATGGAGAACCACTTAAGGGCACCAGAAGGTGGAGAGAGGGCTTACGATCCCCTCTTGAGCCAGGTACCTTTCGAGCTGTGCGTTTACGAACAGCAGCTGAAGCCCGGGGCTCAGGTTCCTTCTCTATCGGTTCTTCTGCTCGGTGTTTAGATACTTCGATATCGCGCTGAGTTAGCTGGTGCCTGACTCAATCCGGTTGATCCTGGCGGTCATCTCCGTGTGCCAGAAGGTGGGAGGGGTAATTAACCTTAACGTGTTCAAAGCCCACTTCCAACTAGCCCAACTTTGTTATTCGGGTTGGGTTATCGTAAGCTCGAGGAGACGAAAGAGAGTATTGAAGAATAAGCCTTCTTCCATAAAAAGGTGGAAGGAGGCTTTCTTCTTCATTCGGAGTGCTGAGGGCTTTGACCTCCCCCTCATTTGGAGCTTGGAGTGTGTTGGCAAGTGCAAGAGGCCGAACCTCCTGCATCGAGAGCAGGAGACTTTGAAGGCCATGCTAGCCGCACCTTTGGATATTGAGGTGCTTGGAGATAATGAAGAACTCCACAGGTGCGGCCTTTGCCCTCCTAGCCTCCCACCGAATCTCGAGAACGGTAGCCTTTAGTCTTTTAACTTATAACAATTTTGGTTTTATATTCCAAGTTATTAATGCTCGTTCTTTATGCAAAGATGGCAATAGCTGCCCAAGCGAGAGAGAGGGCTAGACATATAGCCTGAGAGAAGAAGAGGGCTGCAGAGGCAAGTAGCTCTGGGAAAGAGCTGAAGAATAAGGTCCAGGCCTCAACCTCAGTGCCCATTGTAGTGGAGAGTCCTTCGAGGCCTCCAGTTTCAGAGGAGAGGGCGAATCCTGCCGCACCTACTCTTCCCCTAGGACCGTCTTCATCCAGGGAAGGGCCTGGGGTAGCTACCACCTTCGTGCCATGGTGGGCACTGAGGGTGAATGATTCGGTGTTTATGCATCCGAAGGTTGCTCGCGAACACCTTATCATGGGGATCCCTCCCCGTGATATGCTGGAGATCTCGGCGAAGCCCTTCGAGGCGTTTTACTCGACCGCTGAGACCGCTCTCTCCCAGGTATTGGTTTTTTCCTTTATCTTGGTTCTTCAATTTGTTTGATTTTCTTTTAACAATGCCTTTGTTTCAGATTAGAGTCCTTGGTGGGGTCCTCGCTAGGCGAAACCGTCTTCATCCAGGGAGAGGCTTGGGGTAGCTGCCACCTTCGTGCCACAGTGGGCACTGAGGGTGGACGATTCGGAGTTTGTGCATCCAAAGGTTGCTCGCGAACACCTTATCATGGGGATCCCTCCCCGTGATATGTTGGAGATCTCGACGAAGCCCTTCGAGGTGCTTTGCTCGGCCGCTAAGACCTCTCTCTCCCAGGTATAGTTTCTTTCCTTCGTCCTAGTTCTTCATTTTGTTTGTTTTTCTTTGAACAATGCCTTTGTTTCAGGCTGGAGTCCTTGGTGGGGTCCTCGTTAGGCGAAGTACTGATATGGCCAAGCGCTTAGCGAAAATCGAGTACAAGCTGAAGGAGACCCAGGAGCTGGTTCGGGCCTTGTCCTCTTCCCTAGAGGCGATTTGAAAGGCTAAGGAGGATGCCATATTTGAGGGGGATCATCGGCGCAAGGCTGATGATGCCCTCAGGAAATAGAGGGACTTGATCCGCGCTGAGATGGAGGAGGTGGTTGCTAAGGCTGCCAAGAGAGAGGAGGTGGTGGCCAAGGCCGCCGAGAAAGAGGAAGCCTTGCTGGAAGAGGTGGGGCCCAATTCTTGATGGACTTTAATGAGGCCAAGAGGAAAGTTGAGTCCCTCTACGTGGGAGTTGATTTTTCAGCCTTGACCTAAGGGCCCTTTCGGGGGAATCAGGTGCTATTGCTGTCAAGAGGACGCAGAGGATACTGCTGCTGCTGGCGTCTAGGAGGTTACAAAAGGCGAGGCCCAGGAGGTTGAAGGGGGCGATGGCGAGGAAGTTGTAGGGGGTGAGGGCGAGGAGGTTGCAGGGGGTGAGGGCGAGGCCCATGAGGCCCCTACTTCTTAGGATAGATTCTCTTTTTGTTTTTTGTATCCTAGGTCGATTTTGCCTAACTTTGTACCTCTATTTTTTGACTTAATGAAATTTCGAAATTTTTCTTCAAACTTCGAACTTTATTAATTCTTTACTTTCTGCTATTACATTTCACTGATAGAATTTACGGAGGTTCTCCGCATTCCAAATACGAGGAACTGTCTTGCCATCCAAATCCTCAAGCTCGAAAGTGCCCGTCCAGTAAACTCTTCGGATTCTGTATGGGCCTTCCCAATTTGGAACAAGCTTTCCCTTGTACCTAGGATGAAACACTTCGCTTTTTCGAAAGACGAGATTGTGGAGCTTGAAGTCTCTGTTCCGAACTCTGGAGTTGTAGTATCGAGCTATTTTCTATTGGTACATAGCTAAACGAATTTGTCTCGTACTTCGTCAACCAAGTCTGCATTCATCCGTAGGCCTTCCTCATTATTACTCGGTTCAAAGAGTTGCACGCGTATTAATGGTACTCTGATTTCGAGAGGGATGACAGCTTCTGATCCGTACGTCATAAAGAATGGAGTTTTTCCTGTTGGTGTACGTGCAGTTGTGCGATAAGCCTAAAGAACATTGGGGAGCTGATCAGCCCTTTGCCTATCCTCTTCGTCCAGTCTTTTTTTGATTCCTTGAAGGAGGGTTCTATTAGTGACTTCGGCCTACCCATTGGCCTGTGGATATCTAACGGACGAGAATCGATGCTTGATGTGGAGGTCTTCATAGAATGTTTTAAATCGGGAGCTATCGAACTGCTTTCCATTATCGGTGACCAACACCCAAGCAATCCCGAACCGACACACGATTGATTTCGAAACGAAGTTTTGGGTTTGGTGATCCATGATGCTGGCCAGTGGTTCTGCCTCGACCCACTTGGTGAAATAATCGATGGCCACAATGAGATGCTTTTTTTGTCTAATTGTTACGGTGAACGGGCCAAGAATATCCATCCCCCACATGGCGAAGGGGAGAGGGTTGGTGATTGAAGTGAGAGGGTGAGTGGGCTGGTGTGGCACTGGAGAGTACTATTGACAGTTTCTGCATTTCTTGACTAGGTTAGCTGCGTCTTCTTTCATTTTGGGCCAATAATACCCTTAGCGAAGAACTTTGAAGGCGAGGGCTCGAGCTCCCAGGTGATTCCCACATATTTCTTCGTGGACTTTTCGGAGAGCGTAATCGGCCTCGACGGGGTTAAAGCATCTCAAGTAAGGTATAGTTAGAACCCTCTTATATAACTGTCCGTCTATAACCGTGTAGTGGGATGCGTGGGAGATTAGTTTTCTTGCTTCTCCCTTCTGTTCGGGGACTTCTCTATTCTTCAAATACCGGAGGATCAAGTCTATCCATGTTTCTTCCCTTTCTACTGGTAAGACCCGGACTTCATCTATGCTGGGTGTGGAGAGGGTTTCCAGGTAGACAACTTTTGTTGTTTCCAGGTGCCGGAAGGAGGCCAAGTTAGCAAGAGCATCTGCCTCAGATTTTTCGGCCTGCATAATTTGAATTATTTGGAAAGCTTTGAATTTTGCTGTGAGCTCTTTCACTTTTTGGAGATACCGTGCGAGTTTCTCTCATTGGGCCTCAAATTTCCCTGCCACCTGACTTACTACCAGTTGGGAGTCACTGAACACTTCCATTGCCTCGGCAGCCAATGCTTTGGCCAATCTTAGGTAAGCTAACAGGGCTTCGTATTTTGTCTCATTATTGGAAGTCTTGAATTCAAATCTCAAGGCGTACTCAACCGTGAAGCCGTCAAGGCTGCGGAGGATGAGTCCTGCTCCGCTTCCTATCGCATTGGAAAATCCATCTACATGGAGAGTCCACCTAAGAGGGGGTTCATCGGATGCTGTTTCCATTGCTTCGCCCGGATCTGTGGATAGGGTCGTTTGGACTATGAAGTCGGCTAAGGCTTGGCCCTTTATTGCCTTCCGCGGATGGTATCAGATATCGAATTCCCCTAGTTCTACCTCCTATTTTACCATTCTCCAGGAAACACTTGGGTTATGCAGGACCTGTCTCGAAGGTTGATCAGTCAGGAGAATGATCATGTGCGCCTAAAAATACGGTCGGAGTTTTCTTGCGGCTATCACTAGAGCATAAGCCATCTTCTCAATAGGGGGATACCTAGCTTCTGCTTCATGAAGGATCCTACTGACATAGTAGATGGGTCTCTGAATGCCTTCTTCTTCTCTAATTATGATAGAGGCCACAGTGGCTTGCCTAACTGATAAATATAGAAACAGCTCTTCACCCGGGAGTGGTTTGGTTAAGAATGGGGGCGAGCACAAATACTTTTTGAACTCTTCAAATGCTTCTTGGCAATCCTCTGTCCAAGAGAAATCTTGGGCCTTCCTGATGGCCTTGAAGAAAGGTGCCAGCACCTTTCCGCAGACTTGGACATGAAGCGACTTAGGGCGGCGATTCTCCCGGTGAGTCGATGTACCTCTTTCACGGACTTAGGAGAGGCCATATCAAGAATGACCTTTATATTTTCAGTGTTGACTTCTATACCCCTTTGGGTGACCATGAACCCGAGGAACTTTCCTCTTGTTACTCTGAAAGCGCATTTCACTGGATTCAATCTTATGTTGTGCTTGTGTAGCACTCCAAAAGCTTATTCTAAATCAGATCAGTGGCTCCGTGCCTCCATACTCTTAACCAGCATATCATCCACGTAGACCTCCATGTTTCGCCATATTTACCCTTTCAAGATTTTATTCACCAGCCTTTAATAGGTTGCACCAACATTTTTGAATTCGAAGGGCATGACTTTATAGCAATACAGCCCTCAGTCAGTGATAAAGGCGGTCTTCTTTTGGTCTGGCCCGTACATGAAAATTTGATTGTAACCGGAGTACGCGTCCATGAAAGAGATGAGTTCATGTCCCAAAGTGGCGTTCACCAGCTAATCGACTCACGGGAGAGGAAAGTTATCCTTTGGACAGGCTTTGTTTAGGTTGGTAAAGCCGATGCAGATCCGTCATTTACCATTGGCCTTCCGGACCATCACTACGTTTGACACCTACTCAAGATATTTTTCCTCTCGGATGAAGCCAGCCTTAAGTAGTTTCTCTACTTCAGCGTGGATGACAACCTGGCTTTTGGGGGAGAAAGTTCTTTTCTTCTGGACAACTAGCTTGTGCTTTGGGTCTACGTTTAGGCGATGCTCAATGGTCTTAGGGTCGACCCTAAGCATGTCTGATGCGGACCAGACGAACAAGTCCTGGTTCTTTTGGAGGAGGGAGATGAGCTATTCCCTATGCTTTTCGGAGAGGTTTGACCCTATCAGGATGGTTGGGACGGGGTCTTCCCCCAGGGGCATTAGAGTCAGCTTTTCCGCTGGTCGTCCTCTCAGGGTTTTCATTTCATCCCTGAGGTCTTCAACCTCAAGGGGCAGGGCTTCCGTCTTCTTTTCTTCTTTGATAGCATTCAGATAGCTGGATCGAGAGGCCTTCTGATCACCTCTGATTACCCCAACTCCCTCACTAGTGGGAAACTTGACCTTCAGATGGTATGTAGAGACAACAACTTTTAGTTTGTTGAGGGTAGGTCGCCCAACAATCATGTTGTAAGAGGAAGGTTGCTTTACCACCAAGAAAATAGTTTGCACAATGGAGGTCCGTGGTGCTGTCTCTGCGGTAACAAGGAGGATTATACTTCCCTCGGCGAGGACTGAAGGTCCGTCAAAACCATAAAGGGGGCTGGTGCTGGCTCTAGGCGCTTATCCTTAAGCTCCATGCGCTGGAAGACGTCATAGAATAATATATCTGCAGAGCTTCCGTTATCAATCAAAACACGCTGCACTTCATGATTGCCCACTAGGAGGGAGACTACTACTGCGTCATCATGAGGAGTCTGTACATCCTCTAGGTTGTCCTCCGTGAAAGAGATCACTAGTTCTGACTTTCTTCGCTTATGTGGTCCGTCGATAGAGGCCATAGTTCTAGTGTAGGCCTTACTGTTTTTTCTCGAGGTCCCTCTAGTGGCAGGGCCTCCACATATTGTTTTGATGATTTGTGTGGTGGTTGCCACTTCTTGGTTCTTTTGTTTTGGCACTTCTTGGTCGATTATGGGGTTTCATCGAGGGTCTCATCGCTCTCAGTCTTGGAGATGAAGACGGCTGGGGTCCCTCATTGACTGAGCGGGCGCTTCTCTCCTCTGAGGCCTAGTAAACTTCTTTAAATGCCCTCAACTGATAAGAGCTTCAATTTGTTCCTTTAGGGCATGATATTCTACGATATCGTGGCCATAGTTCTTGTGGAAATGGCACCATTGTCTTTGATCCCCTTAAGGTGTGGCGTCCTGGACGGCCATTGGAGGACTGACTTGTCTTGAAGCTGTATGAGGACATTGGTCCTAGATGCGTTGAGAGGAGTGAAACCATCGAACCGGGAATGAAGCTTGTACCTGTTGTCTTGGTGAGGTCTTTTGGCCGACTCTCTCTATGGATTGACATCATTTCTCTTCTTCTCTATTTCTCCTTCTCTTTCTCTCCTGAATGCCTGGTCATTTTCTGCCAGCATATAATTCTTTACTCGGGCTAAGTCCTCATTCATGTTCCTGGGTGGGTGTCGGGTGAGCTTGGAGCTAAAAATCCCAGACCTCAGCCCATTTTTAAACGCCATTATTTGGACATTTGGGTTGAAGTCTGGGATTTTTCAGGTGGCTGTGTTGAACCTGGATATGTAGGCCCGAAGCCTTTCTCCATGGTGCTAGATAATGTTGAATAAGCTATCTGAGGTCTTCTTTGGTCCCTTGTTGCTAAGGAAGTGCATAGCAAAGGCGTAGCTGAGTTCTCTGAAATTGCTAATGCTCCCCGACCTTAGACGCAAATACCAAGTACCTGCGGTTTTCTCGAGGGTCAAGGGGAAGGCGCGACACATGATAGGGTCAGAATGTCGGTGTAGCATCATGGTGGTCTTGTAGTGCTGCAAATGGTCTAGGGGATCACCCGAACCGTCGTACATTCTGACCTGTGGCATTCTGAAGTTGAGGGGGAATGGGGTCTCGAGAACATCTTCTGTAAATGGAGGGTCCTGTATGCTAAGCTTATCCAGGATACTAAGACTTATGTGTTTCAGGGCCAAGTATATTTTTTCTTCCATCTCTCCGAACCGTCTGTCAAGGTCGAATTTGCTCTTTGAGGAGGAACTTTCCTTGGACCGGCTGTAGCGCAGCGAAGGCTCGATAGGGGGCTGATTGTAGGTTGGATCATCTCTATTAGATAACTTTGCTTGCTTGGAAGCTTAGTGGGGAGAGAAGGAAGGTTGCTGACCTCCGATTCGAACTTAGGCTGCCAAGTCGGCTATCATCTGGGAGAGTTCTTGGAATTGGGCTTGTGTCACAGGGGCAGCGTCAGGATGCACGACCGCTTCCTCGTAATCAGGAGAGTCGATTATGGATAGATGGGGGCGCTGCTTTCTGACGGGGGGGCCGTCTGATCGGCCCAGGGGTTGCATGCTCGGGGATGGCAGGAAATCTGGGTCCAGATTGTTTGCTGTTGGTGCTGCCCCGGATAGGAGCAGAGCATACTGCTTCCTTATCGATCCTTCTCGTATTGCTTCTTGGAGGCATCGTAACAGATGAGTTCTTTCGTACTTCTTCATTTTTGCTATAACGAGAAATTGTGGTTTCCCACAGACGACGCCAATCTGTTGATGCCGAAAAATTTCTTACTGCTGACATGGCCTAGGCGTTGACGTGGCCTTGGTGCTGACATGGCCTTGGCCTGCACAGGTAATAAAGGTGAACTAAAACCCTCGAAAGGAGGGGAGGGGAGACTTCCGAGGGGGCTCCGACGCTTAAGTTAGAATGAGGGCTTGAGAGGGGCCGAGGCCGAGGGTTAACTTTGAAGTAAATCAAGTGTAATTAGACAAGTATGAATGAATTACGAATTACATACCTCCATCTTCTTATAGTCCCCTGAGTAGGTATTGCCCACGTGGGGGGGGGGGTATGGCCTTGCCTATGCCGTCTCTGCTTTCAGAGGTTAGGCCTTAATTGTGTGATCAGTGGATGGCATGTGTTAGGGATCGCGTGTTGCAAGAGAGTTAGGTCGCTAAATCATGCTTTGACGTGGTGATTGCGTGAGTTGCTCGTTCTACGTATGCTTAGCCATGTCTAGGAGGCTCGACACGTGTCGCTGCCCTATAGGTGACATCCGTGCCCATGTATAGGTCCATTGGGCCGTTTCTTACTGGACCAAGGTGTTAGAGGCTGTATCAATGGGATCTTTATTGGGCTGGAGTGTTATAGGCTACATCACATCGAAGACGGGACTATGTCATTGCTACTGATTCACGGTGGCTCGTTGGGAATAACCCAAGGGTTGAGCGTGAAATTGGGTGGTGGGTTTTGTTTGTTTTGTGAGAAAAGTTGGGGTAAATAAAAGGGATTTGGGTTTTGGATTTTGTGAGAAAAAAGGAGCAGGTGGCTTCATCTCACGACAGATGATAGTGGCCTGACGATAAGTCAGAGATGGTGGAGATGATGCTGTGTGGGTGAACCCGGTGGCTCACAGATCCTTATTCTGGTGCTGTGGTGAGAGGGACATAAAGTTAGGTTTTCTTTTAAGATTTGTATTTGATTTCAGTGGAAAATTTCGAAGGGAAAGGGTGTTTGGGGAGTGGGAAAGCGAGGAAAAATCTTGGATTTCATTGTTTTCTTCCCCTTTTTTCTTCTCTGCCTCAAAGAATTATCCCCCCATTTTTCTTTGTGATTTTTTTCTCTCTCTGTTCTATCTTTTTCTGTTTCTTTCTTTGTTCTCTCTTTCTCTCTATGTGAATTTCAGAATGAGCTCATACTCTATTTGTTTTTTTTTTCTTTTTAAAAATTAATTTGAGGGAAAGTAAAGATTTTATAGTGTTTGGAGGGTGAGATAAGAGAGAGAAGTGAGAAAATTACAATTACTCTAACCCAGATTGGAGGGAAAGTAAAGATTTCACGGTGTTTGTAGCATAAAAAACATACGAAACGGAGTATCATGAGGAATCGAAATTGAGATGAGGCAAGACTTTTGCTTTTCTTTTCACTGGATTAGGTTTCAAGGCTTTGAGAGAGATTAGTGTTAAGAACAATATTATCTTTGTTTCAAAATTAGTATGGGCTTGATTGTGATAAGGAAGAAATGAATGTTAGGTTTTACAAAAAAAAAAAAAAAAAAAAATTCTTTGTCTGGTTGAAAATGGGAAAAGAAGTAAAGAGTAGATGTGGTTTAGAAGATTTACATATTACTGTATAAAAGTACAAGAAAAACAAAATCGATTTAAACCAAAATAATATTGACATGTCAGGCCGATTGGTCAATTTTTATAGTTGATTAATAGATATTTTTACGGTAAAAGGTTAAATGTCTCGCAAAATTTAAACTAGGAATAAAATAAAGGGTGTGATTATCTTTTTCAAAACTACAAGGGGTAAGTGTACATTAGATCAAACTTCAAGGGAGAAAATATATTTATCCCAAATAGTTTAATGTTTCATATAATACATTACTGAAAACGGTTTTACTAACATAAATTCAACATTTTTTAAAAATACATTGCAGTTTCTGCTTCACTCTAATTTTTGTTAATAAAAATATAAATTATTTTAGTTTTTTAAAACAAATAATTAAAATTAATTTGATGTTCAAACTTCAAACCACAGTTGTTGGCTCGAGCTCACTAAACAATATCCAAATTAAAAACAGCAAGACTTGGTACCAAGTTGGTTGTTTTTCTTTTAAATTAAAACAAAAAAAAAAAAGCACGTGGGCTTCTGTTCTTAAGCATTGTTGGCCTGCCCCCAACTTCCCCTTTTAGCTCTTTCGTGTAAGAAGATGGATGACTAGGCCCGAAGATCTCTTTGTTAATTGGTTCTCTATTGTGATTTAAAAAAAAAAAAATAAAAGCAAAAGAAGCTTAAATCTCTTTTATGACAAAATTACATTGAAAAAGAATTAAGTAAGTTTAAATAAAAATAATTTAAATTTTAATTAATTAATTTTTAATAAATTTTAATATTTTTACTGACTCGATAGAAGATAATAATTATAATTTTACAAATATTAATATATTTATAATTTTGTACATAAATTATATACAACTTATATTTTTATGTTATTGTAACTCGTAAATAATTAATTAAATAGTTTGTAACTATTATTAAACTATATAACATGTAATATATATTTATAAAGTGTAATTATATCATAATAAAAACATTAACTTAGTAGTTATTAAAAATTATCAATTAGAGTGGAGATATATAGTTATTCAGTTTATCCATCAGGACAGTTGTAGATATCCAAGTAATAATTATAAAAAATTCAAATATTAACGGATAAATCCGAATAAAAACAAAAAATAAATAAATTCTTTGCATAATATGATATTTTCTCATTACCTGAATCTATGAATACATAAAAATGATTGACAAAATAGATGGCAAATAAACTTTATTCGAAACTCTTAACTATACAATTTTTTTTCCATTGAAATTTATTTTAGGGTTGTTATCGAATCAAAGAACTTTATTGATAATTACAAATAACTACAATAATGATTGAATAAAAAAATAAAATATTTATATATTTAATTACTATTATAATCCTCAATTATTACCAATAAAAATTTTAGTTTCCGTAACCGAAGCCATGTTAATGTGACACTTTTCCTCTGAAAGGACTTATAAAGTGGCAACTTTGCTTAAGGATGATATGTGAGCCCCTTGCAAAGTTGCTAAGAAAGCACATCACATGTGGTGAACTTTAGTCTAGCTCGCCATACGATGCAAGTGAGATACATGTTTGGCTTTCTAATTCCGCACGCTGTCTTTTTCGCCCCCTCCGGCTTTCACTCCGCATCAAAGGAATCAAAAGTTTCTCTTCTTTGTCGGTATGTTGTTACCCTTTTATCCCTTTTCAAGTTTAGTTTTGACCTATTGTGACAGGACAATTCCCGGTTCGTAATCACATCTTTCTTTGAATAGGAGATTTCATGTAAACAATTTCACTTTCAATTATAAAAAGAAGGTAAAAAATGTGTTTAATAAAGTGAAGTTAAATAATATTATTTTTAAAAAGATTAAAATTTAAAATTAATAAAATAATTTGAAAAAAAATAGAGAATGTAATAATGTATACTTTTTCGGATTGTACGTGTTAACCAAGACAATACGAGATAATGAATTGAGTGTTTTCATATTTTCTTTTTGCAAACTAATTAGAATATGTAATAAGCGATATGCACAACAATTAAAGCAACTAAATAATCTTGATGAGCAAAAAATTAATTCGTTGAAATTTAAAGAGAAATAAGGGAGAAAAACTTGCAAACATATTTATAGTGGTTCGTTCACAATCTCGTATCCACTTTACTTCTCAAAGATCCCATTGAGAGTTTCTTCACTAGTCCAAACAAATTAGTAAACAAGTAACTTTTAAAGTGTTACTTAAACCTTTATAAAAAATTTTCTCTCATTAGAAAATTTTTACCCAAGTATTTAAACCCAAAACACTCAATGAGTTTTCACAAACTGATCCAAGAACATGAGGAGGATTGTTTGAAACAACAAGACAGAAATCTCAATGGAAAATTACAATTTAGATTTTCTCTTTCAAAAGCTCAACTCACATCTGAAAACTTAATTTTAACATTATGTGAACTTCGGGATGTTTAAGGTGGTTGTTGAAGGTTATAATGAACAGGTAATTACGGTATAACATTTATTAACCTTTAAAGCCATCTTGTAACTATTACGAAACATTAAATGCATTTGCTCCTATCAGATTTTAAACAAAATAGTCATTATAGTGCCAGATATAATCAATTAGGTCTTTGGTTCGGTCGATTAGATCAACTTGTTGTTTCAAAAATTATTTATGAAAAGAAAGTTATGGTCGATTGGGTCTTTGGTTTGGTCGATCAGATCAACTGAAAAAAAAAATCAGGTTTTATATATAGAAACCCTTGCCCCGGTCAATCAAGCCTTATATTTGATCAATCAGAAAAACTCTTTGTTCAAAATTCTTTGACCATGATATCCCTTTCGATTGATTGAGACGAAAAGTCGGTCGACTGAAATTTTTAAGAGGACTTTCTATTTTGATAGGTTAAATGTAAACACTTTAAAAAGTGCAATTTAATCTTTGAAAGCTAAAAAAAATCTTTTTAAAAATATGTAAAATGTCTTTAAAAGCTTTAAAAAACATTTAAAGATTTGAACCAGAGTTAAAGTGGGAGGAATACAAACTATACCTAAAGTTCTATAAACTTAGGTCTTATACTATTATAGCTTTTACTTGAATAAATCTCGAGTTGGTTTAGAGACTTGGAGTATTTTACAAGGCGAGAGATCACATGAACACGAGCTTAATATACATGGATGAGCACCAATATGACTCAATAGCTTAAGCTCTTGAGTTTTTGGCCCAAACCATGTATATAAGCTACTCTTATTTTTCATTTATTTCTGATGTGGGATAACTCACATGTAGATATCCTAACAAATCCCCCCTTTCATGTGTGAGTTATATACCAAACTTTCCTTTGAATGGAACCATCGGTCATGCGATTTGATCAACAAGAGAAAGCAAACCAAACTCAACCATCGGAAAACCAAACAAAGTCATGGGACTTCTCACGGGGTAGTCAACCATGGGTACGCGAACGCTTCTTATTCAGACCCAGCCAAGGGGAAGCATCGTGGGGGTCACACATCGTGGGGGTCACACATCGTGATCAACTCGAACCAGACTCTGATACCACTTGTTTAGGTTGAAGTACTTCACATGAACGGGAAATCACACTAACATGAGCTTAATATATGTGGATGAACACAAATACAATTTAAAAGCTTAAGCTCTTGAGTCTTGGGCTCAAACCATGTATATAAGTTACTCTTAATTTTTTTTTTCTTCTTTCTGTTGTTGGATAACTAAGATGTAAATATTCTAATATATATTAATCCAATATTCCAATTATATATATATATATATATATATTAATCCACTTAAATGTTTTATTATCATCAAAATCAACAAAGATTATTTTTTTTTAATGATGACAAACCCAATGAATGATATAGGAATTGGAAAAATTAAGTGTTAAATTTTATAAAGAAAACCAGACACAGTCTTCTTTGTTTTTAGGACATCTCATTTCCTTGCAGAAAGTTTTCCAAAAACCAATTTTTAATCAAGTATATATAGTCCAATCAAGCATTATAATCAAAATATGCATAGATATAAGAGAAGTCATAAAGATCTGCATAAGGACCAAGAAAATGAAATTTCTTGAAAATGTGTCTTTTGCACAAAAGAAAACCAACCTCATAAAGCATTTTTATGAAAAAGAAAACTAAAAGGCAAGAAAATTGCAAATAAATCCACACAATATTTTGCATCAATTTTTTTTTACATAAATACATTTATTCAGGAAGTTGACATTAGAGTTGGTGCATACGTCACAAGTCCAGATCTGTAAAACCCCCGATGACCACGGAGTCCCGCTTCCTGGTGAGTGGGCGAGAGTTCTCGCTCCTAGTGAGCAGGCAGAGGGTACGGGGCAGTGCCCTCGAAAATTTCAGGCTTTGTACACGTTTTGAGTCTGAGTTTTTTGCTTGACAGTATGAGCATGGGCTCATGAATAGTGGAAACCTTAATTAGGGCTTCTTAAGTTGCTTATAAATACTCTCTATGTACTAAACGCACATTGTAACGGGAGATTTAGGAGGTTGATTATAGTGAAACTTCTCGTAAAACGTAGTCCTATTTTAAGGTGAAGCTGCGTATATTGTGTCTTATTATTTTTTTATGTTTATTATTCATGGGATTGATGGGTCTTGAATCATAGTTGAGTGTAAAGACTCAAACCTTTAATTATTAGATCGAATCAAAGCCCAAATATATTTTTTCTTGAAAAAACAAAAACAAAAGTTAAACCTGTTTTTAACGATTTCACACAAAACTCCAAATTATAACCTCATTAAAAGGAAATGTCATGAAAAACACACAAGGTCCCTAAATGCAGTCACATGTAAGTTTGGTGAGATAGGGAAATTACAAAAAAAAAAAAAAACTACAATTGTAGGTTGTCCAGGTTGATTAAAAAAATACAGTAATGCATCTCTAAACTCTGATTATGGTTTTCGAGGTTGATAAAAAAAATATCATAAAAAACATATGAAAGAAAAATAGTTTAGTTTGTTAAAATTCAATTCTTGATAAATGATTATTAAGAGGTCATTTTTGACCAATTCGTACTAACCATAGTTTAGATTTAGATGTATATTAATGTACTTTTAATATAAAAATGTGCAATTGTTGTTTGCACCAAATTATAGGAATGTTTTTATAATTTTCTCTAATGAAATTTGAATATATAGATATTCTGCTTATCACTCATATTTAATTCATACCGATAAAAAAACTTACAGTTTTAAAATCTTAACCACTTAACAGATGCATTTTTTTAATGTAATAAAAAATAATTAATCTAATCTAGTACTAAATAAAATTTATGCAAAAGTTTTTTATGCATTTATTAATCCTCTATGTTAGGTTAAAAACATTTATTCTAAATCCCACTTTTCTATTTCTTCCTTATTTATTTTAAACCCATCTTTTGAGTAAATATCCAACATAATCAATTTAATTTGAGCAACTAAAAATCCCTCTAAATATGATGTACATCATATTACCAACTAATTAATACATCAATGTTTTTATCGCAAATCTACTAATTGTAATGATGCAAAACAAGTGCTTTTTAATCATGTTTCAAAGAAATAATATGTAAATAGAAAAGTTAATTAAAACTATTTTTAAAATTAATTTTTGTCAAGTAACATATCTACAAGTATTTTTCTATTCCTACCAAAAATATAATAAAGCTTTCAATTGAATTTTAGAAGGTTATAACTTTGACAATTTTTGGATTATCTATAAAAAAAAATGTTCATTCTGTGAATATTTACTTGTTACCTCCACCATCGTAAGTAAGGATGTTCATTCTGTGAGTAGTGTTTGGATTATTACCTGGTGTTGGTTGCTAGGAAGTGGTGTGAGGGACGAGTTCTGATGAGTTTTATGGCAGTAATGGGTCGGCCATAGGGGATGGGGATGGAGCTTCGCTAGGCAACTGCTAATGAACGTCCACTGCATATGGTGTAATGAGTGGTGATACTAGATTAGATATTGAGGAAACACAGAGTGGTGGAGGAATCCAAGTGGTACTAGAGTCAGAATGGGAACAAGTTGATTGCTTAGAAAGATGGGTGAAAGGAAACGAGGACTCAACAAACTTAACATGCCTAGAAACATAGATTTTAGAGGTGGAGGGATCAAGACAATAGCAGGCACTTTGAGTTAAAGAATATCCAATGAAAACACATGGTTTTGAACGAGAATCTAATTTGTAAGTTGTATATGGTTTAAGCCAAGGATAACACAAACATCTGAATATTTTTAGTTTTGAGTAATTTGGAGTGGTTTCAAAAATATTTTCATATGGAGATGAGAGATTGAGTGTGGGTGTTGGCATTCGATTGATTAAGTATACTGTTGTGGCAAATGCATGAGACTAGTATTCTAGAGGAAGGGAGACATGAGAAAGTAGTGCTAAACCAGTTTCAACAATGTGAAGATGTCTTCTTTGAGAGAAACCATTGTGTTCAGGAGTGTGAGGTGGTGTCGTGAGGTGAGAAATTCCATTGTTGGCTACGAAATTGGCAAGGGTTATGTATTCTTCACCGTAATCAGAGTAGAGTGTCTTGATGTTTTTGTCAAAGTACTTTTCATCAATGGTTTTAAAGCGAATAAAAACATCTTTGACCTCTGTTTTTACTTAAGAGGGTAGAACCAAATATATTTTGTGAAGTGATCAATAAAGATGACATAGTATTTAAATCCATCATTTGAAATCATTGGTGAAGTCCATACATCTGAAAAAATAGTTTCAAGAGACTGAGAAGAAACAAGTGTAGATGTGGAGAATGACAATTTGTGGCTTTTATTACAAAGACAAGCATTACACAGGAAATCAGATGACACAGAGGAATTTAATCCTAGTTTATTATGAGAGACAATATGTTTTAAAATTGAAAAAGTTGGATGTTCTAATCTATGATGCCACTCAGATGAGGAAGTTTTTATGCTGAAAAATGCTACTAGTGGGGATAAGACTGGCCACTCATAAACACCATCTTTAGTTTGGCCCTTCAGAAGTGTTGCCCGCGAAGTTCCTTCATAAGAAAAGCAGATAGTAAGAATTCAATTGAAACATTGTTTGTGTTACAAAATTGTGAAATTGATATTAAATTATTTTTCATATCAGGAACACAGAGGACATTGTTTAATTGAAAAGTGGTTTGAGGAGTTGGTAGAGAAGTGGAACCAATGTGGGTAATTGGGAGACCCGAACCGTCTCCAATCATAATATCATCTGAGCCACTGTATGGAGTATGCATTGAGAGATTGTTTCGATCAGTGGTGACATGGTGAGAGGCATCACTGTCCAAGAGCCAATGTGGATTTGTAGAAGAACTAGCAGCATAATGTGCTCGTGGTTGCCATGATGAAGTGGGATGATTGGTTGGAGCATTGAAGTTGTTGGGCAACTGAGTTGGTACTAGTCGGAATGAGGGGCACCATTTTACAGTATGACCTTGTATTCTGCAGATTTGGCAGCATCCCAAGTATGGACGAGAGCCTGGAGTTGAGGTAGGTCCACCATAAGGACGAGAGTCGGGAGTTGAGGTAGGTCCGCCATATGTTGGTGTGAAATTTCGATTTGAATTGATGTTGTTGTTCGGACGCCAAGAGGTATTGTTGTTGCTTGATGTTGGACCCCAGTTTGTTGTGTTTCAGTTGATGGGATTGGCAGTAGCAGGAAAGTGAGATGGTTCTGATTTTGTGTTCAGCAATGAAGCTTCAAAGTTAAGCAATTTTTCATGAAGTTCTTCAAAGGAAATTATAGTAACTTTGGCTTGAACAGCACGAATCAGTTCCTTGTACTCATCACCAAGTCCATCGACTATTTTTTCTGTAAGATCCTTTGCATCAAGTGGTGTTCCAAGAAGAGCAAGTTCATCAGCTCTTGTTTTGATTGTCTGCATAAATTCAGTCACGCTCCCAGGACCCTTTGTGATCCTCTTTAGTTGGTTTTTAACTTGTTTGATGCGTCCACGAGAAGACTTGGCATATGTGTTGGCCAAGATGGTCCATGCTTCAC
Source organism: Bretschneidera sinensis (assembly GCA_023935145.1). Classification (NCBI taxonomy): domain Eukaryota; kingdom Viridiplantae; phylum Streptophyta; class Magnoliopsida; order Brassicales; family Akaniaceae; genus Bretschneidera; species Bretschneidera sinensis. The sequence continues at coordinate 30,048,910 of CM043699.1, forward strand.
GAGAAGTTTTGGCTTAAGCAATGAACGGAATAATGGTGGGGGAGAGGGAGCCAATGATGGCATTGAGGATATATTGGTCCTGTCGAATCCAGAGAATATGAGCTGGATTTGGTCTAGTGGTGCGATCTTGTGTGAGGGTGGCCTCTGGACATGGTTTGGAGCTATCAAGATAGCCTAACAGGTCATAGCTTATGAATAAGGTGTGAAATTGCAGCTTCCAGGACATGTAGTTGTTGGATGTGAGTTTAAGAGGGGTTTGTGCAGCCACATTAATGGTGATTAAGGTGTGATGAGTTTCATTGGTGTTATGAATGGTTATTGGGGTAGAGTTGGCGGTATGGCTACTGCTAAAAAAAAGGAGATAGGATCGGCTACCACTTAGAGTTGCTCTGATACCATATCAGAATTAAGAATGAATGTTTTTCATCTATTTTCATTCATTAACAATTGAATAGATACAACCAGAAGATAATCAAAATTTGTTACAGATCCTATAAACTAGCTATTTTGAAAACCAAAGCCTAAGTCTGTTATGTACAGCTAATCAACAATAGGAATAGTACAAAATACAATTTGACCGAGTCATAAGGAGCTGCTAAAACTCAGGAGAACATTTAACAACCTTCTATTAGGGTTTTTCGCGGTTACAGATAGTATTTCATGGTTTTTAATTTTTTGGATTTGGATGGTAGGGTAACTAAACGGATATAGTTATGAATATGTAAAATTTTGAGGGTACTTGTTGCCATCCCTAACCATATACTCTACTTCTAACAAATTAAGCCTAATTTTTTTTTTGTGTGAAGAAAATGGGTAAACAGGTAAGCTACTCCATATACCCGCCAAAGAGCTTGAGTTTCAGCCCATAGAGTGAGGCTGCGATAGTTTCATTGCACTTATATCGAAGCTGAAGTTATGGACCACTCTGCACAGAATGAAAGCCTAAATTTAGTATCAACAAACTCCTACGAACTCTTACCACTTAAATAAACATTTGTTGGCAATAAAACTAAATATAAGAAAAGGTCATAGCATAAAAGGTCATAAAAAGCATAGATTTTCTTCCATAGATAGTAACATAATCCATTAATACGGTGGTAGGTTGAAAAGCATATGTTACTTCTAAATCCAACTTTTAGTTACGGAATTGTCCCTAACACTTCCCACAAATTACCCGACATCCGATCTCACTTCTACAAATAAGTCAACTGATCCAACGGCCTACAACCATCTTGATTTCAATGACCCCACAAAAAGGGCTTGGTCTAATGATCTCCATCAAGAATCTTACACAAATCAAGTAAACAACAAACATGAAAACCAACCTCTCTTTGAACATAAATAATAAAGAGAAAAAGGAAAATCCTTCCTTTCCGTTAATCACTGCCCTTTGCTTTTGAACAAGTCGAGAAACTCAGACACGTTTCCTACTCTCTCTCCACAAGTGCAGTTCAACCCGCCTCGCACGTGCTGCCACACACTTCACCATATATATTCGCATACGACCTCTCCTTTGAAACCCACAAACCCCCAACTCTCTCTGTCTCTCTTCTTTATCTCTTTTAACACCTGTTTCGTAACTCCTCAATCTCTAACAATGGTTGAGCCTGCAACAACTGGTGGGGCACCTAAAGTGAATGTAACGCCATTGTTGAAAGATGAGCTTGACATAGTGATCCCCACCATAAGGAACCTGGATTTTCTCGAGATGTGGAGGCCGTTCTTTGAGCCGTATCATCTGATCATCGTCCAAGATGGTGACCCGTCAAAGATCATTAAGGTCCCTGATGGCTTTGACTACGAGCTCTACAACAGGAACGACATCAACAAGATCTTGGGTCCTAAGGCCTCTTGCATTTCCTTCAAGGACTCTGCTTGCCGCTGCTTCGGTTACATGGTGTCCAAGAAGAAGTATATCTACACTATTGATGATGATTGCTTTGTAAGACTCTTTCTTTTATATGATTTGTGCTTTTTGGCCTCTGGGTTTTTGTTTTTTAGATCTTTGTGTGATTTGGGCTTTGATTTGTTGTTATACTTTGGAATTTGGCTGATTTGGATTTTGGGGATTGTTTGTTTTGGATTTGTTTTGTTATGTGTTTATGTGTTTGTGTTTATGCCTCTGTGTATGTATGTTTATGTATAGCATGGGTTTGATCAGCATACTTTCTAAATTCTGATAAATGCAATGTTTTGTTCAATTTTTTTTGTGAGTCTTTGAGATTGAGATATATATGCTATACTAATCGGGAAATTTGATTCTGAGATGCATCAGAAACCTATCATAAGTAGTTGTATTTGTTATATATTAAAATCAAATGATACAGACTCTAAATGGGTGAAAGCCACTCATGTTTGATCATTGAATCTCATATAACTGCAATGCCAAATCAAAATCGATTTTGGGTGGCCTGATGTAGCCAAAGGATCCTTGTTTCTTTTTATTTACGATTTCATTTCCTTGAGATTCCGATGGTGACATTTGTGTTTGGGGTCATGGTATAGATCTCACTGTGGTCAATGTTTTATTAGATCTAATTCAGTAATTTGCCTCGTACTGTATTTAACTTCATTGCAGATGATGCCCCTCCTTTGAATTTTAACTTGATATGTGACATTGTTGTTTGTATTTTTATGCTTCTTACTTCTGTCTTATGCTGCCATCAATTTGCATTTGATTATAGAATTTGATTGATCTTCTAATGGAAGGCAATGTTGATAACTTTGCACATGCCACCTCTTGGTATCTTGGTAACATGCGTTCGTAATATATAGATAATAATTGGTTGCAGTGTCATCAACAGCTGTTACATTCTGAGATTTTGCATGGTTGTATCTGGTTGTGGCATAATATTTTTTTGCTAATTAATAAATGAAATCAACCTTTTCTGGTCTGTGGGTCCTGAGCAAGAATTAAGTATAGCAGCTAAATGCCCTCTCGTCATTGTAAATCTCTTTTCATGAAAAGAATAGAAATTATCATGCTTCCTGACTCTGCACATGTGGACCATAAGAATAGGTAGGCCAGATTTGGTATGGTCAAAAGCCAAGAAATCCCAAGAAATCTATTAATATTTTTTTAAAATAGAAAATATTAAATGATTGTGCACTTTCTCATGTTTTATGATTTATTCTTTGGTATAGTTATCATTATTCAAGCAGTTGCAATAAAATATATTTTTTCAAGGATCATGTTCTATTTTATAAATAATTTTTTATCTTATTAGGCTTACCCAATTGGCTTTGGTAGATCATTTAATTGGTAATAATTTAAGGAAATATTTGCATTTCCTTTTAGGCTAGGTTCTATTGAAATTTATCATGGCTACCCACCTGTAAATTTAATTTTTTTCAATGCTCGCAACACGCATTTGATTGTGTCTACTACATTGATTAATTAAGGATATATAAAGAAACTAACTTCTACGTCAGTCTGTGGGTAATCCCCCCAATCCATTTTAACATACCATTGCAAAGTCTACTCGATGCTTAGGTTGCTAAGGATCCATCGGGCAAAGCAGTCAATGCACTTGAGCAGCACATCAAGAACCTTCTCTGCCCATCCACTCCCTTTTTCTTCAATACCCTGTATGACCCTTACAGAGAAGGTGCGGATTTTGTCCGTGGATACCCTTTTAGTCTCCGTGAGGGTGCTCCAACTGCTGTTTCTCACGGCCTCTGGCTCAACATACCAGATTATGATGCCCCTACACAGCTTGTGAAGCCTCTTGAGAAGAACACTAGGTAGTAGTACTTCTTTCAGGAACCAACATAACTGAAATTTTCTTTTCCAAATCACTTGATTTTTCACTTTTATGCTTATTGATATTTCAGGTATGTGGATGCTGTTTTAACAATTCCGAAGGGAACCCTGTTCCCCATGTGTGGCATGAACTTGGCATTCGACCGTGACTTGATTGGTCCTGCAATGTACTTTGGACTCATGGGTGATGGTCAGCCAATCGGACGCTACGATGATATGTGGGCTGGTTGGTGTATCAAAGTACATTGCTTTTCTTTGTTTCCGATATTACTTACCATTTACCATGTCGTTATATCTGATCTCTTTGAGCACTAATGAATTAGCAACTTTATTATAGTTGGAAAAACTACCGAATTACTCACATGTATCTGTTTGATAATGTTTTAGGTTATTTGTGACCACTTGGGCTTGGGAGTGAAGACGGGTTTGCCCTATATCTATCACAGCAAAGCAAGCAACCCATTTGTAAACCTGAGGAAGGAATACAAAGGGATCTTCTGGCAGGAAGAGATTATCCCCTTCTTCCAAGCCGCTGTTCTTTCAAAAGACTGCACCACTGTCCAGAAATGCTATATTGAACTGTCCAAGCAGGTAAAGGAGAAGCTTGCTAAGGTAGATCCCTACTTTGACAAGCTGGCAGATGCCATGGTCACATGGATTGAAGCTTGGGATGGGCTTAATCCATCTAATGCGTCCAATGGCAAAGCCTGATCGATGATTTTGGTTAGCTTCAAATAACAATAATCTCCTATAGATTTAAGGAATTAATAGTTTTTTAGTTACTGTATTTTTTTAAAAATGTATCTTCATCAATTAAGTCAACGCTAGGAGTTACAGTGTTGGTGGATGTAATTTTATTTATCGAATTTTAATGCTTATGAGCATAGATCAACAATAATAAAATACAGTTCATTCAGTATTGAATTTTATTGCTTATGGTGTCACCAATTTGAGATGGTAGTAGCTGTTCGGTGAGAAAACAAAGATTTGTGGGTTAGGCTCTTTGTACCTTTTCTATTCCTCTGTCAACGACCATAGAGTTTTTTTTGCTTTTATTGGAATAAAAGAGCAATCATAGAGCTTTGCTGGAGAAAAAGGTGGGATTTGAATTTTGAACTGATAAAACCAGACTGTCAAGAGGGGAAACTGTAAAGTCTTTGAGACATAGCTCTGGTTTGAATGTTTAAAAATCCTTTATCATGATTAAACAATTCAGTTTTTAAGCCTTAACATCGAGAAACACCGTTGAATAATATGATTAGAAAATTTTTTACTGATGAAATTTTTTTACTGTAAAATGCATAAAAAATAAATCATTGGATCAAAAGTTTGTTTGCCACGCTGGCTTGCTGGGTGCATATTACGTTAATTATTATTTAAATTCTTTGCGCTCAAGTACACTAAAAAATGGCCTTATTTCTGAAGCTGAGGTGTTGTTATTCTCCTAATTCGGTGGTTAGAGCCGACTTGAGTATATTGAGATTAGTGGTTGAGTTCTCTTTTTTGATATAAAATCTCTCATCATTATCCAAAGATGTAAAAATTTTATCTTTGAAGCACATAAATTTTATGTCTACCATATATATATATATATATATATATATATATATATATATATATATAGTTTCTTTTCTTGACATAAAATATATGCTACTTACAGGTTAGGATAGTGCTCATTTGATACATTAGAATGATTAGATTTAAAGGAAAATAAATTGAGTCGCTTTTATTCAATCTTACGTTTATTAGAAAAAATATCACAAAAAGGATCATATCTCACTTAATTATAAAAACTATTTCATTTCATCCTTTTTTTAATTTGGTTTATCAAATTGCATCATTTGCATCTCATCTTCATCTCATCCCCTTCTCCTTGTTTTTTGCTCATGTTTACCATTGTTTAAATTTTCTTTTTCTTCTTTTTTTTAAAAAAAAAAAGATATAGGTGTCTACACAAAAATGTTTTCCTTTAGACATTTGAACCAAAAAGGTTTGTTCCATTTTTATCTTTCACTTTTCTCATTTGCTTTTCAATTTTCCGTTCTTACATATGGAGGGTCCAATTTGTAACGTTAGCCCCATCATATGCAGAATCTCCAAATGACAACCATGGGTGCAGTTCTTGAAGGTATAGATAAGTTGGCAACTATCTAAATTGTAACAGCAAATCAACAAACTATATTGACTTCAAATAAAGAACATTTAACATCTCCAAAAACCCAGAACCGGCAAAAATTTGCTTCCTAGTTTCACTAAAGGTTGCTTTAAAATTTTTTTTCCTTGAATAAATCGTTGCTCGGCTTCATAATGGTATTGTGCATAGTTATTTGAGAAAGCACTTTTATGACCTGCACAATGCACAACCCCCTCCCTCTCATCTCTCTTTGACAAAGATATTGCTGACAAGTTTTTATAATGAGAAAAAAATAAAAAAAAATTGAATTGTAGGGCTACTCAGGTTTAGCACTTAATTTTCCAAAGTTAAAATGGGCTCTTCGGTCTTTTGACGCTTAGCATCATGCTCATCGCCATCTTCATCATGGTTAAGACATCCGTTCACTGCCTCTGGACCCAGAAGAGAGACGTGTTTTCTGGTGATTTGACGACCTGCCCTTAGCTTGGGGCCCCAATGCCTTTCAGGATTTGGAAGGAAGCGGGCAACCTTCTTCGCTTGTGCCTTGCTAAGTGATGCAACAGCCCGAGCAAAGTTTGCCTGCCAACAGATGATTGGGACGGCAAGAAAAAACTTATAACTATGTGCCAGCTTTGTCAGTATCCCCTTCTTTAGCTCTGTGTGATCTTGATTTGTGTGTGCATGTGTGATAAGAGAAGAGAAGAGAGGGGAGAGGGGTGGGAATCATGCATAACTCAGAAAATGCAGCTTCAGAAACTTACTTGCAGAACTGGTTCTTTGGCAAGTATCACACTTCCAGGCTGATCAGGCGGTTGTGCTTTTACTGGATGATTTTTGACCTACACACAAAAAGTAAACCATCAGCTCACTAAATGAAAAATCATGTCATCTTAAAACTCACGTTACCTATATCCTACCACACACAATGCATCACATAACCAATTACCTTATAATACATTGATATCACAACAAGGATGGTGCAAATAACCAAGTAAATAAGATCTACCCACAAAATATGAAGACAAAAAGGCACTTTTAATTGTTGCTTCAAAACATTATATATAAATAAATAAAGGAACTGCAATGGAATGTGAACTCAGTGAAACCCAAATTTGAGAATATGCAAAGGAAGAAACTGAAAGGGAATCCTTACCCAGCAGCGCATTATGTCCCAAATGACATCCATGGGAGCATCAGATTTTAACCCAAGTGGATTCACATGAGTTCCAGAAATACGATATCCTGCATTAATCACTGCAGATCGGAACATTACTGCTGACGGCGAAGTGCATTTTAGTGTTGCACAGAGGTTATGCAGACTCAGAAAGAGAGGAACATCAGGCAATTCCTGCAAACAGTTACAAAATGGGAATATCAGCATAGGAAAGACGAACTTAAGAATGAATAGTGTTTTTGTTTTTGGGCCTGAGGCGATGGGGAGGGGGAAGGCAGAAGGTTTACACATATACATTATGCATAAGCAGCAGTCTTGCAATCACACACATTCAATCTCTTTTTGATAAATACAAGCATCCAATATCTTAATATGTTTCTAAGCAAACTTGGGATCCTTATGAACTGGAAACTTTAGGAAATAATTGAGTATGACAGTTTAAGATGCATGATTTATTTTATAAAAAATATGGATAATTTGTTAAAGATATAACACTTTGCAACATATAATTCTAGTGGGTTGGACTTGGACCATTCTTCCCATGTAAATATCAGCATAAATCCAGGACAAAAAGAATCCACAAAAGATAAGCACATATGATAAGAGTAACACCACTCATCCAGGGCATTATAAGTGGTGGGTGTAGCCAGTAAGATTAAGAGACATACATATGGATTATTATTTAAACAGATTATGAGAGGGGATATAGAAAAAAGGGGGTCTTTACCCAAATATGGTCCCACCAAAGAAGAGGAAACTATTTTTTAGTCAAAATAAATGCATCTTGTTCCATTTCCTTTTGATGTGCCCACCGGTATTAAATTTTATTAAATCATGATTCATGCCCCAAATTAACTTTCGAGCATAGTCAAGGTGCAACCATATTCAATTTTTACTTCATAAGGATGATTTATTGGTTGTTCCTTGTTCGAACAATACTTTGATGGAACTTCGATATCAAGCCAAAAAATAAAACTAAGAAATAAACACTCACCTCTGAAATTGTTGTCAACACCGCAGAGATCCGATCATAAGCAGGATACTTGTCCTTCATAGATTTCACATCTGCTAGCATGGAAGTTACCCACTCTTGATCATGGATGGGAGCAGACCATATAGGCCCACCCATGTTAAATTTCTTCCCACAGTCACTGCATTCTTGAAGAACAACAGGACCAAACCCAGGTAGATACCTCACACTGTTATTCTGAAAAAGAAAGTAAGATACCATATCAAAAGTTTGCAGCATTTACAACTGAAGTTATGCTATAAACAAAGCCAACTGATAAGATCGATACAAGTTGCCTTAAAGGTTATATAATGTGCTAATATGATGAAGATGCCCTTGGGTCAACAATGAAACACCATTTTCCTCTTTATTTATTTTTTTCTACTTTTTTTTTCTTCTAAAACTCAACACCATTCCACCCATGAATACAAGTAGGAAACCAAAATTTTATTATTAACATGGGTAAGATACCGCGACTATGTTTCCACAAAAAAGTTCTCTTACTCAGCAAACAACCAAATGGAGCATCAGTTTTCATGCCTAACACACACAAGAAAAAATGAAATAGTCCAAGCCCTCCTTCTCTTCTCTCTCCATCTCTACCCCCTGCTGAAAAGAAAAGAAACGAGAAAAAATACTCATTGCATTGAGGCCTGTGAAATTCATTTTTAAGCTACAAATTATTAAAACTTAAAACTCCTCATCTTGAATGGAAATGTCACTAATGGCTGTTATTATCACGATGTACAAAATTAAGAAGAAAAAAGAACAAAAAGGCTTGAGCAATTATACAAAGAAGCCTTATTAAATACGAGCACATTGTAAAACAACTCTATTTGACTACTATATCATTGTCGAAATTTTTTATTCTGTACTCTTATATGTTTTGAATGTTATGTTTTTTTTAGTAGTTTAGAAATGAAAGCGCCTCGTGATTGTAGCCATACAAGATGTAACAGAAGGATGGGCTATTAATATGCAGATATCTGATTATGTCATCAATATGTATGAAAAGTAAAAACATGGTTCAGGCCAAAAACATAGACAAATAACAAGCACAAATGGAAAATCAAATCAGGGACCAGACCTTGGAGAGAGTCCTTGCAAGAGGCTGAAGATGAAAGGAATCACAGCCAATACATTGATACACATATGAGAGCTTAAGGGGAGTGTTCTTCATCGCACTTGCAGAACTGCATCCATTTACCTTGGCTTTCAGTTATCATTATATGAGAGTGCTATTTTATTCTGGTAATTATTTTCATAGCCATAAATCAATTTACACAGGTGACATACGTGTATATGCGAACAAAAACACGAACATAGAAGTCCATTTGTACTGATAGCACAGGAACAATGTACCGCTTGTAGCGATTTGCATGGCTCTGCATTATTGAAAGAAATTATCTCAAATGAAATATTTTAAATAGAATTAACTTTAAGCTTCTTACAGAAAAGATACATCATAGAGGAAAACAAATTATTGGTACGCCTTTGTAGGATGCCCAAACAGAGAACAATAGTTGGCACTCAGTTTTACTTTAACTAATGCAAATATATGCTAAATGCCTTGCCTGAATTGAACAAATGTGAAAAGGAGAGAAAAGAAAGAAACAAAAAGCAAAAACAGCATGATAAGAGGAAGAAAGTCAAATAATTTCAATGGTTTTCAAGGACATGAAAGTACCTCAATGCAGGTAAGGAGGATCCTCAAAGCCATCTCATGGCAGTATTTCCCTCTCAATGGATAGGAACCATATCTAATTCCACAATCAGCCAAATTTTTAAGCCCACAAATCCAAAAACATAGTTCAAAGAAAGGTAAGGGGAGTATGATCTTACTTGGAATAGCAAACTTCCCCATTACCCCCACACAGCACTGCCATATCAGTTGCAGTGCACATCAGCATGCCTCCATCAACAACAGATTGAACTGCAGAGTCCAGGAACACAGAAGGTGAACCATAAGGATCAAGATCAACCTGAAGCGCCATTTACCAAAAAAACAGTTAAAAATGGCTTATTATAGAAAATATTTGCATAAGATAATTGGAAAAAAAGTTGAGCAATCGTAAACCCTGGCTGACAGAAATAAGTAAAACTAATCCCAGTTGCTTATACTTTGACGATGCATATTTTCTCTTCTATTCAGTTTAGAGTGGAATGTAAAATAAATGTAACCATAAGACACATGCAAATTATCCATAAACTTAATGTAACCATAACAAATAACATATGCGTACCACATCAAATTCTTTTGGGTGGGTGAGCATATATACACGAGCATCAGCAAGATGTGACTCCACCTTTGAGCATGCCAACGAACCATTGAACTTTAAATTTCTCCTGCATGCTTCAACTGACGCTGCAAGAAGGCAAATAAGAACAATAACTCTTCTGAGGAGCTAGGTTGCATAAGCCAAAACTAAATTCCAACATTTTGTATAGGCTGGATCAAAATTTCGGATTTGAGGGGCAAAAAAAACATACAATATGCACACACATATATGAACGTGTGCCTGTGTGATTACTGACAGCAATCTGAATAGAAACCAGAATCTACACATTTCAGCACAGAAATTGAGTCCGCTAAGCCAATGAATATGCCCTTGTTGAACCAAGAAGAACAATTCTTCTTCCACTAGGAAAAACTTGCTGGGAGAGGGGGGGTATTAAACAAAAATTACAAAGCCCTAGAAAAATATACTCTACTGAAAACCACCTTTATCATTATCTAATGCCACAACTTGACCAATCCCATCTACTTCGCGAGCATATCTTAGAGCTCTTAACCCAGAAGCTGACAGTGCCTGTATATTCACAAAGAAAACACTTATGATAGTGATTAACTAATCCTAAATAGTATTAGAAACTGAAACAGATCAAAGAAAGTATACATAAGTATAGAACAAAAGAAGATTATAGAAAAACCTCAAGAACTCTTGGTGGTTTAAGTTCCCCTCGAACTTTTCCTTCTGTAGTCTTGGCAGTTTCTTGTGATATGCTACATGGCTCATCTTGAGATATTTCTTCATGCCCTTTACATTCTCCATTAGATTTTTCATTATCTATAACAGAATCATTGGAAGCTTCTTCTACAACAGATCCAGAAGCATCCTTCTCAGACACCTTTAGTGCTGGTTTTGTTCTTCTAGACAACATTGCTTCATGCTCCTGCTTGCGTTTGGATATGAATGCCCTGAGGACAGCAATGGACATGTCTCTGTTGTTGACCTGATTATTAGATTGAACAATTAGAACAGTTTTATCTCTCAATGAAATGGTAAACCTAAAAACCAGTTAGACTGCAGAGCTAACAAATTCTCATACTGCAAAGTATCTACCAGACAATTTTAAGATAAAAACAAAGTGAATTACTTATATCACATTGTTGCAAAAGATTAATAACTCTAAAGCAACGGTAAACCTGCATGATAATCTGTAAGAGGTAACATATAAACCTTAAGCCATTTTAGTAAAACAAACCTAGAAAAATCTCTTGATTTACAAGAAGGCATATAAATGACTCAATAAATAACTAGAATTCCCAAAAGTATCATTATAATTGGTCCTAGCGTCATGCTAAAAAAGCATTCCCATTGCAATCAAAATGTCAACTTATGACCTCATAGGTCACAGCTGGAATGGTCATCAGTCAGAAATGTGCATGATTAATAGATGAACCAGGATGAGATGACCAATATAAGCTCATTTTGCTTAGATAATGTACTTAAAAACTCCTTTTCTCTTATTGAAGATTGTCACATGATCTCCATTACTATGATATCATATCTCTTCCACAATTTAAATTCTCACGTTTGCCTCTTTATAAAAATGCAGAAAGGATTATTTATCTCTCATGGCATGTTGATTTGTTAACAGAAAATACTATGCAATGAAGGCCCATATCAAGCGGAGTAGAAAAGCTCCACTTGACATAAGAAATGTTTTTTTTTATAAGTGATATAAGAAATGTTATATGCTTCAATCAAAACACGAGTTTCCAGCCGGAATTGATGACAAAGCATTACTTATGCATCATTGAATTGCTCTAGAAAATGTTAGAAAAGGAAATAAATTAACAACTTCAATTTAACAATGCTCCAATTTTTAGAACTGGAAAACAAAAGAAAGAAACACCCACCCAACAAGGAAAAGTTGCCAAAAACACTTCTCATGTACAGCTGAAGAAACATGCAATCTGTGAACTTTCAAATAACCTCTACAGGTGCAAGAGCCAGACAACCAAAATTTTCCAAAGACCAAGGTGGGAAGTTCAATTAGGATTGCAAGATTTTCATTGTTATTTCGCTTTATTTACCTAAAATTTCTCAGAAACCATATAAACAGAGCTCTTGAACTTGAAGCAATAACCAAAATGCACATAAACTCAGTTAGAGTAGCTTACACAGATACCAGGATTCTATTCAATTCAAACTTTTCTTTTCTTTCCATATGTTTTCTCGGCAACCATATGCAAGCCTTCAACTGAAACCAATTAGAAAACTTATTTCGAGCGCCAAATCATAAGTCATATCAACTTAAACGATCCAACAAGAAACAATCCTAATAGGAAAACATCACAAAGTGAAAAATCTAGTACCCTAATTTTGTCCAACTTTAGATTCCAAGTTTTTTGCTTCCTTATTTACCCATCAAACGGACAAAACACTATAGCTAAAACTAACCCACAGAAATTACAACACAAAAATCAGATATTAAACACAATACCCACTAGAAAACTCATCTAAAAAACAATTAATTCAATCAAAGCAAATAAAAAATAGTAGATTTTGGAACCTGGGTCTTGTTGTAAAAGACTTCGTTTTTGGCGTGCATGAGAATCTCAGCCTCTCCTTCCTTGATAATAGAGTAATCATTGAGATCCGTCTCCATTGTTTCTCCTATTTCATGCACCAACAACAAGCTCCTTGTCTCGTCTCTCTTATGATTCCCTTCTTTATGCTGTTTAGATATTGAAGAAAAAGAAAGAAACCGTAACAACGAGAAGCTAATTAACCTTCTATTTTTAACTGTTGAGAGGTTTTGTTGCAGTTTAAAAGTTTTTGCAAGGAAGAAGAACATGAAAATATAGAGTGTTATATAGGTGCTTAAGCGAATACATCCTTTGTGGAGTGGAAACCCTATTTTTTTGGCAAGCATAACCCTATTTCTTTGCAAGCATGGGCGTGTGGGGAATTGCATCAACTCAATTTAAATTTAGACTTAATTTTTTTTTAGGTGTTTAAAATATATATTTGGATTTATTTTTATTTTTATTTTAATAAAAAAATTAGAAGTCAATTTTAAATTAAAAAATATATTTGATCTTTAAAATAATTAATGTAATTTAAAACAGAGATTCAATCTTCAATTATATTTATTAAATTACTTTTCAAATCCAAGAGGGTTTGAAAAAAAATTAATTTCGGATAGGACGATAAAAAGCTTGAACTCAAGTCAATTTGAAATTAAAAAAGTATTTGATACTTTAAAAAATTATATAATTTTTAAAAAAGTTCAACCTTCAATTATATTTTAAAGTTATTTGCTGGGACTCAACTTCTCTAATCTTCTCATCTTATCTTGAACCCATATTTATTTTCCCTGTTTCTTCTTATCGTCTTAATATTTTCAATTGTTCTTTTTTCTTTTTGGTGATTCTAATCGGATTGTTCTTTTCTTGGGGTTTCTTTACCGATTTAGTTTTTTAATGAAGAATTTGTGACTATTGTGATTGACATGGTTATAAATAAGAAAATAATTGATAATATATTGTTTTTATGTGGATCACCACACATTACGCGTGTGTTGAGATGTTTATGTAATAATTAATTTCTCTCATTAAATTATAACTAAAAGATTAAGTCAACCTAACCTAACCTAACCTAACCCTTTCACATTTCACTTCACAATCTCATTTTATGTATTTACGATTTTTATCAGTGGAATAAAGTTATTAAAAAATATTTATTTCTAATTTAAAAAAATATATAAAGATAATTTCACACAATACATTTGAAAATATTCTTTCTTATTATTATTTTTACTTCTTTACTTTTAAGTACTTTTTATCATACCTTTTTTTTTTTCGTGAACAAGTTGAAAATTGAGGGTAACTTTTCATTTTTCAATGGTAGTTTTTCACTTGATTATTAAACCATTAGTGATGTGGGAGTAAATTAAAAATATTAGTGAAGATATTTTAAGAATTTTTTTAATAATTTACGTCACTTTGACTTCATTAGAGTCACCTCCAATGAGCTCAATGCGTCCCTCATTTAAAGCAAGTTTCTCAAATTGTATAAACACTCTTAACAACTATGCAAAGTGGAGAAGAGGATTTTCTGAAGTGAGGAAGATAGTTGCCGATGTCAAGCACACTACGGTTGATTTGCTATTTTGCTCATTGTACATGCCTAGGTCCTTGAATGGGGCAGCTCATTCGATTGCCAAGTTTGGTTTGCCTTTAGATGAGTTTCAAGTTTGGCTTAAGAACCTCCAGCTTTTTTGGTTTCCATTCTTGTACTGAATTCTATTTGATTCATTTTATTATAATGAACAATTTTACCTTCGAAATAAATCGTTAAACTTTGTTTAAGATTGATTTTTCTTTTAAAGTTTTTGCGTTCGGATTTGGGTTTAGTACTGGGCATTCTTACTTGTATGCTTGTAATCGGGGTGGATACAGATAATAATGGGTTTATAAACAGTTAACAGACACAAATTTGGGCTTGAGGATTCAAACTTTAAACAACTTCGTGTAATGGGTTAAGTAAATGGGTTCGGTGATGGATACGGCAAAAGTCGCGGGTAATCTACTCATTGCCATCCCTAATCCATTTGTATCATCTACATTCGATTGTCTTATGATCCTATGTAAAAAAAAATGTTCAATAATTTCTCTCTATTGTTCATAACATGACTTTGAATATTTTGTTTCATCAAGTTTGATAGGTCTTTAGAAGTTTAAAATAGAACAACGAAAAAGCAATTAATATAAAATAAAATTATTATAGTAACCTAAGTTCAACTAAAATAAATGAGTTTATTAGAATTTCAATAGATTGTTAGGTTTTGGATTTCAAAGAAATTTTGGTGCATAACATTCCTTTTCCAAGTTGAATTTTGGGCCTTAGGAGGTAGCCTAACAATAGTAAAAGATATAGGGATCAGATTTTTAGTGAAGTACAAATGGATGCAAAGTGGTGATGATAAATTTGTTAATGTAAACATTTGTTTTCCACCATCTTCAACTTTAATTGATGGTTGCAGATTCTTGATCTTAATTTCGGAGAGAGCGAAAATGATACAATTAGATTATAGATACTCTTGCGAATAAGATTAATTTAGGATGCTATGTTTGAATCAAGTGACGAGAGGGAATAAAAGGAGAAAAATATCCTGCCAAATTATGTCATTTTCTTCCATCATTTCCTTTACTTTTCATCCATACTCACATAAGGGGATTTGAAATGATATATTTATCTTTCTAAATTCCCTCATTTATATGGAAAAAAAAGTTCCAAACAAATAGATTTTAGAATATGTTAATATCATGTACGAGCATGTTAGTGCCAACAATTGTGCTTGTTAGACGACAACAAGGTAACAACTTGTTAAGTATAGGGAATTCTATATCATGTTAAGCATAAAATTTTCAAATTCTTGTGAATTTCTTTTATATATTGTAAATATTTAGATATATATCTTAGAAATAGGTTAGAGATTGCTTTTAGCCACATCTTCTATATTATTAAGCCACGAAGCTTCATTTGATGTCCACCACTCAAAATGTCTAAAAAACAAATGCTTAAATATATAATTCAAATATTTAATAGTGCTAGATATATAATTAAGCTTACTTGAATTCCTCACATCTTTCTCTCACGTTTCTCTCTCTCAATATTCCACCCAACCTTTACTTCTTTATTATCCTTATCTCTCTCATCTTCAACCTACATCTTCCCAACTCTCCATATCTCTCTCTCATCTTTAACTCACACCGATTCTCTCTTCCCTTCTCTATCTCTCTCTTTATTCAATTTTAATTGATCAACGTTAGCATTATGTTTCATCACATAGAAAAACATATCAATAAGCACATAGCAAGTGTTGAGATGCTAGTGTTTGTTGATCAATTTTCATCATATGTTGAGGATGTTGAGTAGTATAAATAAGAGTTCCAAGTATTAAATTAAATCAAGCAATAGATTAATAACACTTGAGAGAATATCTCTTGAGTGTGAGTAATACTCCAAGCTAATATCAATCCAACAGTACATCCATAACAAACATAGTATGAAAATTTAATAAAATTCAAATGGGTGCAAATGCAAGCCTATTTCGTGCCATTATAATTGTTTGTCTCCACTAATCGAAGTCTTGGATCTGTCATTGTTTGCAAATGTGAGAATTTCTTTTTAAAGTCTGTAATTTAGAATTTGAGATTGTTCTTAAACCCTAATATCTCACATCGATGAACGTTAAAAATTGGTGCGAGTTTATAACTAAATTGTGTTTGAGAGGTCATACAACTAGTGGTAAAGTTGAAGTCCTCCTCAAAATTTAGTATTGAAGTGAATATTTTTGATGGATCGGGTTGATTGTTTTCTTTAAAGAAAAAAAAAACTTGTCATTGCAAAGGAAAAAAAAATTACATCTAAAATTAGACATGTAAATGTTGTGGTATTTATTTTGCTCCTTATAACGCTTTCAATATAGTTCCTAAACGTTTCAATTATGTTAAACCAATTGGAGTGTTTAATTGGTTAATAAGTTATAAAAATATTATTACATGGTGAAATTACCAAAATAACTAAATAAAGTATATAAGGAGAATTTTATTATTTAAATGTCTTTATTTTATCAAATAGACTTTAGTAGTTGTACATCAAAAAAATATTAATTTTAATCACGATAAAATACAAATAATATAAGTAATAATAATTATCAAAATAATTAGTTTATAATTAAATGATATTATCATCATCATCATCATCAATCGAGAATACAAACAAATGATGGTTATCAATAACAAATGTTGGTTATAATTGATATTTATATAGGAAGATAATTGATGTTATTATTAAATGACATACCATTGCCAATCAAGGACGATTTAAGAAGATAATTTCAATCAAAACTTATTCTCTAGTTAAAAGTTACAAAACCTAACTTCAGGTTTAAATCAAAATTTTAAGCTATTTTCAACTTTTAATATATTGAAAAATAATTTCAAAAAAAGAGATGTTTCACCTAACTTCTATCTTTTGCAACATAAGTTATAAACATGATTTTTTAAAAAGGAGATTTTCTTTTGTGTGGAAATTTTAGGGAATTTAATGAGAACTTAATATCATTACACAAAAAATTGTGACCTCCGATCATAAGAGGAAGATGAAGAGAACATATTTCTTGTATGCTATCCATCATCATAATTTCTAAAATGGAATGCAAATTATCCTAGGCTATAATGTATTTGAGAAAACATGCCTACAATTTGGTGTAATTCTGACCAATTTGGACAAACCATGATTGAAGTTTAGGAGTTCATTAGTATACTTTTAATATATAATGGTATAATTATAGTTTACACTAAACTATAGACTGATTTTGTAATTTTTTTTAATACATTTGGCAGAGCTTTATAGCTTTTTTCTTTTTCTTTGGGATCGTGTTAAATGATCCTTATCGTATTTATAATAGTCTCGAAAGAGTTGTGATGGAGCTATACCTTCTTTAACCAATCAAATCATTTCCTTTGTTATTAAAATTTTATCTTGTTAGAAAATAAACCTGAACCATCATTCTGTCCAGATTCATTAGGAGAGTTTGAATGAATTCATATTTCTCTTCTCCTAAGAGATAATCTTCATGCAAGTATTTATCTCGTTACAGTTCTTGTTGATACATTTTTTTTATTGGGATTTAAAAGATAAATATTAGTAACAATTTTATCCTCACCCTACCTCTTGTTTTCCCCACATATCTCTGGCCAAGAGAACATTCTACAGAATCAAAAAATGAATTAATATTCAAACAAAAGATTATAGGAAAAATTTCTATGGAAAGCTTGTACCCGTATCAGACTCTTAATACTAAGATAAGGATATAGTACTTTGACACTCCAAATTAAAAGAAAGTTTATGAAAATTATTAAAAATAGACAAGTCTGATACTCGGACATGTATCCGTGTCAGTGTTTGAGTCCAACATTTATGCCTGAGTCCAGAGAACATAGGTACCAACAACCAAACTATTATGTTATAGCCTCCAAATTAACACACATACTTTATATGGCAGATTAAGAGTTAAGGGACCAAATGAAATTCCAAACCTGATTTGGCATTGAAGAAGTATTGCTTGATCCAGTAGATGGCGACTCTGAAGTAGGACAAATCCCAACTAACAAACTTTAATGGGTCTGATTTATCAAATACTGATTTTCTTTAAAAGTTTTAAGTTTTAATTCCTTTACATCCATTAATTAACTTATTTAGGACCCAAAATAAAAAGATAAAGCAGTATTTTAATAATAATACTTGTTATGCAGTTCTTTTAGTCTTTTTTTTTTCTCTTTTATTTTTGTAAGTCACCCCTCTTAAAGTTAGTATAGACATTCACGATGTTTGATGTTTGGCTTAAAGCCAACTTAAAGCAATCACTTTTGCCTTTAAAGTGGTTGTTTTAAGATGACTTTAAACCAATACCAAACAATCCTATTGTGCGTTAGGTTGATTTTGGACCTGTATTGTCTTATGAGAAAACTTACCTAGACAAGAATATCACTATTCAAGAAGAAAAAATACGTAGAATATCACTAGTAATTTGTGGGCTCAGTATTAGTTTTTGTCTCTGAAATTTGATCACATATTCAAATTAGTCTTTAAAGTTTCAATTTAAATAATATTTTTTATGATGTCAATATTGTTTCAATTTCTCAATTGTCGTCATATTTTTATCAATAAGGTAACGAAATCCAATCTAAACTCTAACTTAACCAATCTGAAAGCTGATCTGATTATATAAGAGCTTTAGAATGAAATTTTTCTCCAGATTAATTTAGAGTTTTATTTGGACACGTATAAAGATATAATTTTTTTTTAAAATTATCTTAACCATATGCGTTTAAGTGGGAAAATTCTCTCTTAAAACCCAAATTTAGTTAGGTAACATTTTTTTAACCACATAGTTGTTGAATTGGTGATTTCATTAAGTTCTTGACAGAAATCTAATAATATTAACAAAATTTAAATGATTATGAAACTATAAGGAATATATTTCTCAAATTAAGATTTAAAGACGAAATTGAACAAGTAATCAAATTTTATGGACGAAAAGTGGATTTATTCATTTTTGTGGAAGTGTAAATTTGCACACTTAATAGTTGTTTTAAAATTGGATTGTTTGATAGTTGGGATCAAATTGAAACAAATCCAATCTTTGAGGAACAAATTAATAATTTAGCCCTTATTTAAATGAATCCCTTCCATGGAAAAATAAAAAAAAAGGTAGCATCAAAGTTAATAGGATAACATTTGTAAGTAAAAAATCCATCAATACAGAAAAGGATGTGTAGATTCTTTTGGAATGATATCTTCCATTCTATAAATTGGACTGTAATTTCATTAATAACTTCACAAGTAAAAAGTGAAAAAGATTAAGAAAAAAGAGTTAAAAAAAATAGCTAACAAGTCATGCAGAAACAAAGTAAAGTGGTCGATCATGTCAACAAATCATCAAACTCGCCCTATCATTAAGAGTCCATCTCCTATCTCTCTCATGTCTTTCCTCTCTTTCTAACCCCTCAAATGCTACAATATTTTCAGTTTCTCTCCCAAACATTTCTTCTATTACAGTTCGATCCTCGTTTGCCTTACTCTCAAAAGTAACATCTATTGAATCAAACACAACACTATAATAATGCAAACCCTCTACAAATCTATCCAATAATCTATTCAAATTGTGATATGCTTCTTGCTCTACTAAAAACAACTATTTGGGTGAAACTGATTTTAACATTGTTAAGAATTCCCCCATTAGTTACTCAATTCTAGTTACGAAAACATTTGTATTTTAACTCCAAGGGTTTAGTTCAATTGGCAAAGCGGTTTCAAGGTTTTTCTTGATGTCACTAGTTCGAGTCCCCTTAAGACCAGGCCACAAGGTTTTCCTTGTGAATTTCTTAGGTCGAGCATAGATGGTCTGTTTTTGACCCGTCTGGAGAGGTGGACTTGGCACAGTGCACGCAAACTGACTTGTAATACCACCTTACTGTTGAAAGAAAAGAAAACATAATTATTTTAACATTTAATTCTCACATTTAGCTATACATGCATATACTGAACTCATGCTTTAATTTTCAAGTGGAAATATAAAATTTTGATGAAAATTTTCCTTTAATTAATTATGATGTCATTTACAACATCAAGCGTTTGTACATATATTATTTTCCCACTAGCAAAATGTAGACAACCATGCCAATTGTACCCAATTTATACCTTACCATTGCTACTTAGGATTACTATCCACTTCACTATTCAGGCTGTGAAGAAGAAAATATCATCTTGAGTGAGAGAGATAGGTAAGATGGCTAAAAAACAGTTCCGTCACAAAATTTTATTAGTTATTTTTTCTTTTAGAAAAAGCAAAGTGTTATTAGTCCAATAACAAGAAGCAATATAAATGATGATCCTAGAATTCATCTAAACATTGAATATAGTTCCTTTATTGGGGGATCTTTCCAAACTTTTGTTGACTAAACTTTTGCTTAAATGCTTCCCACAAAAAAACAAGAAGAGACGGTCATGGGTGGATCTACGTTGTAGTAAGGGGATATTCTTACTTGCATCGGTTGTAAAACATTATTTTTGTATTGGAATAGAAATTTGAATAGTAATTTTTAAGAGTTTTATTGGTAACATTAATTTGAGTATACACAAACATTACTTGTGAAGTTCCCTAAAATTACTAGTCACGTTTCCACCTGATACAAAAACAAAGTTTTGCACCTGGTATAAACAAGAATTTCTCTATAGTAAAGGTGTGCAAGTGCACCATCTCAACTTTTTCAATTTTTTAAAGGTTTTAAAAAAATTATAGTATAAGTGCACCCCGTAAAATAAAAATATAAGGGTCAAAATAAATTTATCCCAATTTTATGAAACTCCTACACATTAGTAGATACTAAAGTTATTATTTATTACAATCAAGTTCCAAGACAAAAATAAATAGTATGTTATTTTCCAATGATACAAAAATAAAATAAAAACCTAAAAGTAATTTATGCCTTTTTTTTTTACCGTTGAAGACCACCTTTAAAATGAAAATAAAGAAGCAACTAAGCAAAAAAACCTAAAAGTCTATATCCGACAACTCTATCATTTTCTCTCTCCCAAACTCTCTCACATAAATTGAAAAACAAAAAAAAAATACTCTTAGATCACTGTAGAATACAATTGCAATTTATGGAAGATAATGAAATCGGTCTAGAAACTACTAAAAACGTAAAATGAAAAAAAAAGAATTGAAGCAAAAAGAAAAAAAAGAAAAGTTAAGTAAAAGTTTAAAAGGTAAGAAAAAATATATTTAATTTTTTAATTCTTATTATGTGCTAATTTTACATTATTTAGATATTTAATTAGTTGATATTATATTATTCAATTAATTGTTTACTTTATATAGATGCTTTAGATTTTTTTTATTTCATACGTGGTTCTCTCTTAAATAGTACTATCATATTGATCTAATGATCTTAATGTTGTTTCAATCAATTGTTTCTTAAGTTGAATTTTAAATTTCAATGTGTTTGATTAATTCATTTTAAATTTTAAATTTTATCTTTCATTGTTATTGTGTGTACATCACTATAATTGATTTGTTTCAAATAATATATTACTAGTTGTGAGGCCCACACAAATGTGTGGGTCCAAATTTTGTTTTTCTTTAATTTTTTCCTTTTTTTTTTATTTTTACTTTCTTTTAAATTTAAAAGCAAAATACTTCTCCACGTGGCAGTCAAAGGAGTGCTACACGGAGAGAGGGGTTTGGTATAATATAGCAGATATTCTTCATTCTTATATCATGCCACTATAATTTTTTTTTGTCAGTGGTATGATTATTTAAATATTGATAAGAAATTAAGAAAGAATATTACTAACTATTTTATATTGCGTTTGGTTATTTAACTTTTTGGATAATATAGTTATATAATTTTATGAAAATATAGAATTTATTACTACCTTTAAAGGATTGAAAAAGGTACTTTCATGAAATCGTGGTTGAAAATTTTATTTAATTAATTACTTTGATTGTTTATTTTTTCATAGATTATGGATAAATTTATTAAAAAGAAATCATAAAAAAAAAATCACTTCTCCAACAAGAAGCTAATTGTCGAGACGATGTGTAAAATTTTTCAAAGCAACAACAAGTTGATATTAACTTAAAAGATCTTTCGACAGATCCTAAATTACGATAAAAAATTTCAAATTACCATCCGAATAATCAAGACAAGGTATGAAGAGCATATTTGCAAAAACGATCTTGCCAACTTCGTTTTGAAAATTATCCCTCTAAAACAATTGGACCCAAAGCAAGTAGATTTTTTTTCTTCTTGGTTTAAAGAGTTTGACAATCGATTGGAGTATAGAATAGCAAAGTATACTGCCTTTTGCTTGTGCTACTATCTCTTTAGGCTTGACTTTGTAAATATGCACTTGTTACAGACAAATTTACTAATTAGAACAAAAATGATAGATTCTTGAAACATGTTGGACGCCCAAAAAGTGCACACAACAAGCTTGGAAAAAATGTCAAGATTTGTTGAATCAAAGCCAACACATTCAAATTGTTTTGCATAAAGTCTAAACAATCTGATCAAGCTTGAAGCATATACCGAATTTGTTTAACTGCGTCACTTGATTGCATTCGCTTTCTACTATGTCAAGGTTTAACTTTTGTGGTTATGATGAAGACGAAAGTTCTTGGAATTTGGTAATTTTCTTGAACTTCTTAAGTTTTTTTGATGGTCCTAATGAGACAATCAACAATATAGTTTTGTAACATGTTCCTGGGAACCGTCAACTAATTGCTCATAATATTAAAAAAATATTGTAAATATTGTTGCAACGGACACCATTAGTAAGATAATTAAAGATCTTGGTGATGAATTATTTAGTATTATAATTGATGAGTCATGTGATATATCACTAAGGAACAAATGGTTGTTGCTTTTTGCTATATGAATAAAAGGAGAAGTGTTGTTGAGTGTTTTCTTGATATTGTACATATTAGTGATACCACTGCTTCATTTATGCCACTTGTTGGAAAAAATACCCACTATCAACAATTAACCAAGTACCAAAAAATAGCCAAAGATTACATATTAAATATAATAACTATCAAACTACGTGTGAAAATAAAATAACAAGCACCAAATAAAGCAATCAATCAAGAACACAACAATTTGGCAACAATATAAAATTTCATCTCTAGGAAAAAACCATTGTTGTATTACCAACCGCTAAAATATGAGAAGTCTTTGTGTTTCACCAAAATAAGATATCGTAATAGGAACTGCAAACCCAGAATATCTTGATTCTCTATGGTCAGAATACTCCAAATAATACCCTAGAGAAAATCCCAAATTGATGTACCATTTTTTTCTCTCCTTTAACTCTCTCGGCTAAGAAAAGAAAAAAAAATTCACGCTGAAAATGCTTTGCAAACTCACTGTTGCAAATAAGCTAAGGTAGCAATTAAATCATTATCTTGCAAATATGGATTGAGTATTTCAAAAACACGTGGACAAGGTTATGATGGTGCTAGCAATATGCAAGATGAGTTTAAAGGTTTAAAAGTTTGATTTTGAAAGAAATTTCATCCGCTTTTTATGTTTGTTGCTTTGCTTATCAAGTATGAGTTACACTTGTTGTCATTGCAAAGAATCACATCCAAGTTGTTTCCCTATTCAGTTTAGTTGCTAATTTATTATGTGTTGTTAGAGGCTCATGTAAACGTTGTGACATTCTTCAAGAGAAACATGTGGCTAAAGGTTGAGAAGAATTGGGAAATGGAGAAATTCCTAGTGGACGAGGATTGAAACAAGAAACAAGTCTCAAAAGGCTTGGTGATACCCGTTCGGGCTCAAATTATGGTACACTCATGAACTTAATTATCACGTATTCTTTTGAAACTGATATACTCGATATCTTCATGGAATATAGTTTGATTCCAGAGCAAAGAGCTGAAGCTAGGGGCATTTTAGATGCAGTACAATCATTTAATTTTGCATTCACTTTGCATTTGATGAAAAATGTGTTAGGAATCACAAATGCATTATCACAACAATTACAAAGGAAAGATCAAGAATTCATTAATTTCATAACACTAGTTAAAGGTCTCTAAGGAGCGGTTACAGATGATGAGAGAAGGTGGATGTGAATCTTTATTGAATGAAGTCTTCTCATTTTGCAATAAGTATGAAATTGATACTCCCAACATAGATGAAATATTTGTAGTCAAAGGGAGGTCACAACTAAAAGCTCAACAGGTTACAAATTTACACCACTATTGTGTAGAGTTATTTTATACCATTGTAGATATGCAACTTCAAGAGATTAACTATCGATTCATTGAGGTAAATATTGAGTTGCTTCTTTACTTGGCATGCTTAAGTCCAAATATTGATTTCTATACTTTTGATAAGGAAAAATTGATTCAACTTACTCAATTCTATCCACTTGAGTTTCGTCCGGTTAATATTATGAGAATTGATATTCAATTTGAGACTTACATTATTGATGTGCGCACTAGCAATGAATATTCGAATTTGAGAGGGATTAGCAGTCTTGTTGAGAAGTTAGCTAAGACAGAAAATAATCTTGTTTATTCATCGATTTATTTGCTTGTGAAATTAACTTTGATTTTACATGTTTCTACAACGACTATGGAGGAGACATTTTTTGCAATGAAGATTTTGAAAAATTGGTTGCATAATCGAATGAAAGATCATTGGATCAATGATTGCTTGGTCACATATATTGATAAATATGTGTTTAATAAGATTGACAATGAATTGATAATTCAATATTTCTAAAATACAAAACTCCATCTGGACAATTGTAAGATGTGTATATTTATTTTGGAATCAATGTTTTATGTATTTTTATATTCAACTAGTGGCATACTTGTGCTATGCACGGGTTTGTTTGTAAATATTTGGTTCAGCACATACCAAAAAGATGACAATAAGATAAAATGTAAATACAAAAAACCAAAGACAATATCAAATATCAATAGAAGTTTATCCAATCTAGACATAGTGTTCATTTTAGCTAATAGCTTTTCTCCAACTATGCAAACTGCCTTAAACCCTGTCTGGCTAAGATTTCAAGAAAATGTTGCAGGCCTAAATAAAATTGATTGAAGAATGATTATTGATCGCTTCAATATAATTGAATTGCAAAGAAAAGTGCTATATCCGTTTGGTATCGTTATTGTTTTTTACTTTTTGTTTTCATTTTCAAAAAAATAAAAATAGGACAACAAAAACATATTTGATTATGTTTTACCGCATGCTATCGTTTTCAAAATAATGAAAACAAAATCGAAATTAAAAAAAAATGGAAGCCACAAATAGTTGTTTCTGTGATTTTTGGGGAGAAAATGAAAACTAAAATATGTGCCTCACTGTTCCCCCACTACACCTGGGTTCAAAGATAATGTTTTCACTTTTTTTTATATATTTGTTTTTTTTAATCGATGAAAGTTAAAAGAGAAGAAAAGTTAGACTATTAAGAAAAGTTATTTGAAACTTGAAAAGATTCCTTACAAGAGTTGTTATATTATTGAATTTTTTAATAAAAATTGCAAGCAATTCATATTGAAACTTTCTTTACAAAAGTAATAAAATAATATATGTAGGTTTAGTAAAAGAAAATATTTTTATAAATTTAAATTTTCTTTTGGCAATGAAATTGTTATAAAAGAGAATATAGTATGAAAAGATCCTTGAGGGAGGACTGAAATTCAATTAGTTTCTTACTCACTTAGTTAGAATAAAATTTCATTTATTTGTCTCTGTGCATAATGTCATTAAGGCATATAAAATAAAAGATTTTATGTTGAAGAATTTGAAAAAAATGATTTACAAACAGAGACAAATGAAAATCACCCATAAATTAGTACATCACAAGAGTCCGTGAAAGTTATTGTAACACAAAATCAATTATGTTATATAACTCGCATTAAACATGAAATTGGCCGCCAAGTGTGAGAAAACCGATAAAGTATTATAATTGTCTGAACTAGAACATATTTCTTTATTGAAGGATTTTTTTGGGTTGTTGCTGATTAACATACTATAATTTATGAACTTTTGTAGTATTTTGAACTTCACGTCATTAGTTTTATTTTATTATCAAGATTTTTATTATGTAGAGATACATAAATGCATTAAAATTATTATAAATTTTAAAAATTAAAAATTAAAAATTGAAAGCAATTTTCTGTTGTCAAACATGATTTTTTGTTTTCAATTTTTAAAAACTGGAATTAGTTTTTTTCCAAAACATGTTTTCTGTTTTCAAAATATCAGAAACAGAATAGAAATAAAACAAAAACAAAAACAGGAAACAGAAAATTGACGACGCAATTTAAAGTAATGAATTATTATCTTCCTTGCTACCAAACAACACGAAATAGTTTTGAAGTAATCAAGATTACATGTATGACAAATTTGCCCACTTTGAATATGGCTGGCTAAAAGCAATGTAGCGGTAGCTGCAACGTTGAAAGAGACTAGAGATACTCCTACAAATTGCTGAAAACTCAAGCAAAAACAAATATTAGAATCAATTTCCTGCAATTTGGAAGCAAAGAATAAAAAATAAAAATTAAACTCGGAAAAGTAAATGACCTACAAAAAAATTAAGCTTCAATGTCTCATAATTCTTGATATACCATTAAGATTCAGTGTTTCCAAAGCTGCAAACATATGAACTTCATAATAATTTTAAAGGCACAAGAAAGCAAAAGAAAAATCTATACCAGGAACATGGACTATGCGTAGACTTCGCAGTAACAATGGTCTTCTCAAAAGTCACTGGTTGCATCACCGAGATCATGAAACTCTAAGAAACGGCAGCTTTTGAGCAACTGCTCACCATTTCAAGAGAGAGAAACCATAATTGAGAGAATAAAATTAATTCAAGAGACCGGTCAAGACAAAGAGAGATGAAATAGAAAGTTACGGTTTAGAAATTGGGGGTTTAAGCTAGGACTTTGAAGAACACTATCCCCAGGCTAAATATAGTTTTTCATCTTTAAGGTTCGGCCACTTATTCAATTTCATCTTTTACCCAAATGCTTTCTTTCATCTTCCCTCTCTATGCCTTCCACCTCTGTCTATTTCTCTTTCCCTATGGTGATAAATGTAACTGAACAAATCTTTCCAATGACTGCACTATAAAATCTCTCTCCCTAACATAGAAATATATATGCTTCATTCTCAACATGTAAAAAAAATCTTAGCATAAACCTTACACTTCCATTTTTTATTTGCTTGCAAATTTATTAATTGAATGAAAAGATAACATTATCAGGCTGTATCCTAATTTGTTGATTTTTCATTGTCTTTTTGCTTAAAGCTGGTTTTAAAATCACTATCACAAGAAATAAGGCTATGCAGGAGAGGACAAAGACATGGTCACCGCCGTACATAGGTGGGGTGCCGGTTTACTCCTAAAATCTTCTAACGAAAAATTAACCTTGACCATCAAAACTAATTAATGCATATCTAAAAATGATAGGACCAATAATGGTTGTAAATCTTTGGTCAGCACTCAATTTTGACAGGGCTAGCAATCCAAAGTTACTAAATTTCCCTTTTGTTTGAAATTCATTTTTTTCTTCTTTAGCGATCCAATGGCCCTGTTATGTGTATCACAGTCACGGAACCAAAACGTGACATATCATAAGTCACATTGTATTAAAAAATAATTAATAAATCTTTAAAAAAATTAATACCAAAGTACTTTACCTTTCTGTAATTACTAATGGACCTTTATGGTTAAGTTACTACTCTATTTTTCCGTAATTATTAATAAAACTTCAAAATTCTTTGATAGTTACCACGGAACCGGTTCCGTAGGATCATCACTCTTCTTTTAAACAATGATCGTATTTTATCCTAGTTACCTTCCTAACTTGACAGCAATTCATTCCTATTTAACTAACCATTCAGTAGGGAAAAAAACACTAACCAGTCCATTTTGCATAAGCACCTCTCCTAATTTAAGTAGCTTAAAATAGGGAATTTCCCTTGTATGTTTACACAATAGATTTGGATCTTACATAGTTGGTATCGTGAATTTAATTTTTAAATAATATAACATATTATTTCATGATTTAATTTAACATACTATTTCATGAACATCACCAATTGCAAAAAAAATCTAATTACAAGGATCCAAATCCATACAATTGAGTAACACTTCGTCGCATTATCTTGTCTAAAGCACTTCCTAAAACATTTGGTTTAATAACATCTTGTTACCATGTTTGGATGAATAAATCAAGCCATCAAGGGCAAATAAACGAGAAATTATTCAATACTTCAGGAGCATTGCTCTTTCTTCTCAATATTCTAGAGATATCGAATAATTTTTTGCAAATATTATGCAATATTCCAATTGATCGGGAGAACATCTAATTGAAAACTCCCCTTGTATGCTTTCCTTTTACGACTATGGAACCCAGTAGCAGTTTCTAATTTGTAGCATTATCTTGACTCACCACTGAATCACAGAAAAAGAGAGCATATTTTCAGTAAATCCATTTACAAAATAGATCATGAACAGTTGAGAAGAACCTTATCGTCACATAGCCTTCTGCTGAGTTCACTGAGAATCCATCTTTTGCCTTCCTCCTTCAGGGGTGCCAAGGATGTATACAGATTTTGCCTAACATGGTTAAAATGAATACCAATGAAGTAGAAGCATACTTATTCAAAGAAAAATATTATGCAGGAATTGAGGAATCCTATATCGTTATTCATATGACTAAATAATGATTATTTTCCACACAATCATTATCTCATGCATTTGATAGACGGAGCTAATCACAAACTGTATGTGACATGAACTAAATTATTCACATAAACAATGATCATTGGCTGATCGTAAGCCACGTGATAGAGGCTATGGCATTTTTAACTTCTGTGAATAAGAGTTTGCCAATTGCCACAAGAGTTTACAATTCTGTTACAAGCAAAAATAACACAACTCTCATGGATTCTCTACCTAGCTAGCTACAAATAAAATGTTATATAAGAGCATAAAATTTAGTATATAAAAAGTCTAAAATTCTATTACCATAACAAAAATAGAAGTACTTTGAGCCTCATGGAATCTATTGCTAACCATCTACATTATAATAATGTCATATCTGAACCACATGCACACACAAACTGCTTCATGACCAGCCACACACTGTCTACAATTCTATTTATGATTCAAGATGCCTGTGCTTAAGCAAGCAGAGTTATAAACCATTTGATTTTATCTTCATCATTTATGCAACTTTACCTTATGTAACTGTTTTTGTTTAGGCTTTATTTCTTTTGCTAAGTTTTTAGGCGTTAAGACATTTTCTTCTAGTTTGGGTTTTTGTTTTACGTCCCCTGGTCTAGTTTGTTTGTTGTTATTTTTCCTCCTCGCTTCTTTCGTAATAATTTTCTTTTATTTTATTAATAAAAGTGGTAGTGGTCTTGCCAAACCCCCACATCAAGGAGGCTTTTTAAAAACAAAAACTATTTAAACAATTATTTCAATATAAGTTCCTTCTTTTCTTCTCCGGAGATACCAATTTCTTGGTAGGAGCATGATTATCACAGTTTTATATGTTCTTCTAAGCATATAAACTACTTGTTTGGAACAATTATTTCATTATAAACGTTAGTTGATAAATTGACCATGAAGTTCTCTGGAATTTCATAACATTATTAACGTGCTGCTCCTATCAGATCAGCTTGCTTACAGCCCTAACTAAATTATATTTTATCTAAAAGAGCAAATAGCTAAATTTTTATCAAAACGCAAATTTACAGATACATGAACCATTTTTCAGCCATTAACAATCTTAAACATATATCAACAACAAATACAATAAGGCATTCTTTAATCACAGATGAAAATAAATTGAAAAAAAATAATCTCAGCAAAAATAGCCAAAGTCCAAATTGTTGTCAATGTAAACAAATCAAAACCAAAATCAAAGCATCTACCAGAAACTAAAGAGGCAAAGATCAAGTAAATCAAACTCACCACCATCGAGAATATTAACGTAGATAGCAGATCTGGAGATCCAGAGCCGTTCGACGGTGTGAATTCGAGTGAGAGACAATCAAAGGGAGGAACCATTGAAAACCTTTGGAATGGGAGGGGCAGGTAAGGTACTCCCACATCAGATCAGAGTCTTTAACTGTCACCCCCACCCGAAACGCTTCCAATCTATCTTCCCTTTGCTTACAATCACAACAGTGAAGAAGAGAAACTCGCTGTTTGATAGCTTCTGTGTTTTCCTTTGTTGGGAGTTGTAGAGAGTGAAGCTTCTCTCCCTTTACTAGTAGATGGTGAAGAACATCTGTGGCCGTTGATTCGCTTTTGGAATTTTCGTCATCGTGCCGTACAAAAATATTTGGCTATTGATTTTACATCCTCTCGATTTTTTATTGTAAATTTTAAATTTTTTTATTATAAACATCAATATAAAACTAAAATTTAAAATATAATATTATTAATAAAATTTGATCGATTTAAATTCGATCTAATCAAATTTTATTTTACTGTAGATCAAATAAAGCTAACAACTACCGGTCAACAAGCTTGACACAACAGTTTTGGGAAAAAATTAAATTTTACCTTGTATAGGGGCTGTTTGGAAAAGAAATCAACTTAATTAAATTCTTTTAACGTAATTTTTTATCTTGAAGGGATTTATTTAAATCCTTTCCAAACATTACTTGTTTCATAAATTTTTTTAAGTGTTCCTCTACTATTATTTTAAGTTAAATTAATTTTATATATATCAAATTGATGTAATGTGAATTTTTTGTGGAATTAAAGATGAATGCCACCATTTTTCTCATTAAAAACATGTATGATAGCAACACGTTTGTTAACAATGTTACTCTTTAGATGATTTGGTTTTTATTTTTGTCAGATTGATTTTTCAACTTAATTTTTTAAATAACTTTCTAATCTTATTAATTTGAAATCAATTTATATATCCTTATATATAATAATTGATTTTCTTTTACAAATACGAGAATATAAATAAAAATAAATTCAAGTAAATATTTAAGATTAATTTAATATTTTGAAAATCATAAGTAAATCGTTATTCAATGAGTAATATAATAATTAATAATTTGAATTTACAGTATTTCATATAATAATTATTGTTTTAAAATCTAAATTATTATTTAATTAGCTCATGTAATATTTATTTGGTTACAACTTACAAATATGAGAATATAAATAAAAATTTAACCGTCAACCGATATATTAAATGATATATCTTATTTGGTTAATTTATTTTATATTGATTTAATCGAATAACTGAATTATTTTAATCAAATCGATTTAAAATGATCGATTAATCAATTTTAACCGTTTGGTGAACACCTTGTACAAGAAAACTCTAGAAAATCATAACATAAAAAGCAACGTATTAGATCTCTTAAATGGGTAAAACACAAACGAGTCAAATAACTATGAAATGTAACTATAATCATTCAACACATTATTTTTTCTATATTTACGTTGTCTTACTTTCCAGTAACGATAGTTATAGCTGTAGTGGTAAACTCTCCTCTTCATCCCTTTCTGTCTCAAAATTGATCCAACTTAAGACAGCATTGCAGACCTGGTTTACATACAACATGCTAAAGGAATTTGTACTTGATATGATGAGGTTTTAATCATATAAACCTTTGTATCAAAATTACTTGAGATATAAATATATTGATTTTGTTATTACTACAAGATTGTTATTTATTTTGATTATTAATTACAAAATTAAATTAGTTTTTTTGAATTTATAACGATATATCATAAAGCTTTCTTAATTGACTCATCTAAAAATGTTTTGTTCCAATCGAATCAACACATAAATATTTCTTGTACCAACATGATTTTTAGCAACCACATCAGGAGAAAGCCCAGTACATGCTTGGTTAGTAGATCAATAACGAAGACTCTAGAAACTCCTACTTCTGATTCCAACAAACGAGTCAAGTATATGCTAGTTCTCATAAGAATCCATTGACACTAGCATTAAGAATAACATCCCCCTATATTAACACTTCATCCGATTTCCTTTTAGTTTCTGGCTGCTTTTCTTAAAATATTTAAAAACGAGGGAAAGACTTCAAAAAGCTAAGAAAGTCTCTCTCCTTAACATACAAGCAATACAAGAAATGTCCAGAATAATCTTTCCATAAGAGTACCAAAATACGCCCAAGCATAGCAAACTAATCATCAAAGGAAATGACCAAAATGCACGTGTACCGATCTACCCATCATCAACACCAAAGCAAGATAGCACATTTGCATATTCAAAGAAAGCAGAACCCAAGAAATATGTAGGATCTAAACAGTGGCATTTTTATAATCAGAACAGCAAACAATGAGAAGATTGACAAAGACCCAAGCAATTGCCTCTTTGCTGTTGCTCCCACTGAACACCCACGATGCAAGGAAGAATCACAAACTCAAGCGTATTATAGGGTTGCGTACATATATGAACAGATCAAGGTCAACAAACTAAATATTTCACTGTTCCATAGACTGAAAACTTCACAAAGATAAATCCAGACAGTTTGAATCAATATTAAGGTAAATTACATTCTCATCCTCGAATTTTGGACCTAATTACAACCAGATCCAGTAGTTTGGCAATATGACAACCACTCTCTCAAATTCTACCATAGATTACAGTTTCACTAATATTAATAGTATTAGTCTATTAGAAACATGCACACGCGAAAGTAAAAGGTCCTCTGGTCTGCATTTTTAGCTACGTTCTCTTCTTGAAAGCATGATTGATTAGATCAAGTTGTTGTGGTCAAGTTCAACATACATACAATCCATTTTCTTACAGTCCCGTCATCATCTGCACCATCAAATGTTGTTACCTTAGCTGCAATGACAATTGATCTTCTCATTAGCCAAGCATACAAAACAAGCAACTCCAACACCCCCAAACCAAAGCTACTTTCCCTTCAAAATTTATTATACCTAAATATATATATATATATATATATATATATGTCTCTTTTAACATTCCAAATTAAATATCTTATATAGCATTAGAACAATGTAAAAGGTTGGCAACAATTACAAACTGCTGCCAGATGTGCTACCCGAAGTAAGGCAACAATTGAATAGCTTCTACTTTCTCAATATACTAGCAATTAACTGTTCAATAATGAGTACTTAATTAATTACTGCTCTTAAAGAGGGAAATAAAAGGAATACTTGGAAATAAAGCAATTAACTGTTATATCTTGTATTTTCTAGCTCCACCCTTACGTAATTATCTCTGATTTGGGTTCTAATTGATTTGCAATGAGGACTAAATACAAACACCTAGAAGACATTGTTCACCAAACAAGCTTACAGTGATCTTTCTACAAGCACATTAACCAAACTAACACCCAAATCCAACCTGACATGAGATCTCAGCCAAGAATTCATCCAAAAGCTAGAAAGGAAAAAAAAACAAAGGTTTCCCATGAATCGCGAGTCCAAACAAGCAATAGAGCAATAAATCAAAAATAAAACATGACTCAATTTCATTTCAAACACAAAATATGGGCTTACTTACCCCGCTCAGTTTCAAGCAAGAGTAGTAGAATCGTTGACGAATAACTTGAAAGGATTTGGATTGTGCTCGTACAAAGATAGGGATTAACAACGAACTCGAGGACTGAAACTAAAGAAATTCAAAAAATCAAAGAAATTAACCATGAACTAAGGTTTCTAACAGTTCATTTGAAACCATATTAGCGAAAAATCACCATTCTAGCATATGAAATTAGCGATGGACCTAGGGTTTGAAATTGAAGAAAGAGAAACAAACTCAAACCTCCCTTTGATGTAGATATCTCTACCATCTAATGAACATTAAATATATCACGTAAAGTCATGAATATGTCAAATAGGCCTTGAGGGTTTTATGTTGAGGACTCAACAGACATAAAGAAAACCACTTGAGATCATAGTTGTCAAATCGTGAATTGAAATCCTATTTTGGTGAATCGTGAATCGAAAAAAAATCGTAAGATTTGCTTAATTTTTTTTTTAAAATATAGTAAATAATGTTTAAACATGTAAAAATAAAAACATGTTAAAAAATAAAGCATTCTAGTGTTACAAAAAATATATCGATTTTTACTCATCAATACATAAATGAAATAATAAAACAAACAATTATGCGTTTAGAATTTTCAATAAATTTCTACAATGCACCAACCAAAATATATCAATTTTTACTCATCAACACAAATGAAATAATAAAACAAACAATTGTGTGTTTAGATTTTTTTTGACCAAGATGTGTTTGCAACTTTAGTGACCATAAGCATTGTAAAAAAACACCATATAACTTAAAAGAAAAACAGCAGATAACTTATAAAAAAAACAGCAGCTAAGTAATTTTAAAAGGAAAGAAATAAAACTCTGTTTTAAGTGACCAGTGAGGGGCCAACCTCACAAAACGTCAAAACCCATTTCCTCTTCTTATAAAAGACGTGAGATTGAGAGGGACAGCAAGGGAAAAAAGAAGAGAAAGTTGATAAAGACTTAAAGAAACACTGTGATGACGAGAGCCAGGGAAAGAAAGAAAGCTCATGAGAGCTAGAGATCGACACTGCGATGGCGAGAGAGAGGGAAAGAAAGAAAGCTCGAGAGACTTAGTCAGAGAGTGACGGCTCAACAGCGACACTGCGACAGAGCTAGAAGAGAGGAGAGAGTTAGAGAAAGAGCTTACCTTCAAAACAGAGAGAAGAAGTTGATGGCGCTGCAAGTTTGTAACCTTCTTTCAAGTCTGGGTTTGAGATTGAAAGAGAAAGATGAAGTAGAAGTCTGCAATTTTGTATGGGAGCTTATAGGTTTTGCTCAGA
This sequence comes from Bretschneidera sinensis, assembly GCA_023935145.1. Classification (NCBI taxonomy): domain Eukaryota; kingdom Viridiplantae; phylum Streptophyta; class Magnoliopsida; order Brassicales; family Akaniaceae; genus Bretschneidera; species Bretschneidera sinensis. The sequence continues at coordinate 30,084,180 of CM043699.1, forward strand.
AAACCTCATCGATCTGCACAGGTAAGAAATTTCCCAAAAATTTCGTTTGTTAAGGCATTTTTTAAAGGTTTTTTCTCAACCGGGTTCGATAGACTCAACCCAGGAAGTTGTTGATGAATCCTTTCTGAATCGATGATTCGGTGAGATTCTACAATTCTCTTTACCGAATTGTCGATTCGACTCTGATTCAGGTTAACTTTCGATTCATCCTACGATTAATCTATTTGGTAGTATTTCGATTCGAATCGTACGATTATGATAACTATGCTTGAGATGCATTAACATATTCAGTGACCTCAAAAGTTCACTAGCATCTTAACATCGTCCAAATATAATTCAAATAAACATAGATATTAAGAAATTTAATAAAACAGAGTTAATATTGGAAAAAATTTGGAGTTAATTCAAACAAATAATTCAATAGGAATATGACTAGTAACATTGAAACCTCCACTATAAATTCACTGATTAAATTAATAACAATTTAAAAGCAATCATAAAGACATTTAATCGATCAATTGGTATGAACATGTACATTGTTTTTTATCACCTTCTTTTATTTTCTCTTGTCACACTAAATTTATCACCTATTAAGATATAGTTTTGGAAAGAAGGGAGAAGGAAAAGCAAAATTGGAAGTGGTCAATGATATTTCAGTGCTCTTTTTAACATGAAGAATTTCAAAATTTCAAGAACATCAGGTTCTCAAAAATGATTATCCAATTGATTAGTTAAACATTGGTTTTATTTTCTCAAGCTGCAGCTGTTTATATTGTTGCAATTTATAATATCCAAAAAAAATTCCAAAAGATCACGAGGTAATATCAGTCTAAGGTTATGTGTACTGCCATTTCTATCCAAGAAACAGAGGCAAACATGGCATCTTACTGAATCTCACTTGAAGTAAATTACCGATAAATATTAATTTTTTTAAATGATATAAAGATGAACCTAATAACATAGAGCATAAATTGCATGGTTCAGCTTTAGACAATCTAAGAGAATCTCGATACAGCAAAGCATAATATAGTTTAGTTGCTTCGAGTGATTCAATGCCTTTCAGTACATAAACAATATACTGCAGCCAAAGTTGGGTCTGTTGTTGACTGTAACCACTATCGTACGCCCTCTACTTTTCTACTCTACAAAATTCAAATTTTGAATCTGCACATGGCATTCTGGATAGCCAAATTCAGCACGAAATGCTATCTTTTTGACAGTAAAAAGATGATAAGTTAATGAAGCAAAGTGATGTAGAAAAAGATTGAATTATGTACTATTCTAGGATTTCTGGGATATTAAGGAATTATTATGTTTTGATTTATTTACTATTATGTTGGAGATTTTATTTGGAAGTTATTATGTTTTGATTTATTTCCTTTTATGTTAAGGATTTTACTTGGGAGTTATAATATTTTGATTTATTTCCTTTTATGTTAGGAATATTATTAATTAGTAGGATTTTCTAGTGTGCTTGATGCTTATACAAGCACCTTATTATGTTAATTTTGGTAGACTAGATTATTAATTGAAAATTGATTATCTCTTTGCTTAGCTCTGTTTCTCATCTTGTTCTGCTCTCCCTTGTTTGTTCTATTCTTCCTCTTGTCTATCTTTCATCTACTTAGTCTATTTTTTGTTTGTTATCTTTGCTGCTTCTCAGTTGTTTCTCCCCTTTCTCTATTTTGCTTATGTTTCTACCTATTTGTCCGGCGTCAAGTGGTATCAGAGCCGAATACCTCCCTCTGTCACAACAAATTCTCTCCTTAAACCCAGATTAAAAAAAAAAACTCAAAATCATTTTTTGTTTTATTTATATTTTTTTTAATTACATCAAATTAAAGTCACTTATGAGGAATGCGTGAGTTTAGTCGAGATCTTCTGGTTACAGTTCATCATGGACTATATCCCATTACAGAATGTGTGCTCTATCAAGTTTTTGGTCCATTTGGCCATGTGGAGAAATTTAGTCTTTTCTCTAACTCAATGGAATTTCAAGCTCTCGTGCAATACTATTGGCCTCAAGATGCTATTTGGGCTAAAACTGAGTTCGATAGTCGGTGTATTTATGCTGATTGTTGTCAATTAGAGATCGAGTATTCCACCTTTGAGACTCGAATTCGCAAGACGCAACAACTCCTTGAACAAGTGGAAGCAGCTTTCACCAAAACTTCTACCAATCTTGATTCCATTCAAGATGAGTATGAACTTGTTTCTCCAATCCACACAGACTTTGTAAAGAACGAACAAGTCATTGAAGAAAGCTCCACCATTTAGTGTGAGGATGTACTTGTTGAGTCACTTCAAAACGAACAAGGCCAAAGCCAAGATGAGGGTAAAATTTGTGCATGTGACCTTCCTTACATTGATTTTGTCCTCCCACATTGGATTGAGACTCCTCAACAACTCCTCTTGATATCCTTCTTCTGTTCGATCGAGAATGTTACATCTCGAAAATTGCAAGTCTTCGCCATGCAACTTTACAAATCACAAGTTTTGATACTTCACCACTTCAAAACTTGTGGTTGAGTTTTTTGTAAGTGGGGGAGAATGATGCAGAAAAGGAAAGAAATTACTATTCTAGGATTTCTGCGATATTAGAGAATTATTATGTTTTAATTTATTTGCTATTATGTTGGGGATTTTATTTGGGAGTTATCACGTTTTGATTTATTTCCTTTTATGTTAGAGATATTATTAATTAGTAGGATTTTCTAGTGTGCTTGGTGCTTATTAAGCACCTTATTATGTTAATTTTGGTAGACTAGATTATGAATTGAAAATTGATTATCTCTTTGCCTATCAATTTCTCATCTTGTTATGTTCTCCTTTGCTTGTTATGTTCTTCATTTTGTCTATTTTTCTTCTACCTAGTCTATTTTCTCTTGGTTAAGCTCCTTGCTTCTCCCATTTCTCAATCTGTTTCTCTCTCTAATTATCTATCCACCATCACAAGGTTTTGGAAGCAGTATACTCTTGGTAAAGCATAGAGACCTCAAACATAGTAGGCCGTAGGGTAATTGTGTTGTTGATCAAGAGGTACGGGCGAGGTTGCACCATTTCCTGTAAGAGAAACAGTAATGGAATTCATAGATTTAAAGACTGTAACTGTGTCCAGAGAACTGCCAATCTCATTTTTCATTCTTTTCTTTTTCCCGGGTTGATTTTCCTTACCAAATACTGAAGGACACACTGCTATTGTGGGTACCCCACATAAATATTTTTCCTCTTGTTAGTCTTAATAGTTTTATCTAATTTATCAACTGTATTTGATTTATTCCCACTGAAAACCCTTGAATATTAGTAGGATTTCAGAAGCAAGAAGTCAGATGATTTGCTAGCTTAATATCTAGCAAATATACTTGTCAATAGGATCGGTCATAGACATCCAAAAATAGATAAATATAAAAAGATGAGTACCAGGATATACAAAAATGACCAAAATTTGAATTGTATAGAAGGAATGATCTTTACTCTTCCGTAATCTGAAGTTTTAGTTAGAAGATACTAACAAAAACTGTCCATATCGATAAAGAAAAGGCCCTTTCCAACTTTCTTAAGCCAAGTTAAATTATAAGCCCCAAAAGCAAAACAAACTAACAAAAGAATCTACAACTTACAATAAAAAGAAAAAAAAAATTGAACCTACAACTTGAGGTTGCAGAGTACTAACCTCTTAGCAGAGAAGAACTAACATTCAACTCTTTGGATTGAGAAATCTCCAAACAGATGATCGTTGCACTGAATTTGCCTCCTGATTTTCTGCTTCCTCAAAAGAATCTTCATTGGCATCTTCATCGGAAGATATATACTCCACTGTCACTGATTCAGCAACACAATCAGTCTGCCCGAAGTCCTTACGCACTTCCTGGCTGCTAACACATCCCCCTTCTAACTCTTTCAATGGATGATCAACCCCATGACTTCTCTTTTGCATAACTGCACAGTTTCTAAAGCTAAAGCCCACCATACCCACTACTTTAATGGATTCAAAAATATGAGTTCCCTCTATATTCTTGATTTCACCACAAATTGGACCTCAAAATGTGAAAGAACAAAATATCCCAACACTTACCAATATTCAAATAATTTAATATGCAAAAGAAGACAGATTAAAAAAATGGTCTAAAAAAAGTTTGAAATGCTACAAAACTTAATCAATAAGCAAGTAGACTGAACGAAACAGACCAGCAGCAAACACCAGTAACAAATCAACCCCTTCAATTAAAATCTTACCCCATTTGCCCATTTAAAATTCTCAATTTCAACCATCTTCAGTCAAAACCCCAAATCGGCCATTTCACCTAAAAATCTCCACACCATTCTAAACTTATTTTCACTTAACAAAGGTGATTCTAGAGAGCATACACCAGCTGAGACTGATACCCCAATGTCCAATTAGGGGAACCCACAATAACATAAAGAGGTCATAATCTTTACAGCTGTATGAGATCCCCATATAACAACTTGATTTTTTGATACCACAGAGTGATTTAACCACAATAATATTCTGGAATTGTTGCTTTCTACATGGTCAATTAATACGTGTGTCCTTGTTTAAATCTTCTCCTTAACTCCCCACTTTATATAACCATCCTTAGATAAAATAATGTGCAAGGAGAGTTAATTATAAATAGAAGTCTAAGTAATAAACAGGTACCTATAAGTTGATTGAAGAAAACCATGGACGTGTCTAAGGGCACATGGAAGCATACAAAAATTAAACCTTTCATTTTTTTTCTTCAGGCAAAACAAAAGAACAATAGTAAACAGACCTAAAACTACTAATTTACAAGTTTCTTCATCATTTTGAACTTCATTTCTTGGTTGATATTTCGGAGAGAGAGACTTCACTTGTATATATATTACAGAGTACGCCACTTGATTCAAGAGAGAACAATAAAGAATGTAGAATTCCTAGAAAGAAAGAAGGAAAAAAGGGAGGCAGTGATATCTTATTGGCATGGGTTTTTCTACTCTTTATGTTTTTTGTTTCTTTAGATGGAGGAAGCTCTACTTGACAAGAGAATGGAAAAAAAGGAAAAAAATTGTCCTAACTTTTAGGAAATTTTTTTTGATTATAAGACATGGAAGTTTTCCATAAATTTTAGACTTTTAATCATCCTTAGAATTAAGTCTAAAGGTTGAACATAGTTATAGCCTAAAAAATATTTAATAGAGTTAAAACAGGGACCATTGGATTTGAATTAATCCAACGATCCAAAACAAAAGTAAGATTAAAAACCATATATTTCAACACTAGGTATTGATAGATGGAAGCCTTACCAAAGTTCGGGGTAGAAGGAGGTGTCTCCATCTTGGATCAGGTTGCCAAAATCATCAAGTTATTGTGTCACTCAGCTCTTTGTACAGCAAATATATAACGACAAGTGAGAAGAGAAGCAACCATAGTTGTGGGAAAATGAGGGAAAAGGATAAGACAACATAAGATTCACTCTCTTCACCACAGATTAAAGATGTGATGGGAGAGAAAATGAACACGAAAAACCAAATAGAAATGAACACAGAAAACCAAATGGAAAATGAATACAGATAGAAATATAAATCGTTAATTCTATGGAGAGAAAGAGACAGAACGTATATCGAAAAGAATTTGAGAAATCAAGATTAATAACTTTTTCTTTTAAGCAAGAAGTCAAAATGGAGAAAGAGAAACGGGTGGAGAATACAAAAAGTCGTGGCCCGTGGGGAGTAGAAGGAAAGAACAAAACGCATAACTATAAAGTAGTCCTAAGCCACAAAACTCACCGTTTCAAATAAGACATCCCCTAAGGTTGACACATGGCGCTCATACTAGTTGAAGGGGACAGATATATAGATAGATATATATATTTAAAAAAATATCATAATATATTTAATTATTTATTCAAGTCAAGCTTGCGATCTCACAAGCCAAGCTTCATCATGTTTGAGCTTGGCTCGTTTGGCTGAATGAGCCTGGATCCTGTCTCAAGTTCGGCTCAGGGGCCAGTCAAGCTAGCCGAACCGAGCTAGTACATGAGCCGAGCTCGAGCGGTTACCCACTCGGTTCGTTTCCAGCTCTAGTGATGTTCTCAAAAAAAAAAAATTATTTGATGTTCTCAACTTTCAGATATGTAATTTCAAATCCCAAATACAAGGGCATTTATGATGCTATAGCCATGAGTATTTGATATGTAATTGTATATATGAAATTCAGTAAATATAATTAACCAAACAAAAAAAATGAGTGAACTGTATGAAACTCACTCATTTTAGCATTTGATAGATATCTCTGAGGACTTTGCCTTCTATCCAAAGCTCTTTCATTTTTCACCGGTGAAGCTTAAACATTGAGTAGGACCTGCATAATCTCAGGGACCAACTATCATCATATCTATCCTCAAATTATAGCCCAAAGAATACAATAAGAATCTAGCCCAAAGACAAGAAGGATATGATGGCACATGCATAAAGAATACATGGATATGAAGAACTGAACATGCATATCATATAAAAGGAAATGCAATGAACAAAAGTTTGTTGGAAGTAGGTCCCTAGACTACTTTTGGAAGTAGGTCACTACTACCCATGCGGATGTGCACAAACACAAGCATATTCCATACACAAAGGATAGTTACAACTGCACATGCTCAATATTGAAAGAATGGAAAAGCATCTATAGTGGGAGAGAGACATAGCACAATAACTTATAAGAATTGAGGTCACAAAATCCCAATAGAACTCTCATTCATCATGAACTTTATTGAGATATGAAAAAATAATTAGAAAAGAGGATGTGCCTTTGGTTTGTGTTAATCACTAAAAATACCATATCAATTAGATTCTCAAAATCTAAAAAGAATCGAATAGAGAAAATACCAGCCCCTGTAAGCTGCAGTTTTACTACCACCAAATGGACCTCTGGTTTTCAATCCATCATCATAATTGAACTCCTTGATAATGCGAACCCAATTCGACTGGAGAAAAAGGAGATGCCCTTGTATGAGCTAATGTCATGATCAATTTAGCCTTATCAAGTTGCCCATTCTTCGTAAGGCCTTTAAGCAACCTATGAATGGTGTCCACATTTGGAAACCCATTCTCTCTCATGCAGTCTTTACACATTGTATACGCCAAATCAAACTCCCCTCCTTTACAAAGATAATGAATCATGGTCTGGTAAATCTTAATATTGGGCTTATACCCCTTTCCATGTAAAGCAGAATAAACCCTTTTAGCCATTTCAAGATTCCTAGCTAGGCAAAACCCCTTGATGACCAAATTATATGTTACCTCATCAGGGATTATTGCAAGATTCTGCATCAACCACATCAAATCATTAGCTTGCCATGGTCGACTCCTATTAACCAAAAACTGAATCCTAGCATTAAATGAGGCAAGGGTGGGTAAACACCCCTTAAGTATCATAAGATTCCACAGCCCATTGCCAATCTCCCATCGGTTGTTCTTATAAAATGCTGACAAAAGGGTTGTGTATGTAACCACATCTGGTCTTATTCCAAACTTCTCCATATCCACCATGAAAAAATATGCTTTATCCAAAATGCCCATTTTGCAGAAAGCATTAATAACAATATTAAGTGAAAATATATTCAATACAATGTCAAACTTCTCGTAGGCCTCCTGGAGAAATGCCTCAATAGCTCCTAAATCACGGCTTTCTGTCAAAACTGAAAGTGCAGCATTGAAAGATTTAGTAGTCCTTTGGCACCCATATAAATGCATATCATTGAAAGTATTAATTGCATGCTTAGTCATTCCAGCCTTGCCATACAACATTATAATCCTCACAATGAACCCCTCACGCCTACCCTGCAGCAGAGTCTTCTGGTGCTCAAGCAACTGCTCAATGTAATCAAACTGGCCCGCCCCAGCTAATCGAGAAACTGGTTCTCAATAACCAACCGATGGTAGGCATTAGCCTTAAATAGGTTAAATAGCTTTTCAGGGTCTCGCTCAGCTTTTAGCTTGATAAGAGCAGGTTCTTCTAACGGTTTTGAATTTTGAATGTGATTTACCGCTGCAGGAGAATGAGTTGATACAATGGCAGTAGCAGTAGCATGGCAAAATCTGCAAATAGGTCGCAAAGTGAGCATGATCCAGGACTTACCTGAAACCGAAACGTACCATACACTGAAATCAATATTCTATTCACCAATTTTTCAAAACCTTCACTATCCATTCAAACAAAAGAAAACCACAGATACATTAACAATGGTAATGAAGTACCCCCAGAGGATTTTCTTCGAACAGAATCAGACCCATACCCTGAAAGGAAATCATGTTTCTAGGCATTAGCTGGAGAAATCCTGAATACCCATGTACAAAATTGAAGGACCCAGAAACGACGCCGCTAAAAAATGAAGAGCTTATAAGAGGATTTTTCAAAAACAAAAGCATACCCATAATACTCAAACCATCCTTCAAGTCAATATCTTGAGAAAATATTCAATACCCTTGTACGAAAATGAAGAACCTAAAATAAGATTCTGATAAACTACAACGGATCAAAACACCCTAAACAAGAGGTGCATTCAGCTATATTTGCTTGATTTGCTATATCAAATTTAAAACAATGATAAAAATAGCTATTCTTGGATTGGTGAAGATCGAAGATTGAGAGGAAGTGAATTACCAAGAGACAGAGCGGATCGGCCGAAAAGGTCATTTGCTGGGAGTTTTTCTGGTTTTTAGAGCTCTGTTGGGGGTTTATATTTTGAATTGATTTGGTTCCTTCGTACTCAATAAAAAAAATTACGTATACGTACGAGCTCCAATCCGCGGTTTCCACGAAGCTCAAGTCCGCGGACCGGCTTTAGCTAGTACGCCGATTGACAAATCTAATCAGTGGGCTTAGTAAGCTCTTTTGTCTTAATTAAAAATAAATGCAACAGAAAAAACTTTCGGGCACAGAGAATAGTGAGAGGAATTGTGTATAAAAGCTTAGAAGAGAGTGTGGAGGGTTTACAGGTGCAGGAAGATTCTGAAAATGTTGAGGCTTCAAAGGGATGGAGATAAACAAGAAAAGGGGTTTTAACTAAGGTTTCTATTAAAGTGTTTGCCCTAAACCTAGGGCTTTAAGGCATAATAGGGAAATCTAAATTCCTTTCGGTGCTAAAATTTACATCTCCAATTTTTTTTCTTTCTTTTGATTGATTTTTTTTTACTATCTCTAATTAAATTTTCGATTGATATTTATTTAAAAAAATATTTAAATATATGCCAACACGATAAATTTGTAATTATACATTTTTTTTCATTTAAAATTTCCATAATGATAAACATGTCATATATAAATGAACGATATACATAATAGTACATGATAAAGTGCACGCGAAAATATTAAAATGCCCTTAAATGAACTTGTTAGTCTAAATTGCATTAGATTTTACCTTAATTGCAAGTGTTAAGCTGGTTGAGCAAGGTGACATTTGTGCTTTAAAATTGATAATAATTTTGATTATAAAATTTATTTAACCAAAACAGAATAAAGATTTGTAAAAATTATATTTTTATTTAAAGATATTTTAATATTTTCACATGCACTATAATGCATCATCATACGTCTCATTAATTTATATATGGTAGGTTTATCATGACGAAAATTTTAAATGGAAAAAAATATAACTACAATAACTAAAAACAAAGAGAAAGGAATTTAGAATTTCCTATTATGCCCTTAAAGCCTCGGGTTTAGGTGCCTAAATACCACCAGCGTTCGAAGTTCAAAATTCAAACCCTTCTCCTACTTCAGCCCACAAAAGCAATCCCAGCAAGAAAAATATATGTTCATAAATATTATCTTCTTCTTCTTTCAGTCCTCCTCTGCGATTAGCTTTTGTGCAACAAACATTGTGCCCCCTTTGTTCAAAATTTTTCCGGTGAGACTCCTCCTGCGTGCAACCTCACTCCTCCGTTCTGGCGAATTTTCTCCAGTGTCTCGGCGAGTTTCCTCCCCTATGTCCAGCGAGTTTGGCCTTGGTTTTCGGCGGATTTGTCTCCAATTTTTTTGCTAGAATTCCTCTTCTTCGTGAAGTTGCTGACCCGAAATCAGCCCACCTTATTCTGCTTGGTGAGTCCCGAATTTCTCTCCCTTTCGGTCTCTCACGAATTTTCAATCTCTCTTCTCGGGTTCTCTGTATTTTTGCTGAATCGACGGTTTATTGCCTTTTATTTTTGTTCATCCCGCCACTGCCAAGATTCAGCTGCTGCCCAGTCAGTTCAGGCCGCCATTGACCACCTTTGGACTCTCTCAAAATTTCGGTAAAACACTTTTTATCTTCAGGCAGAATCATCTTACTTATATATAGGCAATTATATATGTTCCCTAAATTACTCTAGTTGCATTAATCCCAATATCTAAATCAAATTTAGGTTGAACTTCATATTCAAATCCTGAAATTGGCTGCCAAAGGACTTAATTTTGATTCATCATTATATGGTTAATGTTCTGGTGTTGTGAGCAATTGGAGAAACCCTCTAGATTAAATTGTTGATTTAATATTGTTAGTCAGTTTTGGTACCTGAACTCGATTAGTGCATGATGTATGATAAAGACAATGGGAACTATTATTTTACTAAAGGACTACTGCTAAGTGTGTAAATTGAACATCCTTAGCTACCATGAATATATCTGATTGGCTTGTACTTTTAGAAATCTCATGTGGGTGCTTCCCATCTCAAGCTTTAATTTTATTTGCAGATATATATATAATGGGTGTAATCATTTCCATTCATCTTCAGTGTCCTCTTCCTTCTGGCTTGGTTAATTCTAAAACAAGGGAGTATATATATATATATATATATATATATATATATATATATATAATGAATTATCTAAACACCCATTATATATATGTTAACTTGTTTATACCTTATCAAAAAGGAAACATGTATTCATGTTTGAGTTATTAATGGATTGTAATTATAAATGAGTTACATAGGCGTTGTTTGGTATTGGCTTAAAGCCAACTTAAAGCAGCCACTTTTGCCTTTAAGTCGACTTTAAGATAGTACCAAACAACCCCTATAGTGATGTTGAAATTGGAGGATGGGTATAGAACAAAAGGGATTAAATTATGTGGAGTTTCTTTTGATTTGTAGGTTAAATGAGAAAAATTGGGAAAAGTCCGAAAAATAAGGTAGATTTTGTCGAAATTTTTGTAAGATTTGAAGGATAAATAATATTATACCTTAAAAAGGGAAAATAAAATGTTAGTAAGTTGCTTAACCTAGTATGGACTAGAATTACCTATTCATTCAAATGAGTATTGAACGCTAAAAATTAGTCTAGATTTTTTAATGGAAATTCTTTGAGCTTATATGTAACCTAGTGAGGGGCTTGTGTTTGTAAAAGGCCTAGTGAAGGACGTTTGTTTGTATAAGGCCTGATGAGGGGGGTGTATTTGTAAATGGCTAGTGAGGGGCATGTAATTATAATTGGCCCACTGAACAGCATTGTGAAATGTGATTGGCTCGGTGAGGGCTCAGTGAAATATGGAAATATGATTGGCCCAGTAAGGGCGATGTGATATGTGATTGGCCTAGTGAGGGTGATGTGATATGTGATTGGCCCAGTGAGGGCGATGTGATTGGATTATTGAGGTGCGTAGTGAAATGTGAATGGCTCTGTGAGGGGCATTGTGATGAGGACTAGCCCGCTAAGTGACGTTGTTGTAAATGTGAGTCACTAAGTGGTGTAACTTATATTGGGCATTTTTTTCTTGAATGAAAATAATGAATTTACGTGGTTTTACATTTAGCCTTACAATTGTTTCTATTTCATATGAATGGTTTTCTGGTTTATATGAATTGTTGAGAGTCCTAATTAGATTTATGTTGAGAATCTAAATTAGGTTTATTATAAGAGTCCTAATTAGGTTTCCTATTATGTGTCCTACTAGGTTTTTTAGTCTTACTTAGTTTATGTCTATATTATCTAGTTGATGTCCCCTAATCCTATAAAATTTGATATTCATACGTCTATATATAGCACTGTTGAATTGTATTCATATAAGCAATCAATAATACAAAGTTTATTCTCTAATCTTTCTTGTTTTCTAACATGGTATCAGAGTTCAAAATTTGTGATCCTAGAAGTGATCTGGGATAAACACCATTAATATATATATATATATATATATATATATATATATATATATATATATATCAATGTTTTCAGAGGTGAGGGCGTTGTGCGAGGTGTTTTGCCTCAACGAGGCGAGGCGTAAGCCCCGAGTCGTTGGAGCGTAAGCCTTTTGAAACGTTGGGGTGTTTTGAATAAAATAATATTAATTAAATTATAAAAATACTAAAAAATTGAAATAATATAAATAAATTAATTATCAATAAACTTTACTAACTTAAGACCTATGAATGAATATTTATCAAAATATTTTTACACAACTATCAAACAATTTGATGAAAATTTTAATCACATCTGATATTAGACGTATGCTATCGTTTGTTGCATATGTATCCATCAATTTATACTATGATTCTCCAACATAGTTTTTCATTTTGTAATAACGTCCAATTAAAATGTTGAAAATTTAAAATTCTGACATGAAAGACTAAAAATCCGGGTAAGTCTTTTGAATCTTTTGGGGCGTTTCGAAATTTTAATAAAATGATATTAATTAATTAATTAATTAGAATAATAAAATAAAAATAAAAATAATTTTAATTAATTAATTAATTTTTATCAAAGTTTAATACTTTACTAACTCTCTATAGTGTGATAATTATAATTTTATAAATATTAATATATAAATTATATGAAGTATAACTTATATTTCTATATTGTTGTAATTTGTAAGTGATTAATTAAATAAGTTGTAATTATTATTAAACTAGATAACATATATTATATATTTATGAAGTGTAATAATGTCACAACAAGAATACTAGTTTAGAGGTTAAAATCTATGACTATGACATTTTAGGTCATGGGTTCGAGCCTTAAGGAAGAAGACTTAAGGAGGGCTTATTAATACCTAAATTTTTAGGATCTCAATTAATGGGCTTCACAAGTGAGAACCTAAAAATGATCTTGCAAGTCCATGCTGCAATGAGATATGATGTTTATGGGCTGATCAGCAGCCCAATAACGGTAGCAGTCTTAATTTATATAGGGCCCAGTACATAATATTGCAAAAAAGAAGAAAAATAGGGGCATTCCGAGAATTGCACTTGGGATGTCTCACTCCTTAAGCCAGAATCATACCACCAGACCAAATGCCCTTGTTCCTTTGGTTCTCAGAGAACCAATTTTATTTATTTTGAGGTTGCAGAAGCAAAAAAAAAAAAAAAAATCACTGGGCGTACGCCACGGGTGGCTCCGAACGCCCGGACCGAAAAAGCGAATGCCCAATGGAACTTCCGCCCCAACAATCACGCCTCTGGGCTTTTTTGCCCGATTTCGCCCTTAGGCGCGCCCCAAACCTGTTTTTAAAAACATTGATATATATATATATATATATATATATATATTAAAATCTTTTTAGTTTCTATTTTGTTTTTGTTTTCTGACAATTTTTTCGGTGCGACCCCTGTGCTGCATGTAAAAAAAACAATGGATCTGTGAACAATTAGGTATTGTTCACAGCACTGTTTTCGGGTGTTGTTCACAGGTAGCAAAGAAAGTTTGCTAAATAGATTCATATAAGGAAAACGATTGAAAAAAGGCATTAAAAAGAAGGCTGTCAAAAAAAGAACAGAAAAAAGGCAGTACAAAAAGCCTCGGTATTAAAAAAAACAGCAGTTTAAAAAAAATGAAGAGTTCAAGAAGAAAAATAAGAGTTCCTCACTTCGATGTTGATGTTGTTAACCCGATCCAACCTGTGTTGATGTTGTTTCCTCTAAACTCAATGATTGTAGCTCATTCAAGTCAAAGTCAAAGTCAAAGTTAGTAAAAAAAACAAAGACAAACAGTCAAAGTCTTGTTGACCCAATGTTCTTGGATCTTGTCTCGTTAGGTGGTACTGACGTGATGACCTAACTATTTGTCATGCATGTGGAGCTTCGACGTGTTGTTTTGGGTTATTGTAATTTATGGGTACGAGTTTATTTGTTTCAGATTGGATGAGGTTTGTTGTTGGTATGGGTTTCTTTATAACAAATTGACGCATGTGTATGCTCCAACTTGATGGGGACTGTTGAGAGTTCTAATTAGGTTTATGTTGACAGTCCTAATTAGGTTTACTATTATGTATCCTAGTAGATTTCTTAATCTTATTTAGTTTATGTCTATCTTATCTAGTTGATGTTTCCTAGTCCTATTAGGTTTGATATTCATAAGTCTATATATAGAATTGTTGAATTGTATTCATAAAATCAATCAATGATACAGAGTTTATTCTCCAATCTTTCTTATTTTCTAACATGAATTTTATGAGATGCTTTTGTAACTTGTGAAATATTGTTTACCTCAAAGCATGGTTGACGAATTTTTCAATTTGTTTGAGTAAGGTAACTCTTCTGCTAGTATATATGTATATATCCCAATCCCTACTCCTTATGTGACTATATGATGCGTGTAGACAGGTTGACTCTGAGCCTTGTGATTTGATTATTCGGGATAGCTTATGAGCTACGACTTTAGGCAAGGCTTGGTGCTAGGCGTTCTCTATAGATTTTGAGATTTTAAATTAAATTACTTTATTGTTTATTCGATTTTATAGATTTAAGTTGTTCTTTAGAGTTTGATTTGGTTTTAAAATGTTGAAGTTTTGAAAGTTGTATTATGAACATTGAGCTCTGTGTTTAGGCAAGTGATTATTGATGTAGTCATTTTCTTTTTAAATTGTCAAGAGATGGATGGATTTGAGATTGGGATGATTCATGAACATATTATTTTAAAAATGATCTTACAAGGATTATATTAGAGTTCTAACTCGATTTTTTCGTTGAGATTTATGGAAGAAAGATTCTTTGTTAAATTTATATATATTTATATATATATATATATATTATATTTTATTGGATCTTTTTTATTTATCTTTGAGAAGAATTGTAAAAGCCAGGAATTTAAATCTCTTTGATGATGTTGTACCCATTTGGATGTTAGCTCCTTTAGGTACGGGTCGTTACAAGATTAGTCTATCAATTCCATAGAATTTGAAGTTGATATGTTAGAGTTCAAGGCTTTATGCTAGGTGGAGCTGGAATATTGAGGCTTCATGAGATCAATGTTCAAACTCATTATTTTTTCTGCAGTTTATGTAAAGTCTTTGTTGTCTTGTTGATGATAATCTGCAGATTTTGTCCAGGGAATCATGACTGCATAGTGGGGAATTTAACTTTTAGTGGTTTAGGGTTAAAAACCCTCAAGGCCTAAACCCTTAAAATAAAATCCCCCACTATGCTCTTATTAAGAAAAAAGGTTTAAGGTTTGGGGTAAGTTATAAACAAAAAGGTTTGAGGCTTGAGGTTCAGATATGATGGGGATTAATTGAGTGGTTCCTTTAGGCAGTATAGGTAAATGAAGGAAAATAAAGTTCAAAGTTTCATCTCTTTATTCCTTTATTATATCTTCTCATCAACCAAACTGAATATATTTATCTAGTTTTTTAGCATTGAATTTTGAATTTTAGTTTCTGAATAAATCCACCAGCAAGAATTTGAGATTGAAATTTGTTTTTGAATAGGAATGAGTAAGCGAAAACAGCCAGATTTGAAATCGCCATCTGATTCTCTAACTGCGCATGAGCGCAGTTTGTATGAGGCAATCCGGAGCAAACAGGATATGGGTATCTGGACAAGAGACCTGAAACGAGATATGAAACTCTCAGATACTGTGGTCAATAAATCACTTAAGTTGCTTCAAGCCAAGAATCTGATTAAAGAGGTTGTAACAATCCAAAACAAGGGAAGGAAACACTTCATGGCGGTGGAGTTTGAACCGTCAAAGGAAATTACGGGTGGAGCGTGGTATGTTGATGGATCACTTGACACACATTTCATTAAGGATCTGAAAGATGTTTGTGTTAAGCTGATACATACGAAAAAGGTTGTTACATTGGAGGGACTTTCAGAGATAATCATGAATAAAGTTTCCCAGGTTCCTTTGACAAAACAGCAAATTGAAGAGATCCTGAGGGCCTTGGTCTTAGATAATGAGGTCATGGAGGTGAAGAGTACTGGATCAGGGGAGTTTGCTTCCATTCCAGTTGGGAAAGTTTGTTATAAATGTTCAAGTAAAAGAAGCACGGGAGGTGAACCACAGACAGGGGCCTTGGCTTCCATTCCATGTGGAGTTTGTCCTCAGATAAGTCGTTGCACACCTGATGGCGTAATCTCCCCAAAGACCTGTGTCTACTACAAGAAGTGGTTGGACTTTTAATTTGATTGTGTCTCGCTGCACAGAGGGGGTAATAAATTCTTGGGTAGGACGAGCCTTTTAGACCATGTCATATCACAACATGCCACGTAAGCTCTCTACCCCACATTTTGGTTGATATACCCAAGAATTTAAGGTTATTATTTGGTGTTGCAAAATTGAAATGCCAAAGAATTAGGATTTATCAATGTGAACTATTCACATCACTCTGATGAAGCTCCTTTTTGGTGTTTGTCTTATAGGTCACATAGAATACAATTCAGCATTGCTTTATAAAGTTTACATGTTCTTATAGATAGAACCATGTTGGTCATTGCTCATACAAAAACAGACACGGTTTCATCACACTGCTCCAACATAAAATAAATCTGAAACTTTCAAGGAAATTTACGCTTTGCCGTGAAGTTTGGATAAAATCAGATAATGAATGCTGCTTGAGGTGCAACCATACCAATTACAAGTTAGGAAAGCATTCAGAAAATGCGAATCCTTATCAATAAAAAATGCATTCTCAAATTAGCAAATTGTTGTCCAATATATACATATGTTGGTGAACCAATGCCTACATCTCATATTTCAGTGTTTGAGGTTGCTATATTGACAGCAAAGAAAATGCGAATCCTTATCACATCAAATAAATACAAGACACTCGCAAATCACCTGTCAACTACTTATATGCTGGCCAAGAGTCACTTTGGTTCTTACAAGATGATACAAACAAAGGATTGACTAAATCTCACACCTTATTCACATTTCATTAGCATAGCATCTTTTTGTAAATGATATGCAGAGCATTCATTATACTAGATCTGGCTAAATTTTCATGTGGTTTTAGATGTGTCAACTTACGTACAGACCACGACAGGGAAAACTTTGTGAAGTGTGGACAGTCTTTGGATGAGAACCTTGGCCTTGAGAACCTCCTCTGCTACTGGAACCATGGTTGGAACCGCCACTCTGGAGCTGTAAAACCGCATTTGGATAATGCAGAAACTGACTTCTCCCAAAAGATTCCGCCCTCAAAGCTGCCATATAAACTGTTACGGAGATCTTATATAAAATACTTAGTCAGCAATAGAATGAAAAGAGAAGCAAACAAATAGGAAACAACTTTTTATTTACATTTTGGAAGAAATTTTCTTGCTTTCAAAAGCAGCATTTTGCTTTATTTTCTATCAACAAATTAAACAAAATACTTTCAAATTACTAATAAAGCAATGCCGTAGTTAAGACAAACACACCTGAAACTGTAAATCATGACTTCACAATCATGCTCAATTCAAAGGAATTTATCTTTAGAGAGACAAAGAAGGGATGATGTTTTCAAAAGCAGGTCAAGCAAATGAAGAAATATAACTGCACTTCCATTTTTAACATTAACGTCAGGATATTTCTAAAAGGAATTCGAAAATAAATCAAAACAACAAAGCATGAAAAACACTTGAAACACTTACTAGAAATTAAAAAAAAAAATGAGAGAAGAAATCTCTAGAAAGATATTTTCTGGTTTTTTTCTGTTCTTTCAGGCGTCTTAATGACGATTTCACTTGGTAAAAATTTTCGTTCCTTTCAGAACATACCTCACTGAGAAACACAGAAAACAATTTTCTTGGTAACAAACACTCGAAATTCAAAAATAAAAGCAGAGAAAATCACCGAGAATTGCAGGAAGTTGAGAAGCTCAGGAGAAAGTCGTTTCTGAGAGAAAGTGAAGGATCAGGAGCATCAGACATTTTTGCAGAGAGAACGGAAAAAAATAACTTAGAAGAAAACGAGGGAAATTGTAAGAAAACGTGGGAAAATACCCGATTAACAATTTTTTTCTCCTTAGGAGTTTGATCATTGATGATGCTTATTTTCTTTTTTGTTAGGTCTGTCTCTGCAAATACCCGATTAACAATTTTTTTCTTTATTTAAAAATTTAATTAACAAAAGTTTCGTAACTATAAGAAGAAAATTAGAAGGAAAGAAAGAAGAAAAAAAACAACAAGATCACTTGCAAAAATCCCAATGGGCCAATAGCGACAAAACCCAAAAGGCCAAGCTACTAGTCCAAAGAGATAATGAGCTCATGGCACAAGCTAATAC
Organism: Bretschneidera sinensis; assembly: GCA_023935145.1. NCBI lineage: Eukaryota > Viridiplantae > Streptophyta > Magnoliopsida > Brassicales > Akaniaceae > Bretschneidera > Bretschneidera sinensis. The sequence goes on from CM043699.1 coordinate 30,102,610, forward strand.
GGTAAAACCTGAAAATTTCACTAAAATATGAGGTATATGGCCCATGCAGGTCTCGAACCTGCGACCTTCGCGTTATTAGCACGACGCTCTAACCAACTGAGCTAATAGGCCTTAACGATCAGTGTTTAAACATAATAATATATAGTTTATATGAATAAATGATTGTCCTTTCAAATTGATTCGATTTGTTTTCAAGATTTGGTTTTCTTTGTTTGGAAGCTCTTAGAAGTGGAAAAGCAAAGAAGAAAAAGAGGGGAAATGGATGACATAACAGCAAGTGAACTTGCAGATTTTGGAAGTGGGTACTCTGCTCCTCTGTGTCACATCCTTAAGTTTATGCTCTTCTTTCTGCTTCACAAAGGAGGTAAAACGAGTTTTTACATTTTTCATTTCGTCCTTCTTTCTTGTTCCATGTTAAACCATTGTTGAGTTTAAAAGTTAAACTAAAATTTATTAAGAATGTGGATAAACTTATCAGTTGTACAAGGGGTCAGCTTTGTTATTGGGTTTGACTCTCTGAAACAAATTTTACAGTTAGTTGTTTATTTTAGCACTTGTGGTTGAATTTCTTTTTCTTCTTTTTTAATTTCTTTTCTTCAAGTTAATTAAATATTAAGTTTCATTGCATTTTGTTAATCCATAAAAATTATTGAAAGAAGGATAATAATAGAAGGATCACAGCATGACCCCCTGTTCACTGCATTTTGTTAATTCACAATAATCATTGAGAGAAGGATAATAATAGAAGTATCACAACATGAAAATGTTTTAAGTGCTGATATGATGATCCTCAATTCTCCAAAATATTACTAATTTATTAAATTTAGGGGTGATTTTTTATGTGGTTCAAGGAAGTCCCTTATGAAGAACCTTAAAGCCTAAATATGCAGATATAACATGCCTGTTGGAAATGAACAATTTTGGGTCTCATGAACCTATTGCAATTTGCTTTGTGGCATTGGAAAATTAAACTGACGAGGAGTCCAAGTGCCCTAATATTGAAAGTTGGGTACTAAGTTGGTGATAGAGACCAATAATTTAGGAACCAAACTTATGAATCTAGCAGCATTTTGAGTTTCTGTTCTTCAAATGTTGGAGGTGTATAACTTGTTCTTGTATGGATAAATAAGATTTGTCAGTGGTTCTTGATTGGACGCTATTGAATTTTAAAGATTCTGCAGTTATGCCATTAGTTATCTGTCTGCTCAATGGGCTTTGCCACTTTATTGGTTGCTAGATGAGCTACAACATAATGAATTAGCTCGTGCTGATAAAAGAGATTTGAATCCTTATTTATATCTGCAATTTGATAGATTTATTTGTTCTTGAAGTGAAAAAGAAAAAGAAAACCTTAGGCAAGACTGGATGTCCGTTAGAATTGCTGTTGTTCCATTTTGTTTCACACAACATTCTAGAATAACTCAAATTTTCTTTTGTAGAATTGTAAAAATAGTTGCGTCATCATTTTACGTCTATAATCTGTTTTGGGGGTCTACCTTGTCACTATTTTGCTATCTTTTATGATGCTGCTTATGTTCTCTGCAACCTTCTCATCTCAAAAAGAACTTTTGTAAACAATCTTTTTGAAATACAAAATGTTCCAATTTTATTTTTGTTGGAAATCAAATGGATGTAAAATATTCAATGTGAAACTCTTTGGAATTGCAGCTCTCTGGCCATGTGCAAGAGATGCGGTGATCTTAAAATGATAGCATGCTCAAGACGTAAAGGAATGGGATTAGTCAAATCAAGTGGACCATTAAGTTTTAACCTTATGGATGATTTGTATCAATCATTTGGTGGTGTTGACTTGAAGGTGAAATCAGTTGCCTGCACAAAATGTCAAGCTAGAGATCACTTCTACTGCCCTGAGTGCTCTAATATATCCCAAGTTTGATGTCTTCAGGTCTTGTAAAATATTACTTATCTTGCTCTCCTCCAAACTCAGTTACTTTCAAGTTTCAAGCTTTCTCTCTAGAGTCATGGTACTTGTTTTCATATACGTTAAACTGGAGATGGTAAAGTTCATAGGCATGCTTCTAAACAACATAGATAGTTTCTCATACTTTGTACCCTAGTTGAAATCATCTTTATATCCCCATCTTACGGTGGATTATTGGATTTCTAGAGAGTGGTGGTTGTTTATTGTTTATAATGAAATACTTGCTTCAATACTATAGTATCCATGTTCAATCTTTTCAGAGCAATAATGCTCTTAGCTTTACCATATGCTACAGATACGGCTAGCCTAAGCGACTCTTACAAGTCTCTAACTATCTAACTAGGGCAAGTTGACTTCTCCAACATTTTCCCATTTCTTAAATGATAACCTTTTCAAAGCGGTCCCTTTCTAGGCAGTCATGCGTTTGCAAATCTGGAATACTTTGTGGATCTATGATTTTTCTGTGTTTAAATCTACCCAGTATTTTGCTTGTTGAATGGTTTAGGACCCTGCGTTCAATTATAGGGGATATGCCCATTGGAAGAGGAATAAGCTAAGAGTGAAACAGTTCTTTCTGGTTCATTTGGGTTTTGAATTAGGTGGCCTTTGCAAGTTTGGGATAGGCTTATTAGACTTAGAATTACAGTGGAAAGTATTCCAGGTCAATCAGTGGCCCTTAAAGAGGAGTCTTTAAAGACATACCTTTTTTCGGTACATTGGTAGGCAACTGGATCGAACCGGAGTATCCTATATGAAAGACTCTCAGATGATTACTAGGCCAAAAGACTCAAGTCTTTCAAGACACGCCTTTGGCAATCACATCAAAGATAGCAGCTTAGAGTGGGACTCAGGTCAAGCCACTTTTAACCAATATTTTTATAAGCGTTCCTGGGGGCGGGGCGAGATTAAAACGCCCCAGGATACTTGAAGTTAGGCGTTTCTTTTTCGGGGTAAGCCCCGTGAAGATTTTTTAAAAACCTTAAAAATTAGAAAAAAAATGCAAGGTAAAAAGCTCAAACCCATGACATATTTAGTTTTATAAGTCTTAACCACTAAATTAGTGTTCTTGTTGTGATATTATTACACTTCATAAATATATATTACATGTTATCTAGTTTACTAATAATTACAAACTATTTAATTAATCACTTACAAATTACAACAAGATAAAAATATAAGTTATACTCCATATAATTTATATATAAATATATATTAATATTTATAAAATTATAATTATCATGGTATAGAAAGTTAGTAAAAGCATTAAACTTTGCTAAAATTAATTAATTAATATTTATATTAATAATTTAATTAATTATTTATTATTCTAATTAATTAATTAATATTATTTTATAAAAAAATTAAAACACCTTAACATATTTAAAAAGCTTATGCCTTGAAAATTACACCCAATGCCCCAGGCAAAATGCATTAGGTACCTAATGCATTTGCCTCTAAAAACACTACTTTAACTTCGTGTCACTTACATCTCTATAAACTTTACAACTCCTAGATTAGCCTCCAAGTGTGCTTTTTTTTTTTTTTGTACAGTTGCGGGGAAAGGATCGAACTCGGGAGGTGACCACTAGGCTTAGATTGTCTAGGCATGTGATGTTTGCACCTTGTTAGTGTGCTCTAAAAGGGAATTTAACTTTATCCCAAAATACCTTTTTTCATGCTTTGTGCAGCGCCTATCTAGCATGGGTTACTGACTCATACTAGCTTGTGTCTTAAAGGTAGTATCTCAAGTGGAGCATGTCCGAGTAATTTTGTTTCTTAAGAGCTTCTCTTTTTTGTTTTAGCTTTAGGTGAGTTTTTACTATCAATTTTGTTATTTTTCTTATTTTATGAGAATGTGTTTTATGCTATGAAAATTTCGAATTATCTTAACTTTATTATGGTTGAGGAAATATACACTTTTGTTTTTGCTTTGAGATTTTTTTGAGAATTTATAGTTAATATTAATTTTTTTAAATGGTTTATGAAGAGATGGTTTATTTAAGAAACTGATTGATTATCTCTATTTTTACTTCAATAGATTTTTGTGTGGTATTTTGTTATAAATGAATGAAAATGTCTTCTTTATAAGGAATTTTGAGGGAAAAAAACTCATTATTAAAATAATATACTTAAGAATAAGTTTAATACTAATATTGTAATAATACATAGATGTCGTGATATAGGCTTACAGAGATTACTCCCCATAACGCTGCCGTCTGTTAATGCTAACTTATCATACTGTAGGCACAAATTAACATTTGTGCTTAAATTTAGTTGAACAAATATATCCCTGCCACATCACTTAAAAAGGGACATTTGTGTAACTTCAAATAATCCTTTTTTATTAAAAAACTGAGTCATGGTTTCCAGATATCGACTTTCTCTCTCCTCCTCTCTTTCTTCTTCCTCCCTCTTCTCGGTCCATTATGATTTTGTTTATTTGCTTTTGTAGAGAACCTTGTGTTTGGATGCTTAGAAATTTTAGGAAAAGAAGGAAAAAGAGCAAGAGAAGATGTTTGAGATTTGGCTGAATTTTGCTTAAAAATGCGTTTTGAAAATGTCGTATGCTTCTCTGAGAAACCAAACTTGTTTTCATAGATGATTTTTTTTTTTTTTGTTGATTCTTTTCCACCGCCGCCACCTGTACCATCCCTTAAACCCTCACCAGCAAACTCAACTTTAAACTGATTTGACCTTGGAAGAGAAGTTGATTGGCCTGTTTTTCTTTTTTTAAAAAAAAAAAAAAAATAGGACAACCAAAATATGAAAATTACCCTGTCTATTGCTGCAATTTAATATATGTATATGTATATATGATGTATTTTTTTTTTATCTCCTTATGTTTTACGTATCATTGTCTTTGGAGATCAATCCAGAAAATTTAAACTAATTAATTTTTTTATAAATGTTGAGAAGTGTTCTGGATATGTATTTATTGAAGAAGATAACTTAAGATCAGAAGATACAAAAATTTAGCAGAGGTGACTGGGAACTTATAATACATGTTTTATTAAATATCTTATAAGCCGATGATTTAAGCTATGAAATTATAATTTTGTACTTTTATTGAGTTGATGCATGTGTATATGTATTTTTGGTTATTTATTTTCTTCTTATAAGTATCTATTATTGGTACTTTAGACTTATATCGGCTTTCAAACTAGCGGATCGTTTCATGATGAAATGATTAGGTTTGGAGGAGTTTTGCACGTCCTTCTTATTTCTTTTGTATAGGTGGTCACACAAGTATGACATCCTCTACGTAAACCAAGGTTCAAACCCAAGAGTGGGGGTAAATTAAGTTTTAAAAACTTTTGTAGATTAATTTGCAAGTTTTTAAAACAATTAAATACACAAAACACCTAATCAAATAATATGCTTGAAAGTAAAAAGTTTAAAGAAGAGAAAGTGCAAATTTCGTTTATAGTGGTTCGGTAATATCAAATTCCTTTTGACCCTACGTCCACTCTCTTCAAGGAACCTCCTTGAAGTAATCCACTAAAACTTTAGTCGTACAACTTCATGAGTGTTGCACAAACCTTACAACCGATCTCTTCCTCACGGAAGTTACAATGAAGTGTTTAATCCTAAACACTTTAAAAGTTATACCAACTCTTTCCCTTTACAATAAATGAAATTTGCTGTAAAGTAAATGGTAGAGAGATAGTAATAAATGCTTTTACAAATGAATAATATCTCTCTTTCAAGAACAAGCTTGAAGAATGGTTCAACAATAAATTTTTCTAAGCTTTTGAAAATTAATGAACTCTTGTGAATTGAATATATTCTCTTCTTTTTATTAAATGCTCATTGAAGTGGGTTTATATAGACTTGAATCAATATAGCCGTTTGACACAGACTTGGTAGGTTTGGGGCATTAAATGCTCAAATTTTGCGTTTCAAACGGTCATGTTTTTGAATTACCAATTGATTGGATCCTTGTATCAGTCGACCGGGTCAAGTGAGAATTTTCACTTTTTAGGCCAAGGGAGACTACCAGTCGACTGGGTCCTAAGCACCGGTCGATTGAGAACTTTTTGTCTCAGTTACTAGTCGACTGGATCCTCAACACCAGTCGGCTGGAAACTTTTTGTCCCAGTTGCCAATCGACTGGTATATGGACCCAGTCGACTGGGTTGACCTCCAACCCAGTTTTCTTTTTTCAAAAACAGTTTTTGACTTAGAAACTTTTATATTTTGGTTTTGTCAAAGTTTTTTTGTAAATTGAGCCACATATCAAGCTATATAATTGAATATAAGAGATTTACAATTGTTTCAGTTACCTTAACGCTTATTCTAGATCTTTTGTCTTGTTTTGGTGTCTGAATTGCGTCGAGTTCTTACATCTTGTTTCGGTGTTGAATGCTTTTACCGCTTAAACACTTAGATAAAACTGTTAGTGCAATTATAATAGTATTTTGTCATTATTAAAATCAAATACGGGTTAACAATCTCTCTATTTTTTATGATAAGAAAACTAAAGAGAGAAAAAACAGTTTCAAAAACCGAATGTTGGTTTTTAGAAAAATTTGGACAGTCTCCTCTGTTTTTCGGATAAAACCAACCTGTTAAGCACCTGTTAAGCATTCAAATTCAGTTTAAATATAGTTGTATCAACCCAACCAATCAATTCAAGACAATATTACATTCTTCAATGTGTTCGGAGCAATGCTCCCTCTAAATATATGCTCTATTCTAAGTTTACATACAATTTTCTCTTGTACATTGATTTTTCTCATTTTTCTCTCCCGTTTTGACAACAACAGAAAAGGGAGTGTAAACTTGAAAAATAAGCAAAACAAACACCACAGCCATGAAGATAAGGCAAAAACAAATTTGTGTGTAAAAACTAGCATGATTCAGAATTAAAAAGACTTCCTGGGATGCATCAGAAGTTGCCTACACTAGTATAAATAGTTATAACATATAAGTGAACATCAAGTGCTTAATCTAAGCAACCATTTAGCTTATGAGTAAAGCATATATACGAGAAAAAAGCTAAATAACTGAAAAGTAAGCATCTATATATAATCATCCATACATCATAAGCTTATAGAAGCCAAATCAATAAGTACAAGAAATGAATGTATGTGAATAAAAATGATGTCCATGCTAAGTATCCATGTAGTCATATATGTACATAAAAACAAAAAGCTCAACGAGTGGGGCAATCAGAGCCGTCTTGAAGAAGATCTTGAAGCTTAGCCAAAGAACCTTTTGTGTGCTTCTCGGTGTAACTCGAAATCGTCTTGGAGTGTGCGAAAGTCGCGATGCATGTGATCGATAGAAGAACTCAAGCTCTGAAACCCGGACTGCATGGACAGTTAAAGGCTCATTATAGCCTGAAGTAGGTCATCGTATCCAACCTGACCAGCACCATAGCCACCATGCTGTGAACTAGGTGCTTGCTCATCAGTGTCCATCGCAGTAGGAGGAGCTGCATCACCACGAACCTCATCATTTTCTTCACTGTTGTCATCCTCAGCACCAATCCGTATGTTCCTCCCAGTCTTGGAGTAGATTATACCCTTTCGGATAGTGCACCTTATATTCTTCAGAGAAAAGACATTGATGATGTCCTTGGGAGCGATGTCCTGAGCCTCAGAAGCGGGTAGGGGAACTCGAAAATGCTGTAGTATTAAGGTGATGAGTATCCCGTAGGGAGCGCACCTGGAGTCGTTCGTTTCGCCGTTTATCATATTGGCGAGCAGTAGGGGGTAGATATTGAAATGTTATTCTGTTTTGAGACACTAGATCAATACCACGTCTATCTTAGAAAGATAGCTCCGACTCCCGAGTCGTGGGTGGATGATCCAACTCACGATGAGGTTGAACAGCTTCTAGTCGAGGCGAATGTCACTGAAGTGGTGAAATGTAATGGGCCTAAAGATATAGTTAGGGTCGCCCTTAACAATCTGGCACGCCTCCTCATAGTCGAAGTTGTTTGGCCATCCATCTAGACTTCATTGGACCCTTCCCACTAGGATCCTCAAGATATTGACCAAAAGGTCGATATTAACTTCAAATTCTATGCCTATTACCTTGGTCTTTAACTGAAAAGCTAATGGGATCGGTTTGACCAAGTTGGCATAGAATTGATGGATAAGGCACGGGTAGTATTTTTGGTGTATGGTTACAAGTGGGGTTAGGTTAATGGCAACCTCATCGTCCTCCTCACTGCTGTCATCCTCAACACTAATCTGTATGTTCCTCCTAGCCTTGGAGCAGATCATGCCCTCTCAGATAGTGCACCCCATCTTTTTCGAAGAAGAGACATTCACGATGTCCTTGGGGGTGATGTCCTGAGCCTCAGAGGCAGGTAGGGGAACTTGAAAATGTTGTAGGATCAGTGTGATAAGCATCTCGCAAGGAAGGCACCCGGAGTCATTTGCTTCCCTGTTTATCATGTTGGCAAGCAGTAGGGGGTAGATATTGAAATGATGTTCTGTTTTGAGACACCAGATCAATACCACGTCCATCTTGGAAAGATAGCTCTGAATCTTGAGTGGTGGGTGGATGGTCTAACTCACGTTGAGGTTGAACAACTTCGAATCGAGAGGCATGTCACTACAGTGGTGAAATGTAGTGGGCCTAAAGATATAGTTAGGGTCACCCCTAACAATCTGGAACACGTCCTCGTAGTCGAAGTTGTTTGGCCATCCATCTAGACTCTATTGGACCCCTCCCACTGGGATCCTCAAGATATTGACCAAAAGGTCGGTATTAACTTCAAATTCTATGCCCAATACCTTGGTCTTAAACCGAAGAGCTAATGGGCTCGGTTTGACCAAGTTGGCATAGAATTGGTGGATGAGGCGCGAGTAGTTTTTTTGGTGTATGGTTACAATTGGGGTTAGGTTAATGGTCTCAAAAGCATAGAAAATATCAAAGTTTGCATGACGGATAGAATTGAAATCAATGAATCTACCCGTTATGATTTTCTTGTTGTGAAAGATGGAGATATACCTTTTATTGGCGGCGGAGTTCCAAAATAAGGACTTATCGAGCTCGCCTTTAGCTGTGTTGCTTAATGAACTGGCCAATCCTTTTCACTCTGTGTCCGGGGCCGAGGACTTCTTGGACCGGGGCCTTATAGGCGCACGAGGTCCTCCAATGGTGGTTTTTATGTGTATTCTCTCAAACATTATGAAAAAGGTCATTTTAGAGAGAAATTTTGGGGAAAATGGAATTTTCAACAATGAAAAGTTGAAATGGGATGAATTTGAGGGTTCTATGGAGTGGTTTGGGGAGATTTTGATCTTAATTCAGGGATTTTCTATAGAGAGAAAGCTTAGGGTTTTCAAAAATGGCATGAAAGTTGAAAAAAATCTGAAGAGACTATTTAGAGAATCGCAATACTAGTCGAATGGGTCCTTCATATTTTGGAAGTCGACTGGGTCAGGACACCAGTCGACTGGGTGATCTATACCAGTCGACTGGGAAAGCCACCAAAATTTTAAATTTTGACTCTAAACAATGTCTTGTAGTACCAGTCGACTGTTTGTTTTGTACTAGTCAACTGGTAAATAGGCAGTGAGATACTAGTCGATTGGGGTGAACATACCAATCGACTGGATCATCCAGAAAACTTAAAGTTTTGAGCTCCAACTTGAGAATTTCAGCACAAAATTGTTTATCTATGCTATCTTGAGTGAGAGATTTATTAAATAAGAGTTAATACTCATTCACTAGATGTCAAATATGCATATGAGTAATGTTGATGCAATCAAGCATACATTTTATCATAGTCTATCAGGCACATCAATAGTCTAATTTTTTAAAAGCTATCTTCCCTTAAGGGTTTTGTAAGAATATCAGCTATTTGATCTTTTAAAGAAATGAATTCTAGTCTAATATCACCCTTTTAAGCATGGCCTCTTATGAAGTGATGTCTTATTTCTATATGTTTGGTTCTAGAGTGCTGATTACGCCCAAAACATAACGCGGTTATTGTAGTATAGTTTTGGGGTGTCGATTCCACAGGGAAACAAGTTAAGTACAAAGGAAAATGTGTGAACCTTAAAATGAACGATAAAAGTTAAACTCAAGATTTTTGAGCTTTGATGGTGAAATAATGTAAAAGAAAATTGCGTAAATGTAAATGAAATCTAAATGAAATATAAATGAGAAATAACAAGGTTCCGGGAATCCTCCTTAGGTTTGTTCCCTATTTCCACCATTGATTCAATTGATTTTATCTCGATTGCAAGTTTTAACTCCCAAACAAACAATCAGAATATATTCAATCAAGCACATTTATAACTCTTATATAATTGCTACGAATTAATCATTGATTTTGGTTCATGCACACATGACCGATCTTAAAGATTATCAAGAAACGACAATATATCTTAAAAGACAATATCGTAGTAATGGACAATCAATAAGATAAATCTACCGGAATCAATCACATCCAAACAACCTCAATGGAGGAGAAGGATTGAATTACCGGATTAAGAGAGTCTAAAATAAGAAGAATAAAAAGCACATCTATCACATGAACTCAAATCTTCTTACTTAATCAATGAATAATTCATAAAAAATATTTAACAATAAATCCATACAACTAAATCAAGAACAGGAAATAAAGAACAAGAAATCCCTAAAGATTCATCCCTTTCCCTTGTAAAATGATTAGTTGGCTATGGAAATCAAGGTGGAAGAACAATAAGGATGCTTTCCCCTTGATTTGGCCATGGAGTTCAAGGTGGATGAACAATATGGATGTTCTCCCCTTGATTTGCAACCAAAGAAAACTTAGAAATAAAATGGAAGAATGTTGGATTTGGATCCCTTGAATCCTCTCTTTTTTCTCTCTTTCTTGCTTTCTCTCTTCAATGCCCAGCTGCACACTCTATAAAGATATATTTATAGAGCATGAGGGGGGTGTTTTGGTCTTGAAGAATGTCATTTTCTCGCCCTAATCCGGTCAAGAGGCGAGTGGGCCGTGCTGTGCGCCTGGGCCTGCTGTGCGTTTGGGCCTGCTGTGCTGGCCTGAACTGTTTCCACTAAAACTGCCATAACTTTCTCTAGAAAAATCCTTTTTACGAACCGTAAAATTCTCCAGAAAATAGAATTCCGGATCTTTCTAAGCATATATGGCTCATCATCTGGTTCTTCCTACATCAATACAGTTTAATCTGCAAAAATGATTAATCTGAACGGGAAATTCTGGCAATTCAATGAAACTCCTTCAGCTTGTATGCAGAAGTGCACACACTAGTGTGCCTACCCTTAACTTGCTCCAAAGTGATGCACACACTTATGTGCAATCTTTTAACTTACTGTACTTTATTACTCCAGCCTTAGTTTAGATTTTAACCATCATTGAATCATGTTTGGACACGTCTAAACCTTGGACAAAAACGAGCACCGACACCCAAGATCTTTTGGTGCTTTAAACATGGATCGCTTTATTATCTCTTTTGTACTCAAAGCACCTGAAAATGCATCAAATTAAGTCAATGATTTATGAATATCACTTTAGAGTTATCAACATGTAAAAATGCGATTACGATCGAGATCAACCCTAAAATGTTAACAATTAAGTATTGTTTAGATGCATTTTATGACTCTCATCAAGTGCTGAATAGGGTTTTTTGTTTAGTTGATAGCACTAATGTTATCACAATGAATTAGTATATTTTAAAGGTTCATGTCATAATCTTCTAACTGTTGTTTCATCCACAATACTTGTGCACAACAACTTTCAGCTACTATATATTCCGCTTCGGCGGTTGATAGTGCAATCGAATTTTGTTTCTTGGAAAACCAAGAGGTTAGCATTGCACCCAATAATTGGCATGTTCTACTAGTGCTTTTTCTATCTAGTCTACAACTCGCAAAATCAACATCTGAATATCATACAAGCTCAAAAGTTGATTTTCTAGAATACCATAATCTTAGGTTTTGAGTCCCTTATAGATATCTAAGGATTCTTTTTACTGCAATTACATGTGATTCCTTAGGATTAACTTGAAATCTAGCACACATGCATACACTGAACATTATATCAGGTCTACTTGCAATTAAATAATGTAAAGCTCCTATCATGCTTCTGTAAGTTTTAGTATCTACACACTTACCTTCCTCATCTAGGTCAAGTTTTGTAGAGGTGCTCATAGAAGTGCCAATTGACTTTGAGGTTTTCATTCCGAATCTCTTTAATAGGTCTTTGGTGTACTTTGATTGATTCATGTGGATGCTTTCTTTCAATTATTTGATTTGAAGTCCAAAAAAATAGATAAGCTCTCTCATCATGCTCATTTCAAATTCATCTTGCATGCACTTAGCAAACTCTTGACACATAGATTCATTAGTAGCACCAAATATAATATTATCAACATGTATTTGGACTAGTAGTGTGTCATATTTGTGTGTTTTTGTGAAGAGGGTTGTGTTTATCTTTCCTCTTGTAAAATTATTTTCAAGCAAAAACTTACTTAGTCTTTTATACCATGCTCTTGGAGCTTGCTTCAACCCATATAGAGCTTTAGAAAGCTTATAGACATGATTTGGAAGATTAGAATTTTCAAATCCAAGAGGTTGCTCAACATACACCTCTTCTTCTATTAAGCCATTTAAAAATGTACTTTTTACATCCATTCGAAATAACTTGAACTTATTAAAGTATGCAATGGCTAATAACATTCGAATAGCTTCTAATCTAGCTACGGGAGCATAGGTCTCATCAAAATCTATTTCTTCTTCATTATTATATCCCTTAGCAATTAGTTTAGCCTTGTTCCTAGTTACTATTCCATTTTCATCCATCTTATTTCTAAATACCTATTTAGTTCTTATTATAGTGTGAGGGACTAAATTTCATACTTTGTTTCTTTCAAATTGATTTATTTCTTCTTGCATAGTATTTATCTAATCAACATCTTTCTCAGCTTCTACAAACGTCTTAGGTTCTACTTGCGAGTAATAAGCTGCACAATTGCAAATATTTCTAATATAGGAACGAGTTCTTACCCCTTGTGAAGGATCACCAATCACTTGATCGATTGGATGATAATCTACATAACTCCAATCTTTGGGAAGACTATCCTCTTGTTGACTTGTAGATGGTTGATCAAGATTGAGAGCATCTACTTCTTGACTCGTTTGAGGTTGGCTCTCATTCGGGTCAACAACGGGAGTAGGTGTTTCTATCATTGGAATGAAATCTGCATCATCATTAAAAGAACCTACTCTATTACTAATTGGGTTAGACTCATCAAAGGCTACATGTACAGATTCTTCAACCACTAGAATTCTTTTGTTAAAGACTCTATAAGTTTTACTAGAGGTTGAATATCCTAAGAATATCCCCTCGTCGGTCTTTGAGTCAAATTTACCCAAGTTAGTTTTTTTTGTTATTTAAGATAAATCATTTACAACCAAAAGAACGAAAATAAGAGATATTAGACTTTCTACCTTTCAATAATTCATATGGAGTTTTGTTAAGCACAGGCCTAATTAAAACTCTATTTAAAACATAGTAAGAAGTGTTTACGGTTTCCGCCCAAAAATATTTTGGCAAACTATTTTCATAAAACATTGTTCTTGCAAATTCTTCTAGAACTCTATTTTTCCTCTCAATAACTCCATTTTGTTGAGAAGTTCTAGGTGCTGAAAAGTTGTGATCAATTCCATTTTCATCACAAAATTTGGAAAAGCTTTGGTTTTCAAATTCTTTTCCATGATCACTTCTAATGCTTGAAATAAAAATTTCTTTTTCATTTTAAACCTTTTTACAAAAGTTCACAAATCCTTTGTAAGCTTCATCCTTGTAAACCTAGACTTATGGTACTTATTGGACCAAACAAGTCCATATGTAGAAGTTCCAATGGTCTAGTAGTTGAGACTATATTTTTTGATTTAAAGGAAATTATAGTTTGTTTTCCCATTTGACAAGCATCACATACCTTGTATTTTTCAAATTTGATTTTTGGAAGTCCAATGACTAAATCTTTTCTTGAAATGATTTTAAGCAAATCCATACTCACATGGTCAAGTCTTTTATGCCATAGCCATGGGTTTTCACCAAATGCGAGAAAACATTTTTCATTTTCAAAATGCAAAGATTTTAAATCAACTATATAGACATTTTTGTGTCTACGACCAACAAACTTGATCTTGTTACTCTTGATGTCTATAACTAGACAATGAGAGGTTTCAAATATGACTTTGTTGCCTTTGTCATATAGTTGACTAATACTAAGCAAATTTGGCTTAAGGCCTTTCACATATAATACATGATCAATGGTTGAGAAACCGTTACCAACTTTTTTATGCCCAATGATCTTTATCTTTTTATTATCTCCAATGTTAACGTGTCCACCATCCCTTAGAGTTAGTTCTTTGAATATGCTTCAATCACCAGTCATGTGCTTTAAGCATCCACTATCAAGGTACCAATAGTTACATTTTTCCTTGGTGTTGAGACATATCTACAGTATATAATGATACACAATTGCACTCTTAAGAACCTAAAATTTCTTGGGTCCTTTAGGGTTAGTTCTAGAAAATACGATTCTTTTAGGGACTCATACTTTCTTAACATTATAAGGTGCTTTATAATTATAGACATATTGATGATGTATAATCCTAGTATAATAGTTATTGAAATTTCTAGGATTTCTTAATTGTGCATGTCTATAGTTCCTTGGATAAGCAATACTAGAGTACATATTGTGCTTATGAATTATGAATATACATGTTATCTTTAGGAAATGTATGATGATAATTTCAAGGATACACATGATGGTAATTCCTAGGATGTGCATGTGTAGTGTGCAAGTTATGAATATGCATACTATCTTTAGGATGCATATGATGGTTACTCTTAGGATATGTATTGTTAGTATATGCATTCCTTGAATGATTATTCCTAGCATTTTCATTTCTTGAGTGAGCATACATATATGTATGAGTATTTCTAGGATGCTTACCTCTAGTATATGCATTAGAATTTAAATTTGCATTTTTAGACTTACTAGCATATACTGAAGGAGTGCTTTTAATCTGGCTAGTGGCCTTGGAAGTGAAGGCCTCATTCACATATGTTGCTTTCATGAACAAAGTCTCTTTTGATTTTTGCTTCCCTAATGCGGAATAACTCAAGCCGAATTTTCCTCCACTTAACCTTTGGCTAGATAGCACTTCATCTAGCTTTTATTTTCCAAGCATAAGTCTAGATATGGTGCTATTGAATTCCATTATTTTCTTCTTTAGAATTTCATTTTTATTTTTTAGAAAATCTTGTGAAGAGTTAAAAAGCATGGAAGATAGTTTTTCTTTTTCTTCCCTTAAGCCTTCCATCTCTTTAGAAAGAGATGAGACTTCCTTTTTTAGGGTGGTATTCCTAGAATTGAATTTCTTCAATTCTTCATGCATTTCGTTTATAACTTCAATTAACTCTTCACTACTACTAACAATGTTATTATTAGAAGGGGAAGAAGTTGATACCTCATTTTCATCGTCGATTGCCATCAAGCATAGGTTGGCAATCTCCTTGTATCCGACCTCACTGTCCTAAGATTATTCTTCTTCATCATCACTCCATGTGGTTGCAATCATAGCTTTCATTTTGAAGCTCTTATATGGTTTGCTTGTTGCTGTACAATCGGCCTTGATATGACCGGGCTTTTTGCAACTGTAACACACAAGAGGTTCCATTTTTGAAGTGAATTCCCTTGTGTAAGGTTTCTTTCTCTTTTTCAAGAACTTGTATAACCTTTTGGTGATTAAATTCATCTCACCATCTTCTTCACTACTCTCATCCTCTTCTTCTTTCTCTTCCTCTTTGTTGCTTGTAGAGGCCTTAAGAGCAATCATCTTTTTCTTCTTCTCATCATTATTGGTAATGAGATTCATTTCCTCCATCTTGTATGTCAATAGTGATCCGAGAAGTGTTTCGACATCAAGTTATTCGAGATCTTTGGCCTCTGTAATGGCCATCTTCTTTGCTTTCCAAGTGGATGACAAAGACCTTAATATCTTCCTTGTTAGTTCAAACTCCTTAGTGTTCCTACCATGAAGCTTTAAGCTGCTAACAATAGTGGTGAAATGTGAGTACATTTGAGAAATTGTTTCGTTATAAAAAATTTTGAAAGATTCATACTCAGACACTAGCATATAGATTTTTGATTTTTTGACTTTGCTAGTGCCCTCATATGTGACTTGTAGTTTGTCCCATATCTTCTTAGTGAAACACATGCAGAAACTTTATTATACTCAGAAATATCTAAAGCGCAATGTAAAATACTAATGGCTCTACTATTTAGGGATGTCATTCTATAATCCTCTTCATTGAACTCAGTTTTGAGTTTAGGCATTGTATAATTGATTTCTCCAATAGTTATTTCATTTGTAGGAATTCTAAGTTATTTTTCAATGACTCTCCATAGATTGTAGTCTTGTCCTTCGACAAAGATTTTCAGTCTATTTTTCTAGTAGTTATAGTTGGAGCCATTGAACAAAGGAGGCCTAATATAGGAATGCCCTTCGGTATAGCTGTTTGATGCCATCAGATCAACTCAAGGATTTTAAGCTTGAAATTGAGTACAAGGCTCTGATACCAATTGTAAATCGAGGTTCAAACCCAAGAGGAGGGGTGAATTGGGTTTTAAAAACTTTTGTAGATTAATTTGCAAGTTTTTAAAACAATTAAATACATAAAACACTCAATCAAATAATATGCTTGAAAGTAAAGAGTTTAAGGAAGAGAAATTGCAAACTCCGTTTATAGTGGTTCGGCAATATCAGATTCCTTCTGACCCTACGTCCACTCTCTTCAAGGAACCTCCTTGAAGTAATCCACTAAAACTTTAGTCGTATAACTTCACGAGTGTTGCACAAACCTTACAACTGATCTCTTCCTCACGGAAGCTACAATGACGTGTTTAATCCTAAACACTCTAAGAGTTATACCAGCTATTTTCTTTTACAATAAATGAAATTTGCTGTAAAGTAAATGGTAGAGAGATAGCAACAAGTGCTTTTACAAATAAACAATATCTCTCTTTCAAGAACAAGCTTGAAGAATGGCTCAACAATAAATTTTTCTAAGCTTTTGAGAATTAATGAGGTATCTTATGAATTGAATGTGTTTTCTTTTTAAATGCTTATTGAAGTGAGTTTATATAGTCTTGAATCAATATGACCGTTTGACATAGACTTGGTAGGTTTGGGCATTAAATGCTCAAGTCCTGCGTTTCAAACAGTCATATTTTCGAATTACTAGTCGACTGGGTTAAGTGAGAATTTTCACTTTTTAGGCCAAGGAAGAGTACCAGTTGACTGTGTCCTAAGCACCAGTCGATTGGATCCTCAACACCACTCGACTACGAACTTTTTGTCCCAGTTGCGAGTCGACTGGTATATGGACCCAATCGACTGGGTTGACCTCCAACCCAGTTTTCCTTTTTCAAAAACAGTTTTTGACTTAGAAACTTTTGTATTTTGGTTTTTTCAAAGTCTTTTGTAAATTGAGCCATAGATCAAGCTATGTAATTGAATATAAGAGATTTACAATTGTTTTAGTTACCTTAATACCTAATCTAGATCTTTTGTCTTGTTTTGGAGTCTGAATTGCGTTGAGTTCTTGCATCTTGTTTCAGTGCTGAATGTTTTTACCGCTTAAACACTTAAATAAAACTGTTAATGCAATTAGAGTAGCGTTTTGTCATTATTAAAATCAAATACGAGTAAAATAAATTTTCATATGTAATTTGAATTACATCGTTTTATTTTGTTATGTTTGAGTGATTTTATAGTTTTCATTTAATCACTTTCTTCTTGTTCTTTTTGGGATGAATGTTGAGATTTGAAATTTCTTTTAATTACAAGATAAATTTTAGAAAATGACATAATATGATGTGTATCTATACTATTAATAAAGCCAAAACCCTCATTTGATATCCATCTTTCAAAATGTTATTTAAACCCCTACTTAAATATATAAATCAAATATTTAAATAATGTTATATATGTTACTCAATTGACTCCATCTCTTCACATCTTTTTTCCATTGTCTCACTCAGACTTAATTTTTTTTTCTCTTTATCTCTCTTATCTTCAACCCATGTTGATTTTCTTTATTCCTCTTTTATCTTCTCCACATTTTTAATTGTTTTTATTTCTTTTTACGATTCTAATCAGATTGTTTTTCTATCTTTTAGGCTTTCTGTTGACCCTCGCCCGTATTTTAATGATGGCAAAACACAACTGTTATTTAACTAACATGTTTAAACTAAGTTGTATTAAGGATCAAACACATTCAACCAAGGAACAAAGTGCAAAAACTCGAACCAAATCAAGTATCAAGTGAAGACTGAAGATCTAGTATAGGTCTTAAGGTTTAGAACCAATGTAAGTCTCACTCATACATTGTATTAGCTTGTTCAATGGCTCAAACACAAATGGTTTTTCTAAAACCATTAATTTTAAATTGTTTTTAAATGAAAAACAGAAGAAAAACTGGGTTGGAAAACAACCCAGTCGACTGGGTACATATACCAGTCGACTGGTATAAAGGTCAGAAGGAACCCAGTCGACTAGATCAAACAACCCAGTCGACTGGTACTTTGACCAGTAAGTATCCAGTCGACTGAATGATATATACTAGTCGACTGGTAAAATGGACAGAAAGTCCCCAGTCGACTGGATGATATATACCAGTCGACTGGATACCCAGAAGGTCTGAAAACATGTATTTTTCAAGTGAACCCAGTCGACTGGTATCTCGACCCAGTCGACTGGTAGTTCAAAAATATGACCGTTGGACTCCAAATCTGAACGTTTTAAAGTAAATCTTTTTCAAATTAAAGTCCAAAATGGCCATATTAATTGATTGCTATATAAACCTATTCAGCAAAGCATTCAAAAACAAGAAGCAAATATTCAAAAAGAGTTGATCTCATATAATCAAGTTTTTATACTTTTGAAACACAAAAAGCTTTGAAATAATCCTATTGAGCCATTTCTTCAAGCTTTACTTTGAAAGAGAGATATTTCTGTTGTAATAAGCTGTTATTTGCTATCTCTCTACCTGTTACTTTACATCTTCATTGTAAAGGGTTTACTTCCGAAAGGAAGGGGAAACTTCCGAGAGGAAGGGGATTGTTGGTTTAAGCAACACCTGTAAGTTGTTTGGACGGTTTGGGCAAACACCCGTAAGTCTGCTTGTGTACGGTTTGTGCAACACCCGGCTAAGTTATACGGCTAAGTTTTCTTAGTGGATTACTTCAAGGAGTTCCTTGAAGAGAGTGGACGTAGGGTCGGAACGAATCCGATATTGCCGAACCACTATAAACTGTGTTTGCATCCTCTTTCCTTAAACTCTTTATTATTCAGCACATTACTTGCTTTAATTGTTTGCTGCTAGTTAGTTTTTATAAACTTGTATTAATTCCGCAAAAGTTTGTAAAAACCCAATTCATCCCCCCTCTTGGGTTGAAACCTCGAGCTACAATTGGTATCAGAGCTTCGTTCTCATTAAAAGGCTTAAATTCCTAGAGTTGATCCAATGGCAGCAAATAGCTACTCTGAAGGACACTCTTATACTAGACCACCATTGTTCAATGGCTCAAATTATAACTATTGGAAAAATAGAATGAAAATATTTGTCGAAGGACAAGATTACAATCTATGGAGAATTATAGAAGAGGGACCTAAAATTCCCTCAAAAGAAATAGTTATTGGAGAGACTCTTCATACAATGCCTAAACTCAAAACTGAGTTTACTGATGAGGATTGTAGAACGATGTCTCTCAATAGCAGAGCAACAAGCATGCTACATTGTGCATTAGATATTTCTGAATACAACAAAATATCTGCATGTGTTTCTGCTAAAGAAATATGGGACAAATTGCAAGTCACATATGAAGGAACAAGTGAAGTAAAAAAGTCTAAGATTTACATGCTAATTTCTGAATATGAATCTTTTAAGATGTCTCCTAACGAAACCATTTCTGAAATGCACTCACGATTTACTACTATTATAAATGGTTTAAAATTGCTTGGCAAGAATATTGAGGAAGTTGAACTAACCAGAAAAATCTTGAGATCTCTGCCACCAGAATGGAAACCAAAGAGGACAGCTATTCAAGAGGCCAAAAATCTTGACAAGCTTGATGTTGAGACGCTGCTTGGGTCATTATTGACATACGAGATGGAAGAAATGACTCCCATCGTCAATGATGATGAGAAGAAGAAAAAGCAAATTGCTCTCAAAGCTTCTACGAGCAACAAAGAAAAGGAATTAGAACAAGAAGCAGAGAGCAGTGAAGAAGATGGTGAAATGGCTTTAATCACCAGACGATTCCATAGGTTCTTGAAGAAAAGCAAGAAACCTTACTCAAAGGATCCCACCTCAAAAAGGGAACCACTTATGTGCTATGGCTGCAAGAAGCCAGGACATATAAAAGCTGACTGTCCGGTTTCAAGCAAACCATACAAGGGCTTCAAGAAGAAAGCTATGGTAGCAACTACCTGGAGTGATGACGAAGAAGATGAGTCATCAGACAAAGAAATTGGATACGAAGAGATTGCCAACCTTTGTTTAATGGCAATCGATGATGAAAGTGAGGTAACATCTTCTCCCTCTTCAAAAAATAATATTGTTACTAGTAGTGAAGAATTACTAGAAGTCATAAATGAAATGCATGAAGAATTAAAGAAATTTGATTCTAGAAATTCTGTTCTTAAGAAAGAAGTATCATCTCTTTCTAAAGAAATGATAGTTCTTAGAGAAGAAAAAGAAAAATTATCATCTTTACTGTATAATTCGTCTCAAGATTTTCTTAAAGATGAAAATGAGAATTTGAAAAATAAAATTTCTGAATTAAACAGCACTGTGTCTAGACTTATGCTTGGTAAAGAAAAACTTGATGAAGTGCTTTCTTCCCAAAGATTAAGTGGAGGAAAATCTGGTGTAGGATATTCTCCATTGGGAAAACAAAAAACAAAAGAGAGCTTATTCATGAAAGCCTCTTGTGTAGATAGAGCTTCTACTTCAAAAGCTCCTAACCTTGTTGAAAGCACTCCCTTGATAAATCCGAGGAAATCTAGAAACTTAAATGATCATACTAAATTGAAGCATCCTAAAAATACTCATGCTTATTTGTATACTCATTCTAGAAATGCTCATACACACCCTAGAAATAATCATCATGCTCTTTCTAGGAACAATGTGTATAATCAAAGAATGCATTCTGCTCATCCTAGGAATCACCATCATGGCTATTCTAGAAATAACTTGCATACATATGCTAGCATGTATCCTAGAATGCATCATCGTTCATTTTCTGGAAATGACATGCATTTTCATACCCCTTACCATAGAATCATGTATCCTAGGAACTATCATCCTAAGGATTATATGAATGCACATTTAAAATTTCCTAGAAATTTCTATGACTATAATGCTAGGCTTGTGCATCATCAACATGTTCATAGAGCACCATATATTGTTAAGAAAGTATGGGTCCCAAAAGGAACCGTATTTTCAAGGACTAACCCCAAAGGACCCCAGAAATTTTGGGTACCTAAAAATGCTATCGTATATCCTTGTGTGATGTAGATTTGCCTTCACACCAAGGAGAAAGGTAACCTCTGGTACCTTGATAGCGGTTGCTCGAAACATATGACCAGTGATAAAAGCGTATTCAAGGAGCTAACTCTAAGAGATGGTGGACTTGTGACCATTGGAGACAATACTATAATAAAGATCATAGGGCATGGAAAAGTCGGTAATGATTTCTCAACTTTAGATAATGTATTGCTAGTACAAGGCTTAAAGCCAAATTTACTTAGCATTAGTCAATTATGTGACAAAGGATATAAAGTCACATTTGAAACCTCTCATTGTCTAGTTATAGACATCAAGAGCAACAAGATCAAATTCATTGGCCATAGACATGAAAATGTCTATATAGTTGATTTGAAATCCTTACATTCCAATAATGAAAAATGTTTTCCTGCTTTTAGTGAAAATCAATGGCTGTGGCATAGAAGGCTTGGTCATGTAAACATGAATTTGCTAAAAATTGTTTCAAGAAAAGATTTAGTTATTGGTCTTCCTAAAATCAATTTTGAGAAAAACAAAATTTGCAATGCTTGTCAAATGGGAAAACAATCTAGGATATCTTTCAAAGCAAAAAATGTTGTCTCAACTACTAGACCTTTGGAACTTTTGCATATGGACTTATTTGGTCCAATTAGTACCATTAGTCTAGGTGGCCATCAATATGCTCTTGTTATTGTTGATAACTATTCAAGATATACCTTTGTTATTTTTATTGCTTATAAGGATGAAGCTTTCAAAGGATTTGAAAAGTTTTGCAAAAAGGTACAAAATGAAAAAGGAATTTGTATTTCAAGCATAAGAAGTGATCATGGCAAAGAATTTGAAAATCAAAGCTTTTCAAAATTTTGTGATGAAAATGGAATTAATCACAACTTTTCAGCTCCTAGAACTCCTCAACAAAATGGAGTTGTTGAGAGGAAAAATAGAGTTCTAGAAGAATTTTCAAGAACAATGCTTTGTGAAAATAATTTGCCAAAATATTTTTGGGCTGAAGCCGTGAATACTTCTTGCTATATTTTAAATAGAATTTTGATAAGGCCCCTGCTTGATAAAACTCCTTATGAACTATGGAAAGGGAGAAAGCCCAATATTTCCTATTTTCGTGCCTTTGGTAGTAAGTGCTTCATCTTAAATAACAATAAAACTAACTTGGGTAAATTTGATTCCAAGACCGATGAAGGGATATTTTTAGGATATTCTACTACTAGTAAGGCTTATAGAGTTTTCAATAAGAGAACTCTAGTAGTAGAAGAATCTGTGCATGTAACTATTGATGAATCTAACCCAATGAGTAGTGGAGAAGTTTCCTTTAAAGATGATGCAGATTTTATTCCAAGAATGGAAACTTCTACTCCCATTGTTGACCCAAAAGTGAGTTCTTCTCAAACAAATGAAGGGATGGCAACTCCAAATTTGGACCAACCATCTTCAAGTCAACAAGAGGAAAATCTACCCAAGGATTGGAGGTATGTAAATCATCATCCAATTGATCAAGTAATTGGTGATCCTTCACAAGGGGTAAGAACTCGCTCTTCCATTAGAAATATTTGCAATTTTGTAGCTTATTTGTCTCTAGTAGAACCTAAGACATTTATAGAAGCTGAAAAAGATAATGATTGGATAATTGCAATGCAGGAAGAGATAAATCAATTTGAGAGAAACAATGTTTGGGAACTAGTTCCAAGACCTAAAGATCATTCAATTATTGGAACTAAATGGGTATATAGAAATAAAATGGATGAAAATGGTATAGTAACTAGAAATAAGGCTAGGCTAGTTGCTAAGGGATATAACCAAGAGGAAGGAATAGATTTTGATGAAACCTATGCTCCCGTAGCTAGATTAGAGGCTATTCGAATGTTATTAGCCTTTGCATGCTTTAATAAATTCAAGCTATTTCAAATGGATGTGAAAAGTGCATTTTTAAATGGCTTTATAGAAGAAGAGGTTTATGTTGAACAACCTCTTGGTTTTGAAAACCCTAGTCTTCCAAATCATGTCTACAAGCTTTCTAAGGCTTTATATGGGCTGAAGCAAGCTCCAAGGGCATGGTACGAAAGACTAAGCAAATTTTTGATTAATAATGATTTTGTAAGAGGAAGAATAGATACAACTCTCTTCACAAAAACTCACAAAAATGACACTTTGATAGTTCAAATATATGTTGATGATATTATATTTGGTGCTACTAATGAATCTATGTGTCAAGAGTTTGCAAAGTGCATGCAAGGTGAATTTGAAATGAGCATGATGGGAGAACTTACCTACTTCCTTGGACTGCAAATCAAGCAACTAAAAGGAGGTATCTTCATCAATCAACAAAAGTACGTCAAAGATCTACTAAAGAGGTTCGGGATGGAAAGCTCAAAGCCAATTGGAACACCTATGAGCACAACCACCAAACTTGATCTTGATGAAGGAGGTAAAACTGTAGATTCTAAATATTATAGAAGCATGATAGGTGCTTTACTTTATTTGACTGCAAGTAG
This sequence comes from Bretschneidera sinensis, assembly GCA_023935145.1. NCBI lineage: Eukaryota > Viridiplantae > Streptophyta > Magnoliopsida > Brassicales > Akaniaceae > Bretschneidera > Bretschneidera sinensis. The sequence continues at coordinate 30,126,617 of CM043699.1, forward strand.
ACTTGATATAATGTTCAGTGTATGCATGTGTGCTAGATTTCAGTCTAATCCTAAGGAATCACATGTAGTTGCAGTAAAAAGAATCCTTAGATATCTACAAGGGACCCAGACCATAGGATTATGGTATTCTAGAGAATCATCTTTTGAGCTAGTAGGATATTCGGATGCTGATTTTGCTGGATGTAGGTTAGATAGAAAAAGCACAAGTGGAACATGCCAATTCTTAGGTGCTATGCTAATTTCTTGGTTTTCCAAGAAACAGAATTCAGTTGCACTATCAACCGCTGAGGCGGAATATGTAGCAGCTGGCAGTTGTTGTGCCCAAGTACTATGGATGAAACAACAACTAGAAGACTATGGCATGAGTCTAAAAAATATTCCTATATTTTGTGATAATACTAGTGCCATCAACCTAACCAAAAATCCTATTCAGCACTCTAGAACCAAGCATATAGAGATTAGACATCATTTCTTAAGAGACCATGCTCAAAAAGGTGATATAAGATTAGAATTTATACCTTCAGAAGATCAAATAGCTGATATTCTTACAAAACCCTTAAGTGAAGCTAGTTTTTGTAAGATTAGAAAGTTAATGGGATTGCTTGATTTTGATAAATTGAATGTTTGATTGCATCTCATTTCATCATTTGTAAGTTTGACATTGAGTGATAGAGTATTAATCCATGTTTAATTATTCACTTCACTCAAAAATGTCATAGATAAACAAAATCGTGCAAAAAATTCAGGACTGGAAATTTTACTCAGGATCCAGTCGACTGGTAAATGTTCTCCAGTCGACTGGTAAGTCACTGCTTGTGTTTCCAGTCGACTGGTAATTTTGACCCAGTCGACTGGTAACTCTCTGTCAAAACTTCCAGACGACTGTTAAGTCTTCTCCAGTCGTCTATAAGATCAAATCCTGCTTGGAGCCATTTTTTTTGAAAAATCCGTGTCCTCCAGTCGACTGGTAAAAATAGCCAAGTCTACTGGTAACTCACTGCCAGTTTACCCAGTCGACTGGTACGTTTACCCATTCGACTGGAAAAGAAACTGTTCTTCTTTTCAAAGGGACCCAGTCGACTGGTATATATACCCCAGTCGACTGGTATCGCGATTTTATAAAAGGGACTGTTCATTTTCGCCCTTCTTACGCCATTTTCAAAGAGCCCAAGCTTTCTCTCTCTAGAAAAATTCATCTTTTTGATCTAAAAACCATCCAAATCCCTTCTAAACACACCGATCTACTCATTCCTAAAGAGATTTTTAACTTTCTACGGTTAAAATCTCTCATTTTTACCAAATTTCCTTTTTCCAAAAAAAACTTCAAATTTCTCGAAAATGAGTGACAAAATCCGTATAAAACTCACAACAAGTGGACCTAATGCGCCCAAAAAGCCTAGGTCTTCAAAACCTTCGGCTTTGGAATCAAAAGGGAAGGGAGTAGCAGGGTCATCCAGCAAGGAGCCCAGAACAGAGTTGGAGCAGGCTCTGTTTTTCAGCCCAGCTGCTCATAAGAGGTATAACTCTATAATCCGTCACAAGAAAATCATGACGGGTAGAGTCGTTGATTTCGACTCCATTCGTCATGGTAATTTCGATATTCTACCAGCCTTTGAGGCAATAAATCTGACCCCACTGGTCAGTATTCATGAAAAATATTACCCGCGACTGATTCACCAGTTCTATGCGAACTTGGTGAAACCCAGTCCTCTGGCTCTGAGATTCAGAACCAGAGTTAGCGGTGTGGAGTTTGAGGTCAACACTGACCTCTTGATGAGCATTCTGAGAATCCCCATAAGGGGGGTTCAATGGAGTCTGGATGGATGGCCAGACAACTTTGAAGTTGAGGAGGCCTGTCGGATAGTCAGGGGCGACCCTAACTATGTGTACAGACCCACTACATTTCACACATGTAGTGACTTGCCCCTCGACTCAAAAATGTTTCAATTGATTGTCAGTTGGACCATCCACCCGAGACTCGGGAGTCGAGGGTATCTATCTAAAATAGATACGGTATTGATTTGGTGCCTAAAATCTGGGCACCACTTCAATATATATCCTATGCTGCTCGCCAACATGATAAATGGCGAAGCAAACGACTCCGGGTGTCTTCCTTATGGGATGATCATTACACTCATCCTCCAGCACTTCCGGGTACCTTTGCCTGCCTCCGAGGCTCAGGATATCGGATTGACGGATATCATCAACATCTCATCTCTAAAGAAGATGGGATGCACTGTTCGTGAAGGGTTTCTCTATCCTAAGGCCGGGAAGCGCCTAAGGATTCGAGAGGATGCGAGTGACAGTGATGAGGATGCTGATACGACTGCTGAGATGGAGACAGATACCCGAGCACCTCCCATTGGTGGCTCGAGTACTGGTCAGACTGGATATGGTGACATCCTACGCGCTATCACGAGTCTTCAGATGACGATGGAGTCCGGTTTTCAGTCCATGCAGTCCGATTATCAGAGGCTGAGCTCCTCCATAGACCACCTACGGGATGACTTCGAGTTACATCGAGAGCACACCGAGGGTTCCCTAGCTGAGATTAGAGAACTTCTTCGTGACAGCTCGGACTCTCCCGCACCATGAGTCTCTCAGTTCTTAGCACTTTTCCAGTTTTTGTCACATAGCACGGACATCTCATGTTTGTTTTTCTTAGTTATGGCTCTATGAGGCCCTACTTGTATTGACTTTTTCTCTATGATGATGTACTATTATCAGCCATATTTCTTGCATCTATTTACACTATTTGTGATATATTAGAACTGTTTTAGATATCTGTTTGGTCACTAAAATTGCTATAAAATGCTTAGATGCTTGAAAAACTTCCGGTTCTTCCCGGGAAGGCTTCTGAAATTCAAATGAAGCCACATCTTTGCGTACATATTTGTATTCTTATAACCTATTTGACTGTATTGGCTAATTAGCTTATTTTTTATGTTATACCCCCTTTGGTTGCTGTTGTCAAAACGGGGGAGAAAAATGAGAAAAACGAGAAAATCTAAGTAAAACGCAACCAATGCATAGATTTAGGGGGAGCATTGCTCCATATCTGTGTAAAAATGTTTATTGATTGGTTGAGTTTAATTTTAGATTGGTTGAAAGAAATATAAACTATGTTTGCTTGTTTACAGGGTGGTTTTACTCGAAAAACAGAGGAGACTCTGTCCAAATTTTTGTAAAATCTTAACACTTAGTTTTTAAAACTGTTTTTACATTATTAGTTTTGTCATCATCAAAAAGGGGGAGATTGTTGACCCTCGCCCGTATTTTAATGATGGCAAAACACAACTGTTATTTAACTAACATGTTTAAACTAAGTTGTATTAAGGATCAAACACATTCAACCAAGGAACAAAGTGCAAAAATTCGAACCAAATCAAGTATCAAGTGAAGACTGAAGATCTAGTATAGGTCTTAAGGTTTAGAACCAATGTAAGTCTCACTCATACATTGTATTAGCTTGTTCAATGGCTCAAACACAAATGGTTTTTCTAAAACCATTAATTTTAAATTGTTTTTAAATGAAAAACAGAAGAAAAACTGGGTTGGAAAACAACCCAGTCGACTGGGTACATATACCAGTCGACTGGTATAAAGGTCAGAAGGAACCCAGTCGACTGGATCAAACAACCCAGTCGACTGGTACTTTGACCAGTAAGTATCCAGTCGACTGGATGATATATACCAGTCGACTGGTAAAATGGACAGAAAGTCCCCAGTCGACTGGATGATATATACCAGTCGACTGGATACCCAGAAGGTCTGAAAACATGTATTTTTCAAGTGAACCCAGTCGACTGGTATCTCGACCCAGTCGACTGGTAGTTCAAAAATATGACCGTTGGACTCCAAATCTGAACGTTTTAAAGTAAATCTTTTTCAAATTAAAGTCCAAAACGGCCATATTAATTGATTGCTATATAAACCTATTCAGCAAAGCATTCAAAAACAAGAAGCAAATATTCAAAAAGAGTTGATCTCATATAATCAAGTTTTTATACTCTTGAAACACAAAAAGCTTTGAAATAATCCTATTGAGCCATTTCTTCAAGCTTTACTTTGAAAGAGAGATATTTCTGTTGTAATAAGCTGTTATTTGCTATCTCTCTACCTGTTACTTTACATCTTCATTGTAAAGGGTTTACTTCCGAAAGGAAGGGGAAACTTCCGAGAGGAAGGGGATTGTTGGTTTAAGCAACACCTGTAAGTTGTTTGGACGGTTTGGGCAAACACCCGTAAGTCTGCTTGTGTACGGTTTGTGCAACACCCGGCTAAGTTGTACGGCTAAGTTTTCTTAGTGGATTACTTCAAGGAGTTCCTTGAAGAGAGTGGACGTAGGGTCGGAACGAATCCGATATTGCCGAACCACTATAAACTGTGTTTGCATCCTCTTTCCTTAAACTCTTTATTATTCAGCACATTACTTGCTTTAATTGTTTGCTGCTAGTTAGTTTTTATAAACTTGTATTAATTCCGCAAAAGTTTGTAAAAACCCAATTCACCCCCCCTCTTGGGTTGAAACCTCGAGCTACACTTTCTTTGAAGGTTCAGTTTTCTGACAAAAAATATGTGATCATTATACTTGACATTCTTATATGTAAGAAGATAATTATTAGCTTATTGCTTTATCACATAAAACAACACATCAACACATATGTAACATATGTTAAGATGCTAATATAAATTAACTAGTATTTTGGTTCCAAATCCAAAAGAGTAACCATATGGATTTAGATCATTACATATCAGTACCATCTAAGCTCAAAATAAGTTTTACACTTGGGCACTCATATACTATTGCTATGAGGATTTCTTTGTAGGCTCGTATCTAAATCATTGGGTTTAAACTAGTTAAAAACTCTGTTGATAATTTTAGAAACGTTATTGATAATGTTAATTTTTTAGTCTTACACTTATATTTTTTCAATAATAAGTTTTTTGGGTCTCACACTTCATTAAGATTATCAGTAAAGTTTCTAGTTAATTTAAACCCAATGATAGCCCACCAAGAATTTTTGCTATTGCTATTGTCATTAGTACAATATTGTGACTGCAATTTCAGATTTTTAGATTTTTATAAAATAGTTTAAAATTTATTTGGTATTTAATAAAATATTTGTTAAAACAAACTTCAGAGATTTTTATAATCTATTTTTAAGTAAAAACCGTTTTGAAAGTCATAACCATATCAAAGTTTTATTTTCTGCTATGTGAAAAAACTTAATTGGAAAATTGAGATGGGAATTTCTTCTTTTTCTTTTAAAGAAAAAAAACCATTTAAAAAATGTATTAAAATTTATTAGAAGCAAATACTTCGTAAAGAATATGCTTTATTTTGACGCTTGGATATTTCCACGTCAGTCATTATTACTGGCCGTACATCAAATCCAAAAGGACATACTCAAGGGCAAAAAAGTAAAATGACACTTTGCTTGCGTAATTGTTGTACAGTGTTTTAGCTTTAATCAGCACGCGTCCGACAGACGTCAACCCACAGGAGATTCACTGACGTTTTGTGTTCCCGCTGTCCAATCATGACACGTGTTCTTCTAGGGCGGGTCACTGTTCAGATTAAATAGCCGTCTGTGACTTGTACGGCTCTCTGAGTCACCAGGCACTGTTTGTAACAGCAAATTGTAAGCCGACACGTTGTTTGAATAGAATCTTTCGACAGTTCATCGGTAAATGCTGTACTTTTGTTTAGAACAGACAAATACTTTTTGCTACATAAGACGGGGGTTTCGGTGGTGACAAATACTTGTTATGTGGTAGGCAAATCTATTGTCTCCGCTTAATCCATTTTAACTTTGTTCATTATGGTCGGAGTGGCGATAATATGAATTTAATTTTGTGAGAATTATTATAGAATTAATAAAAATATTAATAATGATAAAAAAATTAAAAAATTTTTGATGTTTAATTTTTTAAAAAAATATTATTTAATTTTTTTTGGTTATTAATAAATTTTTTATTTTATAATAACTCTAACAAAATTAAGTTCATGGTATCACAACTCTTATGAGTAAAAATAAACTCAATAACATAAGTGATGGGTGCAATAAAACGTAAATTTTAGAGAACAGAGCAATGAAATTATGTCACATAGACACAAAATAATAATTTTTTAATAATTTTATGTTATCAATAAAATTCTTTTGTGTTACTAATGAAATTTTAAATATTTTCTAATAAAGTTCTTAGACAAGTAAAGTTTGCAAAGAGGTAATGCCCGGTCTCACAAGAATAGGAGAAAAAAGAAAAGAAAAAACTGCCCATGCCATGACATGAACGCGTACCCTAGTTAGTTGGGCAAGCATTGTTTGAACACTTACCTAAGAAACATGCCACTTTTGGTTTAACTTGGGACTAAAAAAAATCCTCATGTGTTCCCTTTATGAAATGCGGCAGCATGGCATCGATCGCCTGTCGCTATAAGAATTAATTTACAGCTATAAGCAACCAGATGGACGATAAATACACAACTTTATTTTTATTTACTATTTTTTTTATTACTCTCGTCTTTTGTCATTTTATTTTTAAATTTTATTTTCTTTTATTATTATATACTTTGCCATTTATAATCGAATTTTTATTTTAGAGTGCTGATTAATTGGATCCACCAGAATAAACAACCAAACTGGACATCGATCTACTTATTCAGAAAAATCTAATAGTAACTATGTGAAAGGCAGAGTAGTATTTTGTCAAGTATCATTAATCATTGGAGGTGGGTATTCATTTGGAGAGTGTGACTCATCTACTGTAAAAATTATAAAGTAAAACATATAATACAATATTTTTGCACATAGATTTGAATTTTTTTAAATTTTGAGACTTGGTGATGATCACTTTATAATCAAAATATATATATACCGCAGGCTTTACTTCACAATTTTTTTACAGCATAGGAGTTGCACTCCCATTTGGATGGTCTCTCTATCTTTATTTTTTTATTAGCTTTCACGTGTTGATTTGCTCTTTTATGTGATAAGGTAAGTGAAGAAGTCAAGTCTGAGTGAGAAAGTGAAAGAGAAAAACATTAGTGAAAGATGTGAAAAGTTAGAATAAATTGAGTTACATATATAATCTTATTTAAATATTTAATTTATATATTTAATTAAAAGTTTAAGGGACATTTTGAGAGGTAGATACTAAATATGGGTTCTGACTCTATTAATAATATAGATTTTAATACGTTGAAATAATTATTAGGTAGTTTCATACAAGTTTTACTGTCTTAAATTAGGTTGTCACTTCTTACTCTTACTTTCTTAAAAAATTCCACTCATTTTTTTGGCAAAGAAGACAATGCAATTTCTTTAACCTCTAATAATGGAGTTCAACTCTTTGCGGTAAAAAAATTTAATCTATCTACTCAAGGGATATATGCTAATTTTAGTGTAAAACTGTTGTTAATTAAATGGATTTAAGCAAGTGGACTGTGGACCCACATGCATGCAGTTGGCAGTTAGTGGCAGACTGAAGAATCCGAGAGACTAATCACCACCCACACACATGCACATGAATATATATATATATATTGTGGAGTCATTTGGGGGCAAAGCAAGAGCAGGCCTTCACCCTCTTTAAGAGCCATTAATTAGATGCATGGTAAGAGAAAATATCAGTACTAAATTATCTGTTAATTACTACCCTTATTAGCCTCACCAAAATAGTTTTTTTTGTTCCTTACAAAAGAAAGAAATTAAGAAGTATTGGAGTAAAAATAAAATAAAATAAAGAAGTCATCACTGTCTCAATTCTCATGTAGTAACTAATTCTATCCATGATAAAGCATTTATCAAGAATAGAAATAGAGTCATTGAAGAAGAAATTCAAAGTTTGCCTCTTTTAAGATCTTCACCTTTCGATTAGAATCAAATGAAGTATGAAGAAAAAACAAAAAAAATATGAAAAATTAGAATTTTTTTGAGAATTGATTGAGATGAAAACGATTGCATTGAGAATCATTATCAGATGGAAAAAGAAGCCGAAAGGAATATGAAGCTAGTAAGCACTGACCTGGCTTAGGAGTGATGTGGTGATGTTTTCTTCTATTTGTGGGATTTTAAGCTTTTGATGCTTTTTATTTTTGGCTGGCTAAGGCAATTTCTTGTGGTGCTGTATTGTTTATTGGGCATTTTCATTGAAATTTTAGCATCTTTTTATGCTTTATCAATAATAAAATTTCTTTTCTTTTGTCTTTTAAAAGATGTGTGTATTTGGAATTGTTGTAGTGTTTTCAAAAATACAATGACAAAAGTATTGTAAGATAATCAAAATATAGTGGTTAGTAAATTATATGTCTAAAATTAACTATGTATTGAAATTATGTAAAATATCTAAAATATACACAATAATTATAATGTTTTTATAGTTGGAAAGAACAATAAAAAATATTTTATAAATAAAAAAAGTTCATTAAGTACCAAACCCAAAGTTTAAATTTTTGCGGTGGAAAAAACAGATTTTGTCATCCACCACGATACCAAACACACTTTAAGACAATTTCTCGTGCTCTTGTTTTATTTTTACAGTTTCTTGATGGTCGTTTGTTGTTGGGTATTTTAATTATAATTTTAGAATCTTTTGATGCTTTATCAATAACAAAAATAAATTACCTTTAAAAGAATATACAATTAATTTTATTTGTAAATTCTATTAATTTTGATAGAATTTATTACATTTTTACTCAATTTCATGATGAATTCATTTACATGATTAATGCTATTGTAAAATCAAGAATTCATAGATCAAATAGATTGGAAATATGTTATTAGTGTAATTCGGATCACGATCTTCTCTATTTGAAAATTAAAATAGAATCAAGTTTATAGTAAGATTGAATGTCACACCATCAAATGGAGAATATTCAAATTCAAATTTGTCAATGTGACATTCACTCTCACTATAAACTTAACATCCATTTCAATTCTTAAATGAAAAAGATTGTAGTCCGTGTAATTCATGTATAAAGAAATTTTTTTGTCTAGCACAGTGCTATGAAAAATACATAGTACAAGAGTTCATCTTACTCTTGAATAAAATAAATATATATTTTTTTTCTTTTCTCACATAATTTAATGATAAGGTAAAACTTTATATCAAATATCTTTCACAATATACCAAACAAAAACTTATATTTGCATAGCACTGAAGCTTTAAGGAGGTTTTCGGGTTTCTTGCAGGCTGCAGCTATGTTAATGCTTTAACTTCAAGGAGGTATCAGTAATCAGAATTGATGCTTAATTACTTTTAACATAACTTTGTAATTAGGTAGTCTTCATAAGGACATAAGACGTTGCAGAAAGAAAATATAAAAGAAAATGAAAAATTAAAAAAAAAATAAAAAGGACGAATTTAGCATGATGGAGATTTAAGGCCAATGTGACATCGACACGTGGAGAACCATTTTAAGGTATGTGACGACGTTATGATACTTCTGAAGACAACTAGAAATTATGCAAGACTTCATTTATTGACAGATGTGAAACCAGTACATTCTCACGCGCTTCAGAGTAACGTGATTACTGATTACACTCTTTTTTTTGTTTTGAGAAGCACGCACTAGAAAGTGAGAGTGGGAATAGTGTTTATATATACATAGAGGAACAGTAAAATAAAAGATGAGCAGAGTTTACATGAAACTAGAAAAACCAACAACCCTAACTCCAGACTTGATATCAGGTGTTAGATTGGAAACCTGAGGTTAAAAAAGAGCTCAAAACTTTTCCAAGTGAAAAAAACACAAAACAAAAGATAATAAAGAAGACAACCAAGCACAAAATCAAGTGAATAACTTTCTCTCTCTTTCTTTTTTTCTTTCTCTTTTTCTCTCTCTAGGGTTTCAAGGATCCAAACCTTCTCTTTGTTTTTCATATATTTGGTTACATTTGGGGTACTGACTAAGAAAGGAAAGATCAGCTTGTTTCCAAGAGAGAAGAACAAGAACCCAAGAGAAAAACATCATAAACACACCAACAAAAGAGAGGAGAAAGAAATATATATAGATATAAGCTATATTTATAGATATTTATATAGGAGTAGTAAATATATAAATTAAGGGGGAGAGAGAGAGGATAATTTTAGGAAAATGGGGAGAGGAAGAGTGGAGCTGAAGAGGATAGAGAACAAGATAAACAGACAGGTGACATTTGCTAAGAGGAGAAATGGGCTGTTGAAGAAAGCTTATGAGCTCTCAGTTCTCTGTGATGCTGAGGTGGCTCTCATCATATTCTCCAACCGTGGCAAGCTCTATGAGTTCTGTAGCACCAATAGGTATATCACCCTTTTCCTCTCTCTCTCTCTCTCTCTCTCTCTCTATATATATATATATATATATATATATATATATACACACATATTTTCTCTCTATAAACGTGTGAGATCTGCTCACTTGTTATTGTTTGTTCATGGGCTTCTTTTGGATTTTCCTTCTGAAAATCAAGGTGCTCTCTCTCTCTCTCTATTTGTTTTTTTGATCTTCTTGAGTATTAATTAATTGGTGAAGTTTGATGAGGTTGAGAATTTTGTGAGCTTCGTTAGTGTATCGAGTATTATTCTTGCTCTATATATATATGGTTAAAGGGCTATGGTGATTCAATTATTTGCTAATTTATTTTTGTTGTGATTTCTGAAGGTTTAGGTTTTTCTTTTCTTTCTTTTTGGTTTGATCTGCTTAGTCTAGTTCTCTTGCTGAGAGATCTGAACTGAATTCATGGCCTTTATATTTGTTTCAGTTGGAAAACTTTTTTATTTGGTTTGGTTTAATTAAATATTAATATTTGGTTGATTATTTATTTTTTGTTAATTTTACTAATAACCAAGTAACATATTTGATCTTAAGCAGCAAAATCAAGATCTTTAATTGGATCTGACCCCGATTTTGAAGGAAAGGACTCCACTAATTCAAGGTTTAATTTAGATATCTGGTTTGGTAATTATGGCTGATTACATTAATTAACTACTCCAATTAGGAGATTATTTTAACCCAACGTACTCCAACTTCTTAAGAGAAAGATGTAAATCATTTGTTCTAAAGCCTAATGTCATCGTCTCTACACCATTTCTGCTTGGTATAGAAAATCTGTTCAATGATTCTCTCTTGCTAAGGTTTCAGTCTGAAATCCGTATTTTCGCATCTTTCAATGAAGCAAGTTCCATGTTATTGGAATTGAAGATATAAACTGTGACTTTTATGTTAATTAAATATGAATTTGGTCACCACAAGATATTTATATAGTCATGATTTTTTTAAAAAAAAATCAATATATATATACACACACACACACACAAGGGCTTGTTAGATGAGTGTAATTTTTTAGTTTAACCATAATTATTAAGTTTTTTTTAGGATTTAAATATAATGTTTTATAATAATTTGGACGTAGCCTGATTGATAATCATATCTTTTCTCTAAAAAGAGATTTTAAATGTTAATTCTCACATATTTATGCCATGGATGCTTGTTGATCAACCCGCATCAATTTGAGGGGGCTGTCAATAGACGGCAATCTTCTTTACATAGTTTACATGGTCAACCTTGCTTAATTTATATAGGCTGGTACAGCTAGCTAGACTGCGGAAATCACTCTGCAATTAAATTATTTCTCTGTATAACTCTCTTGAGAAGTTTATATAATAGAGAGATCACTCAAAGGCAAAGGTAATTCGGCCATTCACACAATATTTGTGACATATATATAAGGGCTTGTTAGATGAGTGTAATTTTTCATTTTAAACATAATTATTAAGTTTTTTTTGAGGATTTAAATATAAGGTTTTATAATGGTTTTGACATAGCCTGATTGATAATCATATCTTTTCTTTAAAAGAGATTTGAAGTGTTAATTCCCACATATTTATGCCATGGATAACGTTGCTTCACCCATAGAAAAAGAAAAGAGAGAAAATGGAAATGGATTTTAGTAACAGGTAATCAAGAAAGTGTAAGTACAAAGGCATTGCCTAAGTTGTATAGTTTTGTAGTAAAAGCTTTCCGCCATGGAGTGTTTTATTTTTTTGGTTCTTAAAAATGTTCCATTGGACCTATAAGTAGACATATGAACTAAATAAGGAGAGGTATTCCTCTTCCTTCCTTTATTTATCAACTCTGGTTTAAACAGGATTCAATCGAAAATTTTATAATATGATAAATGATTTTATCGAGCTAACTGACATCTACAGAATGAGCTAACTTCCTAGTTTTTCCATTCAACTCCACTCGATTAAACTTCTCAGTTAATTTCGTACCCTTTAAATGTAGTACTCATGCTTTCTTAAGCTTTTCTAAATCTTAATATTCAATAATTTATGCGATTATTTATTCTTCTCAAAGTTCGGGTTCTCATCAAACCAAGTAGGTTAGGGTGAATTTGTCCAAATTAAGCAAGAGTAAATTTCACAAACCAAGTATGCAAAAGTGTTTCTATAATATATAAATTAAATTTCCACTATTTTGAGTTGCATTCCTGCATCAATCCTTATAAACCTGTTTCCTTTAATTTGTCTCCATTTCAGCATGCTCAAGACACTGGAGAGATACCAAAAAAGCAGTTATGGTGCTGTTGAAGTCAGCAAACCATCCAAGGAGCTGGAGGTATCTTATCGTTAGTATCATGTAATATAAATGACTTCGAATCCGTTAGCTTAACTGCAGTTTCAATCTTAGGGGGTAAAAATGCATTTTGAAACAGTTTTTGGTGGGGATTTAAAAACCGCTAAGTGTTTGAAAAACAGTTGCTAAAACTTGAATGTATCAAGATTAATGGTATAATCATAACTATTGGGATTGTGTTCCCTCATTAGACATCGATCGCTTGGTAATTCTGTGACTTTTTACATAGTAGTTTTTGTCAATTGCAGAGTAGCTATAGGGAGTACTTAAAGCTGAAAGGTAGATATGAAGGTCTACAACGTACTCAGAGGTAATTAACCTCAGCAATATGTACACTAAGAAGTTCCACTTATCAAAAGAATCTACTATAACTTTACCAGCTTCCATATTCAAACATGAGTTTCATTCATGAATTTTTTGCTACAGAAACCTTCTTGGAGAGGATTTGGGCCCTCTAAATACCAACGACCTCGACCAACTTGAGCGTCAACTAGAATCATCCTTGAAGCATGTTCGCTCTACCAAGGTTACTGAATTTACTTATGTGCATTTACTGTTATCAGATTATACACTTGTAACAAGTTAATATTACGAAAATTCTTGCCTAAACTTAGTTTAAAAGACTTTCTTGGATCAGAATATTTTCCACCATTAGTTACATAACAGAATTATATTTCTCTCTTTAATGGTGGAAAGTACAATTGATCCAAAAAATACCACAAACTAGATCTAGCTAGACAAAAATCTCTCTGTGTTAGAGTTATTCCATGACATGGGCTTACATTAATTGGGGATTAGGTCTATTAAATGAGATATAAAGAGAGCTCAAGAGAACCATCTATTTACAATAGGCATAATACTTTAATGTGTCTAATATGGGGGTTAGTTAGTGTAGGTCATAGTTGACATTTGGGCCTATGATGGGTGGGACATTGGATCACTATATAAAATATAAACTAGGTCTTCCTCCTATTCTCAACCCTAGAGAATATTTCATATTCTATACATACTGAGAAAAAAGGCTTACCATGTATCAAGAAGAACAAGTACCTATCGCTTGGCTAAGGATTATTCCTTGTGTTTGATTGAAGATTCTGCTACATTATCAACCATAGATCCTAAGTAAGGTATGTGTTCTTTCTATCTATTTATTATTAGTTGTTCTTAACTCTTCTATGATGATTTCTTGGGATTAAGGATATTAATTTAAATCCTACACTCCGATGTTACACCCTATATAGTACATGAAGATCTTTTTAATTTGATTGATATTTGTTGCAATAAAGGCTTATCTTGATTTGTTGGAAAATAATGCATTTTTCCATTTAGAAAAATCTAGAGTAATAAACAAGCAGTTGTGCATATTTGAAGCTTCTCTGAAGAAAGTAACTCAAGATTTAGTCTAGATAAAGAGAAGCCTAGTAAGTAGCTAATTAAGTAAGCTAGATAACAGATACCAGGGTTTTAAATTGCAGTCGTGTTGTGTTTATTGTGGTTACAAACAGTGCGAGTGTTACAATGCGGATCGCGATCATCACGATCACAAATTTTTTAAATTTCGCACAACTTAAAATACAGATTGCTGGCAATTAAGGATAGTAGCTATCGTGGGCGTCACGGCGTGAATAACAGCTATCGCGGTCTACTATAGCTGCTACAATCCGTTATATCGTTCATCTTGGCCGCGATGCACCGTTATAGCCATGAATGCCATATTCCTCAAATAATGGCGAATAACGGTCGTGGCACCTACCGCTATCGCTATATACCGCCCGCTATTTCTCATTGCGACCACTATTTAATACACTGGTAGTTGCTAAAAATCCATACAAAGTAGATATTAATAAAGCTACGAATTAAAAAAAAAATAGGGGAATTTTAGGCCTTTCGAATTACACATTAGAAAATCGTGTATCAGAAAATTTAAAACCATTAATGGGGAAATAAAGAAAGCAATAAATTCTCTCTCCTAGTTTCCTCCTTATCAAAGGTTGTAGTGTAGGATTTCAATGAATATCCTTAATCTCATGTAATCACTAGTCAAGTATAAAGCACCTAATAAGCAATAGATAGAAAGATTACATAACTTGCTTAGGATCCATCATAGATAACGTTGCGAAATCTTCAAGTTATCAATAGGAACATATCCTTAGCTAAGCAATTAAGTTCTTCCCCTCGTAGATTCTCCTTAATACACTAGTTTGATGAGATCAACTTTTCCCAATTATATTTTTTGTTTCGAAAGAGTTAAATTTAAGAGAGGAAATGAGACAAGCCAAAGAGAAGAAAATTGTATTGAATGGTGTGATTTGCTTACAAGGGTGGTATCCTATTTATAGCCTAACCTAAGGGGAATGTTTCCATTCTAACCAATGTGGGACTAACATATATATATATATATATATATATATATATATACACACACACATTAACAGCCCCCCTCAAACTAATAATAGTCCAATAGTCTCAAGGGTGAGATGATGACGCACAAAGTGACAATCAATCTCAATGTGTTTTGTGCATTCATGGAATACATCATTGTTAGCAATTTGGATAGCACTTTCATTATCGCAGCTGAAGATAGTGATAGTAGAATGAGAGAATCACTAAGGAATAAGAGAATCACCAAGAAAGAAGCAATAACCAGTGGTGGATCTACGATCTGTGAGATCACTTGCCCACATCTGAGTAGGCACAAAGCTCAAGTGAAGAGTAAGCTGAGAAATGAAGACCATCAAATAGGTCCCCTTGATGTACCTGAGAATACGAAGAACTACGGCATACTGGGGTGTGCGAGGAGCATAGAGAAATTGACTGACAATATGGACAACATAAGAGATGTCAGAGTGAGTAACTATAAGATAAACAAGACTACCAACCAACTGGCAAAACAAGGTGGGGGTCTTCCAAAGGTGTACCATCTATAGGAGTGAGTTTAGAGTTGAGCTCAAGAGGAGTGGTACTTGTCTTACTATCTATGAGTCCCGTTTGAGTAAGAAGGTCAGAAGCATACTTTACTTGAGAAAGATAATATCCCTCGGAGTTAGAAGTGATTTCAAGTCCTAAGAAGTAACTGAGTTTCCCAATATCTTTCATCTCGACATGTTGGCTGAGATAAGTCTTGAGATTCGAAATTCTAGATGTGTCATCACCAGTGATGATTATATCATCAACATAGAGGAGAAGAAGGATACATATGAGCTGGGAGTGAATCCAAAATCTCTAACAATGGTGTTGAACTTGGAAAACCAAGCTCGAGGAGCTTGCTTGAGACCATAGAAATCCCGAAGAAGTTTGTAGACTTGATATGGAAGATGATGAGAACTAGGAGGAGGGCATATATAAACTTCTTCGGTGAGTTCACTATTAAGAAAAACATTTTTCACATCCATCTGGAATAATCCTCAATGACAAATGGTGACAACTGCAATTAAGCTGCGAAATGAAGTGAAGTGGGCAACTAAAGTGAAGTGTGCAACTGGGGCAAAGATCTCTTCATAGTCGATCCCATACTCTTGGGTAAACCCTTTAGCTACCAAGCGAGCCTTGTATCGATCAATGGACCCATCAGAGTGAGTTTTGACCTTGTAAACCCACTTGCATCCTAGAACATTTTTGCCTTTTGGTAGGTCCACTAGATCCCAGGTGTGAGTGTTTTCGAGTGCCTGTAGTTCATCATTTATTGCTTTTTGCAAAAAAGGATCAGAATTAGATTTATGATAAGATTATGGTTCATAGTGAAAAAAAATAGTAGAAAATACAACAAATTCACGGAGATTAACAGAAAAAGTTTTTACCCGGTTACTTCGCCTAGAAGAGAGATCAGAAGTTGTTGGAGTGGATCCATCAGAAGAGACAAGTTACTCAGAAGAGGGTAAGATGGATAACTCAATTGAGGTGTTTGTAGACATGTTAGGTGGTAATGATATATCTGATAAAGAGATAGGATGTGTTGGTGGAGATGTTGACTCAGAAGAAAAGTTTGTCTCAATAGTGTCGGGAAAAAAACAGCTCTTGGTGTAAACAGTTGTAAGAACAGCTTCACCCCAAAAACATTTAAGGCATGAAGCAGATATGAAAAGGGCATAGGCGGTATTGAGAATGTCTCTGTGTTTGCGATCAGCTCACCCATTTTATTGAGAGGTGCTTGGACATGAATGATGAGGAAGAGTGCCATATTGGCGAAAAAAGTTAAGACGCTAGAGTCTGTGTATTTAGCAGCATTATTAGCACGAAACACTTTGATATTGCAAGAAAATTGAGTTTTGACCATGACAGCAAAATCAAAGTACAATTGAGGTAATTCATATTGATTATGCATAAGAAATATCTAGGTGTAACAGGAGTAATTGTCAACAAAAATGACAAAATATCTAAAGCCTCCCGTAGTAGCAATGGGAGATGGGTCCCAAACATCAAAGGGAATCAGATCAAATGGTGTAGAAGAAAAAAAATCACTTTTGTGAAATGGCAATGCCGATTGTTTGACAAGTTGATAAGGAAGACAATCAAATTGTTCTTTATTAACAAGCCCTAAATGACCACTAGACACTAAGGATTGAAGATGACCAATAGAAGTATGACCCAAATAAGAATGCCAGAGACTGATGAATGGGGTAGATGAGACCGGAGTTGCTGTCTGAACTGATGATGAGAAACGAGATGGAATATGAAGATTGATGAGCTCAAAGAGTTGTCTAACCTTACAGCCTATCCCAAGAGTTTGTCCCGTCTTTGGATCCTGCACGCAACAACCAGAAACAAAAAAAAAAGACAGTTAGAATGAAGTCACATAATTGACCAACTGATTTGAGATTGGGAGTGAGTTGGGGAATACAATAAGTATTAGGAAGATAAGTGTTTAATGTTGCAATTTTTTTCGATATGACTCACGGTCATAGGAGAACCATTAACAGTTTGAATAGTCGGAGTATGATTAGCAAGATGTTTAGTGGAAAAAATAGTAGAATCAGGAGTCACATGATTACAACATGCAGAGTCAAAGAACCAAGATGAATTACCTGAGGTGACTGACATAGCAATAGAAGGTAGATTACTAGAATGAGTAATGACTTGTTTGACAATTTCCTCTACGTCAGAGGCAGAAAACATTGTAATGGAAGCAGTGGATGATAAATTTTCAGTAGTAGTGGCAGTAGATCTAGAAAGAGTATAGCAAGACATGTATTACTGAGAGTGTCTGTTGAGATTTTGGAAATAATCACACTGAAGATGACCAAGGGCTTGCTTCTTACAGAATTGACAAAATCGAACCGAGCATTCCAAGAGAATGTGTCCTGGTTTCTTACAATAATTGCAGAATTTTAAGGATTCAGATTGATGCCCTTTGTTGTTGAATTGAGGTCCCTTGGGAGTGGCGAATACAACATCTGTAGAGGTCGTCTTGTGAGGGACAAGACAAGTTTCCTCCTAGAGAAGTTCATTGACAGCTTGATCTAAAGTAGGTAAGGGAATGCGATGAAGGAGAGATGCACGAACATGCTCGAAATTATTAGTGAGGGCCATGAGAAAGAGAACCAAGTGTTGCTGATTGTGATAGTTAAAAAAAATTTCAACATTGGTGGCATATGTAAACTCTTGTTTTGAGGAGGCAAGTTGATCCCAAACATAATGCATTTCAGATAAGAAATTATTGATGGATTGCCCAGGTTGTTGTTGCATATGATGTAGAGTGCCCAGAAGTTGGTATTGATGAGCCAGATCCGCTGTGGTGTAGTGTTTCTCTAAAAAATCCCAAAGTGACTTGGTAGTCTTGAATCTACCAAACTAGAGACTGATGGAGCGTACAGACGTGTTGCGAATCCAAGTGATAATCTGGTGGTTTTTGTTATCCCACTCCTCTAGACAGTCTATATATTTGGTGTTGTCTTCTCCAGCGATTGTCTTTGGTTCCGTGATATCCAGTGACATAGCACCAAAGCTTTCTATAGTGTAGGTAAGTCCTTCTATAACAATGGCAATGGGTAGTGAAGCCTGAGGATGCTTCATAGTGTGCAAGAAATGAACTGGTCAGGAAATGACTAACTGGGTTTGAATAGGATGGAACTGAGTCGTCTAATTGGCAAAGCCGACTAGGGTCAAAAACTGATGGAGTGGCGGCTAAGGTGACATCGATGGAGAATAAGACTCCGATTATAGTGAAGTTGATAGAGCGGCGGCTGAGATGACGTGGAGAATAAGATTCCGACTATAGTGATGAGCCGACAAGTATGAAAAGGATATACAAGAAATCTTTCTGATGTGAAAGATCCACTAATAGTGGCAATCATAGAGCATACTCAACTCTTGATATAATGAGAACCATTAAGAACCTGGATTTGATACCAAGTTGAATTTAAGAGAGGAAGTGAGACAATACAAAGAGAAAAAAATTGTATTGAATTGTGTGATTTGCTTACAAGGGAGGTATCCTATTTATAGCCTAATCTACGGGGAATGTTTCCCATTCTAACCAATGTGGGATTAACATATACATTGTATATATATACATTAACAGAAATTATGAGGGAGACTTAACTTATTCTTTATATAGTGATTCAATGTCTCATTCGGGCTTAAATGTTAACTATAGCTTACACTACTTAGCCTATATTAGACACATTAGAGTATTAGGGCTATTGTAAATAAATTACTCTATTGTGCTCCATTTATGTCTCCCTTAATAGACTAATTACTTAGTTTGTTTTATGAAAACTTAAAAACCCAATTAATGTTAGCCCACACACATGGAATAGTTCTAACAATCTCTTTCATTTTGGCGATATTAATCGAGGTTAATTTTGAAAATACATTTTATCTTTAAAAAATGACTCTCAAGTTAAGTTATAAAGTTTTATGTGTATATTTTAAAACATTGATCTAGAGACTACTTTTAGTGTCAATCTGATCTAATAGAATCCTGAACACAGAATCATAGCGGTGACTGCATCTTTTGAGAAACACATGACCTTTTATGGTCACAAGAGTCTATTAAACTCCATCGACATAGATCCAATATAGTAGTGTAGCAAACAGATAACATCTACAAAGTGGTCATTTTATATGTTGTCTTCTCTGTCGGTCACTTTCAAATTTCTCTTCCTTAAATAGCAAGGGCACACTAGAGAAAATTCTTTATGATTTTTTTTCAACAAAACTTGTATATCTTAACTTTAACATCTTGAGATATATTTTATGTGCCACAAGACATACACTTAAGGGTATAAACAAAATGTCCCAACATTTGCTTAAGCCAATTGGCACACATCTTAAGACTTTTAACGGATATATGCATATGACAATACAAATATATACAACATCCATATGTTAAATACAACTATAATATCAAAATGGTATATAATTGGATTTGCATGCAATGATCATTCTCAGCATAATATCCCAAATACATCACCAAAAAATGTAAAGAATAATGTAAACAAATAGAATAAATGCAGTGTTTCCCACTAATCAAGTATATCCAAATATATCTTAAGCATATCACTTTATTGCATTAGGATAAAGACCTTTGGCTAGAGCATTAGCAACTAAATTATATGTTCTATTATTATTTTATTTAATGTCACCTTACTTTCTTAATTCCTTAACTGTCAAGAATTTTACCTCAATATGCTTGAACCCTGTGATATCCTTCATTATTTTTAGAGAATAACTATTATCACAGTATATCCATATGGGTGTAGCAATAGAGATAACCATGAATGACTCGAGAATTAGATTCTTCAATCAAGAAGTTTGTGTGGTGGCCCAAAACATGCCATAACCTTAGCTTACATGATAGAAGAAACAACAAGTGTCTACTTGACACTTTCTAAACTAGCACTTCTTGCCACCATGACCATATAATCTAATGAAAACTTATTTTTATCCTCGCAAATGGTAATGTTTGAATTCATATACTTCACTATCTCAAGATATTGAGAACCTTTTGTAAACTAGTTTGACCTCTTGGGACCTTTTCATGTATCTTATGACTTTTTAAGTAGCCACCTAGTGATGTGGACCCTTTGGGCTCTTAAAAATATCTCACTGCCAAAAATGTAGGGATGAAAACTTTAAGCTCTTAATTATTATAGTATATGTCACATTCCTTATAGATTCTCTCCCAATTTCACTTTAAGGACACTATCACCTTTAGGAACGAGAATATTCCCAAGTTTGTAATCTTGCATACTGAACCTTTCCAGAATACAGTCAATGTATGCTATTTGAGATAAACTCAACAGGAAATAATGTCTATCTTTATGGATTTCAATTCCAAGAAGAACATGTCTTTCTAAGATCCTTTGTGTCAGAATGCCTAGACATTAGTTGCTTAACTTCATGTAATAGTTCTAAGGCATCACCAACAAGCAAGATTTCATCCTCATTCAAGATATGAAAAACAGAATTGCCCTCATTGACCTACAAATATATTCACTAATTTACATTTGTTCTTAACGAACCTTTTTGGAGTCATTATACCATCCAATTTCAGATACTATTGTCTAAAAGCTTGCTTTGAACTCTTATAAAAACTTTTGTATATCTACATATATAATGGTTTGTCACCATATTCCCTAAATTCCTTAGGTTGTACCATATATACTTTCTTATAAAGTCTCAATACAAGAAAACACTTTTCATTTCCATCTGATGTAGCTATAAAACCTAATGAGCTATTAGAGCCATGATCACTCTAAAAGCATTCTTAGAGGAGCTAGAGAGAAAGGTTCATTGTAAATAATCATTTCTCTCTAAGTGAACCATTTAGCCACTAAAATGGACTTGAGACTTTCAATCATTTGTCTACCTTCATTTGGAATACATATAGCTGCATTTTTACAAAATATTCTGATGAAGGACAGATAGGTAGAAACAGAAATAGCAGGGAAGCAGATAAAGATTAAACCAAAAAAATTAGATCAAGTAGAAAGATAGACAAGACGCAAGGGAGATCAGAACAAGAACAAGGAGAAGGGGACAAGAGATATAGCAAAACTCAAGTTTTATTCCATAATCCAATCTTTCTTACAATCTTAATATTAGTGCTTTTATATTGGCACCAAACATTATTTAAATAAAAAAAGTAAATCAAATTCTAATAACTATTTAATTGCCTAAATCTAATTTTCCTCAAATATATGTCCAAGAATAAATATTCATTTTCCTATTCTGCATCATTCTCCCCCACTTAAAAAGAACTCGACCTCGAGTTTTGATGTGGTAAAGTATCAAAACTTGTGATTCTAGAATCGAGATGTAGTAGTCTCGATCAAGCAGAAAAAGAATGTCAAGAGGAGTTATTGAGGAACCTCAATCTAGTGCCAAAGGATAAAATCAATGTAAAGAAGGTCACACGCACAAATCTTGCTATCATTTTGGCTTTGGCCTTGTTTGTTTTGAAGTGACTCAATAGGTACATCCTCACAGTGAATGGTAGAGCTTTCTTCAATGATTTGTTCATTCGTTTCAAAGTCTATATAGATTGGGGAAACAACTTTATATTTGTCTTAAATGGAATCCTGATTGATAGAAGTAAAGCTACCTCCACTTATTGTTTCACTTGTTCGAGGAGTTGTTGCATCTTGCAAATTCAAGTCTCAAAGGTGGAATACTTGATCTCCAATTGAGAGAAATTAGTATAAATACACCGACCATCCAACTCAGTTTAGCCCAAATAGCATTTTGAGGCCAATAGTATATATTGCACGAGAGCTTGGAATTCCATTGAATTGGAGAAAAGACTAATTTTCTCCACATGGCCAAATGGTCCAAAAACTTGATAGAGCACATCTTTTGTAATGGGATACAGTACGTGATGGACTATAACCAAAAGATCTCGACTAAACTTAATCATTCCTCACAAATGGCTATTTTTTTTAATACAAGAATCAACAACTACATAAACATATAATAACTAAACATGTTTTTTTTTTGGTTTGGCTTGGCTAAGATCAATGGTTTGGCTTGACTCGATCAGTGGCTCGATTGGCTCTGATTAATGGCTCGGTTCGGTTTGGCTCAGTGGCTCGGCTCAGCTCAGTGGCTTAGCTCGAAAAAACGATTTAGCTCGGAATAATAGCTCAGGTCAAGTAATTTGGTCAGGCAGCAGGGTCGGGTCTTACTCGGGACAAACCTAGTCAGATTAGAGTAGGGTTGCACCAGTCGATAGGAAACTTGATTTCGGTCACAGTGGTTGATTGGTCGAAAACTGCAGATCGAGAGTGGAAAGATGAAATAGATTAAGACATCTCGGCGACAGTGCAAGCAACGGAATGGTCCAAGCTTCTTGGGTATTGCATGTAAGAGGACGTTGGTTATGGTGGGGGCGTTGGATAGTTTGACTGGTGCAGGGAGTTGCCGAATCAGAGTGTGACAACATGTCTACATGCGTTGACGGCAGTTAGGTGGTGGATCTGGCCAGACTTCTTGTGGTTTAGTCAGCCAACAGTTTCGTGTCTGGTGGTGGCGACACTAAGTTCCTGTGGTGGTGTACAATGACAGTAGTCTCTAGTGATGCTACAGACGTGTTCATAAATGGTGTTTTCGGTTTTTTTTTTCACAATATGATATGGGTGTAAAGTTGTGTTTGGATGGGAAGAGAAACTGTCTAGTGGGGATCAAAGTTTGGGGTTTGATACCACTAAATGAAGGATAGATAGTTAGAAAGAGAAAATGGAGAAACAACAAGGAAGCAGAGAAAAATTATATCAAAAGGAATTAGATCAGGTAGAAAGATAGACAAGAAACAAGGGAGAACAGAACAAGAACAGAGAGAAGGGGACAAAAGATATACCAAAACTCAAATTTTATTGTATAATCTTGTCTCCCCTATAATCTTAATATCAGTGCTCTTAATTGGCACCAAATATTATTTAAATAAGAAAGTAAATCAAATCCTAATAACTATTTAATTGCCTAAATATAATTTTCCTAAAATACATGTCCAAGAATAACATCACAAAATAATAAATATTCTTTTTCCTATTCTGCATCATATTCCCTAAATATGTATACTATCAATGTTAAGGTTTCGATCCAGTCAACGATTCAAAAAAAAAAAAAAATCTTTAGATTACTACTTTACTAGGTACTTTTTTGAGGACTTACTGAACCATAGTAATAACCTCACCCAAAGATAATCTAATCTTGACATGTTTCTTCCAAAACCTTAAATGTGCGATTTCACCTTTTGGTCACACCCTTATGTTCGGGACAACCTAATATAGTGTACAGGGTCACTATTTGCTTCAAACATCTAGCAAACGAACATTTAAATTGTCCTAAAACTTCATGTCTGCCAAAATACTCAGGTTACTGATGAGACTCAATCATTCTTAATGACTTTTTTTAACTGTTTCTCAAAATCAATCATAAAATCTTGAACATGTCAAGAAAATAAGACTTTCCTTTAATTGAGAACGTGTATCCACAAAAAGATGGATCATCAATGAATGATACACGTGTTTACACTTACACAATGTAGTTAAACAAAGTATGTTGAAATTAAATATGGATGACTTTCAAAAGATTAGATTTACGAGATTCACTATTTTCTTTATCTTGGTTAATTTATCCCTAAACAAGTCAATATATGTCTAGTTGAGAGTAGGCCAGATGTATATCTCTATCACCATTTTTACTATCTCTCTAGAATTCTGACCAAAGCATTTATGCCACAAAATGAAAGAATTTCCTTAGTTAGGGATATTTTAGCAATACTTGAACTTTATATGAGGTTTTACAGACTTCATTTGGAGCTCAACACACAACCTATACAATCCATAGGACAAGGTGCAATGGATAATAGCTTTCGAATAAAAAAGATAATTTAACTTTATAATCTTTTTCATAAAAAATGTAGCCAATCTTGCTCAAAACCTAAAGAAGAAAAATGAATTTCTCGCTAGGATCATATATAAAGTGTGTCCCTAATAACAGTTTAAATTAGAAGTTAAATTTAAACTAGCTACTCCTATAAACTTTATGTCCATGATGCAAACCAAAACCTACGATATGATTGATAGTCCTGGGATGTCGCTCAACTGGGGGCAACGGATGACTCTTAACATTGTTAATTGTGGATATCACTCAACACAACCAAGTCACACACTTGATTTGTAGGAGGAATTACTCAAATCCAAAGCAAAGGATTTTGTAGAGAAATATTTTCAGATCAAAGGCTGCTTTCTCTTCTATTCTCATTCATATTTATAGAGATTACATTGCAGGACTTCAAGACTAAAAAATAAATGCAAAAATACATTTCCAAGACAATTTCCTAACTAGATAGTCAAAACATATTTCCTAGACAACAAACTTCAAAATATTAACTCCAACAATAATGATTCTTTGATAGCCCCAAAACATAGAGAAATGACAATGACTCTTTGACTTTTTGTCAGCCACAATTACGCCTCTACATCCATCCACCTCATCATTGTTGTCAATAGTGAGTTTAAATTCTCCTTTATTTGATTTGTCATTGCTTATAAATCCTTGTATAGTAATAACTATATGATTACTCTTATAAAAAATCAATAGTAAAATTAACACTGTCTAGCCACTGCACTAAATGGGGCTTCGGTTACACTGAATTCACTTAGAATAAGAGCCAAAAAGTTACATTCACATCACTATTCTTTATCCAAGGTTTTACTTTTATTGTAAGTTCATTTCTCATTATCATTTTTTATACATAAGAAGTACTTAATTTCACTTTATAAGGAAAACATCCTTAAGACACATATTCCTAATATGTGCAAACTCTTTATTATGATCTTGAATAAATTTAGAAGCATAAAGCTTTTCTTGATACTTGTTTTGGAAACAAGTGAGGTAATATTGTATTTCTCTCTTAATTTAAAAAATAACTATCTTTATGATGTACTCCCAAACATATCTTTCTTCGTCGTACCTTATGGAATTTACCTTACAAAGAATTGAGCATATCTAAGCATTCAATGATTCTTGATATCTTTTAATGGTTAGCGAACACATATGGTCAAACTTAATACATGCGTCATTGAATGTTACCGAATCAGAATTATTATACTTATGTTCTGCAAATTTATTCTTATTCATTGCCAAGTCTATGCTTATTATCCCAAAAACAAACTCTACATTATCTTTTCAACTTTATGAAAATCTAGCCAATCGTAAATTCAAATGTGACTTTTTTGTTCTTGATAGTAAAGGTGAATTTATATTAAAAGGTGACTTATTTATTTAAATAATGCAACTTTATTAGCAATTGTGGCGTAATAATGTACTCTAAAACCAGAAATTGGTATATCCTTAAGAGAGTTCTTACACATTATTATGTAAACACCTTTAGGCAGAATTCATGACACACAATTATGAAACCCTCCACATAGTAGCAACCATGAATCTTTATTCCAACATTCTCAAATGTACCACATTTTGGTGTATAGACGACTTGGGTCAATCACTTTTCAACCACATACTTCTTATATGACCCTCTCAATCCTAATACACAATAACCACCTTTGGGTGTATGATCATATGTTAGAACCAAAGATATCTCACTACCATATAGATTGATATTCCACAAGTCCAATCGAAAATACTACTTTGGCGGTTACAATTTAACTAAACTCATGAAACTCTCTTATACTGGGACATACTTTATATTACACACACCAACCATATTATATGATCTTAAACTTGAAGACAATGCGATAAATATGTCTTTTAAATCATATTTTATGCTAATTACATTGTTAACAACTGTTGGGGTATGAACAATGCCCACCTCGTTGAATATAGGGTTCGGGGCAGCACCACGACACCTTGGTCGACGGGGTCCGAGACTTCTTAATCCAATACTTCTTAATCCTATATGTGTAATCACCATAAACGAGTATAAAACACCTAATAAACAATAGATAGAAAGATTACATACCTTGCTTAGAATTCATCGTAGATGACCCAATGGAATCTTCAAGCAATCAATAGAAACAGATACTTATCTAAGAAATTGGGTTCTTTCACTTCTTGATTCTCCTTAATACACTAGCTTGATGAGATCAACTTTTTTCCTAATGTGTTTCTTTGGGTTGAGAGAGTAGGAAGGGGACCTAGCTTATTCCTTATATAGTGATCCAATGTCACACTCATCACACGGCCAAATGTCAACTACAACCTACACTAACTAGACCATATTAGATACATTAGAGTATTAGGCCGACTATAAATAGATTGCTCTATTGGGATCCCTTTATGTCTTCCTTAATATACTAATTCCTTAGCATGTTTTATGACAAAACTCAAAAACCCAATTAGTGTTAGCCCACACAAATGGAATAATTGTAACTTGTAGGTGTTCATGAAACATGAATGAGGATCTATTTTGACGGTTCAAATAGTATTATTTTTTTTATGAAAATATCAACGGTTAAAACTGTCTTCAACATTCAAAATTTTCGATTTTTGTGTTCCCATATAGTTAACTATGGTCTCGTTATAGTCGAATGTGCCTTTTAAATTTCTCAAAATATGCATAAGGTCAGACCTGCGGTAGACTACTTAGGCCTATAGTCGACTATCGAACATTTTGTCCAACCTTGTAGTCGACTACACAATGGTAAAATCTTAATTTTTAGTTATTTCTCTTTTCTTTTCAATTTTTCAAATCATTTCAAGTATAAAACCAAGTTTTATTTTGAAATCATCAACAATTTGATCCTCCTCGTCAATAAAACCGAAAAAAGAAAAAAAAAATATATATTACTGTATTGATTAATTTCAAATAATATATAGTAAGAAAATCTAATCGAATGGTTTGATTTCAAATTTTCGTCTAATGATAATTCAGTATGATTAAATTGATTTGTTGATTAAAGTGATTAAATTACCCATCTTGTGACAAGTATCTAGATGAACCTAAAGAGTTCATTAAAAACAAAGCCTTCTGGACTGCATAAGGATATGAATTTCTGTCAGTTTTATTAATGGAACTGTTGGTAGATTGCAGTTGTCAATACTACTCAGCTTGTAGCCTATATTTGGCAGCCATGACAGAAAGTTTGTTTGGCTGATTTTCATATGGTTGAAGAGGAAAAGAAATTTATCCCTCACTCATAGTCTCATGCTTAGGAAAAAAATGATTGCAAACTAGCTTAGAGAATGTACTAATTATCGTTATTTTTAGTTGGTCATTTAGTGGTTTTGTTGTATCATGACTTTCCTTTCTTTTCTTCTATTTTCTTACTTAAAATTTACTCCTTTTGACTCACATAAATCTGCTTTGCAGACTCAATATTTGCTTGACAAGCTTTCTGATCTTCAAAACAAGGTATATGTAAAGGTAGTGTCAGTGATTTATTTGTGTGCTCCCTATGCTAACAATATACTTTCTAAATACAGGAACATATGTTGCTAGAAGCTAACAGAGCTTTAACAATGAAGGTATACCTGTAATGTTCAGATTAGTTTGATTGCAGACTGAAAATAATTTCATTATTATGTAATAAGCTGGATTTTCTGAAAGATTTGCATGTTTTCTCTCTCACAAGCCAAATAAAAGGGGCAAGAAACATTGAAAGCTTGACATCAAGAATACTTAGCTTGTTTCTCATGTTTGCTAAACTGTTCCACATTGTCTTGTATAATTACCTTACTTCCTTCCGATATTCTTGCCTAGACCTGATCCATGAGGTTTTCTTGGACCAAAGTACTTTTCACCGTGGACAGATAGAGAGAGAAAAAATTTTCGAGCCTCTCTCCATCACGGTAGAAAGTATTTTTGGTCTAAAAAAAATTCTCATTTACCAATTCCTCACTTTTTTAGTTCTTATGGTGCCATTATTCCTCTTTTGTGTATTTTCTTCTTAATGCAAGTTTTCCATTTTAATAAAGCCAGACCCTTTTCTCAAAGGAACAAAATATGCCTAATATGTTTCTTTACCATTCCATCATGCTTGAGAATTATTATGTCTGGCAGCTGGATGAAATCAGTACAAGAAATCACCTTCGAGTAGCGTGGGAAGGTGGCAGTGAGCAAAATGTATCATATGGTCACCAGCATTTGCAATCTCAGGGATTATACCAACCTTTAGAATGCAATCCCACTCTGCAAATTGGGTAAATTTTCAACTTTTTAAGGGTGTATTTGGATCGAGGGGGAATGGAGGGAAAGGAAAAGAAGGGATACGTGTATCTTTTCATAAAATTTAAGACTCAATGAAGAATCACATGTATCTTTCCCTTTCCTTTCCCTTCATTCCTCTCCATCCAAGCACACCTTGAAATTCCACTGTTCTCAACTACTGTTTCATTGGCTATTCTAAGTCATAATTTTGGGGGTACAGGTATAACCATGTTGGTTCAGACCAGATGACTAGTTCAGCTCAGGGCCAACAAGTGAATGGGTTTCTCCCTGGATGGATGCTGTGAACTCGTTTTTTTTGTGCTATGTGCCTAAACGGTCACAAGCAAAAGAAAATTTGCTAGTAGGTATATGCTTTCTTGACTATGGAAATATGTAAATGGTTTTCAAGAGCATATATGTAAGTTATATGGACATAAAAGCTGAAGTTGACTGAATTTGTGGGGACAAACCTTTTTTTTAGCCTTTGACATCGAGGCATATAAGCAATTTATGCTGTAATATTGAGAACTTATCAGAGACCTACTTGATAAATCGTCATTGGAACATTGTGTTTGCAAATCACTCGTTGATTTAGTTCTCTTTGTTTCTTTGGTACTTTAATAGAGAGGTGTTGAACCCAAATCTCTTATATGGAGAAACCGAAGGAAACCACTAAGCTAAAATATCCGGGTCGATTTAGTTGTTCTTTATTTACTTTGTCAGATTGTTGAACTATGTTCTTCCCAGTATATTGACAACTGATAAAAGCAAGCTGAATCCTATAGAATAGTTGCCCATTTTTCAGGATTTGATCTTGTGCAGGAACATCATACTCATGGCTATTTGACATATAGTCTGTTAGGTAAGCATTTGAAATCTTGAAATCCTTGATAAGCATTTGAACTCTTGAAATCCTAGAGACAGGGAATTCTGATGCGTTTGATAACTGAAGTTTTATTTATATAAAAATAAAATAAACTATTGTGACCTCTTATCTAACATATGTTCATAATAATTTTAAAGTTATAATAAATTGACATATTTTGATAAATTTTAATTTATTATATGAGTTTTGGTTTTCGTACCGAATTTGATAATGTTTAAACATGAGTTAAATTAATGAGGTTATTTGAGAAGTTAACTTCCCAATCGTTACCAATTAAAATGATAATTTTTAGTTGAAATTTTATATATTTAATTTATTATATGAGCTTTATTTAATAATAAATTCAGATTTTGAATTTCATTTTAAACATATATATATATTTTTAAGTAGAACCTTACGAAAATTCACCTAAATCTTACATTTATTTCTATTCAGTCAAAGTTATATCACAATAACTTTTTTATTCGGGTTATCGACTTAAATATTTGATCATAATTCAAATGCTTTTGAATTGGGACAGTAGGCAATGACTTATTAAACTTTACCAATTAAATTAATTTAAAATTTTACTAAGAGGACATCAATGCAGTTTTTTTTTTTTTTTTTCATTTTATTAAAAAAAATGGGAAAGAAGTTTTTTTTTTCTTCCAGATAATAGGCATGTGCTTCTCAATAGTACCACAGAGCTAGGTCTGTTAACTATGTCTCTTTTAGCCCAGTAGACTGCTTATTGAATCTGTTTGTCTTTCATATATATCCTTCCCTAGCAGGCCGGTTGGGGTGGCAATACTGCGTGCCGTGCTGGTCCACGGCTCACATAAAGTAATTTATTGTGTCTTTATGTCATGTCTTTCTCTCTTTTGTATTGTGTTGTATCGTATTTTTAAAAACCTAAGCTCAGCAAGACTTAAGGCCCGCATGGTTACTTGGTCGTGCCTACTCATAGGCCTCATAGGTATATATTGATCTTTTTGATTTTTTGTTGAAAATAGTAAAAAAAATATATTAATATTAAATTGAATGCTTATAATTGTACAGAAAAACAATCATTTTATTGATGAAGTTAAATATTACAAATAACTTAGAAATTAAACAAAAATAACAATATAAAAAAACAACTTAAAAATTACAACTTTCAAAAATCTTATAAATAAAAAAATTACAAAAAAACACATAAAATAAAGAAAAAAAATGAAATGGCTTACAAATGGGTGAAATATAAAAAATAACTTAGAAATTTTAAAAATTAGAAAGACATGAAATATTATCAATAATTAAATAAAATAAATTTTATAACCTTTTTGACATTTAAATAAAAAAGTAAACTTATCCATTTCCCCTAGACAAACGACTTTATAAATTGAATGATGAGCTGCCTAACCAAGCTATGCAGCTAAGTTTTATTCGGTGGATTAAAAAGAATAATACTATATGATTTCCTCTTAATGTTTTAGTTTATTGAATCAAATGCTATTATGTTAAAATCAAGCAATTATAACTTCAATCTTTAAATTAAAAATTTTAAAAAGACATTTTTTTGTGTTTAAATATTTGTATAGGTTTGATTTAATTTATATTAATGCGTGATTTTAGGTGAACTTGCTTAATTTATGAATTAGTAGATCACGTGTCATTATGTTAAGAATAAGGTAATAATTTTCATTTTTTTCCACTATTTTAAAATATCAAACTTATCATCATCTAATTCTTCTTGACTCATTAGTCTAGTGGCATAAAATTGTATGTAATTTTGAATTTATTAGATGTTATGGTTGTGCTTCATGTCGTGCTTTGTGCAGAGCCATGCTAGGCCTGGTTTCCTACCGTGGGCCTCAAAAGCTAGGCCCAACACGACACGAGGAATAGTATTGTGCCAAGCATGGCACGACCCATGGAAGTATGGGCCGTGCCGGGCCATGTCAAATTTGTTTCGGACCA
The DNA here is from genome assembly GCA_023935145.1 of Bretschneidera sinensis. Lineage (NCBI taxonomy): Eukaryota > Viridiplantae > Streptophyta > Magnoliopsida > Brassicales > Akaniaceae > Bretschneidera > Bretschneidera sinensis. Next base: position 30,158,177 of record CM043699.1, read on the forward strand.
TGCATCCACGGGTTGACACGCCCCATTGCCACCCTTACAGACCGGCATTAGTATACTACCAGGTCCACTGAAAAAGATGGCTCTAATTGCTTCCATTAAATGAACTAAATAGCCCAAAGAAAAGGATTAACCTTATCAGAATTTTACCCACCTCTTCAAGCCCAAGCCTGGCCCATTTTCTCTCTTGATGGAGGTCTGATTTGCCATCAAAATTCAGAAATGTAACCTCACATTGAAGCTAAAACCTTTGGTCAAATTAATTCTCAAAGTTTCAGTTAGTCAAACAAGTCTCAGAATTTGGCTGTTTAATCAAATTGGTTCTCAAAGTTTCAATTTGATCAAATAAACCCCCAAGTAGTAGAGGTGGGAAACGGACAGGTCGGGCTGGGTACGAGCAAGGTCTTACGGGTAGCGGGTTAATGGGTACAAACTAAAAATGTTTGTTTCTTAACAGGTTTGATTTTTTATGCCCATACTCGTGTTTTAGTAGGCGGGTAATGGGTATTAGCAAAAATTTCCTTATTTAGGTGAGAAGGGCTACCCGAGTCGGGTCTTACAGGTAGCGGGTCAACGGGTATGGGCTAAAATATTCCATGTAGACACCCAATTTCGTTCCAAATTTTTTTAATGGATCATGTGCGGGTTTCTGTGATGAATCTTTGATCCTAATGTTCTCGGACTTGGTAAATGAGGAAGTATGCATTTAATTGGGGAGTAGGAGCAATTGTAAGACCCTTTTGTTCAATCTATTTAATTCACTTTGGGTTTAAATCAATTGGACCTTATTTGAGTCAACTAATCCAAGACCAAAATTTTCATTTAAAATTTGACCCAATCCAAAAGCCACTAAAGCCCTTTCATCTTTCCTAAGCCCAAACACTTTTGGATAAAATTTCAAGTCCAAGAAGACTTCTAATTTTAAGGATGAACTTTCAATTTTACCCTCCACTTGGCACTCCTTGATTGGTTCACTTTTCTCAAAGTAAAAGTTACTTTTTATAACCAAAAAGATGTTTCTCTCCTCTCCCCATGTGGTTGGCCATAATGAGGAATTTTCACTCTTTATTTTTGCTTTTTGAACTCACATCTCCCTCCTAGATTCCCTCATCTTCTCTTTTTACCAAATGCTACCTTTTTTCCACACAAAATAAGACATTTTTCACCTAAAAGCAACAATAATGCACTTATAAAATAGATAGTTTTTCTCCCTCTTTGAACATCCACGTGTACCAAAAAGAAAGAGTTTATCTTCTTCTCCTTTTGCTTAGTTAATTGGACATTACTTAATTAATATTCCACCCTTTCTTAAATATTAAATAACACTTTTTTCTACCAAAAAAATCACATTTTATACCCCAAAACAGTAGCTTTTTTAGAATGTGAAGTCTTTTTCTCCTTTCTTTCGTTTTGTAACTACACTCTTTTTTCCTCTAAGCTTTTCCACTTTATTATATATGAAAAACCAAATAAAATTGTATCTTTCCACCCCCTTTGGTTGTCCAAAGCAAGGAGAGTTTCTCCTCACCTTTTTGCTTTATTGAAAACACTCCAAAATGTCATTTCTTGTTCATCTTTTTGCAAACCTTTTTCTTCATTTTTTTCTCAGCTCAAAGAAACCCCTCCCTCTTCCACATGTCCAGCCACCTAAAAGTCATTTTCCTCTCACTTTTCACTTGGTTTACCACACCTCGCTTCTCCAGTCCCACCTTTACACCTCAAAAGTGAAAACCTTCTTCATCTCAAAAGTTGAAACTACTTTTCCCCTTCCCTATATGACCAGCCATGTACCTTCTTTTCACTCATTATTTTGATTTTTTTAGTCTCTTGGCCAGCCTTTACTCCTCCTATAAATACCCCCCCTTTGCTAACACAAAAAAACCAACACAACACTAAGGCAAAGTAATGCAAAAAGAGAGAAAAAAGAGATTTTAGAGACAAAAGAGAGAAGTGAGAAAAGAGAAGAGTAGGAAGATCAAAGAGAGGAATATAACAAAAGAGAAGAGAATATTCAAGAAATGTGAGAAAAGAGCAAAGAGTGAAACACAAAAGAAGAACTAGTGATAGTTCTTCATCATTTTCGATCACATTTTGTTTTTTGGTCTTCTAATCTTCATTGGAATCATTGTTCCAACTTCACGAAGTCCACAAGAGCACAAGGATCTTCAAGGATAATACTTGCACACGGAAATTTTCCTTAGCCAAATAATGTTGGTTAAGCTTTTACTTTTTTTTTTGGGGCAAAATAAATTGCTAGCATGATTCATGTGTTTAAATCACATTGAAAATAGACTAGATTAATTTAGCTCACTTAGAAAGTTTCATCTTAAGATACTTACCAGTTTCTTACCATTTTATTTTTCACTAGTTATATGTCTTTCTTTAGTTAGCTACTCGTCATAATGTAGTATCTCTTCGTTAAATGCAATATTGAGTTAATGATAGTTTTAAAGTTTTTTCTTTTAGTTTAGTACCTTAAGATTTTTTGTGTTCTCTAAGTTGGATGTTTTACTTTAAATTGTCATTATTTACAAGTGAACTTTAATTATTTAAGAAGAATTTTGGCCCCCCTTAGTCCTTGTTAATTTTGGGCCCCTTTGGCCCAATTAAAAATGTTACTAATTACTAGTTATTTTGAATCTCATTTTTAAGTTAGCTTAGTTTAAATCTATTTAGCTTAATTCCTATTTTTTAACTCGTCTAGTTTAAAGTAGCTTAGTTTAATTCATTCAATTTAGTCTTCAAGTTTAATTCATCTAGTTTAACTTACGTAATTAATCCATCTAGTTTAAATGCACGCACTTTAATTTACTTCTCATCTATACTTTGCAAGTAGTTTTAATATTTTTTTTCTTCATAGTCAAAGCAATTTATTTCCTTTATATACTTACTTTTACCATATTACTTTAAAGTTAATATTTGGTGTTGCTTTGTTTGAATAAAAATTGAAAAATGTGTGCTTGGTTTTATTAGTAGTGGGCTAGGCTTCGGTCTATGTATGAGAGAGAGCTTTAAATCCTCACTCTTATGCACCAAAATCTCCCGAGCTTTGGAATTTTTCATGTAGACCAATGACAAGGGATTTGACCCCCCTCAAGGTCAAATGACGGCTCCTTATCCGTTATCTTTGCTTTGTTCTTGGATGACAAACGACCCATTGTCTAATACATTAAAAGCACACCCATTATGGGAGCCTCCTTACTACTTATAAAGGGTTTGTATTAGACTTGTTAGGTTTCACTCGTTTCCATATGCCTACTCATCATAATTCGCACCCTCGTCATATCCACATTCTTTAAAGGGAGTGGTCTTGGGTAATGAGCCGGATGCATGGATCTCAGGTGGAAAAGAGTGGTACCTATAGTTGGGGACTCTGCTGGGGAGATTTAACCTAAAAGTGTTTCTTGGAAATGTTTTGAAATTTTAATTTGAATAATTATTTCATACTTCACTTTGCACACTAGTACTTACCCTTTGCTCTCGACGGACTAAATTGAGAGGCCCATTTCCTTTTGGTTTCTGGTGTGACCATCATTTACTTATCATCAACTCTTGGTGTGGGACAAGTTCTTATTGGTTCTTGTACGTGTAACGAAGGTTTACCAAACGCGTTTGTACTCTTGTGGTCCACTTTTCAAGCCACTAGAGGAGCATGATAGCATCCTTCTAGCCATGGGGTACTTGAGCCCACCGGAGTTATAAGGCGAGCCTATCCTCCTTTAAGCAAACCCTAGAATCTTTCCAACTAGGACAAGGACCCTTTCTATCCCTTTGCTTACTTGCATGTGTTTTCCTTCACCTCATATGTTAAGGAAAGATAAAATCAATTTGTTTAACAACATGTTTGATAGTTTAGTGTTTCCTTTGATTAAATTACAATCAAATAAATTAAACTCAATGTTGGGCCTAGGTTAGCCCAAAACAGTGGATTTTCTCTTAGTTAAGTCTTGTTAGTTTGGCTTCATTAATGAGCCCATAAAAGAAACTAGTGGTGATTGGGCTTCAACCTAAGAAATCTAAAATGAAAGCGACTGAAGGCTCAAGGATCAAGTGGAGAGATCCATGTCACAGGCAAACTTCATCATTCGTTTGGGCTTCTTAGTTTTAGCTTTAATCACCACTAGGTTCCAAATCTCTTGGGAAACTTAGTGATATCAAACCCACAATACTTAACTATAAGAAAGCCTATAAGGGATCTAAGGAGCCCAGACTAAGGAAGTTTGATTGGAATTTAATCAGTGGAAATTTCCTTTGATTAAATTATAACCAAATGAAATGAGCCCAACATTGAGCCTAATTTGTTTCAATTAGAGGATTTTCCCCCCTTAGTTAAGGCAGATCTATACCATTGAGAAGCCCATCAGAAGAAATTAATGTTGATTAGGCCCTAACCCATAAAATGAAAATGACTGAGGACCCAAGGATCCAGTGGAACGATCCATGTAAGAGGAAATCTTTATCTTTCATTTAGACTTCTTGGGTTTAACGTGAATCATCATTAGAGTCCAACCCCCTTGGGACGCTTGTTAATGTCAAATCCACCACATTCAACCATGAGAAAACCAAGAAAATTGATTGTAATTTAATTATAGGCAATTTCCCTTTATGTTTCTGTCTCTACCTAATTGGGCTAATTGAGAACTTATCTGCAAGTTGACTTTAATTCATTCAACAAGGATTTGGATGCAAAACCGAAACCCATTGATAAACTAAAAGTAATACTACGGATAAGCTTGCATGGAAATTTTTTTTTTTTCATAGAATGAAGAACTTAAAAAATATCTTGTCTTTTTTTGTAAAGAAGAGTCATCGCTTCGGGACGGGGGGCAGTTCTTCTTCATTTTGGTACCGATCCTCTAGTGGAATGCAAAATAAAAAGTCTTCTAGTCTCATCTTCAATGAGAAAACTTACTGACAACTCAACTCTCATGCCTAATTATGCCTCACCAAACTTCCTTAATATGATTAAAGAATTACTCACTACGCCTGACCCGTCCACCCTAAACGTAACCCCTAACCCTTCCACCCTAAACACAACCCCCAACCCCTTCACCCAAAACATAACACCTGACCCATCCACCATAAACATAACCCCAAACACAACCCTAAGCACAACCACAAACACTAACCCTTCGAAGCCCAACTTCGGAGAGATGAGTAGTGCCAAATTTTGGGGGTTCATGGCCTTAATTGAAGAATTCTTTGATCCAGATGGCTTGGATTTGAAGATCATAACAGATAACGAAGGAAACGTAATGCCAATGGTATGCTATATTAAAACGTATGAACGACAAATCAAAAGGCATGAGTAGCGGGTCGATGCATACAAACTAAAAGTATGCGTTTGAGAAACAAATCAGAATTAAGAATACCAGCCAGGTTCAGAGAATGTGAAGGATGCAAGTTAGTTTAAGAGAATTAGTAAAGAAATCGAATGGTTGTACCATTTTGAGTCAAAGATCTGAACCTTTTCTTGTGAATGATGAGCAAAGGAATATTGTATCTACCTCCTATTCAAATGCATTTTCCATGTCAATGAAAATATGTTCGATTTTGAATTTGCTATGTTTTCAATATGTGATAAGAAATCCCTTTTAATGAACTTGATTTTGAAAACAAAAAACTGAAACAAATGAACTATGACTGTTAATCTGGGTACTAAATTTGTTCCATTTTAATAAAAACAAAACATTTCATGGCATATATGCATTCTATGCCTAAACATTTTGATGCAGGAGGATCCGAGTCAGATGATGCTGAGCTGTCAGATGACAAGTGGGCTACCTAAGCCGGTTTACATCGTTTAACGGGCCACAGGTTCGGATTGGGCCCCGAAGACACTAGTATGATTGGAAACGAGCTTTCGGGAAAAACTTAGTATATTATACTAAGCCTTATCATTTTTAAGCCAAAAAACGAAGTTTAGACCTTCAAATTGGCAGTTTTTAGTTTTTAGGAAACCTTTTATTTTATTTAATTTAAATTCGGCCTTAATTTAATTTTTCTATTTTAGTTTCGACCTTATAAATAAGGTCTTAGGGTTTCGTAATATTATTATTGTATTTTTGGAATAAATTAAAATAAAGCATCAGAGTAGTTTCTCTGTATTGTTTTAGGGTTTTTCTTATGTTATTCCCTGTGAACTATCTGTTCGACTAACCTGCAGAATAATCGCTATTCTACCCGGTGTCAGTTGGTATCAAAGCTTCAGCATCTTCCTCGGGTGAGATTTCATCAATTTCCATGGCTGGTGATCATGGTCGTGGTCGTCGCGGGCAGGTTCCGAACGAGGAAGCCCCACGCCGTGATCGTAATGTTCAGGATGTGATGATTGAGGATTTACAGAGGTAGGTTGCAAAGTTAACCCAAAGTCTAACGACACAGAATTTCAGTGATCGTGAGGTAAAAGATCATGATTCCGATTCCAGTTTCGAAAACCCGTATTACAATCCTGCTCGATCTGGGGAACACCGTGGTCAGGAGGATCATTATGGAGATATCGGTTTCAGAGTGGATTTGCCGCTATTAGCAGAGTTTTCTGACCTGATACCAGAGGATCTTCCTCCTAGGTTGCCACCTGAGGTCATTAATGTGAAACACTTGAGTCCTTGTTTTGGGGATTCCGATGTGGCTATTGTGAACTCGAGGACGAGTTCTTTTCAACCCGGGGCGACTGATGCAGGAGGATCCAAGTCAGATGATGCTGAGCTATCATATGTCAAGTGGGCTACCTAAACCGGTTTACATCGTTTAGCAGGCCATAGGTTCGGATTGGGCCCCGAAGACCCTAATATGATTGGAAATGAGCTTTCGGAAAAAAACTTAGTATATTATACTAAGCCTTATCGTTTTTAAGCCAAAAAACGAAGTTTAGACCTTCAAATTGGCAGTTTTTAGTTTTTAGGAAACCTTTTATTTTATTTAATTTAAATTCGGTCTTAATTTAATTTTCTTATTTTAGTTTCGACCTAATAAATAAGTTCTTAGGGTTTCGTAATATTATTATTGTATTTTTGGAATAAATTAAAATAAAGCATCAGAGTAGTTTCTCTGTATTGTTTTAGGGTTTTTCTTATGTTACTCCCTGTGAACTATCTGTTCGACTAGCCTGCAGAATAATCGCTATTCTGCCTGACGTCACATTTTAGCAAAATGAAACATTGGGAAGTTCACTTGTAATCTTGAACCTATAAAATATTTGGTTTGGAAAGGCTAAGCGGTTGGATTTAAGATGAAGAGAGGCCATCATTCTATTTTTTTCCCATTCATAAAGATTTTTTCTTCCTTATGATTTCTTTCAAAACAACCCTTGCTAAGGATTGCTTTCACACCACCCAATCAAGGCCCGACATGTGACAACCTCTAAAGACCCTAATGGATTCAGTCTAAAGTGGATTCAACTCGAACAGATTCCCCCACTGCAGTTTTTTTTAACTCAGGTTGATCGACCCAAGTGGATTTTTTCTTTTGGTATTGTAACGACCCATCCCAGGTTGGCTACCCCCAAGACAGTGTTGTCACATTTTGAAAATCCCAGCATGACACATTTATGCAATAATAAAAATAATACCAACAGAAATTTTAACATCAATCCTCAACCCTCAACAGGGAAGATACATTATTATGATCTTAACTTAAATATTATATACAACGTAATATGCATGAATATTTACAAATAAAATTTTATTTTATTTTCTCATTAGTATGAGGATGTGGACACACACGTGGCATACAGATAATAACTTCGTCTAAATCTCAACTCACCAAACTATCTGTCCTGCTTGCTACTTAAAATCATTGTACAATGAGGAGTGAGCTTCACAAGCTTAGTGAATTAAATTTACTAGAAGTATTCGATTTTATACTCCTAGTTACACCTTATAATTCAATTACTTCTAAAAAAATCTTCCAATATTTATTCATTTTTTTTCCTCAAATAATTCAATAACAATATTCTGTAATCACTACTCAATTTCTTAATTCTCCTATTACACAGTCTCTTCTTAAGTTACTCATCAAACATATCAATCTTTCAATCATATATTTAATTATCTCTAAATTCTCAATTCAGCAGTATCATTTACCTCATTATGAGGTTCACAGCATATAATAACTCACTCAACAATTCTCATCATATCATATTTCCATATTTCTTCCTCAGCATAATTGTCTCTCTGTGAGACTCGTTCATCTATCAATAAATTTACAATCATGAATAGTACTTTAATATCTTAAGCAATAAAAATCAACATTTAAAGCAAATTCAATGTGTAAATTTAATTTTTATTCTTATTGGGAACATTTGCCCACGTGTCAAAATGTTTTAGCTTAGATCGGCTGCCTTCCCAATTATTTCATTCTCATTTAGACCGGCTGCCTTCACGGTTCTTTTATTCTCATTTAGACCAGCTGCTTTTTCAGTTCTTTTATTTTTATTTAGACCGGCTACCCTCCCGGTTATTTTATTTCATGCATATGCATATGAATAATAAAATAAAAACAAGCATGTATTCAGACATTTAAACTAGCTATCCTGATTATTCTCAAATTATTATTTGAAAAATTCCACTAAATTCTTCTCCTCATAAATCATATCAAATCGTCAACCTTAGCTCGTCAAGAATTTCATTTATCACTTTTATTATTAAATCGATTAATTATTCTAATAATATTGCTTCTCATATAATAATTTTCTACACATCCATTCTTCATATTATACTTATCAACCAATTTTTCATCTATCACCAAAGTACAAGTTAATAATTTATTCTAATATTATCACTATATATTTCATATTTATCTTGATTACTTCAAGTAAATCTAACTCACCACGTAGCACTTAGAGCTACCTGTGGATCACCTCCTTGCCTTTCCTGCTCATTTCAGTAATTTCCTCCGGTTGCTGATTGTCAACACTTGACATAATGTTTATATTAAAATTTTAATTTATTCTTCAATTCCTTCATAATTCACACCCTTTGAAAATTCTCATATTGAATTTCGAGAAATTTCATGTATGCTAGATCTTAAAAATAAAACTCACATTATTACTTTATGTTTTTCTTAGAGCTCCCTGTGACTCTCTATAAAATTCTCCCGTAAACCCCTTCAAAATTTTACTCTTTTAATCTTTCTTTCGGTCCCCAAGTGTTTAGAGAAATAGAGTAGTTTGAATTATAAAAGGAAGAAAACCAATCAAGATTTGGTAAGTATATAAAACAAATAAAGAAACAAAGTATATATATGTAAATTTTTGCCACCACACTGTTCACCCTTTTGTGCTGTGTATCATGCAGTGATACACAACACTTAGGCTTTCTCTTTTGGCAACACCTGGATTCCAGGTGTTGCCACGTTTTTTTTTTGTTCTTCTTTTTTTTTTTTTTGTAACTACACCACTGCACATCCAGTTTTTTTTCAAGAAAATTATTTTATCCAATAATAATTCTTTCACTTATATATATTATTTTAATTCCATCTAGTATCTGTCAAATTACTTCTTTAACCTTACTTTAAGAACACAGGTATTACATGTATACCTGAGCAGATTCCACTTCCTTTTGACGACAACACATTTGATAATCAAAATTTTCAAAAAGAATAGGCTACGCCAAGCGGGCAAACAAAACAAAGAGACAAAAACGAGAAAAAAAAAAGAAGAAAAAACAAAGAGGACTAATGAAGGAGACGAAAGTCAAAAGACAAGAAAATGAAGAGAATAATCGACGAATGAGACGGAAGTCGAAAAAAAGGGAAAAAAATTAAATTTTAATCCTTGGCTCATAGGAACCCTAAAACACCTTTTAAGCCTTTCAATTATTCTTTCCTTCATTAGCCTTAGAAGCCATTGACTATGTTACAAACCTTGAGAAAGTCCTCTCAGATTGATGAAGACCACTTAGCCTCACAAACTATTTTTGGGTGATGATGGAACTTAGCTTTTCCAAGCAAACATACCCTATCTTGAAACCACTCACAAAATATTATCCCTCTGAAATAACTTCGCCAAACCAACACTCACTCTTACATAACTTGTAAGAGGTTTCAACCAAATCACACCTTACGCCCTAGGCAATCGATTGTGTTTGCCAAACATAAGAGACGAAACCCTCGAACTACGTATGGCTTGATCCCTCTTGGGTACCTATGTAACCACTTTGGTGCAGCCACGATTTTGCAAAAAAACCTTAGTTCCCCTTTTGTCCTCGTCAGAACCATGTAAATACATCATTAAGACCCAGTTGATTGAACAAAACAAAAATGGAATTGTTTTAGTATCCAAATTATCATAAACTTCTTTTTTTAATGGCTCATGCTAATCGTTCATTTTTAGTGGATTTCATAATACATATAGTAGACAAAAAACACGAAGAATCAAGACATTGTTAACTTTTTCTTTTGACTCAGTCCCGAGCTCAACAATGGGGGCAGATTTTGGGCTAAAAAAGTGGGCGACAAATTGGAACAAGTACATGGGTGTCACGATCCCACTTTGCCAGTATAGCCCTTAAGAAATTCTAATCGACCCTGACACCTTTGAGTGAGAAGATTGCATTGACACCTTACCAAGAGAAATTGTAGAGCCAAATACCCTTCACATTGTCGATCCCTCGTATCATTTGAGCTAAGATAGCTTCCATCTCCATTTTGTTGAAGAAAACAAGATTGTGGACAAGTTGTGAAGCTTTATTCTTAGACCTACTAGAGGATATGTACCAAATAAGAGGAAAAATGGATTTAAACACAAGTTCTTAGTCAAATATTTTTATCTCAACTCCGTTAGGAGGAAAGATGGGTTTAAATACAAGTTTTGGGTCAAATAAAATAAGTTTCCATAGAAAATGTCACTAAGTGTATTGTTCTTCAAAAGTCATCTCTTGAATGCATTGTTTTTCTAAACTCTAAAAAACAGAATCCTAAATTCAATTATTCGGCTCATGCCCATTTTGTTTTTATTTTTATTTTTAACTAACAAAGCTCCACAAAATACCAAAAGTCTTCACAGCAAGCAAAATCACCAAAAAGCCCTCATAGTAGGTGAATCACCAAAAAATGCTCGCTGCAAAAAAATCACCAAAAATCCCTCACATAATTCAAAATCCCTAAAAAGCCCTCATCAACAGGCAAAATCAACCTAAGTCCTCATTACTAGACAAATCAGCAAAAAGTCATAATCAGCAAGCAAAATCACTGAAGTCTTCATAAGCAAGCAAACCCAAAGTGCTCGTCAGTAGACAAACCTAAGTCCTCATTAGCAGGCAAAAGGTAAAATACCAAAGAGCCCTCATAGTAGGCAAAATCACAAACCAGAGTCCTCGTAGCAGGCAACCCAATGTCTTCATTAGCAGACAAACCAAAATCCCCGTCAGCAAGCAAACCAAAGTTCTCTTCAGCAGACAAACCTAAATCTTCATTAGCAAGCAAACTAAAGTCCTCGTTAGCAGGGAATCCAATGTCCTCGTTAGTAGGGAACCCAATGTCCTCATCAGTGGAAAAACCAAAGTAGTAACTAATGCATTGAGTAAAAAGTCTACAGAGAGATTAGCTACTATTGGGAGTCATGATATTAGCTTGATGGTAGAATTAAGAAAAATGAGGATGCAGTTGAGTGTCGGTGATAGAGGATTATTGATGACAAATATGGTGGTACAATATTCTATTATTGATCGTTTATTATATATGCAGGGTAGAGATGAAGGGATAGAGAAGATCAAATAAAAAATAGTGAGTGAGAAGCTAACTGGGTTTAAAATTAGAGAAGATGGTATGGTGATATTGGGACATAGAGTTTGCGTTCCTAATGATGTGGAGATGAAAAAAGAGATACTAAGAGAGGTTCATAATTCTGTATATTCTATGTACCCAGGTAATAATAAGATGTATAGGGGTTGAGATAGAATTATTGGTGGTCAAGGATGAAGAAAGATGTAGTGGAGTATATTTCTAGATGTTTGACTTGTCAACATGTGAAGTTTGAGAATAGACATCCAGTAGGTTTATTACAACCTCTTCCAATACCTGAATTGCCATGGGAGAATGTAAGCATGGATTTTGTGTCTGGTTTTCTCCGTACCCAAAGAGGTCATGAAGCTGTATGGGTTATAATGGATAGATTTTCTAAGTCTTTGCATTTAGTGGATAGGCTTCCTATTAAAACTACTTGGAGTCCTAAAAAGTTAGCTGAACTGTATGTAGCTGAGATTGTGAGGTTACATGGAGTACTATTGAGCATAATGTCAAATTGAGATGCTAGATTTACATCTTGGTTTTTGGAGAGGGTTTCAGAAAGCCACCGGTACGCAGTTATAATTTGGTACAACTTTCATCCTAAAATAAATCAGTAGACAGAAAAGATTATTGCAGTACTAGAAGATATGTTATGGGCAACTGTAATGAGTTTCTCAGTGAGCTGGGATGCATATTTACCATTGATTGAAATTGCATATAATAATCAACATTAATCTAGTATTAGAATGGCACCATCTGAGGAATTGTATGGTAGGAGGTATAGAACTCCTATATGTTGGGAAAAAGTGGGAGAGAAAAATATATTTGGTTTATAAACTATTGAGTTAACAACTGAGAGGATCAAACTGGTTAGAGAAAACCTTTAAGCAATACAGAGTAGACCGAATAGCTATCCTGATAATAGAAGAAGACTTTTTGAGTTTTAAGTGGGTGATTAGGTGTATCTAAAAATATCCCCATGGAAAGGTTTGTTGAGAGTCAAAAGAAAGGAAAGTTGAGTCCGAGGTATATGGGACCCTATGAGGTTATTGAGAAAGTTAGGCTAGTTGTGTATAGCCTGGAATTTCCTCCAAAGTTGAAGCAATTGCATAATGAGTTTCATGTTTCACTTTTGAGAAAGTATTTACATGATGAATCCCATAGTATGCCGAATTAGATTGGAGAGCTTCAGGAAGATTTGACCTTTATGCAAGTACCAGTCAAAATTTTAGACAAAAAAGAACAAGTCTTGTGTAATAAAGTAATTCCATTAGTTCAAGTTCTGTGGCGGAATAAAGATGTTAAAGAGATTACGTGAGAGCGTGAGGCAACTACAAAGAAATATTATTCACAATTTTTTCTTGAAGTTAGGTAAGGAAATTTCGAGAACAAAATTTTTATAAGGTGGGTAGAATTGTAATACTTGTATTCTTAAAGTAAGAGTAAAGAAGTAATTTGATAAATATTACATGGAATTAAATGACACACACACATGAAAAATCTACTATTGACTAGAATAATTCTTTTGAAAAAAAATAACGGACAAAAGCGTCCAAGCGTATAAGAAGGAAAAAAAGGAAAAGGCTAACACCTGGACGCTAGGTGCAGCCTTCACCTTGCATGCAAGGCACAAATTAAAGAAATGTGTACAAAAACGGATGAGTTTTACTGATCTACAAAACAATTTTTATTTTATTTAATTCTTACCAAATCCTGTTTGGTTTTCTTCTTTCTTCAATTCAAATTTCTATCTTTCTTTAAACACTTAGGTACTTAAAGAAAAGTTGAAAGAGTAAAATTTTGAAGAGGTTTACAAGAGAATTTTAAAGAGAGTCGAGGAAAGCTTTAATAAAAATGAAAGGTAATAATGTGAATTTTATTTTTTGAAATTTAGCATACATGAAATTTCTCGGAAATTGATGTGGAAATTTAGAGGGTATAAATTATGGAAGAATAAATTAAAAATTTTAATATAAATATTATGTCAGGTGTCGACAATCAGCAATCAGGTGAAATTGCTGAAAGGAGTAGGAAAGGTAAGAAGGTGATCCACGGGTAGCTTTAAGTGCTACATGGTGAGTTAGATTTACTTTTAGTAATCGAAATAAATATGAAAATATAAATTAATGATATTTGAATTAATCATTAATCTACGATTGGATAATGCAGGAAAGTTGGTTGATGAATATTGTAAACTGGGGTTCAAACCTAAGAGAGGGGTGAATTGGGTTTTAAAAACTTTTTGCTAATTACTTTGCAAGTTTTTAAACAGTCAAATGCACAGAGCATACAAACAAATAATATGCTTGAAAGTAAAACAGTTAAAGGAAGAGAAAGTGCAAACTCCGTTTATAGTGGTTCGACATTATCGGATTCCTTCCAACCTTACATCTACTCTCTTCAAGGAACCTCATTGAAGTAATCCACTAAAACTTTATTCGTACAACTCAACAGGTGTTGCATAAACCTTACAACTGATCTCTTCCTCATGAAAGCTACAATGAAGTGTTTAATCCTAAACACTCTAAGAGTTGTACTAACTCTTTCCCTTTATAATAAATGAAATTTGATATAAAGTAAATGGTAGAGAGGTAGCAATAAGTGTTTTTACAAATGAACAATATCTCTCTTTCAAGAACAAGTTTGAAGAATGGCTCAACAATAAATTTTTCAAAGCTTTTGAGAATTAATGAGCTATCTTATAAATTGAATGTGTTCTCTTCTTGTTTTAAATGCTCATTGAAGTGGGTTTATATAGCTTTGAATCAATATGATCGTTTGACATTGACTTGGTAGGTTTGGTGCATTAAATGCTCAAGTCACGCGTCTCAAACAGTCATATTTTGAATTACCAGTCGACTTGGTCTTTGTACCAGTCAACTGGGTCAAGTGAGAAATCTCATTTTTTAGGCTAAGAGAGAGTGTCAGTCAATTGGGTCAAAGGACCAATCGACTGGGAACTTTCTGTCCCATATCCTAGTTGACTAGTATGTAGACCCAATCGATTGGGTTGTCCTTCAACCAAATTTTTGACTTAGAAATTTTTTGTATAATAGTTTTGTCAAAGTCTTATGTAAATTGAGCTACAGATCAAGCTATGTAATTGAGAAAAAAGAGATTTACAATTGTTTCAATTATCTTAATGCCTATTCTATATCTTCTTTCTTGTTTATGTGTCTGAATCATGTTGAGTTCTTGCATCTTGTTTCCATACTAAATGCTTTTACCACTTAAACACTTAGATAAAAATGTTAGTGCAATTATAGTAGTGTTTTGTTATTATTCTTTTTTTTTTCTTTTTTATAAGGCACGGCTATGTTTAGTTCCCTTAAGCTTTCTAATTGACCCATGTAGCGAGTGTTGAGCCAATGACTCCCAAACCAGGTGGTTTTAGGGCATTAGGTGTAAAGACACCCCTAAAGACTTACTAACTCGAGTCAAAAAGGCTACGAAATTAAACCGACCTTAATATTACCAAGCAAAATTCCACCTTTTGACGTGAACACTCACTGCTTACTGAGGCAAGAGGTCCAGTTACTCAGCGAAAAGTTTATTGATAATTTTTTTTTTATTTTTTTATTTTCCTATGCCCAAGAGTTCATCCAACAAGTCATCCAGTTTCAGTTAAGATAAGGAAAAATACACATTAAAATCACGTGTCATACCTCACATAATTTGTGCTAATGTGCTCGTGTTAGAGTAGATCAAACATGTGAATTCTCAAATGCCTAGGGTAAGTAACTAAATTTTAAAATTTATCACCAGATCATGTGTTCAAAATGTTAAGCTCACCAATGACATCACATCACAGAAAATTTTTTGATCAACTAAAATTTCACGATAACATGAGCATGCATTTATCTCTATGACGAAAAGACAACAATTTAGGACAAAGTGTGTGATGTGTCTCCCATACCCCCAAACTTAAATTACACATTGACCCCAATGTGTGACTAATATGGAAAGAGCTGACCTGAGATATGGAGAACTATCTGGACTGGTATGGCTCATAGCATACCCCCAAACTTGAACTGAAGTACGCTTTGTCCCTGAAAAATAAAAACTGGAAAACAAAAAATACTGGAAACAAACATTAATCATAAAAATGCGAAATAATAAATAAACAAAAGAAAAGATAAGCTGTGGGGTGCCTCCCATGAGCGCTAAGTTTTACGTCTTCAGCCAGACTCTCCCTAGAATACTAAACTCAATCTGAGTAACTAGGATCCTCCAACAGTATCGTCTCAATGTCCGGACTCCTCAACTCTAAGAATGGTTTTAGCCTCTGTCCATTTACCTTGAAAGTATTACCTATTCTTAGGATCCTCAATCTCGATGGCCCCATGAGGAAAAACCGATCGAATAATGAATGGGCCTGACCATCGGGATTTGAGCTTTCCTGGAAAAAGATGCAGGCGCGAATTATAAATAAGAACTCTCTGACCCGGCTCAAAAGCTCGTCTCAAAATATTTTGGTCATGAGTCTTCATCATTTGTGCTTTGTATGATCGGGCACACTCATACGCATCATTCCGCAGCTCCTCCAATTCATTGAGTTGGAGCTTCCGTTGTGAGCCAGCCTTAGAAAGATTGAAATTTAGTTGTTTGACAGCCCAATACGCACGATGCTCTAATTCAACCGGAAGGTGACATGCCTTTCCGTATACAATGCGATAGGGGGACATGCCAATTGGTGTCTTGAAGGCTGTCCGATATGCCCACAGTGCATCCGTCAATCGCAGAGACCAATCCTTTCTAGTAGGGTTCACAGTCTTTTCCAAAATATGTTTGATCTCGCGATTTGAGATTTCCACTTGACCACTCGTCTGTGGGTGATATGGGGTGGCAACTTTGTGCGTGATACAATATTTCTTCATCAACTGCTCAAAGATCTTGTTGCAGAAGTGCTTACCTCCATCACTTATGATTGCTCGAGGCGTACCAAAACGAGCAAAAATAGTGTCTTTCAAGAACTGGACCACAACTCTGTGGTCATTGGTCTTGCACGCAATGGCCTCCACCCACTTGGACAGATATTCCACAGCAACTAGAATGTATAAGTAGCCAAAGGAGTTTGGGAATGGTCCCATGAAATCAATGCCCCACACATCAAAAATCTCAACAATCAGAATAGGGTTGAGGGGCATCATATTTCTCCTAGAAAGACTCCCTAGCTTTTGGCAACGCTCACAAGATATACAGTAGGTGTGAGAGTCCCGGAACAGGGTAGGCCAATAGAATCCACACTGCAAAATCTTTGCAGCGGTCTTTTTAGCACTAAAATGGCCTCCACATGCATGATCATGACAAAAGGCGATGACATTAGATTGGTCATGCTCAGGAATACATCGTCTAATGATTTGATCAGGACAATACTTGAACAGGTAAGGATCGTCCCAGAGAAATTGTTTTACCATGGCCAAAAATTTTGATTTATCTTGCCTCCCCCAATGCAAGGGCATGTGTCCGGTGACAAGATAGTTCACTATGTCAGCAAACCATGGTGCGGGATTGTGAGCAATGTGCATCAATTGCTCATCAGGAAAGATCTCAAAAATGGGAGTGGCAGCCTCACTGAATTCCACAATCAATCTAGATAAATGGTCCGCCATCACATTTTCCGAACCTTTCTTATCCCGAATCTCAATGTCGAACTCTTGAAGTAGCAAGATCCATCGGATAAGACGAGATTTAGCATCTTTTTTAGAGAAAAGATACTTCAATGCAGCATGGTTCGAGTAGATAATGACTTTAGATCCTAACAAGTAGGATCTGAACTTGTCTAATGCAAAAACGACTGCAAGCAACTCCTTCTCAGTGGTAGAATAATTTAGTTGTGCGTCGTTTAGAGTTCGACTTGCATAATAGATAGCATGGGGAAGTTTATCAACACGCTGCCCCAAAACAGCTCCAACAGCATAGTCTGATGTGTTACACATAATCTCAAAAGGCACACCCCAGTTAGGTGGCTGAATAATGGGTGTGGACGTCAGAATCTTCTTCAGATCCCCAAATGCCTTTTTACAATCCTCATCAAATAGAAATGGGGCATCTTTTTGCAACAACTTGCACAAGGGCCTGGCAATCTTGCTGAAATTCTGGATAAATCGCCTATAGAAACCTGCATGGCCCAGAAAAGATCGAACCTCTTTCACCGTACGTGGGGGTGGAAGGCTGGAAATCAAATCCACCTTCGCTTTGTCAACCTCAATCCCTCGATGAGATATGATATGCCCCAGTACAATTCCTTGCTTGACTATGAAATGGCACTTCTCCCAATTAAGCACCAGGTTCTTCTCCTTGCACCGTACCAAAACCAAAGAGAGACGGTGCAGGCACTCCTCAAATGTTGAACCGAAGATGGAGAAGTCATCCATGAAAATCTCCAAGAACCGCTCTACCATGTCAGAGAATATACTGACCATGCACCGCTGAAAAGTGGCGGGTGCATTGCATAACCCAAAGGGCATGCGACGGTAGGCGAAGGTCCCAAAAGGACAGGTAAATGTCGTCTTCTCCTGATCTTTGGGGTCCACGGGGACCTGGTTATATCCAGAATAACCATCCAAAAAGCAATAATACTCGTGCCTAGCCAAACGCTCCACCATCTGATCAATAAATGGAAGTGGAAAGTGATCCTTCCTTGTGGCACTGTTTAGCTTACGGTATTCTATACACACTCTCCACCCAGACTGCACACGAGTTGGCAGCAACTCATCGTCCTTATTCTTTACTACCGTTAATCCAGCTCGCTTGGGCACGACATGAATGGGGCTCACCCACTTGCTATCAGAGATGGGATAAATGATCCCTGCATCTAACAGCTTAATAACCTCTGCCCTCACAACCTCTTGCATAGCAGGGTTGAGCCTTCTTTGCGGCTCCCTCGATGGCTTAGCATCTTCCTCCAAGTGTATCCTGTGCATCACCACCGAGGGGCTGATTCCCTCAATATCCTCAATGGTCCAGCCGATAGCTTCCTTGTGCTCTCTCAAAACCTCTAATAATTTCTCCTCTTGAGCCTCTCCCAAATCTGAAGCTATTATCACAGGCAAACAGTATGCTGGACCCAGGAACTTATACTTAAGATTATCCGGTAAAGGTTTAAGTTCCTCTTTTCAGGTTCTGGTGACACCTTCTCCTCCTCATCCTTGCTTTCTTGAGGATCAGACTCCAAAATGGCATTTACTTCCTCGAGTAACTTATCTAAACCCAAGTCCTCTCCAAAGTGAGCAAAGCATGCCTCCATGGGATCCTCAATGCTTGATTCATCCAAAGTATCCTCAAGAATCTCCTCTATCAAGCATACATCTCTCATTTCATCATATTCCAGTGGTTGCCTAGTGATATCAAAAATGTTCAACTCCACTGTCATATTTCTGAAGGAGATCTTCATCACCCCTGTCCTACAATTGATTAGGGCGTTAGCCGTGACTAAGAATGGTCGCCCTAGAATCACCGGTATTTGAATCCCTACATTCTGAACCGGCTCTGTGTCAAGCACAATAAAATCCACGGGGAAATAGAACTTATCCACTTTTATCAAAACATCCTCAACTATCCCCCGTGGTCTTTTCACTGATCTGTCAGCCAATTGAAGCATCGTGGATGTGGGCTTCAATTCTCCTAACCCCAACTGCACATAGACTGAGTAGGGTAGAAGATTCACACTTGCCCCTAGATCCAAAAGGGCCCTCTCAATATGGTTGACTCCTATCGTGCAAGAGATGGTAGGACACCCCGGGTCCTTATACTTGATGGGTAGCTTGCACTGAAGGATTGAACTGACCTGCTCGGTCAAAAATGCCTTCTTTGGGACATTCGTCCTCCTCTTGATAGTGACCAAGTCCTTTAAAAACTTGGCATATGATGGCACTTGATGGATGGCATCCAAAAATGGGATATTGATTTGGACTTGCTTGAATACCTCCAGAATTTCCTCATACTTCCCTCCTTTCTTGGGCGCCTGTAATCTCTCGGGGTAGGGCGCTCTAGGTACAAATGACCTAGGAGGGTCTTTCTCAGTAGGTGTGGCTGTAGATGGCTCAGCATCTCTCTTCTCTGTGTTGCCACTCCCTTGCCTTTGCTACATAGCAGGGCTCTCTTCCACTCGATTGTCCACTTGTCTCCCAGACCTCAGTGTGGCAATCGACTGTACTTGTTCCTCCCCGTGCGTAGGAGTTGATGAACTCTCAACCATAAATTGTCCTTTTGGGTTTTGCACGGGCTGACTGGGGAACTTTCCTTTCTCTCTCTCACCCAAGTGACTTGCAATTTGCCCTATTTGACTCTCCAGCTTGGCAATTGCTTGGGTGTTTACCATTGTTGCACTCCTCACATCGCTCATATTTTGGCTAGTCGCTTTCATGAATTCCTTAAGGGTGTCCTCTAGTGACTGTGAAACTGGCACTGGTGTTTGAGCGGGTGCATGGTAAGCAGGTGAAGGTGCTGGATGGGCAGAGCGACCATGATTAGGAATTTGTGGGGCAAATCCGGGAGGATATTGATTTTGAGCATGATGAGAGGCTCCTCCCTGATTCATTGGTTGGTTCTGTCTCCATGAAAAGTTTGGGTGGTTCTGCCACCCTGGATTGTACGTCTCGGAGTACGATCCATTTGACTGCCTTTGAAAGTCATTGAAAGCATTTACTTGTTCCATAGGATACTCGGCACAAGCCGACATTGATGGGCAATTTTGTGCTAGATGCATGGGACTAGCATAGATGGAACAGCTTTCAACATTGAATGTGTTGGCAGTATTGATTGGCTCACAGTGAGAGCGTCAATCTTCTTAGTGAGGGCATCTAACTTTATCCTCAAATCAGCGTCCTCTCTGACCTCATAGATGCCTCCCCTCTTAGGAGCACGAATGGACTTATCTCGACAGCTTGAAAAATCCCACTGTTGTGAGTTGTCGGACAACTTGTCCAATGCCATATATGCTTCGTCTCCTGTCAGACTCAAGAATGCCCCCCATTCATAGACTCTATCATGCTACGGTTGGGTTGAGTCAACCCTTGGTAGAAGAATTGAACGAGTCTCCACTTCTCATATCCATGTGGAGGGCATCTGATCAGTAACTCTTTAAAGCGCTCCCAGCTTTCAGAGAACTTCTCATCCTCGTCCTGAGTGAAAGAGCTAATCTCCTTACGGCACTCATTCACTCTAGACATTGGGAAAAACTTATGGTAAAATTTGCTAAGCAGGTTTTCCCAAGATGTAATAGATCCGGACGTGTTGGAGTCCAACCACGCCCTAGCTCTATCGTGAAGGGAGAAAGGGAAGAGTCGAAGATGGACTGACTCCTCAGAGAAGTTCTGGAATTTGAATGTAGCACAAATGTCTTTGAACTTCTTCACATGACTATAAGGATTTTCAAGATCTAAGCCATGGAATGAGGGTAGGAGTTGGATAACATGTGGCTTCAAATCAAAGTGTGTGGCATTGGTTGGTGGCAACACTATGCAGGAAGATGAGTTAGTCGCAACGGGTGCGAACAAATCCCTAAGGGATGTAGTGGAGTCCACGTTCCAAGCTCTAGGTTGCTCTACATGTTCAGGATGATTAAAATTTTCTCCCATCTCAGTAGTTTCTCTATCAACTAGTGCTCTTTTCTGCCTCCTAAGAGTTCTTTCTAAGTCGGGATCTAAATGTGTCAAATCTAAGTTCAAGGATCTCCGACCAAGCATACACCAACAGAAAAATAATGAGATACTAATCAGCAGAAGTAATAGAATAAAGCAAACTCAAAAATTTTTATTTTTATTTTTTAAAATTTTTTTTTAATTAAATTAACTAGTAGAAAAATAAAATCAATTCAGACAAAAAAAATTTCACAAACCAAACAATTCCCCGGCAACGGCGCCAAAAACTTGTTGTGAGTTTTAAATCACTCGCAAGCGCACGAATCGTTTGTAGTATAGTGTTGTGCAAGTGCGAGGTCGAATCCACAGGGAATTGAATTGTGAAAATATAATTTTTAATCTAAATTAACTCTATCTTAACCTAGTTCCGAATTTTAAATGATATTTGCAAAATAAATTAAAACTAAATTAAATTGATTTAAAAACTAATAATAAAAAGCACTAAGGTTTCCGAATCCACCCCACCGAAGTTAAGCATACATGTTCTAAAAATATAGCCTATCAAAACATTCAATGAATCCAACTATAAGATAAAAAACAAAGAATATCCCAACTAAACCAAAAGCACCCGATGTATCCGCTCTTAACAAATCACAAAGGGAATCCAATTTAATCGAAAAGCATTCAATGTATCCATCAGATGAAACACAAAGAAAATCCAACAGACAATTTAAACTCAATCAATTATAAGATTAACTCAAATAATTGACAGAACATTTATACTAAAAATTGTCAGATTTGTACAAGCAAATCTGAACTACTACGCCAAACAACGGCGGGGCTTCATCTTCAACCTTAGCTGAAGAGTCTAGCCACTCATAACTATAAAACTATAATAACAAGTGCTAAACATTTAAACTAAAACAACTGAATATAAAGAAATAAATAAACAACTTTACATGGGAGAAATTCCACTCGCTGACGGGCGGCGCTTCCCCTCGTGGTAGCAATGCCTTCGGGATCCACCAGAATGCTGACGGATGTCCACCGGTAAACACCAAAGTGGCTTAGGAATTGTACATTGAATGATGAAGCCAGATAGTGCTTATATAGGGGAAGACCCGGAGTAATGTGGCTTGCAGAAACGATGTTGGATACTGGCCCGAGTGCGCTCGATCGCAGAATGGTGCGATCGATCGCATGTGCGCTCGATCGCGTGTCTGGTGTGCTCGATCGTGCTGGTGTGATGCACTGCAAACATTTCGATGTGGGATTGATGACCTTGCGCTCGATCATAGGCAGGTGCGCTCGATCGCATATCGTGTGCGATCGAGCGCAATGTCTCCAGAAGCTTCAATTACCCTGAAATGCTTCATTTTCTCCACAAACCTGTAAAAATACACAAAACACAAGAAAAACGTAAAATAAAGCAAAATACTACTAACTAAGAGCATAACAAATATAAGTTAAGGGTCTAAAATATGCAATATTTTAGACTCATCAGTCTCTTATGAAGAGATGTCTAATTTCTATATGTTTGGTTCTAGAATGCTAAATAGGGTTTTTGGTTAAGTTGGTAGCACTAGTATTATCACAATGAATTGGTATACCTTTAAAGTTAATGCCATAATCTTCTAACCGTTGTTTCATCAACAACACTTGTGCACAACAACTTCTGGCTGCTACATATTTCGCTTCAGCGGTTGATAGCACAACCGAATTTTGTTTCTTGGCAAACCAAGAGATTAATATTGCACCTAAGAATTGGTATGTTCCACTAGTGCTTTTTCTATCTAGTCTACAACCCGCAAAATCAGCATCTGAATATCCTACAAGCTCAAAAGTTGATTTTAAGCATACAATAACCCTAGGTTTTGAGTTCCTTGTAGATATCCAAGGATTCGTTTTATTGCCATTACATGTGATTCCTTAGAATTAGCTTGAAATCTAGCACACATGCGTACACTGAACATTATATCAGGTCTACTTGCAGTTATATAAAGTAAAGCTCTTATCATGCTTCTATAAGTTTTAGTATCTACACACTTACCTTCCTCATCTAGGTCAAGTTTTATTGAAGTGCTCATAAGAGTGCCAATTGACTTTGAGCTTTCCATTTTGAACCTCTTTAATAGGTCCTTAGTGTATTTTGATTGATTAATGAAGATGCCTTCTTTAAATTGTTTGATTTGAAGTCCAAGAAAGTAGGTAAGTTCTCCCATCGTGCTCATTTCAAATTCTCCTTGCATGCACTTAGCAAAATCTTGACACATAGATTCATTAGTAGCACCAAATATAATATCATTAACATATATTTGGACTAATAGTGTGTCATTTTTGTGAGTTTTTATGAAGAGGGTTGTGTCTATTTTTCCTCTTGTAAAATTATTTTCAATCAAAACCTTACTTAGTCTTTCATACCATGCTCTCAGAGCTTGCTTCAACCCATAGAGAGCTTTAGAAAGCTTATAAACATGGTTTGGAAGATTATAATTTTCAAATGCAAGAGATTGCTCAGCATACACCTCTTCTTCTATAAAACCATTTAAAAATGCACTTTTTACATCCATTTGAAATAGTTTAAATTTATTGAAGCATGCAAATGCCAATAACATACGCATGACTTCTAATCTAACTACAGGAGCATAGGTCTCATCAAAATCTATTTCCTCTTCTTGATTATATCCCTTAGAAATTAGCCTAGCCTTGTTCCTAGTCACTATTCCATTTTCATCCATTTTATTTTTAAATACCCATTTAGTTTCTATTATAGTGTTGATTCTTTGGTCTAGGAACTAGATTCCATACTTTGTTTCTTTCAAATTGATTTATTTCTTCTTGCATAGGATTTATCTAATCAACATCCTTCTCGGCTTCTACAAATGTCTTAGGTTCTACTTGAGATAAATAAGCTACATAATTACAAATATTTCTAATAGAGGATCGAGTTCTTACTCCTTGTGAAGGATCACAAATCACTTGATCAATTGGATGATAATTCACATACCTCCAATCTTTAGGAAGATTATCATCTTGTTGACTTGTAGATGGTTAATCAAGATTAAGAGCATCTACCTCTTGACTTGTTTGAGGTTGGCTCTTCTTCGGGTCAACAATAGGAGTAGGTGTTTCCATTCTTGGTATAAAATCTGCATCATCATTAAAAGAGACTACTCCACTACTAATTGGGTTAGACTCATCAAAGGCTACATGTACGGATTCTTCAACCACTAGAGTTCTTTTGTTGAAGACTCTATAAGCTTTACTGAATATCCTAAGAATATCCCCTCATCGGTCTTTGAGTCAAATTTACCCAAGTTAGTTTTATTATTATTTAGGATAAAGCATTTACAACCAAAGACACGAAAATAAGAGATATTAGGCTTTCTACATTTCTATAATTCATATGGATTTTTATTTAGCATAGGCCTGATTAATACTCTATTTAAAACATAGCAAGAAGTGTTTACGGCTTCCGCCCAAAAATATTTTGGCAAACTATTTTCACAAAGCATTGTTCTTGCAAATTCTTCTAGAACTCTATTTTTCCTCTCAACAACTCCATTTTGTTGAGGAGTTCTAGGTTCTAAAATGTTGTAATCAATTCCATTTTCATCACAAAGTTTTGAAAAGCTTTGGTTTTCAAATTTCTTTCCATGATTACTTCTTATACTAGAAATAAAAATTCTTTTTTCATTTTGAACCTTTTTACAAAAGTTCACAAATCCTTTGTAAGTTTCATCCTTGTAAGCAATAAAAATAACATAGGTATATCTTGAATATTCATCAACAATAATAAGAGCATATTGATGGCCAACTAGATTTATGGTACTTATCGGATCAAACAAGTCCATATGTAGAAGTTCCAATGGTATAATAGTTGAGACTATATTTTTTTTATTTAAAGGAAATTCTAGTTTGTTTTCCCATTTAATAAGCATCACATACCTTGTGTTTTTCAAATTTGATTTTTGGAAGTCCAATGACTAAATCTTTTCTTGAAATGATTTTAAGCAAATCCATATTCACATGGCCAAGTATTCTATGCCATAGCCATGGGTTTTCACTAAATACGGGAAAACATTTTTCATTTTCCGAATACAAAGATTTTAAATCAACTATATAGACATTTTCATGTCTATGACCAACAAACTTGATCTTGTTACTCTTGATGTCTATAACTAGACAATGAGAGGTTTCAAATATGACTTTGTTGCTTTTGTCACATAGTTGACTAATACGAAGCAAATTTGGCTTAAGGCCTTGCACATATAATATATTATCAATATTTGAGAAATCGTTACCAACTTTTCCATGCCCGAAGATCTTTATCTTTGTATTATTTCCAATGGTGATATGTTCGCCATCCCTTAGAGTTAGCTTTTTGAACATGGTTTGATCACTGGTCATATGCTTTGAGCATCCACTATCAAGGTACCAATAGTTACTTTTTTCCTTAGTGTAGAGACATATCTACATTACACATGGGTACACAATTGCATTCTTAAGTACCCAAAATTTCTTATAATGTTAAAAAAGTATGGGTCCCTAAAGGAACCATATTTTCTAGAACTAACCTCAATGCTTTGATCACCAATCATATGCTTTAAGTATCCACTATCAAGGCACCAATAGTTACCTTTTTCCTTGGTGTGGAGACATATCTACATTACACAAAGATACACAATTGCACTCTTAGGTGCCCAAAATTTCTTGTGTCCTTTGGGGTTAGTTCTAGAAAATACGGTTCCTTTAAGGACCCATACTTTCTTAACATTATAAGGTGCTCTATAATTATAGACATGTTGATGATGCATAATCTTAGGATAATAGTTATTGAACTTTCTAGGA
This sequence comes from Bretschneidera sinensis, assembly GCA_023935145.1. Taxonomy (NCBI): domain Eukaryota; kingdom Viridiplantae; phylum Streptophyta; class Magnoliopsida; order Brassicales; family Akaniaceae; genus Bretschneidera; species Bretschneidera sinensis. Next base: position 30,184,336 of record CM043699.1, read on the forward strand.
TTTCTTAATTGTGCATGTCTATAGTTCCTTGGATAAGCAATCCTAAAGTACATATCTCTATTATGAAAATCATGAACATTCATGTTATCTCTAGGAAATATGTGATGATAATTTCTAGGATATGCAGTTGTATTATTGTGAACATATATACTATTTCTAAGATACACATTATAGTGATTCGTAGGATGTGCATGTGTAGTGTGTGAGTTATGAGTATATATATTATATCTAGGATGCACATGATGGTTACTCTTAGGATATGTATTTTTTGAATGATTATTTCTAACATGAACATACATATAAGCCTGAGTATTTCTATGATGCTTAATTCTAGTATATGCATTAGAATTTAAATTCACATTTTTAGACCTACTAGCATACATTGAAGGAGTACTTTTAACCTTGCTAGAGGTCTTGGAAGTGGAGGCTTCATTCGAACATGTTGTTTTAATGAACAAGTTTTCTTTAAACGTTTGCTTGTCCAATGGAGAATAACCCAAGCCGGATTTTCCTCCATTTAACCTTTGGCTAGATAACACTTCATCTAGCTTTTCTTGTCCAAGCATAAGTCTAGATATAGTGCTATTCAAATCCATTATTTTCTTCTTTAAAATGTCATTTTCATTTTTTAGAAAATCTTGTGAAGAGTTATAAAGCATGGAAGATAGTTTTTTTTTTCTTCCTTTAAACCCTCCATCTCTTTAGAGAGAGATGAAACTTCCTTCTTGAGAGCCACACTTCTAGAATTGAATTTCTTCAATTCTTCATGCATCTCATTTATAACTTCAATTAACTCTTCACTACTACTAACAATGTTATTATTAGAGGGGGAAGAATTAGACACCTCATTTTCGTCGTCAATTATCATAAGCATAGATTGACAATCTCTTTGTATCCAATCTCATTGCCCGAAGATTCTTTTTCTTCATCATCACTCCATGTGGTTGCAATAATAGCTTTCTTTTTGAAGCTCTTGTATGGTTTTCTCATTGTTAGGTAATCGGCCTTGATGTGGTCAGGCTTCTTGCAACTATAACACACAAGAGGTTCCCTTTTTGGAGTGGAATCATTTGTGTAAGGTTTCTTGGTCTTTTTTAAGAACTTGTGAAACTTTTTAGTGATTAGAGTCATATCACCATATTCTTCACTACTTTTATCCTCTTCTTCATTCTCTTCCTCTTTGTTACTTGTAGAGGCTTTGAGAGCATTCATCTTTTTCTTCTTCTCATCATTATTGATAACGAGATTCATTTCCTCTATCTTGTATGTCAATAGTGATTCGAAAAGTGCTTCGACATCAAGTTTGTCGAGATCTTTGACCTCCATGATGGCCATCTTCTTTGCTTTTTGGATGGCAAAGATCTTAATATCTTCCTTGTTAGTTTAAACTCCTCATTGTTCCTACCAAGAAGCTTTAAGCTGTTAATAATAGTGGTGAAATATGAGTGCATTCGAGAAATTCTTTCGTTAGGAGACATTTTGAAAGATTCATACTTGGAGACTAGCATATAGATTTTTTTTTTTTTTTTACTTTGCTAGTGCCCTCATATGTGACTTATAGTTTATCCCAAATCTCTTTAGCCGAAACACAAGCAGAAATTTTATTATACTCAGTAATATCTAAAGCACAATGTAAAAAACTAGTGGCTCTACTATTTAGAGACATCATTCTACAATCCTTTTCATTGAACTCAGTTTTGAGTTTACGTATTGTATGATTGATTTCTCTGATAGTTATTTCCTTTGTAGGAATTCTAGGTCCTTCTTCAATGACTCTCCATAGATTATAATCTTGTCATTCGACAAAGATTTTCATTCTATTTTTTCAATAGCTATAGTTGGAGCCATTGAACAAAGGAGGTCTAGTATAGGAATACCCTTCAGTATAGCTATTTGATGCCATCGGATCAACTCAAGGATTTTAAGCCTAAAATTGAGTATGAAGCTTTGATACCAATTGTAAACCGAGGTTTAAACCCAAAAGGGAAGTGAATTTGGTTTTAAAAACTTTTAGTTAATTATTTTGCAAGTTTTTAAACAGTTAAATGCACAAAGCACACAAATGAATAATATGGTTGAACATAAAAGAGTTTAAGGAAGAGAAAGTGCAAACTTTATTTATAGTGGTTCGACAATATCGAATTCCTTCTGACCTTATGTCCACTCTCTTTAAGGAACCTCCTTGAAGTAATCCACAAAAACTTTACTCATACAAATTCACCGGTGTTACACAAACCTTACAACCGATCTCTTCTTCACGGAAGTTACAATGAAGTGTTTAATTCTAAACACTTTAAGAGTTGTACCAACTTTTTCCCTTTATAATCAATGAAATTTGTTGTAAAGTAAATTGAAGAGAGATAGCAATAAGTGCTTTTACAAATGAACAATATCTCTCTTTCAAGAACAAGCTTGAAGAATGGCTCAACAATAAAATTTTTAAAGCTTTTGATAATTAATGAGTTATCTTGTGAATTGAATGTGTTCTCTTCCTTTTTAAAATGCTTATTGAAGTATTTTTATATAGCCTTGAATCAATATGGTCATTTGACACTGAATTAGTAGGTTTGGGGCATTAAATGCTCAAGTCTCAAGTCTCAAACGATCATATTTTTGAATTACCAGTCGAGTGGGTTCTTATACCAGTCGACTGGGTCAAGTGAGAAATTTCACTTTTTAGGCTAAGGGAGAGTGCTAGTCGACTTGGTCAGAGAACCAATTGACTGCTGGGTCCTTGACACTAGTTGACTAGGAACTTTCTGTCCTATATCCCAATCAATTGGTATGTAGACCCAGTCGATCAACTCAATTTTTATGTTTTCAAAACAGTTTTTGACTTAGAAACTTTTTATATAATAGTTTTGTCAAAGTCTTTTGTAAATTGAGCCACAGATCAAGCTATGTAATTGAGTAAAAGAGATTTACAATTTTTTAAATTACCTTAATGACTATTCTAGATCTTCTGTCTTGTTTTGGTGTCTGAATCATGTTGAGTTCTTGCATCTTGTTTCCTTACTGAATGCTTTTACCGCTTAAACACTTAGATAAAACTATTAGTGCAATTAGAGTAGTGTTTTGTCATTATTAAAATCAAATACGGGTCAACAAATATGATATAAATAATTGATATGTTAAATTTTTATTATATGAGAAGTAATATTATTGAAATAATGATTTATAATTTGATATGAGCTATGAGGAGATAATTTAATGAAAATGATAGAATGTATTACTGAATGTATGTCTGTTTTTATATTATGTTCATATGCATATTCATATCATTATTTATATGTGTATGCATGAAATAAATGAACTGGTAAGGCAGCCGGTCTAAATGAAACTGTGGTAGCCGATATAGATGAAAATAAAAGAACTGAGAAAACAGCTAGTCTAAATGAAACCGTGACAATTGGTATAGCTAAAAATAAAATAACCGAGAAGACAGTCGGTCTAAATGAAAATAAAAGAACCGAGAAGGCAATCAATTTAAGCCAAAACATGCTGACATGTGGGAAGATGTTCCCAAATAATAATAACATTTAAATTCATGCATTGCATTTGCTTTAAATTATTATTGCTTGAGATGCTAAGGTGTTATTCTTGATTGTAAATTTATTAATAGACGAACGAGTCTCACAGAGAGATAAATATGATGAGAAAGAAATATGAAAGTATGATATGATGAGAATTGTCTGAGTGATGGATTATATGTTGTGAACCTCATAACAAGGTAATAATGAGATAGAATTGATAGTCTCAAGATGATTAAATATATGAGAAGAAGAGATTGATAAAGGATGGGGATTATTATATGAGTAGTTATAATAGAATGCTATTATCAAATTATATGAGATATAGATGAATGGATATTAAAATACTATTTATACAAATTGAATACTTCTAGTAAATTTAATTCACTGAGCTTGTGAAGCTCACTCCTCATTGTTAAATAATTTCAGGCAACAGGCAGGATAGATAGATTAGTGAGCTGATATTCAAACTGAGTTATTATCTGTAAGCCACGTGGTTTACATACTCATACTAATGAGAAAAAAAAATATTGTAAATATTCATGCCTCGTATATTGTATATAATGTTTCAGTTGGGATCTTAATACTATAACTCCCCTGTTGAGGGTTGAGGATTTATGTATGTAGATAATTCAGTTGATGTTTTTATATTGTTACATATATGTGTCTTGTTGGGATTTTAAAAAGTGATGATATGTCTTGAGGGTGGCCAACCCGAGATAGGTCGTTACAGATATGGTAGTGTTATATTTGATAAAGAGAGCAGAACATGTTACAAGTGTAATCAGATAGGATATTTATCTCAAAATTGTTCTACCTTGATGTGTTTTGTTTATGGAGATGGTGGATATATCAGTGTGGATTGTCTAATGAGGAGATCAACTGAGATGATGAATGTTGAAGATGTTAGAAGAGGACATTTAGATAGAAGAAGTGGATTTGGAAGTATTCAGGGCAGAGCTTCTAATAGAGGAATAATTGCTAAGAGAGGACATAGTAGTCAGACGCAGCCCAGAGAGAGTAGAGTATATGCACTGACCAAACAGGATGCTCAAGCAACTCCTGACATCATGATGGGTACAATATCTATTCTTGATAGCTTTCCATATTATTGATTGATCCTAGTGCAACTCATTCTTTTTCATCCAGTACTTTTATGAGATCCATTGATGCATGTGATAGTTCTTTGATTGATATTATTGTTGTTGAGGTTCCTACTAGGGATAGAGTTGTGGTAAAAAATTATTATCGAGGTTGTGTGATTTGTATAGGTGATAGATAATTTGAAGTGGATTTATTATCTCTGAACATGATTGATTTTGACTTGATATTGGAGATGGATTGGTTGTCTACATATCATGCATAGGTTGATTATTTTAGGAAGAATGTGGTGTTTAAAATTCCTGGACATGAGAAGTTTAGCTTTCAAGGAGAATATGAGATACTTTCTAGTTATCTTATTTCTACCTTGACTGCTAGTAAATGGCTGAGAAAAGACTGTGAAGGGTATTTAGTATATATGGTGGATCCTAGTAAGGAGGATAGAAAGTTGGAAGAAATCTAAATGGTGAGAGATTATTCAAATATATTTCTTGATAAAATGTATGATTTGCCTCCCTGTAGGGAGATTGAATTTTCTATTGATGTGATTCTGGTTTCTGAACCTATTTCAATAGCACCTTACATAATGAGATTTATCGAATTGAGAGAATTGAAGGTTCAACTTTAGGAATTGTTGAAGAATAATTTATTCGACCAAGTATGTCAATATAGGGAGCCTCTGTATTGTTTGTAAAGAAGAAAGATAGAACGATGAGATTGTGTATAAAATATGGACAGTTGGATAAGATCACTATTAAGAACAAATATCATTTTTCCAGGATAGATGATTTGTTTGAATTGTTGTAGAGAGCGAGGGTTTTTTCGAAGATAAACCTGAGATCAGGTTATCACCAGTTAAGGAAAAAGGAGGGAGACGGGCCTAAGACTGCTTTTAGGACACGTTATGGTCATGAGTTTCTTGTGATGCCATTTGGGTTCACTAATGCTCCAGCAACATTCATGGACTTAATGAATAAAATATTTAAACCGTTTCTTGATAATTTTGTGATTATGTTCACTTATGACATCTTGGTGTATTCTAAGACTAAGGAAGAGCGTGTAAAACATCTAAAAATTGTGTTGGAGATTTTGAGGAGAGAATGATTGTATGCTATATTTTCTAAATGTAAGTTTTGGCTGAATGAACTAACTTTCTTGGGGCGTGTAGTATCTGGAGATGGTATAAAAATTGATCCATAGAAGGTAGAAATAATGTTGAGCTGGGATAGACCAACTAATGTGACTGAGATCGGAAGCTTCTTAGGGTAGGTTGGTTATTATTAATGATTTATCCATAATTTTTCTATGATTGCAATGCATTTGATTAGATTGAACATGAAATAGGTAAAGTTTGTATGGTCTGAAGAGTGTGAGAAGACTTTTCAATTGTTGAAGAAAAAAAATTGACTACCGCTCTAGTGTTGGTGCTTCTTTCTGGTGATGAAGGATTTGTGGTATATAGTGATGCGTCACATTATGGGTTGGGATGTGTGTTGATGCAACAAGGGAGAGTTATAGCTTATGCTTCTAGGTAATTGAATAACCATGAGAGGAATTACCTGACCCATGATTTAGAATTGGCTGCCATAGTTTTTGCTTTGAAGATTTGGAGACATCATCTATATGGAACCACTTGTGAAATTTTTATTGATCATAAAAGTTTGATGCATTTACCTTCCTATAAAGAGTTGAATTTGAGGTAGAGGAGGTGGATGGAGTTGATTAGTGACTGTGACTGTACAATTCATTATCATATAGGGAAAGATAATATAGTACCTGATGCATTGAGTAGGAAGTCTACAGGGAGATTAGCTGTTATTGGGAATCATGATAGTAGCTTTATGATAGAACTGAGAAAAATGAGAATGCAGTTGAGTATCAGTGATAGAGGAGTATTGATGGCAAATATGGTGGTATAATCTTTTATTATTGATTGCTTGTTACAGATACAGAGTAGAGATAAAGGGATAAAGAAGATCAGATAGAAAATATTGAGTGGTAAGTTGACTGGGTTTAGAATTAGAGAAAATGGTATGGTGGTAATGGGACATAGAGTTTGTGTTCCCAATTATGTTGAAATGAGAAATGAGATAGTAAAAGAGGCTCATGATTCTATGTATTCTATGCACCCGAGTAATAATAAGATGTACAGGGGGTTGAGACAGAATTATTGGTGGTAAGGGATGAAAAATGATGTAGCTGAGAATAGATATCCAGCAAGTTTATTACAACCTCTTCTAGTACCTGAATGGCCATGGGAGAAGGTGAGCTTAGATTTTGTTTCTGGTTTTCCCTATACCTAGAGAGGTCATGATGTTGTATGGGTTATAGTGGATAGATTTTCTAAGTCTTCGTATTTCCTTCCTATTAAAACTACCTAGAGTCCTGAAAAGTTGGTTGAATTGTATGTAGGTGAAATTGTGAGATGACATGGAGCACCTTTAAGTGTTGTATCAGACAAGGATTCTAGATTCATTTCTAGATTTTGGAGGGGTTTTCAAAAAGCTATAAGTACGCAATTGCAGTTTAGTACAACTTTTCATCCACAAACTGATGGGTTGATAGAGAGAATCATCAGAATAATAGAAGATATGCTGAGGGCAAATGTATTGAGTTTTTCAGTGAGCTGGGATGCTTATTTATCTTTGATCGAGTTTGTATACAATAATCAGTATCAAACTAGTATTGAGATGGCACCATTTGAGGCTTTATATGGTAGAAGGTTCAGAACTCCAGTATGTTCGAGAAAGAAAGATATTTGGTCAAGAAATGATAGATTTGACTACTAAGAGAATCAAACTGGTTAGAGAGAACCTTAGAGCAGCACAGAATAGACAGAAAGGATATGCTGATAATAGAAGGCGACCTCTTAAGGTTCAGGTTGGTGACTGGGTATTTTTGAAGATATCTCTGTGGAAGGGTGTATTGAGATTTAAAAAGAAAGAAAAGTTGAGTCTGACATTTGTGAGGCCATATAAGGTAATTAAAAGAGTTGGACCAGTAGCATGCATATTAGATTTTCCTCCAGAGTTAAAGCAATTACATAATGTGTTTCATATTTCACTTTTGAGAAAGTGCTTACATGATGAATTCCATAGTATTCTGAATCAGGCTGTAGAACTTCAAGGAGATTTAACCTTTATACAAATACCAGTTAGAATTCTAAATAGAAAGGAACAAGTCTTAGGTAATAAAACTATTCCTTTGATTCGAGTATGATGGCAGAACAAAGATGTTGAAGAAATTACTTGGGAGCATGAGGCAAGAATGAGGAAAGAATACCCCAAACTTTTTCATGAGTTAGGTAAGGAAATTTCGGGGACAAAATTTTTATAAGGTGGGTAGAATTGTAATATCAGTGTTCTTAAAGTAAGGGTAAAGAAGTAATTTGATAGATACTACATGGAATTAAAATATATATATAGTCATGAAAGATTTACTATTGAAATAAAATGACACCTGGAAGCGTCCAGGTGTGGTTACAAAGGAAGGAAAAAAAACAGAGCGGACACCTGGATGTTTGGTGTCACAAGGAGGAGGAAAGGAAAAAAAAAAAAAAGGTGGTGATACACCTGGATGCTTAGTCCAGGTGCAGGCTAAAAAAACATGCAAGAATTTCATGTTAGCCAGCTCATGGACACTAAGCATTTGGTGGTGGCAGGTGAAACAATTTTTTTTATATAAAAATTTAGTTTTTGTTTTGTTTTATTATTTCTTACCAAATCTCATTTGGTTTTCTTCTTTCTTCAATTCAAATTTCTTAGCAAAAAGTTATAAATAAAATTTCTTCAATATTAGAGATAGTACAGTCATTCAATTACAATAACAAAACTTAATCACATTCGAGGTGTTGGTAATCAACAATCTCAAGAAATCACCGAAATGAGGTGGTGAGTTAGATTTACTTTTGGCAATTGAAACCAATAAATATGAAATTATGATATTTGAATAAATGGTTGAATTATAATGATTTAATATGTACTTTTCGATAAGTATGATAATTAATTTATTTATTGATTAGGAATTTAATACTATATTGAATATTAATTATATAAGAAATTATCTTTTAAAAAGGATGGGTTAATGAAAAATATGCTGAGAAGTTATATGAAATTTCTGAAAATATGATTGAAAATTTTATATGATATATGAGGAGACAATTTAATAAATATGATAAAAAAATAATTTTGAGAAAGAGCTAGATAGTTGCATTGAATGCTTGAATGTATGTTTGTTTTCATATTATTGCTCATATGCATAAAAAAAAAAGACTAGGAAGGCAATTGGTCTGTTTGTTTTCATATTATTACTTATATGCATAAAATAAAAGACCAGGAAGGCAACTGGTCTGCTTGTTTTCATATTATTTCTCATATGCATAAAATAAAAGACAAGGAAGGCAGATGGTCTGCTTGTTTTCATATTATTGCTAATATACATAAAATAAAAGACTAGGAAGGCAGTTGATCTAGCTGAAAAATACCAAGAAGGCAGTTGGTCTATCTGAAAAAGACCAAAAAGGCAGTTGGTCTAGTTGAAAAGACCAGGAAGGCAGCTGGTCTAGCCAAAAAGACAAGGAAGGCAACCGATCTAGCCGAAAAGACCAAGAAGGAAGCTAGTCTGGCTGAAACATGTCGACATGTGGGAAGACGTTCCCAGATGATAATATGAAATGATCTGATGAGAAAGAAAGAAAGAAAATTTAAATTTATGCATTGCATTTGTTTTAAATATCGATTATTATTGATTAAGATACTAAAGTATCAGTCTTGATTGTGAAATTATTGATAGATAAATGAATCTCACAGAGAGATAGATATGATTAGAAAGAAATATGAAAGTATGATATGATAAAAAACTAATTTATTGATTGATTATATGCTGTAAACCTCATAATGAGGTGAATAATGACGATGAATTGAGAGTATCAAGATAATTAAACATATGAGAAGAAAAATTGATATGTTTGATGATTAATTTAAGAAGAGATTGATAAATGGTTGGAATTATGATATGAGTAGCGATAATATAATGTAATTATTGAATTATATTAGATAATAGATTAATGAATATTGGCAGATTATTGTAAAGATTAAATTATTATATGTGAAGAAATAGATGATTAATATTGATGAATTAGAAACGATTGAATTATAAGATGTGACTAGAAGTATACAAATCGAGTACTTCTAGTAAATTTAATTAACTGAGCTTGTGAAGCTCACTCTTCATTGTTAAATAATTTCAGGTAGCGGGTAGGATATATAGATTGGTGAGCAGAGATTCAGACTGAGTCATTATCTGTAAGCCACGTGGTCCACATCCTCGGACTAATAGAAAGAAAAAAAAACAATATTTGTAAATATTCATGTATAATATGTTGTATATAATATTTCAGTTGGGATCTAAATAATGTAACTCCCTTGTTGAGTGTTGAGGATTTATGCATGTAGATATTTTCAATTGATGTTTTTATATTGTTGCATATATGTGTTATGCTGGGATTTCAAAATGTGACAACACTGTCTCGGGGGTGGCCAACCCAGGATGGATCGTTACACCTTACTCCTCCTATAAATGCCCCCCATTTGCTAACACAATAAAACCAACACAACACCAAGTTAAAGTAATGCAAAAAAGAGAGAAATTTTAGAGAGAAAGAAAGAAGTGAGAAAAGAGAAGAGTAGGAAGATCAAAGAGAGGAATATAACAAAAGAGAAGAGAGTGTTCAAGAAAGGTGAGAAAAGAGCAAAGAGTGAAACAAAAAAGAATAACTAGTGAGAGTTCTTCATCATTTTCAACCACCTTTTGTTTTTTGGTCTTCTAATCTTCATTGAATCATTGTTCCAACTTCACTAAGTCCACAAGAGCACAAGGATCTTCGAGGGTAATCCCCGCACGTGGAAATTTTCCTTAGCCAAATAAGGTTGGTTAAGCTTTTACTTTTTCATTTTTTGCAAAATAAATTGCTAGCATGAATCATGTGTTTAAACCACCTTGATAATAGACTAAATTTATTTAGCTCACTTAGAAAGTTTCATCTTAAGATACGTACTAGTTTCTTACCGTTTTATTTTTCACTAGTTATCTGTTTTTCTTTAGTTAACTACTAGTCATAATGTAGTCTCTCTTCGTTAAATGCAATATTGAGTTAATGGTAGTTTTAAAGTTTTTTCTTTTAGTTTAGTACCTTAAGATTTTTTATATTCTCTAAGTTAGATGTTTTACTTTAAGTTATCATTAATTACTTGTGAACTTTAATTCTTTAAGAAGAATTTTCGGCCCCCTTGGTCCTTGTTAATTTTGGTCCCCCTTTGGCCTATTAAAAATGTTACTAGTTACTAATTATTTTGAATCTCATCTTTAAGGTAGTTTAGTTTAAATCTATTTATCTTAATTTTTTTTTAACTCGTCTAGTTTAAAGTAGCTTAGTTTAATTCATTCAATTTAGTCTTCAAGTTTAATTCATCTAGTTTAACTTACATAATTAATCCACCTAGTTTAAATGCATGGTCTTTAATTTACTTCTCATCTATACTTTGCAAGTAGTTTTAATATTTTTTTTTCTTCATAGTCAAAGCAATTTATTTCCTTTATATACTTACTTTTACCGCATTACTTTAAAGTTAATATTTGGTGTTGCTTTGTTTGAATAAAAATTTCAAAATGTGTACTTGGTTTTATTAGTAGTGTATAATAATAATACTTGAATTAAAAATTTCAATTAATTCCCTTGAAGCACAAAATGATAGACTTCGGTCTAGGTAAGAGAGAGAGCTTTAAATCCTCACTCTTATGCACCCAAATCTCCCGAGCTTTGGAATTTCTCACGTAGACCAATGACAAGGGATTTCACCCCTTCAAGGTCAAATAGCGGCTTCTTACCCGTCATCTTTGCTTTGTGCTTGGATGACAAATGACCTCTAGTCTAATAAATTAAAAACGCACCCATCATGGGAACCTCCTTACTACTTATAAAGGGTTTGTATTAGATTTGGTAGGTTTCACTCGTTTCCATATGCATACTCATCGTAATCCACACTCTTGCCATATCCATATTCTTTAAGAGGAGTGGTCTTGGATAATGAGCCGGATGCATGAGTCTCAGATGAAAAAGAACGATACCTACATGCCCATTTTCTAATTGATCTTATTTTTATGCTCATACTCGTGTTTTAGGAGGCGAGTAATGAATACAAGAAGTCTCATCTCTACCAAGTAGTAAGCAATTCAGTCAGGTGACCATCTACGAAGCTAAAGAAAAGTTAACGAGAAACTTAATTAGATCAAATAGAAACTTTAAGGGATTTATTTGACCAAATTAAAACTTTGAAGATCAATTTAATTAAGAGACCAAACTCTGAAGATTCTTTTGTATCAAATTGAAACTCTAAAGATCAATTAGGCAAAGAGCAAATTATAATAACCAATGGTGTGATTTAAGCTCATCTCGAGGTTGAAACCCTACATTTTTTACAATGTTGACAACGCTTTCTCATATGGGCTAAACTTCATGATGGATCGGACCCATATGCACCCTTGTAATAGACTTTGTGCTCAAATACAAGCTAAATAAATGCAAATTTGTATGCCAAAACTCTGGAAATGATTTATCACTACCACTCAAATTTCATGATTTTCAACTCAATTTTTTTTTCTTCTTTTACATTTTAGTTCTTAAAAGTGCATCATATAATTTACAATGAAAGTCTCCATTTTTTATGTGACCTTCAATTTGATAGGTACATCCATTCTGGACAATATTGGAACATAGTGTTTTGGGAACCCCTTGTCTTAACCAAGCAATCCAAAAAACTGGGTCTTCTTTCTCATCACTATTTATTATTATGAACCCTTGCCACAATTGTCAATTTAAACAAATAGAAAATAAAATTCTTAAAAAGAATATCTTTCATTAGTTTAGAAAATCCACATTCAAGGAAAAATCAAAAGGGCATCTTTAAAAAAAACCTTTCATTACTTTGATTAGATTAAAGCGATGCTTGGTCACTATTTTAAATAGTAATTAAAATTAATTTTTAATTTTTTAAATGTAATTCCCAAATAAAGTTATTGAGAATTAAAAGAACATGAAAAAAACAAAGCATTAATAAATGATAATCATAATAACATATTCGTAGGGTACGAATTCAGTAGTACAACAAATTGATGTGTTCTTCAAATGACTGACAGTGTTGTCTTTTTTGTTCTACAACTTATGGTTAACTGGTCGATCAAGGTAATGATAAGAATCTCATTTTACTGATTGATGTGATATTTTTATATTAAATTATGTATTAAAAAAATTATGTGTTAACATAATATTTTATTAAAATATGTATTAAATAAATTAAATTTTTTATTATGTAATTTATACATAATTTTTTAATATATAATTTAATATAAAACCTCAGTGAAAAAAGAAAAAGAATCTGAAGAGCCAAATAACAAGTTATGAGCTGGAAAAACTTTCCGGTCACCATTCACATGACCAGATTAGTGCTGTTTTATGGTACAACGAAGAAAATCATACACGTCCCTTCTTTCATAATTGTGATGAGAAGAATAAAGCTTATTTAATTGTTATACTATGTGAGAGGAAAAACAATTGACAGAGTATCATTGTTAAAGCCCATTTGGTTCCTCTCATTTTTTCTTTCTTTTCACACATTTCTTTCCTATTAATAATAGCATATGCGATGAAAAGTTAGTTATACCCTCTCTCTCTCTCTCTCTCTCTCTCTCTCTCTCTATATATATATATATATATATATATATATATATATATATATATATATATGTTTTGTCTTTCCGCTAATTCAATTTTTTATTTGAATCTGTTAATTCATTTAACAAACAAATTAAATTTAGATATGTATTGATTTGCTCTTATAATAACTCGATTTGATTTTAATATTATTATATAAGATGTATTATTCTTTGTATTGTATATATGTTTTATTTTTATAATATAAAAATATGTATATGTTATAAGTTAGTACACTTCTAGTATGCTATATGACTGATTTAAAATACAAATATTTGTAAAATGATTAAATATTTAAAGGGAGTGTAATTTTTTTAAACTTATATTGATATATTTTTATTTATCTTCTAATATAGTACGTTCTAAAAATACTTGTTAAGTAATATAATAATCCGATTATAATTCGAAATTAGACGGATCCAGATATAGATTGAGATTTAAAATATTCAATAAATAATCCGATCCAAATCTAATCTAATAATTTTTTAATAAATAAATTTAGATATACTTTATCCGAGTCGAATCTGATCTGTTTAAGGGTATGGGCACATGCGACTGTAGAGATCGACGATCGATATTCGCCGAATCTAAAGTGGACGGCCTTCCATTCCATTCACACGGGCAGTACATGAGGTGATTGAAGCTAGGGGAGAACAGTGAAACTTGGTCAAAAAAAGTAGATCGTAGATTGTTAAATCCAATAGTCTTGGTGGTGTAACTTTTCGACCACTTATTCATTGAAAATCGCAAAGAATTCCAACGGATAAAAAATAAAGAAATGTGTTTTATTGAATTATTTCATTGACATTCATTTTGTTTCACACAAAATTAAATATATATTTAGAGCACTTTGATCTAAAATAATTGGCGTTCAATATTGTTAGCGTACAACTGATCTTAAGTTAACAACTCTTAAAATATGCTGCTTCAACATCACTAAATTTGGAGGAAACATGATTGATTGATTTTATGCATATATTGATGCATGTTCCAAAAGTTAATTTCACTCTAAGAGGAAATAGGAATCTTCCTTTCTTTAATTCATTCTTCATTGAGTTTAATTTTTTAATGGAGTATATATAGCTTTTCAACTTCTTTTTCTTCAGTTGGGTGCCAACTTGGTCTGGAATCTATCTTTAGTGGTAATGTATGGTATATCTAGTACAACAGGTCTTAGTCTTCCAGAAAACGGCATCCACATTTTGACTTTGTTTTGCAAGTGATTAAAAGCAAAAAATTTACCTTTAAACAAAGTAATTGCCAAACCTCGTTTTTTAACCATTGAATTATCATAACCACGAAACTATCATTAAACAGAATGTGTCGTTTTTTAACCATTGAACTATCATAACTATCACTAAAAAAAATGAGTGTATACCATAACCAGACATGACATTATAAAAACTATCGCTAAAAAGAAAGTAATTGCCAAATATCAATTTTTTAACCATTGAATTACCATAACCATAACATAACATTATAGAAACTATCATTAAAAAGAACGTGTGTCATTTTTTAACCATTTAATTATCATAATTATCACTAAAAAGAATATGTCTGTGTATCATAACCATGACATGACATTGTAGGAATTATCTCTAAAAAGAATGTGTGTGTGGTTTTTAACCATTGAATTATCATAACTATTACTAAAAAGAATATGTGTGTGTAACATAACCATGGCATGACATTATATGAACTATCTCTAAATACGAATATGTGTGTGTGTGTGAAGTTAGAATAATCACCAAAATTGGTTTATGGTTTGTTTTTGTGTGAAGTTAGAATAATCACCCAAATAGGTTTATGGTTTGTTTTCTTTTTTTGATTTGTAAAATAAGTAATCCGGTAGGTTACTCCGCATACATACTTGCTAAGGATTATTGGAACACTGAAAGTAAATATGAAGTAAATAGATTTATAGTTTCACTTGCCACGGAAACTTATTGACCTAAGATCAAAATTAAAATTATTTGATTTTTACGAGAAATATGAGCATTTCAAATCTCTCAAATTCATATATATATATATATATATATATATATATATATATATATATATATATATTGTTTGGGAAGTAATTTAATTTAAATCGTATCAAAATTTAAATTTTAACATAAAAAAAACTTTAAATTTTAGTGATATAAATGCTCCAAAACAACACAATAATGGTTTATACTCCATACCATTGAACTCATGGAAAAATTAAAATTATTTCACTTTGATGAAACTTATTCCACATTTTAACAAATTTAATTTGCTATCTCTTTATGGGTAAGATACTTTCCGAACTAAAGTCTTAAAACTTTACAGGGAATATGTACTGAAAATTTTGCTTCTGCCAAGGAAAATTGAAAAGAGAGAGAGTCCATAATAATATATAGGAGTACTGCTGCCCCACTTCCCTAGGTTATAGTCCTAGCTATATATCACCTAATTCGCCCCTCCAATTTTAGCAAAGGAGAGAAATCATTTATTTGCAAGCATCCAATTTAAGTGTATATAATTGGAAAAGAAAATTATTTTTAATTTTATTAGTTACATTAAATTTTAAACATCTAAATTCATTTTTAGTCCATAAAACAGAAGGAAAAAAAATCCTTTTCATCCTAGAAAAAAGCAAGAAATTTTCTCTACCACTCAAAAAAGAAACAAATGAATTCTTGTGAGAGAGAGTTGCCTTGTGAGAAATCTTGAGATTAAATTTTTCACCATTTGCTATCCCAAAAAATTAAAATTCCAACATAAAAAACAACATTTAAAACTATTTTCATGTCTCTATGATTTTAATTAATTAGAATAAAAGACTCATAGGATCTAAAGATTGTCTTCTCTTTAACAACATTGGTCAACAAATTACCCCATTTCACTAGCAGAATGAGTGTGATCTAGGGTTTGAATGTTCAGCATGTTTTTAAGAAGCACGTCGTTATAAAAATAATAAGATTGTCGTCTACGCGATTATCAAGTAAAACAATAATGCTTTTATATGATTAATTTCTTTGTCTTTTTCTCTCTGACAATATTTTTAAATCGTAAATTTAAACTTTTCGAATACTTGTGAAATTAATGGTCCCCAAATTTTAATTATGAAGATTGTAAGGAATTTCACGAGGTAATTGTATATAGGGATTTTAGTACAACGGAGCCTGATTTGTGCATTATGGTCCCCATAATCTTTAAGCTTTAATAGGAGATCGTACAAGTCCACAAATTAAAAAAATAAAAACCGTTTAACAGAGCTTAGGGGACCACTATTATAAAAACCTAAAACTCTTCCGCTCAAATAGTATATACTTATCCCATTAACCAAAAATAATTAATTTATAATTTCTTTAACTATGTGAGGGATGGACCACCATTATCATATAAGGTTTGTTTCATTATCATCATTATCGTATTTTGGTCCATCATTCATTGAAAAAAAATAATATTAAAAGATTTCAGATTTTATTTTTACAGTACGAGTTATTTATTTTATTTATATATTGATTATTTTTTTATTTAATTTTAAGTGAGTTGTAGTAATATTATTAGTTTATATATAGGAAATAAAATAGTACAAACTTAAATTATAATCAGACCATTTATTATACTACTTGTATACAATATTACTTTAATTTTAAAAAAAATAACACAAGAAAGCTAACTTATCTCACTTTAATTATAATAAAATCAAAGAGCACATAAAAGGGAAATATGTATATAACTTCTTCTCGAATGGATTATATTGCTGGAATTAAAGTTGGATTTGATTATTTTAATCGCACATGAATAATTATCCTTTATTTGGTTGAGATGATTTACTATTAATGTGAAATTAAGGTAGAATAAAATTAGTCTCAATCTCATTTTTTTTGCCTCATCTCTCCTCATGGGATAGAATTTATCCCACCCATGTGAGATTTGATTTTTTTTGCCCTTTTAACCTTTGAATAATAGTAATTATTATAATAATTATAATACTATTAAAAATAGATTTTCTCTTATAATAATAATATTATAATAATGAAAAATAATAATTACTATTATTATAACAATAAATATAATAACTATAATAATATTGATCGATGATGATTATTATTCTCGTAATTATAATTATTATTATTATGATAATAATAATAATAATTATTATAATATAATAATTATGTTTACAATAATATTATAGTAATAATGATAATAATTATTATTATCATAATTATAACAATACATATATTAAGATTATTTTTATAATTAAAATAATATTAAAATTATAATGATGATAATAATAATACTTATATTAATAAATATTATTATGATAATAATTATTAATAATTATATTTATATTTATGATATTAATTATTATTATAATTATGATGATAAAATAATAGTTTAATAATAACTATTATTTGCTACTATTATAATAATAAAAATTATTATTTTTATAATGATAATAAATGTAATAAATTTTTTAATGATGATAATAATAATAATTAAATGATAATGGTAATGGTAATAATTATAATAATGATAATAATAATATATTATCAATATTACTATAATATTATAATGATAATGATAATTATATTAATAATAATTATCATTCTTATAATTATATTTTTAAAATATTATTATGGTAATTATAATAATAATTGTTATATTTATGATGATAAAAATAATAATATAATAATAATAATTTATTATAATAATAATAATAATTAAACTTTAGGGTTTGTGAAGAAATTAGAGATTGTTAAGAATGATGAATAGTACTAAGGAATTTTGATACTTAGACTTTTTATCCAACTTTTATTTCAATCCTGCAATCTCATGAATCAAACATAGGGTTAAGGTATTACCTCTTTAATGTCCTTTTATTTTATCCCATATTAATCATAATACTATCTCGTTATAATCCTGTCATGAACCAAACGGGCCCTAAAAAACCATATATTGATAGATTATTTCTCTCTCTATTCAACTATTCTATGTTGACGTAGTTTTTTTTTTAAATGATGACAATTCGAATCGAAATATGGTCATTACTCTCGCTTAAAGAGAAGTAAAACCTACTAAAAGCTAAACTTAAATTCACAAGTGGAGAGTAAGTTTCTTGGAAGGATTTGAATAATCTCCATTTGAAAATTGAAATGGATGTCAAGTTTATGGTGAAATTGAAATGAATGTGTCATTCAGTGTCACTATAAACTTGATTATATTCCAATTTTTAAATAGAAATGATCAAAATCTTAAAATGAGCTATTTCAAATAGGTTAACACTGATTAGTTCAGGAGACATGTAAATGTTTGGAAATTATTGAGAATATTTACGTGTGAGTGAGAAAATGTAAAAGATCAATCCCATATAAAACAAAATATAGATTAATGAACGATATATATATATGATGGTGGAATCAAAACTAATTGATTTAAGTTTTAGGATTCATAGAGATTCCAACGTCATAAACCAGTAAGAAACCCCCTCTACAATTGAAGCTTTAATAATTGATGGTTTTAGTACATATAAATAGACTTAACGGTACTACATTAATGTACAGACTCGTGGAAAGGAAAAAGAGAAGAAGAAAAAAAAAAGAAAAAGGAGATTATAAGGGCAATAGCGAGAAAAATTGCTATGAATTATAATTTCTTTTTTAATTGAAGTTATGAGTTATAAAATTGATCCATTCATCATCAGCATTGTGCATTAGCCTATTTATATCCTTCATTACAACGAGACACAAGCCAAAAGAAAAAAAAAAGAAAAAGAAAAGAAGAGATAATTCAGCTCATTTTTTCTTAGATGTTTTGATTTGATTACAATATAAATCAGTATTATCTCATTACCCATTCAACCAACACACTATTACTGTAATCAATTTAAATTAAAAAAATAACTGATATATAATTTAAATATCATGTGAATCGAATATGAGATTTTGTAGTCCCTATACCTCAATCTTGATTACTAAGCTAAAACCTCCATGATAGTAGAATGGGTTTTATTTATTTTTTTGTAATGCAATCCCCTCATTTTTATTTTATTTCATTAATTTGTTAATCATTCAGTAACAAAAAATAAAAATAAAAAATTTGTCTGAATCGAGTTTTCATGCATCAAGTGCATCAACACCGTCCATAATAAAAATAAAAATTCTCTCTCTAATAATATATCTATGAGAATTACTTGAAATTGCTTTACTAAGACACCATCCTGATTAGAGAAGGCAATCAGATCGAGTCATTCGGATTCAAGTTATTTTGGGTCTCGTGACATTTTGGTTCGCGGGTCACCTCGTGATGGGTCGGGTCAGGCCATCTTGGTTTGGGTCATTTCGGATTGGATCTTTTCGGGTTCTAACCGTTTCATGCTTTCGAGCTAGATAGGACCCATCGAATTTGTTATATTTTCTATTTTCTTTTCCTCCAATTTTTGAGAAAATCATTTGAACTCCGTTTTAAATTTAGATTACCATGCTATTTTTTTTATGTTTCATTGTAATTAAATTCACAAAAATATGTTAGTAATAACTTAATATACTTTTTTTTTTCTGATTTTAATATATTTAACTAATTATGGTTTCATTAAATGCAATTCAAAATTATATCTGAAAATAATATAATTATAAAGAATTTGATGATTTAATAACTAATAAAAGATAAAATTAACTTTTTTCTTCGGTATATATGATGACGGCAAAGGCTGACGTGCATGATCTATATGAATATAATATTAAATCTAATGATCGTTTTTTTTTGTAAAATAAAAAGTATACAATAAATTATAGAATGTGTAAGATACATTAATATTACTAGTTTATTACATTAGATATCAATTGATAATCAGACGCATGTACATAATTACGTGTTCATGTATATCACGTAATTATATGGAATCCTTAAAACATGTTAAGTATATAATATTATAATATAAGCATTTAGATAAGAAAAAATAGTTTAAAAAAAATGATAAACAGTTACACACTTATTTTACATATAAATTAATTACATTTAGAGTTAATTATATGTAACATTAATTAGTTATTATTATTATTTAATAAAAAATAAAAATTTAAGGATATTGGTACTAAAAATTAAAATATAGTATAAGAAACAGTCTATTTATATTGTCTTATACTAATTTTTTTTTTTTATAATGACTGATGATTAATTTATATTTGTTATATTTAACTAGTTTTATTTTAAAGAAAAAAAATATTTTAAAAAATTAATTTACATAAGATAGATCAATAGATCCTATCAAAACTTTGAAAAATTCAAAGCACTCATTGTATGGTGATTCTGTAGCTGAATAGTTGATAAAAAATAGATTATTTATTTATTATAATATAATAATTTTATTTGATAACTAGCTTCTACTTCTAGTCAACTATCATCTTTATTTAGTGAGCAAATCATTCTTTTTTTAATTTTTTTAAAAAACCTATCTTTTCAAGTTTGGGTTGTTTCAAGTCTGAGTTGTTTCGAGTTAGGGTCATATCAAGTTCGGAATGTATCAGGTTCGAGTCTTATCAAGTTCAGGTTGTTTAGGGTTTCCAATCATTTCGAGTAATTTTGAATTTGGGTCAGGTCGAGTTCCATCGTTTTATGTTAGGGTCATTTAGGGTTTTGGGTAATTCGGGTTTGGATCATATTATTTTAATACTTTTTGTGCTCAGATCGGATCATATATTTTAATATTTTATTTTATTTTATTTATTAATTAATTAATAATGATCACCTTGGGTCACATTATTTTAAATGTTTCCACCTCTAATCCTGATATTGTCCTTTCTGCCATTATTGAATGCATGTCGTATAGCAATTTGCATGAGTGGATTGGAATATAGGGGCATGTTCGGGTAACAGTTTACAGTTTTCAGTTTTCAGTGTTCGAAAACTGTTTTCGAAATTAAAATTGAAAACAATTTTCTCATGTGTTTTTGAAAAAAAAAACATGTTTGGATAACTGTAACTTGAAAGCTGTTTCCAAAACAGAAAACAATGAATGTTGTTTGGATAATCTTATTTTGAAAACTGTTTTGAAAATAGAAAACTGTTTGGATTATACCTTCTTATAATTGTTTTCATTTTTCAGTTTTCAATTTAAATTTGAAATCTAATATTAATTTTATTTCTCATATTTACTAAATATATTTTTTAGCACACACCAAATACTTGAAAATAATTAATATTATTTTATTTCTAAAATTTTAATATTTTTTATATACCATGGATCAAACACAACCAAACTCTTCCCCATCGCCATATCATGTATGTTTGTTAAATAAATTCTAAAAAATTAAAATAAGAAATACAACAAAACTTTCACAATTTGGTAAAATGTGAACAACCAACCTATCATTCTTCTTGCAAAATGATTCAATATCTAAAAGATGACATACTTTTCTTGTTCAAAATAAGTTAGTAGATGACAACTTTAAGATACAATATTCATTGATCAAATACAACTTTGAGAAATTGATAAAATGGAAATGAATGACCCAAAATTCTTTTTGCAGAAGGGTTTGCCTCAACTGCTCAATTTGGTTGGTTTGTCATCCTCACACCCTATAAGTCAAATAATATATCAATATGTGAAATATATTCCTAAGAATAACAAAAATAATGTAATAACTAAAAAAACTAAATTAAACACAAATAAGGACATTAAATTAACTAACTCTTACCAACAAATCATAACATTATTACCAGATATTCAATCAAATACCAAAATGGTCTGCCTACATCTGATTGACAATAAGCTCAAGAAACATAGCCATAGCTGCTGCACACGCATCAAACAAAAACACTGTATGATTATTTGTAAATGTGCTCAACCTCTCTTTGCTTTCTACTTCATGGCCTCTGCTTCCCATACATTAAACAGTTGATCACTTTGAGAACCCTGACGTACAAAATTATGTACGACATAACAAGCAACAACTATAAGAGGTTGTCTAATGGGCTTGAATCTAAGCATCATTTTTAAAATTGGAAAGTGTGCCTTTAAGACCCCAAAGCAATGTTTTATAACATTACGTAGAGATGAGTGCCTATTTTTGTTGGTATGTGATTTATCAAGGGTAATTTAGATAAAAATTTATGGTAAAAATCATATTTAATGCCACTAAAAATTGCACTAAAGATTGTTAACCAGCTCATTTAATGCGTCTTAACCTATACCTTAGAAAACCCCTTTTTTATAATTACGAAGTGTTGAAGTAACAATCTAAAAGTAGTATCATGTTCATCTTCATTTGGGAATTGAAATGAAGTCAAGTTTATGATGAGATTTTATGTTACATCATCAAATGAAAAATAATTAAATTCAAATTTATCATGATAACATTCAATATCATCATGAACTTAACATTCATTTAAATTCTACAATGGAAAATATCGTGGTCCCTAAAAGCATAAATATTAAGGTCTTAGCGATAATAAAAGCATAGATCAACCTTCTAGAGTGTAGAGTACATTTTTTAGGCGCAATGCTTGGTGGGTGATTTGTTGCAACTAAAGGTAATTGGGCGAATTTACACCAAAATCTAAGTCCAACATAATCAGATCAGACCGACCCAATAATTCGGGTTCAATTTTTGTCTAAACCTAATCCTAAAAAATTTAGGTGAAGTTCAAACCTGTCCATCGGTCCCAAATTTTTCATTGTTTTCTCTATTTAGAGTTACCTAAAAAAAATTGTTATGTAAAAGGAATAAGAAAAAATAGTTGTTTTATTATTTTTTTTAAAACGGCAAAAGAAATATTATTAATAAAAAATAATGATGTAAAAATTACAAAGATCGCACACAAAAGTAAAATATTTATATTAAATTAATCACTTTGAAAAGAATAGTATATTAAATTAATAATACATTATACATGCATATATACGTATAATATAATATAGGGTAAATGTCTATTTTGGTCCCTAAGGTTTAGACTTAATCACAATTAGGTCCTTACGGTTTTAGTTTAAACAATCGGGTCCCTAACTTGTCAAAATCATAACAATTGTATCATTGGATCGTGACGCTGTGGAAAAAAAACTAACAGATCACATGTGAAATACCAAAATTACCCTTTAGTGTCACAACGACGAAAAAGAAGAGAATGAGTGCTTCTTCAATGATCATTTCCTATACATGAATTATTTTCTAGTCTTCTTTATTATTCATCAGCTATTATTTGAGATCCAATTTTATTATTATTTTAAGAAAAATTGGAGACAGATGAAGGAAGGAGACGAACAGATTTATTTTTTCAATTTCTAGGCCTAGCCCATTTTAAAAACTGGGCCTAATTTTTTGTCAAAACTCGGTCCATTGATCAATTTTTCTTGTCCAATTCCGCAAAAATTATGGGTCGGGCCAAACGGATCGGGTGGGACAACAGACCGATTATCACCTCTAATTGCAACTCAAGCAATATTGATTATGAAAGAATGAAGAAAAGGAAAATCAGAGAAAAGTATATAATAAAACATTTTATTTAAAAAAAAATATTAGCTTGTTTTATTTGGATATCTAGAAGGAAAGAAAAAAGTAAAGGAAAAATGAAATAATTTATAAATATTTATTAGTAAAAACAATGAATTTCAAATTAATGTTATGGTTATCTTTTTCCATTATTTTCCTTTTTCAAAGATCTAAACACAACCTTAGAGTATTGATCTTAAAGAGGCTGAATATTTTTAATTGTGATGATGATAACTTGAATGATAATACTCTCATAAAGAAAAAAAAAACAAATGAAACTATAAAGGGATGAATTATTGATTAGGAAAAACAACCACTACTGTTTTAAATTAATGAGACAACTAGGGTATGTTGGAATGGGTTTCTAAAAACTGTTTTTAGTTTTCAAAAACTAAAATCAGTTTTCAAAAACCAAAAAACATGTTTGGCAAACAGTTTTCAAAAACAATTTTCTAAAACAGTTTTTCAAAAACCACTTTTCAAACACAGGTTTTAGAAAACTCCGGACATGTTTGGGTAACAGTTTCTAGTTTTCAGTGTTTGAAAACTGAAAACAATTTTCTTAAAAAAAACATGTTTGGATAACTGTAACTCTAAAACTGTTTCTAAAACAGAAAACAGTGAATGTTGTTTGGATAATCTTATTTTGAAAATTGTTTTGAAAATAGAAAATTGTTTGGATTACACCTTCTTGTAATTGTTTTCGGGTTTCAATTTAAATTTGAAATATAATATTAATTTTATTTCTCATATTTACTAAATACATTTTTTAGCACACACCAAATACTTGAAAATAATTAATATTATTTTATTTCTAAAATTTTAGTATTTTTTATATACCATGGATCAAACATGACCAAACTCTTTCCCCTCGCCATATCATGTATGTTTGTTAAATAAATTCTAAAAAATCAAAATAAGAAATACAACACAACTTTCTCAATTTGATAAAATGTAAACAACCAACTCATCAATCTTCTTGCAAAATGGTTCAATATCTAAAAGATGACATACTTTCTTGTTCAAAATAAGTTAGTTGATGACAACTTTAAGATACAATATTCATTGATCAAATACAACTTTGAGAAATTGATAAAATGGAAATGAATGACCCAGAATTCTTTTTGCAGAAGGATTTGCCTCAACTGCTCAATTTGGTTGGTTTGCCATCCTCACACCCTATAAGTCAAATAATATATCAATATGTGAAATATATTCCTAAGAATAACAAAAATAATTCAGTAACTAAAAAAAACTAAATTAAACACCAATAAGGACATTAAATTAACTAATTCTTACCGACAAATCATAACATTATTACCAGATATTCAATCAAATACCAAAACGGTCTGCCCACATCTGATTGGTAATAAGTTCACGAAACGCAGCCATAGCTGTTACACACGCATTAGACAAATCAACTGTATGATTATTTGTAAACATGCTTGAACCCTCTTCGCTTTTTACTTAATGGCCCTCTGCTTCCCATTCATTAAACAATTTATCACTCTGAGAACACTAGCGTACAAAATTATGTACGACATAACAAGCACTAACTATAAGAGGGTGTCTAACGGGCTTGAATCTAGGCATCATTTTTTAAATTGGAAAGCACGCCTTTAAGACCCCAAAGCAACGTTCTATAACATTATGTAGAGATGAGTGCCTATAGTTAAATAGTTCTCTATAACCTATTGGTTGGCGTATTCTATCTTGATATTCATTTAAGTGATACCGTTCACCTCTAAACAATGGAAGCAACTCGGTTGTACATGGATAACCGAAATCCACTAAATAATACTCATCTATAAGTCATTCAAATTCTCTTAGTACATATCAATCAATTAGTATATAATATCAACTTAGTAGTAAAATAGATTTACCATTAGTAGGCCAAGGAAATTGAGCATCCAATCGAGTTAAGGCATCCAATAAGACTCGTGAATCGTTAGCTGTACCTTCCCATCCACTATACACGTATGTGAATTTCATGTCGAATGAACATGCACACATTACATTTTTGTGTCAGAACCGATTTTCTACCTCTATAACTGGTAGCTTTTTCTGCTAGCGTTCCAACAATTGCTCCAATACATTTCTACGTCCATTAAATTGCATGCGATTAGAATTAGTTTGGTATTATATATTGTATATACAAAGCTAACCTAATAAATTAGCAATTAATCATAAGATACATTACCTTAAAAGATGGGTAAAATCTTTGATCACCTCTAATTTATGGTGGTCATTCGATGGACAAATTATGTGCTTTGCAAACTTGTTAAATGCTCTCATTACTGTTTAAAATGTTGATTAATTTTTTCTAATGAATGTTGAAATCGTTCAGCTATAAATCTGTGCCCCATAATGTGTCCCACAACAAACAAGAAAATGATCATCTTTTCCTTTACTGTGACACCCCTTGAGTCTTCTATATAATATATTGCTTCAATGTGTTACATAAGTAAATAAATGTTTCCTTGTCCATGCGAAACAATTCATAAACTACCTCTAAACGACCATTTAACAATTCGGTTATATATTCATGTCCAATGAGTCGTGATGTTCGCATAGGTAATTTATTCATAAATTTTTCATCATATTCGGCAAACATAGGAAGCATTAACAATGAGAACATTTCATACTCATCTTTAGCAGACGAACTTGATGAATTAGATTGGCTACCACAATTATTGTGGTCTGAATTGTCCATTTCTTAACCTAAACATAAAAATTAGTCACATTATGGTTATCATGTTGTATAATTTATATTCCACAAATCTAAATAGATTTAAGTTTAATTCTATTTTTAAAAAATCAACAACACCTCCTCTGTTTTCTATGATTTTCCAAACCTAATTAGACCTGTATAAAAAATTATAATCATTCAAATCTAATTAGACATGTAAACACAATTCTAATCATTCATATTCCAACAATACAAGGAATGTCAAATGCATATAATTAATCTAAACAAATAACATATCATCCATGAACTAAAAAAAGAAATAAAAATATCCAAGTACAAACATAAACACACATCAAAGAATTAATAGTCTCCTTAACACACGAACATAATTTAAGACCAAAGGAAATGTCTCCAACTCTCAATCAATCCTAGCTAACCACGCATTCCTCCTCTCCAAATGCATTTTAATGAATGTCTCCCTCAACTCATAATTATTAGTAAATGTCTCTAATACCTTCATATATGTGTCATTATCCACACGATTTTCCATTTCATCAAGACTTTTCAAACACACTACCACTGAATAATCTGTTGAAACCACTGAACTTATTCCCTCAATGTTTTTCTCTCTATACATCTCAGCCCTAGCCAAAGAGGCTTATGTCCTTACTTTTGTGGCCTCCATGAAATAGGTAAAAACATCACTTAAAAAAGATACCTATCTGTAATTTTCCCAAGTCTCATCTAAGACTGTGACAGTATTACTTTCTGCATTCCAACCAAACATAGTTTGTTCAAGAAATTGACTAAACAACCTGTGTTTCATACGCAACTTTTGATATTTCTCTCTCAATTGTTTCACTGTAAACATATTCAATTCTTTGCAAATTAAATCCCAAATCTTTCTATGAAACACACCATCTTTCATGTTTCCCTTGTTACCTCATCAACCATGATATCAATAAAACATTTCTCTCTCTCAGAGCCCCATAAAGAAATATCAACGCTTTCAGAAGCCATCTGCATTAAAAGCGAACTTAATAGATTATTATTGTACAGTAAAACCTAACCGACTATTTTAAGATACTTAAATTTGACCTACATATATATACTAATTAATTGGCTGAACTGAAGTTATCATTAATTGGATAAACTAAAACACATGCACACACAAAACCCAATCATTGACTATGATTACAATCAACAAAGCACTGATTTTTTTTTTTATAAGTAATCTATGAGATGATTAATTGACTATGATTACATTTAACAATCTAATTTACAACTGAATTGTGATTAATTGACTACGATTATAATCAACAATCTAATTTACAACTAAATTACTCACAAGATACATTGTATTCCATAAGCATGATGAAGTTGTTCTTCTGAATTTATAGTCTTGGCTTTGATAAGACAATACTAGCATTAAACTTGCTAAGATAACCATTGAAGCTTAATACCAATTTACTAACAGATGGAACAATCCCTACACACCTTCTAGACTCCTATTTGAACATGATATAATGGATTATGTAACTGTTCTAAGGAAACTAAAATATATTTTAGCAGGTCAAGAAGTATAGGAACCTGTAGCCTTGTTAGATCCAACAAATTTGTTACAGTAATAAGAAAAGGGCCAACGATTGATACCGCGTACACTTCCTTGCAAGTTAACATAACTAAGATCAAAGGTTAAATTCAATTCTTCAGTTTCAATTTGAGTTTTACTAGTAATCTAAAAATTTCATTCCATTATCCCATAAACCCCCCAAAAAAAGCAATATGAGATACAATTCTAAGTATATCAGCTAATTTGTGAAAGAATTTAGGAATATAAAGTAAAGAACGGTCATTGAGCACAAGCTTCTCAAAGTGGATGTCACCAATGTTTTTAGTAAGTGAATGGTCACTATTTTTAGTATATTGACAAATCAATCTAAGAGGAATAGAAAACAAAGTGAACTTAGCAAAACTGAATATTACATACCAGATGAGCCTGCTTCAGAGGTTATGCAAATCACCGAGAGAAAAGTATCAAATCATAGTAAACATGGAAAGGAGCAATGGTAATATTATCAACAAGGGAAGACAAAACTAAAATCAGTAGATATTTTGAAAGAAACTATTGAAGTTTAAGATCTTGAAGCCAAATGTCAGAAACAATATCTATGCATAATATTTACTAACTTTATCGAAGCTTAATTTCATGGCACAGATGTCAAAAATAATTGTATACATAACATTTACAATCTATGATCAGGGGAAAATCATGCAATTTCAATACTACCTAAGACAAAGTGGGCAGATCACAAGACTTGGTAGTAAATCTGGCCAGCTTTCTATTATATAACACATGTTAAACCATTTTGTTGATCCCATGTATCATTACATATTCTACTGAACTTTTTATATTTTAGTTTTGATCCGCAATATGTGTCAAGACATGCCTGTGTTGCCTACATTAAACCCATAGTTCATTGATACCATAAAAAGTAATTGAAGATTAAAATCAACAAATCCAACATAGGACAAATAGGTAACATTTAAGGTAATAAATTTTTTTTTTCAGCATTGAATATACTAATTTTTTTCTTTAAAAATGGACTATACAAGGGCGTTACATTGCAAATACAAATGAATCCACAAACAAATTATTGCAAACCATGCTAGAAGTGGGTTACATTCAATACTTGAGCAACACTCAGACATTCACTTCTAATCATATGAGATTAAGAAAAAGTGTGCCACAACCTTATAGGATTGAAATTATCCTTAACTCAGCAATGTCACACAAGCAAGAAAGATTCAACCACAAGAGCCCGAGGAACATGCAAAAATTCTTCTATAAATAAATTCTACATACCACGTGGTTTAAAGTGTTGTGACACCGGCATGCACACTGCACTGGAGCCTAGCTCTGTAGCCCAGTGGCCTGCATAATGCAATATATCTTTTGCCAACGCTTTTACTTTTTCACTAAAGAAAATAGTTCCTTAGTCAGTGGTTACAGTCTGAGGTAAACCAAATATGTGAATTATGCTATCTTTAATGACCCGAATTATGGCTTCTTGACTTATGGTTTTTAATGTAATAGCTTCCACCCATTTTGTAAAATAGTCAGTAGTTATTAAAATAAAAGTATGTTATTTAGAGGAAGCAGGGTAAATCTTTCCTATCAGGTCCATTACCCATCCTTTAAATGGCCACGACTTTATTATTGGATTCAGTTTCCTTGTTGGATTTCTTTATATAGGTTCATGCCTATGGCAGGACTCACATGTTCTAGCATGCTTTATGTAATCATCAATGATGTTTGGTCAATAAAAGCCATGTCTTCGTACAAGCAACCTCAGTTTAATCATGACTGATAAGGTCTACATATTCCTTCAGGCATTTCTACCTTATCAACATGGCCTTCTTTATATTTACACACTTCAAAATTAAGCCATCAAATTGCTTCATGTATAATTTTTCATCCATCAACGGGGAATGAATCGCCTTAAGCTTAACCTTGTTTTCTATTGACTTATTTAGCTCTTTCAGGAATTTAATGATCAGATTTCTCCAGTCTCATAACTCTTCTATTTCTATGGTAGCCACCGCTAGGTTTGGTTTCTATCAAAGATAAACACCAGACACCACTTGATTGTGAAAGTCCTTTAACTTACACCTTCAGTGCAATGAATCCTAAATGTAGCATGAGTAAAAAAATTGGCTTCTTTAATTTCTCTGTACACATGCTCTAACTCTACTTTCATGAATTATTCAAGTAGCCTTAGAGTTATGCAGTTGTAGTAAGCCAATTTGGAGATCCATCATTGATTATAGCTACCTGAACCCATCATTGGCTGGGAATATAGGTGCCCGAACTTAACATATCACCTATATTGATTAATGCTGATATATTAGAATATACTTGCCACATAATGTATAATTTCTTAATGACCGACAGCTTCTCACTGAATCACTTAAAAATATGCCTCCAGTTCATAGCAGCCGCTGCATTGCCTTAGGTGCTCCCATATACTTGACCAATATTTTCTTTTGATAAATACATGCTTGAACAATATTATGAAACAAAAATTTTAAATATTATATATAATAATAACCACACACAATTCTGACATAGCAAGTGTAACCGTACAAAAATGTATTTGCCATAAAAGCCTGGAATCCATAAAGACCTCAATTGTAAAAACTACATTGTTGTCCAAGCAACAAGTCTTGAAACAGCTCATTTGTACTCCACCTATAGAGAACAAACATAGTCTCTCTTTCTTAACCCATACAACCTTAATAACTTTATCTAGTCTCTTTTTCTTAACCCATGTAACATTAATAGCTTTACCCCTTCCACTTATATAGATATGTGTCAAGGAAAAATTCTCGACGGTAAAAATATATATAAATAAAAATAATTAACTGCAAAATAAAAAAAATATCAATATATAAGAATTAAGTTTCACAACCAGAGAGATCTCACAAATTTTATTAGGCTCTCTCTCTCTCTCTCTTCCATTAAAAAAAAAAAAAGAACTGAGGCTCTCTTAGAAACAATTTCAAAGATAGCACACTAGCTCAGTAATATAAAATAATAATTATGTAGAATTTTTCATTAAAAGTGAAAAGTGAAAATTGATTACCTGTTTGATGATTTTGATAGTTGGAACTCTCATTTCCAACAAAATTTCCAACCCTATGATTAAGGTTTCATAATCAGCCTGGTTGTTCAAGCATGGAAAATCTAGTTGGAAAGCACAATAAGACTATGCACCAGTTGGAGAAACCATGCATTCTTATTAATCTGAACTACTTCATATCTGTCATCCAAATCTGACTAAATATGTAAACTAAGTTTCATCTTCCACACCTTTAGGTAGCAACCAATCAAGCAACAAAAAAAGAATTTTTTCTTAATTAGAAATAAAAGTTCACATTTTTCTCCTAAACACATCCAAAAAGACCCACTTCACATTATTGAGAAACCAAACACCACAGAGCAGAAATCAATTCCATCATTTTTGGAAAACAAAAACCTATCATGGAATTGTGATTGAAATATAAATATCCCAAAGATCCAGGGCTGTGTGCGTGGTGGTGTCACAACACTGTAAACCACGTGGTATGTAGAATTTATTTATAAAAGAATTTTTGCATGTTCCTCGGGTTCTTGTGGTTGAATCTTTCTTGCTTGTGTGACATTGTTGAGTTAAGGGTAATTTCAATCCTATAAGGTTGTGGCACATTTTTTCTCAATCTTATATGATTGAAAGTGAATGTCTGAGTGTTGCTCAAGTATTAAATGTAACCCACTTCTAGCATGGTTTGCAATAGTTTGTTTTTAGAATCATTTGTATTTGCAATGTAACCCCATTGTGTAGTCCATTTTTTAAAGAAAAAAATTAGTATATTCAATGCTGAAAAAAAAAAATTTATTGCCTTCAATGTTACCCATTTGTCCCATGTTGGATCTGCTGATTTTAATCTTCAATTACTTTTTATGGTATTAATGAACTATGGATTTAATGTAGGCAACACAAACATGTCTTGACACATATTGCAGATCAAAACTAAAATAGAAAAAGCTCAATAGAATATGTAATGATACATTGGATCAACAAAATGGTTTAACATGTGTTATATAATAGAAAGCTGGCCAGATTTACTACCTAGTCCTGTAATCTGCCCACTTTGTCCTAGGTAGTATAGAAATTACATGATTTTCCCCTTATCATAGATTGTAAATGTTATGCATACAATTATTTTTGACATCTGTCCCATGAAATTAAACTTCGATAAAGTTAGTAAATATTATGCATAAATATTGTTTCTAACACTTGGCTTCAAGGCCTTAAACTTTAATAGTTTCTTTCGAAAATATCTATTGATTTTAGTTTTGTCTTCCTTTGTTGATAATATGACCATTTTTCATTTCCATGTTTACTATGATTTGATACTTTTTTTTTGATGATTTGCAGAACCTCTGACACAGGCTCATCTGGTATGTAATATTCAATTTTACTAAGTTCACTTTGTTTTCTATTCCTCCTAGATTGGTTTGTCAATATACTAAAACTTTGACCATTCACTTACTAAATACATTAGCGACATTCACTTTGAGAAGCTTGTGCTCAATGACCATTCCTTACTTTATATCCCTCAATTCTGTCACAAATTAGCTTATATACTTAGAATTGTATCTTATATTGCTTTTTTTTCTTCTTTTTTTTTTGGGTGTATAGGATGATGGAATGACATTTTCAGATTACCAGTAAAACTTAAATTGAAACTGAAGAATTGCATTTAACCTTTGATCTTGGTTATGTTAACTTGTAGGGAAGTGTACACGGTATCAATCGTTGGCCTTTTTCCTATTGTTGTAACCAATTTGTTGGATTTAACAAGGCTACAGGTTCCTATACTTCTTGACTTGCTAAAATATATTTTACTTTCCTTAGAATAGTTGCATAATCCATTATATCATGTTCAAATAGAAGCCTAGGATGTGTACAAGGACTGTTCCATCTGTTAGTAAATTGGTATTAAGCTTCAATGGTTATTTTAGCAAGTTTAATGCTAGTATTGTCTTATCAAAGCCAAGACTATAAATTCATAAGAACAACTTCATCATGCTTACGGAATGCAATGTATCTTGTGAGTAATTTAGTTGTAAATTAAATTGTTAATTGTAATCATGGTCAATTAATCATCTCCTAGATTACTTATAAAAAAACCAATGCATTGTTGATTGTAATCATAGTCAATGATTAGGTCAAAAAAACAGTGCATGTGTTTTGGTTTATCTAATTAATGATAACTTTAGTTTAGCCAATTAATTGGTATGTGTATGTAGGTCAAATTTAAGTATCTTTAAATAGTCGGTTAGGTTTTATTGTACAATAATAATTTGTTAAGTTCACCTTTAATGTAGATGGCTTTCGAAAGCGTTGATATTTATTTATGGGGCTCTGAGAGAGAGAAATGTTTTATTGATATCATGATTGATGAGGTAAACAAGGGAAACATGAAAGATGGTGTGTTTTACATTGCAAAGAATTGAATACGAAGACCAACAAGCTCTTTACAGCGAAACAATTGAGGGAGAAATATCAAAGGTTGCGTATGAAACACAGTTGTTTAGTCAATTGCATGAACAAACTGGGTTTGGTTGGAATGCAGAAAGTAATACTGTCATAGCCTTAGATGAGACTTGGGAAAATTACATTCAAGAATCTTTTTTCTCCCTAAAGTTCATATGGTGGACTTATCTTACGATAATTTCTTTGAATAATTTTAGCAATCGATAATGACATTTATATCTTGAATTTTTTTGTCTTAAGCACACCCGAAAGCTTCCTAATTTCATAAGCAAGGTTGTGAACACTACAAATTGTTAGGGATTATTTTTAACAAGTCAACTTCCACAAGAATTCTTCACCATACTTCTACCCAAGATCCACCTAATTCCGATAAGGAGAATGAATTGCATGAAGCTTTTCTTAATAGTGTAGCGCATATAGACGTGGATGTTAATGGCCTTGCTAACCTGGATGACCCAAATACTCTGATTGACCTTGAAACCCCAAGCACTCAGCCCACTCAGTCTGAACATTCTGTCAAGCGTTCTAAAATCAATGAAACGAAAAAACAAAAGGAAATTAGAAATAATCAATTGAGTGACGTTTTTGCCTGTTTCATAGAGGCCACAAAATCAAGAACAAAAGCCTTTTTGGCTAGGGCTAAGAGGTATAGAGAGAAAAACGTTGAGGGAACAAGTTCGTTGGTTTCAGCAGATTATTCAATGGCAGTGTGTCTGAAAGTTCTTGATGAAATAGAAAATAGTGTGGATAATGACACATATATGAAGTCATTAGAGATATTTACTAATAATTATGAGTTGAGGGAGACATTGATTAAAATGCCTTTGGAGAGAAAGAATGCGTAGTTTGCTAAGATTGATTGAGAATTGAAGACATTGTCTTTGGTCTTAAATTATGTTCGTGTGTTAAGGAGACTATTTGTTCTTTGATGTGTGTTTATGTTTGTACTTGGATATTTTTTATTTCTTTTTTTTTTAGTTTATAGATGATATGTTATTTGTATGGATTAATTATATACATTTGACATTCCTTGTATTGTTGGAATATGAATGATTAGAATTGTGTATACAGGTCTAATTAGATTTGAATGATTAGAATTGTGTATACAGGTTTAATTAGGTTTGGAAAATCATAGAAAATAGAGAAGATGTTGTCGATTTTTTTAAAAATAGAATTAAACTTCAATCTATTTAGATTTGTGGAATATAAACTATATTACATGATAACCATAATGTGACTTGTTTTTCTATTTAGGTTAAGAAATGGACAATTCAGACCACAATAATTGTGGTAGCCAATCTAATCCATCAAGTTCGTCCGCTGAAGATGAGTATGAAATTCTCTCGTTGTTAATGCTTCCTATATTTGCCGAATATGATGAAAAATTTATGAATAAATTACCTATGCGAACATCACGACTCAATGAACATGAATATATAACTGAATTGTTAAATGGTCATTCAGAGGTAATTTATGAATTGTTTCGCATGGAAAAGGAAAAATTTATTCACTTATGTAATACATTGAAGCAATATAATTATATAGAAGACTCAAGGGGTGTCACAGTAGAGGAAAAGATGACCATTTTCTTGTTTGTTGTGGGACACAATGTGGGGCACAGAGTTGTAGCTGATCGATTTCAACATTCATTAGAAACAATTAATCGACATTTTAAGACAGTGATGAGAGCATTGAATAAGTTTGCAAAGCATATAATTTGTCCATCGAATGACCATGTAGTGCCTCTACAAATTAGAGGTGATCGAAGATTTTACCCATCTTTTAAGGTAATGTATCTTATGATTAATAGTTAATTTATTAGTTTAGCTTTGTATATACAATATATAATACCAAACTGATTCTAATCATATGCAATTTAATGGACGCTAAAATGTATTGGAGCAATTGATGGAACGCACATTAGTGCATGGGCGCTAACAGAAGAAGCTACTAGTTATAGAGGTAGAAAATCGGTTGTGACACAAAATGTGATGTGTGCATGTTCATTTGACATGAAATTCACATACGTGTATAGTGGATGGGAAGGTACAGCTAACGATTCACGAGACTTTTTGGACGCCTTAACTCGATCGGATGCTCAATTTTCTTGGCCTACTAATGGTAAATCTATTCTAGTACTAAGTTGATATTATATACTAATTGATAGATATGTACTAAGAAAATTTGTATGACTTATATAGGTGAGTATTATTTGGTGGATTCCGATTATCCATGTATAGCCGGGTTTCTTCCACCATTTAGAGGTGAACAGTATCATTTAAATGAATATCAAGGTAGAACACCCCAACCAACGGGTTATAGAGAACTATTTAACTTTAGCAATAGTATTTTTGGTGAAATATTATAATATCAAAATAACATTTAATGATACTGAAAACCATACCCATTTAATGCATCTTAATTCTTAACCCACTCCCCTAAGCCCACACTAGAAAATTTCATAAAAAAATGCAATTTGTTTTATGTGGTAAAAAGATTTTTAATGATAAACTTTATATTTTTTTATGATAATATATATATTTTTTTATGATAAGTTTTTTTAACATTAATATTTTTATTTTTACTATAATAAGTATAGATTTACCATAAAAATGCATGTTTTTATCACAAAATGTATAGAAAATACCAATCACCTTTTTTTTTTCCAATGTAACTTCACATTTTGTCATTTGAAATACTATTGTAGGAATCCAACGTAGAATACTCCGTGCAAAACATAATTGTAAGTGGGGTCTGATTTGTGCCAAAAAAAAAAAATTTCATAAATTCTTTCACAAGGTGAAAAGTGCATTAGTAATTACTTAGTGTATTTTTCACAAGTTATTAATGAATTTATCTTCATCTTGGTAAAACATCTTCTGACACCGCAAAGATTCATGAAGTTAATTTTTGAAAAATTGATTATAGGTTGAAGGAGCCCTCCATCATTTTTTGTTTTCTTTCAACATATATAGAAAAAATGCGTTAGCAATATTGGTGCATTTTCAAAATTTATTGATAATGTTGAGAATCTGACACTCAATCAATAAGTACGCACTCACAATAATAAAAAGAAGAAAGAAAAAAAAGACACAAGAATTTTAACGTGGTTCGATATAACTATTTGCTTACGTCCATGAGTTAATCATTATTCTACTTCATTTGCAATTTTTGGATAGAAGAAAGTTGTTAAAACTCACTACACAACATCACACAATTTTTTTAGACAAAACTGTGTGAAAATTATTCTAAAAAAATACACAATTTTTTATAGGTAAAACTTTGTAAAAATTCCCCAATAAATACACAATTTTTCTAATAAAAACTCTCTCAAATCTTACAACACAAACCTCAATACACTCAATATTCATTTAACATTTTGATCCTTGTAAAACCTTATTTATAAATTGTATTGATGTTCAGTTTGCTATACCATACATTTACCAACCATTGGATACTTGTAAAACCTTCTTTTACAAGTTATAATGGCGTTTGGGTTGCTGCACTCTACATTTGACCAATTATTCATACTTCTATCTTTTGAGAATAAACTTAAAGATTAACTCTCTTGATGCCCATATTTCACGTCGAGCTTTCTACAACAAATCTAGGGAGTCCACCGAGCAAAAACCAAGCATATGATGTTGAAGATCATATGAACTAAAAACTTAATATTATGAATTATGATTCAATCTTCATAGATATGTCATTTACTAATCTAATTTTTTTCCATGTTGAATTTGATTAAAGTGCCTTGACTTTGATATTTTTTTTTTATCATTGAACTAAAGCTTTATTAGCAAATATCTATTTATTTTTTATAAATTTAAAAAAAACAAATAATTACTAAAAATAAAATATTAAAATTACTAATTTTAACTTTATTATTATTATTTCAAATTAAATATATTTAAACGCATTGAAATGTTAGTGCGATTCCTCGTGATATAAGCAAAAATATTCTTATCATTATCGTTCACGGCTAAATAAGAATTAAGCGTAAATTAGATTATGATTGTAAATTAAAAATAAGAAGTAAAATTATTAGCAGCAGTTAAGCGCCGTCAAGAAAACTTAATTACATTGAAACGGCAATATCTGGTCCTACAATACAGTTGACAAGATCATTGTACGGATTGTTCCTCTCCAAAAATATATATGTGGCTCAAAACGAGACAGTAACAACTGTGCAAACCTCCCTCCAATTAAAATTAGACAGCACATACCCTACCATACTGGATTTCCTTTATAAATAAATCTCTTTCTGTAGACATGTCACATCAAAAACAAAAAAATAAAAAACAAAAAGCATAATATTTTATTTCTCCCTGCAACGCAATAGTCTATAATACTAAATATTTTATATATATGGATTACTTCTTTTCTGTTTCCTTTTATATATATGCTTCATATATACAACAGCAAGAAAAGAAGCACAAAAATAGAAGCCCCTCTCCTAGTTTATTACCATGTTTATTCATATGATCTCACCACACTAGCTCCATTCCTTTTTTTTTCCTAGAGTGTTATTCTTTTATAATAAAAAAATTATAAAAAAAGAAAAGAAAAATGGAGCAAATTTAGGGTTTCTATTGAATCTTTGTTTGGTGGTGAGAAAATTTTGAAGAAAGAAAAAAAATGGGGAGAGGTAGGGTTGAATTGAGGCGGATCGAGAACAACATTAGTAGACAAGTAACCTTTTCTAAGAGAAGGACAGGTTTGCTCAAGAAAGCTCATGAGATCTCTGTGTTATGTGATGCTGAGGTTGCTTTGATTGTCTTCTCTACCAAAGGGAGGCTCTATGAATACTCTACTGAGTCAAGGTGATCTCTTTATATAATTCTTGACCTTTTCTTTTTTATCTGTTTGATGAATATTTTTTTTTTTTTTGCTTTGCGATACTGTTTTTAGCTATTGTTGTGGCTTTTTAGCATGTGTTTTTGTGTTTTTTCCATGTTGGTGTTTCATTTATATTATGACTGTTCATAGCCTGCATTTTTACAACAAAATCTTCTGTTTTCATTAATCTTGAAGTGATTTGAATTTAAGCTATGATACCTTCACAACCTTTTTCTCATACACAAGCAAAACAAAATCAAACATGGAATAGAAACTATATATACAGTGGAAATTTTTATTTTGTTCTAGATATGTCCTCTTTGTATATATATTTAGCAGTACTATGGAGAGAATATGATGAAATAATTTTTAAAATTTTATAAATTAGTGAGATAGGTTTACTTTTATGTTTATTTTTTTTTATATAAATACAAAATTGAATGAAATTATCATATTTTATCTAACGATTTATTTTATCATTTTCTTAGCTTGTTTAGGATAATTTATATTTTGGTTTATTTTTATTATAAGCAGGAACTAATCCAAACACCTTTAAAAATGGTTTATAAAGTGGTTTCTGTTTATAAAAATTTGAATTTATTTTATTTATTGTTATTTTATCAAAATCTAAGCAGTTCATAATTCCATTATAGTTTTATTATAAAATGTTTCAAAAATCATAAACTGAACTATAAACCTGAACTATAAACCGTTTTTACTGCTGATCAAACATAACCATATTCTTTTATTTCTTCTGCATTTTCAAGGATTATTTTGTTCTGTTTTGTGTCAGTGATAAACTGTCTTTTCTTAGCTAGGCTGACTAGTTCAGGATGCTGCATCGATTGCTCAGATCACAAGTAGAAGTGAATGTGTACTGTACTGTTTTTGCTTTGTCGTATATACTCGGAGAAAGAATACAAATTAAAAGTATAGCAGATTATATATATGTATATGTACATGTAGATGTACATATATATATATATATATATATATATATATATAGAGAGAGAGAGAGAGAGAGAGAGAGAGAGGGGGGGGGGGTTGGTTAACCAGAATCAATCATGTTTGGAGCTTGGTCAGTCCCAGGTCTGGCCTAGAGTCCTAGGTATTTGTGTCATTTTGGCTTTCCATTTCCATTTTTAAAAATTATTTTTTGGTCTGAAGTTTTTGCATCTGGTTTTGTAACCTAGTATGTTGGGTATCTATTGTTGTTGGTGAACCTAGGAGAATCCCCTCCCTGATGATACGATTTGTTATTGAAATTAGAGCGGCTTGGGAGAAGTGAGAAAAGCATTACTGAGAGTTTGCTCCTTGTTATAATTCAATTCAATAAAGATTTTCCACTAAAGCTTTATAATGCCATTTTTCAAATAAAACCTAGTAGGGGTAGGAGTAGATCCTTCCTAAGTTTTGTTTTAAGGTTGGTAAATATTTAAGATTTTGACATGTTTGATTGTACAATAATTAGCCTTTCAATACTGCTCCATTAGTTTTTTTTTTTTCAATTGAAACTTCCATTAGTTTAGCAAAGGAAAAAGTAGAGATCTTTTTAATGGTGAAAATCTAAAGTCACCACCCTTTATAATGAGTATTCAGTAATAACCAAAACTTACTGGATATGGTACCAATTTTATCGTTTCTGCATGCCACAATCTTTATGTGTTGTTATACGAATATATGGGTGAGTAGAACATCCTTGTCAAATGTTTTTTACAATTATGATAAACTAGAAGAACTTCCAGAATACCTGGAAAGAGAAAGGCAATCTAATAATAATAATAATAATACTATTGAAGATTAAAATTACATATAGGATGCAATTGCTATATAAAGAAAAGCTAAACAATGCACTGTTTTTAGTTTGAAGTTTTTGTTGTAGATGAACATAAATTATTAAAATGAAATCATTAAAATAAAATGGTAATTACATTCTGATGAATATTCTATTAACCAACTATTGGTATACTGTGAGTTATATCCCACATCAAGATTTAGTAGCAATTTGAAAAATAAATCTCACATCGGAAGTAAACCAAGAAGCATGAGAAATTGATGTCTATAAATATAGAGTGGATTAGAGATGTTTGATGACTTTAGCTCAAGTTAAGAATGGCCACCAAAAGAAAGTGGGGCTCTGTTCAAAGAATGAGCCTAGACCAAGTGAGAGCGGCTTGGCAGAATAACAGTGTGGGGGCTTTGACTCAATAAGGTGCAGAGCTTCGGCTCAAATATTATTCTTTAGTAAATGAATTAAAAAATTGGGTGAATTTGGATTAAGGGCCAAGAGTTTTATTTAAATTTTCTCTTCTAAATCTTGTAATTAATATGGCAATTAATTAGTGAAGAATTAATTTGTTTAAAATCTTGATGTTTTATCTTCTTGCTCACTAGCTAGTGTGTTGTAACAGACTAGGTGTATAGAATGAAAAAATAAAATTAGTTTAGAACCTTAGGTTCATAAATATTGATAAAACATAGAAAGAAAGAATTCTTAAAAACATATATTATATTAAGTGAACTCTAATAATAATAAAAAATTCAACATATATTTTACTTTTCGTTAATTAAATAAATTAGTTTGTCTAGTTTCTTGTAAATGTTGCACTAGTTTGAAGAATAGATATGTGGTATGCTATATAGTCATTGTCATTGTTGCTGGGGGTTAGGAAGAGATAGAGAAGAGGAAGATGGGAAGATGGATGGTAGAATGCAAAAGATCAACATTTGTAGAGAAAAGTGAAATCATTGATAACTGTTAGCAAAATAAGGATTTTTTAACTTTTGCTAAATTTAAAATAAGTATCTTAATTTAATGTAAAAAAAACATCTACAAATTTTTTTAATATATACTAAAATATGTTGAGCTATTGAGATACTGAAAGAATCTTTAATGGAGTATTGAGTTACGATTGGTCTATTTTTTGTGTTAGGAGTACATGGTTAAAAGAGTATTGATGTAATTTATTCATATTGTGTTATCTATATAAACTACTACAAATTTTAGGGTTAGTATGCTTTTGTGCCTCAACAACAATGCCTCCAGCCTCTCTCTACACATATCATGTTAGGAAATTTGTGGGTACAAAGTCTTTGGAATTACAGAAAAGTTGTGACTTTGAGACTAATATTAACATTGTTTTTAAAACTTTATTTGTCCACACTTAATTGCTCTGGGTTTTGAAAAATATTCCTTCCGGATACTCAAAGTCTCTAAGAATCTCTAAGAGCAAAATCAGATATTCTTCTTTGAGTTCTCTTTTGAAACAAAGAAGAAGAAGATGACTTTATAATTTTCAGAAGTAGAAGAAGAGGAAGGATTCTATAAAAAAAAATGAAAGGTAGTTTGTTTTGGAAGTTATTAGAAGTATTTATAAGTTTCATTTGAACTTCCAACAGTTAGAAAATGAAGAGTTATGATCTAAAGACTTTAAATCTTTACTTAATGTAAATATTTCAAAACTCTAAGAATTATCTAATTGCTAAATAACATTAAATTA
The DNA here is from genome assembly GCA_023935145.1 of Bretschneidera sinensis. NCBI lineage: Eukaryota > Viridiplantae > Streptophyta > Magnoliopsida > Brassicales > Akaniaceae > Bretschneidera > Bretschneidera sinensis. The sequence goes on from CM043699.1 coordinate 30,226,325, forward strand.
AAAACTCTTTGAACTAGAGTCTGAAATATCACACATATATTTCTCTTATTTTGGTGAGAAACACCATTATTACTTAGCACTATTATGACCTTGTACTTGATCCTGGTTCATGAACTCTCATTCTCTCGAGAGTATACCTTAAAACTCTCTTAAGAAGTGGCACCACTTCTAAGTTCATATAGGTGAAGTCTACAATGTATTTCAACTATTAGAACATACTACAATTCTATAATAGACTTCATTAAAAGTATGACTCATCCTACACAAGAAAGTAACGGACAATATTGACCACTTTAGGGTTAACTTTTTGTCAGTATTAATACAATCACTTATCAGTAATTTGTTTTTACCAATTAAACTTTATGACTATTGTAGTGCTAGGAATTGTCCGGTTACCATTACTGGTGATTCTTTTTAAAAGGTTCTAACCCTATTTACAATGTTGTCATTCTCACAAACTCCCTAGAGAGAGCTTTAGTGAAAAGATACTTACCTTCATATAGACAATTGTGATAACACTATCTTTTATCAATTGTCTTACATACTCATGTCTCATACTGATGTGTCTAGACTTACCATTATAAGTACTATTATAAGCTCTTAACAACGTAGCTTCACTATCACAGTGAATAGAAACAGAAAGCATAGGATGTGACCACAGATTTATATCCGATAATAAGTTACGTATCCATTATGTCTCTTTCTCGGTCGCTGCTAAAGCTATTGTTGGTATTTGTCTAAGGTTTAAACATGGTTTAAACATGGTTAAGGTTTAAATAAGAGATGGAAGAATGAATTTCAGCATGTTAAAGGAGTGCACACAAGTGTGCACCTCACTTTGGGTGTGTGCACACCTCTCTTTTCAGCAAGACAAAGAAGTGCGCACAGCTTTGAATGGTCCAGCATCAGTGTGCGCCGCAGCCCTGCTCCTCTCAGGCCGTGGTGCTCAGCAAGTGAGGATGCTGGAGGAAGGCCAAGACCACGGTGCCCCCTACCCAAGGTCGCGGTGCCCAGAAAGTGGTGAAAACGTGTTTTGCCCAGGGTCGCAGCGCGCCCTGTTGGAGGCCTAGGCGCTAGGCACACTGATGCACACATGATTAACTTGATTCAGCCTTTTGTTAAGTGTGTGGATGCAAGTCCAAAATGCACAGCATCACTTAGGATTAATAGAGGGCCATGGTTGATTGGTCATCAAGATCTAAGGGTGAAGAATGACACTCAAGATTGGTCAAGAAGTAGGTGCACTATATAAAGGGTCACCTAACTTCATTCTTAACAGGGATTAATTGAGATATTACAAGAGACACATTGTAACATACAAGAGAGAATTGTGTGAGAGTACAAAGACACAAAACACGATAGGGACTCATTGTAGTGAGGTTGGTTGTAAAGAGAGAGTAGCATAGATTTGATAGAGAGCATTGTAACAAGTTCTTATCATATTCTTTCTTCTCTTCTTGGTTTTTTCAAGAACTTGAGCTTCTTGGAGAGGTTTACTGTGATTGTAAAAGAACCATTGATTTAGTGCAGAGAGTTCAATGGAACTCACGGGGACGTAGGCTATTGTTGAACCTCGATAACAAATCGCTTATCTTCTTTCTTTCTTTGATTTCTGTTCCTGTTTTCGATTCCAAATCTTTACAAGTCATTCTAGACTTAGGTGTTTGGAAGATCACCACCTAAGTATCTTGTCAAGGTGATTTCTAATAGTGGTATCAGAGCCAGAAGAGCTTTGGTGAGAGGGTATCGGAGCAAGAACAAGAAGGTGACGGAGTCAAGACTTCAAGAATCAAAGATCAACTTCTTGGGTGATTCAAGAACGGTGTAAAGATTAAGATCAAATCTTGTTCTTGAGAGTGATTCAAGAACGATGTTAAGATCCATCTTCGATCGTGTTCTTGAGGTTTAGAAGAAAGTATTTATGGGTATTTCATAAATCTGGGATTTTGTCCGCAAAAATGGCTTCAAATTTCGTTGTTGAGAAGTTTGATAGAAAGGGAGATTTTTCCCTATGGAAGCGGAAGATCAAGGTGGTTCTTATGCAACAGAAAGTGGACTTGGCTATTAGAGAAGATGATGTTTTTCCAACAAGTTTCACAGAGGACCAGTGGATTGAGATGAAGAAGATAGCTTACAACACCATTTTCTTGCACATGTCGAATAGTGTCACAAGGGAGTGTGGAGACTCGGAAGATCCAGCTGTCATATGGAAGAAACTAGATGAGTTGTTTCTTACCAAAACTCTCCCTAATAAAATTTATCTTCTTAAAAGAATCTTTGCTTTTAAAATGGATCATAATAAAGAGTTGCAAGATAATCTGGATGTCTTTAATAAACTAGTTCAAGATTTGGCTAGTTGTAGTATTAAATTCCCGGATGAACAATTGGTTGTTATTTTGTTAAATTCTCTTCCTGATTGTTTTGATAATTTGATTAATGCTATTGAGTATGGAAGAGATACTTTAACCAAGGAGATTATGATCAATGCCATAAGGGCACATGATTTCAAAGCTAAGATGAAGAAAACATCAAGTGGAGAAGGGCTGTTCATTAGAGGAAGGCCAGCAATTCAGAATGACAGTAGCATTCATGGCAACTACCGGGAAAAATCAAAAGGTAGAAGGCAGAGCCATGGAAGATCTCATTCCAAGACAAGACTTGGAGGGAAAATGTGCTTCTACTGCAATAAAGAGGGTCATGTCAAGAAAGATTGCAAGGAAAAGATGAGGGATGAGGGAAGAAGCCATATCAAGAATTGAGAGGCTTCGGTTGCCAAAACAGAACAGCAAGATGATGATGTTTTTGTTGTGTGCTCGGATGTGAGCAAGGAGCAAGAAGGCAGCGAAAAATGGATCTTGGATACCGGGTGCACTCATCACATGTGCCCTAACCGAGAATGGTTCAAGAATTTCAAGGAGATCAATAATGGAAGGGTCTTCTTGGGTAATGACAATTTTTGCCAAGTGAGGGGGATAGGAGACATCCAGTTGAGGATGTTCGATGGAGTCACAAGGCTGCTGCGGAATGTGAGGTATCTTCCAGATTTAAAGAGAAATTTGATCTCATTGGGGCAGCTGGATTCCTTGGGGTATTCATGCAAAATAGAGGGAGAAAAGATCAAGGTGGCCAAAGGATCTTTAGTAGTGATCAAAGCAGCAATAAATGATGTACTCTATGAGATGATTGGAGAGACAGAAATCAATGATCAAGTAGCAAGCTTGATGGCTGAGATGGATAGGGCAACCCTTTGGTACACTCGCTTGGGACACATGAGCGAAAAGGGCCTACAAGTTCTTAGCAAGGATGGCCTACTTAGTGGAGACAAAGTAGAGAAACTTGATTTCTGTGAGTGTTGCGTTCTTGGGAAGCAACACCAGGTCAGCTTCAACAACGGAGTGCACAAGTCTACGGGGATTCTTGACTGCATTCATTCGAACTTTTGGGGACCAGCAAGGACACCAACATAGGGAGGTAACTTTTACTTTCTGTCTTTAATTGATGATTATTCAAGAAAAGTATGGGTTTATTTGCTTAGAAATAAATCAGATGCATTGAATAAATTTGTTGTGTGGAAAAAGTTGTTGGAGACTCAAACGGGTAGGGTAGTTAAAGCTTTACGAACTGATAATGGCCTAGAATTTTGTAATAAGGATTTTGATAAATTCTGTGAATTAAATGACATTCTAAGGCATAGAACGGTTGTAAAAACACCTCAGCAAAATAGATTTGCTGAGAGGATGAATAGAACCCTTATAGAAAAGGTTAGGTGCATGTTAATTGGGTCCGATTTACCAAAATATTTTTGGAGAGAAGCTGTGGTTACAGCTGCATACTAGGTTAATAGATCACCCTCTAGGGGTGTAGACCTTAAGACTCCCATGGAGATATGGAGTGGGAAACCCCCTGAGTTGAGCAACCTTAGGACTTTTGGGTGTGCTGCATTTGCACATCAAAAGGATGATAAACTTAACCCAAGGTCTAAAAAATGTGGGTTTCTAGGGTATGGTGATGGGGTTAAGAGATATAAGTTGTGGTCCATAGAAAAGACGTGCATGAAACTCATAATAAGTAGGGATGTTATTTTTAATGAATTGTTATTTCCCTACTTGGAGAAAACTAACCCTACAGGTGCTAGTGAGCAAACTAGTCTGAAATTTGTGGAGCATTGCATCAAGGAGAATTCGGTTCAAGTAGAGCAATGAGGCAAGAGGGTTTGGACTTGGTAGAGCCCTTGAATGAAGGTCATGCTCAAGACACTCAAGAGGAGGCTGAACCAGAAGGAGTTGATGTAGCATGTCAGAATGACTACCAGCTCACAAGGGACTGAGAAAGGAGGGTTGTTAGACCACCTTTGAGATATGGGTTTGTGGATGCTAATGTAGCAGCTCCTTGGACAAAAAGAAGGATGGTTTAACCATAAACTTACATGGATGCCATTGAGTTTAAGGATTTGTCAAAGTGGCAGCTAGTTATGGACGAAGAAATGGATTCTTTGATGAAGAACAACTCTTGGGAGTTGGTGCCTAAACTAGAAAAACAGAGAGTTATGGATTGTAGATGGATCTACAAGATCAAAGAAATGAATACTCCAGGAGAAGAAGTCTGGTATAAAGCTAGGCTGGTAGCAAAGGGGTTCACACAAAAAGATGGCGTAGATTTCACCGAAATCTTCTCACCGGTTATGAAGTACAAGACGATACAGATAGTATTGACAATGGTGATCCAATTTGATTGAGAAATCGAGCAAATGGATGTGAAAACCGTGTTCTTGCATGGAGGGCTTGATGGGACCATCTACATGAGGTAACCCGAAGGCTATAAGGAAAGAAGGCAGGGAGAGTTAGTGTGCAAATTGAAGAAATCTCTCTATGGCCTGAAGCAATCACCTTGGCAATGGAGTAAGAGGTTTGATTCCTTTGTAATCAGTTTAGGTTTCATGAAGAGCTACTATGATTTGTGCTTGTACTACAAGGGGCAGAAGGTTGAGGAAGTGGTGATCATCCTCATCTATGTTGATGATATATTGCTGGTTGGGAGCAGCATGGAGAGGATAAGAAAATTGAAGGCTCAACTCAGTGAGGAGTTTGAGATGAAGGATATTGGCCATGCACAGAAGATCCTTGGGATATATATCATCCAGGAAAGGGAAATAAATAGATTGAAGATCTCTCAAACTTTCTACATAAAGAAGATAATATCTAAGTTCTCTATGGAAGATAGCAAACCAGTGAAGGTTCCTTTTGCTGGTCGTTTCAAGTTCTCCAGAGATCAATGTCCGAGATCGGAGGTGAAGAAGAAGGAAATAGAAAAAGTCCCTTACTCTAGTGTTGTTGGTTCTGTTATGTTCACCATGGTAAACACTAAACTTGATATTGCTCATGCAATGAGTATTCTCAGCAGGTTTATGAGTAATCTCAAAAAGGAGCATTGGCTTGGGATGAAGTGGTTGCTGAGGTACTTGAAGGGAAACCTAAATATGGGGCTGATTTATAAGAAGAGGGGTAAGTCCATCTGTCTTGAAAGTTTTACAGATTCAGACTTTGGAGCAAACCGGGATAAAAAAAGATCGATTACCTCATACTTCTTCAACTTAAACAGATGTTGTGTAAGTTGGAACGCTCAGTTACAGCCTGTGGTAGCACTCTCAACAACCGAGGCTGAGTACATAACGGCTACGGAAGCTATAAAGGAGGCTATGTGGTGCAAAGGGTTGTTAGAAGAGTTGAAGGTCCTAGAAGAGCAGGTTGTGGTGTTTTCGGTTAGTCAAAGTGCATCGCATTTGTGCAAAAATCCAGTGTTCCATGAGAGGACAAAACACATGGATGTTCGGTATCATTTCATTCGGGAAAATGTTACGGAATGATGCAGTCATGTGGACAAGGTAGCCACGGAGGAAAATCCTACAGATTTAAGCACCAAGGTTCTATCTCTAAGTAAGTTCAATCATTGCCTTGAACTACTTAGGATTAGAGTCGGTTGATATGATGACTCAAGATGAGTTTGGATCCTGAAGTTCTCTGCACAATGGTTCGGGTTTAAATGCTTAGACAAAGGTAGAGATTGTTCGTATTTTTCTAAGGTTTAAACATGGTTTAAACATGATTAAGGTTTAAACAAGTGATGAAAGAATGAATTTCAGCATGTTAAAAGGAGTGCACACAAGTGTGGGCCTCACTTTAAGTGTGTGCACACCTCTCCTTTCAGCAAAACAAAGAAGTGCACACAACTTTGAAGGGTCCAGCATCAGTGTGCCCTGCAGCCCTGCTCTTCCCAGGCCGTGACCAGCAAGTGAGGATGCTGGAGGAAGGCTAAGGCCACAGCGCCCCTTACCCAAGGCTGCGGCACCCAAAAAGTGGTGAAAAGGTGTTTTGCCTAAGGCCGTAGCGCGCCCTGTTGAAGGCCTAGGCGCTAGGCACATTGATGCACACATGATTAACTTGATTCAGCCTTTTGTTAAGTACGTGGGTGCAAGTCCAAAATGCACAACATCACTTAGGATTGATGGAGGGCCATGGCTAATTGGTCATCAAGATCTAAGGGTGGAGAATGACACTCAAGATTGGTCAAGAAGTAGGTGCACTATATAAAGGGTCACCTAGCTTCATTCTTAACAGGGATTAATTGAGAGATTACAAGAGATACATTGTGACATACAAGAGAGAATTGTGTGAGAGTGCAAAGACACAAAACACAATAGGGACTCATTGTAGTGAGGTTGGTTGTAAAGAGAGAGTGGCATAGATTTGATAGAGAGCATTGTAATAAGTTCTTATTATCTTCTTGGTTTCTTTAAGAACTTGAGCTTCTTGGAGAGGACTACTGTGATTGTAAAAGAACCATTGATTTAGTGCAGAGATTTCAGTAGAACTCACGGGGACGTAGGCTATTGCCGAACCTCGATAACAAATCGTTTGTCTTCTTTCTTTCTTTGATTTCTGTTCCTATTTCCGATTCCAAATCTTTACAAGTCATTCTAGACTTGGGTGTTTGAAAGATTACCACCTGGGCATCTTGTTAAGGTGATTTCCAACAGTTATAAATTCAAATTCTATTGCTGAGTGAGAAATAAACATTTGTATCCTGCTTCCCCAAGAAACAACCCATCCACCAAGGGTAGAGACCCATCCGGAAGTGGAGTTATTATCACCAATATTGGTAATCCAACTTACATCGGTGTATCTTTCTAATACAGTCGAATAATCACTATAGAATAGCCCCAAATCTATGGTTTTCTTAAGATAACTAAAGATCCTGTCAATGACTTTCCAGTGTTCTACATTAGGATTACTAGTATACTATTCAATTTACATACAACAAATGCAATATATGGCCTAATGCACTGCATGACATAGATTAAAGAACCAATAGCATTAGCATATTCTAGTTGTGCTATAGATTTACCTGAATTATTTACTAATTTAACACTTCTATCGAGATGAGTGTTTGACTCTTTGATATCAAGGTGTTGAAATTTATCAAGAATCTTCTCAATCTAATGAGATTGACTTAAAGCATAACCCTCACTATGCTTTTTAACCTTAATACCTACTATGGTATCTACTTCACCCAAATCTTTCATTTTAAAACTAGATGACAAGTATTTCCTAATTTCATTCGCACCAAGCATGTCTGTTCCAATGATTAACATGTCATCTATATATAAGCAAATCAGTACTCCATATTCTTCGTTAAACTTTGAATAGATACACTTATGAGCATTATTATGTATAAAACCAAGAGAGGAAATTATAGAATCAAAATTTTCATTGTTTAGGTGCTTGTTTTAAACCATATAATGATTTAATTAACTTACACACTTTCTTCTCATTTCCAGGAAGAACAAATCCTTCCAGTTGTTCCATATAGACTTCTTCATTTAAGTCTCTATTTAAGAAAGCAGTTTTAACATCCATTCGGTGAATATACAAATGATGTAGTGTGACAATTCAATATGTATTCTAATAGAAGTGATGCGTGCAACGGATGCATGTGTATCAAAATAATCAATTCCTTCCTTTTGTCTAAAACCTTTAGCTATTAATCTAGCATTAAAAGCTTAAATAGAGCCATAAGTATTATACTTTCTTCTAAAGACCCACTTACATCCAATGGATTTTGATCCATTAGGTATATCGACCAACACCCAAGTTTTGTTACCCATTATTGAGTCTATTTCATCATTAATTGCTTCTTTTTAAAAAGAAGCATCTCTCGATGATATATCATCACTAAAAGTTTTAGGGTCACTTTCTAGATTTAGCACCATGGGAATTTGATTATGAACAAAATTATTTTTATCTTCTTCAACCAAGAATACTATGGCTTGAGAAGAAATAAAATTTGGACTTAAATCCTTCTCTTTTCTTACTCTAGTGCTTCTTCTAGGTTCAAATTGATCTTTAAGTAAGTTAGTATCTCTCTCTTGAGATTATATACTCACATTATCACTACAAAAAGGAACTTGACTATTTTCATCCACATTCACAAAATCAATAGAAAATTTATTCTAAAAAAATTCTACATCACGAGATTCTACTATAGAATTAGAATCTAAGTCAATCAGCCTATAAACTTTAATATTTTCAGTATATCCCACAAATACACTTCTAATAGCTCTAGGTCCTAACTTAGTTCTTTTAGCATCGGTAACTCTATAGTATGCTAGGCAGCCCCACACTTTTAGATCTAAATTTGGTTTTCTTTCTTTCCATAAGTCATATGGACTAACATTGTCTTTCTTAGATATTACTCTATTATGTATATAGCAAGCAGTAAGTAAAGCTTCACCCCATAATCCAATAGGTAACTTAGCATTCATGAGCATACAATTTACCATTTCAACTAATTACCTATTCTTTCTCTCAGCTAAGCCACTTTGTTGTGGTGTAGAAGGTGCTATAATTTGATGGATAATACCATGCTCTTAAAAAAATTCAGGCATAAATTATTCTCCACCACTGTATGATCTAAGAATTTTGATTTTTCTTTTCTAATTGATTTTCAACTTCAACCTTAAATTTCTTAAACATGCCAAAAGCTTCATTTTTTTTGTTCTTAACAAATACACATACATGTATCTACTAAAATCATCAACAAAAGTAATGAAGTATCTTTTACCATCATGAGTAAGCATACCATTTAACTCAAAATATCCAAATGTATTAATTCTAAAATTTTAGAATCTCTTTTAACACTAGGAAATGATTTATTAACTATTTTAGACTTAACACAAATTTTATATTTTTCAGTATTATCACCATAATCAATCAACTTTAACCTTTTCATATTATTTAAAGTGCAATAATTTAAATGAGCCAAACATCCATGCCAAACAAATAACTCAACAGTATAAGTAGAAGACATAATAATATTATTAATAATTCTCAACTTGTACATTCCATCAGAGGAGTACCCTTTTCCCACAAACATTCCATTCTCCGACATGATAACCATGTCGGATTCAAATGCTACCCGAAACCTTTTCTTACATAGTAAGTCAACAAACACAAGGTTCTTCCTAAGGTCGGGTACATACAAGACATTAATAAGGGTTAACACTTTTTCATATGTAAAATCGATCTCAACAGTTCTTTTCCCAGTGACTTGGACACACTCACCGTTTCTCATTTGCACTTCACCAATCGTTTTCTCAATTTTCTTGAAGGATGATTTGTCTTCACAGACATGAACTTTTCTCCTGAATCAAGTCACCAACTAGATTTTTTAGTTGCGATATTGATATCAAAGATCATGGCCACAAGTCCCTCTTCCACCATAAACGCCTTACCATTCAGGTTGGTCTTATGATGCCTACACTTTTGGCAAAGTGACCATCTTTTTCGTAAACAAAGCAGGCTCCTTTCATCATTTTGTTTTGGAATTTATTCTTCTTAAACTGTTGGTCATTTTTTTTGGCTTGCAAGTACTGATTCTTAAATTGGTTCTCATCTGCGAAGTGAATTTTAGACTCAAATGGAACCAAATTTCTGTTATCACGTAAATGTGACTCATCTTCTATAAGAAGATGTTTTGAATTTGTTCCAATGCGAAATCCTTAGTCATATGTAATAATTTTTTACCATAATCTTTCCAAGAGAGATTTAACTTGGCAGTAATCGCACCCACTTGAAAAGATTTTGGAAGAATTATTTTCTAGGAATGAATATTATTAACAAGTACTTGCAATTCATCGACTTGCTTAAGTACTAGTTTGTTAAATATTTTTTGTACCTTCTTTCTCAGCTTTGTGCTTAAATTTCAGTTGATTCCATAGGTTTTTTGCAGACTTGACTTCAATGAATAAGTCATAGAGTTGATCCGATAGGGTGTTCAAGATATGTCCTCGATACAACAACTCATCTTTTCTGTGTTTTTTTCTCTCCAAACGAATCTTTTGACTTCCTCTGCATTAGGTGGAGTTCTATCAACACTTAGTTTTGGATCATCTGGTGTAAGAGATTACATTAGATCCAGCACATAATAAATCTTCAGAGCAATAAGTAGAAAGATCTTTTTATCTTGCCAGCGACAAAAGTTGTTGCAGTCGAATCGATCAAGCTTCACCATGTATTGATTCATCATTTTGATTGACTTCGAATTCATCTTTTCAGTAGGTAATAAAGCCTTAAAATTCTTGGGAAATTTATGGAATTACAAAAAAGATGTGACTTATTAACATTGTCTTTAAGGCTTTATTTGTCCCCACTTGATTGCTCTGAGTTTTGAAAAATATTCTCCCAAGATACTCAAAATCTTTAAGAATCTCTAAGAGCAAAATAAGAGATTCTTCTTTGAGTTCTCTTTTGAAACAAAGAAGAAGATGGTTATATAATTTTCAGAAGTAGAAGAAAAAGAAAAATTATGGAAAAAAATGAATGGTAGTTTATTTTGAAAGTTATTATAAGTATTTATAGGTTTCATTTGAACTTCCAATAATCAAAAAAATAAAGAGTTGTGATCTAAAGGCGCAACTATTGAAGAAAGAACATAACTCTCTGAAAAATTATAGATGCTGGAATTCAAAATTTCAAGATAACGAACATCCAGTCGACTGAATATTTCTCCTGGTTAACTGGATCAACATCTTAAAAGGAAGATTGTATCATATTTTTGCATCCAGACGATTGGGAAAACTGATTGAAACTTTCTATCTTATCATCCAATAGACTGGACAATTTAACCAGTCGACTATATATTGTTTTAAAAACAAAACTCCAACACATCATTTTATAACATAGTATCAGAGCGGTTGATCCTATTTTGATAATCATCAAAGTGCTTTCGCAATTTCGACGGGCGGCCTAATGTTGCTCGTCCAGTTATACCGTTCTTTCTTATTTTCTTCTCTTTAATCTCTCATATTTTAGTTCTGCCCTACTTTTTATCTCTTAAAAGAATAGTGTTGCATGAACGGCACCATACTATTATATTGTGAATAGCACCACAAACAATTTTCTCTCAGCCACTATTCGATGTCCGATCTGCTCTGACTTGTTTATGATCCGATCTAATATTTTTTCATTTATCCAACAGCACGCTCTTTTCCCTTGTCTTGCAGTGACTGTCTGGTTGTCTACTTCAATAAGCTTCCTTTGTTCTCGTTTGCTATAGTTTTGGTTTTGCAGCAGATACTACGTGAAGAACAAAAGAAAGTTTTGGGGTTTTGTTTGTGTGCTAGCCAACCAGGATCCAATAATCTAACTCGGATCTTTCTTCCCTGGTTTATGTTTTGGTGTCCCGTTATGTATGTGTGGATTTGTGAAGCTGAAATTGATCATATCTTCCACATTTTGGTGAATCTGACTCCTTGATAACTATTAATTAATCAAAGTCTAAGTTTCAATCTCAGTCAAGACAAAAAGTCAAAATCCTGCTGATCTGGAGTCTCCAAATTTGTCTTTGGATCATGTTGTTCCAATGTCCGTTAAGTCGTGTTGACCTAACTGTTGTTGTGGGCATGTTGCCTCGACATGTTTTTATGGATTATTATAATTTTTTTGTTTGGATTTATTTGTAACAAATAGGGTGGATCTTTTTATAATAAGTTGGAGTATGCTCCAACTTGAGGAGAAGTGTTAGGAGTATAGGGTTAAAAGGGCATTGATGTAATTTCTCCATATTATGTTATGTATATAAACTACTACTAGCCTTAGGGTTAGCATGTGTTTGTGCCTCAACAACACGCCTTTGTGTACTCTTTGTTCAATCTCTCTCTCCCCTTTCTAACTAAATCTTAAACGCGTACCTCACATTATAACATGGTATTAGAGCCCAATTTCGATCCTAGACCTGTGTGTTATGGTATCAGAGTCGTTATACCATGTTGATATTGTATATTTAAGTTTTAATTTGAGAGTTAAAGAGGGAGGAGAGAGAGTGTTGTTGAGGCACAAAAGCATACTAACCCTAAGGTTTAGTTTATATAGAGAACGTATTATGGAATAAAAAATTACACCAATATCCTTTTAACCCTATACTCCTATAGTTTGCAATAATTTTTATTTTTTTCAATAAGTAATATTTTCTTTCTTTATTCTCTTTTATATATGTTTATTTTAGTGATGAAACTCTCACAAACTTGTTGTTTATTATGTGTGTGGAGAGAGACCAATAGCCTTTTATATTGCTTCAAAATGACTCAACCCCTCAAAAGATTCATAATTATGAACTTTCCATCTTCCTCCTAGGTTAGATTAATCTAATTGATCTATTAGTCTCATATGATAAATTATAGGAGAAGATATTTATGGTCGGTTTAGTTGTGGAAAACATTTTCCAATTTTCTTAATAATTTGTATAATCTCATCAAAATTTTGAAAACAATACTTTTTTGTTTCTTATTTTTTCAATATAATAATATTGAAAATAGAAAAAAACTATTATTTTTTAAATGATGTTGAAAAGATGAAAAACAAATAAGTATTGTTTTCTAAATTATGTTAAGAATATGCAAATTATTTAGGAAAGCCTTAAGGAAAATAAAGATAAAAATCAAAAATATTTTCCACCCTTTAACCTCATTTATTAGTTTTCTATGCTAGGTGAGTGATTATATCATTTTAGTTTTGGCTCTTATTCAAAATTAGACATTCTTAATCCAAGCTAAAAAGGCTTGGACTAAGAGTATCTAATATTGAGAATATGCAAGTTATTAAGGAAAGTGCTAAGGAAAATAGAGATAAAGATGGAAAATATTTTCTACCCTTTACATTTATTAGTTTTCTATGATGGGTAAGCGATTATATCATTTTAGTTTTGGCTCTAATTCAATATTAGGTACTCTTAGTCCAAGCTTAAAAGGCTTCCTTGGGTTCAATTTAATTTTTTTGTGATGATTATGACAGCATGGAGATGATCCTAGAGCGATATGAGAGAATTTCATATGCTGAACAACAACTTCTCGCACCTAGTTCCGAATCACAGGTATTTCAATTCATGCAGCATATTTACTAAATTTTCACCAAAATGTGACTTGTGTCTCAGGTTTACATCTTGCGTTCTGTCCAAAATGACTTAAGAATCAAAATGCAACTCCTAACTTCTTCTTAACACATCTTCTCTTGCTAAAAATTTATATTGTTATTTTTATGGTTTATTGTAATGAGCTTCACCAAAATTTGACTTGCGTCTCAGGCTTACATTTTGATTATGTTGAAAATGAGTTAAGAATCAAAATGCAACTTCTAACTTCTTCTTGACCCGTCATCTCTTACTAAATTTTTATATTGTTATTTTTATGGTTTATTATAATAAGCTCCCATTTGGATTGCCCATGGAAAGAAATATGATTAGTAATCTAAAAATGAATCTTAAAGAAGGTTGAAGGGATAAAGTGTTGGTATTTTTGTTCCTAAAGTATGATGTCTTATACATCCGGGGAAAAAGAATTGTACTATATCTTAAATTTAACAATCCTCTTTTTTTCAATTAGACATAAGGCAACATAATCTACTAATTAACAAAAATACAATAATTTTATCTCTCAAGCTTTAATTTTTAAAGTATTAATAATATTTCATTCTCATTTCGTTCCTTGTACAAACCAAACGGGCTCTTAAGAGTAATTGAATCGATCTCTTGCCAATACAACAAGTTGTTAATCCTTTTCTAAATGTTGTTTAGGGAAGCTGGCCTATGGAATACCACAAGCTCATGAATCGGATTGAAGTCTTGCAAAGGAACCTGAGGTACTAATATGATTTCATGTGAATCCAGAGATTAACTACTAGTTTGCATTCATATGGACTGTGGAGTACTGAACAAATTTTATGCCATATGATACACTTATTCAAAGAATCAGGATTAGAACTAATTATTTAATTTTAACTCATTGATTTTATTCCAAAAGTACTGGAAGGGCATAAATACTATCAAGATTTGTATTCGATTGACATAGCTAAACCTCACTTTTCGATAATTTTAGATAGTGTGCTAGTATCTCATGATAGTATACTAGTAACTTACAGAGAGTGCATTAGTAACATTAATCAACAATGGCAAAACTGAAGACATTGCATGAGAGCATCCCTCTTTGCTTCTTTGTTCTTGTTTCTGCCTCTCTATTTCAATCTATCTCAAATGATTTTCTTTTTCATTAGTTTTTGTATGTAACAACTTTGTGACGTAGGACAAATAAGTAGAAAGAGAAGCAGATTGAGAAAGGGGAGAAACAACAAATATTAGACCGATAGAAAAAAGATCAGATAGAAGATAGATAGACAAAATGGAGAACAAACCAAGAAGAATTAAGAAACAAGAGGGACAAGAAATAACAAACTAGTAGTTTATTCCATAATCTAGTCTCCCAAAAGAAACATAATAAGGTGCTTATATAGGCACCAAGCATACTATGGAATCCTACTAATTAATAGCATCCCTAACATAAGAGGAAATAAATCAAAATATAATAATTCAAAATTCAAAATCTCCAACATAATAGGAAATAAATCAAAACATAATAACTCCCTAATATCCCAAAAATCCTAGAATAGAACATAATTATTTTTCTTTTTTGCATTGCTTTGTTTTGAGGTTGTGGTAATGAAAGAGGTTTAAGGGTTGGAATAGCATTAGTCTTAGTTCCTTGTCTAGTTTGCATAAGGAATGGAATAGGGATGGAATAAGATTATACTCTAAAAATGAAGCTTGAGATAGATTTAGGGAATGAGGTTGTTAGAGTATTAAGAGTCTTAAGGTTTAAGGGTATTGATGTAATTTCATAATATTAATTTATCTATATATACGACTATTAACCTTAGGGTTAGTAACCAATTTACTGCTTACTGTCTCTCTATTTTCTCTCTTTTTCTAAACCCTAAGCTCTGTCTAAACCTTAAATACAAGCATTAACATGGTATCAGAGCATGTTCCTTGAGATCCTGAATAAACCCTAAAACAAAAGTAAAAAGTGCCACTAGAGTACCTGTGAAGAGTACTCGAGAACAGTTTCATGAATAATACTCATGAATAGTGTCGTGAACAGCACCGTGAATAGTGTCACTACAGTGTTTATGAACAATACTCTAGTTTCTTCTCTAGTCCTCTTAGTATTTGGTATAATGAAGCATTTGAAGTAGTTCTCTACTTATATGTCAAATTTGATGTTTTACCCAAGTTCTCAACCAAGTAGGCTCGGATTCGTTTAGAACTGATGTAAAGTGCGATTTGATATGTGGAGTACCTATTTGTTTGTTTGATAGTGTGTGGTGGTGTTTGTTGTTGTCATACTGTCGTTTGCATATCAGTGACTTCAAAATTGGTTATGTCTAATGGGTTGTTTCCACTAATTACGAATATTACTAGCCATACTTGTGACATTTATTGGAATTTTTTTGGCATACCATATCATGTTACTGATGTAAGACTATATGAGTCGATCTCTACTGCTTCTATATCATAGAACTATATGGTTGTATCAGGGGCCAAGTACTTCTAGTTCCTTCAACATCAGGTGGCTCACTATGCATTGTTTTCGATTGCTTTTTTAGCCTAGAAAGATACACCCATTGCTTGTTTGTCCTCTAATCCTTGTGTTTCTATAAATTGGGTTCTCGACTCTACGGCTGTTAACCATGTGTCAGGTATATATGATATTTTTCTTGATTTCATTAGTCATCGTCTTTACCAAATGTTACTCTAGTGGATGGCTCTAAAACTCCTATTCGTGGGATAACTTCTGTACACCCTAGTCCTTTTTTGTCTTTGTCATCTGTTTTGTACATTCCTCGTTCTCCATTTAATCTAATATCAACTAGTCAACTCACTAAAAATCTTAATTTTTCTGTTATTTTTCTTCTTGATTCCTTTGTTATTTAGGATTTGAAGATAAGGAAGAGGATTAGTGAAGGGCATGAATCTAATGGTTTGTATTACTTTGACTCTACCCCATCACCCGTTGTTTGTCTTGTTATTGTGTCTTCTTTAGCGATTCACTATCATCTTTGTCATCTGCCTTTGGAAAACCTAAAGAAACTTGTTCCTAACTTGAGCCATGTCACTTCTCTATAATGTTAGGCTTATCAATGGGAAAGCATCATCGCGTTCTATTTCCTCCTCTTGTCAATAAACGAGTTTTGGGACCCTTTATGCTAGTGCATTCTAATTTTTGGAGTCCAAGTCATGTCTCATCTAAATTAGGATTTGTGTACTTTTGTAGGTTCGTTGATGATTATTCTCGGCTCAGCTTTATTTAATGAAAGATCATTCTGAGTTGTTTTTCATCTTTTGTGCATTTTACACTGAGATTACAACCCAATTTAATGTACTTGTTCGAATTCTTAGTAGTGATAATACCTGCGAGTATTTGTCTGCCCCATTCAATACATTTATGGATAAATCTTGCATTATCCCTCAATCTTCTTTCTCACACTTCCCAATAAAATAGAATTGTTGAGAGAAAGAATCATCACCTTCTTGACATTACTCGAACCATTTTATTTCACATGAATGTGCCTAAAGTATTTTGGGATAATGTTGTCCTCACAGTTTGTTACTTAATTAACCTCATGCCATTATCTATCCTTGATGATAAGTGTCCTTATTTAGTTATGTTTCCTAATGAGGCTTCGTTTCTTTCGGTTCATCGTATATTTGGGTCAATGTGTTTTGTTTATTAGTTATCTCCTAGTGTCGACAAATTAGATCCCCATGCCATCAAGTGCATTTTCTTATGGTATTCACATACTCAGAAAGGTTATCGATGTTATTATCCGTCTTTACATCATTTCTTTGTCAGTGCTGATGTCATATTCTTTGAGTCCACTCCGTTTAATTTGATCATCTCTCTACGTCTAGTCTAGATGAATCCTTTGTCCCTATTTGGCCCACTCTAATACCTCTTTCACAGTCTGTCTCTCATAAGTACGTTCCTCCGTTGCAAGTTTACAAGCATCATCCTAAACCAAATCTCCCTCCTTCCGATTATGCTGCTTTACTCATTGTCCCCCTTGTCTACATATCCAATCCCGTTTCCATCTTCCTCCACTAAATATGATTTTTCTATTACCATTCGAAAGGGTAAGCGCTCTTGTACCACTCATCCTATTGCTAGTTTTGTTTATTATAATCACTTGTCCTACTATTCGTTTATTACTACTTTATCTACTTTGTCTTTTCCCAAGTTTGTTACAGAAGCCATATCTCATTCTGGTTAGAAAGTTTCTATGGAAGATGAAATACATGCCTTGGGTCATAATGCTACTTGAGAATTGGTCCTTCTTCTGCTTGGTAAATCAATTGCTGGGTGTCATTGGGGTGTACTGTGAAGGTTCATTCTAATGGTAATGTTGATAGGTTGAAAGGTCGTCTGGTGGCAAAATGGTATACATAGATTTATGATATTGACTATTCTAAGACATTCTCCTGTGATTAAGATCACGTCTGTCTCTGTCTTTATCTCTCTAGCTACCATATCTATTTGGCCTTTACATCAATTGGGTGTGAAGAATGTCATCTTGTATGGTTATTTTCAAAAGGAGATTTACACGGAGTAACCTCCAGAGTTTGTTGGTCAAGGGGAATTTGAGTTAGTTTATCGATTGAAGAAATATTTATATGGCTTGAAACAGTCCCCTAGTACATGCTTTAGAAGGTTCAATGAGACAGGTCGAATCCTTTTGATTCTGTGTATGGATGATATTGTGATCACGGGAGATGACAAAGAGGGAATTCAAGCTTTGAAGCAATTTCTTGGTTACAAGTTTCATTATAAGGATCTTGGGTAACTGAGATACTTCCTAGGTATTGAAGTTGCTCGCTCTCGTCATGGTATTTATCTGTCTCAATGAAAATATGTCATTGATTTATTGAGTGATATAAAGATGTTGGAATGCAAACCTGTAGACAAATCTTATGGATCCCAATACAAAACTTTTAGTTGATCAATATGAGTTGTTGATTGATCCAGGACAATATAAACCATTGTGGGAGATTAAATTATTTAACTGTCACTAGACCAGACATCATTTTTGCAACAAGTGTGGTTAGTCAGTTTCTAGTTGCTCCACGTACCCATTCATTGGGATGTTGTTATTCATATTCTAAGATATCTTAAGAGTACCCATAGTTGTGGTTTACTTTATCAAAACCATGGTCGTACTAGGATTAAGGGTTATACTGATGCAGATTAGGCAAGTTCTCCATCGAATAGGAGATCTACTATTGAATATTGTGTGTTTGTTGGAAGTAACATAGTATTATGGAAGAGTAAAAAACAAAAAGTGGTTGTTAGATCAAGTGCAGAGTCTGAGTACATAGCAATGGCACACACTACTTGTGAGTTAGTTTGGTTAAAACAATTATTAGTATAACTTGGGTTTGAACAGTCTTGTCCTATGAGCTTGGTATGTGATAATCAAGTAGTCATTAATATCGCAACTAATCTAGTGCTTCATGAGAGGACAAAGCCTATTGAAGTTGATTGTCATGTTGATCGAGAAAAATCTTTGTAAAATGTGATTAGTACAAGACATATGAAATTAGTAGATAAGTTAGTAGACTTGTTTACTAAACCATTGGATGGTTCATGAGTTAGATCTATTTGTGACGAGTTGGACGTATATGATATATATACTCCAACTTGAAAGGGAGTGTTAAAGTATTAAAAGTATTAGAGTTTAAGGGTATTGATATAATTTTATAATATTAAATTCTCTATACATATATGATTACTAACCTTAAAGTTAGTAACCAATTTACTGCTAATTGTCTCTCTATTTCCTCTCTTTATCTAAATGTGATTATATTTGTATTGTAAATTATGTTACCACATGCCTAACAGAAAAGAATAAGAATACCATTTTAAATTTGACAATCATATTCCTTTCAGGTGCGCTTGAGACAACATATCTTATTAACAAAAACACCAACACGTCATCTTCCATCCCCCTCGAAATATCATTTGAGAGAGTTTATGAAATGGTTTTTGTTTCCTATAAATATAAACTATGCTAAACACACTTAAAAAACGGTTTATAAAAAGATTCAAAATGCTTTTTAAGAAACTAAATTTTTATAAGAAAATCTGTTTTCACTACTATTTACCAAACACTAAACAATTTTTAACTTCATCTTTGTTTTACCAAAAACTATATCGAAACCCTTTTGTAATCATAAACCAAAATTACTGCTATCCCAAACGGAACTGCATTAATGCTATTCCATTCTCATTCTTTTCTGTGTAAAACAAATGGGATCTTAGAGTCTTACTTGTTGGGTAGCAAACCATAACACTCATGGCATGAAATGAAAATTAAAGTACTTTCTTGCAGCTTTTTCATTAAGATGAGTTGGAGTTCCAATAAAATGATTTGACATATTTCACATTGATTGTATAGGCATTATACAGGAGAAGACCTGGATACCTTGAGTCTCAGAGAGCTTCAGAATTTGGAGCAACAAATTGATACTGCTCTTAAGCGTATACGATCTAGAAAGGTGATTTTAGGGCTTTCTAAAGTTCTATATTTGATTTTGTTATATATAGAAATTACAAAATGTTTACTCATCATATGGAATTATGGAGCAACTTTGCATGTGCAGAACCAACTTGTGCAGGAGTCCGTTGTAGGGCTGCAAAAAAGGGTAATGCATAATGAAACTTTTTATTCACAGTTTAAATGTCATAAGATTTTATGTGTACTTTTTTGTTAAAAGGAAAAGCTAATGCAAAGAATTTATGTATACAAAGGTAACATAGTCACCGTTTGAAAGAGTTTATAAAATGGTTTTATAAACACAATTTAACCAAACATCTTTAAAAAAAATGGTCTATGAAAATAATCAAAAACTAAAAAATTAATTTTAAAAAAACTGAATTGCAGTTAGAAATACTGATTTCACAAATAAACAGTTTTTTGTTCTACTCCTGTTTTACTAAAAGAATGTTTCAAAAACCATTTTCTAAATCATAAACTGAAACTACTAGTACGTCAAACAGTGACCTCAATGTACAGGATATGTGATCGGTTAACTATATTTCACTTGTTCTCTGGATTCTATTGTAATGAAGGCATTTCTTCCCCAATTCTGCATGTAGACATGGAATAGCATGCCACTATTTATAGTGTCATTCCATAAATTTTTCTTGGGTAATTTTTGCATGATTTCTGTTTAATAGATTAACCAATCATATGTTATCATATCAGATAGTTTAAAAATATAATAGGTAGTTGAGATCTTTAAATCTGTAAATATTTAAACATGACAAAATAAGATTAGTCTAGTTTACAATCCACATGACAGTCTTTACAAGAATTTCCCTCTGGCTTTGATGAAATTTAATGTCATGTTAGAGACTACAGTCAAATACCAAGAGGCTACCTGCTAAATTACCTAGCTAGCTCCATTGCTGCATCTCTCTAGCACATGAGCAAAAACATAAATACTGTGCTGAAATTCAATTACGCTTTTAATTTATATTATTTTCAGACTTGTACTCTTTTTTTCTTTTCTTTTTTTTTTATTCTCCTCAATCCAAACACCAAGGTTAGCGTAATCATCTAACAATGAGGCTTGTAATTAACAGGAAAAGGAATTGCAGGAGCAGAACAACATGCTAGCAAAGAAGGTAACTAAAATTAACATTAGTAAGCATAATGTTTTTCAAATATAAATAACTTCCAACTCACAAGATTGTCTAACATTATCCAATTTTATGACACAAAAAACAGCTCAAGGAAAACGAGAAGATGCTCACTGAACAGGCAAACTTGGAGGAGCAAAACCTTGGCCAAAATTCATCATCTTTCATGCTTCCATTACCACCACCACCACCACCACGATCGCTACCACCTCCATTCGTGTCAACTGGGTACTCTTCCTTTCCCTCTTTGTCTTTAGGTAAATGATCTTTAAATATGCACGCTTGATTCAGATGGACCAAAGCCTACTTTTAACACATAGCTGATTTTGGGAAGATGTTCTATAAGGCTGAGTGCCCATGAAGGATAGGCATGCACCTAGTATGAAAAAGAAATCTGCAAAAAGCTCACAACAATTATTTGTGTTGTTTTTTGATTCAGTAAAGTCCTTTTTAAGCATCCATTCAAGCTTTTCTAAACACCCGATAGCACAAATTAATTTGTGTTGCTAGTGTTCATCAGAAAAGTGGAAAGAAGGAAAGAGGGAGTAAAAAGAAAAGTGAATGAAAATCATTTCTATCGTTTGGTAAAAAAAAGAAAAGCGTAAGGATTAATATTTTTTTCTCGCATCTATAAATCTCAATCAAAGCCTACTTTTAACACAGCTGATTTTGGGAAGATGTTCTATAAGGCTGAGGGCCCATGAAGGATAGGCATGCATGAAAAAAAAATCAGCAAAAAGCTAACAACAATTATTTGTGTTGTTTTTTTGATCCAGTAAAGTCCTTTTTAAGCATCCCTTCAAGCTTTTCTAAACACCCGATAGGACAAATTAATTTGTGTTGCTAGTGTTTTTCAGAAAAGTGGAAAAAAGGAAGAGAAGCTAGAGAAAAAAGTGAATGAAAATCATTTTTCTATCGTTTGATAAAAAAAAAAAAGTGTGAGGATTAATATTTTTTTTTCGCATGTATAAATCTCAATCCTTCTAAATTTGAAAGGGTTGAGAAATTGCAAACCAAAATAAACTTCTTTTTTTTTTTGCCTTTTTCTTCTTTCCTTTTGATCATTCTCTTCACCAAACACACAATAGAAAGCTCAATATTTTATTTTATTCTCATTATAACTATTACTATTATATATTGGGTTTTAAGTTTTAATTACAGTGGAACATATATATTTTATGTGCGTATTTTAGAAGAAACAAGCAATTTAAGAAACCATACCTAATAATATATTGCAAAATGTGCACTGTCAATTTGCTTTCTACCTAATGATATCTGCCTGATCAAAAAGTTAGACCATGCAAGAGCTAACCCCATGTGTAAGTGTAAACTATCTTGCTTGGCAATGGCATTATCATGACTAATTATCTATATTCACAAGTTTTTTCTTTGTAAATTGACGAGGAGGGGATCGAACTGAGGTCTCTTATATAAAGCATTCAAAGATAACCACTAGACCAATATAACCGGGTTAATGCATCTAAATTTCAGTTCAAACCCTAACACTAGAGAGCACTGCAATAGCCAATTTCCATTGAGCTAAATATAATTATGGGGTGTGAACGGTGCAGTGGCAGTTTCCAATTCAGAGGAGCAAGAAATGAAGAATCTGAAGCTCAAGCTCGGCTTGGTACTAACACAGTACTTATGCCATCTTGGATGCTTCGTCATGCGAACGAGTAGAGGATTCAAACCAGCACAGAAGAAGCTACTTAATTTAAGTGAAATAGTTTGTGCTATATGGATGATTGTAGTAATAATTATATCCACTGTATTTTGACTGCAAAATGTCGACTACATTGATTTATCAACTACTAGCTAGTCTACTACAGCATTTGGTGTTGGCAAGAAACTTTATGGAGGAAGACTCCAATTGATTGCTAGAAAGCAAGTGTAAGGCTGTTTCCCCAGACAAAGTCTGTTTAATACTTGGTGGAATCTGTCTACCCCATTACCATGATGTCTTTTATAGTTATATCCCATCTTTGCACATTATAGCTACTTATTCGTTTGTTGAAGCAACTCCAACTTCCAGCATATAATTTCAATATGAATAAGATATATATATTCACGGAATCTTAGAGCATCATTATAATAAATGATTAAAATCGTTCTGAGTGTAATGGAGAATGCTGATGTGGATTGAAAATCTATTTGAAGAACTACGCAAAATGAAAGTGGAGCACTTCCAGAGCATATGAGAGACGTGGATATCCTTCAAAGTGTGCCCTTAGGGTCCATTTAGTTCATAGATAGGATTACAATGAGATAAGATTAGGGTTATAGTGGGATGAAACTAAAAGGGTATTAAAATGGGATTACATGTATCCCTTGTTTGGTTAATGGGATTGACTAGATCTGTCCCAATCTATCCCATGTTTGGTTCAGAGGTTTAAAGATGATATTACACTTGGATTACTAAAAGAAAGACGTAGTTTCCCCTCTTTCAACCCTAGACAATTGATCTTTTTGCTCGAAAGATCTCTCTTAGCTCGTCTCTGCTCATGTTAACAGCTCTCCTTCTCTACTCATCTCTTTTCTCATTCAGGTGACTGCCTGTCTTCGTTGCCGGCGAGGACTTGAAACGGTCACTTCCTGTAACCACCCATCCCGGGTTGACCACCCCCGAGACGGTATAATCACATTTTGAAAATCCCAACACGACACGTATATGCAACAATAAAAATAATACTAACAGAAATTTTTACATCAATCATCAACCCAGGGGAGGTACATCATTCTGATATTAACTTAAACATAATATACACCATAAAATGCATGAATATTTATAAATAAAATTTTTTATTTCATTTTCTCATTTGTTTGAGGATGTTGACACGTACGTGGTTTACAGAAATGATTTCGTCTGACTCTCAACCCACCGGACTATTTGTCCTGTCTGCTACCTGAAATCATTGTACAATGAGGGATGAGCTTCACAAGCTCAGTGAATTAAATTTACTATAAGAATTCAATTTGTATAAATAGCCCTTTAATATTTAATCATTTATATCTCATATAACTTGATATTGGCATTCTACTATCACTGCACATGTCATAAGATCTATTCTCTATCAATCTCTTCTTCTTATTTATTGGTTCACCTTAAGACCATCAATTATTTCATAATTACCTCGTAATGAGGTTCACATCAGAAAGTCTACCATTTAGATGGTTCTTATCATATCATACTTCTATTTTTTTTCTCACCATAATTGTCTATCTGTGAGACTTGTTCATCTATAAATAAATTTACACAATAACACACAACACATCAGCATTTTAGTAATGCAATCAATATTTAAAGAAGATGCAATGCATGAATTATTATTAGGGAACGTCTTCCCACATGTCGACATGTTTTTATCTTAGACCGGCTCCCTTCTGGTTCTTTATTTCCAGCATATATCGGCTATCACGGTATTTATTTCCCGCATATACCGGTTGTCACGATTTTCATTTATTTCCAGCATATACCAGCTGTCACGGTTTTTCCATTTTATATTTTCAACATATACTAGCGGTCACAGTTTTCCCTTTTATATTTCCAGCATATACCGGCTATCATGGTTTTTCAATTACACCGGCCCCTTCCCGATTCTTTTATTTAATGCATATGCATATAAACAATGATATGAAATATGCATATGAAGAATAATATAAAAACAACATGAATTCAAATATTAAATTTAGCTGTCCTGATTATTCTCAAATTATTATTTGAAAAAAAATCTACTAAATTTCTCTCCTCATAGATCACATCAAATCATCCATCATGGCTTCTCAAGATCCATTAAATTTCATTTCCTCATAATTCGTATTAAAACATTAACCATAGCTCATCAAGAATCTCACTTATCGCTTCTATTATTAAATCATCTTATTATTCCAAAAATATTATTTTTCACCAAACAATTTTCTACATGTCCAAAATTTCTATCATACCTATCAATCAATTTTTCGTTTACCACCAAAGCATAAGTTAATAATTTATTTTAATATTATCACTAGATATTTCATTTTTATCTAGATTACTTAAAGTAAATCTAACTCACAACATAGCACTTAGAGCTACCCGTGGATCACCTCCTTGCCTTTCCCGTTCCTCTCAGAAATTTCCCCCGGTTACTAACCGTCAACACCTGATATAATATTTATATTAAAAATTCCAATTATTTCTTCAATTTTTCATAATTTACACCCTTTGAAAATTCTCACTTTGAATTCTGAGAAATTTCATGTATGCTAAAAATTCAAAAATAAACATCACATTATTACCTTCGGTTTTTCTTAGAGCTCCCCATAGTTCTCTATAAAATTCTCGCGTAAAACCCTTTAAAATTTTACTCTTTCAAAATTTCTTTCGGTCCCCAAATGTTTAAAGAAATAGAGTAATTTGAATTGTAAAAGGAAGAAACCAAACGGGATTTGGTAAAAAAAAATCAATTTATAAACTTTTAAGCAACAGTTGCCGCCTTCCTACTGTTCACCATTTAATAGTTGCACCATATGCAGCAATTTGTCACTGAAGGTGCAACACCTGGAAGTCCAGGTGTTGCACAATTTTTTTTTTTTTAGAAAAAATATATTTTTTTCTTTTTTCTTTTTTCTTTTTCCTTCTTTTCAGGCTGGACACGTCCATATTTTTTTTTCTTTTTCTTTTTCTTTGTAACTACGCACACACGCGACCATTTTTTTTCAAAAGAATTATTTTATTCAATACTAAATCCTTCGCGTAAATATGTTATTTTAATTTCATGTCATATTTATTAAATTACTTCTTTAACCTTACTTTACGATTACAGGTATTACAATTCTACCTACCTTATAAAAATTTTGTCCCCAAAAATTTCTTACCTAACTCAAGAAACAATTGTGAACAATACTTCTTCATACTTATCTCATGCTTTCACGTCATTTCTTCAACATCCTTATTCCGCCACATAACTTAAACTAATGAAATTATTTTATTATACAAGATTTGTTCTTTTTGTCAAAAAATTTCACTGGTGCTTGTATATAAGCCCAATCTTTCTGAATTTCTATAGCCTAGCTCGAAATATTATAATATTCATCATGTTAACACTTTCCTAAAAGTGAAGCATGAAATACATTATATAAATATTTTAATTCTGGAGGCAAATCCAGGCTACTCACACTAGCCCAACTTTCTCAACAACCTCATAGGGTCTCACATACCTCGGATTCAGCTTTTTTTCCTATTTAAATCTCAATGCACTTTTTCATTAAGATATTTTTCAATACACCCAATCACTTATTTGAAACTCAAGAGATCTTCTTTTATTATCAACATAGCTATTTGGTTTGCTCTGTACTGCTTTACGGTTCTCTCTAACCAATTTGATCATCTCAGTTGTTAACTCAATAATTGATGGACCGAATATTTTTCTCTCTCCCACGTCTTCCCAACGTATAGGAGTTCTGCACCTCCTACCATACAATGTCTCAATCAATGACATCTCAATACTAGTTTGATACTGATTATTATAATCAATTTCAATCGATGGTATGTAAGCATCCCGACTTATTGAGAAACTCATCATATTTGCCTTTAAAATATCTTCTAGTACTCAAATAATCATTTCTGTCTGAGCATGAAAAATTATATTAAATTGTAACTTTGTACCCGTGGCTTTCGGAAATCCTTTCCAAAACCAAGATGTAAATTTAGCATCTCTTTTTGACACTATGCTTAATGGTGCTCCATACAATCTTACAATCTCAGCTATATCCCTCTTCAATCCTAACCATGAAAAATTCTGTCTCAATCCTCTATATATCTTATTATTACTTGGTTGCATCGAATCTACATCATCACGTGCCTCTCTCATTATCTCATTTCTTAACTTCGCATTATTAGGACCACAATTTCCATATTCCAAAACCAAAATACCATCGTTTCAAATTTTGAACTCATATTGCTTTCTAGTAAGCACTCAATGCTTAATTTTTTCTATCTCTTCATCTCTACCTTGCATCTCTAAAGCATTTTACTATGGATGATTGTACAACCATATTCATTAACCAGGATCATCTACCACTTATATTCAACTTCATTGTTATCTCTTTTAAATCTATCATCAATTTCACATCAGGACTCCTTATAGTAATTAACTTTCTTGTAGACTTTCTACTTAATGCATTAGCTATCACCTTCGCGTTTTCTAGATGATAGTGAATTGTACAATCATAGTTACTAATCAACTCCATCCACCATCTTTGCCTCAAATTCAGCTCTCTCTGGGCAGGTAAGTATGTCAGACTCTTATAACCCATGAATATCTCACAAGTGGCTCCATACAGATGATGTCTCCAATCTTTAAAGTAAACGCTATAGTAGCCAACTCTAAGTCATGAATAGGGTAATTTTTATCATGAATATTCAATTGCCTAGAAGTATGGGCCACAGCTTTCCTATGATACACATATCTCAATCATTGATGTGATGCATCACTATACACCACAAATCTTTCATCACCAGAAGGAAACACCAATACTAGAGTTGTAGTCGATTTCTCCTTTAGTAATTGGAAATTTTTCTCACACTTCCCTCACCATACAAATCTCACTTCTTTCCTACTCAGTCTATTCAACAGTATTACAATAATAGAAAAATTATGAAAAAATCTTCTATAATAACCAGCTAACCCCAAGAAGATTCTAATCTCAGTCACATTAGTTGGTCTCTTCCAACTTAACATTGCCTTTACCTTTCGTGGATCAATTGCTATGTAATTTCTCGATATTACATGTTCCAAGAAGGTTATTTCTTTCACTCAAAATTCACATTTAGGAAATTATAGCATACAATCTCTCTCTCCTCAAAATCTCCAACACAATTTCTAAATGTTTTGCATACTCTTCCTTAGTCTTAGAATATACCAAGATGTTATCGATGAACACGACCACAAGATTATCAAGAAATGGTTCAGACATTTTATTCATCAAGTCCATGAATATTTCTGGAACATTAGTCAATCTAAATTACATCACAAGAAGCTTAAGACCATAACATGTCCTAAAAGTAGTCTTAGGCACGTCTCCCTTTTTTATCCTCAATTGGTGATAACCTGATCTCAGGTTTATCTTATAAAACACTCTCACTCCTTGCACTGCTCAATATTTCATTTATCCTAGGTAAAAGATATTTGTTCTTATTCAATTAATTGTAGTCTATACACAATCTCATCATTTCATCTTCCTCATTCACGAACAACACAGAGGCTCCCCAAATACATTAGGTCCGATAAATTGTTTATCTAAAAATTCTTGAACTTTCAATTCTCTTAACTCAGTGGCCTCTGTAGAGCACTATTAAATATATGTGATGATCCTGGTATCACATCAATAGAGAATTTAATCTCCCTACTTGGACGCAACCTAGACAACTCATTAAGAATTACATTAGAATAATCTTTCACTACCAAGACTTCTTCTAACTTCCTACTTTCCTTTCTAGAATCCATTATATATACTAAATACTCCTCACATCCTTTCTTCAACCATCTACTAGTCGTCAGAGTAAAATAAGATAGTCCAAGAGCATTTTATATTCTCTTTGAAAGTTACACTCCTCATGTCCATATCTAGAACACTACCTTCTATCTAAAACAATCAACCATATTCAAAGATAATAAATCAGCTTCAGATTTTCTATCACTGATACAAATCACATAACCCTTATACACATTTATGATTATCACTCTATCTCTAGTGGGAACTTTAACAAAAATATTTTTCATCAAAGGACTAATATATACTTCAATAGACTTCATATGAATATTGGATGCAAAAGAATGGGTTGCACCAAGATCAACCAATACTGAAATGTCCACCTTCTCTACACATAAAACACTTCAAATTTTGATAATTCTAAGATAAATATCTTATCTAAACATATCTATAACAAACTTTTGTCTCTCAATCATACATCAGATTACCACTTCCCTTTGGTGGCATACTTACTTCTTCTGCCATGACTCCTAGGTCCCATAACCTGTCTCTCAAATCTAAGGGTCCCACCGATAGTATTTTGAGCTAAAAAAGTAACAGATCCTACTTGCCTCTGACTCCATACTTCAGTTCTCTATGACAAAGAACGCCTCATTTAGGTGGTCTCCCACCCTGAACATTCATACTGGTACCACCTCTGGGTTCCTCAAATCTAGACTTCTTCCGACAATTCCTCCTTCCTCTAAACTCCATCTCATCATTTTCAATCTGAAGTGTTATATCCATCAATCTGACATAATTAATATGCCTCATGTAAGATAGTTTTGATTAAATCTTAAAACACAGTTCATCTATGAACCTCTTACACTTCTTCTCCTCTAGGTTTATCATTTCCAGTACAAACCTCGACAAAGCCACAAATCTCTTATCATACTGAGCCATAGTTAATACATTTGCCTCAAATAAAATCTCTATCTTGTTGGGCTCTAAAGGTATAAGGAAAATATTTGACAAGGAAAATCTTCTTAGACTTATTCTAGGTTAAAGGGTCTATCAACATATGCACTTATCTTGGGAAGAGTATCCTCTCATCATTCTATAGCTTCTCCTTCTAACCCAGATAAAGTAAAGGTGACCCTTTGCCTGCTAGTCACTGGTAAAGTACCAAATAATCTCTCTACATGTTTCTCCCAAAACTCAGGCTTAAAAGGATTCATAGATCCTGTAAACAACAAGGCATTCGACTTAATATATCTAGCAAAACAATCTCTCTGCATCTCGTGCATAAACTCACTTTTCCTTTTTTTTAACATTTATCATTACTGATTTACAACAACCTTAGGCACTACCCTAGCCTGTTCATCAAGTCTATGCTATAGGCTACTAACTCTATCATCTGTTACATTTATTTTCTCAAAAGTATGTGTAAGGGATTATTTTAGCTCATCTCTTTCAACTTCAAATTCTGTCATACCTTTACTAATATCAATTATGTTGTCAACACGTTCCCTTCTAGGAACCACAGATTCAGACTCAACCTCAATTTGTCAAAAATATTTGGGGCCTACCATGCTTTCTCAAATCAACAACTCTAACTTAAGCTCTAGCACGTCCACGTGTCATCCTCAGACTATTAATTAAAATATAATTTATTTTAATCTTCCAATTTCTTTCTTTTTATGCAGTCTACAGAATCATAAAACCTAATGCTCTGATACCAAAATTGTAACGACCCATCCCGGGTTGGCCACCCCTGAGACAATGTCATCACGTTTTGAAAATCTCAGCACGACACATATATGCAACAATAAAAATAATACTAACAAAAACTTTTACATCAATCCTCAACCCTCAACAGGGGAGGTACATCATTCTGATATTAACTTAAACATAATATACAACGTAAAATGCATGAATATTTATAAATAAGATTTTTTATTTCATTTTCTCATTTGTCTGAGGATGTTGACACGTACATGGCTTATAGAAATAATTTCGTCTGACTCTCAACCCACTAGACTATTTGTCCTGTTTGCTACCTGAAATCATTGTACAATGAGGGATAAGCTTCATAAGCTCAGTGAATTAAATTTGCTAAAAGTATTCAATCTGTATAAATAGTCCTTTAATATTTAATCAATTATATCTCATATAACTTGATACTAGCATTCTACTATCACTACACATGTCATAAGATTCATTCTCTATCAATCTCTTCTTCTTATTTATTGGTTCACCTTAAGACCATCAAATATCTCATAATTACTTCGTAATAAGGTTCACATCATAAAGTCTACCATTTAGATGGTTCTTATCAAATCATACTTCTATGTTTCTTTCTCACCATAACTGTCTCTCTGTGAGACTTGTTCATCTATAAATAAATTTACACAATAACACACAACACATTAGCATTTCAGTAATGCAATCAATATTTAAAGCAGATGCAATGCATGAATTATTATTAAAGAACGTCTTCCCACATGTCGACATGCTTTTATCTTAGACCGGCTCCTTCTCGGTTCTTTATTTCCAGCATATATCGGCTATCACGATTTTTCTCTTTTATATTTCCAGCATATATTGGTTGTTACGGTTTTTCAATTAGATGGCCCTTTCCCGGTTCTTTTATTTAATGCATATGCATATGAAAAATAATATGAAATATACATATGAACATAATATAAAAACAACATGAATTCAAATATTAAATTTAGCTATCCTGATTATTCTCAAATTATTATTTGAAAAAAATCCACTAAATTTCTCTCCTCGTAAATCACATCAAATCATCCATCATGGCTTGTCAAGATCTACTAAATTTCATCTCCTCATAATTCGCATCAAAATATCAATCATAGCTCATCAAGAATTTCACTTATCGCTTTTATTATTAAATTATCTTATTATTCCAAAAATATTATTTCTCGACTAATAATTTTCTACATGCCCAAAATTTCTATCATACCTATTAATCAATTTTTCATCTACCACCAAAGTATAAGTTAATAATTTATTTTAATATTATCACTAGATATTTCATTTTTATCTAGATTACTTAAAGTAAATCTAACTCACCACGTAGCACTTAGAACTACCAGTGGATCACCTCATTGCCTTTCTCGTTCCTATTAGAAATTTTCCTTGGTTGTTGACCGTCAACACCTGATATAATATTTATATTAAAAATTCTAATTATTTCTTCAATTTTTCCATAATTTACACCCTCTGAAAATTCCCACTTTGAATTCCGAGAAATTTCATGTATGCTAAATTCAAAAATAAATATCACATTATTACCTTCTGTTTTTCTTAGAGCTTCCCGTAGTTCTCTATAAAATTCTCCCATAAACCCCTTCAAAATTTTGCTCTTTCAATCTTTCTTTCAGTCCCCAAATGTTTAGAGAAATAGAGCAATTTGAATTGTAAAAAGAAGAAACCAAACGGAATTTGGTAAAAAAAAATCAATTTATAAACTTTTATGCGGCAGCGACAGTTGCTGCATTCCTACTATTCACCATTTAACAGCTGCACCACATGCAGCAATTTGTCCCTGAAGGTGCAACACCTAGATTTCCAGGTGTTGCACGATTTTTATTTTTTTAGAAAAAATATAATTTTTTCTTTTTTCTTTTTTCTTTTTCTTTCTTTTCATGCTGGACAAGTCCAGATTTCTTTTTTCTCTTTCTTTTCTTTGTAACTACGCCCCTACGCGTCCAGTTTTTTTTTCAAAATAATTATTTTATTCAATACTAAATTCTTCGCGTAAATATATTATTTTAATTTCATGTCATATTTATTAAATTACTTTTTTACCCTTATTTTACGATTACGGGTATTACACTTCCAGTGTCACAAGTACCTCCACTCAATCGATATTTCCCCCTATCTTTCTCAACTTGTCTCTTTTCTCATTCGTGGCTATCTCTCTCAGCTCCTTGTCTCTTCTCTCATTCATGGCTATCTCTCCCAGCTCCTTGTCTCTTCTCTCATTCACGACTATCTCTCTGAACTCGTCTCTTCTCTCACAGGGGACTGTCTATCTTCATAGTCGCCGAAGACTTGAAACAGCCACTTCCGTTGTCACAGTTACCCACTCTTCTCTTCTATTTTTTTGATTAGTACATATTTTTCCCCAATTATCTTCATGTTATTGAAGGAACATAGCATATGTTTGCTTTTACGATTATTCTTTGCCTTAGTTAGTTGTAGAAGTTCTCTTGGAAATTGTTATACATTGGTGTATTCTTCACTTTGAATAATTGTAGAAGTTCTCTTGGAAATTAACTATACATGGGTGTATTCTTTGCCTTGAATAATTGTATAAATTTAGCTTTTTTATTGTTAAACTATACTTTGGTGCATTTACTGGAATTGGTTCTGAGGACTATGCTCATGGCCCGATCTTTGGTTGCTTTCATATATATATATATATATATGTGTGTGTGTGTGTGTGTGCATCTACATATACATATGTACATCTACATATGTATATATAAGGTTAACTGATTTTATGTGACACTGGTTCTCTATATAAGAGTTAAAAATATATATATATATAAAAAAAAAAAAAAGATAGCTACAAAATCTAAAAATTTGTGATTAAGACAAACATAAAAACTCCTTTATGTTATGTGATTGATGGACTCGGAAGAATAAAAGATGCAACACAACAAATGCTTATAAATGCAAATTGTCTTCGATCAAGAATCCATAGACTAAGAAAATAAATAGATTAAAATGAGTACTGAAACTTACGAAATAGTCAAAATCCATAAGAGTTTTTGTTGCAAAATGAAGAGATGGGCCAAAAAAGGAAATCAAAGGAAACTTATCAATGAATGATTCTTCAAAACAAAATGGCCATATTAAAGAATCCCAAAAAAAAAAAAAAAAAAAAAAAAAAAAAAAAAACTAAGAGAAAAAACGATGAAGACGAAAACTTACCAAATAGGTAAATCCCATAAAGATTATGACTGTTATCTGCTACAGGCCTTACCTTAGTTCATTCTGTTAGAGATCTACCTGGGTGGAGTTTGTATGTTTTTTTAACAAAACATCCTATTATATTTGCTTTCTACAGTTTTTAACGTGGATGAGACTTAAAATCTAATGCCAGACTTGGTGAATAATGATGCCAAAGTAGCTTAATCTCACTATTGGTCATCAATAGTTTGAAACATGTTAAGTTGTTCAACAATACATAATGGGATTGCCTTTTTGTGACCAATTTAACAAATTATACGAGCTTGCTGATTATAAGTTATGGGCATTCTATGAAAATAAACTATGGTTGTTTTGGTCATTGATTATAAATGGTAAGGCATGGCTCTATAGGTCATTTTGGTGAAGGATACTCGAAGAATAATTGAATGGAAGACTGACGATGACAACGAACTTGTGGCAACCATGATCGACGTTACATATGGGTATTCATTACTCTATTAATAGATTTTACCCATTTCTTGAACGCTCGTTGGCGGTTAAACTCCCTCATCTTGGATATAAAGCAAAGCCACATATTGAGCCAAGGATCAAAATATTTAAAAAGCCAAAATTTTTCTATAAAGGAGACTCTAGATTCTGGTTGGAGATTTACTTGGGATACAAATAGCCACAAAATCATCAATAAAAAAGGACGAATGAATTAATGGAATGCGGTATTATGATTTATTCTAAACATGTCTATTATGTTTTTCTTTGTTAATTTTTCCTTTCTTTTACAGTGGATAATATGTGTTCTAAACTATGTTCTTAATCATGTACTTGTAGGAGCATGCATAGTGTAGGTATGTACCTCATTGCTCGTTCCCGGTGCTCGAAAAACTTGATGTGTTCTACAATGAGCTTAATAGTTTGAATACAGAAATGCGAGGTATAGATGATGCATTTGCAGAAGGCATTGAGCCATGAAATATGATGGTGAATGATAATTATTAAGAGTAGCCAAGAAAGTGTATGAAATTATGAGTCTTGATCTCAAGTGCATGTTGTTGTGTTTTAGTCTTATTTCTTGGCCCTGTCTTGAACTCAAGTGCGTGTAGTTGTGTCTGAGTCTTGTTTTTTAGCCATGTATTGATCTCTGTTGACCTTTATTTGATTTTAATTATGACAAAACACTAGCTTTTATTTGTACTAAATTTTTTAGCTGTGTTCAAGTTGCAAACAGCATACCAGTCAAAGAGATGATGCAAAACAACCATATGTGATGAAGACTATTTACTTGAGAGATACTAGATCAAGATCAAAGACAAAGATTCTAAGGTAGTTAAGATCTGTAAATCTCTACTTACAAGTATTTAGCTTTTCATTATGGCTTATTTTGATTGAACAAAATGTTTTGATAAAAAAAACCATTTTGACTAGAAAAACCTTTTGAAAACAAAAAATTATATTTCAAGACATCCAGTCGATTGAATGGTTATATTCAGTCGACTGAATGAAGTCCAATCGACTTAATGAAGTTCAGTGGACTAAATGAAGTCATTCAATCAACTGAATGAATGACAGAAAGTTTCCTTCATTTATTCAGTCGACTGAATGAACTAAACAATCAACTGAATGAAATACCTGACACTTATTTGAACTTTAAATAACCTTTCACTCAACCGAACAAACTATTCAGTCGACTGAACATTCAAAAATAATGGTAAATTTTCAAATTAGAATCACAAAGAAAATAAATATCAAAGACCTAGAATAGATTCTAAGGTAGTTAAGATCTGTAAATCTCTACTTACAAGTATTTAATTTTTCATTATGGCTCATTTTGATTGAACAAAATGTTTTGAAAAAAAAACTATTTTGACTGGAGAAACCTTTTGAAAACAGAAAATTCTACTTCAGGACATCTAGTCGACTGAATGGTTTCATTCAGTCCACTGAATGAAGGACATAAAGTTTCTTTCATTCATTCAGTCGACTGAATGAAATACATGGCACTAATTTGAACTTTAACTAACCTTTCAATCGACTAAACATCAAAAATAACGGTAAAATTTCAAATTGGAATCACAAAGAAAATAAAGTTGAAAGTTACACAAATGCATACTAGCTAAAAATAAAGTTCTTACCAAAAAGGGCAAAGATTAACCATTAAAACAGCTGCTCAAAAAGATTTTGCATTGCATCAGTTTAGATTTACAGACTTACGTCTCAAACTGAAGGTAAGAACTCATAAATGCATCTATAATAACCTCCCTTGTTACAATATAACCATAACCAAGTGATAATGTCTGGTATAATAACTGACCATAACCAAGTGGATACTATACAAAAATCTACCATACAACAAAAATTATCTACTAGTCTATACAAAATAATCATTGGCCTATAATATACCAAATAAACATAACCAAGTGGATACTATACAAAAATTGACCATAGAGTGAAAATTATCACTAGTCTATACAAAATAATCATGGGCCTATAATATACAAAATAACCACTGTTTTTTTCTTGCATATCTCATACATAATTAACAAAATAATCATTGTTTCAATCTTGCAAATCTCAAACCCCATTAATGAAATTCTTTATCCAACCAAATCTACGTGAGTGTAGAAGAGAGAAGAATACCAACATTGATTGAGGATTATTATATAGCTTGATTGAGGAAGTATTCATCTCATCATCAGTAAGCCCTTCTACCTTCTCTAATTTAGCCCATAATTCGATAATCATATGTGCTATATCTTGCTCAACTCGAGCAATCTCTTGACATCCTTCCTTGATATATGCATCCAAAGATCGGCCAATCTCAACAGGATCTCCATGTTCACTCTTAGGAGTGTTGCTCTTCCTCCGTTTACAAGATGTTGCACCTTGATCAGCACCATGAGTACATTGCGACGTGGATAAAGCATCAATAGAAATATCCTCATCCAATGCGTCAAAAATCTGATCACCGTCCTTCGAATTACCCCTAGCTTCTTGAGCATTTATCTCCTCCTCAATTTCATTTGGAAATTAACCATCCTTTCCGGTAACTCGATATTTTCCAAATACAACAAGCAAGTCATCAAAGTGCGAGGGAGATTTAAACTTAAATGGTGCCACCTTTTTATGCACCTATAATGAAAATAGTAGATTAAGTATAGATATCGAAAAAAAGCTGCAAATATACTACATCAATTTCAAATTAAGTAGGATCCATGCTAGTATAACATATATGCAAATTTATTACACAATTAAAGAAAAATGCAATACTATTATTTGAATCACACAAAGGGCAGTAGCACTAGTTCAAAACTATATCTTAACAACCACGTTAATTTTGAAATGTGTTGATTTTCAACTAATTTCTAAGCATTAAATCAAGCTTCATTCAATCTCACTATTAAAAGAGAAATAACTAGTATATTTAACCTCAATTCGTGCAATTAATACATCTATTATTAAGATGTCAACGTAGTAGTTGATAATTGCACTATCCACTATAAAGCAAAATGCTAAGCAGAAGGGAAAATGATAGTTAATACCTTTAGATAATCATCCCACACATCAACAGACGCAGTTATCATCTTTTTGTTTTTGTCCCAACCAAAACTGTTGACCCATATTTAATTTTAATAATGACAAAACACTACTTAAATTACACTAACAGTTTTATCTAAGTATTTAAACGGTAAAAGCATTCAATTTAAAAACAAGATGCAAGAACTCAACATGTTCAGACACTAAAAGAAGACAGAAAATCTAGAATAAGCACTAAGGTAATTGAATCACTCTGTAAATCTCTAAATTAAATTACTTAGCATGATCTATTGCTAAATTCACAAAAGCTCTTGCCAAAACTAAAATACAAAAAGTTTTTAAGTCAAAAAAATGTTTTGAAACGAAAACTGGGTTGAAGGACGACCTAGTCGACTGGATCTACATACCAGTCGACTTGGATATGGGACAGTAAGCTCCCAGTCAATTAGTACCAAGGACCCAATCGACTGGTAACTTCACCCAGTCGACTGGACATATGACCCAATCGACTGGTACTCTCCCTAAGCCTAAAAATGAAGATTTTTCACTTGACCCAGTCGATTGGTACAATGACCCAATCGACTAATAATTCAAAAATATGACTGTTTGAAACGCGGAACTTGAGCATTTAATGCCCCAAACCTACCAAGTCAATGTCAAACAACCATATTGATTCAAGGCTATAAAAACTACTTCAATGAGCATTTATACAAGGAAGATAACACATTCAATTCATTATATATCTCATTAATTCTCAAAAGCTTTGAAAAATTCATTGTGAGCCATTCTTCAAGCTTGTTCTTGAAAGAGAGATATTGTTCATTTTTAAAAGCATTTATTGCTATCTCTCTACCATTTACTTTATAGTTATTACAATTTATTGTAAAGGAAAAGAGTTGATGTAACTCTTAGAGTGTTTAGGATTAAACACTTTGTTTGTAACTTCCGTGAGGAAGAGATTGTTTGTAAGGTTTGTGCAACACCCGTGAAGTTGTTCAGCTAACGATTAGTAGATTACTTCAAGGAGGTTCCTTGAAGAGAGTGGATGTAGGGTCGGAGAGAATCCAATATTGTCGAACCATTATAAACAGAGTTTGCATTTTCTCTTCCTTAACTCCTTTATTTACAAGCATATTATTTGATAGTGTGCATTACTTATCAAACTTTTTTAAAAACCAGCAAGTTAATTAGCAAAAAGTTTTTAAAACCCAATTCACCCCCCTCTTGGGTTTGAACCTCGGTTTATAATTGGTATCAAAGTTTCGTACTCAATTTCAAGCTTAAAATCCTTTAGTTAATTCGATAGCATCTAATAGCTATACCAAAGGACATTCCTATCCTAGGCCTCCTTTGTTCAATGGCTCCAACTATAACTATTGAAAAAATATAATGAAAATCTTTGTCGAATGACAAGATTACAATCTATATAGAGTCATTGAAGAATGATCTAGAATTCCTACAAAGGAAATAACCATTGGAGAAATTAATCATACAATTCCTAAACTCAAAACAGAGTTTAATGAAGAGGATTGTAGAATGATGTCTCTAAATAGTAAAGCAACTAGCATGTTACATTTTTCTCTAGATATTGTTGAATACAGTAAAATTTCTACATGTATTTCAGCTAAAGAAATTTGGGATAAATTAAAAGTTACATATGAAGGCACTAGCGAAGTGAAAAAGTCAAAAATTCATATGCTAGTGTTAAAATATGAATCATTCAAAACGTCTCCCAATAAAACAATTTCTCAAATGCATTCACGTTTTACTACCATTGTTAACGGTTTAAAGATTCTTTATAGGAACATTGAGGAATTTGAACTAACGAGAAAGATCTTAAGGTCTTTACCCTCCACTTGGAAAGCAAAGAAGACAGCCATAACAGAGGCCAAAGGTCTTAACAAACTTGATGTCAAAACACTCATCGGATCACTATTGACATACGAGATGGAAGAAATGAATCACATTGTCAATGATGAAAAGAAGAAGAAAAATTTGATTGCTCTCAAGGCCTCTACAAGCAACAAAGAGGAATAAAAAGAAGAAGAGAATGAAAGCAACGAAGAAGATGGTGAGATTGTTTTAATCACCAAAAGGTTTCACAAGTTCTTGAAAAAGGGCAAGAAACCTTATAGAAATGGTTCCACTCCAAAAAAGGAACCTCTTGTGTGTTTCGGTTGGATGAAGCCCGGTCACATCAAAGCTGATTGCCCAACAACGACCGAATCTTATAAGAGCTTCAAAAAGAAAGCCAAGATAGCAACCACATGGAGTGATGACAAAGAGGAAGAAACTTCAGCCAATAAAGTTGGATACGAGGAGATTGCCAACCTATGCTTGATGGCAATCTATGATGAGAATAAGGTATCAATTTCTTCCTCTTCTAATAATAATAACATTATTAGAAGTAGTGAAAAATTAATTGAAGTTATAAATGAGATGCATGAAGAATTAAAGAAATTCAATTCTAGAAAAATGGCCTTCAAGAAGGAAGTCTCATATCTTTCTAAAGAGATGGAAGGCTTAAAGGAAGAAAAAGAAAAACTATCTTCCATGCTTTATAACTCTTCACAAGATTTTCTAAAAACTGAAAATGATATTTTAAAGAAGAAAATAATGGATTTAAATAGCACTATATCTAGACTTATGCTTGGAAAAAAAAGCTAGATGAAGTGCTATCTTGCCAAAGGTTAAGTGGAGGAAAATACAGCTTGGGTTATTCCCTATTAGGTAAGCAAAAATCGAAAGAGACTTTGTTCATGAAAGCAACATGTGTGAATGAAGCCTCTACTTCCAAAGCCACTAGCAAGATTAAAAGCACTCCCTCAATATATGCTAGCTGGTCTAATAATACGAATTTAAATCCTAATGCATATACTAGAGATAAGCATCCTAAAAATACTCATGCATATATGTATGCTCACTCAAGAAATGCAAATGCTAGGAATAATCATTCAAGGAATGCACATACTAGAAATACACATCCTAAGAACTACTATCATGTATATCCTAGAGATAATGTGTATGCTCATAACTTGCATGGTAAAAGTGCATATCCTAAAAATTACCATCATGCATTTCCTAGAGATAACATGCATGTTCATAATTTTCATAATAAAAACAAGTATTCTAGGAATGCTTATCCAATAAACTATAGACATGCATATTTAAGAAATCCTAGAAACTTCAATAACTATTATCCTAGGATCATCCATAATAGACATGTCTACAATTATAGAGCACCTTATAATATTAAGAAAGTATGGATCCCAAAAGGAACCATATTTTCTAGGACTAACCCCAAAGGACCTAAGAAATTTTGGGTACCTAAAAGTGCAATTGTATATCTTTGTATAATGTAGATATGTCTCCACACCAAGGAAAAATGTAACTATTA
This sequence comes from Bretschneidera sinensis, assembly GCA_023935145.1. Lineage (NCBI taxonomy): Eukaryota > Viridiplantae > Streptophyta > Magnoliopsida > Brassicales > Akaniaceae > Bretschneidera > Bretschneidera sinensis. The sequence continues at coordinate 30,266,749 of CM043699.1, forward strand.
GTACCTTGATAGTGGATTCTCAAAGCACATGACGGGTGATCAAAGTATGTTCAAAGAGCTAACTCTAAGAGATGGCGGACACGTCACCATCGGAGACAACACAAAGATAAAGATCATCGGGCATGAAAAAGTTGGTAATGATTTCTCAACCATTGATCATGTGTTATATGTGCAAGGCTTTAAGCCAAATTTACTTAGTATAAGTCAACTATGTGAAAGGGTAATAAAGTCATATTTGAAACCTCTCATTGTCTAGTTATAGACATCAAAAATAACAAGATCAAGTTTATTGGTCATAGACACGAAAATATCTATGTAGTTGATTTAAAATCTTTGCATTCGAAAAATGTGAACATGGATTTTCTCAAAATCATTTCATGAAAAGATTTAATCATTGGACTTCCAAAAATAAAATTTGAAAAAGACAAGGTGTGTGATACTTGTCAAATGGGAAAACAAACAAGAATTTCTTTTAAATCAAAAAATATAATCTCAACCTCTAGACCATTGAGACTTTTGCAAATAGACTTGTTTGGTCCAATAAATACTATTAGTCTAGGTGGCCATCAATATACTCTTGTTATTGTTGATGATTATTCAAGATATACCTTTGTTATTTTTATTGCTTACAAAGATGAAGCATATAAAGGATTTGTGAACTTTTGCAAGAAGGTTAAAAATGAAAAAGGTATTTCTATTTCAAGCATTAGAAGTGATCATGGAAAAGAATTTGAAAACCAAAGCTTTTCAAAATATTGTGATGAAATGGAATTGATCACAAATTTTCAACACCTAGAACTCCTCAACAAAATGGAGTTGTTGAGAGGAAAAATAGAGTTCTAGAAGAGTTTGCTAGAACAATGCTTTGTGAAAATAGTTTGCCAAAATACTTTTGGGTGGAAGCCGTAAACACTTCTTGTTATGTTTTAAATAGAGTATTAATTAGGCTTATGCTTGACAAAACTCCATATGAAGTATGGAAAGGTAGAAAGCCTAATGTCTCTTATTTTTCATGTTTTTGGTTGCAAGTGCTTCATCCTAAATAACAATAAAACTAATTTAGGTAACTTTGACTCCAAGACTAATGAAGGGATGTTCTTAGGATATTCAACCTCTAGTAAAGCTTATAGAGTCTTTAACAAAAGAACTCTAGTGGTTGAAGAATCCGTACATGTTGCCTTTGATGAGTCTAACTCAATTAATAGTAGAGTCGTTTCTTTTAATGATGATGCAGATTTTATTTCGAGAATAGAAACACCTACTCCCATTATTGACCCGAATGAGAGTCAATCTCAAACAAGACAAGAGGTAAATGCTCTCAATCTTGATCAACCATCTACAAGTTAACAATAGGATAGTCTTCCCAAAGATTGGAGCTATGTGAATTATCATCCAATTGATCAAATGATTGGTGATCCTTCACAAGGGGTAAGAACTCGATCCTCTATAAGAAATATTTGCAATTGTGTAGCCTATTTATCTCAAGTAAAACCTAAGACTTTTGTAGAAGCCGAAAAAGATGTTGGATGGATAAATGTTATGCAAGAAGAATTAAATCAATCTGAAAAAAAAAACAAAGTATGGAATATAGTTCCTAGATCAAAGAATCACACTATAATAGGAACTAAATGGGTATGTAGAAATAAAATGGATGAAAATAGAATAGTAACTAGGAACAAAGCTATAGTAGTTGCTAAAGGATATAATCAAGAAAAGGGAATAGATTTTGATGAGACCTATGCTCTCGTAGCTAGATTAGAAGTCATTCATATGTTATTGGCCTTTGCATTCTTTAATAAATTTAAGCTATTTCAAATGGTTGTAAAAAGTGCCTTTTAAAATGGTTTTATAGAAGAAGATTTGCATATTGAGCAACCTCTTGGATTTGAAAATCATAGTCCTCCAAACCATGTATATAAGCTTTCTAAAGCTCTCCATGGGTTGAAGCAAGCTCCAAGAGCATGGTATGAAAAACTAAGTAAGTTTTTGCTTGAAAATGGTTTTATAAGAGGAAAAATAGACACAATATTCTTCACAAAAACTCACAAAAATGACACACTACTAGTCCAAATATATGTTGATGATATTATATTTGGTGCTACTAATGAATCTATGTGTCAAGAGTTTGCTAAGTGTATGCAAGGTGAATTTAGAATGAGCATAATGGGAGAGCTTACCTACTTTCTTGGACTCCAAATCAAACAATTGAAAGGAGACATCTTCATCAATCAATCAAAGTACACTTATGACCTATTAAAAAGGTTTGAGATGGAAAGCTCAAAGTCAATTAGCACTCCTATGAGCACTTCTACAAAACTTGACCTAGATGAAGAAGGTAAGCGTGTAGATACTAAAACTTATAGAAGCATGATAGGAGCTTTACTTTATCTAACTGCAAGTAGACCTGATATAATGTTCAGTGTATGCATGTGTGCTAAATTTCAAGCTAATCCTAAGGAATCACATATAATTGCTGTAAAAAGAATACTAAGATATCTACAAGACACTCAAAACCTAGGGTTATGGTATTCTAGAAAATCAACTTTCGAGCTTGTAGGATATTCGTATGCTGATTTTGCGGGTTGCAGCTAGATATAAAAACAACCTCTTGGTTTTCTAAGAAACAAAATTAGGTTGTACTATCAACCACCGAAGCGAAATATGTAGTTGTTAGAAATTGTTATGCACAGGTGTTGTGGATGAAACAATAATTAAAAGACTATGGCATGAACTTTAAAAATATACCAATTCATTATGATAACACTAGTGCTATCAACTTGACCAAAAACTCTATTCAGTATTCGAGAACCAAACACACAGAAATAAGGAATCACTTCATAAGATACCATGCTCAAAAGGGTGATATTATATTAGAATTAATCCTTTCAGAGGACCAAATAGCTGACATTCTTACTAGGCCCTTGAACGAAGATAGCTTTAGAAGGATTAGACTATTAATAAGATTAACCAATTATGAAAATATGTGTTTTGATTGCATCTACATTTCATCATATGCATATTTGGCATCTAGTGAATGAGTATTAACTCCCATTTAATATATCTCTCACTCAAGATGACATAGTTAAATCATTTCTTCCTAAAATTCCAAGTTGGAGCTCAAAATTTTATGTTTTGTGAAAGATCCAGCCGACTAGTATATTGATCCAGTCGACTGGTATCTCTCTGTCTAGTTACCCAGTCGATTAGTTGAGTCAATCCAGTCGACTGGAAACTTATTACCCATTTCACCAGTTGACTAGTACAAGGACCCAACCGACTGGTATTACACGGGAATATTTAGAGCCAAATTTTTGAATTTCTCCTGGACAACCCAGTTGACTGGTAAGGTACACCAAGTCGACTAGTATCTTATTGCTAGATTACCTAGTCGACTGGTATGTCGAAATGTCTTTAAAATATGAAGAATCTAGTCGACTGGTACCCTAACCCAGTCGACTGGTATCACGATTTTATAAATAGCCGCTTCAGATTTTTCAATTTTTACGTCATTTTTGCAAACCCTAAGCTTTCTCTCTCTAGAAAATCTTTGATTTTAGAAGGAAACCTCGCAAAATAACTCCATAGAACCATTAATCTTCCCTCAAATCACATCTATTTCCACTTTTCATAGTTGAATCTTCATTATTTTTCAAAAATCTCTCACCCACCCAAACTCCTGAAATGTTTGAGAGAATCCGAGTAAAACACAACGGTTGCCAGACCTCACGTGCCCACAAGGCCTCATTCCAAAAAGTCCACGGCACCGGACGCAAAAGAGAAAGGTGTAGGCGGTTCCTCAAACAAACAAGCGAGGACTGAGCTCGACGACTCGCTCTTCTGGAGTCCAGTCGTCAATGACAAAAATACCTCTGTCATCCGCCATAAGAAAATCATGATGGTTAGATTTGTCGAATTCGATTCTATCCATCATGCAAATTTTGATATTTTGCCACCTTTTGTGGCTATACACCTATCTCCCATTGTCAAAATACACCAAAAATACTATCCACACCTCATTCACCAGTTCTATGCCAACTTGGTCAAACTGAGTCCACTGGCTCTTCGTTCAAGACCAGGGTCATGGGCATTGAATTTGAAGTCACTACTGACCTCTTGGTAAAACTACTGAGAATCGCCATTGGAGAAGTCCAGTGGAGTCTGGATGGATGGCCAGACAATTTTAATTACGATGAAGCATATCAGATTGTTAGAGGAGACCCTAATTATATCTTTCGACCCACTACATTTCACCAATGTAGTGACATGCCCTTTGATTCAAAACTATTCAACCTTATAGTGAGTTGGACCATCCACCAGAGACTCGGGAGTCGGGATTATATGTTTAAAATAAACATAGTATTGATTTGGTGTCTCAAAACTGGACACCATTTCAATATTTACCCCCTCTTACTCGCCAACATAATCAATGGCGAAGCACATGACTCCGAGTGCCTCTCATACGGGATGCTCATTACCGTGATCCTTCAGTACTACAACATCCCTCTGCCTACCTCAGAAGCATAGGATATCGACTCCAAAGACATTATTAATGTCTCTTCACTGAAGAAGATGGGGTGCTCGGTCCGGGATGGCATGATCTACTCCAAAGGTTAGAAAAACATCAAGATCGGTGATGACAACAGCGAGGAAGACGACGAGATGCCTGATGATACAGCTTCTCCCACTGCTATAGACACTGATGAGCAAGCACTTAGTCCACAGCATGTTGGCCTTAGTGTTGGTCAAGCTGGATACGATGACATACTACAAGCTGTTGCGAGCCTCCAGCTGTCCATGCAGTCCGGTTTCTAGAGCTTGAGCTCTTCAGTCGATCATATGCGTCGCGACATCAGTACACCCCAGGATGATTTCAAGTTACTCCGAAAGCACATAGAGGGCTCTTTGGATGAGATTTGAGATCTTCTTCGAGATGGCTCTAACTTCCCCACTCGCTGAGTCTTTTACCTTTATTATCTTTGTTATCTTTGTATATAGCTCCATCGATAGTTTAGCATGAACATTTCTTTTTCTTGTATACATTCATATGCCTGGATTGTACTTGATTTTCAAACAGCTTCCTTAAGCTCTTAGTGTATGGATATGTGTATATTATTCCTTATTTATCGCTCATTTAGCTCTTAGCTTATGTATGTGCTTTACTTTTTAGCTATATCATTACTTAGTTTGAGCTCTTTTTGCTCATCTATATGCTTTAACTGTTCAAGCTTATGTGCAAACTTATGGTTCTTCCCAGGATGTCTTTCCAACTCTTGTTAATGCCTAATTTTTGCACACAAGTTTGTTTATGTCTTATCTTCATATCTATGGTGATAATATTGCTTATTTTTTGTGTTTACACCCCCTTTTTTCTGCTGTTATCAAAATGGGGAAGAAAATGAGAAAAATCTATGTAAACTAAGAATTGAGCATAAATTTAGGGGGAGTATTGGTTTGAACATGTTGAAAAATGTAAAATAAACTTGTATTACTTGGTTGGGATTGATATAACTATATTTGAATGCTTACATGTTGGCTTTTATCAGAAAAACAGAGGAGATTTTGTCTAAATTTTTCAAAAAAACCAACACTTAGTTTTTAAAACTGTTTTTTCTCTCTTAGTTTTGTCATCATCAAAAGAGGGAGATTGTTGACCCGTATTTTATCTTAATAATGACAAAATACTACTTAAATTACACTAATAGTTTTGTCTAAGTATTTAAGCGGTAAAAGCATCCAGTTCAAAAACAAGATGTAAGAACTCAATACGTTCAGACACCAAAAGAAAACAAGACGCTAAAGTAATTGAATCACTCTGTAAATCTCTAAATTCAATTATTTAGCTTGATCTATGGCTCAATTCACAAAATACATTGCCAAAATTAAAATACAAAATATTTCTAAGTCAAAAAACTATTTTGAAACATGAAAACTGGGTTGAAGGACAACTCAGTTGACTGGGTCTACATACCAATCGATTGGGATTATGGGACAGTAAGCCCCTAATCAACTGGTACCAAGGACCCAGTCGACTGGTAACTTCATCCAGTCAACTGGTACTCTCTCTAAGCCTAAAAGTAAAGATTTTTCACTTGACCAGTCGACTGGTACAAGGACCCAGTCGACTAGTAATTCAAAAATATGACCGTTTGAGACGCGGGACTTAAGTATTTAATGCCCCAAACCTTCCAAGTCAGTTTCAAATGGCCATATTAATTCAAGGCAATATAAATCCACTTCAATGAGCATTTAAACAAGGAAGATAACACATTCAATTCATTATATAACTCATTAATTCTCAAAAGTTTTGAAAAATTCATTGTGAGCCAATCTTCAAGCTTGTTCTTGAAATAGAGATATTATTCATTTGTAAAAGCATTCATTGCTCTCTTTACCATTTACTTTACAATTAATATAATTTATTGTAAAGGAAAAGAGTTAATGTAACTCTTAGAATGTTTAGGGTTAAACACTTTGTTTGTAACTTCCGTGTGGAAAAGATTGTTTGTAAGGTTTGTGCAACACCCGTGAAGTTACTCGACTAACGATTAGTGAATTACTTCAAGGAAGTTCCTTAAAGAGAATAGACGTATGGTCAAAAAGATTCAGATATTACCAAACCACTATAAACGGAGTTTGCATTTTCTCTTCCTTAACTCCTTTATTTACAAGTATATTATTTGATTGTGTGCATTGCTTATCAAACTATTTTAAAAACCAGCAAGTTAATTAGCAAAAAGTGTTTAAAACTCAATTCACCCCCCATCTCTTGGGTTTGAACCTCGGTCTACAAAAATCACTGTTGTTTCCTTCATAAACAAGGTCATACACGACATTAAAGTCTCGTTTTAATTGCTTAATCCTGGACTCTATGTGTGTCTTTGCTCTTATCCCGCATCCTATAATTTTTTGTTCCAACATAGTCTCCAATTTGGTAGCATATCCTGCCTTGAACCCATTCTCAACATTGTAGGTTTTGATGTTACGTGAATCAAGTAGGCACTCAATAAGCTTCATGTTTTCTTCTTCTGTCCACTTTCTTCTACATTGAGAGGTAGCCTGAGATTCATCTTGAGAAAGATCCATATTCAACTTATAACAAATAATAACAGATTACTTAAAACTCAATTAAAATATAAAGGAGACAAAGTTAATACCATTACAAAGAAGAAACAATCCTACAACAAATGAATTTCATAATTTATTCAAGTTGAATTGATACAAAATAGAAAGCATAAAAATCATGGAGAAAATAAAAGAATATTTTCAAGAAATAATAATGCAGTAAGGTGACAAGTTGATCTTACCATTAACCACAAGCGAAACCGTACAAGAAAAAGTCTAAATTTTAATACATATCCATGTTTTTAACTTCAACAAGAGTACAAAATATGAAAACCACTCATAAGTCAACAGACGAAATAAATCAAATAAATTAATTATTGTATAAATTACAACAATCTCCCAAGCTTCAATTTACAACCCTAGATGAATTTCACTCATTGAACATTTCATTTGCCATCTGGATCTAAAATTGGTCCACGCATCTGATGTCTTACCTGTGTCAATGAAGTCGGCTTCAGCTTTAGGGGTTATGTTAAGTTGAGTGTCTAATTCCTCCTCTAAATGATCAATCGAACGTTCGTGTCTGATCATATTATTGAGGAGGCAATAAGCAACTATAATATGATTGTGTGTCCTAATTGGGTAATAAGGTGGAGTCCTAAGAATTGCTCAATGCAACTTCAAAAGTCCAAAACACCTCTCAATCACATTTTGGCCTGATGCATGCTTCATATTGAATAATTCCTCTAGGGTTGTGGGTTGGTTTCCTTGCCTCCACTCATTTAAATGGTACATTTGTCCTTGAAAAAGGGCTAGAAAACCCTCATAATTCATATATATATATATATATATATATATATATATATATAGTCATTCACTCATTTTCTATAAATAAAAAAAAAACACAATATCAACCTCTAACTAGGTATCTCACTTACCACGTTCTATTTCCAAACCAGTCCTTCCATTTCTTCTTACACGCATAACGTCACGCAACACCCTCCCATCAGCTGCAGAACCCTCCCATCCTGTCAATACGGTTATGAACTGCATATATGGTGCACAAACTCTCAACATATTTGTGACTATCTTACCCTTTCTTATCTGATACCTAGCCTTGTCAACCAATGGTACATTGACTTTAATGTGTGTGCCATCTAAAGCTCCTAAGCAATTCTAATATTAAGCCATGGACCAAAAAGTAAAACTTAGACAACTCTTTCATTTAATGTTCTTAAACTCTATAAACTAATGCATAAAAGAAAGAAATATTTTTCAAAATTTACCTTAAACCACTTCAATCTCCCATCGATTGAGTTTTCAGGGACGACTTCTGCTTTTTTTTAACAACTCAGATTGTAGACGCAAAGTTGTTATTAGTACCTTATTAAATACCCTACTAATTGTCTCTCTAGAACGAGAAAACCTGAACTTAATGACTCTATTTTTGACATGATGTGCTAGAATGTGCAAGAAAATACAAACCATCTCATCAATCAACATATTCTTAGTGGATGTTAACCCTCCCATTGTTTCTAGCATGACACAATACTTGGGAAAAGCTCCCTTATTCATTCTTAACTACTCTATGCATATAGTGTCATTATCATAAGCAAGTCCTCTAATATGACTTCCATTAGAACACACATTTATGGTGTAAAACCTAATTAAGGGACGCCTACATGATCTATGACACATGCATATAAATAGCCATGCAGCTGCAGTAATCACTTTTAACCACATAAATAAAACCATCAATCTTCTTTTCAACATTTCCTCTCTTGACAACAGACTAAATAGAGCCATCACTTCTATCACCTGTGAACACATTTATGTTATCAAAACAAATTATTGGAGCAAGATAAAAGAGGAAAATACTTGCACCAATCAAGAATCTGCGTAAGAATAATGATTTCTTTCACTTAGATACAACCAGTTTTGAAAAAAAAATTCGTATTAAAATCAATTCAAACAAGATCAATCTAATAACCAATTCAACGGAATGAATTTTTTTTAAAGTTTTTAGTCATTAAACTTAGTGGCTTATCAAAACCGATATCAATGAATATAACAGCCTAGAAATTCTTTTTTTTTTTTTTTGTTAAAGTAGAGATGGCTACAACATTGTTGAGTTCTTACAACTTCTGAACAGATGCAAGTGTCTTATTCTTACCAACATCGTCCTCCTATAATACAAAATTCCTAGATAAATCTCATAACTCGACTACCCCTCATCATGCAAGGTCACCGACTTGACACCAACAAGAATAAGATTCTTTGCAATCAACAGAACGCAATTTTACAAACGGATAGTTTTAAATCCCATATCAATTCAACTGCAACCAAATTATACAACAATCAGAGTCAATTTTACAAACAAATCATTTACAATTCTATTAGAAATCTAGGCCTACTAATACTCAAATGGGCAACTGATACATCTATGGATGCATACCGCCATTAGGTCAGAGCACCAACATCAATGGAAACAAGTATACATCGGAATCTCATATCAATTCAAACAAAATCAGACTAATAATCAATTCAGAGTGAAATTTTACAAGCATATTCAATTGTACTGATATATAAAACAATCATATGCAATTTTACAGCAGATAATTTAAAATCTAGGTATACATGGTTCAAAGTGCAAGGAAGAAGATAAGATAAGAAAAAAAGAGAAAGAAATGGAAAGAAATTTAGGGCATCAAAGATAAAAACAAAGAAGAAAGAATAAAATAAAAATCAGGTTGTGCAACAGAAAATCAAAGAACGAAAAAAATAAAAAAGAATATAGGAAATTTTTATATAAAAAAAGCCTACAGAAATTGGGTGTTCAAAGAAGAAGATGATGAGAGAAGGAAAAAAGAGAAAGAAAGGGAAAGAAAATCAGGGCGTCAAAGGTAAAAAAGAGAGAAGAAAAGAATAAAAGAAAAATCAGGCTGCGAAACAGAAAATCAAAATAAAAAGAAGGAAATAAAAAGAGAATAAATTAAAAAGAAAAAGCTACAGAAATTGGGCGTTCAAAGAAGAATAAGAAGAAGAAGACGAGAGACTTAAAAAAAGAAAGGAAAGAAAAAATCTGGGTGTGCAAGACAAAATCGGAGAAGAAGAAAAGGAAAAGAAAATTAAAATATAAAAATAAAGGAGTAAGGTAAAAAAAAATTGGGACTGAAATAGGAAGAAGAAGATAAGCAAAGAAAAAAAAGCAAAAGGAGAAAATAATTTTAAGAAGAAAACTTTATCTCAAGGTTTGTTGATGGAGAATAAGATGTTAGGGTTCATCTGCAGAAGAAGAAGATGATAGTGAAATGTGTGCGCGTTTTGTTTATATATAAGGAGTGTAATTGTGATGAAATAACAGGGGAAAATGGTCTCAAAAAAATGAAACTTAATCCCAGCGTGCTGGGATAAATCTTGTCCCACCCCCTAGGACGAAATGGTTAGGATTACAAATCCCATAGGACTAATTTAGTTTGGTCTTTTGAAGCAACCAAACACAACAAAGGGACAAACGAATGCCACCTAATCCCACTTTTTTTACCTCAATCCCAACGTCCCCTGAAAGCATTAATTGTCCTTTATACACAATATAAAGGTATTTATAGGTGGCACAGTACCCTAGGCCACATGTTTGCAACAAGAAGTTCATGATGTCACACACCTAACCCCAAGTACGTGCTACAGGTTTTGGTACGTGGGATTAGCAAGCTATTGGCTCGTGCTCATCTGCAATGAAAGTGTGGCCTCAGTACCCTGTGAGGGACAACATCCTTGGCCTACTTCACATTTCATCCTCCACTTTAATCTTTCAGATACAGTTCCCATTAATTTCGGAGGGACGTGGCTACTCCGGTCATTTCGCAGTCCCTTTGCACGTGTGACGTGTCACATATGTCAACCCCTAATTGGTCCATGTGTACTCAATAATGATGATAGATTTCTTTGTCAACAAACGCAAACCATTGGCATCCCTAAGCTTAACTTTGCAATTATATTTTTCTTGTGAAGATAATCTATCAAGATTCAAATTATCATCATCATAGTTTAAAAAAAAACAGTTCTCGTTCACTAGATTTTACATGCCCAAAATCATTAGCATGACAGATTTTACCAAGTGAAACACCTTGAAAAACTGAACAGTTCCACTACACGAGAAACTTATTATCTAATTTTATTTTTATTTTATCTGACAATATTTTGTGCAACTGTCATCAACATTCCAATTTTTTTCTCTTTTTGGGCAGAAGCTCGTGCAACAGCTCAAAGCCTCAAACAAGTAAATAAGACCTAACCATCTAAGGGTATATTTGGTTAGATTTTTCAAAAATGGTTTTAAGTTTTTAAAAATTAAAAACAGTTTTTTAAAATTATAAAATATATTTAGATATTAAATTTTAAACATAATTTTTTAGAATTATTTTTAAAATAAGTTTTTTTTTTAAAACTAGTATTTTCAAAGGTATTTTCTGAACGAGGTTTAAAGTATTATGCGTTTCTTTCATTGAGCGTATGTACCATTGAATTTTTTTAAAAAAAACCCTTAAAAATCAAAATATTTGCAAGTTTAAGGCTTAAATCCTTGCCCAAATAAGTAGTAATACAAACATTAACCACTAAGCTAGTTATTCTTATAGTTATATCATTGTGTTTAATAAATATTTATCACATGTTATCTAGTTTAATAATAACTACAAATTATTTAATTAATCATTTACACATTACAACAATATAAAAATTAAAAATTATATATAATATATATATAAATATATATTACTATTTTAAAATTATAATTATAATTTATATGCTATAGAGATGAATAAAAGTATTAAAATTTATTGAAAATTAATTAATTTTAATTTTAATTATTATATTTATATAATTTATGTTATTTTAATTTATTTTATTATTTTATTATAATTTCGAAATTGCCCAATGTTTCAAAAGGTTTACACCCCAACGCTTTAGGGTCCGCCTAGTCTCATTAAAGCAAAATGTTTCGTCCAATGCCTTCGCCTTTGGAAACTCCTAGGTTTTTTTTTAAACATAATGTTCTAAAAGACCAGTGAAAATTGTTTTCTCGGCTCTCTCGCGACTTCTTGGGCATGTTTGGGTAACAATTTCTTGTGTTTAATTTTTAAAAATAAAAAATGAAAACAATTTTCTAATGTTTTATAAAGAAAACATGTTTGGATAACTGTAACTCGAAAACTATTTCCAAAACAGAAAATAGTGAAATATTGTTTGGATAATTATTTTAAAAACTGTTTTGAAAATAGAAAACTGTTTGGATACAACTGTTTATTATTGTTCACAGTTTTCAGTTTTGATTTTGAATTTGAAATCTACATTAATTTTATTTCTCATATTTACTAAATATATTTTTTAGCATGCACCAAATACTTGAAAATAATTAATAATATTTTATTTTTAAAATTTCAACTTTTTTTATATACCATTGATCAAACATAACCAAACTTCTCTCCCTTGCTATATCACGTATGTTTATTTGTTAAATTATTTCTAAAAAATTAAAATAAGAAATACAACACAATTTTCACAATTTGATAAAATGTGAATAACTAACCCATCATTCTTCTTAGAAAATGATTCAATATCTAAAATATGACATGATTTTCTCATTTAAAATAAGATAATCGATGACAATTTTAAAATATATGAAATCAAACCTGATCCATTTTTTAATTTTTTATCGAGTTAGGTCAATTTATTTTTTAATTTTTCAAGTCCGACCCATTTTTAAATCAAACCTAAATTTTTACTTACGTTTGAAGTATTGATTAATTTTTCTTGAAAAATTAACCGTCAAAGACCTCGTGGACCTGGGCTATTACGTGGACAGTTTATGGGCCTAAACTCGCAACACGTTAGCCAGGTTTACTTAGAAAAAACAAGCACCGGGCATTGCTAAACGGCCCATTGTCTCTCGAGTCTCGGAACCAAAATTTCTCCCAATCTTGTAGAGTTAGGTTTTCGTTTCTCAATAGCCTCTGCAGCAGACTAGAGAAAAATTAGTAAAAAGAAAACCTCTTTGAATCTGGTCGAGAGAGAGAGCCAAGATGTGGCACGAAACGAGAAGATCAGAGAGGAAAGTGCACGACATGATGGACGCGGCTCGAAAGAGAGCGCAGAGAAGAGCTGTTTTTCTGGCGAAGAGGCGTGACAATCCTCAGCAATCGATTCAGGTGACGGCGACGTTTCTCTCTCTAGGTTTTTGTTGATGAAGCAGTGAACCTTGACGGCAACGTTTAAACGATCGAGAGCCGTGAGGCAGGCGAAGATGGAAGCTATGATATTACAGGTTCACCCTCGAGAAGAAGAAGAAGTTGTGAGAGTTGATAAAAGAGTCATAAGAGTAGAGAAAAAAGAAAAGAGTTTTCAGTGGGTGTTTTAGAAAATTAGGTCTGAAAGCTCCAATTTGGAGTTTTCTAAACGCTGTTTTTCAAAAGAATTGTTTTAGAAAATTAAAAATGTTTTCCAAACATGATTTTGAGTTTTGAAAATTGATTTTAGTTTTAGAAAACTGAAAACAGTTTTTAAAAATGGCTTCCAAACATGCCCCTTCTTCTTGCTTACTCTCGTCTTCTTTCTTCCTCTCTGCAATCTCCTTCCATTTTCTGCAACCTCCCTCTTTCTTTCCCTTTTCTCTCAACCCTGTGCTATCTCTTTGTCGTATTCCTCAAAATCTGTAGATCAACGAAAGATCTAAAGACATGTGGGTATCATCTTCTTTCTTCAAATCGATATGTGGTTATGATCCTCTCTTTGATTTCTTATATAATACTAAGAGAGATTCTCTTCATTTTACAGGTTTCGACTCAAGGGTTTGAGAGAATTGAAAAGCTCCAAGTTTGTCGATGGTTTCTCTGTGAGTTGGGGATTTTTGGGTCTAGGTTAGCCATTTAAAATTTTCTTATTGACCATTTCAAGATTGCAATCTGTGAGTTGAATTATTATATCTTCAAAGTTTAATTTATAGTTTGGGTATGATTTTTTATGGTCTTCTACGAAATTTAAGACTCAAGTATTATTACCCCAAATTCTAGTGTTCTTGTCAATTCTATAAATTTAATATGATATTTGTAGCAAAGAAATTGATTTTGAATAAATTAAATATGTTCTTTACTGACTTGGTATTAGGTTAGCATTTGGTCTGTATGGTATTTAGTTTGCAATTGTGTAAATGGTCGCTGGTGATATGGTAGTGTATGCATTTGTTCCCTTAGTATGGTAAAGAATGTCCTGTATGCTCCCTATGCTTAATGAGCTATGTGGTTCTGGTTGATTAAGGATACCATTGACAAAAACTATGTGATTTTGTGTCATTTTTTTAAATCATGTTATGTAGGTCTGCTGCATGTTTTGTGATTAAAACATTGTGTTATGTGCCACTTCACCATGTTCTGTTATGCATATGGGACTGCCTTTCAGATTTTGATTTGTTAGAAATTGCCCTCTCTAATTTATTAATGTTTTCAAGTTAACTATATTGAGTTCATAAAATTGGTCTAGACTTATTAGTAGTCATTGCTATGGTAAAAAAATTTCATGTTAAGTTATTTAGCAGTATGTTTGTCCCATGCAGTATAGGTATCTTATCTTCTGTTAGCTACAGTTCAGGTTCATAATTAGGAGCTTTGTTATTTTGAGCTTCTGTTTAAAGGAACTATATTGATTACTGATTAGGATCCTCTAGAACATCTGTTATTCTTACCAATCCCATTTTCCAACAATAATATAGAAGGAAAAGTTGCCTTAATTATTGTGAATATTATTAGTATCAATCAACTCTTCTACCAAAAGGGGGGAGGAAATAGGAGTTGTACCAATATCTGTCTATGAGAATAGATATTGATGTCAAATTTTAATCAAGAACGTTGCGTTGATGCAAATCCTTGTGCACATGTCAATGCTTTGATGTTAGAAAAGTAGCTTACATATTGGGTGAGATATGGAATGTCTTAAGAAAATCTTCTTACACCATAATTTACATTGCTGCTATGTACTTTGTTAGCAAATCATATAATACCTGCATTTTGAATGATAGAAGAGAGTTAAGATGGATGCATGAACTATGTGCAGGTCTTTAAATTTCTATGAACTAGTCTTTGACATGCATGCTTAGGACATGAAAAAACAATGCAAAAGCATCAAGGTATTATCATGAATATTTAAGAAAATGCTAGAGAAAGAAGAATATTAAACCCAAAAAATGGACAATTGTGTGTAGTGTGTAACTTGAACAAGAATTAGTGATCACTGAATTAGCGAACAATACTAATTTGTATTATTTCAACTGTTGCCATATGCAAACATGCTGCTTCCTTTTCAGATTAGCATGTTTCCTTTAACTTTACTCGGTTTCTAAGGGCATGTTTGGATTTTATTATTTCCACTCTTCTTTTTCATTGTTGCAGAAACTGATATGAAGAAAAAAACAATGACGTCGGAGATGGGAAGCTACGGTATGTGCAGCTGTGGGTGTCTCGCGAAGGTGGTCATTTCATGGACACATCTGAACCCTTGCCATTGATTTTATGCATGCCGTGATCATGGTCTCCCTAGTTCTTGTTAGTACTTCTCTTGGATCGATCCACCCATGTGCCAAAGATCGAAACACGTTATTTGTGGCTTGTTACAAAAAATTTCAAATTTGGAGAAGAAGTAAGCATCTTCATTGGGAGAGTCTTCAAGTTGTGAACAATCTATTCAACTTCACGGGACTTGCAAAGAAGAAGTTGGATCAATTAAATATGATGATGAGGCTATAACTCTTAACTCTAAAAAACATGGGCACAAGAATGTTTTAATTTGTTGTTGTGTTTGGACATAGGTCTTGATTATAATTTTACTCGTAGGATTTTTAATTTTGTTGTTGGTTGTGTTAATTAAGTGAGCCTTCTGGACTAAAACATTGCTTACTCTAGTTGCAATTAGTGTTTTTGGGTTTGTGATGTTGTTCCTAGGCAGGATTTTATGAGTTTAGTAGTATCTTTTGTTCCAAGCCCTTCTTATTAGTCAAAGTTGGGATTTTGTAAATGTAGTTTGAACCTTGATTTCAATGGAATGAATGATTGTTATTTTGACATATACCGATTATATGATTGTAAAGTATTTGGCTTGTATTAAAGAAATATTAAAATTGAGAAATGAAATTAATATAGATTTTAAGATTAAGGTAAAAACTGAAAATAGTTATCAGAAAATATTATTGTTAATAAACTATTTAAACAATTTTTTACTGTTTACTATTTTTTTTTAACTGTCTTTGAATTATAATTACATAAACATGTTTTAGTTTTCTATTTTTATTTTCGAAAACTGAAAACCATATCCAAAAGTAGACCAAGTGTGTAAAAATTACAAATAATTATTTGGTTGCAGTAAAAAGTTCTTCAGCAAATGGTCAAGTCAATAAACTTTCATGTTCATATAAATTCAATAGATAGTCTTGAATACAAGTTCTTCATTCTCAATAATACAGATCTTTATTTTACAGTCCTTTAACCAGATTGATTACCAATATGTAACCAACTGGAAATGCAATCTGACACAATGATTATATACGAGAGATTAATTTCATCCTCTAAATAATTTAATTGTTGATTTTACATTCCTAAACTTCCAATCAATTTGGTACAACAGGAGATGCATACTGAGACAACGATCAAAGCCTTCTTTGAGCCAAGTTAACTCTTTCTACAGTTCTTCCAACCATCGATGTCGTCATCTTCATAACCAAAATCAACACCATCAGGCAATTGCTCCCTGTAAAAGCAAATAATTGGCTGACATAGCATCTTCATCATTAGATAAACATGATAGCTCCATAAACCAATAGGGAACATGCTGCAAAACTTGCAATTCTCATTTACTAATATAACAGAATATAAGCCCAATAAATCAAGCAACAATGAGTGCATGTTGCATTTAAATAAAAAGAAAAAGACAAAATGAAGTTCTCTTATTTGCATAGATAAGGTTAATGTGCAAACTTTTCTCGTAGCTATCCTGGAAAGCCTATGAGCCATTTATATTCCTACCAAGATCAGTTAAGATTGGGCTTTGAGATTTCAGAACCCAAAGCCTCTAGTTATAAGTGGGTTTTGCAATGTTAACATCACTTATTAAGAGACAGAAAGAACGTAATTCATAAAGCACTGGAAATTTTGGCTTCCCTTTGAAAAAAATGAGTTTCCAAATTATTTTCCATTAGAAGATATAATGATCTCTTCAAATCAGAAGATTAAGCTAGTCAAGAAATTATAATTGAGTCAAAAAGGAAAATAGCAATAACTTTCGGAATCATATCCACAAATACAAAGATCAATACCTCAATCTTTCACAAAGACGTGCTAAAGCATCTGATCCTGTTCTGGATGCAACATCCTCGATCTCAGAAGCATTTAATGGGGTCACACTATCTGCAAGCCGAAACTCGCACAACTCCTTCAAGGAACATGCATCAGTCAACACGGCTGAATGGCCACCACCAGCTGCTAGTTTCCGCACTTCGCCAACACACCTGCAGTATACTACTTGCATTAAAATAGAAGAACAACATAAATTTTGCAGGAGTTACTGAACAATAGCTTTTTTATTATTATTATACCATACCAATCAACTGGTGATGGATACCAAGCATATGTAGATTTTTCATTAGCTGCCTGACCATAGCTATTGTAACCCCATCCATGAATTCTTCCCTCCCGCAAAGAAATAAGTGTGTGAGAATGTCCACAAGCAACAAGTTGCACACCAGTTGGGACAACCAAAACAGGGATATTGTGGAAAAAAGTTTCAGTTCCATTAGGAGTGCATGAGAAGAACCCAGACTGGGGTCCAAGGCCTAACTGACCAGCTTGACTACCGCCGCAGGCGTAAAGCGCTCCCTTCAAAGTTAGAGCACAAGTATGTACACCACCACATGAAACATTCTTTATGAAGATTCCATCAAGGGCAACCATTCGCCTTGGCAATAACTCTTTATCCCCAGATTGAAGGGAACAGTGCCCAAGTTGACCCATAGTTCCGAGACCCCAAGTATAACTGCAAGGTCAAAAGAAGATAATCATTAACAATAAATTTCATAAGGACTGAAATCATATAAATAAGATCGCTTTAAAGAATTTATCTAATTGAAATTTGACATACATCATGTTACATGGATGAGTGTCATTTTAACACTGCTGGCCTCATAGCATTTTGAATCTTGCAATAGGTGGACAGCAAGTACAAAACCCTTTAGTAAAACCCTTTCATAAATAAATTCTCAAAAGTTTTCCTATCAGCTTTAAGCATTCTCTGAAAGTGTATCAGCCTCGGACATTGGTGATCATTTCAATTAAGCTAACTAAAAGCATGAAAATGAGGTCCTTGACAGAGATGAAAGTCAAAAAAGATTACTACAATCCCACTAATTGAGACTGAATGCAGTCCTGAGAATTTGATTCCAAAGAGTCTAGGTTTGAATATGAAGAGAACAGTAAAACCCCAAGCTTTTTTTTTAATAAGCCACCATGCATGCCAACCCAGCTATCATTACCCCTAAGTAAACAAATGACAGTACAATAAACCATCCATAAGTATGTGTGCATGTGCGTGCATACATGCAGTTGATTGTATGCATAACTCCTAAAACACTTTTTGAGAAAAATTCTAGACCTAGCACCAAACAGTTAAGTGAAAATATTCAGTGTAACAAATACTAATACAAACACAGTCCTTCAGCTTGAAGACTAGTTGCTCTCTCCCCCTTCCCCCACCCCCTCACAGGGCAATTATTGAGTTGCACTTCAATACAATTATACATGAATGATTTATCAGTGTACAGTAGTAACACCATTATAACAAGTGATATGCAGATAATATGCTTTAATCATAGCCCACTCGTGCTAATCAGTACAATATCACAAAATTAATGGCATCACAAAAGTCAAGATATAAATCATCCTAACCACGCAAAAACTCATAACTGCACCTACATTAATAAACAAGGATAGAATTTTGGGCACTGTACAAAAGAAAGTAGGAATATCTTAACACATTCAAGTTATTATCACAAACGACTAAATACTTTTGCAAGGAAATCATGGTCATGCTTTTCATGGTGACTTGCATATCAGAATGCATCTGTTTTCCGTTGCATCCATCTGCTGACTAGAGATCAGCATTCCAATAAGAAGATTTTCCAAACCTTCAAACAGAATTTCTAGTGCCATTCAGATAACCACATTTCTCATGCTTAAATAGAACTTATCTCCATCTAAAATGTCCTAAGATAACTTACACCTCGCCTTTTTCAGATATAGCTGCTGTGTGGTACTCCCCACAGGATACTTGGGTAATCTTCACGAGCTCAGGGGCTTCGTCAAGGAACTTTGCATAAGCACTTATTACACGAGGCCCCTGTAATCCTTCACTAGTAACACCTCTGCCAAGTTGACCACATTCATTGTAGCCTGGTTTTACAGAACAGCGATGGATACAGATTAATATGTGGCAGGAAACCAGTAATAACATTCAAGTTTCCTTCCCTAATTTATATGATCTACCTAGATCAGAAGCTCATAAGCATAAACATCATCAACAGACACATGTACACAGAAACTAATCACATTAAAATAATAATAAAACTTACAAATTCTACATATAAAAATTCTTAAAGATAATCATAAACGTGAATGTGAGGAGGCACTTACCCCAAGTTTGTAATAGGCCTTCCTCTGATAAAGCCACCACATGAACTGCCCCACAGGATACTTGAGAGATGATCTGTAGCATATGAAATGTATTATCTACAATAATTCCATATTACTGTGATAAAATAAAGAACAAAAAGCAGATGCAAAACTTGATGCTTGATTAGTAAGGAATCACTATCTAAATATGCACTTAAAAAAGATTATTATTTTTCATTAAACAATAAAATAGCCCAAACCCCATTGTTCCCAGTACTTGAAGCCAAGACCCTGCATTGGATTGGGATGCTAATCAACCATTTCAACCAAGTGTCTTTCACTAAAAAGACCATATCATGACAAGTAAAGACATGAATTTGATGAATTCAATGGTACAGTGTTCAGATTAACGTAATGACAGAGTAATGCCATATTACAGAACTTAGAGATACTTAGTTTGCTGCAACTAAAATATATGTTAACACAATTGTTATCTACATAGAACTTGAGCAACAGTGTGTGCACCTCTATAGGTTTTTAATCCTTTCTTTATTAACCAGTGACCTGTCCAAGCAAACTGGCCATAACAATTCCAAAATTTCCAAAACCAATCATAAATCACTCAACTAGGTCACAAAATAGACAGCATGTTGGTCCAGCTTTGCACCCTGGATATTTGTTTCAACAAACACACCTGGGAAAATCCCTATAATTTAATGCATGCACTATTAAGAAAGTACATCTCCTGCGTGTTCTCAATAAGCATATGGTTCAAATATATGGGAAGGGAAGAATTGTGTCTGAAAATAAGCCATCTAGGTCCTACAAAGCCTTTTTGTTTCTCCTTATCCCTGATAAGAAGTAGCAGAGCCTCAAACATCAGTTCCATGACACTAAAATAGGGGGAGAAATCAGAAAAATAAAAAAAGTTGTTAGAATCAATATTAGCACATGAAGTGTCTTTTATCTTAAGCCACTTGTTTTAAGTTGTCCTTTTTTTATATAAATTAAGTTGTCCTATTTGCATCAAGCAAATTTATCATCTATCTAATGTCATTAATCCAAAACTCAAAAAGAAATTTGTCACATACCGTGTTTGGAGAAAAGGCCCCCCAAAACAAACGAGGCAAATTTGATCCCTGTTATAAGAAGGTACAAAAAGAAAATAGAAGAATTATGGAATTGTATACATTGCTAATTAATAAGAAATATTGATTCCACAGAAACAAAGATGGACGACCTGATTTTGGCCCCAAACCCAGAGTCTACTCGTTGATATGGTCCCATCATTTTTGCGGGGTTCTGCAATAGCAGCAGTACAATGTGCTCCACAAGATACAGACTTCACAAACTCTGTTTGCAACTGCTTTACTTTCTTCGGGTGTTTCCTACCCTCCTCAGACCCATCTCCCAGTTGACCAAAATCATTACCACCTAGTCAAATACATAGATAAATAAATCTTTCCTCATGTAGAATTACAAAACAACACTAGCCAGAGTACTTCTAAATTGCTTAAGTTAAATAAGAGGAAAAAAACACAATTTATTATATTTTTATGAGTAAAAATATATTAAAAAACACAAAGGGGATGCAACCCACATACACAAGACTATCTACAAGATAACAAGTCTATGAAATCAAGGAACTCTTCCTCGTGTACACAAAAATTCTCCTTAAACCTAAAAAAAAAAAAACAGAGGGTTTAACCATTAACTTTTAATGGTGTCTATTGAGCTCTCTACACTCTCAAAGACCCTAGCATTTCTCTCTTTCCACACTATCCACATGATAGAGAGAGGAATCATAGAAAAAACCTTCCCCTTCTCCTTAGAAGCTTTAATACCGCTCCAAGCCCAAATCTCATTTTGAATGGAGCCGGCCATGACCCAAGTTAACCCCACAACGTCATCTCCCAAAGTTGATTGGAGAAAGAACATCCCAATAAAAAGTGGCTAACATTCTCAGCCTCTTCCTTACAAAGATAGCACCGGTTAACAAACACTTTGTCTCTCCTAAGAAGCCTCCCAAGCAAAGAAAAAAACTTTCTTAGGGGTGCTTGATCTCCAAATTGCTTTCCAAGGGAAGTCTAATCTACCTTCCATGGGAAGCTCACCAAAAAGAGCCTTGTAAAAAGACTTAACATCAAAGTCTCATCCCTTCAATCCCAAATAAGCATATCCTCGCGATGCGAATCAAAAGTCACGTGGTAGATGCAATCAAAAAGAGCCCCTACACTTTCAAGCTCTCAATCATGCACATTCCGAATAAAAAGAAGATCCCAAGTGATGGCACCATTGACGAAAAACGAATAGAACGGCCAAATATCGTGTCAAAAACGAATAGAACGGCCATTGCTCACCTCACACATCACGAAAGGAATAAAATAATCCCAACCTTTCCGAACCCATTTCCATATCCCCACTCCATAAACCCCCCTAACCTATTTGGAAACCCACCCATTAAGATCAACCCCATATTTCGCAAAAAGTTATATCTCGCCACAGGTGATCCCTTTCCCTCATAAATCTCCAAAGCCACTTTCCCAACAAAGCTTTATTAAACAAAGCTATAGATTTAAGCCCTAAACCCTGTACTCCAATGAATGCTTGACCACCCTCATTTAACCAAATGGTATTTACACTCATCCCCCCAAAGAAAGTTACGCCGAATGCTCTCCAATCTACTAGCAACCAAACTCGGAATAGAAAAAATAGATATAAAATAGATGGGAAGACTAGCAAAAGTGCTTTTAATAAGGGTCAACCTGCCCCCCTTTATTATAACTACCACAATCTACATGAATCAACAACACACAATGGAAAAGAAAAAGAAAAAGAAAGTGTTCCTCAATCGTTATATAGTGGAACATTAACTATTCAAATGTCAAACCAATAACCACAAAGAAAATTGTCATAACTAAATGCCTAGAGAGACGGCCTTTAATAAAATATTGATTATCAAACTACACAATCAGGAGAAATGAATCAAACATGACAAATAGATGCATAATCTTCAATCTAAAAAAGGATTCATTCGAGTGAAAAGGAACAGACCCCAAGTAAAGAGCGATCCATCTGAGGCCACTGCCGCAGTATGCTCACGGCCGCAAGCAATGTCTAGCCAACGTGAATTAGCCCCGGCTGGGCACCCAAATAGCTCTGGAGGGAGCTGTTTTGGGATCCGCAATTGGCGCTCTTTTCCCTTTCTACCTGTTTGCCCACTCTGGTTATATCCCCACACGTATATTGCAGACTTTGTTGGGAGATTCACAGGGCGGGTAGTGTCACCAATAATCTCATCAATATCCATTTGTCTCTAAAAACCTAATCAGATATACAAGGGAAACCATCAAAAGAACAAAACCGGAAATTGAACGATGTTAGCACAAGATTGTAGCTGAGATTCCCATTTCTGTGTAGGATTTGATATTTCAGCAATGCAACAAGTTTTCTTTTCTTTTTGAGATTTTTCATGTTTGTTGCTGAGAAAATTGACGAAAAGAAAAGAAAATTGCATATACATTCTTCTACATTTTCTCAGCTTCCAATCAGAGATCAATGTATCACAACTAAATAATTAAATTTTAAATCCTCTGTAACATTGAAAGCAATTAGGGATTCGAGCGAGATAATAATCATTAATTGAAGCATAAACTCAAGGGAAATGATCAAGAAAATAAATCCGAGGAATGGAACACCGTACCTGAATACGTAGAAGTTTGTTTGGTTGGAGATGGAATTGAAATCCTTCAGAAACGGTATGGTTTGTTGGGATTTGTTTTGTGAGCGGACCGTAATAAAGTGAAAATGATGTCATTTGTTACGAGAACCTGGGAGTTGGGTCGGGTTTTGCTGTCTGTGCTCATTGAGGTCCAAACTGCCTGCCCCGATAATTTTCCAGACCCAAATAAAGGTAACTTTTTTTTCGTTGACTTTTACCTTTTAAACTTAAAAAATAATAAAAATAAATAAAACTCTCCAGCATAGACATATTGTAATTATTTGTTTAGAAAGAGTAACCTTAATCCAGTTAACTAACATTTGATCAATCTTATGCCAAGTCAAGTAATCTAGATTAATAGTGTTGGTCCGTGGAAATCGATATTTTTTAATAATAGAATAAATTGATTTTTATTATAGTTATTAAGATCTCTATATCTTTTAAAATTACGATTCGGATCTTACGTTTTAATTTGTGGTGTATGTTCACACTAAATCTCATGAATTGCAGGACTAAATTTTTCTCAAGACTTCTAACTAAAAAATTGAGAAAAAAAATTTTGAGATACAAGAAAGAATTTATGAAAATACTCGAACTTTATTTTAAATATATGTTTTTAAATATTATGTTTGTTGATTTTATTATTTTGTTAAAAATCTAATATATTCTGAATAATTATTATGCTCATAATTCTATTTAAATTTTACTTATAAATATGTATAGTATCCTAAATTTTTACATATATTTATACATAATATAAATCATTTAAGTTTACATCAAATATACCACGTACAAAATAAATAACGTATCATATTTTCATATTCGAATCGTGAATCAAAACGTATGAGTATTTGGTAACTATAGTTCTCACATAAAAGGTAAATTGGTATTGTTTAGTTTGATAGAAATTAACTAGGTAATATTTGTGATAGTAAGAGAAATGAGGGAAGATTCACCCACTGAGGCCATAAGCGAACGAAAAAGTTTGATTCAAGAAAAACTCTCATACCATTAAAAAAAATTGGTAATTAAATTGTGAAAAACAACACCATTTACAACCGGAGCAAAGAGCTCTTTATATTCATAAGTAAAATCATGTGTAGCCTACCATGCTTTTAGCTTATATTAATTTGGCAATTAATATAAGAATGTAAAGTCCATCAGTCATTTCTACCGTTTTAAAATCATTTGGAACCAAATAAATTTTTATATTTGATTTTATATTTTAAATTGTAAAATTTATTTGATTTTTTTATTTTTAAAATATTTAAAATAAATAAATAAAAATTCAAAAGATGAGAGAAAAAAGAAAAAGATAGAGCGGGAGAGAAGGAGAGAGAAAGAAAAAATAGTATGATTAACATTTAGATTTGTACTCATCATTTTGTAGAATTTATTTGTAAATTTACAACAAGACAATTCAGTTTTATAATAAATTTATTTCAAAATAAATTCTAAAGGTTTTTTTCAAACGTGATAACTATAAATTTTATAAAAAATTATAAATTTATTTATTTCAAATAGAGTGTCTGTGTGCAACAGATATTAAATTCTTTAACCATTTGTTTCTGGGCTGCCACTTCCCAAAGTTTGTGTGATTTGGTTCTCTTCTGGCATGGAAGGATGATGAAAGAGGATCTACTAACCTACTTACCTGGCCCGCGCAATCGTTCTCCAATCATAACCATATTTTCCTTCATCAACGGTTCGTTTACGTTGTTTTCACTCTTCGAGCATTCTAGAAGTATAAGAATTAGGTCAAGTTTCAGAGTTCAAGGCCTTCACCAACTTATACAACATGAAAGAGACCAAGCAACAATGTTTGGTTTTAACTTAAAAGATGATTTTAAATTAAAATTATTTTTTAAAAATTTAGTAAAAATTTAATCAAATCAAACTACATATACCTTTGTTTGTCATTACTCTAAAAAAAAATACCTGTGATTAACTGTATGATGCAAATTAATGACTTTATAATTTGAAATATTGGCTTATAGGAACTTTAGACACGACAAATAGTGCAAAACGTGTTTTTTTTCTCTCCTTTTTTTAGCTAAGAAACATGATTTATAACTTTTACTTATAAAAATTAAGTATCATTTATTGTTTTGAAAACTTATTTAATCTATTTAAATTTAAAATTTAATGTTAACTTTTAGTAAACTTAATGTTTTAAATTTGAGAAGAAAAAAATAATTGACTGGGATTCTTAGTAAACTCCTGTAGTAAAATATACGTGTTACTATGTCAAATAATTTTCAAAATCTATCAAAGATTTTGAAATGTTATATATAAATACAATGATTGATTTGATCATAATATAAGATTATAATCCTATCATTAACTTATACAAAATAAAACCACAATATTAACATAACACACTTACAAATTGAATAAATAACTCACACCGTGATAGAAGTTGAATATAAAACATTGTAGTATCGGAATCTCAATCTTAATTTTTTTTATAAATACTTTAATACTGAAATTTATCAAAGATTTTGAAATTTATATACTTTGACGTGACGAAACATAATTGATTTAATTTACCGTTCATAAATCAGACGTCTACACATGAATTCTCCTAGTAACACTATGTCTAGAACAAATGAATTTTATAGTTTTTATATAATTTATTTTGAATTCTATAGTTGTTATATTTTGAAGAAAAAAATTAGAATTAATTTTGAAATAAATTCATTATGAATTTGAGTTAACTTGTTGCAAATTCTATTAAAATTGATAGAATTTACAAATGAATTTTTCAAAATGAATGATAAAAGATTATGTTGATTAAAATACTTTCTTTTTCTCTTATTCTCTCTATTTTTTGAATTTATTTATTTATTTTAAACATAATGATTCAAATTAATTCTAAAATTAAAAAAAAATTATTTCAATTCATTTTTTTCAATTTTTTTTTAAAATTAAACTAATCTCTAAATTTTGGTAAAAAATATTTTAAGGGGCTGAAATGTAAAACGGGGGTAGGTGATTAAATTATTATATTGGTTAGTCCACCCTTTGACTAATATATCCTCTGTATATATCCACCAACCTCTTTAGCAGCAGATGCGGTTGGTTGCTTTTCACAAACTCCCAGCTTCCTTGTCCTTGCAGGTAAACCAAACAAAACCAGTTTTATTCTTTTTCAATTTTCTTCTATCTCTTCGTTTCTTTTTTTATTTATCCTCTCTTTTTGATTTCTACCGTAAGTGTAATCAAGCTTCATATCTCGTTTTCCTTGTGCTGATAAATTGTAGTATGTTACTTTAGCTGAGAGAATTCACTTTGTTGGCAACATATAACAGTTTGGTTTTTTGTTTTTTTAGTGGGTATTATGTGCTGTTGGTGATTATTTATAAATTTGGTGGTGAAATAAAACAATCCCTTTTATGATTTTGGTATTTACTTTGGAAGTTTCTAATACTGTGTGATCACGGGGTTGTGGAATGAACATGAAATGAAACCATTGAGGGTTGTGATTGCGAACTGGTGATTTTACTTTAAGAAAACGCGTAACTGATGCTGGGTTTGTTTTTAATTTTCACCGTTGCATTAAAATTTCTACAAAAGATGTGCATTTGACAAAGATCCTATATGTTTCCTCTTTTTTTTTTTTTTATATTGTTGTTAATTTTTAATCTGATTAAAATTTATGTCTGATTTGATATGGGTTGTTTGGAATTGTTCCTTTCAAGCCTCCACTCTCAATTCTCATGAAAGGGTTGACACATGAATGTTGCTCTTTAAGCTTTTTAACTTTCTACTCGTAACATGGAATTTAACACTGGAGAAGGGGCAGTGAAATAACCAAAATGGTTTCCCCCTTTCTTGTAATTTTTATTTGAATTCCAATGAATCGAATATATGGAAATGGAAATATCTCATTGGGGAGATGAGGAGTTCATAAGTTTTCATGTAAGCAGTAGGTGTCTATCTTTTCATGCCTTTGATCTAAACAAAAAAAGAAAAAAAGAAAAAGAAAAAAGAAAAGATAGGTGTCTACCCTTAACTGTGTCAGGAGCAGAAATTTCTATATGAGAAATAAAAGCAACAGAAATAGGAGAACATACATTAGTACTGAAAGGAATAGGAAGAAGAACAAAAGGAGGACACAAGGTTTCTGCTGGATGAGGGTTTGAAGAATTGTAGGAAAGATTGTTAGCTTGTGAGTGTGAACAGAAAACATTGTCCATCTATAGCTGAGTCTAAATGTGCAAGTTTTGATAACTGGAATCAAACAAATGTTATAAGGCTTTAACAAGCGAATTCCGTGCTACATTAAATAGCAGTCAAGAACTTAAAAAATATATTACTTTTGGTCAAAAAGTGTTTCAGAACTATGTATCTTAAAGAAGCTGAAGCTACTAGACAGTTAAAGATCTGCTTTTGGAATGGTCATGGACTGTGTATCTTGCAATATTTTGGTAGTAGAGAGACAAGACAGTTAGAGAGGACAGTTCCTTAGTGTTATTCATCGTATCAAATTTCATTAGGGGTTGAAGTTTAAATGTAAAGTAGAAAGGCTAATTTAATTACCTAATGGATTGAGCTTGACTTTCTTTATGTCAGAAAGATCTCAGATACATAAAGATCATGGCTCAGTCAGCCAGTAATACCACTGGAAGGAAGCTTATTAAAATTGACATCAGTTCGGACACCGTGTGCCCATGGTGCTTTGTGGGCAAAAGAAATCTTGACAAAGCCATAGCTGCATCTAAGGATCAATTTGACTTTGAGGTTCTTCTCTCTCTCTCTCTCTCTCTTTCTCTCTCTCACTCACTCACTCTCATATGCTCAACTCTGATATACTGTCAGACTAAACTTGCAGATTAGATGGCATCCATTTTTCCTTAATCCTTCTGCCCCGAAAGAAGGTGTCAATAAGAGAGAGTTTTATGAGAAAAAGTTTGGATCTCGGTCTGAAGGGATCCTAGCTAGGATGACTGAGGTCATTCTTTAAATCACCTTTGTTAATTAGTTGCATTGTACTGGCATGGCTAGTTTTTGATTGAGTCACTATTATCAATTTGACATTGCAGGTTTTCAGGGGCCTTGGGTTGGAATATAACATGTCTGGGCTCACGTAAGCTTGAATAATGTTCCTATAATGTATAGAAGAGAGGAAAGCTCTCGAATTGCTTTTTTGGTAGAGATATCGCTGAAGTTTTCTTGAATATGCACAGGGGAAATACTCTAGATAGCCACAGGCTGATATATTTTGCTGGGCAACAAAGTCTTGATAAGCAACATAATCTTGTCGAGGAGCTGTGCCTTGATTACTTCACGCAGGGAAAATACGTCGGTGACCGGTATGTTTAGTCTTTTGTTGAATTTTTATGACCATATGTTTTCTGTTATATCTGTGCCGTAACTAATTTTAATCTCTTGAAATTTTGCTATACATCTGTATGTTGTTTTAGTACCTTGTTTTCAACCACCACCCTCGACTTCAACCCCAAACCCAAAAGTTTTGCCATGAAATTCTGAACTGCAACTTGGACAGATCTTTGAGTCTGACTTTGAAGTATTATCGCCAACTTTGTTTTTATTTTTTTGCCATAATGTGCTATAGCTAGTGTTGAATTAACTGATATTTGATTGCACAGCATCAAACAACTCTGAAGATAATTAATCATCAATTTTTTTTTGTGGTGAGCATAAAGAAGATTAATGGGATACATCAACCAATCAACATTTGATTTTTAATGGAATTCATTTATTGGAGTAGTTTCCATCCAGATCACTCCTGGAAAGTGAAATTCATTGATGTAATGAGAACCCAATTATTTCATTTCTTTTTTATTGTTTGATGATAACTTTGGCAACAATGCTTCCCATGTGCCAGGGTTTCCCTTTCCTTGGGTATTTTTTAAGTGAGTTGTTGTTAAAAAAAAATAGCAAGAATCTGCATGGTTTGCTGACATAAAATGATTAACTAGCTTACTGTTATTTCTAACTTTCCTAAGCAGAGCAGGCCAGTATAATTCGTAATGAGTTAATACTTATAGAATGAGTCCAGAATGAAGTTCTGTTACCATCCTTCAGTGAAAGAAGATTTTTCTCATTGAAATGTTCTTAATAGAATACAGTTGAGTTGATTTTCCTTCTGCATTATTACATCCCAAAAGGACAGCTGCTAACTTTTGCAATTGGATTCAGGGAGTTTCTTGTGGAAACTGCTAGAAATGTCGGGATAGAAGGGGCAGCAGAGTTTCTTGAGGACCCCAAAAATGGAGTCAAGGAGGTCTTTTCTGTACTATTGCCTTTGTGTTTCTTTTGGTTAGGAAGAAGATTTAGCATAAGAGAAAATTGGTTGCATATAGTAATAAATTGGGTTGAATTTTTGGGTTAGCTTTCTGAAGGTTTTTTTTTAACAAAAAAAATATCTTTTACTTTTGCTTGCAATCATTTTATATGTTTTGTTGTATTTAACTACCATGCTTGTCACCAAGTGTGCTCATAAAGATAAAAACTTTGAACTCTGCGATGACTATTCCTATTCCAGCAGTTGTGAAATTACAGAACAATTTGAGTTTTCACTGCATTGTCATGAACGAATGAAGTATAACAAGTTCTCTTCCTATATGTTTATTTTACTTGTGTTCCTTTCTGCTGTATTGTTGTCAATTAATTAGACATGTTTTCTGCTAATGGTGTTTGATTGAACTGAGCTTGCCCTTTGTGATCAAATGAAGGTCAACGAAGAGTTTGAGAAGTACTCGGCACATATTTCAGGAGTCCCGTATTATGTGGTAGGTGATCGAAAACATAAATTACCTCTATGAACTATAGTTTTTTTAGTTTGATTAAACGAACAGACCCATTCATGGAGCAGTGCTTTTGGCAGATTAACGGGAAGCACAAGTTAAGTGGTGGTCAACCTCCTGAGGTCTTCCAGAGAGCTTTTCAGGTGGCTTGAAATTGATGTGACCCTGCACCTAGAACCAAATACTTTCGGTCTTCAATAATGAAGTGTCTTGTTGACAATTCTATTCCTCTGAATACATATATATCATGCCATGTGTTTACAGATATGCAAATGGAACATATTTGGTAAAAATATAGCAATAAATCACTGATGTTGATTTCTGCAGTAAAACTACACTGCATTTTGATTTTATTTTTTTCCCTTGGGCCAATCACTGCATTTTGATTAAACAGAAAGAATTTGTGCATTCGTTTACTAGCAACACGTTTCTCTCTGGAAAAAAGTTTTTTTTAACTACAAAGTAGCAATTTATTAATCAAAGCATACTCTTATGACATATATATTTCATGAATCCAGATTAAACATGATTTTTTCGCACACCACAAAAAGCCCAAACGCATGCAAACCCAAACTACAAAAACCATATCAGAAGATTTATCCCTGGAAAAGTAACAGTAGTAGTTTTTAGCATCAGTAAGATTTGGCTCTTTTTAGGAAAAAAATAATTTGGTATACTAACGAGCTATGGAACTTGTTTAAGTTATTTTGGTAAACATTTATTTGTTTATTTATTATAATGGGAAATATTTATTTTGTTATTTTACAGTGCATTATGAGTGGCCATCCTGATGTTGAAACATTTGAATATGGAGTATTCTTCATTTACTTTTGTAAGGAACACAAATAGAACCATCAAGCTAAATATAGATTAGAATCTTTGCTAAGGAATTTCGATGCTTCAATTGATACAACCTTTGTGCCCAGAAAGAAATGTTTTGATCAAAAACCAACAGTTACAATGCCAGAAATTGATAATCATAAACAAATTAATCTCAATAAATTGATGATACATCCATCCTTCTAATGAAAATTACTCGTAAGGTTAATGGGGGAATGCCAAAGATGAGAATGAGGGCCCAAGAGCAGCATCCTTACAACTCTCGAGAACCTTTGATTAATCCCTTTTTTGCCAAACACTGCCGAATTTAAAAGTGATCATTAAACTCGATAATTTTCATCTCTCTGACATTTTTAATGTATTTGGTAAATAAGAGAAAGATAGGATGTCTCATCCTACATCTCAAATCAAAAATAAAATTTATCCTATTATGACCGCCACAAAGTTTCATTGGGCTTGCGAAACCTTCTATATCACCAAATGAGCTAAGCAAACAAGAGGGAAATTCAGAGGCTAGTAATAAAATGGGACATCTCATTCTCTCCTTCATTCTGTTCATCTTCGGTCTACTAAACACGCTAAGATAAAAGTCATCTTAACATTTTATCCCTATCTACCAAGGACACTCATAAAATAAAAAATCATCTTATCATCCTTTCATTGTGTCCATCAAATTTGGTTAACAGGGTAAAGAGATGATGGCATGATATAGATAAGTAAGATGATGGAATATCTCATCGTACCTCTCAAAGCCGAATGATTTCATCCTACAATCCTCACCTTCATCATGTCCAGCAAACACACCCATATGATAAAAAGTATAATATATTTCCTCGTCTTGTCCATCAAACACATGCTATGATTGATAGAGGGAAAAAGTGATAAATGAAAATAAAGGAAAAAAAATGGATGGAGAGAACTTTCCATCGCTTGGTAGAAAAGAAAAATGAGATAATTGATACTTTCTTTCCACATGAACAAATCATAATCTTTTCAAATTGAGATGATTGAGGAGTGCAAGTTGAAATAAGCTCTTTATTTTGACTTTTTCATTTTGACTTTGATTTTTTCATCATCTTTACCAAAAACATGAAGGAAAATAGTAATATTCTTATTTTTCCATCCTATCCGTTTCTTCCCTCTTCCCTATTCCATTCTCTCACTTTTCTTCTCTACCAATTAAGAGAAATTCTTATCTAGCACTAGTTCATGGAAGATGCATAGCATGAAAGCATTTCCAACTATTAGATGACATGAGAAAAGAGAGAAATTGAGAGATATTCTTTTCATCCACTGGTACAGTTTTTGTGCCATGTATCTTTTATGAACTAAGCTAGGCAATAATTTCCACTAATCATAAGCGAAATGTTTACAAAATTAGAACATGTATGGTGCATCAAAGTAAATA
The DNA here is from genome assembly GCA_023935145.1 of Bretschneidera sinensis. Lineage (NCBI taxonomy): Eukaryota > Viridiplantae > Streptophyta > Magnoliopsida > Brassicales > Akaniaceae > Bretschneidera > Bretschneidera sinensis. The sequence continues at coordinate 30,299,254 of CM043699.1, forward strand.
AAATTTTAACAAAAAAGGTAGATTTTACTAAGGGAGGCAGTCATGCTTCACTATTACATTTCCAAGTAAAACAATACATTTAATAGTAAAAAAAATTAAAATATAGTGATAAAAAAAAATACCACCAAATATGAGTTTCTTTTACCATCAAAAGTATTATTTTTTTTATAAAATATAGTATTAAGACATGATACTTTGAGTGAACCATGTATATACTATTATTAAAGAAAGAGCTGAATTGGTTCTACCGAGTTGGTAAAGACCAACTCAGCTAGCAAATTACATAAAAAGACTAATAAAAGATTAAGGCTTGACATTAATTTGAGGGTAAGATTGTTATTTGATCTAAACAAAGGCAATCTCCTATGTAGTAAGTAGTAACCGCCCACTTTCTATCGTTATCAAGTCTCCACTTCTATCTCTCCCATTCTCTTCACTCCATTTTTTACTTAACTACCATAAACGGCACAAAACAATTAACTGTAGCCATGTGCCACTGTCATTTTTTTATCTCTATCTAATCAACAATTGCATCTTTAAGACATTGTAAAATTTAAACTCATTTTCTTTTAAAAAAATAAATTTAAACCTCATTTATTAACATGAGTGTACTCATGTGTCACATTGCCACTCTTAATAAAACATGTCAATTTTCATCCATTTGTTTATTTGATTATACTAAAAGATAGCATAAAAATTCTCTATTTATAAAAATCATTTAATCATATCCTAATTTTAATATTCTTTTCTTTTTAATCTAATCTTTCTTTTTATACAAGTACATTTTAATCCAATCTTATCACTATTCTATGGCGATGCTTGGGGCATAAATTTCTTCCCAGACAAAAATTACTTTGATAAGAAAAATAAAGTCAAGTACATCTAATGGTCAATAACAAAATGTTTGGATATATGCGATTACTCAAGAGATCATATGCTCCCACATTTCCATCCTCATGGTGAAACTTCTTGCCTACCCTCAGCTTGGCTATTACTTTTCCAAAAAAAAAAAAATTGTGCGAGAATTTTGGTCTATTGAAATGTAAGCTGCCTGAAGATAAGTTTTCCTAACACAAACATATGCAGCAGGATCCCAAAATTTCTCGGAAAATGTAAAGAACATAACTAATGCAAACCAAACACAGCCAGAGTTGGTTTTCCGTAAACATCTACAACCATTCGATGCAGACATCTCAACTATATTTAAACAAACATCAGTCCTAAAAAATATTCACAGTAGTTCCAGCCAGGTGCTCAAATCAACCATTAAAACCAGAAGAAAAAAAGAAAATGAAAACACAAACGCAACAGCTTCATTCCATGTATAAAACCAACACGGAAACTTTAGCCAGATTTCCAATAAATATTCATGACAATAATTTTTTATTTTTTTTGGGGGGGGGGGGGAACGGGCATTTTGAAGATAATGTACTTGTAAATTTTACACAGAACAAATTTTCATATTTACTATAGATGACAAACTCTTAACCTGCAGTATTCACAAAGTACTCTACATGTCTCTTTTTGGATTTCTTTTTCTTTCCTGTTGTAGCTGGTTTCATCGACGACACAAACCTTTCATGCAAGATTAAGTCGTTTCATCGAATACCATCACCTAGAGAAGCCAACCAAACAAATGCAGAGTCAAAGTAAGCAAAACTTAAGTGACAGAAGGACCCAATTCCCCAGCCCCAACCCTTTTCTCATATTAATGTAAAGCTCTATAAGAAGTTTTCCATTAGTGCATCATATTCCTAATCAACACAACAAACAGATGAGATTCATATCCACTAAGTGCCAAACAAATTGACAAGGCTCAATCTTCAAACAGAGTGAAAAACTTCAATTAAGGATAACGTAGCTTCATAACCAAGTCCTGCCCGCTTTGGAGCCTTGGTAAGGACATTTCTCTACCCACTTCAAGGCATGTGTGGGTTTTAAGAAAAAATAAAATTTTAAAAAAGTAGCTTCATAACTGAGTCAAGCCAAATCAGAATAGTTTTAGAATGGCTTGCCTGATGCCAATACACCTAATGTAGAACTACAGCAATTTGGGTATCAATGAAGGAATTTGGCACAGCAAAGTACACTCCATGGCAATGAGCGTCAGGCAGTAAGAAACAGCATATTCAAAATATGCATGAAGCCAAAAAAAAAGGTTGATTTGGGGAAACAGGCGATACAAGAAAAGAAAGAATAAATCAGATATTCATTCATAAGGTATAGAGGGCACCAATAAAGGATAAAATCAGAGAATGGCATGTTTGTTATATGCAACATAGACCTAGGGATGCTGCAGTATGGAAGAGTAATTTGATCAAGCTGATGACGTAAAATAGTAAATGTAACCAAAAATTACATAGTTTTAAGTAGAGATACTTATTCTACATTTTTTGTGTATTAATTCCTGCACGTGATACTAACCTTAAAAAAGGGATTATCCATAAACTTGTTCTAACTTCTAAAGTTATCTCAAAAGAAGTTTAATCTTAGGTAACTAAGAAAATGCAAATTTTTGTAAGCTATGGTCCATCTTCACTTCCTAACCCACAAAGCATCACTCCTCTCACATACGAAAAGAAAAATTATATATAGATATATAAAACACAGATCTCCGTAATTCGGTTGTTCAACATGAGAGAAAGACATACAAGCAGGAAGCTGACATGTTACGCAAAATCTGAACATATATCAGCAATTTAAAAACTCATAGTTTTATGTGAACCATTTCTTTTTTTGTAAGTAATAATTTTACGTGAATAGTGAATTGAAAACAAATCAAAATTAGAAGTTCTGATAGAAAATAAAATGCCTTGATCAAGCAGGATTTATTTTATAAAAGGGCTGACATCTATGATCTAACAGGAACTGGTGTCTTTTACGAGAAGAAGAGAGTATTTCTATACTCCTAAATCTCACCCTAAACATATATTACAAGCAATCGTGTTCGCCCATTTCCCCAATCATTTTAGACGAAAATATTGACAAAGGATTGGGATCAAACGTAACAGAAGAAAATGGTATGAAATAGGGAAGTTTTTAGTTGTACAAGAAAGAAAATTCATGGGAAGTTCTTGACCCATTATACTATTGATGTGTATCACACTATAACACTAACAATCTCGCCAGTTGATAAAATTTCTCATGAAAAAATAAGTAAATTTGCATAAAGCAAAAAAGTTTACCTTGCCACACACTGGACAGCTTTCACTTCTCTCCATCCATTCGTAAATACAACCAAGGTGGAAATGATGAGAACATTTTGTCATTATCTTGGGGTTCTCTGGAGTATATTCTGAACATAGAAGTTGAAGGTAAATCCAAGGCCACCAGAATTTATAATTTAAACATCCACTTTGTAAGAGTAAATTTTACAACATCATTAATAAATTGATGACAACTATCATAACTACTGCGCATAAAGCAGTATTGATTCCAATTTGCCTACAAGTTCTTTAACAACCAAGGCTGCTTTACTTATTGACACAGCATCTTAATCATTATACCATTTGCCTCTCAAATCACGACCAATCAACAGGGAGGAGCAAACTATAGCAGGAACGTAGCCAACTTTCAATACACTGCCAGCTTCCGCAAAAGCTTATCCTAATAGACCTCATCCACCAAGTACATAGGAAGTTTCACCCCTGCCAAATTTCAGTGGCTTGGGAACAAGGAATAGGAAAGTTTTTTTTCATGAGTTTTAAGTTTAAGATAATTGGAGGAGAAAAGGTTATCATGCCAATAACTTTGACCTTACCCCACCCCCCATGCAATGCCACTGTTAAGAGGTTTCCTAATTAGATATGTATTAGGTTTCCAAATTTGTCTTAGTTTTACGTTTCCTATTATGTCTCCTAGTTCTATTAGGATTTATATTTCTATGTCTATATAAAGGGTTGTTGGTTTGTTCACAACACAACAATGATAATAAGAATTCTTCTATAATATTTCTTCTCAATCTCTCATCTCTCTCTCTCACACCTAAATTTCAACATGGTATCAGAGCCAACCCTCGCTTTCATGTGGGATGGGGATACTGCCACCTGGGTCTTACATGGGTGTGGACCCCACACAAAGGGGCATGGGTCCCTGACAAGAGCGTCCAGGTTCGCAACTCTACCTATCAAGCTAGTCTTTTGGCTCTTTCCAGGTTTTCCAGAAACTTTCCGACAAGATCTGGCGAGATCCCGCCATATTTCGACAAAAACTCAGATTTTACCTTGTGTTTGTTGAAGACCCAATCTACATTACAACCCACCCAAAGTTGATGTCTCAAACAAGACGAAAAAGTCAAGAGTCTTGTTGAGTCAATCACAGTCAAAAACAAAAACAAGACAGAAAAGTCAATGTCTTGTTGATCCGGTGTTGCCCATATCTTGTTGTCGCTAGGTACTGCCGACATGATGACCTAACTGTTTGTCGTGGGTGAGGAGCCCCGACCTCTCATGGGTTATTGTAATTTATGGATGTTAGATTTATTTGTTTCAGGGAGTATACCCCAACTTGGGGGGAGTGTTAAGAGGTTTCCTATCCCTTATCTCTTTCTAACCTAAATTTCAACGGCCACTATTGGTTAACATGAAGAACCTGCCTTGTTAATTTATTTATAACTTCAAGGGAACACAAGTACAATGTTCCTAAAGACCCATAAGACACATTCGTTACAGAAAAGGTGGATAACTTACCTACCCTTCAAGATCTTAAAAAGAATAATACTGGCACATGATTAACCAAAAATGGACCCTGGTATAAAAATGGTTTTATTTTGCACAATTCAAAAGCGACACAAACAAGTATTGAGAGTCCACACTACTTTAGGCTCAAGTCAATACGTGTCATTAAAGAGATAACATGCCAGCAATGAACTGGGAGAAATGCAAATATTATACTAGGGGTTGCAACTATATGACCAATAAAAACTATATTGCAGATTTTACCTTCAAGGCATGTTGGACAGACATCCTCATCCACTGTTGATGAATAAATGTTCCCAAATCCAGCACTTGCTTTTGCATGTGATATTTTCAACGACAATTTAGAATTCTGTTCTTTTGATCGTTCTTCACAAGCAGATCCATTCCATTTGTCTCCTGTACTCAAAGATTCTGAATCCACATCGCTATTACTTCTTAAAGGTTCTGCTTCCTCGTGTGACTGACTTGACCCTTTCTCACATCTTGAAATGATACCATCACGCTGCAACCGGAAATATCTGGGGTCAGCATCATATGGCAGGGGCCTTGGAGGAGAACGGTACATATCAGAGAGAGAGTTGTCAAGTGAACCACTGGAAGTCATAGATGCTGCCCCCTGAATGGATGACGGGACAGAATGCACTTCCCCTCTTCGGAATAGTGAGGCATACTACAAAATGTTGAGGGGGAAAAGAAACTTCATCAAAGAGAATACACACAAGTAATCTTTTTAAAATAAGAATTGTAATATAAAGCAATTCCCTGCAAATTAACTTGCTGATCTTGGGTAGAAACCTTTTCCCCATCCATAAATGCTTCATAACTACCTTGGGATTATGGCTTAGTTGAATTGAGTTGAGCTTACATGATTCACAATGAAAATAATCCGCGATTAATTTTAGACTTTTTTTTTACAAGTAATTCTACACTAGTGTATAATGCTCCAAAATGAACTTGGTCAAATGTATAATTGACCAACAAACTGAAACTTGAAAAGGCCAATGCATGTTTTGAAATGAATACTGAAAGTAACCACCTATCAGACCTGCATTCATTCTAAATATTTAGACTTCTTTAAACAAAGAAGCCCTTTACTTAGACTTCTTCAAAAAAAGAAGCCCTTTACTTAGACTTCTTCAAAAAAAGGAAGCCCTTTACAATCTGAATACTGACTAAGCCTATCTCAATATAATGGGCATGCAGGCTAAGTATATTACATAAGACCGGCAACTCATGCTTCAAAAGGCAGTGGAAGATTCTTTTCCTCCTCCGACAAAGTAATGAACAGCTGTGTCTCACCTATTCTCTCAATGATTCTTTCTTTACAGATTTGTTTGAATACAAAGGAAAAGAACAAGAACAAAATTGCCACAGGGTCCCATGAAGCATCACTAAAGATATTATCTTTATTAAGTTACAAAAAGATTGACCAAATTTTTCAGAGAAAGAATTGGCCAATGACCACATAAGAAGATAAAGTCAAGATGATTTCAACACCATACTCAATCTTGGACGACATAAAATAGATAAAAGAAAAGACTAAATATTATTAATGCTTTGATTTACTATGAACAAAAAGAAGCAAGTAATTTGATTTGAACAGAAACAGTTAAATGGGAAACAAGGCTTAGTAACAAAAACCATAAGACATACCACGTTTAAGAAATTTTGAACGAAGCAACTGAGGCACACACAATTCCTATATACAGAACTGTTTGGATTCATATAATCCTCAAAGTCCTCAACATGAAAACAACAACAAACAGCACCCATGTTTGACCTCAATCTCTTTAATTTTCCTAAAACCTTGAACAGCAATTCTCCAATTTCATAGACGAAACTTGGTTGCCCTGAGTGTAAACATCAACGATAAGCTGTCAAACCAACAAGTAGACTATGGGCCTATGGCAACTAGATAATGAGAGAGGACGTTAAGCTCGCAGAAGTTCCACTGCCTCCACGAACCAGTACCCTCCCTCTTCTAATTACAATTTCCAAATGCCTTTGTAGTTGGTTATATAGCTCGTTGGTTTACTTAATTACCTGTAAAACAGAAAACAAAATTTGTAAAACAATTATGTAAGTATGATATACACCAGAAGGATCCAACAAAGCCGTCCTCAAAGCGAATTGGTTGAGTATTAACTTATACCCATCTCTTAAATCCGCTAGTTAATCACTAATAATGTAATCAATTTCATGCTTCTTCAAATGCATCAGCATTCAAAAATAAACAGACCTTTTTGGAACAATCAATTGAAGCTGCAACATCAAAATCAATATAGAGTTCATTAAATCAAGAAAATGAGAAATTAAATGACATGATTAATAAAAAGGAAAAGAGAACTGCTTATTCAAATTTTCCTTCTTTTAACATGAAATGACAATTTGTTTAGGCTTTTGCTCATAACTAGGCAAAGGATTCTTTCCTTTAGTAGAAAGAAAAGGAAGATTTAACAACCACCCTTAAATCCATATATGAAGCAAACAGCTTCAGCCAATTTGGCCAAATACCATGAATGAAATGAACATAGAATTGCTACCCAAAAAGCAAAAGGGATCTCGATAGTCTTCAAAACCAATCAAAAAACTCCATCGACTGGAGAAGATCGACCCATAAACAGACATAAATCAATGAAACAAGAGAGAACCCATTTGAGACTATACAAAAGTTAATAAAAGCATTCTGGGTACTAACAATTGGAAGGAAAAAAATCCAACAAAGAAGAAAAACACGCAGAGAGAGAGAATAGGTACCTTGAGAGGTAGAGCTAAAATAAGCGCAGAGTGAGAATTAATTGGATATTTTTGTGCACGGACAGAGAACCGAAGAGAAACCCGAAATTTGATGAGGGAAATACGTGATTCGAAAATCGGATTTATGAGTCATTATTTAATATATATATATATATAAAATTTTATTTAGTATGTGTTTTATTTGTTGGATTACTCGGCGAGAAAAGCTAATAAGAATGCGCGGAAATAAAGCGACCCTCCTCTTGTCAGCTTGTCCCCTCTCTTGGTCTTTGGGGAAAAAAAATTGTTTGTTTCGAGTGTGCAATTTGATTGATAATTTTTTAAATTTTATTAAAATATTAATTAAATATAAATAATATTATTAATAAAATTTTAAAATTATTAATTAAATTTTTATTCGATATGAAATTATTATTTTGCAGTTATACAAAGAAGAATCTTTCAAATCTTGGCGGTGGATGGATGGAATCAATCCAAACTTTATTATATTATTCATATAAATAAATATGTATATCTATACATATATATTATAAAAAATATAAATAAATAAATTATATCATAAATGTATGCCTTTATCAAAAGTAGTTATCCATGTGTACATTTTTTGAAGGGTATACATGTAAATTTAGAATATATAAAGTTGGGCTTACATGAGACTCGAGTTCTGTAACTTAACCTTGTATAATTTTACCCATGTACTCACGAAAAAAAAAAAATTATCATGGATACAATCGAATAGAAATTTTTTACTATTAATTATAAAAAAATTACAATGGTAATTAAAAATATATATTTAAATATTTAATTATTATAATAATTTTTGTGATTATTAATAATAAAAAAATTGATTCCATAATATTTACCACAAAATCAGATGTAAAAACAGTACACTTAGGAAAAAAGTCAATATTAATAAACCCAAAAAATAATTTATAGTAATACAGATAAATTGTTACTATTATAGTAGTGAGCTTTTTCAAACCATCAAATTTTCAAATATTCGGACAATGAATACTTGAGAGCGTTGTTTGATTTTTCTAGGAAAGTAACTTTGTTGAGAAAGGATTCTTCACTTTTTTCTTATTTGATCTTTTTTTTTTTTTTTTTACTTTTCGTCAATTATGGAATTCAAGTTTCTTACCCACCAAAGATAGGTAAATAAATCATTCCCCCTAATTAATCTATTTTTTTCACAATTGAGTTGATTTTGCTCTCAATGGATTTATATAAAATTATGAACATACTCATTTATATAAAAGTAAATTTTATTTTTTAGTCCTTGAAAATGGTCATCAATATTATTTACGTAAAAAAATTCCCCTTAACTAATCTATTTTTCACAATTGAGTTGATTTTGCTCTCAATGGATTTATATAAAATTATGAACATACTCATTTATATAAAAGTAAATTTTATTTTTTTGTCCTTGAAAATGGTCATCAATATTATTTACATAAAAAAAATTTGATTTGTCCCAACTGAACATTTCACGTTATAAATTTATTTGACCATTCATTCGATTGCATTTGTTTTTTAACATAGTTGTTGAATCTATAAAACCTCCTCCACAAATTTGATTATGTCTAGAACATGGTTTACAGATCTTCCACAGTAACAGTTTGAGTTGCCAGAAGAAAAAAAAACATCTATGAAATATTGAATGAAAAAAAAAAAGTGTGGCTTTAATTAATTAGGTTTTGAGTTTCCCTCATTAAATCATTAGAGATGAAATTTGGGAATTTTAATCAATTAGTTAGGTATTACTTTGAGAATTTGTGAAAAAATCTGATCAGATCTGACTTGTTAGGTTTTGAATGCTTCCAATTGGAATGATTCCAATTGGAATGAATATATAACGGTAAAGACCTAATTGGGACGAATCACGATGGACTTAATTGGTGACAATCTTTAGGGACGAAAAAAAATTACTTTTTATATAACCACTCAAAACCTTTTACTTTTTTTTTTCTCTCATCAATTACATCTATCTATCTACTTCTCCACCATCAAACCATCATGTATGAAGCGAGCACAAATATCTTGTGTCAGTTTTTTAATTGTATATTTAGACATGTAGTTTAGTTTCATTGTTTGACTATTAGCAATTACAAGATTTTTAAGTGGTGCTTTTACTCTATCTTTATGTTTGCTTGTGTCGAGATGGTCCAAATGGGGACCAATGTTGTTGACAACAATATGTAAACAAAGAGCTTCATTTCATAAAGAGTAAACCATTATAAGATCACATTACATAACCAAAGAACAAAACACCAATTCCATCATCAATTCTTCAACAACAACCGGACCACTAACATGAACATTAAAACATTACAAACAAGTTGTTCAACTACAAACATTTTAATCTCTCCACTAAGGTTTTCAAAAGCAATAAACCTTCTACCCAATCTTTCAAACTCCTCTTTCAAACTTACAATGTTCCCACACAATTTAGTGAAAATAACATCATTTGGACGCAATACAAGTGGTTCACTTATGGGCAAACACCAATCAAGGAACCCACCACAGATCCTCTCTTCACAATAGTAATATAACCTAATTTTGTTTTTCTTTGATTCTGTTAATCTTCATAGCTTCCCTTTTACTATATTTGCATCTCATCTTCTGAAAATTTAGATCCCACCCAATGTCATTAACACTTGATGAAGACATTATTGATGAGTTGCAAAAAAAAAAAAACCCATTCGAATAGGCAAACAATATTAACTGGTAACAAAAGCATATAATCAAGCGTCCCATTTTTGTACGAAAAGTCTAGGCTAAAAGTCTCATTCTTGCAAGAAATTTTAAACAAAAAACCTCTCATATTAGCAGGAAATTTCCAGCCAAAATACATCCAATTTTTGCAAGAAAATTCTAGACCAAAAACCGTGCCATTCTTGCAAGAAATATCATACCAACAAAATCCATTTTTTACATATAAATTCTATACCAAAAACCATGCCATTCTTGCATGAAATTTCAGACCAAAAAATGTCCATTTTTTGCGACAAAAACATAAAGATGAGTGATGATGTTGTGAAGGAAAGATGAGATAAGAAAGATGAAGAAGATGAGATTAGATAAAAGAGATGAAGAAGATGTGATGAGATGAGAGGGATGATGATGAAGAGATGCGAAGACAATAAGGATTTTGAAGGTGAGAAGGACAAGGATTAAGATGAGGAAGACAAGGAGGAGGAATTAGATTTGTAGTTTGAGGAGGATCATACAGACTTAGTTTCAAGATCATGCTTTGAAGATCAAAAAGATAAAGTAGGCGACAACGATGAGCAAGCCTAGGAAAAGATGATGAGTAAGAAAGATAAGCTTATGGATAAGAAATTATGAAAGATCCTAGTGATATCACTTGGGACACAGTGAACAAGAAGTTTAAAGAAGTTGTGGCTGCTCAGGTAGGAAGGGAATTGCAAGGTTTGAGCAGGTTGAACGGCTGACCATCTTGACAAAGGTTGCCAAGACTCCTACGCAAAAGCTCAAGATTTTATATAGTGTTATCTATGCGCAATTTGATGTAAACCCAAGTCTTAGGGGGCATATGTCTATAAATATGTGGAAGAAATGTGTGCAAAATATGCTTGTCATACTATACATTCTTGTCCAGTGTCCTAACATTGTGTTGGATGACATGGTTGAATCTAATGAGGATGAAACCTATAAGGGAGTAAACTATACTAGGACAATTCAAGTTTGGGAAACTTGGAGGCCTTCCTAGAGAAATGGGGTGGACTTTTGTTGAACCGAACTTGAATACCAAGATATTCGAGCTCGTGTGACGACCCATTCTGGGTTGGCCACCCCCAAGACGGTATTGTCACATTTTGAAAATCCCAGCACGACACATATATGTAACAATAAAAATAATACCAACAAAATTTTTTACATCAATCCTCGACCCTCAACAAGGGAGATATATCATTTTGATCTTGACTTAAACATTATATACAACATAATATGCATGAATATTTACAAATAAATTTTTATTTTATTTTCTCATTAGTTTGAGGATGTGGACACGCACGTGGCTTACAGATAATAACTTAGTCTGAATCTCAACTCACCAAACTATCTGTCCTGCCTACTACCTGAAATAATTGTACAATGAGGAGTGAGCTTTACAAGCTCAGTGAATTAAATTTACTAAAAGTATTCGATTATATACTCCCAGTTACATCTTAGAATTTAATTACTTCTAAAAAATCTTCCGATATTCATTCATCTTTTTCCTCAAATAATTCAATAACAATATTCTGTAATCACTAATCAATTTCATAAATCCCTTATTACACAATCTCTTCTTAAGTTACTCATCAGACATATCAATATTTCAATCATATATTTAATCATCTCTAAATTCTCAGTTCAACATTATCATTTACCTCATTATGGGGTTTAAAACATATAATAACTCACTTAAACAATTTTCATCATATCATATTTCCATATTTTTTCCTTAACATAATTGTCTCTTTGTGAGACTCATTCATCTATCAATAAATTTACAATAATGAATAGTACTTTAATATCTTAAGCAATAATAATCCACATTTAAAGCAAATACAATGCATGAATTTAAATGTTATTATTATTGGGAACGTCTTCCCACATGTCGACATGTTTTTATCTTAGATCAGCTGCCTTCCCGGTTCTTTCATTCTCATTTAGACCGGTTGATTTTTCGTTTTTTTATTCTCATTTAGACCGGCTGCCCTCCCGGTTCTTTTATTTTTATTTAGACCAGTTGCCTTCCCAGTTCTTTTATTTCATGCATATGCATATGAATAATGATATGAATATGCAAATGAATAATAATATAAAAACAAGCATGTATTCAGACATTTAAATTAGCTATCCTGATTATTCTCAAATTATTATTTGAAAATTTTCACTAGATTCTTCTCCTCATAAATTATATCAAATCATCAATCATAGTTCATCAAGAATTTCATTTATCACATTTATTATTAAATCGACTCATTATTCTAATAATATTACTTCTCATTTAATAATTTTCTAAAATAAACTTTATGTTATTACCTTCTGTTTTTCTTAGAGCTTCCCGTGACTCTCTATAAAATTCTCCCGTAAACCCCTTCAAAATTTTACTCTTTCAACCTTTCTTTTGGTCCCCAAGTGTTTAGAGAAATAAAATTGTCTGAATTGTAAAAAGGAGAAAACCAAATAGGATTTGGTAAGAAATAAGTAAAATAAACTCAAATGATATATATACACACACACTTACAAATTTTCGTTAGTCAGCAACCTGCCCCCCCTTTAATTTTGCCACACCCATACCTGTGTTGTCTAACGTGCATTTGCATGTTAGACAGGTGTGGTTTTTTTTATTTTACTTTTACTTTTTCTTTTCTTTTCTTACATGCTGTTCACAAATTTTTTTTCAAAAGAATTGTTTTATATATAAAAAAGTAGCTATTTCGCATATATATTATTTTAACTCCATGTCATATTGATTAAAGTACTTCTTTACCCTTACTTTATAAATACAGGTATTACAATTCTACCCACCTTACAAAAATTTTGTCCCCGAAATTTCCTTACCTAATTCATGAAAGAGTTGGGGGTATTCTTTCCTCATTCTTGCTTCATGCTCCCATGCAATTTCTTCAACATCTTTGCTTCACCATAATACTTGAATCAATTGAATAACTTTATTACACAAGACTTGTTACTTTTTGTCTGGAATTCTGACCAGTACTTGTGTAAAAGTCAAATCTTCCTGAAGTTCTATCGCCTGATTCGAGATACTATAGGATTCATCGTGTAAGTACTTTCTCAATAGTGACACATGAAACATATTATGTAATTTCTTTAACTCTGGGGGCAAATCCAATCAATATGCTACTAGTCCAATTCTCTCAATCACCTCATATAGCCCCACAAATCTTGGGCTCAAATTTCTCTTCTTTTTAAACCTCAATACACCATTCCATGGAGATATCTTCAAAAATACCCAATCACCAACTTGAAAGTCGAGAAGTCATCTTCTTTTATCAGCATATCTCTTCTGTCTGTCCTGTGATGCTCTAAGGTTCTCTCTAACTAGTTTGATTATCTCAGTAGTCAAATCTATCATTTCTGGACCAAATATTTTTCTCTTTCCAACTTTTTCCCAGCATACTGAAGTTCTACACCTTCTACCATATAAAGCCTCAAATAGTGTCATCCCAATACTAGTTTGATACTGATTATTGTATGCAAACTCGATTAAAGGCAAACAAGCATCCCAACTCACTGAGAAACTCAATAAACTTGCCCTCAGCATGTCTTCTAGTATTTTGATGATTCTCTCCGTCTATCCATCAGTTTGTGGATGGAAAGTTGTACTAAACTGCAATTGTGTACCCATAGCTTCTTAAAAACCTCTCCAAAATCTAGAGGTAAATCTAGAATCTCTATTTGATACAATGCTCAAGGGTACTCCATGTAATTTTACTATCTCCGTTACATATAATTCAACCAACTTTTCAAAACTCCAAGTAGTTTTAATAGGAAGAAAATGTGAAGACTTAGAAAGTCTACTCACTATAACCCATATAGCGTCATGTCTTTTCTTAGTACGGGAAAAACCAGAGACAAAATCTGTACTCATGTTTTCCCATGGTCACTCAGGTACTGGAAGAAATTGTAATAAACCTGCTGGATGTCTATTCTCAGACTTCACATGCTGACAAGTCAAACATCTAAAAATATGTTATGCTACATCATCTCTTCATCCCTGACCACCAATAATTCTGTCTCAACCCCCTGTACAACTTATTATTACCTGAATACATGGAATATACAGAATCATAAAGCCTCCCTTAGTATCTCATTTCTCATCTCCACATCATTGGGAACACAAACTCGATGCCTTAATACCACCATACCATCTTTTCTAATTCTTAACTCGGTTGGCTTCCCACTCAATCTGATATTCTCTATCCTTTTATCTCTACCCTGCATCTGTAATAAACATCAATACTTCTCTATTATTGACACTCAACTGCATCCTCATTCTTCTTAATTCTGTCATCAAGCTAGTACTATGACTTCCAACAGCAGCTAATCTCCCTGTAGCATTTCTACTCAAAGCATCAATTACTACATTAGCCTTTCCTGGATGATAATGAATTGTACAGTCATAATCACTAATAAACTCTATCCACCTCATTTGATTCAAATTCAACTCTTTCTGGGTAGGTAAATACGTCAAACATTTATGATCAGTAAAAATTTCACAATTGGCTCCATACAAATGGTGTCTCCAAATCTTCAAAGTCAAAACTATAGCAGCCAATTCTAAATCACGGGTCGAGTAATTCCTCTCATGGTTCTTCAATTGCCTAAATGCATAATCTATAAATCTCCTATGTTGCATCAACACACATCCCAACCCCTGATGTGACGCATCACTATATATCATAAATCCTTCATCACCATAAGGAAGCACCAATACCGGGGAAGTAGTCAATTTTTCTTTCAACAACTGGAAACTCCTCTCACATTCTTCTGACCACCTAAACTTCACTTTCTTCTTAGTCAATCTAGTCAATGGTCCAGCAATCATATAAAATTTTTGGATAAATCTCCTATAATAACCAGTTAACCCCAAAAAGCTTCTAATTTCAGTTACACTCGTGAGCCTTTTTCAATTCAACACTACTTCTCATTTCTGTGGGTCAACTGCTATTCCCTCTCCCGACACAGCATGCCCCAAGAAAAATATTTCATTCAACTAAAACTTACACTTAGAGAACTTTGTATATAATTTTTCTCTCATTAGAATTTTTAATAATATCTCTAAATGTTGCATATGCTCGTCTTCATTCTTGGAATATATCACAATATCATCAATAAACACAATCACAAATTTGTCTAATAATGGTTTAAACACCCAATTCATTAGATCCATAAATGCTAAATGAGCATTAGTCAACCCAAATGGCATCACTAGGAACTCATAATGGCCATAATGTGTCCTAAAAGCAGTTTTAGGCACGTCCCCCTCCTTTATCCTCAATTGATGATAACTGAATCTCAGGTCTATCTGAGAAAACACCCTAGCTCCTTGTAACTGCTCGAATAAATCATCTATCATGGGCAATGGATATCTATTCTTGATGGTGATCTTATTTAACTATCTATAATCAATACACAACCTCATTGTCCCGTCATTCTTCTTGACAAACAACACAGGGGCTCTCCAAGGTGACATACTAGGTCGAATAAATTGTTTATCTAGTAACTCCTAAAGCTGAACTTTCAACTCTCTCAATTCAGCTGGTGCCATTCTATAAGGTGCTATAGATATGTTAATCTTGGAATCACTTCAATAGAAAACTCAATCTCCTTATTGGGAGGCAAACCAGACAACTCCTCAGGGAATACGTTAGAAAAATCTTTCACTTCCAAGATTTCTTCTAACTTCCTACTTTCCTTACTAGAACCTACCACATATGCCAAATACCCCTCACAACCCTTCTTCAATCATTTACTAGCAGTTAAGGCAGAAATAAAACAGTTAGCAAGTATCTTATGTTCTCCCTGAAAATTAAACTCCTCATGTCTTGGTATCTTGAACACCACATTCTTCCTAAAACAATCTACCCAAGCATGATATGCAGATAACCAATTCATCCCCAGAATTAAATCAAAATCTGTCATATTTAAAGGCAATAAATCAAATTCAAATTCTCTATCAGCCATATTAATCACACAACCTCGATAAATTGTCCTGATAATAACCATATCTCTAGTAGGAACCTCAACAATAATCGTATGAATCAAAGAACTAGCACTATCATTAATAGATTTCATATAAATACTAGATGTAAAAGAATGGGTAGCACCAAGATCAATCAATAATCTAGCAGGCTTACCAATGATAAATATCATACCCATAACAACATCAGGAGTGGTTTGTGCATCCTGTTGGGTCAATGCATAGACTCTATTGTCTTTGGATTGAAACTGGCTGCCATATCCTCTCTCAACTACTGATCATCGACCTCTGCCCCGCACACTACCTGATCCACCACCTCTCTCCACCGGTCTTCTCCCAATACTTCCAACACCTACGTCAGTAGATTTCTCCACTGGACAATCTACAGCAACATATCCTCCATCACCATATACAAAGCATATCTACGTAGGGTAATTTCGATACAGATGCCCCGTTTGATTACATCTAAAGCAAACCCTTGACTCTTGATCATACATCAGATTACCACTTCCCCTTGGTGGTATACTTACTCCTCTACCATAACTCCCAATTCCCATAGTCTGTCTCCCAAATCTAGGGGTTCCACCGGTATTACTCTGAGCTACAGAAGCAACAGATCCTGCTTGTCTCTGACTCTGCACTACAGTTCCTTGTGACAAGGAACGCCCTCTCTAGGGTGGTTTCCCTTCCTGTACACTGTTGTGCATTTATCTACCTAAATAAATAAGTAAATAATCGTACAGTTTTACTTGCAAGTGCACAAGGTCAATGGTAGCATAGTGTGCAAGTGCGAGATCATTTCCACTGGGATTGGTGAATTTCGTTCTTAGAATCAGTTTCTCAAGATGAAAAGATAGCAATAACAGTTGAGTATGATTTAATAATAATACAAATATAGGGCTTTGATATCCGCCTCTAATTATACTTTCCCAATGAGTATTATGTCAATGCACTAGCCTTACTATGAATACCTAATGGTTGTCAACCTAAGGGCATGGCATCTACTCCTTAAGCTATTGATATCCCTAAGCAACGAGTTAGGCATGGTATCTACTCTAACTCTTTTCTTTCTTAAGGGATTCAGCATGGTATCTACTGAGTTGTTCCTTAAGAAAGCATAAGATTTATGAAAATCGATAACCACATGAGGCCTATGGTATGATATCTACTCCCGGTTTCCCATGGTGATTAATCCAAGAATCCAGTGTGGATATCTTTTGTTACTAATGTCAGACCCAGGACTCAGTCATCCCAATTGATCTAACTAACAAGTCCATACCACATGTACATATTGATCAGACATATACATATAAGGAATTTAAATAAACACATGCATTAATCAAGTTAAGCATTATAATCAAGGCTATTGCAAAGATAATCAATGAATGTATATATGGGAAAGCATAACTAGGGAAACCCTATAAAGAGTTAGTTACACATGTTGTCTAAGATAAGCATCATAACATAAACTAAATATAAAATATAAAATCCGAAGAATATTGTAGAGATGGGTTGTCAATCCTCTCCAAAGCTTACAACTCCGAGCTAAGCAAAAGATAAAAGAAGGGATATCTTTTGTGTATGTTTACAGGTGTATTTATAGGGTTTGAATAACCCTAGAAGACTCTGGAAACCCTAAACTTCCTAAAACGCAAAACTTCCTCTATTTCTAAAACTAGTTCTGTCGTTTTACTGTTCACGCCAGTACATGTGTGCTCGATCGCAAGGCTGCGCTCGATCCTTCTTGTGTGCGCACGAGCGCTTATGCACTCAATCACACCCAATAGTGCGCTCGATCGCACTTTAGCCAGCAGCTATTCCAGGATTTCCAAATTTCTTCCTTTAGGTGCCAAAAATGCTTCTTTTTCTCAAAGACCCTATAAAAACATGTGAAACACAGAAATGAAGTAAAACAGACTAAATTAACATAACTATGGACTTAACAAATGTAAATAAAGGGGCTTAAATATGAATATTTAAGCACCTATCACACCCCCAAACTTACATATTTCTAGTCCCTTAGCAATACAAAACTAAAAAGTAAAATGAAAGAAAACAACACAAAGATAAATCCAATATTCATAGTGTCCACAAAAGTTTAGGTCTCACACAAAACTATGATGCGTATTAATGAGCAAACTTAACAAATATAAACATATATTTGCAATGAATAAGAGTTTTGAACACAAATCATTTTTATGAGGCAGTTTAAGACATCATAAGTTTGACTTCAGTGTGTGGTGAACTAGCACATAAAAGATTAGATTTCCAAATAATTCTAATGTATAGTGTTTCGATGTCTTAAGATTCACCAAATTTCCTATTAGAATCAACAAAGATGGCATAGTTTTTTTTTTCTTTTATTTGTGAGACTTTTGCCAAGTTGTTCCCTTAAGCTTTCTATTTGACTCATGTAGCAAGTGTTTACCCAATGACTCCCAAACCAAATGGTTTTAGGGCATTAGGTGTAAAGATACCCTTAAAAACTTATTAACTCGAGTCAAAAAAGCTACGAAACTAACTAGTCTTAATGCTACCAATAAGAATTTTCACCTTTTGATGTGACACTCACAGCTTACTGAGGTAAGAGGGCCAGTTACTCAATGGAAAGTTCTTTTTAATGATCATTGTGAGCAAAATTTTCCACCTTTTGACGTGACACTCACTATTTACTGAGACAAGAGGGCCAGTTACTGAATGGAAAGTTTGTTTAGTGATTATTAAGAGCATTTTTCTTTTTCTTTTTTAGCAATAAATTTTTTTTTCTATTTTCTTATGTCAATCGTTAATCTAACAAGTCATCTGGTTCACAGTCAAGCAAAAGAAACATACAAATCAAAATTACATGTCATACCTCACACAACTATGTGCTAATGTGCTCGTGTTAATTTAGGTCAAACTTGTGAATCTTTAAATGCCTAAAAGTAAGTAATTTAGGTTCAAAACTTAATTATTGGCCTATGTATTTAAGATGTTAAGCTCACTTATGAAGTCAAATCATATTGTTTGTTTAGATTACCCAAAATTTTTGGAACAGAATAAACATGCATTTATCTATAAAAAAAAAAAAGGGACATAGTGTGTGTGTGAGTGTGTCCCCATGCCCCCAAATTTAAATTGCACATTGTCCCCAATATGTGAGAAGCATGGAAAGATCTGACCTGGGAGATGTAGAACTCAATGGCTAGTATGGCTCGTAGCACGCCCCCAAACTTGAACTAGATGCACTGATTATGTCCTTGAAAAAGAAAAACAAACATAAACTGGAAAACAAGTAATAATAAACAGATATAGAAAAGTAAATACTAATAAGAAAATAAAATACTAAAAAAGATATGCTTTGGGGTGCTTCCCATGAGCGTTAAGTTTAATGTCTTCAGCCAGACGGGGTATCCTCTCACTGCTGATCGTTAGGCGGTGCAGTCGAAGAGGTACCGGATGTCGAAAGTAGGTGGTCAAGGATGGCCTATAGCATAGCCTCCTGTCGTGCAAACCGTACCTCTAAACTATTTATGTGCTGGTGCACGAGTGATGTAGCTGCAAAGACCTTACCTCGGAAAGATAACAACTCAGCGAGAAAGTGCTAGGACTCTGTGGGTCCTATGTTTGGATGGTCCTCCTCTCGCAAGGGGCTAACTACAGGGGTCTCTGTCTCCATATGATCCTACTCAACCCTCTCAGCTTTAGGTGCAGAGGCTGGGAGTCCTCGAGGCACATGCGAGAGGCTATGTGTCCACTGAGCCTTCCCAAAGAAGGGATGCTTTCGTACTGGTCCGTTGCTGGTGGTCCCTTTTATCCCTTTCTTTTTGAGGATGCATGAGAGTAAGAATGGGAATGAGAGCCCCTATGCATTAGCCGTGGTGGTCTAACAGCCACGGACATGATCCCAAAATTTATGCAGCTGGCTCCACATAACAGCTGGAAGAGAGTACCAGTGGCCTCTGTGGAAGACATACAATGTCTGTAGAAACTGGTCTCTCCTCTGTGTCTTGTGCCCCAATGGACACACATTGCGTTGAAGAATGGTGTCCACGAGCCAAAACTGTATAGGTAACTTTGACCGACTTGTTGCGTTGTTGTGTTTATCAGCGTACTGGCTAGCGTACATGTCCTCAATGATCGTGGACAGGTCAAAAGAGTCTGGCTGCTCCTCGATATCGATGTCCTCCGGAGGGGACTCATCACAAAAATGAAGAGTAGTGGTAATGTCGGCACTAGTCACCTCGATTGATGTGCCCTAGAATGAGGAAATCAATACTCTTGGTTTACTGCAGTCAAAAGACAGTCGCTCATAGAAGTGGACTACCAGCTGGGTGTAATCCGTCAAACAGATTGGTTTAAAAAGCCTCTTTAACCCCTGATGTTTAAATACTTGGACTGCCCATTGAGTGGCATCCATGTGCTTGAAGACTTCATCGATGGCGAAAGTGGTTTTGAATAGGAGTTCTCTTTGCTCGAAGCTTGGCCGGGATGACTGGGCACAACTGCTCGAGGCACGGGAGGTGGAAACGGAATGTTTTGACATGTGGATTCTAGGTTCTATCAAAATTGTGATCGATCACGAATATGTGCGCTCGATCACACACTGGACTTTGTGCTCGATCACAAATGTCGTGCACTCGATCGCACACGGTCAGACTTTTTCTCGAATAGCTGATAGGCAACAGAAGACCAAGCTATGGTCTTGGGGATCTGAGTGTGTTCCTAACCTCCTGTAAACATAATAACACCCAATCATACATAAGATAACACATATATATAATGAAAGTGTCAATGAAATATTAAAATCCGTGTGTGAACAAAATGGGTTACCTTGTGTAAGGAGGAAATGTGTAATGGGGAGGGGGACGTGGCGGTGACAGTATGGTGGTGATGGTGGTTAGTGGTGATGGTGGTGATGGTTGGTGATGGTGGTGTGGTGGAATACCGGAGTCGAGAATGTGAAAGTGGTGGTTTGTAAACGGGAGAGTGCGAGTGAGAGGGTGTGAGCGAAATGTGAAGAGAGGGTGAATGAGTGAGTGTGAGTGAAATGTTTAAATCAATCACAAAACTGTCTACCATAAGTGTGCTCAGTCGTACTTGGAGTGCACTCGATCGAGCACACTGAATGATGCACTCGATCACAAGCAGTATGTATGGACAAAATAAAAACTTACCAAGGCTGGAATGATAAAACAAGAACAATACAACCTTACCGTGCATTAGTGGCCTCAGTACCACTAACCTCAATAGAGGTGCTTGAGCTTAATGGGTTGTAGAATATGAATTGCTCAAGAACTCTCTATAGTGGCTTCAACATTTAGTCTTTTGGAAGGGAGTACTTGAAGTCCACTATATATGGCTTAAGTACTCTCGGTGCTACTGCATAGTTATCATGCCTCAATTTGATCAGCTCATGGACCTGCAACTTCTTCACATCACTCGGTCTTTGATGCATAGGATAGACTTCAGGGAGGTGCACAACTTCAAAGATGTCATCAGGAACAGTTTCAGATGCAGGCTCAATATATGATCTTTTGAAAGGGTTGGTTATGGTAGTCTCCAATGGATTAATGTGCTGGACTTGAAAAACTTGCTTAGAAACACCTTACATCAAGCACACATTAAAACAGTCCATTTCATCTTTGGGTGAATTTAATGTGTTAAATATTTTAAATGCTATCTCCTCACCATTTACCTTCATAGTAACAATACCCTTTTTTACACAAATATTCGTATCAGCAAAGGGTCTTCTTAAATTTACAGGCAGAGGTAATGGCAAAGGACATTATTCCATATCCAATATAATAAAATCAGCAAGTAAAATAAATTTACCGACTTTTACCAAGACGTCCTCAAGAATACCTCTTGGTCTTTTGATGCTTTTGTCAGCCAGTTGCAAGATGATGGAGGTTGGTTGAAGGTCCCCCAAACCTAGTGCCTCGAATACAATGTAAGGCATCAAATTGATACTTGCCCCTAGATCCAATAATGCATGCTCAAATAGCTGGTCACCTATCCTGTAGGGAATGGTAAAACTACCCGGATCTGTTAGTTTTGGTGGTAGTGTTCTTAATAGTACCGCACTTACCTCTTTTGCTAAAGCCACGGTCTCATGTTCCTCGAACTTCCTTTTGTTAGTGCAACAATCTTTCAGAAATTTAACATATGCAGAAATTTGTTTAATGGCATCAAACAAAGGAATATTAATCTCTACCTTTCTCAAAGTTTCAAAAATATCAAGTAATTTATTTTCTTGCTTTGGCTTTACTAACCTTTGAGGGAAATGTGGTGCATTCCACTTCTCCATTGTACTTACCTTGGGTGTGGATGCTTTATCTGGAGATGCTTTTGCAGGCTCATCAGCTCCTATGATCTTACAATTTCTTAGAGTTGTCACGGCATTCAGTTGCTGATGTCCTCTTGGATTAGGTATTGGTTGGGCTGGAAGCTCACCTTGCTTTCTTCCACTCAGTTCCTTAGCCAGTTGCCCCATTTGAACCTCTAGTCTTTGAATGACTTGTTCATGTTTTGCAGTGGTTTGTCTTATCTAGGTCCATAATTGTCTTTCCTCTGTCATGAACTGTTCTTGTGAGGTCATCAGCTGTTGTTGTTGAGTTTCCAATTGCCTCACAAAACTTTCTAGGTTACTTTCTTTTGATTCGGGAACTGAGTGAGCTACTGGTTGGGAGTTCCTTTGCTGCCCTTGACTGTTCTGATTGTTACTCCAAGAGAAATTGGGATGATTTCGCCATCCAGGGTTGTAAATGTTTGTATACGGATTGTTCTTTGGTGGATAGTTATTAGGTCCCATATAATTTGCTTGTTTCAGATCTGCAGATGAATACAAAGGACAAGTGTCAGTGTTATGATCAAATTGGGAACGTATCGCACATACTTGGAGTAGGGTGGCTAATAGGTTAGATGAGGTATTCTGAGCAGCCACGAAGCTATCTGAGTGGCTGATCCTCCATTTAAATTTACTTCATACATACCCTTACTCTTGGTTACATATCTACCTCGAGAGGAGAACTGCTGAGTGTGTTCGCTTAGGGTTTCGAAGAGCTCCATAGCTTCTTCACTGTTTTTCTCTATTAGCACTCCTCCACAACCTGAATCAACAATACTTTTGTTAGTATCACTCAAACCTTCATAAAAAAGTTGTACCAGTTCATCTTGAGGTAGGTTGTGATGTGGGCATTTGAGTAACAGCTTGTTGAAGTGTCCCCATGCTTCGAAGAAGAGATCCCCATCTTTTTGTTGGAAGGACTGAATCTCCTTCCTCATTTGCCTCATCTTTTGAGCTAGGAAAAACTTCCTTAGGAATTTGCTAGCCAACTCCTCCCAAGTGTGGATAAAAACTACATGCAAAGAATTGTACCACAGTTTAGCATTATCTTTTAAGGAAAAAGGGAACAAAAATAACCTTATTCCTTCTTGGTCTAGGCCTTGGATGTACTGGAACTTGCAAAGATCGAAGAATTCTCGGAGGTACAAGTGTGGATCCTCATTAAGTGTACCCCTAAAGTGAGTCAATGCACTCAATATTTACGGAGATATGTAATAGTTGCCTTCCGCCTCAGTTTGATAAGCAATACACGATGGTTGATCAAGGTTGCGTGGGATGAAGGATTGCTTCATCGGTACTCGTGCAGGTGGTTGCTGGTTTTTGAGCTGTTTCACCATTGGTGCTTCGTTCTCGAATTCTACTTTGTTCTCCTCAAAGTTGTTTCTAAGCCTTTGTCAGATGGTCCACTCAAGCTCGGGATCGAGGGGAATGAATGTTGGATGTTGGGATCGAAGTTCGTGTATGAATCGAGTAAAACAACTTTAGTGCAGCAGTTCAACACTACTGCTCGGGTAACTCTCTGCCCTAATTGCGCTCGATCGCACAAGAGGGTGCGTTCAATCGCAAGTGTCACAGAAAGTTCTGCTGATGCCCTGAAACAGAAAAGAAATCGATTAGGGTTTGATGAAAATAAAAATAAAGATGATAAACAGAAACTTAATTTTTTTAGTAAAATTAAAGTAAAATAGAATAATGATGGTTAAACTAAACTTCTAAAAGGAAATTTAGTGCAATCCCCGGCAACGGCGCCAAAAACTTGTGCGTTTATCTACCTAAATAAATAAGTAGATAATCGTATAGTTTTACTTGCAAGTGCTTAAGGTCAATGGTAGCATAGTGTGCAAGTACGAGATCATTTCCACAGGGATTGGTGAATTTCATTTTTAGAATCAGTTTCTCAAGATAAAAAGATAGCAATAACAGTTGAGTATGATTTAATAATAATAAGAATATAGGGCTTTGATAGCCACCTCTAATTATACTTTTCCAATTAGTATTATGTCAATGCACTAGCCTTACTATGAATACCTAATGGTTGTCAACCTAAGGGCATGGTATCTACTCCTTAAGCTATTGATATCCCTAAGCAACGAGTTAGGCATGGTATCTACTCTAACTCTTTTCTTTCTTAAGGGATTCAGCACGGTATCTACTGAGTTGTTCCTTAAGAAAGCATAAGATTTATGGAAATCGACAACTACATGAGGCCTAGAGCATGATATATACTCCCGGTTTCCCATGTTGACTAATCCAAGAATCCAGTGTGGATATCTTTTGTTACTAATGTCAGACCCAGTACTCGGTCATCTAAATTGATCTAACTAACAAGTCCATACCACATGCACATATTGATCAGACATATACGTATGAGGAATTTAAATAAACACAGGCATTAATCAAGTTAAGCATCATAATTAAGGCTATTGCATAGATAATCAATGAATGTATATATGGGAAAGCATAACTAGGGTTTCAATTGAACCCTATAAAGAGTTAGTTACACATGCTGTCTAAGATAAGCATCATAACATAAACTAAACATAAAATATTAAACTCGAAGAATACTGTGGAGATGGGTTGTCAATCCTTTCCAAAGCTTACAACTCCGAGCTAAGCAAAAGATAAAAGAAGGGATGTCTTTTGTGTGTGTTTACAAGTGTATTTATAGGGTTTGAATAACCCTAGAAGGCTCTGGAAACCCTAAACTTCCTAAAATGCAAAACCTCCTCTATTTTCAAAACTGGTTCTGTCGTTTTACTATTCATGCCTGTACATGTGCACTCGATCGCATTCGTTGTGTGCTCGATCGCAAGGCTGCGCTCGATCCTTCTTGTGTGCGCACGAGCGCTTATGCACTTGTTCGCACCCAATAGTGCGCTCGGTCGCACTTTAGCCAGCAGCTGCTAAAGGGTTTCCAGATTTCTTCCTTTAGGTGTCAAAAATGCTTATTTTTCTCCAATACCCTATAAAAACATGTGAAACACAAAAATGAAGTAAAATAGACTAAATTAACATAACTATGGACTTAACAAATGTAAATAAAGGGGCTTAAATATGAATATTTAAGCTCCTATCATACACCCATACTACTACTACCTCTAGGTCCCTCAAATCTAGATCTCTTAAGCCAATCTCTCCTACCTCTAAACTCCATCAAATCCTTCTCAATCTGTAATGTTTTATCCACCAATATAGCATAATTCTTTATGCCCATGCAATAGAGTTTAGATCGAATTTCGTAGTGTAACCCATCTAAAAATTGTTTATATTTGCTCTCATATGTATTCACTAACTCAGGTAAAAACCTTGACAGAGCTATAAATCTATTATCATACTCTGCCACAAATAAGGTACTCTGCCTTAAGTGAATAAAATCTCTCTCCTGCTTGGTTCGAAACGTATCTGAAAAGTATTTCGCAAAGAAGTCATCCTTAAACTTACTCCAAGTTAAAGGTTGTTCCACCAGTGTACTCACCCTAGGCAGAATACCTTCCCACCATTGTGAAACCTCACATTCCAGTATAAATGAAGCAAAAACAACTTTCTGTCTATCTATCACTCGTAAGACTTTAAAATATTTCTCAACATATCTAATCCACTGCTCAGCTTCCACAAGATTTACAGATCCTCTAAAAGACTGGGATTTAAACTTAAGAAATCTCGCAAAACAATCCCCTTGCATCTCACGTGCAAACACACATTCTCCATCATAAATCTCTCATCTCACCATATCAGGTTCTATTCTACCCTTTTCCTTTAATCTCTTCTGCAGATTATCAGCCCTTTCTTCAGCTGCATTCATCCTTTCTATAGCACGATTAAGAGCTTCTCTCAATTCATCATTCCTAACCTTAGATTCTCTCCTAGCTCTACTAGTACCGACTGCAATATCAATGTGTTCCATTACAGGAACGATAGACTCAACTTCCCCCTCTACTTCAGTTCTTCTAAATATTGGGGGTCTATCACGTCCCCTTTGATTTCGAATTCTACCTCTAACTCTAGCACGTCCATGTGTCATCCTCAGACTCTGCATTAAAATATAGTTTATTTAGATCTTCCACTCCTTTAAGTTCTCATGCAGTCTACAAAATCATAAAACTTAATGCTCTGATACCAAAATTGTAACGACCCATCCCGGATTGGCCACCCCCAAGACGATGTTGTCACATTTTGAAAATCTTAGCACGAAATATATATGCAACAATAAAAATAATACCAATTGAAATTTTTACATCAATTCTCAACCCTCAACAGGGGAGATACATCATTCTGATCTTGACTTAAACATTATATACAACGTAATATCCATGAATATTTACAAATAAATTTTTATTTTATTTTCTCATTAGTCTGAGGATGTGGACATGCACGTGGCTTACAGATAATGACTTCATCTGAATCTCAACTCACCAAACTATCTGTCATTCATGCTACCTGAAATCATTGTACAATGAGGAGTAAGCTTCACAAGCTTAGTGAATTAAATTTACTAGAAGTATTCGATTATATACTCCCAGTTACATCTTATAATTTAATTACTTCTAAAAAATCTTCCGATATTCATTCATCTTTTTCCTCAAATAATTCAATAACAATATTCTGTAATCACTAATCAATTTTATAATTCCCCTATTACACAATCTCTTCTTAAGTTACTCATCAGACATATCAATCTTTCAATCATATACTTAATAATCTCTAAATTCTCAATTCAACATTATAATTTACCTCATTATGAGGTTCACAACATATAATAACTCACTCAAACAATTCTCATCATATCATATTTCCATATTTTTTCCTTAGCATAATTGTCTCTTTGTGAGTCTCATTCATCTATCAATAAATTTACAATCATGAATAACACTTTAATATCTTAAGCAATAACAATCAACATTTAAAGCAAATGCAATGCGTGAATTTAAATGTTATTATTATTGGAAACATCTTCCCACATGTCGACATGTTTTTATCTTAGATCGGCTGCCTTCCCGGTTCTTTCATTCTCATTTAGACTGGCTGCCTTTCCGGTTCTTTTATTCTTATTAGACTGGCTGCCCTCCCGGTTCTTTTATTTTTATTTAGACTGGCTGCCTTCCCAGTTTTTTTATTTCATGCATATGCATATGAATAATGATATGAATATGCATATGAATAATAATATAAAAACAAGCATGTATTCAGACATTTAAATTAGTTATCCTGATTATTCTCAAATTATTATTTGAAAATTTTCACTAAATTCTTCTCCTCATAAATCATATCAAATCATCAACCATAGTTCGTCAAGAATTTCATTTATCACATTTATTATTAAATTAACTTATTATTCTAATAATATTACTTCTCATATAATAATTTTCTACACATCCATTATTCCTATCATACTTATCAACCAATTTTTCATCTACCACCAAAGTATAAGTTAATAATTTATTCTAATATTATCACTATATATTTCATATTTATATTGATTACTTAAAGTAAATCTAACTCACCACGTAGCACTTAGAGCTACCCGTGGATTACCTCCTTGCATTTCCTGCTCCTCACAACAATTTTCCCCTGTTGTTGATCGTCAACACTTGACATAATATTTATATTAAATTTCTAATTTATTCTTCAATTCTTCCATAATTCACACCCTTTGAAAATTCTCACTTTGAATTACGGGAAATTTTATGTGTGCTAAATTTTAAAAATAAACTTTACATTATTATCTTCCGTTTTTCTTAGAGCTTTCCGTGACTCTCTATAAAATTCACTGGTAAACTCCTTCAAAATTTTACTCTTTCAACCTTTCTTTCGGCCTCCAAGTGTTTAGAGAAATAGAGTAGTCTGAATTGTAAAAAGAAGAAAACCAAACAGGATTTGATAAGAAATAAGTAAAATAAACTCAAATGATATATATATATATATATATATATATATATATATATATATACACACACACACACACACACGCACATACACACACTTACAAATTTTCGTTAGTGTACTCCCCCCTTAATTTTGCCACGCCCATATCTGTGCTGTCTAACATACATTTGCATGTTAGACAGGTGTTTGCCAGGTGTTTTTTTTTTTTAGTTTTAGTTTTAGTTTTTCTTTTTCTTTGTGCTGTTCATGATTTTTTTCTTTTTCTTTTCTTTCCTTACATGCATGCCTATGAAATTTTTTTCTTTTTTTTAAAAGAATATTTTTATATATAAAAAAATTAATTCTTTTGCATATATATTATTTTAACTCAATGTCTTATTTATTAAAGTATTTCTTTAACCTTACTTTACAAATACGGGTATTACAGCTCGTCTCGACTTAAAATGAACAAGTTCGAGCTCAAGCTCAAGTTTGATTTGAGTTCAAAAATTGGACTTGAGCTCGAATTCGATCAATTTTTTAATGGTTCGAGTATACATAACAAAAGTTATAGTTTAACAATATTGTTTATTGCTATTTATTTGAGAACATTCATCATAAATTAATTTTTTAATTTAGGTTAATAAATTGAATATCAACACTACTTAAACAGAATATATATTGATATTGTAATTTAATTTCATCTTTAATTACTTGATATTCTCAAATTAAATTCCCTTACATGCAATTTTATATTTTGTACCCATATATTTTGTTCAGCAGATAAAAGGTTGTTTATAATGATTAATTATTTATTTGCTTATTTTTGTAGATCACATTACAAACATTTTTACTTTATCAAATTTAAAATTATTTACTTCTATATTGAATAGATAAAATATTATTGATAACAAAACTATGGAGTATTTTTTTTTTAACAAATTCAATGAATTAGAAACTAGAAATGGGTTTTTTGGGGGTTGGGTTTGACTTCCATCCCCATCCTTTGATCAAAGAATTCAAAGGATGCAATCTCAACATTTCATGTATTATGTGAGATTCACAAATTTATGAATGATTGTGATTACGTCATTTTATCAAATGATAAAAAAAGTAAAGGATGTAAATTGGATCCGAGATAATAAATCGATAAACCATTAATTATTGCAAAAAAAATCTATTTTTTATTTTATTTTGGCCTAAAACTACATTTTTCTAAATAATTTTTAACCCCTTTGAAAAAGAAAAAAATCATTTTTACCAGAAAAAAAAGTAAAGGAAAAAGGAAAACACTAGTACCAAAAGGAGAAAGTTTGCAAGTTGTGCAAACAATCGGTGATTATTTGCTTGAATGGTACATTTCTTAAAATACAATTAAAGGGCAAAGAGAGCGGGACGTCCATTTTGAACTTTCTCCATACAGAATAAATTATATATTTCTTGTATCGTCTTCTTCATTTGCCGGCCATCTCTCTCTCATTGTCAGATCTATTTGTCCTGTCTCTCTAGAAATCTTTTCTTTTTTTAGCTGTCTCTCTATACATATATGTTAAGTCATATATATATGACTTTTTGTTCAGATTTGGAAATTAGGGAGATTCAATTATGAACCGAAACCCTAGATTTGTACACAATGCATAGCTCATTTAGCTATTTTGGCTACTTCTCTCCTCGGTTATCTCTACAAAGTTAGGGTTGCACTCAATTTGAACTCACACTATCTCAAACCGCTTCACCGGTTTGCAATTTAGGGATTTGATGCAAAACCCAATGCCAATTTAGTCTTTATAAGAAGGCTTTGGAAATTTCTGAGATTTGGTTTCTACAATGCAGAGCTCATCGAGCTCGACGGCGCAACCAGAGGCCATACTGGAGTGGCTTCATAAGGTAATGGGGTACAGGCCTTTGGGACCGTACAGTGCCTCAAGCAAATCGCAGTTGCCTTCAGTTGATTCTTTGAGAAAGATTTGCAGAGGGAACATGATACCCGTTTGGAATTTCCTGATAAACCGAGTGAAATCGGAGAAAACGGTGGAGAATATCGGGAGGAACATAACGGTTCATGGGGGTAACGGTGATAGTGGCAGTGGCAGTTCGGTAAATGTGGTGAAAGAGGAGGGTAGGAGTAGAGGAAGGAGAAAGGAGAAGCCGTTGGCAGGGGAGAGTTCCAGTGCAGCGGAGAGCAGGGAGGCTGCCTTGCAGGAGAGGGAATTGGCGGAGAAGGAGGTGGAGAGGTTGAGGAACATTTTGAGGAGGCAAAGGAAGGATTTGAGGGCTAGAATGCTGGAGGTCTCGAGGGAAGAAGCCGAACGAAAGAGGATGCTCGATGAGAGAGCGAATTACAGGTTTGGGATTATGAAACTTGATGTGAAAGTTTATTCCTTGGTTCTTTTGTTTGACCGCAGTGAAGAAATGAAAATGAAATACGTGGATCTTATAATTCTGTTGTTTTGATTTAAAAAAGAATGTATTCATTGAGTCTGTGAAAGTAAGTAGTTTTATTAGGCATGGTTTAGGTATTAGATAATTTAGGTACTGGAATTTCTTTTATCATTGTGAATTTCCTGAGTAACCAAAATTTTCAATGAATTACTTGAAGAAAGTATGCAAATTGTAATTGGATAATTTGAGTAGTGTGGCCTTTTAATGTTTTCCAGTTTCAACTAGTTCTTGTGTCTCATGGTAATTACTGAATGTGAAGCTGAAGGATCCTTAAGGCAATTCTACTCTGGTTATGGCCATGTTTTTTTCCCCTTAAATCATAGTCTGTCGTGTCCTCTTTAACTCTTGAATGTTCAATGAATTACTTGAAGAAAGCATGCAAACTGTAAAGGGATAATTTGAATACTCTGGCCTTTTAATGTTTCCAGTTTCAACTAGTTCTTGCATCTCCACCAGTAGCTATTGAATGTGTAGGGGCCTTGAAGGCAATTTTACTCTGGTTATGGCCATGTTTTCCCCCCCTTAAATTATGGTCTGTCATGTCCACTCGAAGTCTCTCAACCAATTTTGGGCCTCTAAAATCCATTGCTGTCATTTTCTCATAGTAATTCTATTAAGTAACTTCACATGATTTTGGAATGAAATTTGTAGCCTTTCCAAGATGCTTCAATAATTTGTTTGCTTGGATTTTGATGTCTGCCTTGGAAATTAATTTCATATGAATAATTGTTATGTGCCTATGATATTTTGATATGGTACCATGGGGGTGCCACCCATGTGCAAAGAATATCTAAAGATAACGTATCAATGAAGTCTAGGATTTCATCTTCCTTTACAAAAAAATTCTCATTAACCAAAACCTAAAATTATTGAACCATCCGTCTTAAAATTTAAGGTCCATGACTAAAATCAAGTATTCGATTTTATGTTTGCTTATTTCTGTACTAGTAATTGGTCATTAACAAGGGCTGCTTGTGGTAATACTGTTATGTATCCTAGTACTCGCAAAGTGGACTGCAATTATGTGTATTCTTGTGGTGCAGGCATAAGCAGGTGATGTTGGAAGCTTATGATCAACAATGTGATGAAGCAGCAAAAATATTTGCGGAGTATCATAAACGTCTTGGACAGTATGTTAATCAAGCAAGGGATGCTCAAAGGTATAGTGTTGACTCTTCTGCTGAAGTGGTTAACAGCTTCAGTGCAAGCAGTGAGAAGGAAGCCGTATATTCAACTGTTAAGGGAAGTAAATCCGCAGATGATGTCATTCTTATTGAAACAACCCGGGAAAGAAACATCCGGAAGGCATGTGAATCTCTTGCAGCACATATGATTCAAAGAATACGCAATTCCTTCCCAGCTTATGAAGGAGGTGGTATTCATTTAAATCCTCAACTGGAGGCCACCAAGTTAGGCTTTGATTTCGATGGGGAAATACCTGATGAAGTTAGAAATGTCATTGTCAATTGTCTAAAGAGTCCTCCTCAATTGCTTCAGGCAGTTACTGCATACACTTTGCGGCTTACAACTCTGATTGCAAGAGAAATAGAAAAAATTGATGTTAGAGCTGATGCTGAAACCTTAAGGTATTTCCATGCAATCCTTCATTCCTTTGTTCATCTACCTTTTATGTGCGTGCCTTTATGTGTGCACACACGTGGTCGCACACAGTTGTGCCTGTTTGTCTGTACATGCATGCATGTGTGTGTGTATGTGGGGATTCAGATTCTACCAACCTTTATTTTGTGTGTGTGGCTTCTGTCCGTGGAATTGGGTCACGGAATTTGTTGACTGTTGCGTGTTTTCCCCCTACTTTGATGAAGCTTTAACCACTATACTCTTTTAAGTGAAAGGTGAAGATGATTTAAGCTAATTTTTCATGAAAGTTAATTTACACTTTGCTAAGGATTTTTTTTTGGATAAGATGTTGCCAAGGAATTTTATTAGTCAGTTGGGCCTTATCACAAAGTTAAAGGTTTTCGTTTAAGAATTTGTTCCCATTCTGGCTTTCATCTGCAGCTAGGGTTTATTCCAAATCTGTGGTACATCTTTGGAGAGGGATTAGCATCAATTTAAAGAGATCTTTCCCACATAGCTCTCTTATTACTTCTCTTGGATTAGTATATCTAGAAATTCCTCATAGCCAGAGCAAAAGAAATTTGTATTTTTGGCTTTCTATTCACATTAACATGTACATGTGAGACACTACTCATATACACATCAGGGTCTGTATGAAAAATTTCTTCCTGTTCTGACTTTCATCTTCTGCTGAGCCTGTTACAAACCCGTATTATGCCTGTTTAAAGACATCTTTTCAGCATAGCTCTCTCATTACTTCTTAGTGATGCAATATGTGGGTAGATATATCCAGAAATTCCTTGTAGCCGGTGGCAAAAGAATGGTGTCTATTTTGGCTTTCTTTTCACATTAACATGTATATATATGTGAGAAACTACTCATATATATGCTAGGCTTATGATGTAGTTGTATAGGACAATGATAGTCCATGTCAAATTGACACTCACTGTTTTTGTAACTGATCGGAATCATCAATTTACTGTCTTCGTATACTTATCAACAAAAATCAATTTACCATCTTTGTGTGTGAATGTGTGTGCATACAAATCAAACCATTTTTTAGTTCTTCTAAAGGTCTTTTCTTGTCATTTGAGGTGATATATATCTATTATATTTGTTTAATTGATTATTTAGGCAATATTTACTTTTGTCCTGTATATTCTTTTCTTGACTTACTTTATGAATTGGTTTCATTTGTGTACCAGTTTTGTCCCTTGGTTGTATTTCCCTAATTTCCGTTATTGCTTCATTCTAAATACATCTATCATTTTGGTTTAAGTAAATTTATTTTGGTTAGTTTCATTGTTGCTCTATCGATTTCAGCACACTTTTTAAGTCAAAAACTATTTAATTTCTTTTCCAGGTATAAGTATGAGAACAACCGAGTAATGGATATTTCTTCAGCTGATGTAAGTTCACCATTAAATTATCAACTTTATGGTGATGGGAAGATAGGAACGGATGTACCTTCTAAAGGAGCTCATAATCAACTTCTTGAAAGACAGGTCATTGTCCTTGTTTGGTTAATAGCTTCCTGTGCAAGTAATTTATTTTATTTTTTTAATGAAAGACAGGTCATTTGCTCTGCATGTTTGTTGCTTTCTTCTCATTAACGATCTTTTGGGCTTGTTTATATGATTATTTATATTACTGTTTACAGAAAGCACATGTTCAGCAATTTTTGGCCACTGAAGATGCGCTCAACAAAGCTGCTGAAGCTAGGGACTTGTGTCAGAAGCTTATAAAGCGGTTGCATGGAATTAACGATTTAGTTTCTTCACACTCACTTATTGGAGGCACATCGCAGAACGTTGGCAGTCTTAGGCAATTTGAGGTAAGTCTTTTGGATTTAGGATAATTAATTACCGGTTCTTAGGATGGATACTAATGGGTGGATGTCTAAGGAAGGGAGGGAGGCCTATGGTATAGTGGTGTGGAAATGGATTCGGAAAGGATGGGAGGTTTTGTTTCCTTGTGTTTCCGTTGGTGGGTAACAAAGAGAGAACTTGGCTTTGGCATGACATGTGGTTTAGGAACACTTCTTTAAAAGACCAATTTCCGGATATCTATGCTATTGTGAGAGATAAAAAAGAACTTATTTGTTCGTGCATCTCTTTGATTAATTATTTAACCTCTTGGGATGTGCCTTTTATGCGAAACGTCCATTATTGGGAGGTTGAGAAAGTTCAAATCTTCTTGGAAGCCTTGTATAACTCTAGGATGGATTTGTCTAGAGAGGATTCGATTAAATGGAGGGATAGCCTGGATAAAGGATTTAAGGTGAAATCTTTTTATAAGATTCTTCTTGTGGGGGCTACTTCGGAAGGATCCTCTAATTTCCCGTGGAAAGCAATTTGGTGTCCTTGTGCCCCTAAAAATAGAAGAAGATTCTTATTATTGACAATTTACAAAGTAGGGAGAAAGCGATTGTTAATAGGTGTTACATTTGCAAAAGTTGTGTTGAGATTGTGTTTCATCTTTTGATGGAGTGTTCATTGGTTAAAAGCTTGTGGGAGTTAGCTTATAGTGTTTTGGGTGTCTCATGGGTGTTTGCCAAATCCGTGAAAGATGAAATGTGTGCTTGGAGTGGGTTTCGAGCTTCTAAGGATCTCAAGAAAGCTTATTCATTGATTCCTTTCTCTATTTTTTGGATCATGTGGAATGAGAGGAATCGTAGAGTTTTTGATAGCGTTGAGAGACATTTTGATGTAATTAGAGATAGTTGGCTCAACGCTCTTAATTTTTTGTTTAAAAGGAAATTTTTTTCTGAATGAGGCAGATCTCTTAGATTTTGTGGAGTTTCTTTCCTATAGATAGTCGTTGTAAATGGGTTACACCCTCTTGGTGTGCTTTTTGTTTGTTAATATATTTTTACTTATAAAAAAAATTACTAGTTCTTGGCTGAGCCATTTCTGTGGTGATATGCTTGTTTTAGGATGTCTTAGTCTAGTCCAAAGTTACTTGGAACGTGGTACCCTATGTACGCAGTACGAGACTTTTCTCGGTACATGGTACGAGGGGTAGGCTTAGTTGGATCGCTATTTGGGGTCGTGGTATGCTAAGTACATTAATTCGGATTGTTATATATATATATATATATATATATATATATATATATATACACACACACACACTAAAAGGTCATGTAAAAAAACACTAAAAAATTCTACTCAATTGTAACATTATTAACTTGAGTAGCAGTATTTGCTTCTTGGAAAGGAAATGAAATTTAATACACGAAGCTTAATTTAAAAAAGAAAAACCAAAAATCGTAGCCTAATGTAGTGGGTGAGTTAGTCTCCTCTTCTTCAGTACATTATTACTTATTAAATTACAGTGCATATATATTATAATAGGTTACTATAATATTATATAAATAAAAACTCATGTAGTAAAATAAAAATATATAAACTCATATAGTACAAAAAGAAAAAAACAAATAAACTCAAAACTCTTTCTCCTCGACTTTTGTTAATTCCCAAACACCAGTGACACTTCTCTCTCCACTATGCAATGCCGATGGTCTTCCTCTTTCGTGGACTATGACGAAGACCTTCCTCTCTCTCCTTGACTGAAGCGGTGGCGTTTCTCTCTTCTTGACAGTAGCGGTGGAGTTTCTCTCTCCTTGATTATGACGACGGTGTTTCTCTCTCCTCGATCTTCGGATCTAGATGACTCTCTCCTCGATCTTCGACTGACTCTCTCGTCTTGATCTGTAAATGTATGGTCTCTTTCTCTCTTGGCTTAACATATATGTTTCTATGGTTAGGATCGCTACTTTTCTTGATCCGGGTCATGAACACACCACAATTTGGGTCACGCGATTCGGGATGTAGTACATAGGGGGGCAACAATCTTGGTAACATTGGTCTAGCCTAGGTGTGAGTAGGTGTGTATGTGTGTTTTCATAAATCTTAGTTTGATCTTATTATACATCATCAACTCGTAAGACTTCCTAGAGAGATTAAGCAAATAACTTTTTTTTTGAATTTTGTTAAATAAATTGTATTGAAAGCACCAAGAGGGTGCAACCTAAAGGCAAGGTCTATTTACGAGATAGAAGTTCCACAAAATCTAAAAGAACTACATCATTCACAAAAAATTCTCTTTAAACAAAAAATTAACGGTATTGAACCACCTATCTCTAATTACTTTAACAGGCTTCTCTACACTATCAAAAGCTCTACGATTTCTCTCATTCCACACAATCCAAAAAATAGAGAGGGGATCAACGAGTAAGCTTCTTAAGAAAATAACGGACAGATCTCAAATAGTTTTTTTTTATATGGATCTCACATACTTGAGGCCTAGAAGAAATAATTTACATCATGTGCAATGCAACACAATTTAAGATCTGTAAAAACATTATTAAAAGGTCTTAAAATTTTCCAGTTCCATTTTAGATGTACATGCTAAAATGTGTGGGTTTACCTATTCTTCCCATTTTTTTTGCAGTTTGAGGTTTGGGCCAAGGAGAGAGAAGCTGCTGGACTGAGAGCTAGCTTAGATATATTGATGTCTGAAATAGAACGTCTGAATAAATTATGTGCGGAAAGGAAAGAAGCTGAAGATTCTTTGAGAAAGAAGTGGAAGAAGATTGAAGAATTTGATGCCCGCAGATCCGAACTTGAAACAATATATACTGCTCTTCTCAAGGCTAACATGGTAAGGTATTCCTCAATTTGTATGTCTTGTCAAACTCAGAAAACTAATGTGATGTGGCATTGGCTTAGGATGACTTTAGAATACCAAGTATGGGCTCATCCATATATTCAATTTGGTTGATGTGGGTGAATGGATAATTTGTCTTTCAGTAGGCAAGGAGTAACAAATTTGCATATCTATCATGTATCTTTTTCAGTGGGACTGCTAATTGTAATGTATATATGGATCTTGGATGTGAATCTAGAAGTAGAGCTGGTATGTGTTGGGTTTTCATTTTAGCTACTCAACCTTAGTCTGAGCCATACATGACTATTATATCAGGAGTCCTTAGACCTTACAGAGCTAATGTGTTATCTCAATTGAGTAACTTATTGGAGGAAGACCAAAACTGTGTAATAGTAAAACACTTGCCAATAAAATTTAGGTAATTATTTGGATTTGAACCTCCCAGTATCTTAACTGATCAACAGAAATGATGATCAGATTTTGCCTGCGGTTTGTTTTCATAACCAGGTCCACTAACATAATTTCATGTAATTAGGCTCATTAAATATTTGATGACAGACTCTGCCTTCATTATTTGCTGGTTATTCTTATTTTCCTTAGTTTTGTTTTACAAGTTATCATTGAAATATTGCAAAAGGAGAAAAGATCCTGAAACTTGAGCCTTAAGCTTTCATTTTGATTTCTTTTTCTAGGTATGTAAGAGAATTATTAAAGAGTTTATATCTTCTTTTTTGATAGTCTTGGTTTGATTAATGGTTCCATTATGTTTCACTTCAGAAAAGCTTGAATCCCAACGTATTGGGGGTTCTATGTATGTATTTTTCATTTGTGCCATGCAACTCCAACTACAGCTAGTTAGTTGATACTTGATAATATCTCATTTATGTTTTGCGACAGGGGATATTGCTGGTGAGGATTTGTTTGTGTTTTCTTGGCATTGGTGCCCACTGTTCTCTTATATTTAACTATGTTCTTTAACGTTTATTCATTTTAAGCAACATTGGTTTAACTTAAAATTCCTAATGATTCTTATGCTGATTTCCTTTTGTAGGATGCAGCTGCATTCTGGAATCAGCAGCCACTAGCTGCAAGGGAGTATGCATCAGGCACTATCATACCAGCATGTACAGTTGTTGTGGACATTTCAAATAGTGCAAAATATTTTATTGATAAAGAAGTTTCTGCATTCTATCGAAGTCCTGATAATAGCCTCTACATGCTTCCATCAACCCCACAGGTTCGTGATACTTCAACAATAAAATTTAATATGTGATTATGATGAGGTAGTGACTGCTACAGTAAATAACAAACCCCCTCTAAATTTAATGTTATCTTCACTATTAAAGCAAGCCTCTGGAACAATCTACTGCAGTCTCTACCCATGGCTCACATTTTCTCTCTTTTCCTAAATCTTCTCCCACTTATCTTTCTCTCAAAGTACCTCATAATAACTATTAACTATAACCATAAAAAAGAGAGCAATTCAACACGTGCATATTTGTGTCTTGAAAGGCTACTTTATTTTAGTGAAAAGAAGGGGAAAAGGCTATGCTAAGGCAGTGGGAAATGATATGATCACTGAATTCAGGTTGGTAGGTCTAACAGCCAAAATATGATTTGTTTACTGCTGATAGTACTACATAATTTGAGGAGTGGATGTACTATGGTATGCTAATCTTGTTTGAAGGCACTATGGTACCCTAGATGACATTGTTTTGAGTAAACCGAACTCCCTTGTTTGTTGTCTATCTGTAGCTGTGTTTCATTTGGATTGAAATTTTCTTTATGCTTTGAAGCCCATATATTGTTCGTTGGCTTATATCTGTAGATCAGACTCCATATTGTATTTCAAAAAGTAACTATTAGTGTAAGTCAGTCCTTGATTATTCTTACTTCAAGAAAATTTTGCTTAATAGAAGAAATTTAAATATTTTATTTGTGTCCGAATTACCTATCTCTGTTTACTAACTATGATATTATTGCTATCATTTCTATGGTTTTTTGTTGATTATGGTAAGAATGCGAAGAACCCGCAAAGATATATACCATTGTTTATATGCATTTATGCAAATTGCATATGCATTCTTCAGTGTTCCTTATTTGTTCATAACTTCCCTATCAGGCACTTTTGGAGTCCATGGGTGCTAATGGATCTACAGGACCTGAAGCTGTTGCTGCCGCAGAGAAGAATGCTGCTTTATTGACTGCAAGAGCTGGTTCCAGGGACCCTTCAGCTATTCCATCCATATGCCGTGTTTCTGCTGCCCTTCAATATCCTGCTGGTGAGTTTTTCTTCATTAGCAGGCTAGGTATGCCCTAGATGGAGGCTGGACTGTCATCATTTTGATTTGGTTCAGTAGTCGGTCAAGAGATAAATATTGATAAAAAAATTTCTCCTTGGAATTTCCTGTTAATATTTTGGCGGTTTTGTTTGATTAATGATTTTATTTGGGTTATTCTGCTCTGTAAATCTGATTACTTACAATAATGCAAATGGAAGAAAAATAAAAAATTAAGGGTAAAAATCAGTTAAGAGTTGTGACGAGATTCTTTGTTCTTTTCTTTAACCTGGCATGTCTAGAAGTCTGAAGTATCATTTGCTTCAGGAACAATTGAATGACAGTGAAGCATAATTGATGGTGTATGTGTGCTTACTTTCTTTTGATTATGATTCTAGTCTATTTAGTGACTTTGTACTGTATATTTAGGTCTGGAGGGTTCAGATGCTAGCTTGGCATCAGTTTTAGGGTCTCTGGAGTTCTGCTTGAAACTTCGCGGTTCTGAGGCTAGTGTTTTGGAAGACTTGGCAAAGGCAATCAACTTAGTCCATGTTCGACAGGATCTTGTTGAAAGTGGTAATGCGTTATCGAACCATGCTTATCGTGCTAAACAAGAATATGAAAGGTAATGTGTGCTTCTCTTGTGTATCCTGTAATGGGGTTACACCCACTCTTATTCCATTTTATCTCTCTTTCTCTCATTGCAATCAGATTCATGCCTGAAAACATTGGTTGGGCTTATCTCCCCCCCCCCCCCCCCCCCCCCCTTCTACGTTATGATTTGCTAATTTTATGTTTTTGACATACAGGACAACAAATTATTGTTTGAATTTGGCTGCTGAGCAAGAGAAAATTGTTATGGAGAAATGGTTGCCTGAACTTAAGAATGCAGTTTCGAATGCTCAAAAATGCTTAGAAGATTGCAAATATGCTAAGGGTTTGGTAAGGAACTACCATAACTGAACATTAAATCAGTGATCATCAGGATGCCGATATGTCTCTTGCCACTGGTTGGATTTTTTTAAAAAAGATAAATTTAACTACACCTGAATGTTAATAATTAGGAGAGATAACTTGATATGTGAACATAGTTGATATGAAAATGGAGTGACTTTTAGCATGGTGTACTCGTAATGTTTTATGGAAAGTTTGAGCTTTCACTAAGTAGGTTTGCTTCACATTCTGTAAATGTGGGTCAGTCTTGAAGATATTATAAGCATCCAATAAAAATTGTTCTTCAGTTGGAATCTTTTAGTCAGTAATTGAGCTTCTATCTAAAATTGGTCCACTTTATCATTTTTACATCCCCCGCCCCCTTTACTTTTTATTCTTTTGGGTAGGGGTATAGAATTTAATAGGAAAGCAAGGGATTTCTGAACTGTAGTTTTTATTTTAGATATAATTAATAGTTATTTTTTAGTTTTATTAACACTTAATGCTTTCTATCACTTTTGTTGGACAGTGTTTCGACATTATATGTATTGAACATTGAGCCAATAAATTGATGTGAAGTTTCTTATGCATTAATATGTAACTTCAGAATGGAAGACAGTAATGGTGCCTCAATGAAGTTTCAAGTTCTTTTTCTGGTATGTGGAAGAAGTTGCGGTGCAACTTGATGATGCTAAGGGAAACTGGGGTGTTATGGGTTTGAAAAGTTAAAAGCTCACATGAAGCAAATAAAAGAGAAGGGATTTTATATTTGTTTGTTGTAGCAAAGGACTTTTTGCACAAGACAGGAACATTCAGACTTGGTTGCCTACTTGTCTGCCTTAACAAGTCCCCTGGATTTAGTAATTCTAACACGTGTTTTCTTAAACTCAAAATTAGTGATTGGCAGTCACAAATAATTGATGTGAGTTATGATATAGTTTTCCAGAAAAAAAATAGAAATAAATTTCTTATGCTGGCTTTATATATTACGTTGTTTAGTGGTTTATAATCAGCCATCTCCTTTGGTAGCAAATTTTTTGCCTTAAATTGTATGGTTTCTTGATTATTTCTTGAATCTTCATTGTTTTCTATTTCTATTTTTTCCTATATGAAGTTTTAAATTGTGACATTCTACTGCAGCTGGATGAATGGTGGGAGCAACCTGCCTCTACTGTTGTTGACTGGGTTACAATTGATGGGCAAAATGTTGCTGCCTGGCATAATCACGTAAAACAACTTCTTGCATTCTATGATAAGGAGCTCCTGTGAAGAAAATCTATTTGTATGCTATAAAATGATTTCCCTCAAATGCCTATACTTCACACTACTTTCCTCTCAATATGGCAATCTCTTAACCTTGCAGTCCTATCTGAAGCAGTTGAGTGTTGGATAAACTCGGTGATGCCAATGAAAGCATTCCTAGTATCTTTTTTATTTGGTTTGGGTAAAGTTGAGGAACTTGTTAAGGATACCTTTGCAACTTGGTTGGACGATTGGCTAGTGGTCAGGGTCTTTACAAATTGGAATTTGAGGTACAGTCAATCTTTCATCTTTCCCCTACCTTTTTTAATGGACATCTTCCCCCTATTGATTTTGTATAGAATGGTTCTTCCTTTAATAACCTCTTTGTATAATAGGTCTGCCTTAGGTTCTGGTTTAAGGGTGGGGTTCTTTTACATTATTGTTCTCTTGTTTAAGGGTTGGTTAATGCCATTGAAGGGCTTTGTGGAATAGCTGTAGTGACTTGTATTTGTAAACAACTGTTCTTTATAGAAGTCTGGCTTTTAAATTTTTAATCTGTTAAAACTAATTGCTGTTTATAGTTGACAATGACTTCGAACTTGGGTAAATTGTCAGCTTCACTTACAAAAATAAATATGCTTTGATCTATTTGATACAGAGGGCTTGATTTACTAGTTCTCCTACCGCTTTTTGGTTGTAGTTTGGTTATGTTGTTTTTTGATGTCTTCTAATTGAATTGAAAGGTTAACCAATGCTCGGCTTCGTCGACAACACCAGTGCTTTTACGAGTAATGGTCTATGGAGGGATGCTATTGTATGTTGTGAGATTGTGACTGACAGTTAGAATTGGTACATGCATTACAAGCATGTGAGTGAGTGTGCGTGGTCCTTGCACGTGCAATGCGCACCAATATGGAGCAATGACATCAAATTTGATAAATTGCCAACTTCCAGTGGCATATTTCGATTTATGTGAGAAAACAAGCTGAGCTGAATATCAAAGTATTCGAGCAGGTTTGAAATGGATTTTTTTTTCCAATTTGAGCTCGAGTGGAGCTTAATAGCAAAACTCAAGTTTGGTTCATGAGAAAATCTAAAGAACTTGAGGTTGGTTCAGTTCGATCGGTTTTGAAAAGCTGGCATTATTTAGAATAGAGCTTGAGCCAAATGCAGATGTCTTGAGTCCACAAATCGAACTCCAGCTTAAATTAAAAAAATTAATAATGTGAAATTTGTAAAATTAAAAACTTGTATTGAAGTTGATTAATTATTTGAGGCTAAACTCAAACTCATACTCCACTTGATTGATTAAATAAATCAGTCGGATCGAGTAGCTCGCAGATAACTTGACTTTTGTTTACTGTAAGATATCTCACCTTGTTCGTTTAACCTCAATTACTGTAAGAAAAGCCAAAGAAGAGCATGCGCTTAACCATGAAGAAGACCATTATTTAGAAGAGTATTGAGTTCATTTTTTTTTTCTTTTGCAAAATACTGTGACTCTTTCTTATTGCATGTTTCAAGAATAAATAAAGTAATACCGAATCTTAAGCACTCAGGTAGCCATTGTCGTAGCTCTATATTCTATCTCTATAGATGAGCGGGGACGAGATTCTGCTTCTTTGATTTCATTGAAATAGAACTAGAGCAGCCAATGTAAATGCTATAACCCACAGTTGATCTTTGAGTCATGAGACAAATAGCCCAGTAAGGATCACAAAGTTTGTCAACTATGGACATGTTGTAGAACGTAAAAGAATGCCTTGTTCAGGAAAGCCATGAAGATAATGGAGAAGTCGATATGCCGCTTCCATGTGAGACTTTCTTGATTGTTGTATGAATTGACTTAAGAGATCTGGGTTTCATCTATCTTTTCGTAAATATACAAAAAAGAAGAAGAAGCTAGTGACCAAAAAGGGATGTGAACAAAGAAAGAAGCAGAAGTGTAGTGTTTTTTATACCCTTTGCCCCATTATAGTTGTTAATTGATGAACACAATGCGGAAGTGGTAAAATGATCGTGTACCTTAGATTAGAATCACATGCAACATAATCGTCTTGAAATCCTACTCTCTTTGTTGATTGTAATATCACTGTTGGGAAAC
The DNA here is from genome assembly GCA_023935145.1 of Bretschneidera sinensis. Classification (NCBI taxonomy): domain Eukaryota; kingdom Viridiplantae; phylum Streptophyta; class Magnoliopsida; order Brassicales; family Akaniaceae; genus Bretschneidera; species Bretschneidera sinensis. The sequence goes on from CM043699.1 coordinate 30,342,887, forward strand.
TATTTACAAACGAAACGATAACATTCTCTCACAATCCAAGTATTTATCTCTTAGAATGCAATAAGTTTTTCTATGTATTTAAATGTTCTCAAAAACAATGGAATTAGACTCCTATTTATAGGCAACCAAGAGGTGCCTTAGTGTCATTTCAAACACAACTCCTTGAAAATGCATACCTCTTCATTGTTTGCATCCATTGGGATTAGAGGCATCCCTTGGATGCATTTATTGACAAACGGGCATGGGCATCTTTCATAGACGCCCACCCATTTTCCTACATCTTTTACTCACACGTGATGGATATGCACATGCCTTATTCTCTTTTCACTATACTACTGCTAGTCCTAGGTATTCATATAGATAAATGGATCGTGCGACCGACAAATACACCTACACTTTGGGATCTCAAAACTAGAAACCAACTAAGGCCAGGATGGAGTCATCAACCCATAAATAAATGACAAAATTGATTTGGTGTAATATTGTACCCCAAACATATCAATCATATCTCAATCCCTCAAGAGATCCATGCTTCACCTCTTCTTTAACCTCACATGTATTCACAATTATCTCTAAGCTCACCAAAGCGAAATAATTGACTAGTTGGTGAATACAAGTGGTGGTGTAATTCCAGACATGTTTTCTTCTTGCCCTAATCTCACTAGGTTTAGAGTTAACTTCTTTCCCAGCAATGCCCTGTTAGATTGAATCATCCATGACCATAGGAAACATGCTATAGTAGCTAACATCAGCTCTTAACTTTGTGACATAGTCAAAATTCATATAGGGTACCTGTTAAGATCATACTTGCGATCTCTAGAACTTACACTGTGAGGAAAGAGGGACCCATTCACTCACACTCTGATTGGTCGTCGAGCACATAAAGTATGATTACATGCTACGGTGGAGATTATCTGCCTTATATAATGTATGTCCTTTCTCTTAGTTCAGTCGCATCCAAGCACCTAACTCGAGTCCTCCATTTCCTCTTTTTCAATAGTGTATGAATGAGGTCTTGTACTCGGCTTTGTATAGGCTTCGTGGATGGTGGGTAGACATCCACGTTGACCCTTAACTACATAATGAGCCTCATCTTGGCTCCTACCAAGGCGACTACTCATCGACTTAAACTAAACTTGGTCTCTTAGCATTATAGCTCAATCATGTCTCATTTCGCTTGCTTACACAGCACAAGAGGTGGTTGCTCACGTGAGTGAGCCAACCTAAGCCTATTGACATATTTGTTTTGTTGTGCTAGTCATAACAAATGATTTTAATATAATATTAAATAAATTTTATTATATATAACGAATAAATAATTTAACAATGTGTAGTTACAAGTTGATACAAATGCAACTATAATCACATCCTATGCAGTCCTAAGCATTTAACATGTGGAACATACAAGTTCCTAGCTATGGGTTTAATGAGTGGGTCTGTCACCACCCGACTAGCAGAAATGTGTTTCAATACCACTTGCTTTTATATCACAGTGTCTATAACGAAATGGTATCTTAATTGTATCTGTTTGGTTCTTCCATGATATTTGGGGTTCTTGATATATCCTAGTGCTACCATACTATCACAATATATGGTTACTAGATCCATTGCACGAGGGACGATCTCTAGATGCTCTAAGAACCTTTTGAGCCAAATAGCTTTTGCTTCTGAACATGCTTTGTATTATACCTTTATAGTGGATAAAGCAAAACAAGATTTCTTTTTTACTACTCCAAGATATTGCGTCATTATTAAGTAAAAAAAAACATATATTGATGTCAATTTGTGCTCATCTGGGTCTCCTCCCCAATCAGCATCACTGTAACCAACTAGCTGCAAATCCTTTCCTTGATAATATAACATGTTGTCCGTTGTCCCTTTAAGATACCTTAATATCCTTGTTGACCATCATCTAAATTTTAATGATGACAAAACATAACTCTAATAATACTAACAGTGTTATCTAAGTGTTTTAAACGATAAAAGCATACAGCCAAGAATCAAGATACAAGAACTCAACCCGAATCAGACACCAAATCAAGACAGAAGATCTAGTATAGGCTTAAGGTATTGAAACAAGTTGTAAATCTCACTTGTTTAGGTAACTAGCTTGTTTTATGGCTTATTTTGAAAAAAGAATTTTAACAAATCTATTCATTCAAACATTTATAAGTAAAAAACTTCTCAAAGAATGAAAAACTGGGTTGAAGGGTAACCCAGTCAACTAGGTACTTATACTAGAAGACTAGTATATAGGACAGTGTGTCCCCAGTCGACTTGGTGCTTCATACCAGTCAACTGGTGTTTTGGATAGAATGTCCCCAGTCGACTAGCAGGAACTACCCAGTTGACTAGTACTATACATAGCCTTAAAAGTGGGACTTTTCACTTGACCTAGTGGACTGGTAATTCAAAAAAGTATGACCGTTAAGACGCGAGACTTCAGCACTAAATGCACCAAAACATTCCAAGTCAGTACAAAATGGCCATATTAATTCAAGGCTATATAAACCTACTCTATTGAGCATTTAAAATAGAGAGATTACACATTCAATCAAGTTTTTCCTCATTAATACACAAAAGCTTTAAAATATTTATTGTTAAGCCATTCTTTAAGCTTTACCTTGAAAGAGAAATATTATTCAGTTGTATAAGCATTCATTGCTTTCTCTCTACCATTTACTTTACAGCAACTCATATTTATTGTAAAGGGATTGACTTCCGAAAGGAAGAGATTAGCTTATGAGAGGAAGAGATAAGTTTCCAAGAGGAAGAGACTGTTTGTAAGGTTTGTGCATCACCCGTGAAGTTACACGACTAAGAGTTTTAGTGGATTACTTCAAGGAGGTTCCTTGAAGAGAGTGGACGTAGGGTCGGAACGAATCCGATATTGTTGAACCACTATAAACTGAGTTTGCATCTTCTATTCCTTAAACTCTTTTGTTTACAGCTTATTACTTGTTGACATGCTTATGGATTTATCTGTTTTTATAAACTTTCAATTAATTTATGAAAGTTTTTAAAAACCCAATTCACCCCCCTCTTGAGTTGAAATCTCAGTCTACAATCCTCTTGACCATTTTCTAGTGTGCAAGTCCAAGGTTAACCTAAAAACATCTGGCAAGCCCAACAACATAATATATGTCTGGTCTAGTAAACATCACATCATACCTCAAACTTTCGACTACATTGGAGTAGGGAACTCTTGACGTTTTCTCTTTTTCCTCTAGAGTCTTGGGTCCTATTTCATGACTTAGGCTTAAATTCTTCTCCACATGTGTATCTATAGGTTTACAATTATGCATTTGGTATCGTTCAAGTATTTTCTTGATACAAGTTTCTTGAGATAAACAAAGAAGTCTTTTTGAATGATCTCTTACGATCTTAACACGAAGTACATAACTAGCTTCACCCAAATCTTTCATTTCAAAATTTGAAGACAACCATTTCTTAACTGTTTCAATTAGCTCCTTATTATTTCTAGCCAATAATATGTCGTCAACATATAAGGATAAAATTACAAAACTACCATTGGATAGTTTAATATATACACAATGATCTTCTTCCATCGTTATGAACTCATTTGATAAGACTGTTTGATGAAACTTAAGGTTCCATTGCCTGGATGCTTACTTTAAGCCATAATAGATCATTTGAGCTTGCATACTTTGCGCTCTTGACCTTTAATCTCTAAACCAATTGATTGATTCATATAGATCTCCTCATCCAATTCTCCATTGAGAAATATAGTTTTAACGTCCATTTGATAGAGTTCTAAATCCATTTGTGCGACAATGACTAGTATGAGGCGAATCAAGGCAAACCAAAAAACTGGTGAGAAGGTTACTTCATTATTGATTCCATCATTTTGGGTGTAGTCCTTTGCCACAAGGCGAGCCTTATACCTTTTAATGGACCCATCGGCTTGGTGTTTGATTTTAAGAATCCATTTGTTTTTGTTTGTCTTCCGCCCTTGGCGAAAGGTCAACCAAATCCCAAACTTGATTAGCTTTCAGTGACTCTATCTTTTTCTACATTGCTTTAACCCATTCCTTAGAAGATAATCTAGTGAACACCTGTTGAACTATTTTAGACTCATCATCATCTTTTGGACTTACCATGAAAATTTCCCCCTTGATCTCAAAACAACGACGACGGACCCTACTACAACAACTTTTGCATGGTTGAGATTCTTCATAATCTTGCTGCATTGGAGTTAATTAACTGAGTTTGTCTCTCCAACTTGCTCTATGAGGTTGAGGAATCTCAACTATTTCCTCAACTGGTTGGTTGGAATTGCCAAGATCTTCTTCCTCTAATTTATAAAGTTGAAAGTCCTTAGACACCTCACCTCTACGAGGAAATTCTTCCTATAAAAATATGACATCTCGTGACTCAAATTCTGTTACACTTCCATCAACTTCCTCTCCAATAAATACTTAGCCCTTGGAATGCTTAGAGTATCTTGTAAAGATACATTTTTCCCCTTTTAGGCTTAACTTTTCATATTTATGAGAAGTAGCACAAATGTAAGCTGCTAATCCTCATGGTCGCATATTACTTAACTTAGTTCTTTTGCCTATCCATAATTCATATAGGGTTGAAGGTATGGATTTGGAGGGCACATGATTAAGGATGTATACTGTAATTAATAGCGCATCTCCCAAAAAGAGATAGGCAAGTTAACTTCTATCATCATCGATCTAACCAAGTCTAGTAAGATTCTATTCCTTCTCTCTATAACACCATTTTTTTTGTGGAGTTTCAAGAATAATATCTGACTAGTCCTTTTTCATCACATAGTTCTTTGAACTGTTCAGATAGAGATACTCACGACCATGCTCTATCCTAAGAGCTTTTACTATTTTATCTAATTGAATGCTTCAAACTTGTGAGATATTAAATAGACATGACTATAACATATGAAATCATCTATGAAAGTGATGAGATGTAAGACACCATGCCTTGCCCTCGCATTCTTTGGGCCACAAATGTCTAAATGGATAAGTTGTAGGGGTGTTGTGTATCTAATTGCTTTGCCAAATGGTTTTCTAATTATTTTTCCCGCTAAATAATATTCACAATTAGGCAAGTCTATTTTAGTAATTGGCCTAAGCAGATATTCTCTAACCAATCTATTCATCATATCTTGCCCAATCTGTCATAATCTAGCATGCCATTTAATTGAATCATTATAAGCATCATTACTAGAATAGGTGATATAGAAAAAAAATTGTTATTAGTATTTTATAAATATTAATTGTATCTAAAACCATAAATCCATATGAAAAATATCCACAACCATTAAATGTTGATCCCAAATATGATTTAACACGACTATCAACAAATTCAAATTTGAAACATAAACCAAAAAGGACTAGAACTGAGACAAGACTCCGTCGTACATCGGGTGCATATAAAATGCCATGGAGATACTGTAGACACTCAATTTCATTTCAAATATTAGAATGGGCTGCGTGTGGGATCCTATGATGAGAATTTGGTCTCAATGTGCTTGAACTTGGTGAAATTGAAGATTTTGATTCAATTTTGGAGTTGATCAATTGTAAAACCCAAATCCATATGTCAATTGAACCCAAAATAAATCAAATTAAACCTAAATAAAACCTAATATCTAATAACCATTTCCACCTGTCTTGGGTCACTAAAACCTCATTATAACCCATTTTGGGCCCAAAGCCTGAGCTAAAGACTTTCTTGCGATACCATTATTGATTGGTTGGTCAATGGGACCGAGCAATACCAGTTGACCATCAATCAGTACTTATGTTACAATTTGCAATCCATCAAAGCTCAGCTTCATCAACGAGATTTGCCTTCAATGGTAGACCAAATTATTATCAATCAATCCTCTTAACCTCAGCCAGTAGCACATTAGCCCTCATTAGCCCTCCATTAACACTCTGTCGCTCTATTACATCCTTTTCCTCTCTTGACACATATAAATTACCTCTCCACTTACACCATTGGGAAATATCTCTTGCAAAGTTAGCTGAAACTATACTCGTTTCTCTCCACAAATCTCTTGAGTTATTTGGGTTAGATATGTAGTAGGATTGAGCACATAAAACACCACCCCTTTTGCAAAAGCTTACTAGCCAAATATTTTACATTTTTTAATTGGTTCCTTACTTCTAAGAGCAAGTAAAGTCTTCAACATTCATCAACTTCTCAAAGACAATACGGATTTTTGAGGGTAACAACCACACCCGAAAATTCTCCTCATTATTGAAAAGGTTAGTGATAGTTTCGTTGTTTGCTTAAACTTTTCCTTTCCTACCTTGCTTATTTGAAAACATGAATTTACCTCAGTTCGTGTTTGAACCTTCATAGAAATATTTTGAATATTTTTGATAGGGAATTTGAATCTACATGTACATGTTTATTGTAAGTTTATGTCCTTATGCCATGTTATATACTGATTTTCTGTTCAAACTTGTTACTGACATGAAACTATCGACCGATACCTCTTTAGTACCAATCGTGAGGTATGTTCTATCGATCGTTGTATGCACCTTAAGTCTTATGATTTGTTCTTTTGATGCCTAGAGGGATTTATTTGTTTATATATTTAGTTTGTTGAATTTTCTTAGGGTAAATTACATTTAGCCACCTGTAATTTGGCCTAACCTACACATAAAGACCCATAGTTTCAACATATATAGATACCTCATGGAATATGCATTTTTCGATGTAAAAATACAGATACTCCCTAAAATATGCATTAGAATACAGATAGTCCCATGGATTATGCATTTTTCGATGTAAGAATATAGATTCCCCCATTAAATATGCATATCCAGGGGTATCTGTATATTTTAAGACTACAGGTCCTTATGTGTAGGTTAAGTCAAATTACAAGGGACTAAATGTAGTTTACTCATCTTCTTGTGCTATTTTATCATTTTTTGGAAAAAAAAATGGTCAAAGAGAACCCGTTGTCCGTGAGAGGACAAAGGGGTCCAACAAACAATGTTGGGTCAGTAATATCTCACGTATGCATGTTCCTTGACCTTTTGTGATGATTGAGATAATTGGTTGGGTGACATAATTCTTTTGTGTGCTTGAAATACTAGTGTATGGTAGGATGACTTATTTCATAAATTAAATATTTTATTAAAATACTAAGGGTTAGACTTCGGTCTAGGCAAGAGAGGAAGCTTTAATTACTCATTCTCTTGTACCCAAATCTCACCACCCCTAAATCTAATGCATATACCAATGACAAGGGATTTTGCCCCCTTCAAGATCAAATGAAGGTTTTTTACCCATCATCCTTGCTCAGTTCTTGAGTGATATGAGGGCAATGTGGAAAATGCACCCCAGCCTAGAAGGGCTTTCATTGAGGGAGCTCTTTTGCTAATTTATAAAAGATGGGGTAGTGTGTGATGCCCACAGATACAATGTGCGTCTACCATGCAATTCGAGTTTGCATGTGTTAATCCCTAAGACTTTAGCATTGCTATCCATTTACTTCTCGTTTGAATCCGACGAAACTTTATAAATGTTGTTCAATCCCTCATTATGTGGTCTGTTGCTGCTGAGTCTATAGTCCAAACAGGAATAGTTTCAGCCAACATCAAACAATTACTAATGTGCAAATAGAAATATGAAATTTTAGAGCATGCCTTCGCTTTTGTGCAATAATGGGCAAAGTGACTTAGTTTACCACAATTGTATCAGGGCATTTTAGTCTTGTCCTTGTAGTTTCTACGTTTTTCTCTTTTGCACTTGACATTCACAACCATCTTGGGAATCGACTCAAGCTCCTTGCCTTATTTGGGTGCTCCACCTTTGGCTTTTCTAAGCATAAAGCTAAATTCCTTATCTGAATTAGACTTCGTTGTATAGGCTTCTCTATGTAAAAGAATACAAAATACAAAATGTTTGAATGAATTCTATTTTCTGATATTCCAGGCTTGCGGTTTACAGCAGTATATATAAAAACAATTGTGACTGATTTCCTAAATATTTGCAACATGTAAACATAGTTTAAATGTCTATACAGCTATACAATTATCTCTAAATTTCAGCAAGAATCTCGTGGAATAATTGCTGCATTATCTTCGGTTACATGTAGGTATAGCAGACATGATTTCCTAGTTTTCGGCAGGATCTTTATTGGAATGATTCTCCTGATTTGCAGCAGTGATTTCAGATGAAATCACTTGATCTTCTACACGCCCCCTCAATCTGAAGGGGAGATCACGAACATTCAGATTGTTCTTGGCATCTGTGAATTTCTTTGGTGATAGGGGCTTTGTGAGTGCATCTGCAAGTTGGTCACAGCTTGAAATGAATTGGACTTTCAATTGTTTTTGATTAACTTGATCTCGAACAAAGTGGAAGTCAATCTCTATGTGTTTTGTTCTGGCATGGAATACCGGATTTGATGTAAGATATGTAGCACCAATGTTGTCGCACCAAAGAGTAGGTGGTTGCCGAAGTGGAATTCCTAGCTCATGTAAAATTGATTTTATCCACATTAGCTCAGCTGCCGTGTTTGATAAAGCTTTGTATTCAGCCTCAGTGCTGCTACGTGCCACTGTTGGTTGTTGCTTACAGCTCCATGAGATCAAGTTTGGTCCTTGAAAAATGCAATGAGCACCTACTGATCTTCTGTCATCGCGGTCTGCTGCCCAGTCCGAATCGGAGAAAGCATGAAGATCAAGATTTGCAGCTTTTGCAATTAACAAGCCTGTTGAAACAGTATATTTGAGATAGTAAAGTATTCGCTTGACGGCTTGCCAGTGTGTGTCAAGAGGATTATGCATAAACTTGCTAACTTTGTGGACTGCAAAGGCTAAGTCAGGCCTTGTAAAAGCAAGATATTGCATACTGCCAACCATGCTTCTGTAAAGATTTGCATCAGCACATGGTTTACCATCTGAGGCAGTGAGAGTGCAAGTTGAAGCCATCAGACTAGAGCATGGTTTTGCTTGATCCATGTTGCTCTTTTTGAGCAAATCAACTATGTATTTCCTTTGTGTGAGATAAATACCTTCTTGGCATCTGAGAGCTTTGACACCAAGAAAGTAATTAAGCGGCCCCAATTCTTTGACAGCAAAGTCTGTCTTCAAGCTTTGAATGACTCGGTTGATGACAACTGAACTCGATCCGGTTATTAATATATCATCGACATAAATTAAAACATAAACAGTGGCAGTTTTTGTTTTAAAAATGAACAATGATGTATCAGCTTTGCTTTCATGAAAATGTAGTGATTTGAGCTTGTCTGAGAGTTTAGAAAACCAAGCTCTTGGAGCTTGCCGCAATCCATACAATGATTTATGCAACTTACAGACATGATTTGGAAATTGAGGATGAATAAAACCTTGTGGTTGTGTCATGAAGACTTCCTCATGTAGATCACCATGCAAAAATGCATTTTGCACATCAATTTGTTGTATAGGCCAATCTTGAGTGACCGCAATTGAAAGAACCAATCTAATTGTAGCATGCTTGATAACCGGACTAAAGGTTTCTGAAAAATCAATACCTTCTTGTTGGTGAAAACCTTTGGCGACTAGTCGAGCTTTGTGGCGCTCTATAGTTCCATCAGCTTTCCTTTTGACTCGGTAAACCCACTGATAGCCAACAATATTTGCATTTGGTGATTTTGGAACCAAGGACCAAGTTCCATTTTGAAGCAATGCATTGAATTCTTTGTTCATGGCTTCTCTCCAACAATTTGATTTGGATGCTTCTGTAAAGTAGGTTGGTTCTCTGGCAGTAGAGCTTTCGGCCAGCAATGCTCGACGTAGAGGATGTCGAATATAGTCATTAGAGTGCTTGCGAGGTTTGTGAATATTGTTCTTAGATCTTGTTGTCATCGGATGGTGATTGGAGATAGCAACACATCAGATGGTGAAGATGTTATGTTTTGTGGCAGATCCGAGAGCAAGTCTGTATGTTGCAGTGCAACAGTGGCATCCTGATTGGTGATTGCTTCAGCTGGACCTATAGGAAGAGACAAACAAAGTGTAGAGACAGTTCTAATAGGATAATGGTTAGATTGCAAATCACTAGAACTAAGAGAAGGGGAGATATTGATGTTATGAGGCATTGGAACAGAATGGTGTTGAGAGGGTGGAGAAACATTTTCTTTGGTATAAGGGAAGAGATTCTCATCAAAAATTACATGCCTTGAGACATAGATTTTACCAGTAGATAAATCAAGGCATTTGTAACCTTGATGACCAAGACTATAGCCAATGAAGAGACATGTTTTGGAGCGAAAGTTCAGCTTGTTTGAATTATAGGAGCGTAGATTAGGCCAACATGCGCAACCAAAAACACGCATAAAGGAAAAATCTGGCATGCGATTATAAAGAATGTCAAATGGAGATTTTTGCTTTAAAACAGGTGTTGGTAGCCGGTTTATGATGAAGGTTGCAGTTTGGAAGGCTTCTTCCCAGTAAAGCATGGGTATATTTGAGTGGGCTAACATGCTTAGGCCAACCTCGACAATATGACGGTGTTTGCGCTCTATAGAACCATTTTGCTGATGAGTGTAAGGGCATGCTAGTCTATGATTTATTCCGGTTTGTTGGAAATAATTGTGCAAACGTCGAAACTCACCTCCCCAATCAGATTGGACAGATTTAATTTTGCGTTCGAAGTGTTTTTCAACATACACTTGAAATTGAAGAAATATTGATTCAACGTCGGATTTGAGTTTCATTGGAAATAACCATACAAACTTGGAATAATCATCAAGAAAACTAACATAATATTTAGCACAATTAGTAGAAACAACGGATGCTGGTCCCCATACATCGGTAAAAATTAAATCAAGAGGATAAGAAGAAACGTTGGAAGAGGACTTAAATGGCAAGTCATGACTTTTTGCCATTTGACATTCGGGGCATACTGAGTGCTTTTTATTGGACTCGACTGGAACATTGATGAATGAGAGGACTTTATTGACAACTGGTGTTGATGCATGTCTAAGACGACGATGCCAATCACGATGAGAAACACGAACGGTAGAGAAAGCTTGTGGACGGCGAGACTGAGATGTGAATTGGTAGAGTCCATTAATGAGATGGCCTTGATGATGGACCTGCCCCGAGTAATCCTTCACAAGAAAGAATTTGTCATGAAATTCAAAATAGACATGATTATCAATACAAAACTTTTGGACAGATAACAAGGTCTTATGAATTTCAGGAACTAGAAGCACTTGATTAAGAACAAAGGTAGAATTGGATGTAGAAATTTTAGAGGAACCAGTTTTCGAGATTTGCAAACCTTGGCCATTGCCTACTTGAACCTGATCTGTACCTTGATAGTCATCATTCTGAAGGTTCAGATTGTTGAAGTCATTAGTGACATGATGTGTGGCACCAGTGTCAGCATGCTATTCGGTATCCCAAGTGCCAGTAGGAGCAGCGACCATAGCTTGTTTATTTTTTGGTTTTGGATCCTGGTAAGACAAATCAAACCGAAAATAGCATTTCCGAGCTGAGTGTCCTGGTTTATTACAAACCTGACAGATTACTGAATTGTGATCAGTATGACGTGTGGTATTGTTGTAACTAGCACGATTAAAACGACCCCGTCCCCTAGAGCCGCCTTTGCCACGATTTTGAGAGGGATTGTATTGTCGTTGGGCAACATTGACAGAGGTAGGTTGAACGAGAGATGACATCTGGTGGCGAGAAAGTCTGGCTTCTGTGGTGAGCAAAAACGAGTAAATTTCCTCTAGTGTTACCTTGTCAGTGCGAGCCGAGATGGCTGCCACAAAGCTGTCATATTCGTGGCCTAATCCTGCAAGAACATAGGTGATAACATCTTCACAACTCATAGGTTGTCCTACAACAGCTAATTCATTAGTGAGTTTCTTAATAAAGAGAAAATATTCTGTGGCAGACTTGCTGCCTTTTGTTGCTGTTGCTAGTTATGTTCGGATCTGCACAGTTCGTGCATGAGATCGGGATGAAAAATTTTCATCCAGAGCATGCCACACAGCAGACGAAGTAGTATGATTTACTACTTGAGCAAGCACTCCTTCAGTGAGAGAAGACATGAGGGTACTAAGGATAAGATTATCCTGGCGTATCCAATAAGAGTAGGCAGGATTGGATGTTTCAAAGATGACATGAGTTTCTGGATGGGAAACAGAGACAGATTTAGGAGGTTTGGGAATGGTACCATCAAGATATCCAAAGAGGTCTTGGCCAAGAAAATATGGCACCATTTGTGCCTTCCAAAGAATGTAATTATCGGGGCTAAGTTTGACAGTTACTATGTTAGACATAGTAAGAACAAAGGGAGATTGAGAGGGTTGAATATTAACGGTGGTAAAGGAATCAGAAGAAGAGGAAGACATGGCTTGTAGACGTTGGTCTTTTGATGGCTAATCTGATACCATGTAAAAGAATACAAAATACAAAATGTTCGAATGAATTCTATTTTCTGATATTCCAGGCTTGCGGTTTACAGCAGTATATATAAAAACAATTGTGACCGATTTCCTAAATATTTGCAACATATGAACATAGTTTAAATGTCTATACAGCTATACAATTATCTCTAAATTTCAGCAAGAATCTCGTGAAATAATTGCTGCATTATCTTCGGTTACATGTAGGTATAGCAGACATGATTTCCTAGTCTTCAGCAGAATCTTTATTGGAATGATTCTTTTGATTTGCAGCAGTGATTTCAGATGAAATCACTTGATCTTCTACACTCTAAGAGGCTTTTCAGCTAGATGGTCCTCGAGTTGCATGCACCTGTTGCTCATCTGTTAGCTCGTGGCCTGCAACCCTCAGTTCATTAATCATGTTTGACATGACAGTGAGATGCTACCTCATTAAGTGATCCCATTTTTTTTTTTTTTTTTTTTTTTTATAGTCATCAAACTTCAAAGTTAGTTGACACAGTCTAGTGGTGGAGGTTTCTCCAAATTTAAGTTTCACCGCAACCCAAACTGCTTTAGCTGAGCGGTGTTTCTCAAAACGCAACATAATACAATCCAACATGTTTCTCAACAGCAGGATGCGAGCAACACCGCCTTTCTTCTTTCAAGCTTTATAAACTTTTTGGTCTCATTTATGTTGTTCAGTGGTCCTATGTCCAGGTTCTACCATTTGTTGTGTTATGTTTTCCAATAAGTCTTGTTTCTGTAGGAGATATTGAATTTTACGATGCCATACATCGTACTAGTCATTCAATTTCTTTTCAGGTTTAAGGTCCACGACAATGCTTTTGATTGCAGCCATAATTAACTTTTAAAGAGACAAAATGACATATAATTAACTATTATAGTATAACATACTTAACAATATAATTCTGCAATAATTTTTTGAATTAAATAATAATAATAATTCAAGATATGTTATAAGATCTAAAGAGATATTGCACATTCAATCATTTTCTATAGCCATATTCAATTAATATTGATTAATTAAAAAATGCGTCAAAATTTAGGAATGAGATGAGAAATTCCTTAATACTGTTTAGCAATCTAAATCTTCCCACTTAATACAATATTTCAAAACAATTTATATTGTGCATATTAACGTAGTAACAAAAATTAATGTATTTATTTCAATAATTAATATTTCCAATCTCATCGAAAATTATTACTTTGTGCAATCAAGGTTAATCTCTTATAAGTCTTATTATAAGATTAATTACCCAATAAAAACAGAATCATCATTATCGGAGCTGAAGTGATTTTTTCCCATACAACCCAAATGCTTTTCAACTTTTGATTTGATAAAAAATAAAATCGTATATATCTTTTACTCAATTAGCTTCAGTAAGGTTAAAGTAAAACTTAATGCATTGATTTAAACAAATAAAAAAATTGTAAATCATGTGACTTGTAATTAAACTAGTGGGCACAAAGTAGAATGACTTTTGAAAACATATCATTGCCTAATAAAAATGATTTTTCAAGAAGTGGGCAGAAGTGTAAGAAGCATGCATAAGCCCCAAAAAAAGTCAGTGGGTTAAACTCATTAACAGTGAAGACATGCTTCTTCGGCAGACGACAATAGCACCGGTTTCATGCGGCTTTTCACATCTAATGCGAAAACTATTTGTAATTCTAAACCATTCTATCATTTTCTCACAAAGAATACAATGATGATAGTGTTTGATCTATTTTTTAAAAAAACTCATTATATTATCTACAATACTCATGCTAACAGAGATTAAGAATGATATCAGCAATACACGAAAACTAATCAACATGGTTTTGATATTAATGTTAATTGGTGAATAAAATACAGAAACGGTAAAATAAACGTGTACTTTTGATTAGAATCCCGTGCAATATAATTGTCTTGAAATCCTACTTGTTTTTAATGATTTTACCATCAGGAAATTGTTTACAAATAAAACTGTAACACTATAATAATCCAAATGTATCTCTCTTAGAACGCACTAAGTTTTATTTCAATATTTCTGTATTTTCAAAACAATAAAATTAGATTCTTATTTACAAGCAATGAAGAGGTGTCTTGGCGTCTAACGTTCTTAACCAAGAAACACAATTCTTTAGAAAGCTATACCTCTTCATTGTTTGTATCTATTGGAAATGGATGCATCCATTGGATGCATAACAAACGGGGATAAGCATACCCCACCTGTTTTCCTACAATAGTTTTATTCTTTTAATTACTCTTAGTTTTTTAAAATACAATTGGTGTTTTGGCGGTTTGGGGGCCCCTTCAACTTGTCCACATCCAAGGCCTATACCATGCCCATGTAAGGTAAGAGATGACGTTGCACATTATGATAGGTTAAAACTACTTAGGCACTATCCATACAGGGATTTTTCAATAATAGTTGCTTTTTATTTGTTTTTCTCTAATCCGAAAGATTGAAATATTTTTACTAAAACGGACCTAACATGTCATCTTTACACCTGTTCATTCACGGGATGATATGTAAGCCATGTGGAATAGTTTCTCTCACCCTCTCCATGTAGTGGGAGCGATCTATTGATCAGTGGGAGTGTTCCACTTGAAGAAGATAATCATGATCACGCGACGAGAGTGCTGTGCCAAAAAGGAGAGGAAATTGTGATACTTCAAGATGGGATCAAGTTTTAATATTCCACATCGACTAGAGAGGTAATAACTGTTTATAAATGATACACCTCCACTTGCATGACGCATTTTAAAGCCATAAAGTTTGGTGTGTGCTAAAACAGATAATATTACGTCAAATAAGAAGTCGAATCATTACAGTAGTATCAGAGCTTTTTCAATACTTGTTTTTCGCCTAAATAACTGTGCTTCTACATGCTTTGTCGCTTCTTGTATTTTTCAAGTTTTTATGGCTTATATGCATGTTAATGGTGGTTTTATGTATGCAGGTTTTTATGCTATGAAAATTGTATGTATATGTTTATTAAGATGTACTAAACATGTTCCTAAAGTATTATAATGAATGGATGTATGGTTTAAGAGATAATTGAAACTCAATTTTATGTTAACATGGGTAATTTTAAGCCATTTTTAGTATCTGTTAATTAGAATAAAAATGATAAAAATGCATGAATAGAAAGTAGGCTATAAGATCTTTCCAATGATATATCATTTGCATGATTTGGCCGTAAAATGAATGATTTATAGGCTTTTAAAGTAGATATATTGAATGGAAGTTAAGCTGAAATTGAACCCAGAAAATATCATTAAGAGAAGATGATGAACAGTAGCAGCATTGTGAGAGGCGTGAGAAACACGCGCTATTACTTTTAAATAAACCAAAAAAAGTTGGGAAAAATTTCCCATCCAATAATATAGCGATACGTGACAGTCACACCAGTCAAAACGGTTACTCCACTAAAAATAAAACACATGGCAAGAAGAGTAAAGTAATAATATTACATACACAGCCCATTGATAAGTTCAGTCTTATCTCCAGACAAATCTATCAAAATACTCAAAATTTAAATAAACATAAATCTTTTCAACAGTTATATTCTTATTGGGATTCTATCTCCCACACTATATAAGAGACTCTTTACTTTTTAAAACTCTCATATTTTAAACCTTACACTAATTTAAGCATCAGAAAATCTCTTAAAAACACAACTTCTCCGATCTTATGATGACTCTAATTTCTTTGATTTTTATGTGCCCAAGTTTCATTTCTCGATCATTTGAACATATTTTTAATGACTTTTCAAGGTTTTTATTTTTTATTTTTATGTGCGCAAGATTTATTTCTTAATCATTTGAATTCATGACAAATTTTCGACATCAAAGTTTTATTTATTTTAACATCGGCTGCAGGAGCTGGGTCATATGGGCTCCGTCACTTTATTGAAAAAGTGAAAATTTCAAGTTAAGTTGCATGTTATGCTGAATCAAAAGTTTTTGCTTTAAAAATATTGGATAATATATGTTGTGACTTATTGGAAACTTGGAAGTTGGAACAATATCTTTTGAATATCCCACAATAACTTGATGAAATATTAGTAGGTTTATTTTTATGAGGTCTTTATTTTTTGGTAATTATTATTATTGTTATTTTTTTTGTGATTGGCCTAAATTATTTAATTGTTTCATCATTTATTATTATTGCAATGATGATTATGCAATTATTTTCTTTTGTGTAGAATGAAAATTGATATTTTTGAATGGCTCATGTTGATTATATGATTTAAATTATTTATGGGTTCCAAGATAATTTTATTGAAACAGTATAAAGTACGACATCTCTATATATTTAATAATTATTTTTAGATATGATGTAGAATGATTCATTTCTTGTAAAGAAAAAAATATAATTTTGCTTGTATTATTTTTGAGACCATGCACAGTGACATGTTTTCGTACCAAGTATCTATGGGAGTCTTGACTGACCCATTTAAATTAATGATGATTGTTGATACTTAAAATGTGGTTGGGTTGGAGGTCGGTGTATCAATGGGGGACCTGCACCAGAAAATAAAAGTGAGCTAAAGAGTCGCCGGAGAAGAGGAGGGTGACACCTCCGAGGACGCTCCAACGCTTTTGTCAGTATAAAGCTTTTGAGGAGTGCAGAGAATTATGGTACTAGCGTTTTTAGTAAGAGCTTAAAAGTTTAAGATGGTTTGGATTCACATACCTTGGGCTTTTTATAGTAACTCGAGGGCAGGATGACCACGTAGAAGAGATGGTGCGATCCCTGAGATCCTTTTTTTTGTTGAGAGATCTCGATCACGTGTTCAAATGAGGCTCAGTCCTATGAATTACGCTTTGCCTTGACGGTTGCGTGACCTGCCGCTCCGCGTGTCCTCTGGCTATAGGATGCGGAAAGGTTTTGCGTGTTATTGGCCTATTGGTGGGAGGTGGTTCCACGTGTCAATGGTCTATTGGTGGGAGGTGGTTCCACGTGTCAACGATCTATTTGTGGGAGGTCATTTTTATCCTAGACTAATAATACCCCTGTCGGAGCACTTTGAAGGCTAGGGCCGGCCTCCGAGGTGATTCCCGCATATCCCTTCGTGGACTTCCCAAATAGCGTAGTCAGCTTCAACCTGACTGAGACACCTTAGGTAAGGCGTGGTGATGGCCCTTTTATATAGCTATCCATTTATGACCGTGTACCGGGAGACACGGGAGATGAGCTTCCTTGCTTCATTTTTTTGTTGGTAGCATCGGAGCCTCATCAATGCTCGAGATTTTGAGGGTCTCAAGGTGTACGGCTTGAGTCGGCTAGAGATGTCGAGAAAAGGCGAGTCGGGTTAGGGCGTCCGTTTTAGAATTCTCGGTCCGTGGGACATAGGTTATTTGGAACGTTTTGAACCTGGCAGCGAGTTCCTTGGCCTTCTCAAGGTACTGGCTGATCTTTTCTCCTTGGGCTTCGAATTCCCCCGTCATTTGACTTACCACCAGTTGTGAGTCATTGTATGCATCTAGAGCTTCGGCGGCCATCGCTTTTGCCAGTTTCAGACCTGCGAACAGGGCTTCGTATTCCGCTTCATTGTTGGAGGCTTTGAACTCGAATCTTAGGGCATACTCGACGATGAAACCGTCCAGGCTGCAGAGGATAAGTTTGGCCCTACTCCCAGCAGTATTCGAGGATCCTCCTGAAGGGTCCACCTTGGGGTTTGCTCATCTGGTTTCGAAATTGACCCCTTGTTTGGGACTATCGGGAGAGTTGTTTCGACGATGAAGTCGACCAGAGCTTGACCCTTGACCGCCTTCTAAGGGTGATACTGGATGTCGAACTCCCCGAGCTCTACGGACCACTTAACCATTCTTTCAGAGACATCTGGGTTATGTAGGACCTGTCTTAGGGGGTTGTTTCGTCAGGAGGACGATGGTGTATGCTTGAAAATACGACCGGAGCTTTCGCGTTGTCACTATAAAGGCGTAGGCTATCTTCTCTATCGGAAGATACCTTGCTTCTACTTCGTGGAGGATCTTGCTGATGTAGTAGATAGGCTTTTAGATACCTAACTCTTCTCGGATCAAGACAGAGGCTATGATGTCTTACCCAGCCGATAGATACAGAAAAAGCTCTTCGCTTGCGAAGGGTTTGGTCAGGAGCGGGGGTGAGCTCAAGTACTTTTTTAGCTCCCCGAACACTTGTTGGAAATCTTCTGTCCAGACGAAATCCTTTCTCTTCCTGATGGCCTTGAAGAAAGGGAGGCATCTTTCGTAGATTTGGATATGAAGCGGTTCAGGGCTGCTATTCGCCCGGTGAGTCATTGCACTTTCTTCACCATTTTGGGGTGGGGGGTATGTTGAGAATAACCTTTAACTTTTATGAGCTGGATTTTATCCCTCTTTAAGTAAGCATGAAGCCTAAGAACTTTCCTTCGGTTATTCCAAACATGCACTTTGCTGGGTTTAGCCTCATCTTGTGTCTGCACAACACTTCAAATTCCTCTCCTAAGTCGGACTTATGGTTTCTAGCTTTGGTGCTCTTGACCAATATGTCATCTACGTTGACTTCCATGTTCTGCCCAATCAGCCTTTGGAAGATCTTGTTCACTAACCTTTGATAAGTTGCACTAGTGTTTTTGAGTCCAAAGAGCATGACCCTGTAACAGTACAACCCTTGACCCATGACAAAGGCAGTTTTGTCTTGATCGGGTTAATGCATAAAAATCTGGTTATACCTAGAATACACGTCCATGAAGGTGAGGAGCTCATACCCTGAAGTAGCGTTCACTAGCTGATCAATCCATGGTAGAGGGAAACTATTCTTTGGGTAGGCTTTGTTTAAATAGGTGAAGTCAATGCAGATCTGTCATTTGCTGTTAGCCTTTCGGACCATCACCACGTTTGACACCCAGTCAGAGTAATTTGCTTCCCAGATGAAGTCGGCCTCGAGCAACTTGTCTACCTCTATCTTGATGGAGATTTGTCTTTCCAGGGCGAATGTCTTTTTCTTCTGAATGACAAATTTATGTCACGGGTCTACGTTCAATCTGTGTTTAATAGTTTTGGGGTCAATCCCGGGCTTGTATGACGCAAAGCAAACAAATCCTGGTTCTTTCTGAGGAGAGAGATGAGAGCGTTCCTATGGTCTTCTAGGAGACTGGATCCGATCTGAATCATCCGAGAAGGGTCCTCACCTAGGGAGATCGAGGTTAGTTCCTCCACAGGCCGCCCTCTTGGAGTTTTCACTTCGTTCTTGAGGTTTTCTACTTCGAGGGGTAAGGTTTCGGTCTTCTTTCCTTCCTTGATTGCACTCAAGTAGCAGGACCGAAAGGTTTTTTGGTTCCCTCTGACCTCTCCCACTCCCTCGTCAGTAGGGAATTTCACTTTTAGATGGTAAGTGGAGACAACTGCCTTTAGTTTGTTGAGAGTGGGTCAGTTAAGGATCATATTGTATGATGATGGTTGTTTGACGACCAGGAAAGTGGTTTGTACGGTGGTTGTTTGTGGTGTTGTCCCTGCAATGACGGGGAGGACTATGTTTCCCTCTGCGAACACCGAGGTTCCTACAAAGCCATATAGTGGGGTGGGGGTCGGTTCTAGCTGTTTGTCTTTCAGCTGCATTCGTTTGAAAGCGTCATAGAACAGGATGTCCGTCGAACTCCCGTTATCTGCCAGGATGCGTCTGACTTCGTGGTTGGCCACTAGGAGGGAGTCCACTACTGCATCGTTGTGTGGGGTCTATACTCCATCTAAATCATCATCCTTGAAAGAGATTACCAGGCTTGACTTCCTCCATTTATGGGGACTGCTGATGGAAGCCATAGTTCTGGCGTATGTTTTGCTGCTTTGTCTCGAGCTACCTTCGATGGTGGAGCCTCTGTAGATCGTTTTGATAATTCTGGTCGCCGCTATCTCATGGTTCCTTTGATTGGGTCCTCCCTACCTAGGCCTGAGGCTTTTCCAAGGATCTTAATGTTCCTATTTCGGAAGAGAGGGGTGTCTGGAGTCTCCCTAGATTGGTCGGGAGCCACCCTTTGTTGGGACCCGGTAAACTCCTTTAGGTGCCCTCGGCTGATAAGGGCTTCAATTTGCAGCTTCAAACTATGGCATTCTTCGGTGTCGTGCCCGTGATTCCTGTGGAATCGGCACCATTTTCTCTGGTCTCCGTTGAGGTGCTATGGTTTGGGGGGCCATTGTAGGACTGACCTGTTCTGAAACTGCATTAGGAAGTTGGTTCTGGACGCGTTGAGAGGGGTGAAGCTATCAAATCGGGTTTGGGGCTTGTATCTGCTTTCTTGGTGAGGCCTTTTGGCTGTCCCTCTGTGGGGGTCAATATCTTTCCTCTTTTTCTCTGTCTCCCATTCTCTTTCTCTTCGGAAAGCTTGGTCGTCCTCAGCCAGCATGTACCTATCGTCTCTGGCTAGGACCTCATTCATATCTTTAGGCGGACACCTGGTGAGTTTGGAGCTAAAGACCTCGGACCTTAGTTCATTTTTGAATGCCAACATTTGGATGTTGGGGTCAAGGTCTGGGATCTCCCAAACACCTCTGTTGAATCTTGATATGTAGGCCCAAAGCCTCTCTCCTCGATGCTGGACGATGTTGAATAGGCTCTCAGAGGTTTTCTTCAGCCCCTTGCTACTGAGAAAGTGAGAGGCAAAGACATAACTGAGCTCTCTGAAGTTGTCAATACTTCTTGGCTTTAAGCATGAATACCACGTGCCAACGGCTTTCTCTAGTGTTAAGGGGAAGGCGCGACACATGATTGGGTCGGAATGTCGATACAACATCATGGTCATTTTGTAATGTTGTAGGTGGTCCAGCGGGTCCATCGAACCGTCATACGCTTTGATTTGTGGCATTCTGAAGTTGAGTGGAAATGGGATCTCAAGGACATCCTGTGTGAATGGGGGGGGGGGGTCTTGGAAATTAATCTCATCTAGAATACTGTGGTTTTGGTGCTTGAGAGCTCTGTAAGGGTTGGGGTTGCTTTTGGAGGAGGAGCTTTCTTTAAACTGGTCGAAGCAAGGTAGCTTATGAGAGCTATAAAATGCATTGTAATCGTACTTATTTGTTAGCACTTTAGGGTTGATTTAGGTTTTAATTGCATTTTTATTTGTTAACAACTCTAAAGTGGTATTCTTGGAGTATTAACTTATTTCAGTGTATTTTCAGGTATCTTGAGTTAAAAGAGATGGAAAAGTGATCATCATTTTAAACATGAAGCTTCAATGAATACTCAAGTGAGAGAGTGGTCGCGGAAGAGCCAAGATGAAGAGAAACTAAGAAAAGAGTTTTCACTAAGTCATTAGAATTGCCATACCAATCAATCATCTTTGCAAATTAAACTATATCGATGTAAGAAGAACCAGGAGATGAGCCATATATTGTTAGAAAGATCTGGAAGTCTAGTTTTTGGAGGATTTTATGGTTTGTCAAAAGGATTTTTCTAGAGAACGTTATGGCAGTTTTAGCAGACAGAGGTCAGATCTCCTGAATCAGCATCAGGGAGAGGCGCACCTTGGATCAGTTGAGGCGCACCTTGCAGAAAAAAGGCCAAAAGACACTGGAAAAAGCATCAGGGAGAGGCGCACCCTGGATTATTTGAGGCACACCTCACAGTAACACGCAAAAAGCTTTACAAAGCCAAGGTGCAGCGCAAGAAATCCAAGGTGCAGCGCGCACACTGCCCCTGTTCTCTGAGTTAGACCCTAATTAGGTCTTTAATGATTTGTTCAAACCTTAAAACACCCTTAGGCCTTGTACACTATAAATAGACCACTTAGGGTTTGTAATTAGACATTCAAAAACCTGGAAAACTCAAGGGAGGCTGCCACACTCTCCCCCATGGCTAACTAATCTCCAAGCAAGGCGAAGGGATGAATCCCTAGGTGTAGTTGTTTCTATTTCCCTTACTTGATTCAGTTGTAATAGAGCTTTAACGTTCAAACATTGTTATGATTTACTTTTTAATCTAATTAGTAGATTTCTTATTAGTCCGATGATTGCATACTTCTTTTCCATATAAGTCTAGTCATACTCTTCTTATGTGTATTTGTTTGGGTGTGATTGAGTCCGGTAGATCTTTTTTATAGATTTATCCATTGTTGCGGTATTTTCATTTAGATATATCGTCATCTCTTGATAATTTATAAGTTAGGTCATGTGTGCTTGAAAGTAAAGAATAATTCATATCAATTACTTTAGGGTTTATACATGCACTTTAATTGAATATTTGCCGATTGCCTGTTTGGGATGTGAAACTTGCAATCGAGATAAAAACAACTGAATCAAGTTAGGATTAGGGCAACGAACCTAGGGAGGATTCCCGGATCCTTGTTATTCCCCTATTATACTTCACAATCTACTTTACACAATTGTTTCACTATCAATTTTTGTTTCTCTATTTAATTTGATCATATCGTTTCAGATTAAAGTTTACACCTTCCTTTATAGTTAATTTGTCTCCCTGTGGAATCGACATCCCAAGGCTATACTACAACACCGCGTATGTTTTTGGCGTAATCAAATTTTGGCGTCGTCGTTGCCGGGGAGACGCGCTTACAAACAAGGAAGATTGTCAACTTTGAGACAAAACGGTAATATCGTTCCTTTCTTGAAGTTTTGATTTTCTGATTTTTTTATTTATTTTGTTCTTTGCTCTTTGTTTTGATTTTCTAATTTATTTATTTATTATTATTATTTTTCTTTCTTTCTTCTTTTTGTTTTATTTATTTCCCCTAACATGGCTGAAAATCACAATGAAATTGTTGCTAGGACACTTAAAGACTACTTGCACCCTAGTAGAATGGCCACCTCATCTTGTATCGTGTTCCCCCCTAATGTTCAACAACTTGATTTTAAGTCAGGCATGATCCAATTGCTACCAACCTTCTATGGGTTTGAGAATGAAAACCCCTATGTCCACATTAGGGAATTTGAGGAAGTAGTAGCACCTGTTCACAGTAGGGCTGATATGATAGACACCGTTAAACTTAGGTTTTTTCCTTTTTCACTTAAGGAAAAAAGCCAAGGCTTGGCTGTACTCGTTAAGGCCTAGGTCCATAGGTAATTGGGATGAGATGACACGAATTTTCTTCCAAAAGCACTTCCCAACCCATAAGACCAATAACCTCAAGAGACAAATCTCAAACTTTGCACAAAAAGAGAGCGAAACCTTATATCAAGTTTGGGAACGTTTCAAGGACCTTTTGAATTCTTGTCCACACAATGGGTATGAGAGTTGGCTGGTGGTTAGCTACTTCTATGATGGACTTCTAAGTAGGGAGAGATAGTTCATAGAAATGATGTGCAATGGGGATTTTCTTCAAAAAGGTCCCGACCAAGCCATAGATTTCCTAGATGACCTATCAGAAAAATCCTACACTTAGACAGGACCAAATGCCATGGAAAGCACTAGGAGAAATCAACCTGCTGGGATTTATCAACTTAAGGAAAATGATAACTTTAAAGCCTGTTTAGAGGCCCTAACTAAGGAAATTGAAGCCTTAAAAACCATAAATGCTAGGGCTCCTGAATCGATTGCTAGGGTAGAGTCCTATGCGCCTTGTTTCATGTGTAATGGGGTAGATCATTTACCTAAGGATTGTCTAGTTTATTTTGAGATTAAGGAAGAGCGTAATGCTGTAGGTATACCCTTTGGGAAACCACATTCACCCTATTCTAACACCTACAATCCCGGTTGGAAAAATCACCCAAATTTTAATTGGAAATCCAACATGCAACCCCCTGCCCACTCTAGTACCCAATGGCAACCGAAAGCAACTTCATATAATTCACCTCAACAATCTTTACCTTTGGAAGATATGTTTAAGTCATTTATGCAGGTACATGCCAAGAATGTGGAAGATCAAGACAAAATAAATCAACAGCTGTTAGAGGAGCAACAAGGGATCAAAGCGGAACAAAAGGAGATAAAGAGCTAACTCACTAAGTTGACTAGTTTCTTGGCGATTCAAGAGCAAGGATGGTTTCCTTCGCAGCCACAACAAAATCCGAGGGGACAACATATGGCACAAACCTCCAATCCTGGAAATCAAAATGTTAAAGAGGTTAATTCCATAATCACCCGTAGTGGTAAGAAAATTGATGGTCCCACTCTACCATCAAACTTGAGCAACAAGGATGAAACCCCCAAGGAATAAGAGGCCCATGATGATTATTCTCCACTAGTGCCTTTCCCTCAAGCACTCCTTAAACCTAAGGAGATAAATTCAACATCAAAAAGTGAGATTCTTGAACAACTTCAGCATGTTAAAATTAACCTCCCTCTTCTTCATGTTATAAAACAGATTCTCAACTATGCTAAAGTCATCAAGGATCTGTGCACACTCAATAAGATGCACCATGTGAAGAAGACAGCATTCCTAATGGAGCAAGCAAGTGCAGTAATTGACAGCAAGACACCGCCCAAATATAAAGATCCAGGCTGTCCAACAGTGGCTTGTCAAATTGGAAACAAATCTTGTGGCCAAGTATTGCTAGATTTGGGTGCTAGTGTGAACCTCATACCATACTCCATGTACTTGCAGCTCGGTCTAGGTGAGATCAAACCAACCTCCATGGTACTTCAATTAGCGGATAGATCGGTAAGAAACTAAGAGGTATTGTAGAAGATGTTTTGTTGCAAATTGATAATTTCTACTATCTTGTTGATTTTTTGGTTTTAGATACTGTTTTTACTGTAAACACGGAGTCCAAAATTCCTTTAATGCTTGGAAGACCATTCCTTGCCACTACCAATGCCCTCATTAATTGTAGGAATGGTCTAATGACATTATCATTTGGAAATAGAACTTTAGAGGTAAATGTTTTCTGAGTCTCAAAACAGCCACATGAAGAGGATGAGTGTCTCGATACTCACATGGTTGATAAGCTCAATTTAGAGGATGAGCACACTAAAGATAATTCTAACTCTTTAGAATTCCCTCATAATAATTTTAAGTTCGATGATTCTTTAATTTATTCCCATGCCGTTAATGTTGTTGATATTTTTGATAAGTCACTTGAATTTATTAAGAAATCATGGCAACCATGCTTTGAGAAGTCACTTAAGAGAAGTCACATAGATGCGCAAATCAAACACCCTACTGCTGATAGTGAGTGGGCAACACCAAGAACACTTGAGCCACATACGGTGGACTTTAAGTATTCTTTGCCAAAAGATTAGCATTAAGGCCATTAAATTGGAGCCTCATCTTCAGCACCACAATGAGGCCAACAGTGAGAGTGGTGCAGCGTCTGGCTGAAGACGTAAAACTTAGCACTCATGGAAGGCAACCCACAACATATCCTTTTATTTTTATATTTATTTTTCTTGTCTATTTTGTTGTTTTCCAGTTTTACTTTCGTATTTCTTTTTCAGGGATAAATATACGAAGCAGTTCAAATGGTGGTGCACAATTTTCAAATTCTGTGCACTTTTGGCTATAAAGGGAGGATCCTTAACTTTTGCTTTCACATTGAGGACAATGCTTATTTTAAGTTGGGGGTGGAGGAAACATATTCCTGTTTTTCATGTTCTTCATTGAACTGCTTGGTGTCATTTTTTTTTTAGCATGTTTTGTGTTTGCCTTGGATGTAATTCACATATCAATAATATAAGCTTAATTGAGATAACATACAACATTTAGAAGGAGTTAAATTTTGTTTCGGTTTGAAATTAATTTAAGTATCAATCTTCATTTGGTTTGAGACTCTAGTTTGTGGTAAGATTGTATGATTAATCTACAACATCTAGAAAAGTTTTATGTGCGGATTTGTGAATATTTTTGCGGTCTCAACAAGCTCTAGAACTTATTTGATAATTACTTGAGGCGAATTCCTAGAATGCACACTACTTAGGATATGATATAGGCCATTTTTGAACTGTTTGAGCCTTTCAAACCTACCCTTGCAAAATATATCACTAGTCACCTATTTGAGCCATTTTTCTTGAAAAAGAATTTGAGCCCTGTTTCTTTCAAAAACTCATTTACTTACCCTTATGAGCCTAAAAATATTTTATCCTTACCCTTCTTTTAAAAGAACTTAGTTGTACACATTTGTTGAGAAGCACTTAAAAGAAAAGAAAAAGAATGAAAGAGGAGGTGAATGGTTATGTGCCATCTAAAAAAAAAATGAATTATGGCAAAGAAAGAAGAAAGAAAGAAAAAAAAAATGGTGATTCGTTGAAAGAAATGCTCGAAAAATGGTTGAAAGAGTTGGGTGTTGAAGTAAAGGTTACCAAGTGCTTAAAGTGATTGTGTTTAAAGCTAAGAGATTAAGTTCTTTTACTTGTGAATCTTTCCCATTCTTCCTTAACTTCTACCTTAGCCTAACATCACAAGCTTATTAAAGACCTTTTGATCCAATATAGTGTGATTTTTCTACAATAGTGGAGAGTGATTTGAAAAGTGAGCCTATAGAGCTTGTTTTTGTGATTGATGTCACGCAATTTATTATGTTTTTAGAGGCCAAGACTTGTATTCATGAATGTTATGCATAAAATCATCCGGGTGTTTGGACTAATGGATTGTGGTAAGATGGATGTTAAAAGTCAATAACGATTTTAAGATTGATGTTTGGATTACGTTTGAACTTAGGTGAAATTTAATGATTCTATGTGCCATGCGTTATGTGCAATTTTTGAGACAAAATATGAATTACTCTTGGTTAACACTAATATTGCTTTTCATTGACTGTGATTCCCACCATAGAATTCATCTCTTGTTTTCGCTTGAATTGCTAGGGACCAGCAATAAGCTAGTTGGGGGTTGTGATGAGAGCCATAAAATGCATTGTAATCGTACTTATTTGTTAGCACTTTAGGGTTGATTTAGGTTTTAATTGCATTTTTATTTGTTAACAACTCTAAAGTGGTATTCTTGGAGCATTAACTTATTTCGGTGCATTTTCAGGTATCTTGAGTTAAAAGAGATGGAAAAGTGATCATCATTTTAAACACGAAGCTTCAATGAATACTCAAGTGAGAGAGTGGTCGTGGAAGATCCAAGATGAAGAGAAACTAAGAAATGAGTTTTCATTAAGTCGTTAGAATTACCGTACAAATCAATCATCTTTGCAAATTAAACTGTATTGATGTAGGAAGAACCAAGAGATAAGCCATATATTGTTAGAAAGATCTGGAAGTCTAGTTTTTGTAGGATTTTACGGTTCATCAAAAGGATTTTTCTAGAGAACGTTATGGTGGTTTTAGCGGACAGAGGTCAGATCTCCTGAATCAGCATCAGGGAGAGGCGCACCTTGGATCAGTTGAGGCGCACCTTGCAGAAAGAAGGCCAAAAGACACTGGAAGAAGTATCAGGGAGAGGTGCACCCTGGATTATTTGAGGCGCACCTCATAGCAACACACAAGAAGCTTTACAAAGCCGAGGTGCAGTGCAAGAAATCCAAGGTGCAGCGCACACACTGCCCCTGTTCTCCGAGTTAGACCCTAATTAGGTCTTTAATGATTTGTTCAAACCCTAAAACACCCTTAGACCTTGTACACTATAAATAGACCACTTAGGGTTTGTAATTAGACATTCAAAAACCTAGAAAACTCAAGGGAGGCTACCACACTCTCCCTCATGGCTAACTAATCTCCAAGCAAGGTGAAGGAATGAATCCCTAGGTGTAGTTGTTTCTATTTCCCTTACTTGATTCAGTTGTAATAGAGCTTTAACGTTCAAACATTGTTATGATTTACTTTTTAATCTAATTAGTAGATTTCTTATTAGTCCGGTGATTGCATGCTTCTTTTCCATATAAGTCTAGTCATGCTCTTCTTATGTGTATTTGCTTGGGTGTGATTGAGTCCGGTAGATCTATTTTATAGATTTATCTATTGCTGCGGTATTGTTATTTAGATTATCGTCGTCTCTTGATAATTTATAAGTTAAGTTATGTGTGCTTGAAAGTAAAGAATAATTCATATCAATTACTTTAGGGTTTATACATGCACTTTAATTGAATATTTGCCGATTGCCTGTTTGGGATGTGAAACTTGCAATCGAGATAAAAACAATTGAATCAAGTTAGTATTAGGGCAACGAACCTAGGGAGGATTCCTGGATCCTTGTTATTCCCCTATTATACTTCACAATCTACTTTACACAATTGTTTCACTATCAATTTCAGATTCTCTATTTAATTTGATTATATAGTTTCAGATTAAAGTTTACACCTTCCTTTATAGTTAATTTGTCTCCCTGTGGAATCGACACCCCAAGGCTATACTACAACACCGCGTATGTTTTGGGCGTAATCAATAGCGAAGGTTCGGCGGTGGAATGGTTGTCAACCGGGAGCTCACTGCCAGAGCATTCAGTTTGCTTAGGAATTTGGTGAGAGGGCGGAGGTGAGGGTTGTCGGCCTCCCTTCTGGACTTTGGCAGCCAGGTTGGTTATCAATTGAGAAAGTTCTTGGAACTGAGCCTGGGTCACCGGGGCGGTCGGACGATCTGTGGTCGCCCTTCCGTGGTCAGGGGAATCCGTCCCTGAGTGGTGAAGGGGCTGCTCTATGAGGGGGGGTCACCGGTCCGACCTAGGGGTCATGCGTTCAGATATTGTAGGGAATCTCGACCTGGATTGTTGGCTATGCATGTGGCTCCGAATAGGGCCGGAGCACACCGTAGGGGCTCCTTTGCTACCTTTTTTCATGGTGTTTCTTGGCGGCATGGCAATAGATGAGTTTTTTAGACTTCTTCGCTTTTACTATCAGCGAGAGATGTGGATTTCCCACAGACGGCGCCAATATGTTAATGCTTAAAATGTGGCTGGGCTGGAGGTTGGTGCATAAGTGGGGGACCTATGCCAGAAAATAAGAGTGAGCTAGAGAGTCGCCGGAGAAGAGGGGGGTGACACCTCCGAGGACGCTCCAACGCTTTTGTCAGTATAAGGCTTTTGAGGAGTGGAGAGAATTATGGTACTAACGTTTTTAGTAAGAGCTTAAAAGTTTAAGATGGTTTGGATTCACATACCTTGGGGTTTTTATAGTAACTCGGGGGCAGATTGACCGCGTGGGAGGGATGGTGCGATCTTTGAGATCCTGCTTTTCTGCTGAGAGATCTCGATCGCTTGTTCAAACGAGGCTCAGTCTCGTTAATCACGCTTCACCTTGACGGTTGTGTGACCTGCCCGCTCCGCGTGTCCTCTAGTTATAGGATGAGGAAATGTTATGCGTGTTATTGGCCTATTGGTGGGAGGTGGTTCCACATGTCAATGGTCTATTGGTGGGAGATGGTTCCATGTGTCAATGGTCTATTGGTGGGAGATGGTTCCATGGGCCACGTCAATGATTATATAATATTACTATACGAAATTTTATTCTTAATTAATTGAACCTATTATTCTAATTTAAATATTGATAGATGATAAATACTCAAAAAGAGAAATTTTTATGTTAATATTTAGAAAGAATTTTGTGGCTTAATTGGATTAAGTAATTAAATAATAAATATATTTGCTAATTTTGAAATCGTGCATATGATCGTAGTGATATGGCCACCAAAAGTACTTTTGCTGATTTCACTGAGTAAGAAAAACTTGATGGAACAATTAATGATATGTGGCATAGAAAGATCCAATACATTCTTAACGAGAAAGAAATGCTTGAGACTTTGACCAATGACATGAATCCTCCAATTGAAGGGCAAATGGCCCAAGACCGTCAAGATCAAGAAGTCTAACCATACTTGGTTAAAAAAATATCTAAGTGTGTGCTTTACTATACTAAGCTGCATGGATGATGATTTTATTGGCGAGTTTGAGAACTTTCAGACTACGAAGCATATGTGCGAACATCTAAGGTTGAAATACGGAGGCATTACAACAATTAGACTGATTCCTAAACCTTAAGTTCAACCAATGTCTGATAAATCCAAAACACTTTATTGATAATTCAAGATTGATGATAAAAATCTTAGAGAAACCTTTTTTAAAGAGAGAAAAAATCAAAAATTTTGAAAAAAATAAAGATGAACTTTTTTTATGTTTAATAAAAAATAATTAACTCAATAATTAAAGTTTATATTTTTATTCATTTGAACATGAGTTTAAATTTAAGACTTAATTTTTTCCTTTTGATTTCTAAAGTCTTTATAAAAACTTCAACAAAATGTCATTAAGATGTATATCCCGATCATTGAAACATAAAAAAAAAATACACCTCAACAAACCAAACACTTAAAAAATTGAGTCTCAAATCGTTTTACCAAAGCCCCCCAACAAGTCCGGAAAACACCTTTAAAAACATTGATGGACACATATTTCATTAATTAAAATCAAGTGACTTGACTGACACTCATTAGTAGAAGTGACTAAATCTTGGGTCGGGCTCTAACACCTAAATCTAAACCTGCATTATGCCGAGCTTTATATAATTTGTCTAAGCCCACCCATCAGCCTAATATACTTTTCTTTAAAATTTTCATTATTATTTTACAATTAAAAATTATATAAATAAATGACTCCTGAAACATCTTTTATTTAAAATAAAAAAAAATTGTTTAAATTTATATATTTTTAAAAATAATTCATTGTACACTATTATAAATATTACTTTTATAGTATATCAAAATTAATATATATATATATATATATATATATATATATATATATATATATATATATATATATATATATATTAGACTAGGCCAGTTAGGATTAAGCTTTCCACATAATCCCAAGCTGAGCCCTTATTTTTCAAGCCCGTAAAAATTAGGCCGAGTCGGACTGGGCTTTCTAACCACCGACTTCATATGGTCAGCTCTACTTAGATATCGAATTTAATGGAAGGCCCTAGAATGTGTAATGGTTTCTTTTTTAAATTTTTTTATCGTTTCCCTTTTTAAAAGCCCCAAAATGTGAGGACACTCCTCTCTCTCATGGGTGGAGCCATTTTGATGGTCGGAGGTCCATGGTCACCCTAAAACTTCACAAATTTTATTAATTATATAAAAATTTATATCCAAAAAAACTTTACAGTAATGCCCTCTCCCAGTTAATAATTCGTCTGATAAAGCTCCTTTGTATTTTAATTTTTTCAACTTCTTTAATTGGTACTACTAAAAAAAAAAAATTAATTAATTTCTTATAAAAATTAGAAATTTCTTGAAAACAATAGGGCATCTTATTTGGGTTAATGTTTCTCTAATTTTTAACTTTTTTTTAAAAAATTTAATATAAGGCAATGATAAGGATAATATTTTAACATGTTATATTTTTTAAGAGAAACATGTTATATATCTAAATAATACTCCTTTAGGTTTAATAGTATAATTTTTTTGCTAGATTTTCATTTTCTAATTCCCTAATATTAGAATAATCTTATGTTAAAATTTTAGATTTGCCACAAATTTTTGCAAACGCAATGATTAAAAAAAGAAATATTGTAATGTCTTAGTACTCATTTGATCTATTTGAGAAAATAACTTCAATTGAATAATATATTTATGTGGTTGATATTTATATTTTAAAAAATTATAGATCTATATCACTAAATTATAATATCTCATGTATTTCACGTTTTTAGATTTAAGATCCAGATTTAATTTATACATATTTATTGCATTTCTGTCAAGACCCAAAATTAATTATTAAAGATGTTAAAAATCTATTTACATCAATACGATATAAGATTAATATAACCAATAAAATCTTGATTAAGTGATAAAAAAACTGAAAGTGATGCTTTAAGTTTACAAAATTTCAAGTTTTAATCCTACCAATATATGGAATACTTCGCCCTATACATGGATAATATGGTAATATAATAAATTTATATGTAAGTTATATATAATATTAATTAAAAGAGGTAAAGTTGTAATCAATTTTAATAAAAAATATCATTATTTATCTCTCACTCTCTCTCCGCGCAAATCGATGGCCGCTAACTTGCAATGCTCATCATACAAAAAATATGAGATCAGGGAGAGAAACCCAGATCCGAAAACGTCAGTCTTATTGGTGATCGATATGCAAAATTACTTTTCCTCGATGGCCAAACCGATCCTCAACAACACCCTCACAACCATCCACCTCTGCCGAAGCACTTCCATCCCCGTTTTCTTCACGCGCCACCGACACAAGTCTCCTGCCGACTACGGCATGCTTGCGGAGTGGTGGAACAACGACCTCATCCTCGACGGCACAATCGATGCGGAGCTCATGCCCGAGATCGGACGGCTAGCGGCTGCTGACGAGGTAGTGGAGAAGAGCACGTATAGTGCGTTTGGGAACACGCGACTGCCCGAGCGCTTGGTAGAGATGGGAGTGAAGGAGGTCATCGTGACTGGCGTGATGACGAATCTGTGCTGTGAAACGACGGCGCGTGACGCGTTTGTGAGAGGGTTCAGGGTGTTCTTCTCGACCGATGCGACTGCCACGTCGGATGAGGAGTTGCAGGACGCCACGTTGAAGAATTTGGCTTATGGGTTCGCATACTTGGTCGACTGCAAGAGGCTTCAGGGGCTTTTTGGGAATTAAATAAAGTTGTGTGCGTGCTTGTTTGCGTGACCTTGTAAAAAGAAGTTATCTTTATTTGTTTTAAATGTATTTTGCACCTCCAAGTTTACGGGTTCTTACTCTTTGGTCTCATTGTATAAATTGTGGCTTATTCGAAGAAGAATAAATATATATTTTTATTTTTTATGAAGCATATGTGCTCACTTTGTTTTGATTACTTTAGATTTTATCATATTAATTTCTACAATATGAAAGCTGAATCCTGCTAATTACACTAGGTGACATCTTGAAAATCTTTTTTTTTTTTATAAGAAAACCTTTTTAAGTAGGAGAGTTTAGTAAAGATCAATATCCTTTTTATTAATAAAATGGGTAAATTACATTAATATATTAGTGATTAATCTATGATTATATTTATTTCACTTAAATTTCAAAACATATATTTACTTATTTGTAGTTTGTTTTTTGTTAACTTTTCGTTAGTCAATTATTCAAAATATAGTCGAATTTTATGCCAACTCATCAAAATTTAATGAAAGATCGACTTTACTTTTAAGGGTAAAATTAAGTTTCCAATAAATTTTGATGAGTTGATATAAATTTTGACTGAATTTTGAACAACTGACTAATAGACGATTAATAAAACACTAACAACATGTAAGTGTAACTATAGATTAATCTAATATAAATTAATATATTTTACTCTAATAAAAAATACAAAAGAGATAAGCGGACAAAGAATCAATACCCCACCAAAAAAGACATCAAGAAAAATTATTAAAAAAAATTCTAAATTTAACGTGCTTGAGACTAACTATTAAATTGAGACATATCTTATTCATGATTTTTTTATAGAAATATTATACTTATGGTTAGCTCTTGGGTTTTAATATAAATTTATAAATCTATTTTTGTTTTGATTTAACAGACAAATGATCTATTCAAGATTAACATACAAATAAGTTTTTAAAATGAGTTTACATACATTATTACTTGGATATTAGTAGATGCTCATCAAAGGAAGAAGAAAAGAAAAGCCCAAGAGCCAAACAAAAAATGTCACTATGGGCCTTAGAAATACAAAAGTCCACTTGTCTTGTTAACTTAACTATTAAGGGTGCCATAATGGAGTAATAGATCTACTATAAAAAAAATCTATGAAATAAAATTTGCAGTGTACCATTTTTGACATGAATATCACTACTAGACCCCTATAGCTAGAGAAATGACATCAGAGAAAAATAAATTGAACCATTGGTGAAAACACACACTGCTCCCACCAGTCTGGGGCTGCTCCTGTAGGGTTTACCCGTTCCCTAATTATATCATTTTTTGGTAATTAATCTGGTTATTATTATCGAATATCTTTAATTTATTTTTTGATATTTTAATTATATTTTAAAAATAATTAATTTATCTTTTGTATTCAATAAATCATTTTGATAATAATTCTATCAAAATTATACCGACAAAAAAAAAATCTTAACTATTAAGCATGATAAAATTTTTTGTTAATATTTTTATGTAGGTTGGTAGCACACTGATATCGATTTTGTCGAAATTATCATCAGAAATGTTTGTTAAAAACATGTCTAAAATGTAAAAGGATAAATTGATTGTTTTTAAAATGCAAAAAGACATTGAAACACATGATAAAATATAAAAATGTTTGGTGATAATAATCTTAATTGATCATACATTTAATTGAAAAAACTTTCCCATACAAAGCAATTATCAAATCAAATTCACAAAATAAAAATTCTCCTCCCCTAAAAAAAAAAATAAAATAGAAAAAGAAAATGTTTCTGTACGTTTTTTTCTTATTATTTCACTTCCTTTCTCTCGTGTAAATGTGGTTGTAGGTTGCTTTAAATTTTTCTGTGGATTTTTTGTTGTTGTTGTTTGTCCTGTTTCCATGAAAGTTTTTACATTTTCTATTTTGTAGTGCACTAGACAATTTGTCGTGAAATTGCTCATATCTTTTCTGTTTTTTGGTTATAAGCTGATTATTTCTGTCAAAGAGAGATATTGTCAATTGTTTTTTTTTTTTGTTGATAATTTCTTTCTATGTATTGTTGCTATACCATAGTGTCTCATATATTTCAATTGATTAGCTAATTAGATTTAACTTTTTTTACCAACAATAAGACTATACTTGCTAGTTACAGCTTCGGGCGCATAACGAAAACGGGAATGTCCATTTTGCATACTCGAAAAACAAGAAGGTAGTCTCTAAGCTTGTATCTCACTCTTGACACCCCAACCAAGTTCTTGAGCTGTCTCGGGATTTTTGCAGAGCATTTTAAGTTCAGACATCAAGAGGATGCACACGAGTTCTTGCAGTATGTGATCGATGCATATCACAACACTTTACTCCGTCTCAAGGAGTTGTGTGTCAAGGGCAGCGAGTCCTTCGATGGGAACACTAGTTAAGGAGATTTTTGTGTGCCTTGCAGAACCAAGTTAAATGCTTGTCTTGTGGTGCCGATTCGAATAAGGTTGATGAGATTATGGATATCAATCTCAAGATTTTGCATGGTAGTTCGCTTGAAGATTCAATGCAATAGTGCTTTCAGCCAAGATTTTAGATGGCAATGAAATACATATTTTTTCATAGTTGCTCGCTTCAAGATTCAATGCAAAAGTTTCTTCAGCCCGAGCAAAAACGTTTTCAATTATTACACAACTAGGTCATACTCCCAATCAGACTTCATGAACAAAAACGAAGGAGAAACGGCAATGCCTTTGCTAGCTTGAGGTTTGAGTGCTGAGTCCCTAAGCCCCAAATTCTTCTTTTCCTCCATCCATGAAGATGTCACAATCCTTTCCTCAATTTTCTTCTTTGATAATTCAATAAACTATTTCAAGAAATTTTTAGCCAAGGATAAAATCTCATCAGCATTCTTCCTCCCTTTTCCATTTACCACTTGGTTTCGGTGCCTCCAAAGCTGCTAACAAAGCCAACAGAGCTTTGCTCTCCTTAAACAAGCCCAAGAAGACAGTCAACAAGAATCTTTCAAAGGAAGATGATCTCCTTAACACCAATTCTAGCAATGAAGAAAGGCTCCAAACTTCCTCACCAAAATTACACTAAACCAAAGCATGCGTAACTGATTTTGTACCATTCATACACACTACACACATCCCACGTGAAACTACATTCTGGTGCCAAAGATTTTGCATAGTTAGGGAGGCCATTTTAGCAGCCCTCCACACTAAATTCTTGACCAAGCAGACCGAACAAAGAACATACCATTCTCGGAATAGACCCATATTAATTAAATTAAGATGTGTACAAGCTCAAAACACATGATCACTGATTAAATGACATATGAGCTCTCGTACTTTCTTCATTGGACCAAATTCACTGAACCAGTTTTACAAAACCGAAACCATTATAATTAGTGGTAGCACACATAGGAAAATTATAACATTCTCCCACTTGGGTAAGACTAATTATGCATTTCAAATTTTTTTTATAAATATTTTACCCAATTTTAAAATGACTCCTGAGTTAGTCAACTTGATTTTTTTTTTTTTTTTGTGGCCACACTTTAAAAAATAATTTGGTCATTTGAGATAACATTTTAAATGACCCAGTCCCATGAAATCACTAAATATGGAGTCATGGTATCGATTGTGCTCTCTCTTTCGCACAAGAACAATCCATTGTTACTCACGCAAATAGTCCAACTAACATAGATCCAATGTGGTAGTGTATCAAGAAAATAGCATCCCACATATGATCACAAAATATGTTATTTTCATTGTTAGTCCTCAACATAACTCTCCAAACAACTTGCCCATTAATAGGCTAGAGAAGTCATAAACAATATGGTATGTCTCCATTTAAAATATCTCGAGGTCTCAACATGGTGTCAACCAAGAGACATACCCAAAACAAACTCAAAACTGATACCAATTTCAAGTTTTCACAACATGACATATCATATGTTCAAATGCATTTTTACATATAAAGAGACAAGATAAGACAATATTAATGAAAATATGCATGATGATCATCAATCGATATCATAATATCCAACAATTGAGCGTACCCAAAATATAATGAGTTCCAAATATGATAAGTTCCAAAATTATATAAATCCAATAACCAAATGCATTAAAACATAAATAAATCCCACAACAAAGTACATCAAAGGACCCTAAAACACCTATACTATCAACATGTTTCTTAAAAACAATGGGTTTCAAGCCTTTGATTAGAGGATCAGCAACTATATTCTTTGTTTGAATGTGCTCAACAACCTAAATCCCTAACTGTAAGGTATTTCAGGCTTTTCAACTAAATATGTTTAGAACCACTATAATTCTTATTGTTCTTCGAAAACATACAGCAAAGCTATTATCACAGTATATCACCAGTGGTCTAGAGATAGAGTCAACCACAACAAGCCCTAAAACAATTTTTTTAACCACACAGCTTGTTTAACTGCCTGATAACAAGATACAAACTCCGCTGTATAGTAGAAGAAGTAGTAATTGTCTGTTTCACACTCTTCCGAGAAATAACACCTCCAACTAAAGTGAAAATGCATCCTGAAGTGGATTTTAGGTCATTTGAATAACTAGCCAAATCCGAGTCAGAGTAACCTATCACCTCAAGATTATCCACCTTCCTGTAAACAAACATATAATCATTTGTCCTTCGCAAGTACCTCATCACTTTTGTAGTTACAACCCAGTGATCATATCCAGGATTACAAAGATAACAGGTAAGCAAACTCACTGCATGAGCAATATCTAGTTTAGCACAAACTTATGCATACATTAGGCTACCAACTGCACTGGCATAAGACGCAGTTTTCATGGATTCTCTCTCAAGATCATTCTTGGGACATTGACTCTAGCTCAATTTATCCCCTTTCACTATTGGCACATCTCCAGGCTTACAACTCTACATGTTAAACCTGTTAGGTACATGATCTATGTAAGCTCTATGAGAACGACCCAACATACCACGAGATCCATCCCTATGGATCTCAACACTAAGGATAAAGGATGACTCACCAAGATCTTTCATATCAAAAGTCTTGGATAACAACTATTTTGTCTCATGCAATAACTCAATATCATTGCTAGCAAGTAAAATATCATCCACATAAAGAATAGATAAATAAATTTTCTCCTACTAACCTTCAGGTATATGTATTGATCTACTTTATTCTCTTCAAAGCTAGTGAAAGTCACCACCTCATCAAATTTTAGGTACCACTATCGAGAAGCTTGCTTGAGATCGTAATTAGACATGTTTAGCTAACACATCAAGTGCTCTTTCCAAGGTTCTTAAAAATCCTAGGTTGTGCCATTTAAACTTTTTATACAAGATCACCATTCGGGAAAGCTATTTTCAAGTCCATTTGGTGAAGCTCCAGATCAAAGTGAGCTAGTAATGTCATAATGATCCTAAAGGAGTCTTTGGATGATACAGGTGAGAAAATGTCATTGTAATCTATCCTCTTTTTCTGAGTGAACCATTTTTCTACAAGTCTGGTCTTATAACGCTCAATCTTTCCCTTGGAATCCTTCTTAGTTTTGTAAGCCCTCTTACAACCTATGGACTTACAGGAAGCTCTACGAGATCCCAAACATCATTCCTAGCTATAGATTGAATTTCATCTTTTATAGCATCAATCCATATATTAGACTATGGATTAGTGATTGCATCATGATAGATTACTAGATCAACAACTGCACCAATATCATAATCACCATTTCGAATAAACACATAATAATCACTCGAAATGGAAAATCTCCTCTGTTTACTAGACCTCTTCAAAGATACCTCCAAAATGGGTTCTTATGTAAGGTGTACCTCATGGACTGGATGATCAACTACCTATTCTATTTGTTTTCCATGATCTACAATTTCAATAAGTGCAAGCATAACACAATCATTTGACACAAGTAAGGGAAAAGGGACAAAATTAGATGCATTTTTCTTAACAATTGGTTGACTATCCACAATCTCAGTAATATCAAATTCCAGAAACTTAATTGTCATAGATTTTATAATTTTTGTACCACGTGTGGGACAATGGAACCTGTATCATTTTGAATGTTCTGGATACCCAATGAAAAAACAATGTGTAATTCGAATGTCAGTTTTTCTCTCGAAAAGGTTATAAATTCTAACTTTAACATAACAACCCCAAAAAGATTCACGAAGGTTGGTTTTGCTCATCATGCTTATCACCATATCATTAAGAGTGCGGTTACGTCTCTCGACCACAACATTTTATTCAGAACTACAAGACATGGTATATTGGGTAATTATCCCATTCTTCTGTAAGTATTTGGTATATTGTCAAATCTACTGCCCAACATCTTCATGTCTCTCGTAATACTTACCACCACAATCAAATCTCACAATCTTAATAGGTTTTCCTAGTTATTTCTCAACTTCAAATTTTTTAAAAGCCTCAGATTTTTATTTTATCAAGTAAAGATATTCATAACGAGAAAAATTGTCAATGAATGTGATGAAATAACTCTTTTCACATAAGGTAGATGATATAGGTCCACTAATATCAATGTGCACTATTTTTAGAAGATCAAAACTACTAGTTGGACCATTTTTCTTTGTTTTGGTTAACTTTCCCATAATACAATCAACACAGGTCTTCATATCCCCTAAATCAAGAGTGGGTAAAATATTATCTCTATTAAGTCTTTCAAATTTTTCTCTAGAAATGTGACCTAGACGTCTATGCAATAAAGTAGAAGATTTTTTTTTTGATAAGATGTTTTTTGGAGGCAATTGTTTCAGCACCAAAACAAATATACTCATTGTTTGAAACCAAACACAATCTGTGCATGCCACTAGATAAAATAAAATTTTCAACAACTCGAGAATTTTTAAGCAAACTAACATTTCCAATCCCAATCTGAAAGAAATATCCAAGTTATCCAAAACAGAAACAGAAATAACATTCGCCTAAAAGACGGTGCATAAAGAGTCTTCTCCAAAACAAGTTGAAAACCATATTCTAAGTTCAAATTAACAGTTCCTACAAATTTAATTTCTACTTTAGTATTTTCCAAACTTTAAGCTTCGACTCCTCCTCATTTAGTCTCTGTCTATTTGGGAACCCTTGCAAGTTTATAATGATATAAACAGTTGCACCACTGTCCAACCACCAAGAATGTAATGGGGCACTAACCAAAACAAACGAAACCTAGAGAATTACCTTTCTGTTTGTCTTTCTTTTCTATCTAAGCTTTAAAGATGAGATACTCAAGTCTAATATGGCCTCCCTTTCTGCCATGGAAACAAATGACATCTTTATCATCTTTCTTGATAGTAGCCTTTGGACCTCTCACTCTAGAATTCTGATCATTTCCATGTCTCTTGTTATCCTAAACCCTTTTTGAACCACTAGAAGTATAATGAACATTGTGTTTAAACTTTTTTAGGTTTGGCAAAGGTCTTATCATTATTAGGTCTAGTATGGGACACAAGCAAGGCACTCTAAGATTAATTTTTATTAATTTTTTTTTCTTTTGAGACATGCTTAAAGATCTAATCATTCACACTCTATGTTTCATTCAAAGTATTGTAAGCAATTTTGATTTGACTAAACTCAACAGGAAGGGTGTGATGGATTATGAACTGATCAGGAAGATTAATGTTATGATGTTTCAGTTTAGATTGAATGTGTACCATACTCATAATGAAATCTTTCACCCCCAACATTTTCATACATCATACCCGTTAATTCACCCATTAGGTTTCCAGCATCAAACTTATTAGATACTTGGTACCTTTGTCCCACAACAATAAAAAAATTCCCTAGCATTAGTGGTCTCAAGCAAATCACTCATAAGGTGTTCTTAGATGGACCTTTTCATGGCGTAGAGGCTTAAACGGTTAGACCTCTCCTACTTAGAAAAATTTTTCCTTTGCTTAGCGGCACTCTCATTAGTGAGCTCAATAGGCTGGTCTATATGCAGTGCTAAATCAATGTCACCCATGCTTAAAGCAAACTCTACATCCTCCTTTTATCTTTTATAATTCGAAACTAATCAGGATCTCAATGGTTGCTTAGTTATTGTTCATAGAGAATGACACTGATTCAAGACAAAAATGCAACATATTTGTATAAGGGCAATGATCAACATATTCCAAAATAGAGAATCTAAAAGTATAGTTATAAACTCCCATTTGGACAGAGAATACAACAAACACTTAAAAACTCTACACATGAAGCATATCAAGACAATGTCTTAGTTTCAAAAGAATTGTCCACTTTGGGCATACATGCCTTCTAAACTAGTCCATCATCTTCACCATAGTGTTCCATGTACTTCTGTAAATGACAACATACAACTACCCCCTTTGGGTAGGCAATTGCATGATGCAATTGAAAATCATCCCGTAATATGTTTTAATGAAATTCCACAAGTATCAATGATTGCATCATTTTGGCAACAAACACCCACCCTCATGAAATTTTCCAAAACCAAGATAGGCAATAATGCCATTTATAACCACAAACGCATGCGTTACGACATGCATACAACATAATTATTAATTGCATATTTACTATAAGTCTTGACCATAACAGAATATATCTGATTAATTTAATCAATTATTTATCATACTATGCATATTTTTCTACATCTTCTTTCAAGTTGAGAGTACAATAAATAAAACAACCAATCTAGGAGAGTACCTATTGTTAAGAACATCTTAGCACATCAAAATAATTTACTTTGAAGTAAAATTTCAGAATTTATGTATAGATTTCGAAAAATAAGAAATTAATCACATATTTATTGAAGAAGTGTTCAAAGAACATGTGTGCAAGGATTAGGTGTCTAGGTAGGCATCTAAGACATGCTTAGGCACCTAGGTAGGTGCTTGAGACATTCTTAGGCATCTGATAGGGTTTAGTGCTCCAGACAATAACTTCCAGAAACAAAACCTAATAATAAATTTCATTTCATGTTGGAATTTATATGTAGACTAAATTCCATTTGTATTGTAAAGGCAGTAGGCTAAGTCAGGCACCTAGGTAGGTGCATGGAATCTCTTCAAGTGCCTACCATTTTTTAATCGTCTGGTTAGACGACTAGCTTGCTCACAAGTGCCATTTTATTTGGATTTTGCTAAAAAAGCCAATGAGGTGAAACCCCTAAATTCGAACACTAATTTCTTTTCCCACAAATTGATTCACAAAACGAAACTTGTATGGTTTTAATCACTTACTAAACAGGACTATTAAACTTAAAAAATTATTGCAAAACGATGATCGAAAGGGACAATGTAACCCAAAATTGTGCCTCTAATGGGTATTTTCACATGAAAATAAGCACAATTTCACTTGGAATTAAATGTAATATTCCTGAATTTGGTTATAAATTCATGTATATAAGCTCTGATACCACATGTAGACAACAATAAATATATTAATATCATACATGAAATTTAGAACACATTTAATTGAATAAATAAATCACATGCATGGTTGAGCCATCATCACAGCTAAAGCTTGATTACCTCATAGCAGAAGCTTGAAGGTTAAGTCTTCCTCTTTATGTTCCCACAACAGCAGCTTTCTCAGATAGATAGAAAACTAGAATGCTGATGTACTGGAAGCCAAAAAGAGGACCTAGCTTGTTTATACACATCAGTAACCCTAGAGCAAATACTGATAGTCCAAATTAGCCCTCCCATCCACGGGTCAATATTGGACTAAGCCCTACACTAGCTGTTATTCCACATTAATTAAATTAAGATATGTACAAGCTCAAAACACATTATCACTGATTAAACAACATATGGGCTCTCGTACTTTCCTCATTTGACCAAATTCACTGACCCAATTTTACAAAATAGAAACTACTATAATTAGTGGTAGCCCACATAGGAAAATTCTAACAATCATATCTAACAGTTTTCGATATCGAAAGGATTAAATCCACCTCATAATGCAAAAAGACCTCCCGAGCAAGTAGCCTTTTTCCACAATCTAAGCTCAACATCAATTAATTCATACACCCAATTCAAGAAATGTTGTTCTGACCTTGGAGACACCACTCTAGAATGTGTTTGGAATGCATGGGAAACCATTTATCATCCCAAATGATAACACTAAAACCATTTCCAATCCTCCATCAAACCCTATGATAAGTGCTTAAATATTCGTATTTAAGCCCCTTACTTTATATTTCTTAAGCTCTTAGTTTGTGTTATTTCATTCTATTTTATTTCCTTTTTGTGTTTTCTGTGTTTTCTAGGTTTTTGGAGAAAATGAAACATTATGGAATTATCTGGCTTAAAGAGCAAATCTGGAAAAAGCTGGAGTCTGCTAGAGCAATCGAGCACAGAGACTTGCGATCAAGCGCACATGCACTAGTGCGCACAAGAAGAAGGCTCGATCACAAGACGATTGAGCGCACTATGCTGCGATCGAGCGCATTCGCACATCAGTAAAAACAGCTGGTCTTATTCTGGAAATAAGTTTAGGGTTTTGTTTTACAGGTTTTAGGGTTTCCAGATGTTTCTAAACTCTATAAATAGGTTTGTAAACACAAAAATAGGGAATTTCTGGGGGAGGAGAGATTTTGGAGACGAATTGATGGCTCTTCAAGGAAGTATTTTCGGGTTTATTCTTCTCCTTCTATTTTACTTTATGAAGATGTTTAATATCAAACTCCTATGTAACTAAATTGCTAGTAGGGCTCTATTGAAGCCCTGATTATGCTACTCAATAATTTAATATTGTTGCCTTTGTGATAGTTATATTATGATGCTTAACTTGATTAATACCTGTTTTCTTGAATTCCTCATATATGTTTGCCTGATCAACATATGCATGTGGTATGGACTAGTTAATTAAACCAATTTAGATGGCCAAGTCTTAGGTTTAATAATAGTAACAAAAGAAATCCACGTTGGGTTCTTGGGTTAATCAACATGAAAAACCGGGAGTATATAACATGCCCTAGGTCTCGTGTGTTTATCGATTTTCACAGATATTATACTCTCTTAAAGAACAACTTAGTATACACCATGCTAAATCCTTTAAGAAAGAAAAGAGTTAGAGTATACACCATGCTTAACTCGTTACTTAGGGAAATCAATAGCTTAAGGAGTATATACCACGCCCTTAGGTTGGCAACATTAGGTATTCATAATGTGATTAAAACATTGGTACATTGTTTTATTGGGAAAGCATGATTAGTGGTGGATATCAAAGCCCTACACTTTTATTATTATCGAATCAAACTCACTTTTTCTTTCTCTTGTTTTATATTGTGAAATTAATTTTAAATCAAAATTTACCAATCCCTGTGGGAATGATCTCGCACTTGCACACTATATTACTATGTTGACCTTGTGCACTTGCAAGTAAAACGTTAAATTATTTGCTTATTAATTTAGGTAGATTTTTGGACAACACCCCATATCTAAAAAAATTTGGCCTCTCATATACTTTGCTACTTGAATGATGGACAATGACCTAAACAAGCATCCATAAAAGAGCCATGAGGAAAATACTTTGATTTATACACCCAATAAATAAGAGAGGACATGTTCATAAGCAAGTGCCACCCTAAATAAGAAAGGACATGTTCATAAGCAAGTGCCACCCTTGCTTAGCAAGCATGGCAAGGTTAAAAAGATTCATATCACGAAATCCCAA
Source organism: Bretschneidera sinensis (assembly GCA_023935145.1). Taxonomy (NCBI): domain Eukaryota; kingdom Viridiplantae; phylum Streptophyta; class Magnoliopsida; order Brassicales; family Akaniaceae; genus Bretschneidera; species Bretschneidera sinensis. Next base: position 30,387,389 of record CM043699.1, read on the forward strand.
TCCCTCATCCTAGCTCATTTCGACAACAAAGCTTAATCCATTTAATCCAATGGATTTTATGTTCATCTCCCTTATGCCTCCACAAAAAATGCCTCATCAACTTGTGAATTTCCTTACAAAGTGAAACTGGAAGACGAAAGCAACTCATTGCCTATAGGTGAGAATGGCTTGAACCACAATTTTTAACAAAAACTCTCGACTTGTATGTGAAAGAAGCTTATCTTTCTAAAACTTAATCTTCCTCCATACTGTCTTTGCCGACGATTGAAAATTTTACTTATTTAAGCGACCAATCATAGATGGGAGCCCAATATACTTTTCATTCAATTAAGTTGGATTAACCCCAAGAATACCCTTAATATCTTCCTTTTGGTTAATCCCCACATTGGGATTGAAAAATGGAGGACTTAGATACATTAGTGGCAGTTCCGAAACCCTCTTATAAGTATCCAACACCTGAATCAAATGATAAGCCTCATTCATATTAGCCTTCACAAACAATAAGATATCATATGTGAAAGAATAAATGAGATACCCGAGGGCGCCCACGACATAGAGATATACCATTAAGCACCCCATTTGGCTCAACTTTGCACAAGAGAGTAAAAAAGCCCTCCGCATAAAGAACAAATAAATAGGGAAATAACATATCTCATTGATGGAGATCCTGAGAAGGTCTAGTAAAGCCCTTCTTCTCACCATTTAGGAGCACTGGATATGAGGCAGAAGTAATACACTGCATGATAAGACTTATTCATTTTTCATGAAATCCCAATTTAACCATCATAGTCTTAATAAAGTTCTAGTCAACTCAGTCATATGCTTTATTCATATTGAACTTAACCGCTGTATGACTTTATCGATCAGAACATTTATTCTTTAGGTAATGGATAAACTCAAATTCCACAAGGGCATTATTATCAGTGATAAGCCTACCGGACATGAAGACATTTTGATTAATAGATACAATATCTGGTAGAAACACTTTCAATTGATTAGCAAGCACATTAGAAATAACCTTATAAGCCTCATTGCAAAGACTAAAAGGACGGTACTCAGTCATACATTCAGGGTTCTTTGTTTTTGGAATTAAAAGAATAAAAGTACGATTAAGAGATACATACATAATGGAAAAAAGATTTCAGAGACTCTTAGGGAATATCAACACAACTGTCTAAGCTTAGAGCAGTATAAATAACAGCAGAATCAATCATAAATGGCACACAAACAATCATTATTTATATGCATTTACTTTTTGCACTTACTTTCCAATCACAATAGGAGTAGTTGTACTGTAATACTAGCTGTAATTCCCCTTCTTCATCTCCTTTCTTTGTTTGTCTCGAAGTCAGTCCAAGCCAAGGCTACATTGAAGGCTTGACTTACATTACAATGAGCTCGAGGAGTTTGTATTTGGTACCTTGAGGTTTTAATCCTGTAAACTCTTTGTATCATAATTGCTTTTAATATCAATATATATTGAGTTTGTTGTTACTGCGCACTTGTTATTTATTATGTTCATTAATTGCTAGATTAAATTTATTTCTTTGAATTTATAATGAAATATCATTAAATTCCTCTTAGTTAAGTTAGTACCGGACCCATTTAGAGAAGTATTGTTCCAGTTGAATCTACTTCAACTTTGATTGACGCATAAATTAAATCTTGCACCAACAAATTCTCAACCCCTGTTCAACACCGTTAGAATCTGAAATCCAAGAACCCTATGCATCCTTAATACTCTCAATCACATTTCTATGTCTCCTTTTAGAGGCTTTTGCATAGAAGAAAGTGGTATTTTTATCACCATCCATCAACCATGAAGCCCTCGAGCGCTGCTTCCAAAGAATTTCCTCCCTCTCCACCAGCTCATTAAACTCTCAGTATTATTGCGCTCAGACACCAATTCGACATTATGACAAAAAGACCTCAATTGTATCAGTATAGCATTTAATCTCTTTTTTTTGGCTGAACAGTGCCAAAAACTAGAAGCATTCCAACAACTTAACTCTGATCCACACTTAGAAATCTTATCACATTGATCATCCCTCAGCCACATAGTAAATTATCACACTTTATGATGTTTATTAATAAATGTGACTACTGACAATCAAATTTAACTGAAATTATCAACAAATGTGACGCTTTTGCTGATGTTTCTATTTAAAAGGTGATTTTACCGGTGTTTTAAATATAAGCAAAGCACCGTGAAATTCTCTGTCAACAACGCCAAGACTTTGACAAGAGTTAATAAAAAAGCCTAACCTAGCAAGGGAGTGGACAAGGCTGTTACTTTCTCTAGGTACTTTTAATAATTTTATACCACAAAAAAGAAGCAAATTAAAGAAGCAGTATCAGCCAACAACAAAAATAAAAAGATATGTTGCTGGGGGAACTTGACAAAACACTTGAGAGAAGCAATAGCCTACGCTGTTACAGTGAAGATTGTTGCAAAATGCACTCTTTTTGCAAAAATACCTCCTATTTTTTAAGCCAAAATCTACACAGCCTTTAGCTCGGCTTGATCAGGTGATGTGGTCATTCAATTTAATCATTTGTACATGGCACATGCATGTGGAATCTTTTATTCGAAAATCACTTGTACAATGCCACAAACAACTGGGATTTAATAATTACGTTACTCTTGATTGTTTTTAGATTTTCCCCGTCTCTAAATTTACGGTACTGCTGTGAGGAGAAAATCTTAGTATATTTTTGAAGTAACTAGTATTAACATTTTTGAGTTATAGATTACGATGTTATAAATGTTATCAAAGTTGATTCAAGTCAATTATCGAAAAAAATTTATCTGCACTCGATGTAAACCACTATTTTTATATTAGGTGAAAATTTTATTTGTAATTGTTAAGTAACTTCACTAGTAACGTTCATACAATCACTATTCATATTATCAGTAAAGTAACTTAACAATTACCAGTGAAGTTTTCATCTAATACAAAAATGATGGTTTACACCGGGTGCAGATAAGAATTTTTCTCAATTACCATGTGTATGCGTGATATTTAAAGCTCCCAACAGACCGAAATTGTTAATATGATTTGTGATATCTAATATGTGTGATTTGGGTATGGACTCGTGGTGTTACAATTGTCTTATTATCACATAGTCACGGTGTTGAACAGTTGATATTGTTGTTAGCATTTGTTTTAGTACATGAACATAGAAAGATATTAAACCCAGATCTCTTATATCAATGGCTTACAAATGATCATTAGGTCAAAAAGTTCGGGTTGTAGCAACTTTTTTTACTTAGGGTGTTATTTTTTTCGTGGACGATAAGTCTTTTTTTATAATATTTATTATAAAAAAAAGATTCGATATCAAAATATTTTTTACAAAAAAATTACTATAAAAAATGATTCATCTCTTGTGAAAATAAATTCACCCTTTACTCATCATATAAAGTTTTCCTCGTAATCACAAGGAACATACAAGATATGCTCATTCTGTTAACGCTAGTGTATTAATTTCTTGCTATCATCTGCCAAAAGATATAAAAGCTCCAAATCGGAACAAACAAGAAAGTAGAAATGGCATGAGGATCCCTTTGCATTATTGTCAGACAGTACTGCTCGAATCGTCCCGTGAAGATGAGACAACGATGTATTTTTATATTTTAACACCCGTGAACCACGGAATTAGACAAACCCATCATTATCTGAGATTGGACCGTCAGCAAATGCACGTACAATATAATAGAATGGTGCAAACTATCAAGTTTGCAAGGGGCTTTGCCTTAAAACATATAAACAAAATAACAACCAAAAAAAAAAAGTTACCACATTTATTAATATTTTGTTTTATATTTAATAATATTTTTGAGATTTAATAATAAATTATCGGATAATACTTCTGTTGTGACAATTACCATCAAATACAATTATATTATTAATAAATTTGATAAAAATATTAATAAATATAACATTTTCTATGCCTTATTTTAAGGCAAACCCCTAGAAAAACCTGTAAATTAATCTAAACTATTTAATTTCCAAGATTTGACACTCATTTGATTTTAGAACCCTCAATCGGTGCGCTGAAAACAAAGTGTCAAATCCCATGATGTGCTTAAGTATTATTGAGGAGTTGTCGTATTTGCAAGGTTGTAGGAGATAAACATGAAGTATAAAATTTAGGCTAATTTCTACCTAGAGGCATGGAAATTGAATTTTTTTTTTTCGTGTTTAACACAAAAATGTTCAGAATATTCAAAATTTTATCACCATAGTAGTTGAAGGTTGCTATGTTTAACAAGAGTAATTGAGTTTTTTTTTTTTTTTTTTTTTGCAAGGTGAAAATCACGTTTGTTGATGATTTAACGTGACTCAACACTTGTGTCTGATTTATGTATGAAGTCATAATTGAAATGTCTGACATTTTTTCCTCTTTAAATGTTTTATTTAAAAAATCAAAAATAAAAATTTGAAAAATAGAATTTTAGAAGGGTTTTTACATTCTTAGGGATTGTAGAAGAAATAGGATTTGGAAAATATTCCAAGAATAGAGTATAACTAAATGTTTTTATTTAAAAAAAACAAGAATAAAAATTTGAAAAAATAGAATTTTAAAAGTGTTTTCACATGATTAGGGATTGTAGAAGAAATTAATGACACCCACCTTTAAGTTAGGAAAATATTCCAAGAATAGAGTAGAACTCTAAATTAATCAGAGTCACATGACATGGCTCACCCATCACCACATGATTTAATTTTTCGGTAATAAAAAAATTGTTTTGAATCAATTTAATTAATTTATTTCTAAGCTAAGTTTAATACCAACCAAATTCTACCTATCTTGATGTAAATATGTGGTAACTTAAAGAAAAAAGAGTTATCTTAATTTCATTTTAGAAATGAAATCAACATGTTTAAATGGTGTTTCAAAATCAATGTTTTATTTTTAAAAACCAAACACTTATTTAAAATCCGTTTGGTTGATGCTTTAGCAACAAGTTTTTGAAAACTATTCTTAAAAACAAGACTTGTTTATGAAAACATCACTTTAATGCACGTAATATGTTGTTTGCTGCAACTGTTTTTCATAAATAATACTTAAAATCATGAGAAAACATATTTAAAAGTAAATAATAAGTTTCTCTCAATAAATTGTAGCTTTATTATAATGAGAAGGGGTAGAAAGCAAAATTTTAAATAACAGTTATTCAAAAGTATAGAATAAAAACAATATAAAACTGTTTTTGTTCTTGCTTTCAGAAAACAGATTGAAACATGTTATTTTTAAGCATATACGGCGCCTGCAATTTTTGGGTTCAAATTAATGCAAAAAACATAATCCCAGAAAACAAACACATTCTCCAATTTTTCTCCTTTGTTGTTATTAGTAATTGTCTGATAAACACATGAAATTTGTGGCTATCCTAAATGTCTCGTGAACCAACAAGGAGCCAACTATCGCCACTGGTAATTTTCTAACACCAACAACAAAGGAACAAACTCAATAAATGTAACTATTAACCAACAAAAAAAAAAGCAAAGCATACTACAAATAATCTTTAGCTTTTGAGCTGTTTGGTGACTGGAAATAAACCTAAAATATTCACTGCTGTTAGTTTGCAGTTGACTGGTTTTTGCATGAATGACATAAAAGAGAATTGGTGGGTCAGTGAGCCTATAAATTAAAAGTTCTGATAAGGTTGCTTTTTATACCTCAGACTCTTGAATGAATGATACAAATAGATAGGTGTATGTGCCTATAAATTATATATATATATTAAAATCTTAGCCAATTCATATAAAGCCAACCCTTCTACTCACAGTCTAGTTAATTAGTTAGAGAGTTAGCATCATGAGAAGCTTGAAAATGCGTTGGTTTCTGATAATATTCTTTCTGATCAGTTTCACAATTAATAGTTTCTCAGAGGCTAAGAATCATAAGAAGAAGCTTCCATCAGCAGTTGTTGTTGGCACTGTCTACTGTGACACATGTTTCCAGGAGGATTTCTCAAAGACCAGCCACTTCATTTCAGGTTTAATATTTTGAGTTTTTTTTTGGGAATCTGTTTCAAAATTTAATGGCTAAAAATGTTTTCGTGGGATTTTGAATTCAGGTGCTTCTGTTGCTGTGGAATGCAAAGATGGGACTTCAAATCCAAGTTTCAGGCAAGAAGTGAAAACTGATGAGCATGGAGAATTCAAAGTTGATTTGCCGTTCTCAGTTAGCCAACATGTCAAGAAAATTAAGAGATGCTCGGTGAAGTTGTTGAGTAGCAGTGAGCCATATTGTGCTGTGGCTTCAACAGCAACCTCATCTTCACTCCATCTTAAGTCAAGAAAGCAAGGAACTCATATTTTCTCAGCTGGGTTTTTTACCTTTAAGCCTCTCAAGCAACCAGACCTCTGTAACCAAAAACCAAGTCTTCAAAATTCAAAAGAAATCAACACCCAAAAGACCTTAACTCCTACCGATATCGATCCTTCATTTCCACCTCCACTTCAAGATCCAACAATGCCTTCTCTTCCACCTCTTCCTCTGTTGCCTCAGCTGCCGCCGTTGCCTCAACTCCCTCCTCTTCCATCTCTTCCAAGGCTCCCTGGTCTTCCACCATTGCCTGGAAAAACTAAACAAACAAAACCTGATGAAGTTTCCAGGGAAAATCAATTATCAGACCAGAAAACAGCACACCCTGATTTTTTCTTCCCAACACCATCAATTTTCCCACCAAACCCTTTGCTTCCACCTCCAATTCTTCCTCCAAATCCGCTCCTGCCGCCTCCTCTTCTCCCTCCAAATCCATTTCAGCCACCTCCACTTCTTCCTCCGAATCCTTTTCAGCCTCCTCCAGCTCCATTGATTCCTTTGCCACCAATTCCCTTGCCACCAATTCCCGGCTTAACTCCATCACCACCACCACCAGCTTTCCCATTTCCTCTGCCTCCATTCCCATTCCCACCAGCGCCTCGAATCCCTGGAATCCCACCTGCTGCTTCTTCTTCTCCAAAGAAGCCATCTACTTGATTGACTCTACTACTATCCATGTATAATTTCACTTCCAATAATAACCGTCACATTAAGGCCATTTTTTTTTATTTCACCCCACCAATCAAATGAATTATGATATGGTTTTGCCAGAGCAAGTGGGGTTTAGTTGTTTTTGGAGTGATGTAATGTTATCTGTTGTAGGGTTGTCAATAAGAAGGGTAGGATGCAAAATTATTGTACTTGGAATAAAGCTAAGGTTGCAGTAATCTGATAGGTTTTACTTTGTAAATCCTTAAATATCTAAGGTTTAATGTATTTTGAAATGTTTGCCAATTGATCAGCTTCCATTGACATCTGATAAATAGCAGTATTCCAGAAAATTAAGAAAGAATTACACTTGTGCTTCATGCTTTTGCCATGGATTTTTCACCCATTTTGCATTTAGATGGTAAATGAAATACATGGACTGTTTACAAGAGAAGCCTAGTGAATGAAATCACCTGTCATTTCAGGATTTCCAGCAATCCCAATTAAGCAAGCAAGCAACACTTTTTCATGAATTTATCGTATGATATTGTTAAAAGAAGTGCAAGAAAATAAAGATGGCGGACACATGATTTACGTGGTTTAGAGTCCACAGACAATGATAAGAAAGTTACTTGAAAGAATTCTCAAACTTTAATCTCCAATAAACCTAAATTGGCTATGCACTACTTGAATAGGAAAAAAAATCCTATTATAAATATGCTCCAAATTTCAACTCCAACTCAAATGGCTATAGAAAAGAGACTTAGGAATCAATAAAATATAAATTCCAATTCTCATGCGGTACATGGCTTCTGACCTCATACAAAAAATAAAATTTATACATAATTACAAGTAATTAATAGACAATAACTGAATTATTCTGTGTTTGTTAGAATTGTAAAACCTATTTGAAGAGCCTTCTGATATGTCACCAACTAATGGTGAGCTGGAGGACACGTTGCTGGCTAGCTGAAGTGGCACAACCACAAAGAGGCTTGAGACTACGCAGAAGGCTAGTGACCTTAGCAGATTATGAAGCATAAGCATGAACCTAGCATTGAAGCAGCGTGAATCCAGGAGCAGAGTAACAGAATGGTAGAAATGCAGTAATAAAAAGGGTAGAGGAGATGGAGAAACCATTGAACAATTAAGCATATTCCTTTAATTTTTCTTAAGGAGGTTGTTACCCTCGAAGTAACATTTTCACTTTCTTTTTGCAATTTCCATTTCATTTGTGCAAAACAAACTTGGAATTTATCAAATATGATATTGTTCCAACAAAAAGAAGTGATTTCATTATTTTTCAATTACCTCACATCTGCATATGGTAGAAATTGAGCGTTTGGTACTGGAAATGCTCAAAGATGGCATCATTCGGCCAAGGACCAGTCCATTTTCCTCCCCTGTTCTTATTGTAAAAAAAAGACGGTACGTGGCGTTTCTTTGTTGACTATCGTGCCTTGAATGCGGTTACAATGGAGGAGAAATTTCCAATTCTGACAGTGGACGAACTCCTCGATGAATTACATGGTGCCAAATTCTTCTCCAAGCTTGACTGACGTTCAGGCTATCATCAAATCCAATAAACCCAGTCGATGTACACAAGGCTGTTTTTCGCACTCATGATGGCCATTTTGAGTTCTTGGTGATGCCCTTCGGCCTTACCAACGCTCCGTCCACCTTCCAAGCTACAATTAACACTATTTTCTGGCCATTTCTCTGACGGTTTGTCCTCATTTTTTTAAGACATTCTGGTTTACAGTCCAACCTGGATTGCTCATCTATCCCCTGTTCATCAGGTTTTACAAGTTCTTCACCAGCATGGACTTGTTGCTAAGAGACCAAAGGGTTGTAATGGATCCCTCCAAGATTGAGGTGATGTGCAACTGGCCCACTCCAAATAATTTAAAAGGGTTGCGTGGCTTTTTGGGCCTAAGGGGCTACTACAGACGATTCATTCAAAGGTATGCCCAAATTGCTTTTCCTTTACGGATTTACTTAAAAACGATTCATTTCTTTGGACGTCTACAGCCTAACAGGCTTTTGAATCTCTTCAATAAGCCTTGATTTCAGCTCGGGTTCTAAACCTACCTGACTTCTCCCAACCCTTCATCGTGGAGACAGATGCTTCAGATTTTGGCATTGGCACCGTTCTGTCACGGCAAGCCCACCCAATTTCCTACTTCAGCAAGGAGCTCTCATCTCGCATGCAAAACACTTCTGCCTATGTTCGTGAAATGTTTGCCATAACAGAAGTAGTCTTGAAATGGCGTCAATACCTCCTTGGACGCAAGTTCTACATCAAGACAGATCAGAAAAGGCTTAAAGAGTCTTATAGATCAAACAATCCAAACTCCAGAACAACAACTATGGCTCTCCAAATTGCTGGGTTTTTCATTTAAAATTTCATACAAACTAGGAAAAGAGAACATTGTTGCGGATGCGTTGTGACGTGCTCCCATGGAATTTCATTGTCTGTTTGCATTTTCTGCACCCTAGCTTGATCTCTTGTCTCAACTACAGGCAGAAGTCACCATTGATATAAAGTTGTAGAGCATCTGCAATGTTCTTCTTACTGATCCAACACAGTATGCTTCTTATTCTTTAAGGGATGGTTTACTATTCTTCAATCAGAGACTTGTAGTTGCTTCAATGTCTGGGTTGCGTGACACCATTATGTAAGAATTCCACTCTTCTCCAACAGCTGATTAAGCTCTCAACATTCTTGCACTTAGACACCAAATCTCCATTCTGAGAAAAAGACCTCAATTGTATCAGTGTAGCATTTAATCTTTTTTTTTTTTTTTTGCTGAACAGTGTCAAAAACTAGAAGCATTCTAACAACTTTACTCTGATCCACACTTAGAAATCTTATCACACACACCATCCGCACGACTCATAGAATTCCAAGTTGTCCTCACATTGCTTTCACATTGATCATCCCTCAGCCACATAGTAAATTATCACACTTTATGATGTTTATTAATAAATGTGACTACTGACAATCAAATTTAACCGAAATTATCAACAAATGTGACGATTTTACCGACGTTTCTATTTTAAAAGGTGATTTTACCGGTGTTTTAAATATAAGCAAAGAACCCTAAAATTCTCCGTCAACAACGCCAACACTTTTACAAGAGTTAATAAAAAAGCCTACCCTAGCAAGGGAGTGGACAAGGCTGTTACTCTTTCTAGGTACTTTTAATAATTTTATACCACAAAAAAAAAAAAAAAAAAAAAAGCAAATTAAAGAAGCAGTATCAACCAACAACAAAAATAAAACGATACGTTGCTGGGGGAACTTGACAAAACACTTGAGAGAAGCAATAGCCTGCGCTCTTACAGTGAAGATTGTTGCAAAATGCACTCTTTTTTGCAAAAATACCTTCTCTTTTTGAAGCCAAAATCTGCACAGCCTTTTAGCTCGGCTTGATCAGGTGATGTGATCATTCAATTTAATCATTTGTACATTGCACATGCGTGTGGAATCTCTTACTCCAAAATTACTTGTACAATGTCACAAAGAACTGAGATTGAATAATTGCATTACTCTTGATTGTCTTTAGATTTTCCCCGTCTCTAAATTTACGGTACTGCTGTGAGTAGAAAATCTTAGTATATTTTTTAAGTAAACCATCATTTTTGCATTGGGTGAAAATTTTATTTGTAATTGTTAGGTAACTTCATTAGTAACATCTGCACAATCACTATTTATATTATCAGTAAAGTTACTTAATAATTACCAGTGAAGTTTTCACCCAATGCAAAAATGATGGTTTGCACCGGGTGCACGTAAGAATTTCTCTAAATTACCATGTGTATGCGTGATATTTAAAGCTCCCAACAGACCAGAACTGTTAGTTTGATTTGTGATCTCTAATATGTGCGATTTGGGTCTGGACTCATGGTGTTACAATTGCCTTATTATCACATAGTCACGGTGTTGAACAGTTGCTATTGTTGTTAACATTTGTTTTAGTATATTAACATAGAAATGTATTAAACCCGAATCTCTTATATCAATGACTTGCAAGTGATCATTAGGCCAACTGATCATTAAGTATATTCCTTTAATTTTTCTTGAGGAGGTTGTTACCCTCGTAGTAACATTTTCACTTTCTTTTTGCCATTTCCATTTCATTTGTGTAAAACAAACTTGGAATTTATCTAATATGATATTGTTCCAACAAAAAAAGTGATTTCATTATTTTTCAATTACCTCAAATCTTCTATGCATATGGTAGAAATTGAGCGTTTAGCACTGGAAATGCTCAAAGATGGCATCAATCGTCGAAGAACCAGTCCATTTTCCTTCCCTATTCTTATTGTAAAAAAAAAAAAAGATGGTATATGGCGTTTCTTTGTTGACTATCGTGCCTTGAATGTGGTTACTACGAAGGAGAAATTTCCAATTCTGACAGTGGACGAACTCTTCGATGAATATCATGGCGCTAAATTCTTCTCCAAGCTTGACTTACGTTCAGGCTATCATCAAATCTGTATAAACCCAATCGATGTACATAAGACTGTTTTTCGCACTCATGATGGTCATTTTGAGTTCTTGGTGATGCCTAACAGACACGTCCTCAAGTGAAGACTTGTTCTCTATAGCTATTGTACAGCTGTTGTAACAACCTGGATATATTTTCTGTAATTCTATTTTCCAGCTTTCTATTCCTTGTATTTAGGCTTGAGACTAGGCAGTTCTGTTTGTATCCTTGCTGTATATATTTGGTTGATTCATTAAATAGATAGATATGAGAAGAGGAATTTTCCATCTTCTCATTCTGTTATGGTATCAAAGCAATTAGCCTAAATTTTTTTCTTTCCTTTCCCCACCCGTCTCTTTCTTTTATTCTAATGACTACCAACAACAACACCACCATCCATAACATAAACGATCCTCATACCACATTGTTAGCATCAAAGTTGCAGCTCAAACTCCATTAAAGCTTACCTTAACCAACCATGTATCCTGGAAACTACAATTTTAGACTCTATTCATCGGGTATGATCTCCTTGGCTACATCGATGGATCATATCCTTGTCTAGAAACAATTATTAGAGGAACCACTACACCAAATCCAACACATACACTTTGGATCAGGCAAGATCAACTCATTGTTAATGCAATTCTTGATTCTCTGTCTCCCACAATAATTGTATTCATTGCTTGAGCAAAAACATCATGAGAAGCCTGGAAAATATTGGCTAATACATATGCCAAACCATCTCATGGAAGAATCAAGCAGATGAAAAACCAATTAAAACAACTCACGAAGGGATCCATGGGTGTTTTTGAGTTCCTCCAGACCATCAAAGCTGGGGCTGATGAGCTTGCAATCCTTAGAGCAATTGTTGATGATGAAGATCTCTCAGAAAGAATTCTTGAGGGACTTGGTGAAGACTACAAAGAATTGGTTCAGGCAGTTCAAGCTCGAGATAATCCAATCTCATTTGATGAACTACATGAAAAGCTTCTAAACTTTGAAGCCTCTCTCCAAGGTACCAACAAAACTGAACCATCCTACTTCCCTGCCTCTGCTAATCCAGCCAATCGTGCCTATAATGGGTCGTGCAAGTTGGCACATTCTGGCGACAGCAATACGGGCTGGCACCCGTCGCCCATCTCTAGTAATTGCTTCTTGATTACACCCAAAGAATAATGCGATAGTTGTAGCACAGCTTTGGAGTGTCGATTCCACAGAGAGACAAATTTAAAGAATAGTAGAAGGAACAAAGAAACTAAAGAAAAATAGTGAATGATTAATGGAGAACAAAGATTAATTTTAAATGCAAATTAAAGTGAAGCAAAGCAACTAATGGAGAAAGTACTCAAATTTGACAAACAGTAAAGCATCGGGAATCCCTTGCACAAATTTGGTATTTTAATTATTCTTAATTCATTGAATAACTCAATTCCCAAAATTCTCAATCAGAAGGTGTAGATTTATAAACCAAGATTAAACCAAATGTAACCCTTTGAAAAATGTTTCACCACTTTTAAAATACGTAAATTATTATCACTATTGAGAAAATTCAACGACGACAATATGCTTAGGAAGTGATATTGCAGCAAAGAATTAAATCAATATAGATAAATAATTGATCCAAACATAATCAAAGAGCTAATCCATTCAATAGAGAAAGCATGACTGAATCCATGAACAGAATGAATTCTACGATTATTCAAAGAAGAAAACATCACCAATGAATTGAGAATGATAAAACAAAAGAGTTTTAGTAATTGAAAATCAAATATATAAATTAAAAAATAAACAAAAATACCATCTACTGTGCAAGTTCATCCCTAGCCCCACTTGAGAATTTAGTTACCTATAAATATAATGGACAACAAAAATCTTAAGGCAAAAATTAGAGCAAACATTAAAGTGCTAAACATTAAACTTTAAAACTTAAAAGAAATAAATTAAAACTAACAATACATTGAGAGAGAAATTCCACCCGCAGCTGTTGTGTAGTGTTTCCCCTGATTGGTAGCAAAATCCTCCAGATTGCACCCCTTGGTAGCAAAGCCTCCGAGATTGCACACCCATTTGATGAAGTGAAATTGGGCTTTTATAGGAGAACTCCATGAGTGCAATGTGTTTCTAATCCGATGTGGGATGTGGGATGTAGAATGTATTTCCAACCGATGTGGGATGTGGGATTTAAGCCTTCACATGCCCTTCAAAACTTCTGTTCATGCTGAAATCATGCACAGCCTGACCTTGGTCTACTAAAACTGCCATAACTTTCTCTAGAAAAATCATACTTACGAGCCGTAAATTTCTTAGAAAATAGACATCCGGATCTTTCCAAGCATATATGGCTCATCTCATGTTTCTTCCTGAATTATTACAGTTTAATTCGCAAAAATCACTTTTGCCAAGCTGAAATCACGCATAGCCTGACCTTTATCTACTAAAACTGCCATTACTTTCTCTAGAAAAATCATATTTATGAGCCGTAAGATTCACCAGAAAATAAACATCTGGATCTTTCCAACATATATGGCCCATCTCTTGGTTCTTCCTGAATCAATACAGTTTCATCTGCAAAAATGATTGATCTGTATGGGCAATTCTGAAAATTTAGTGAAACTCATTTCCAAGTGCTTGTAAACCTGTAAAACAACGAAAAAAAAACAATTCAAAGTAACAAATTCCTAAGCTAAACGTATAAATAAATACTTGAGCACTGTTGCGCTCGATCGCAACAGCAGATTCTAGCTTTGGCATTTTTTTCACATTAAATCCCCAATTTCCTTTGCAATCCTATAAAACATTAAAAATCATAGAACTAACACAAAATATCAGTTTAAGACATAACTAAAGAATTAACTAAATTAAGGGGCCAAAATATGCAATATTTGGCACTCATCACTTCCTTACATCTACACACATCGGACCTAACAATTCCCGTTCTGATCGCAGCTCTCCAAAGCCTTACCTTGGCTATTGCCAAATCTGCATAATTCAAGAACATATAGCTAAGCACTATCCCTCAATTCGATTGGTACCAATTCAAACATCCACCAACACCAGTACACTAACGCCAAACTCATCATGGCAACCAAAAAGCCCACTATGCTGCCAATACTTCCAACACCCCAACATGGCTTTTGGATAGCGGTGCTTCTCATCACGTCACCTCCGACTTGAGAAATCTCTCACTTCATGCACCATACAATGGCTCCGATGACATTATGATTGGAGATGGCACAGGACTTCCCATAACATAAACTGGTTCCACCTCTCTCAAAACTTCAAATGCTCAATTTTTCTTAAACAATGTTCTTCGTGTACTTAGCATGAAAAAAAACTTGGTTTCAATTTCCAAACTCTGTATCTCCAACAATGTTTTAATTGAATTCTTACCATCTTCTTTTCTTGTAAAGGATTTTCGCACAAGAGCAACGCTTTTGAAGGGTAAAACTAAGGATGGTGTATATGAGTGGCCGGTCTCCTCACCATTATTTACCTTTCCAGTGTCAAAACCACTTCATTAGAGTGGCATCATAGATTGGGACACCCTGCCTTTCCTATTTTAAAGCATGTCATTTCTACAAATAATCTAGATTTATCTTCTTCCAGTCCTTTGAATTTTTCTTGTAATGCATGTCATTGCAATAAGAGTCACAAACTCTCATTTTCCAATTCTACCATTGTTTCTAATCGCCCTCTTCAAATAATCTTTTATGATGTATGGACTTCACCAATTATTTCTTATGATGGCTTTAAGTATTATGTAATTTTTGTTGATCATTTTACTAAGTATATCTAGTTTTATCCTCTAAAACAAAAATCACACGTAAAAGACATGTTCATTAGATTCAAAGCCATTGTAGAAAAACACTTCAATCAAAACATCAATACAGTGTACTTTGATAATGGTGGTGAATATATTGCTCTTTCTAACTTTCTTGCTTTTCATGGTATATCTCAGCTCACTACTCCACCCCACACACCCGAACACAATGGTTTCTTTGAACGGTGTCATCTCCACATTGTTAAACAAGTCTCACTCTTCTCTCTCATGCTTCTATCCCTTTGACTCATTGGTCTAATGCCTTTGCTACAGCTGTCTACTTGATCAATCGGATGCCAACTCAAACATTAAATCTCTTCTCTCCTTACGAAAATATTTTTGGTGCTCCTCCTAATTACTCAAAACTCAAAGTATTTGGTTGTCTATACTATCCTTGGCTTCGCCCATATAGTTTTCATAAACTTGACTCTCGTTCCAAACCATGTGTTTTTCTCGGGTACTCTCTAACTTAAAGTGCATATTTATGCAATGATCCATCAACATCAAAAAAATTTTGTTTCTAGGCATGTTAGGTTTGTTGAATCAATTTTTCCCTTTACATCCTTTTTTATACAAGCTCCACGACCAGAGTCCACCACTGTTTCAACTTGGATACAACCATTAATTAAAATCAATAACACTAATTCAGCACTCATACCACCATCTGAAGTTCATCCTCAACGACAACTCCAATGTGAAGTTCCAACACAATCATATACTACAGCCCATGAATCTGTTAATTCTACCCTCACCACAGCCAATAACCAAACCCAACCACATCAAATGACCTCCACAAATCCCTTGCAAACCACCACCCAACCAGACCGCCACACCACCAGATCCACCCATTCCATGCGAACCAGAGCCAAAGATAGCATTCACAAACCAATTCAAAAACTAAATCTTCACACCCAATTATCCAAATCTCTTGATCTTGAACCCACCTCACTAACCCAAGCTCTTAAATATCCAAAATGGCATCTGCCCATGTCTGAAGATTATGATGCTCTTGTTCAGAATGGGACTTGGGAGCTAGTACCTTCTAATCTTAGTCAAAATGTTGTGGGTTTTAAATGGATTTTTCGTACTAAAATTAATTTTGATGGCTCTATTAACAGGTTTAAGGCTCGCTTGGTTGCCAAAAGTTTTCATCAATGCCTAGGAGTTGATTATTATGATACCTTCAGTCCGGTAGTCAAGCCTACCACCGTTAAACTTGCTTTTAGTATTGTAGTAAGTTGTGGATGGACCTTTCGTCAGCTTGATGTCAATAACGCCTTGTTGCAAAGTAATCTCAGTGAACATGTGTATATGAATCAGCCACCAGGTTTCATTGATCAAGACTTCCCATCACATGTTTGTAAGCTGCTGAAAGCAATTTATGGACTAAGCACGCTCCCCGAGCGTGGTATCAAGAACACAAAACTTTTTTTCTTCAATCAGGATTCAAAAACTCACATGCTGATACATCACTCTTTATGCTTCATTCTGGTGGACATCTTGTTTATTTACTGGTCTATGTTGACGATCTCATTATTACTGGGGATGATGAACACCTGGTGAATCGGTTTATTCATTTGCTTGCCAACCGGTTCTCTCTTAAGGATCTTGGCAAATTCTCTTATTTTCTTGGAGTTGAAATTGTTTCCAATAAGCATGGTTTCTTGCTTTCTCAACGTCGATATTTGCTTGATCTTCTTGCTCGTACTCACATATCTAAGGCTAAATCAGTTTAAACTCCTCTTCCATCAGGTACTATACTCTCGTTGTACTCAGGAGATAATTATTTGATCCTACAGAATTTAGAGCAATTATGGGTAGTCTCTAATATCTTTTTCTCACTAGACTTGACATAGCCTTTGCTGTTAATAAGCTCTCTCAGATTATGCACACGCCCACAACCGAGCACTGGACACTTTTTAAGCGTCTACTCCGTTATCTTTGTGGTACTCCTGATCATAGCCTTCAGTTTTACTGTGATTCCCCTCTATCTTTGTATGCATTTTCTGATGCCTTACATGCCTACTCTGATGCTGATTGAGTAGGCGACCCAGACAACTTCTCCTCAACAGGTGCTTATATTGTCTATCTTGGTCGTAATCCTATCTCTTGGAGCTCCAAAAAGCAGAAAACCATTGCATGTTCCTTGACTAAAGCAGAATATCGGTCTGTTGCTAATACAACTGCTGAGATAAATCGGGTGTCCTCCTTGTTGTGTCATCTTGGTCTTCAGCAACCTACTTGCCCAGTCATTTACTGTGATAATGTTGGGACAACTCAGTTGTGTTCTAATGCCATTTTTCATTCCAGAATGAAACACGTTGCTATCGACTTCCATTTCATTCGTGATCAGGTCCAGAGTGGAACTCTACGAGTTGCTCATGTATCCTCCACTGATCAACTTGCTGATATTCTCACTAAGCCGCTTCCCAGAGCTCGTTTTTTTGTTTCTTCGAGACAAGATTGGCCTCTCGTGTCGAGCTCCATCTTAAGGGGGCAAAACAAACACGTCCTCAAGTGAAGACTTGTTCTTAATAGCTATTGTACAACTGTTGTAACAACCTGGATATATTTTCTGTAATTCTGTTTTCCAACTTTCTATTCCTTGTATTTAGGCTTGAGACTAGGCAATTCTGTTTGTATCCTTGCTGTATATATTTGGTTGATTCATTCAATAGATATACATGAGAATTTTCCATCTTCTCATTCTGTCAATGCCTTCGACCTTACCAACGCTCCGTCCACCTTCCAAGCTACAATGAACACTATTTTCTGGCCATTTCTCTTACGATTTGTCCTAATTTTTTTTTAAGACATTCTGGTTTACAGTCCAACCTGGATTGCTCATCTATCCCATGTTCATCATGTTTTACAAGTTCTTCATCAGCATGGGCTTAAGAAACCAAATGTTCCTTTGGGCAAACATATGTTGACTACTTGCGCCATATAGTTTCAGACCAAAGGGTTGCAATGGATCCCTCCAAGATTGAGGCTATGTGCAACTGGCCCACTCCAAATAGTTTAAAAGGGTTGCGTGGCTTCTTGGGCCTAAGGGGCCACTACAGACGATTCATTCCCCTCTACTGATTTACTTAAAAATGATTAATTTCTTTGGACCTCTACAGCCTAACAGGCTTTTGAATCTCTTCAATAGGCCTTGATTTCAGCTCTGGTTCTAAACCTACCTGACTACTCCCAACCCTTTATCGTGGAGACAGATGCTTCAGATTTTGGCATTGGCACCGTTCTGTCAAATCAAGGCCACCCAATTGCCTACTTCAGCAAGGAGCTCTCATCTCGCATGCAAAACACTTCTGCCTATGTTCGTGAAATGTTTACCATAACAGAAGTAGTATTGAAATGGCGTCAATACCTCCTTGGACGCAAGTTCTACATCAAGACAGAAGAGAAAAAGCTTGAAGGGTCTTGTAGATCAAACAATCCAAACTCCAGAACAACTATGGCTCTCCAAATTGCTGGGTTTTTCATTTAAAATTGCTTACACACCAGGAAAAGAGAACGTTGTTGCGGATGCGTTGTCACGTGCTCCCATTGAATTTCATTGTCTGTTTGCATTTTCTACACCCTAGCTTGATCTCGTCTCAACTACAGGCAGAAGTCACCATTGATATAGAGTTGTAGAGCATCTGCAATGTTCTTCTTACTGATCCAACACAGTATGCTTCTTATTCTTTAAGGGATGGTTTACTATTCTTCAATCAGAGACTAGCTTGTAGTTGCTTCAAATTCTGGGTTGCGTGACACCATTATGTAAGAATTCCACTCTTCTCCAATAGGTGGGCACGCGAGTTAATTATGAACCTATAGTCGCATTGCTTCAAAAAAAAATTGGAGAGGAAGGCGTAAGCAGATTTATGCTTTTGTTACTCAGTATCACGTTTGTCAGCAGATCAAGAATTCAAACACTTCTCCAGTTGGGTTGCTTCAATCTCTCCCTATTCCTAAAAACGTGTGGGAGGATATTGCCATGGACTTCATCACAGGCGTCCCTTCGTCCCAAGAAAAGACTGTTATCATGGTTGTTGTGGATCGCTTGTCCAAGTACGCTTATTTTTTTGCCTTGCACACCAATTCTAAAAGTCATAAAGTAGTGCTTATCAGTACTCTTTTTTCTTATGAGGTCATCAAACTTCATGGTCTACCCGGGTCCATAGTTAGCGATCGTGATTCCCTATTTGTCAATTCTTTTTGGAAAGAATTGTTTAAACTCCAAGGCACTACCTTGGCTATGAGCAGCCCCTACCATCCGCAATCTGATGGCCTGTCCAAGTCTTGAACCGTTGCCTAGAGATGTACTTGCGTAGCTTTGCCTGTGATGAACCTCACTAATGGACAAATTACTTACACTGGGCCGAATATTGGTACAATACTTCATTTCACACTGACCTGGGCATGACACCCTTCAAAGCTTTATATGGGCGAGAGCCTGCTACAATTTCCAGGTATTCCTTGAAGTCTTCCTCTAATGAAGCTGTGGATCATGATTTATCTCGGCATGATGAAATCCTTTAACAACTCAAATTCAATTTGTCTCGGGCTCAAAACCGTATGGAGTCTCAAGCTGACAAACATCATACTGGTAAGCAATTCAA
Source organism: Bretschneidera sinensis (assembly GCA_023935145.1). Lineage (NCBI taxonomy): Eukaryota > Viridiplantae > Streptophyta > Magnoliopsida > Brassicales > Akaniaceae > Bretschneidera > Bretschneidera sinensis. The sequence goes on from CM043699.1 coordinate 30,407,302, forward strand.
TGTGGGTGATTGGGTCTTTGTTAAATTACAACCGTACCGACAAAATTCAGTAGCTCTTTGTAATAACAAGAAGTTGGGGCGTAGATACTTTGGTCCTTATCAGGTTCTTGAACGGATTGGGCAGGTAGCTTATAAACTCAAATTGCCAACTATTGCCCGTATTCATCAGGTATTTCATGTTTCAGTCTTCAAGCAGTGTATCGCTATTGCAGAAATTCAAACTACTCCGCATCCGTTGATTACCACTCCTAATGATCTTGTGCATCAACCTACTGCTATCTTAAATCAAAGCCAATTGAAGACTGAAACATGATAGTAGACCTTCGTGCTCTGAATCCTAATTTGAACCTTGAGGACAAGGTTCTTCTAGAAGAAGGGAGCAATGATATGTCACCAATTAATGGTGAGCTGGAGGACACGTTGCCAACTGAAGTGGGACAACCACGAAGAGGCTCGAGACTATGAAGCATGAGCATGAACCTAACAGTGAAGCAGCGTGAATCCAGGAGCAGAGTAACATAACGGTAGAAATGCAGTAATAAAAAGGGCAGAGGAGATGGAGAAACCATTGAACAATTAAGCCTATTCCTTTAATTTTTCTTAAGGAGGTTGTTACCCTCGAAGTAACATTTTCAATTTCTTTCTGCAATTTTCATTTCATTTGTGTAAAACAAACTTGGAATTTATCAAATCTGAAGTAGTGATTTCATAGATTTTCAATTACCTCAAATCTTCTATGCATACCACCTTCTCACTTATATAAGTCAGTCTGTCGTAATCTATAATCTATACATTTTTTTACTTATGGAAGGACCATGAGTCTTTGCACCTAGACTTATTTCATCTTCTTCCTCATTCTTTCCTAGTTTTCTCCGCCATTCAACTTTTTTTCTTCCTATCATTTGTTTTTCTCTTCTCTAACCACCAGCGAAACAACTCTATGGTTTGATTATTCATTTTCTTTCTCTTATTTTCATTACCATAATAACTTCGAGATCTGGTTAACTATTTTTTTCTCTCTCTGCTCTCTCATCTGGTCTTCTTTCTATCTTCACCCATATGTTCTCTCTATCCTCATCTGGTTTTAGGTGGACGAGAAACCCACCTCCCCCAAGGCTTCAGGCCTAGTTTTGATGCGACCAAGATCAGATCCAACTAGCAAAATAACCGTAATAGCAGCAAAGAAAATACACAAATGAAGCCATATGGTAGAATGGATTGCAGTGGAGAGAGAAAGCAGAGACAAATGAAGAATGAGGTGGTTGGAAAAGGAAGAATGAAAAAAGATAGTTGTTGATGCCAAAAAAACGGTTGGTGCTGACGTGGCCCGTATGTTGACGTGGCTTGGGTGCTAGCATGGCCCGGGTGTTGACGTGGCCTGGGTGCTGACGTGGCCTGGGCCTGCACAAGTAACAAGGATGAACTAAAGGCCCTCGGAAGGACGGGAGGGAGAGACCTCCGAGGGTGCTCCGAAGCTTAAGTTAACACAAGGGCTTAAGAGAGAAGTCATAGGCTTAAGAAAGAAACCGAGGGCTTAAGTAATTAGAGTGTAAGCAAGTAATTCTGAATGAATATGTGAAGTCCATACCTTGGCTTATTTATAGCTCCTTGTCAGTGTGAAGGCATTGATTGCACACTCAGGGGACGGTGTGTCGTAGGGTGGCCGCAGGGTGGCGCGCTGTAGGGCTGCATGTGTAGGTGGCCGTAGGACGGCATGTCGTAGGGTGACGTAGGGTGGCTGCAGGGCTGTGTGTGTAGAGATGGGGGGCCAGGCTTAGGTCTGTTGGGCCAGAGTGTGTATGGGCTGGAGTGTTTATTGAGCCGGAGAGTTTATGGGCTACAGCAGCGAGCCGCTTTTTATTGGGCCGGAGAGTTTATGGGCTACATCAATAGTAGTTGGCCGGAAAAGATAAAAAAGAGAGTGGTATCGTTTTGCTAGAAAAAAAAACCGAATAAAATGACTGGAATAGTTTCAGGGGAGAATTGATGATAGAGCATAGTGAACGAGATGAGAGAGAAAGATAATGGGAAAGAGATAAGATATAATCGTGCATAAAAATCCAAGAAAAAAATATACATGACCTCAAAAACAAAAAAAATAAAATCTCTTCTTCCTTCTTGATTTTTTTTTTTATGCACCAGTAGGCCATTTTCTTATCTTTTTTTTTTATAACTTTTGTCCTTTTTTCGTCCTTTTAAGTTTTCTCTTTTTCCCACTTTTTTGCTTAACTTTGTTTGTAATATATTTATATTTTAAATTTTACTCTTTCAATAATAGAAAACAATGTAGGTTATGGATTATTTATGTGTAATAAATAAATATTACTCAAAATAAGAAGTAACCTGTGGCCATGAACAACAGAGGAATCATCAAACAAGAAACAGAGAAAGTGAGTCATTAGCTGAAGAAGATGTCAGATAAAACAAGTGAATCAGGCTGAAACAAGAAGTAAATGACCACTAGGTCTAGACCAAAACACAAATTCAAAATATGAAGATAATACTTTTTTTAATTCTTTTTCTGATGCAGATCATTACCCATCGCCAACCTTTTCTGCTTCCTCCTGGTTGGCTTTGAGACTCACAAGTCTCCGAAGATGGTAGCTATTATCATGTCTTATTAATTGGAGTATATTATGTTATAATTAATATCTTTCATGCTGACTATAATTGCCTTGAGAAATCCACTTCACAATCAATGTATTTGTAATCAGACTAAGTAACCAAATTCTGTAAAGCAAGTCTTATGACTTAGGTTGTCAAATTATATCTAATGTAAAAGAACTTGCTTGATCTTTTGGGAAATCAAAATATTCATAATTCCCTGAAAAAGAAAAGAAAAAGGAACCAATACAAAAAATCTTTGCTCACAATTAAATGAAAGGTGTAACAATCACAAAATATATTTTTCATAAAAAAAATTACAAAAGAAGATGAATTTTTTTAACTAATGAACTATTTTCGGTAGACATATGACCTATTCCTAGATACTGATCAAGTAGTTTGCCCTAGTCCTGCCTTGGTGCTAATGAAAATATTATCTTATGTTTACTCCATGATGCTGATCAAATAAAAGATGAAGTGAATCCATGAGCTGGAAATACTTGCAATGGCTCAATGAAAGAGCTTCTCCTACAAGAATCTCTAGGCAGCTGTGGAGCACTAGTCTTTGTAAACACAATTTACTTGAAAAGAGCATAAAATGGAAAGTTTGATGCATCAATGACAAAAGCCAAAGAAATCTACCTTCTAGATTCATGATTAGCTCCAGATAAGAGTAATATCTTCATCCTTTGATGGATGTAAAGTTCATAAAATTCTTTATTGTTGTGGTTAACTTAAGAGACTAGGTGGTTCTCCATGTATTGTTTGCTTCCAAATGAGATATATAGCTTGCCAAATCTAATCCAGAAGTTCAATTCCAACCCTTGATTTCTGAACCAGTAATGCAAGCTATGGAAATGAGAGTTTCGTGATTTTTGGATCCCAAGAATTTTAAACTCTCATTTGAGATTGAAGCTTTAGAAACCATTAAAGAAACAAGACTTGTGTTTGGGTTGAAGGGAATGGTGGGAAAGAAAATGAAGGGATATGTGTGAGATCAAATTCTCTATAATAAAAAATTGTGAAGTAAAGCATACACATAAATTTTGATTATACAGTGATCTCCACCAAATCCAAAAATTTAAAAAGTCCAAATCCATATGCAAAAACAGTGTACTTCATGTTTCACAATTTTTACTGCAGAGAAGTTGATGTTGGGTATATATACCCTTTGTTTGAGAAGTTTTTTTAATGAGAGAAAGGAAAAAAAGGTACATGTACCATTTCTTCCCTTCAAATCCTTTTTTTTTAATTTCTCCGAGGATTGAGAGAGAGAGTGTGTATCTCTTTTATAATATTTTAATGTTCTCACCGTTATGACATATATTATATTAATGAAGGACAAAATAGTAAAGTGTGTTAAATAAATTTTTTATTTTTAAAGATCCAAATAAGGAAACAAGTACCCCTCAATTTTCTTCTATTTCTTTTCTCTTTATATTCTTTCATTTTTTTACCTTTTACTTCCCAAACATAGAGAAAGAACCACAGATAAAAGAGGGTCTTTCCTACAGCATCTCAAATCAAAGATTTTGTAGAAGATATCTATTTTTGTTTATTTATCCTATTGTTAGACAACTCGATAGGCGTATGAGTTCTTTCCCTAGTGCCGATGGTTTGGGCCATAACAAACTTCAGGTGGTTGAACAGTGGTCTATTGAGCTGCCACAATGAACATTCATTTTTAACAAAGTTGAGCAATAAGTTAACAACAATTATAATTATAAAAAAAAAGTTAACAGTAGTTATGCTTCATGGCATAATGAAGAAACATGCGCCATTGTCTCCTAAAATACTAGATGCTCTATAAATAGAATGAAAATAAATCATTAATTGGCCAGTAAATGTGACACAACTACACAACCATGAGAGACTAGAGAGAAAAGATTTGAGCTTGGTCAAATATATATCACAAAAATACTGTAGATAATAGAGAGGAGTATCATATATCTTAGTTGTTAAAAGAATAATTAAATTGTGAAGCCTTCAAGTAATCTATATAACTAATAAAATGTTACACACACACACAAATTGTTGGGAATCTGACACTCAATCAATAATTACATAATCATAATAGCAAAAATAAAAGGAAAAAAGAACACAATTTTTCAACGTTGTTCAGTATCAACAAACCTACTTGCACGACCTCCACTTCTTTTGGAACTTTTAGATGGAAGAATGCTCTAAAACTCATTGCACCACATTACACAATTTTTCTAAATAAAATTGAGTGAAAACTCTCCCATAATAAAAGACAATTTTTTTAGACAAAACTCTATGAAAACTCTCTCATTCTCACAACTCAAACCCCAATACACCAAATATTCACTTAACCATTGGATCCCTATAATTGGTATTTGGTTTGCTACACTCTACATCTGACTAATTATTCATGCTTCAAGGATAGGACGAGAGACTACCTTTCTTGATGCTCATATTTATAGCCTTGAAAACTTGGCCATAAAGTTACTTGCTATTCACACCAAGTAACTTCAAGCCCACACAAAAAATTATGAGTCAAGAAAATTCTAACACTGATCAAGTTGTCCAATTCTGTGGGCCGAGTTCACCTCCACCCGACCAAAATCTCCAAGTTTGAATCGAGCCTCTATACTGTTTGTTCAGATTTTGGTTCTAAATTCTCCACCTAGCCTTAAAATCTTATCTTCAACAACAAATCTGACCTTTTTTTTCAAAGTATCGATTATCTGAATTTTTACCATTGTTGAACTTGCTCTAATACCACTTATTGGAAATTTGACACCTAATCAACAACTATGCAATCATAATAGTAAAAGTAAAATGAAAAAGGAACACAAGAATTTTTAACGTGATTCGGTTTCAATAGACCTACGTTCATTAGCTAATCAGACCTTCATTGAAGAATAAGATGCTTAATGAAATTATGACTTAAATTACAAATACAGAAGAAAAAAATTATAAGTATATAAAGATTAAAAACAAAACTACAATATAGAAATTAGTTAGTAAAAAAATTAACTACGTTTACTGAAGAATCAAATCATTGATGAAATAGTGTTTGTGGTTACAAATATAGATAAATAATATTAGTAATAAACTCAAACACAAAGATACCAAAATAACTAATTTGTGGGGATTTTGAAACACACCCTTTCACCAAATTATATGGAACTTGAAAGAATAATACATAGCACACATATCATGGGTAGCTAATAATAAATAAATATGTAATTGTAGACACCCAATTTCGTTCCAAATTTTTTTAACAGACCACGATCGAGTTTTGTAACAACCCATCCGAGGTTGGCCACCTCCAAGATGGTGTCGTCACATTTTGTAATCCCAGCACGACATATATATGCAACAATACAAAAAAGACTTCAACTGAAGTTAAACATTTCATCCAATCCTTAACTTTTCTCAAATAAGTCACATCATTATCCTCCTTTCAGAAACAAATATACATATAACAAAATACATGAAAAGATTTTTATAACAATTTTTTTTTCTTTCTTACAATGTCTGAGGACTTGACCATGAGACTTACTTAAGGTAGTTACTTTGCTATCGGCTCTAAACTCTATCTGCCCTGCCCGTTGCCTGAAAATTTTCAACAATGAGGAATGAGCTTTATAAGCTCAGTGAATTAAATTTACTAGAAGTACTCGATTATATACTTCCAGTCACATCTTATAATTCAATTGTTTCAAATTTACCAATATAAATTATCTATTTCTTCACAGATAATCATTCAATCTTTCAAATAATCTTCCCATTGTCATTCATCTATTGTCTCATTTAAATCAATAATAACATCCTATTATAATTCTAACTATTTATCAATATCAATTTTTCTTCTCATATATTTAATCATCTTGAGATTATCAATTTAACATCATTATTTACCTTGTTATGAGGTTCACAGCATATAATCAATCAATCAAATAAATTTTAATCATATCATACTGCCAAATTTCTTACTCATCATATCTGTCTCTCTGTGAGACTCGTTTGTCTATCAATAATTTCACATTCAAGATTGATATTTTAGCATCTCAATAAATAATAATCAATATTTAAAACAAATATGATGCATGAATTTAAACTATCTTTCTTTCTTTCTCATCAGATCATTTCATATCATCATTTGGGAACGTCTTCCTACATGTCGAAATGTTTCAGCCAGACCGACTACATTCCTGGTCTTTTCAGCTAGACCGACTGCCTTTTTGGTATTTTATTTTTAGCTAGACTGGCTGCCTTCCCGGTCTTTTATGTTCAGCTAAACCGGCTTCCTTTTCGGTCTTTTATTTTCAGCTAGACCGGCTGCCTTCCCGGTCTTTTATTTTCAGCTAGATCGACTGCCTTCCCGGTCTTTTATTTTCAGCTAGACTTTCAGCTAGACCAACTGCCTTCCCGGTCTTTTATTTTAAGCTAGATCGGCTGCCTTCACTGTATTTTATTTTAAGCTAGACTGGCTGCCTTCTCGGTCTTTTATTTTATGTATATGAGCAATAATATGAAAATAAGTATACATTCAAGTATTCAATTTAGCTATCAGCTCTTTCTCAAAATTATTATTTTTATCATATTCATTAAATTATCTCCTCATATATCATATCCATTTTTAATCATATTTTTCAAAAATTTCATAAAACTTCTTAGCATATTTTTCATTCATCCGTCATTTCTAAAATATAAATTCTTATATAATTAATTTTCAACACACTTTCAAATTCCTAATCAATAAATCAATCAATTTTCTTATATAACAGAAAATATTAGTTATTTAAATATCATAATTTTCAATAAATCTAACTCAAATATAAATTCCTAATCAATAAATCTAACCAATTTTCCATTAAATCATTGTAATTCACCTAGTTATTCAAATATCATAATTTCATATTTTTATTAGTTTTGATTACTAAAAATAAATCTATCTCACCACGTAGCACTTAAAGCTACTTCTGGATCACCTCCTTGCCTTTCCTACTCCTTTCAGCAGTTCCACCCGATTGCTGATCGTCAACACCTCAAATATGATGAAGTCTTGCTATTGTAATTGAATAACTATACTATATCTAATATTGGAGAAATTTTCTTTACAACTTTTTGCTAAGAAATTTGAATTGAAGAAAAAAGAAAACCAAACATGATTTGGTAAAAATACAAAACAAAACCAAAACTAACTATATATGTTAACTGCCTGCCACCAATTCTCCACCTTATTCAATCTTTGTTGTTCAACATGCAATGTTGCATGTTGGGTAGTTTACACATGGGCTCCAGGTGTTTGTACTTCCTTTTTTTCTTCATTTGTAACCATTTTACACCTGGACAGAACCTAGACGTTCCGTCCAGGTGTCTTCTCATTTTTTCTTTTCTTTTCTTCTTTTCTTTTTTTTCCTTCTAATAGTAAATCTTTCATATGCATATTATTTTAATTCAATGTAATATCTATCAAATTAATTCTTTACCTTTACTTTAAGAACACGGGTATTACAGGTTTCTATGACGAATATTTGATCCTAGTGTGCTCGGACTTGGTAAGTGAGAAAGTATGGATTTAATTGGGGATTAAGAGCAATTGCAAGACCATTTTGTTCAATCCATTTAATTCACTTTGATTTTAAATCAACTGGACTTTATTTGATTCAACTAATCCAAGACCAAAGTCTTCATTTAAATTTTGACCCAATCCAAAACCCACTAAAGCCCTTTAATCTTTCCTAAGACAAAACACTTTTGGCCCAAATTTCAAGCCCAATAATACTTCTAATTTTTAAGGGTGAACTTTCAGTTTCACCCTCCACTTGGCACTCCTTGATTGGTTCACTTTTCTCAAAGTAAAAGTTACTTTTTATGACTAAAAAGAAAACCCACTAAATCCCTTTGATCTTTCCTAAGACCAAACACTTTTGGCCCAAATTTCATGCCCAAGAATACTTCTAATTTTTAAGGGTGAACTTCCAATTTCACCCTCTACTTGGCACTCCTTGATTGGTTCAATTTTCTCAAAGTAAAAGTTACTTTTTATGACCAAAAAGATGTCTCTCTCCTCTCCTTATGTGGCTAGCCATAATGAGGAATTTTCACTTTCTTTTTGCCTTTTGAACTTAAATCTCCCTCCTAGATTCCCTTATCTTTTTTTTTAATCAAATACTACATTTTTTCCACACAAAATAAGACTTTTTCACCTAAAAAGCAACAATAATACACTTATAAAGTAGCTGATTTTTCTCCCTCTTTGGGCAGCCATGTGTACCAAAAAGAAGGAGTTTATCTTCTTCTAATTTTTCTTAGTTAATTGGACATTACCTTATTAATATTCCACCATTTCCTAAATGTTAAATAACACATTTTTCTAACCAAAATATCATATTTTATACCCTAGAAAAAGCATCTAAAAAACAACGGTTTTTTTTTTTAATGTGAAGCCTTTTTCTCATTTCTTTTGCTTTGTGATTGCACTCTTCCCCCCCCCCCCCCCCCCAAGCTTTTCCACTTTATTATATATAAAAAAACCAAAGAAAATTGTATCTTTTCTACCCCTTTTGGTTGTCCAAAGAAAGGAGAGTTTTTCCTCACCTTTTTTGCTTTATTGAAAAAACTTCAAAATGTCATTTCTTGTTCACCTTTTGCAAACCTTCTTCTTCACTTTTTTTCACCTTAGAGAAACCCCTCCCTCTTCCCCATGTCTAGCCACCTAAAAGTCTTTTCTCTCTCACTTTTCACTTGGTTTACCACACTTTACTTCTCTAGCCCCACCTTTACACCCTAAAAGTGAAACACCTTTTTCATCTCAAAAGTTGAAACTACTTTTTCCCTTCCCTATATGACCAGCCATGCACCTTCTTTTCACCTATTATTTTATGTTTTTTTAATCTCTTGGCTAGCCCTTACTCCTCCTATAAATACTCCTCTTTGCTAACACAAAAAAGACAACACAACACTAAGGGGAAATAATGCAAAAAAAAAGAGAAAAGAGAAACTTGAGAGAGAAAGAAAGAAGTTAGAAAATAGAGAAAAAGAGAGAAGAGTAGGAAGATTAAAGAGAGAAATATAACAAAAGAGAAGGGAGTGTTTAAGAAAGGTGAAAAAATAGCAAAGAGTGAAACACAAAAGAAGAACTAGTGAGAGTTCTTTATCATTTTCGGCAAACTTTTTTTTGGTCTTCTAATCTTCATTGGAATCATTCTTCCAACTTCACTAAGTCTACAAGAGCACAAAGATCTCCGAGGATAATCCCCGCATGAGAAAATTTTTTCTTAGTCAAAGAAGGTTGGTTAAGCTTTTACTTTTTACAAAATAAATTGCTAGCATGATTCATGTGTTTAAACCACCATGAAAATAGAGTAGATTAATATAGCTCACTTAAAAAGTTTTATCTCAAGATACTTACTAGTTTCTTAGCATTATATTTTTCGCTAGTTATATGTCTTTCTTTATTTAGCTACTAGTCATAATGTAGTTACTCTGTTAAATACAATGTTGAATTAATGGTAGTTTTAAAGTTCTTTGCTTCAGTTTTGTACCTTAATATTTTTTATGTTCTCTAAGTTAGATGTTTTATTTTAAGTTGTCATTAATTACATGTGAACTTTGATTCTTTAAGAAGAATTTTGGGCTCCCTTTGGTCCTTGTTAATTTTGGGCCCCCTTTGGCCCATTAAAAATGTTAATGGTTACTAGTTACTAGTAATTTTGAATCTCATCTTTAAAGTAGTTTAGTTTAAATCTATTTAGCTTAATTCCTAATTTTTTTAACTCGTCTAGTTTAAAGTAGCTTAGTTTAATTCATTCAATTTAGTCTTCAAGTTCAATTCTTCTAGTTTAAAATTATTTAGTCTCAATTCATCTAGTTTAACTTACATAATTAATCCATCTAGTTTAAATGCACACACTTTAATTTACTTCTCATCAATACTTTGCAAGTAGTTTTAATATTTTTTTCTTCATAGTCAAAGCAATTATTTTTCTTTATATACTTACTTTTCCTCTTTTTAAACAAACCTTAGAACCTTTGCATCTAGGACATGGACCCTTTTCTATCCATTTTTGCTTGCTTGTATGTGTTTGCCTTCACCTCACATGTTAAAAAAAGATAAAATCAATTTGTTTGATAACAAGTTTGGAAATTTAGTGTTTCCTTTAATTAAATCACAATCAAATAAATTAAACTCAATGTTGGGTATAGGTTAGCCTAAAATAGTGGATTTTCTCTTAGTTAAGTCTTGTTAGTTTGACCTCATTAAGGAGCCCACAAAAGAAACTAGTGGTGATTGAGCCTTAACCCAAGAAATCTAAAATGAATGTGATTGAAAGCCCAAGAATTAGTGTTTCCTTTGATTAAATCACAATCAAATAAATTAAACTCAATGTTGGGTATAGGTTAGCCCAAAATAATGAATTTTCTCTTAGTTAAGTCTTGTTAGTTTGACCTCATTAAGGAGCCCACAAAAGAAACTAGTGGTGATTGAGCCTTAACCCAAGAAATCTAAAATTAATACGACTGAAAGCCCAAGAATTAGATGGAAAGATCTATATCAGGGGAAAACTTCATCATTCATTTGGGCTTCTTAGAATTAACCCGAATCACCACTAGGTTCCAAATCTCTTGGGAAACTTAGTGATATCAAACCAATAATATTTAACTATGAGAAAGCCCATGAAGGATTGAAGAGGCCTAGACTAAGGAAATTTGATTGGAGGGAGTTTCCTATGATTAAATTATAACCAAATGAAATTAGCCAAACATTGAGCCCAATTTGATTCAAAATAGAGGATTTTTCCCTTAGTTAAGCTAGTTTGATATCATTGAGAAGCCCATCAGAAGAAATTAATGTTGATTAGGCCCTAACCTAATAAATCTAAAATGAAAGTGACTGAGGGCCTAAGGATCTAGTGGAACGATCCATGTAAGAGGAAATCTTTATCTTTCATTTAGGCTTCTTGGGATTAGCCTAAATCATCATTTGGGTCCGACCCCCTTGGGAAACTTGTTGATGTCAAATCCACCATGTTTAACCATGAGAAAACCAAGAAAATTTGATTGTAATTTAATCAGAGGAAATTTTATTTTATGTTTCTGTCTCCACCTAATTGGGCTAATTGAGAACTTATCCGCAAGTAAGTTTTAATTCATTCAACGTTTGGATGTCAAACCAAAACCCATTAATAAAGTTAAAGTAAAGCTACAGATAAGCGAGTATGGCAAAAAAAAAAAAAAGATTCATAGAATGAAGAATTTAAAAAATGTCTTCTTTTTTGTAAAGAAGACTCAAAGGTGCAAGATGGGGGGCAGTTGTAATACCCATGTTCTTAAAGTAAGGGTAAAGAAGTAATTTGATAGACATTACATGGAATTAAAATAATATATACATGAAAATTTATTATTGAATAAAATAATTCTTTTGGAGAAAAAAACCTGAAAGCGTCCAGGTTTGGCTAAAAAGGAGAAAGAAAAAAAATGGGACAAATACCTTGTAGCTCGAGATTTCAACCCAAGAGGGGGGGTGAATTGGGTTTATAAAAACTTTTTGCGGAATTAATACAAGTTTATAAAAACAGATAAGCAATAGACAATTAATACAAGTAAAGTGCTGTAAATAAAGAGTTTAAGGAAAGAGGATGCAAACACGATTTATAGTGGTTCAGCAATATCGGATTTGTTCCGACCCTACGTCCACTCTCTTCAAGGAACACCTTGAAGTAATCCACTAAGAAAACTTAGTCGCACAACTTAGCCGGGTGTTGCACAAACCGTACATAAGCAAATTACTGGAGTTGCTTAAACTGAACAATCCCCTTCCTTTCAGAAGTTTTCCCTTCCTCTCGGAAGTAATCCCTTTACAAAGATGGTGTAAAGTAAAATGTAGAGAGACAGCAAATGAAAGCTTATTACAACAGAAATGTTTCTCTTTCAAAGTAAAGCTTGAAGAAATGGCTCAACAAGATTATTTGAAAGCTTTTTGTGTTTCAAGAGTATATAAACTTGATTATGTGAAATCAACTCTTTTTGAATATTTGCAGCTTGTTATTGAATGCTTAACTGAATGGGTTTATATAGCAATCAATTAATATGGCCATTTAGGACTTTAATTTGAAAAAGATTTACTTTAAAACGTTCAGATTTGGAGTCCAACGGTCATATTTTTGAACTACCAGTCGACTGGATCGAGATACTAGTCGACTGGGTTCACTTGAAAAATACTCGTTTTTAGACCTTCTGGGTATCCAGTCGACTGGTATATATCATCCAGTCGACTGGGGACTTTCTGTCCATTTTACTAGTCGACTGGGTTGATTGATCTAGTTGACTGAAAACTTACTAGTCAAAGTACCAGTCGACTGGGTTGTTTCATCCAGTCGACTGGGTACCTTCTGACCTATATACCAGTCGACTGGTATATGTACCCAATCGACTGGGTTGTCTTCCATCCCAATTTTTCTTCTGTTTTTCATTAAAAACATTTAAAAATAATGGTTTTAGAAAAACCTTTTGTGTTCGAGCCATTGAACAAGCTAATACAATGTATGAGTGAGACTTACATTGGTTCTAAACCTTAAGACTTATACTAGATCTTCAGTTTTCACTTGATACTTGATTTGGTTCGAGTTTTTGCACTTTGTTCCTTGGTTGAATGTGTTTGATCCTTAATACAACTTAGTTTAAACATGTTAGTTAAATAATGGTTGTGTTTTGCCATCATTAAAATACGGGCGAGGGTCAACAATCTCCCCCTTTTTGATGATGACAAAACTAATAATGTAAAAACAGTTTTAAAAGCTAAGTAATAGGATTTTACAAAAATTTGGACAGAGTCTCCTCTGTTTTTCGAGTAAAACCACCCTGTAAACAAGCAAACACAGTTTATATTTCTTTCAATCAATCCAGAATCAAACTCAACCAATCAATAAACATTTTTACAAAGTTACGGAGCAATGCTCCCCCTAAATCTATGCATTGGTTGCGTTTACTTAGATTTTCTCGTTTTTCTCGTTTTTCTCCCTCGTTTTGACAACAGCAACCAAAGGGGGCATAACATAAAAAATAAGCTACTTAGCCAATACAATCAAATAGAGTATAAGAAAACAAAGTTGTACGTAAAGATTTGGCTTCATTCGAATTTCGGAAGCCTTCCCGGGAAGAACCGAAAGTTTTCAAGCGTATGAGCATTTTATAACAATTTTAGTGACCAAACAGAGTTTTAAAACAGTGCTAACATATCACAAATAGCGTAAATAAATGCAAGAAATATGGCTAATAGTAATGTATCATCATAGAGAAAAAGTCAATACAATCAGGGCTTCACAGAGCCATAACTAAAAAAAAATAGTACATGAGATGTCCGTGCTATGTGATAAGAACTGGAAAAACGCTAAGTACAAACAAAAGATAGAGACTCAAGGTGCGGGAGAGTCCGAGCTGTCACGAAGAAGTTCCCTAATCTCAGCTAGGGAACCCTCGGTGTGCTCTCGATGTAACTCGAAGTCGTCCCGTAGGTGGTCTATGGAGGAGCTCAGTCTCTGGTAATCAGACTGCATGGACTGAAAACCGGACTCCATTGTCATCTGGAGGCTCGTGATAGCTCATAGGATGTCGTCGTAACCAGTCTGACCAGTACTCGAGTCACCAATGGGAGGTGCTCGGGTATCCGTCTCCATCTCAGCAACCGTATCAGCATCCTCATCACTGTCGCTCGCATCCTCTCGGATCCTTATGCGCTTTTCGGCCTTCGGATAGAGGAACTCTTCATGAACAGTACATCCCATCTTCTTCAGAGATGAGATGTTGATGATGTCCATCAATCCGATATCCTGAGCCTCGGATGCAGGCAAAGGTACCCGAAAGTGCTGGAGGATGAGCGTAATGAGCATCCCATAAGGAAGACACCCGGAGTCATTTGCTTCGCCTTTTATCATGTTGGCGAGCAGCAGAGGATATATATTGAAGTGGTGCCCAGATTTTAGGCACCAAATCAATACCGTATCTATTTTAGATAGATACCCTCGACTCCCGAGTCTCGGGTGGACGGTCCAACTGACAATCAACTGAAACATCTTTGAGTCGAGGGGCAAGTCACTACATGTATGAAATGTAGTGGGTCTGTACACATAGTTAGGGTCGCCCCTGACTATCCGATAGGCCTCCTCAACTTCAAAGTTGTCTGGCCATCCATCCAGACTCCATTGAACCCCTCTTATAGGGATTCTCAGAATGCTCATCAAGAGGTCAGTGTTGACCTCAAACTCCACACCGCTAACTCTGGTTCTGAATCTCAGAGCCAGAGGACTGGGTTTCACCAAGTTCGCATAGAACTGGTGAATCAGTCGCGGGTAATACTTTTCATGAATTCTGACCAGTGGGGTCAGATTTATTGCCTAAAAGGCTGGTAGAATATCGAAATTACCATGATAAATAGAGTCGAAATCAACGACTCTACCCGTCATGATTTTCTTGTGACGGATTATAGAATTATACTTCGTATGAGCCACTGGGCTGTAAAACAGAGTCTGCTCCAACTCTGTTCTGGGCTCCTTGCTGGATGAGCCCGCTGCTCCCTTCCCTTTCGACTCCGAAGCCGAAGGTTTTGAAGACCTTGGCTTTTTAGGCACATTAGGTCCACTTGTTGTGAGTTTTATACGGATTTTGTCACTCATTTTGAAGAAAAAGAAGTTTTTGGGAAAAATGGATTTTGACAAAAATAAGAGATTTTAACCGTAGAAAGTCAAAAATCTCTTTAGGGATGAGTAGATCGGTGTGTTTAGATGAAGTTTGGATGATTTTTGGATCAAAATGGTGAATTTTTCTAGAGAGAGAAAATTTTGGAGCTTGAAAATGGCGTAAAATTTCAGAAAAATGAACAGTCCTATTTATAATATCGCGTTACCAGTTGACTGGGTCGAGTTACCAGTCGACTGGGTCCCATTGAGAAGATGAACAGTTTAGGTACCAGTCTACTGGATAAACTTACCAGTCGACTGGATAAACTGACAGTCATTTACTAGTCGACTAGGCTATCTTTACCAGTCGACTAGAGATCAAGGATTTTTCAAAAAATAGCGCCAAACAGGGATTCGACCTAATAGACGACTAGAGAAGACTTACCAGTCGTCTGGAATATTTGGCAGAGAGTTACCAGTCGACTGGGTCTGAGGTACCAGTCGACTGGAAGATCTGGCAGTGACTTACCAGTCGACTGGGTCACATGTACCAGTCGACTGGACCCTTTGTAAAAATTTTCATACTTGAATTTTTAGCACGAATTTGTTTATCTATGACATTTTTGAGCGAGGGAAATATTTCAACAATGATTAATATTCTTTCACTCAATGTCAAATATGCAAATGATGAAATAAGATGCAATCAAACATTCAGTTTATCAAAATCAAGCAATCCCATCAACATTCTAATCTTACAAAAACTAGCTTCACTTAAGGGTTTTGTAAGAATATCAGCTATTTGATCTTCTGAAGGTATGAATTCTAATCTTATATCACCTTTTTGAGTATGGTCTCTTAGGAAATGATGTCTAATCTCTATATGCTTGGTTCTAGATTGCTGAATAGGATTTTTGGTTAGGTTGATAGCACTAGTATTATCACAAAATATATGAATATTTTTGAGACTCATGCCATAGTCTTCTAGTTGTTGTTTTATCCATAATACTTGGGCACAACAACTGCCAGCTGCTACATATTCCGCCTCAATGGTTGATAGTGCAACGAAATTCTGTTTCTTGGAGAACCAAGAAGTTAACATAGCACCTAAGAATTGGCATGTTCCACTTGTGCTTTTTCTATCTAACCTACATCCAGCAAAATCAGCATCTGAATATCCTACTAGCTCAAAAGATGATTCTCTAGAGTACCATAATCCTATGGTCTGTGTAGAACCCGATATTTCTTTTAAGCTTTCATAATCTTGTTTTATAATTCAGTTTTTTTTTTCTTTCTTTTAAGGGGGACTCCTAGTAAGAAACAAAAACTTTGGGGTTGTTTAAATACTAGAAGGAAAATTAAAGGAAATGGCATGTAAATTAATAAAAGAAGAAGGGGAAGGGTAGAGTGGTAAAAGGCCAAGACTTAGAGGGAGTATATAAGCTAAAAATTGACCTAGAATAGTAAAATCTCTCATTTGGCAATTTGCAAATTCGGCTGAAGGAGAGAGGAAAGAAAGAAAAGCTCCATATTTTTTTTCCTTCTCAAAACCCATTTCTTCCAAACTTTGACCTAGCCTTAACCTAACTATTCAAGCTCCGTTTGCCCTCAAACTTTGCAAACCTTCTTCTGCCACCATCAACTATCTTTCGGCCAGGGAGGTGAGCCTCCACGAGCGGGCTACAGTGGCGCGTGGACCCCACGCTCTGAGCAGGGGAGGAATAGCCCGTTTTGTTCCCTTGGCTTTTTCGTGCAGATTTTGAGGTAATTTCGAAAAGTGTTCAACTACAAACCTAAATTAGACTTCTTGATGTTGATTTTTGGCTTTTGTTTGAGGTCTTTTGGATTTAAATTGAGGGATTTATGAGTTTTATAAGTTGGGAGAATTGTGCAGAAATTCTGGAAATAATATGTGTTCTGGGCAGTTTTGTGAGCTGTTTTTCAGCAAGAATTTGAGGTAGTTTTGTGTCCCAACTATTTTTAAGTTAAAGTTATACTTCTTAAAGTTTATTTAGAACTTTATTTGGGATGATTTGAATTTAAATTGGTTTAGTTTGAAATATTTGAAGTTGGGAGAAAATTTGAGAGAAATCTGGAAATTTCTGCATTATGGAACTTTGGAAGAAAGTAATAAGAGTGTGTGAAGTTTGAAGATTTTTAGGATGATTGTATGTACAAAGTTTGAAGTTTTATTCTTGTATAACATGATTTTTGAGATGAATATTGTTAGAGAATTTTACTATGGGCTGTAAATTTGAAACCCTTTTTGGAGTTAAAAGAAATTCCTAAGTAAGAGATTTTTTCTGGATTGGGAAATTATATTTAGAATGAATACTTTTTACAAGTTGATATTTGTTGGTAATTACCCTAAGTTAGTGTCTTGAAATTTAAGTCTATATGAATTGAGAGTTTTATGGAGTAAAGAATGAAGGAAAGAAGGGAAAGAGTGAAAATAGATGATTAAGGAGAAGAATGAACTTTAGTAGTATTTTCTTTGATTTATATGTGTTAAGTAAATGGAATGATTGATTTCTTATTAAGTGTCTAAGTTTTAAATACTATACTCATTGGCTATTTGTATATGTAGTTTGCTTTAATTGTTAAAAATGACATTTCAATAGGTGAGGTGGATGATCGTAGTAAAGGTAAAGAAGTGATCCACGAGTAGTGTTTGGCGTAAGGTGAGTATTACCCTACTCTTGGTAAGCATGAATGTTAGTGGGGAAACCAAAACAATAAGGTTGTATAAGAGTTGTAATTCGCTATTTAGATATAATAATTATATTTATAACTATGTGGTAAGATAAGTAAATTATATATTAATGATGAGATAGTGATTTCAAAACCTTTGTGCTGAATGTTGTGTGATTGTATGGATTGTTGAGAATTTGATGATGTTCATCACTTGATTTCGTTTCATATCATTCATTGAAATTTACGGTATGTTATTGAGGGGGGAGTGATGTGTGAGGACGATAGGTCCCTACCCACAAGGGGTGAAAAAGAGTACCGAATATATTTGGATGATTGGACCCGGCCCGGATCAAGGGGGGTTCTGAAAATTTATTGTTTGTGAAACGTACCGGTACGTGGGGAGACGTCCCCGATGGATTATGATTGATTATGAGATGATACATTTCATTGCATCATGCTGCATTGGCATATCATACATGAATTTGAATTACTTGGCCCGTAAGGGGGCATATGAAATGTTTGGTTGTATGGATAAATTGTGATATTTTGATGGACTATGGAATGGCGATTGCAAGTTGGTTGTGGGTCTTATAGGACCGTATTATGATTACTAAGATTGTTGTTTTGCAAAGTGCTAAATGACTATGTATACGAACAAACAAAGTAGAAAGGAAAAAGAAATAATAATAAGCCCTCAACTTTTTCTAACAAGTGATTACTTTGTGTAGTGTAAGAACTCGCTGAGCTTTATAGCTCACCCCCCTTCCTATTTCTAACCTTTCAGGTGATTTTGGATTTTAAGTGGTGAAGCTTTGAAGTTCAATGAAGTTTTAGGTGGGTCCACGAGCGTCGCATCCTCGGTCAATCTTTTTTCTTAGTGTTATATTGTATATCAGGTGTGAAGTTGTAACCGGTTGGCTGTGTCTCTTTAGACACCTTGTAAAGCTACAACCTTATAGTTGTAATCTCTATATGATCTTAACTAATATATGTTAGATGTTGTTCTGTTGTAGTATATATTTGTGTGTCCAGGTGCTCGATTTCGAAAGGTAATTGATACCGTCCTAAGTGGGCTCGCTCGGGATGGGTCGTTACAGTCTGGGTCCCTTGTAGATATCTAAGGATTCTTTTTACTGCAACTACATGTGATTCCTTAGGATTAGACTGAAATCTAGCACACATGCATACACTGAACATTATATCAGGTCTACTTGCAGTCAAATAAAGTAAAGCACCTATCATGCTTCTATAATATTTAGAATCTACAGTTTTACCTCTTTCATCAAGATCAAGTTTAGTAGTTGTGCTCATAGGCGTTCCAATTGGCTTTGAGCTTTCCATCCCGAACCTCTTTAGTGGATCTTTGATGTACTTTTGTTGATTGATGAAGATACTTCCTTTTAGTTGCTTGATTTGCAGTCCAAGGAAGTAGGAAAGTTCTCCCATCATGCTTATTTCAAATTCACCTTGCATGCACTTTGCAAACTCTTGACACATAGATTCATTAGTAGCACCAAATATAATATCATCAACATATATTTGAACTATCAAAGTGTCATTTTTGTGAGTTTTTGTGAAGAGAGTTGTGTCTATTCTACCTCTTACAAAATCATTGTCAATAAAAAATTTACTTAATCTTTCATACCATGCTCTTGGAGCTTGCTTCAACCCATATAGAGCTTTAGAAAGCTTATAGACATGATTTGGAAGACTAGGATTTTCAAATCCAAGAGGTTGTTCAACATAAACCTCTTCTTCTAACATCCATTTGAAATAGCTTGAATTTATTAAAGCATGCAAAGGCTAATAACATTCGAATAGCTTCTAATCTAGCTACAGGAGCATAGGTTTCATCAAAATCTATTCATTCCTCTTGGTTATATCCCTTAGCAACTAGTCTAGCCTTATTTCTAGTTACTATACCATTTTCATCCATTTTATTTCTATATACCCATTTAGTTCCAATAATTGAATGATCTTTAGGTCTTGGAACTAGTTTCCAAACATTGTTTCTCTCAAATTGATTTATCTCTTCCTGCATTGCAATTATCTAATCATTATCTTTTTCAGCTTCTATAAATGTCTTAGGTTCTACTTGAGACAAATAAGCTACAAAATTGCAAATATTTCTAATGGAAGAGCGAGTTCTTACCCCTTGTGAAGGATCACCAATTACTTGATCAATTGGATGATGATTTACATACCTCCAATCCTTAGGTAGATTTTCCTCTTGTTGACTTGAGGATGGTTGGTCCAAATTGGGAGTTGCCATCCCTTCATTTGTTTGAGGAGAACTCACTTTTAGGTTAACAATGGGAGTAGGAGTTTTCATTCTTGGAATAAAATCTGCATCATCTTTAAAGGAAACTTCTCCACTACTCATTGGGTTAGATTCATCGATAGTTACATGCACAGATTCTTCTACTACTAGAGTTCTCTTATTGAAAACTCTATAAGCCTTACTAGTAGTTGAATATCCTAAAAATATCCCTTCATCGATCTTGGAATCAAATTTACCCAAGTTAGTTTTATTGTTATTTAAGATGAAGCACTTACTACTAAAAGCACGAAAATAGGAAATATTGGGCTTTCTCCCTTTCCATAGTTCATATGGAGTTTTATCAAGCAAAGGCCTTATCAAAATTCTATTTAAAATATAGCAAGAAGTATTCACGGCTTCAACCCAAAAATATTTTGGTAAATTATTTTCACAAAGCATTGTTCTTGAAAATTCTTCTAGAACTCTATTTTTCCTCTCAACAACTCCATTTTGTTGAGGAGTTCTAGAAGCTGAAAAGTTGTGATTAATTCCATTTTCATCACAAAATTTTGAAAAGCTTTGATTTTCAAATTCTTTGCCATGATCACTTCTTATGCTTGAAATACAAATTTCTTTTTCATTTTGTACCTTTTTGCAAAACTTTTCAAATCCTTTGAAAGCTTCATCCTTATAAGCAATAAAAATAACAAAGGTATATCTTGAATAGTTATCAACAATAACAAGAGCATATTGATGGCCACCTAGACTAATGGTACTAATTGGACCAAATAAGTCCATATGCAAAAGTTCCAAAGGTCTAGTAGTTGAGACTACATTTTTTGCTTTAAAAGAGATCCTAGTTTGTTTTCCCATTTGACAAGCATTGCAAATTTTGTCTTTTTCAAAATTGATTTTAGGAAGTCCAATAACTAAATCTTTTCTTGAAACAATTTTTAGCAAATTCATGTTTACATGACCAAGCCTTCTATGCCATAGCCATGGATTTTCACTAAAAGCAGGAAAAAAAAATTTCATTATCAGAATGCAAGGATTTCAAATCAACTATATAGACATTTTCATGTCTATGGCCAATGAATTTGATCTTGTTGCTCTTGATGTCTATAACTAGACAATGAGAGGTCTCAAATGTGACTTTGTATCCTTTGTCACATAATTGACTAATGCTAAGTAAATTTGGCTTAAGGCCTTGTACTAACAATACATTATCTAAGGTTGAGAAATCATTACCGACTTTTCCATGCCCGATGATCTTTATTTTAGTATTGTCTCCAATGGTCACAAGTCCACCATCTCTTAGAGTTAGCTCATTGAATACGCTTTTATCACCGGTCATGCGCTTTGAGCAACCGCTATAAAGGTATCAACAGTTACCTTTCTCCTTGGTGTGAAGGAAAATCTACATCACACAAGGATATACGATAGCACTTTTAGGTACCCAAAATTTCTTGGGTCCTTTCCTTGAAAATACGGTTCCTTTTGGGACCCATACTTTCTTAACATGAGGTGCTCTATGAACAAGTTGATGATGCACAGTCCTAGCATGATAGTCATAGAAATTTCTAGGATGTCTTACATGTGCATTCCTATAATCCTTAGGATAATAGTTCCTAGGATACATGTTTCTATGGTAAGGAGTATGAAAATTCATGTCATTTCTATAAAGAGTATGATAATTATTTCTAGGATGTGTATGAGCATTTCTAGAATGAGCATACATATAAGCATGAGTATTTTTAGGATGCTTCAATTTAGTATGATCATTTAAGTTTCTAGACTTCCTAGCATTTATCGAGGGAGTGCTTTTAACAATGCTAGGAGCTTTTGAAGTAGAAGCTCCATCTACACAAGAGGCTTTCATGAATAAGCTCTCTTTTGTTTTTTGTTTTCCCAATGGAGAATATCCTACACCAGATTTTCCTCCACTTAATCTTTGGGAAGAAAGCACTTCATTAAGTTTTTCTTTACCAAGCATAAGTCTAGATATAGTGCTGTTTAATTCAGAAATTTTATTTTTCAAATTCTCATTTTCATCTTTAAGAAAATCTTGAGACGAATCATACAGTAAGGATGATAATTTTTCTTTTTCTTCTCTAAGAATTATAATTTCTTTTGAAAGAGATAATACTTCTTTCTTAAGAACAGAATTTCTATAATCAAATTTCTTTAATTCTTCATGAATTTCATTTATGACTTCTAGCAGTTCTTCACTACTAGTAACAATATTATTTTTTGAAGAGGGAGAAGATGTTACCTCACTTTCATCATCGATTGCCATCAAACAAAGGTTGGCAATTTCCTCGTATCCGATTTCTTTGTCTGATAACTCATCTTCTTCGTCATTGCTCCAGGTAGTTGCTACCATAGCTTTCTTCTTGAAGCCCTTGTATAGTTTGATTGAAACCGAACAGTCAACTTTTATATATCCTGACTTCTTGCAGCCATAGCACATAAGTGGTTCCCTTTTTGAGGTGGGATCCTTTGAGTAAGGTTTCTAGCTTTTCTTCAAGAACCTATGGAATCGTCTGGTGATTAAAGCCATTTCACCATCCTTTTCACTGCTCTCTGCTTCTTGTTCTAATTTCTTTTCTTTGTTGCTCGTAAAAGCTTTGAGAGCAATTTGCTTTTTCTTCTTCTCATCATCATTGACGATGGGAGTCATTTCTTCCATCTCGTATGTCAATAATGACCCAAACAGCGTCTCAACATCAAACTTGTCAAGATTTTTTGCCTCCTGAATGGCTGTCCTCTTTGGTTTCCATTCTGGTGGCAGATATCTTAAGATTTTTCTGGTTAGTTCAACTTCCTCAATATTCTTGCCAAGCAATTTTAAAACATTTATAATGGTGGTGAATCGTGAGTGCATTTCAGAAATGGTTTCGCTAGGAGACATCTTAAAAGGTTCATACTCAGAAATTAGCATGTAAATTTTAGACTTTTTTACTTCACTTGTTCCTTCATATGTGACTTGTAATTTTTCCCATATTTCTTTAGCAGAAACGCATGCAGATATTTTGTTATATTCAGAAATATCTAATGCACAATGTAGCATGCTTGTTGCTCTGCTATTGAGAGACATCGTTCTACAATCCTCGTCAGTAAACTCAGTTTTGAGTTTAGGCATTGTATGAAGAGTCTCTCCAATAACTATTTCTTTTGAAGGAATTTTAGGTCCTTCGTCTATAATTCTCCATAGATTGTAATCTTGTCCTTCGACGAAGATTTTCATTCTATTTTTCCAATAGTTATAATTTGAGCCATTGAACAATGGTGGTCTAGTATAAGAGTGTCCCTCAGAGTAGCTATTTGCTGCCATTGGATCAACTCTAGGATTTTAAGCCTAATAAAGAGAACGAAGCTCTGATACCAATTGTAGCTCGAGATTTCAACCCAAGAGAGGGGGTGAATTGGGTTTATAAAAACTTTTGCGGAATTAATACAAGTTTATAAAAACAGATAAGCAGTAGACAATTAATACAAGTAAAGTGCTGTAAATAAAGAGTTTAAGGAAAGAGGATGCAAACACGGTATATAGTGGTTCGGCAATATCGGATTTGTTCCGACTCTACGTCCACTCTCTTCAAGGAACACCTTGAAGTAATCCACTAAGAAAACTTAGTCGCACAACTTAGCCGGGTGTTGCACAAACCGTACACAAGCAAATTACTGGAGTTGCTTAAACCGAACAATCCCCTTCCTTTCAGAAGTTTCCCCTTCCTCTCGGAAGTAATCCCTTTACAAAGATGGTGTAAAGTAAAATGTAGAGAGACAGCAAATGAAAGCTTATTACAACAGAAATGTTTCTCTTTCAAAGTAAAGCTTGAAGAAATGGCTCAACAAGATTATTTCAAAGCTTTTTGTGTTTCAAGAGTATATAAACTTGATTATGTGAAATCAACTCTTTTTGAATATTTGCAGCTTGTTATTGAATGCTTAACTGAATGGGTTTATATAGCAATCAATTAATATGGCCGTTTAGGACTTTAATTTGAAAAAGATTTACTTTAAAACGTTCAGATTTGGAGTCCAACGGTCATATTTTTGAACTACTAGTCGACTGGATCGAGATACTAGTCGACTGGGTTCACTTGAAAAATACTCGTTTTTAGACCTTCTGGGTATCCAGTCGACTGGTATATATCATCCAGTCGATTGGGGACTTTCTGTCCATTTTACCAGTCGACTGGGTTGATTCATCCAGTCAACTGAAAACTTACTGGTCAAAGTACCAATCGACTGGGTTGTTTCATCCAGTCGACTGGGTACCTTCTGACCTATATACCAGTCGACTGGTATATGTACCCAGTCGACTGGGTTGTCTTCCAACCCAGTTTTTCTTCTGTTTTTCATTAAAAACATTTAAAAATAATGGTTTTAGAAAAACCTTTTGTGTTCGAGCCATTGAACAAGCTAATACAATGTATGAGTGAGACTTACATTGGTTCTAAACCTTAAGACCTATACTAGATCTTCAGTCTTCACTTGATACTTGATTTGGTTCGAGTTTTTGCACTTTGTTCCTTAGTTGAATGTGTTTGATCCTTAATACAACTTAGTTTAAACATGTTAGTTAAATAACAGTTGTGTTTTGCCATCAATAAAATACGGGCGAGGGTCAACACACCTAGATGCAGTATCTAGGTGTTATATAGGAATTAAAGGTGCTTTTCATGCAAGACACCTTAAAACAACAAAAGAAAAAAATTAAATAAATAAATAATAAAAACAAAGGAAAGAAAGATAGAGGACGGTTTTGTATAAAAAAGTTAGTTTTGGTTTTGTTTTAAATCCTGTTTGGTTTTCTTCTTTCTTCAATTCAAATTTCTTAGCAAAAATTTATAAATAAAATTTCTCCCATATTAGAGATAGTACAATAATCCAATTTCGATAGCAAAACTTCATCACATTTGAGGTGTTGGTGATCAACAATCTCAATAAATTACTGAAAGGAGCATGAAAGGCAAGGAGGTGATCCATTGGTAGCTTTAAGTGTTACGTGGTGAATTAGATTTACTTTTAGTAATGGAAACCAATAAAAATATGAAATTATAATATTTGAATAAATGGGTGAATTACAATGATTTAATGATGTATTTTCTGTTATATATGAAAATTGATGGATTTATTGATTAGGAATTGGAAAGTGTGTTGAATATTAATTATATAAGAATTTATATTTTATATAGGATGGATGAATGAAAAATATGCTTAGAAGTTTTATGAAATTTCTGAAAAATATGATTGAAAAGTGGATATGATATATGAGGAGAGAATTTAATGAATATGATAAAAATAATAATTTTGAGAAAGAGCTGGATAGCTAAATTGAATGCTTGAATGTATGATTGTTTTCATATTATTGCTCATATGCATGAAGTAAAAGACCAGGAAGGTAGCTGGTATGTTTGTTTTCATATTATTGCTCATATGCATAATATAAAAGACCGGGAAGGCAACCGGTCTAGGTGAAAATAAAAGACCAGGAAGGCAGCCGGTCTAGCTGAAAATTAAAGGCCGAGAAGGCAGCTGGTCTAGCCGAAAAGACCAGGAAGGCAACTGGTCTGGCTGAAACATGTCGACATGTAGAAAAACGTTCCCAAATGATAATATGAAATTATCTGATAAAAAAAAGAAAGATAATTTAAATTCATGCATTATATTTGCTTTAAATATTGATTATTATTGATAGAGATGCTAAAGTATCATTCTTGATTGTGAAATTATTGATAGACAAATGAGTCTAACAAAGAGACAGATATGATGAGAAGGAAATGTGAAAGTATGATATAACAAAAAAAATTATTTGATTGATTGATAATATGCTGTGAACCTCATAACGAGGTAAATAATAATGTTGAATTGATAGTCTTAAGATGATTTAATATATGAGAAGAAAAATTGATATGTTTGATGATTAATTTAAGAAGAGATTGATAAATGGTTGGAAATTATGATATGAGTAGTGATAATAGAATGTTATTATTGAATTATATGAGATAAAAAAACGAATGAATATTGGAAGATTATTTGAAAAATTGAATTATTATATGTGATGAAATAGATGATTAATATTGGTGAATTAGAAACGATTGAATTATAAGATGTGACTGAAATGATATAATCGAGTATTTCTAATAAATTTAATTCACTGAGCTTGTGAAGTTCACTTTTCATTGTTAAATAGTTTCAAGTAGTGGGTAGGACAGATAGATTGTAAGCTATGTGGTCCACATCCTCAGACTAATGGAAAGAATAAAAAAAACATTTTTAAATATTCATGCATATGTTGTATATAATATTTCAGTTTGGGACCTTAATAATATAACTCTCCTGTTGAGGGTTGAAGATTTATGTATGTAGATAATTTCAGTAGATGTTTTTATATTGTTGCATATATATGTCGTGCTGGGATTTCAAAATGTGACGACACTGTCTTGGGGGTGGCCAACCCAGGATGGGTCGTTACAATTTTGGTATCAGAGTATTAGGTTTTATGATTATGTAGACTGCATAAAAAATTTAAAGAAGTGGAGGATTTAAACAAACTATATGTTAATGCAGAGTCTGAAGATGACACGTGGATGTGCTAGAGCTAGAGTTAGAGTTATTGACCTGAAAGGGCGTGGTAGGCCCCAATATTTAGACAAGTCGAGGTTGAGTCTGAGTTTGTGGTTCGTAGAAGGGAACGTGTTGACTATATAATTGATACCAGTAGGGGTGTGAGAGAATCTGGAGTTGAAAGAGATGAGCTGAGAGAAACTCTTGCTCATACTCTTGAGAAAATAATGTAACAGATGATAGAGTTTATAGTTTATAGCATAGACTTGATAAATAGGCTAGAGCGGTGCTTGAGGTTGTTGTAAATCTAGTCATGGTAGACGTTCAAAAGGAGAAAGGTGAGTTTATGCACGAGATGCAGAGAGATTGTTTTGTTAGATTTATTAAGTTGAAAGATTTGTTATTTAAAGGATCTATAAATCCTTTTGAGCTTGAGCTATGAGCGAAACATGTAGAGAGATTATTTGGTATTTTACCAGTGACTGACAGACAGAGGATCGCCTTTACTTCATTTAAGTTAGAAGGAAAAACTTTAGAATGGTAGGAGGATACTCTTCTTAGGGTAAATGCATATATTGATAGACCCTTAACTTGGAGTAGGTTTAAGGAGGCTTGTTCTTTTATAAATATTGCCTATATGCTTTCAGAGCCCAACAAAAGAGAGATTTCATTTATTTGAGATAAAATATGTTGACTATGGCTCAGTATGATAACAGATTTGTGGCCTTGTCAAGGTTTGTATCGAAAATGGTAGATATAAAGGTGAAGAAGTGTAAGAGGTTCCTAGATGGATTATATTTTGAGAATAGATCGAAACTATCTTACATGAGGCATATTAATTATGTTAGGTTGGTGGATATAGCACTTCAGATTAAGAAAGATGTGATGGAGTTTAAGAGAGAAAGAGAAAGTAGTTGAAGAAGCTTAGATATGAAACTTCTAGAGGTAGTGGCAGTATCAGTGTGCAGGGTCGGAGACCACCCTAGAGGGGATGTTCCTTGTCACATAGAACTATAATGTAGAGTCAAAAGCAAGCATGATCTGTTGCTTCTATAGCTCAGAGTAATATTGGTGGGACCCTTAGATTGGGAGACAAGCTATGGGAATTGAGAGTTATGGTAGAGGAGTAAGTATGCCACCAAGAGGAAGTGGTAACCTGATTTATGATCGAGATATAAGAGTTTACTTTAGATGTAATCAGATAGGGCATCTGTCTCAGAATTGTCTTACTCTGATGTTCTTTGTCTTACTTTGATGTGCTTTGTATGTAGTGAGGGAGGACATGTTAGTGTTGACTGTCCAGCAGGGAAATCTGTTGAGATAAGTGCTAGAGGTGTTGGGAGAAAACAGGTGGTAGATCAAGAGTATGTGGGGTAGAGATAGAGGATCAGTAGCTGAAAGAAGACGCGGTGGTTAGTTATAGTCCAAATACAATAGAGTTTATGCATTGATCCAACAGGATGCACAGACCTGCTAGATTATTGATTGATCCTAGTGCAACCTATTCTTTTGCATCCAGTGTTTATATGGAATCTATTTATGCTAATGTTAGTCCTTTGATGCATTCTCTTATTGTTGAAATTCCTACTGAAGATAGAATTATGATTAAAACTATTTATTGGAGTTGTATAATCTGTATCATGTCTCGGTAGATTATTTTAGGAAGAATGTGGTGTTCAGGATACTAGGACAAGAGGAGTTTAACTTTCTGGGAGAATGTAAGATACTTGCCAACTGTCTTATTTCTACCCTAACTGCTAGTAGATGGTTGAAAAAGGGTTGTGAGGGGTATTTGGCGTATGTGGTGGATTCTAGAAAGGAGATTAGGAAGTTAGAAGAAATTTTAGCAGTGAAATTTTTTCTAATGTGTTTCCTGAAGAGTTAACTGGTTTGCCTCCCAACAGAGAGATTGAGTTTTCTATTAAGGTGATTCTTAGATCAGTACCTATATCTATAGTACCTTATAGAATAGCACCAGTTGAGTTGAGAAAATTAAAAGTTCAGCTTCAGGAGTTGCTAGATAAACAATTTATTCGATCTAGTATGTCGCCTTAGGGAGCCCCTGTGTTGTTTGTGAAGAAGAAAGATGGAACGATGAGATTGTGTACAGACCACAGATAGTTAAATAAGATAACCATTAAGAAAAAATATCCTTTACCCAAGATAGATGATTTATTTGAGAAGTTTCATGGAGCAAGGGTATTTTCTAAGATAGACCCGAGATCAAGTTATCACTAATTGAGAATAAAAGAATAACATACCAAAGACTGCTTTTAGAGCATGTTATGGTCACCATGAGTTTCTTTTGATACCATTTAGGTTGAGTTATGCTTCAGCTACATTCATGGATTTGATGAATATAGTGTTTAAACTATATCTTAACAAGTTTATGGTTGTATTTATTGATAACATTCTGCTATATTCTAAGAATGAAGAACAACATGTGAGGAATTTAGAAATGGTGTTGGATATTTTGAGGAGTGAGAGATTGTATGCTAAATTTCCTAAATGTGAATTTTGACTGAATGAAATAACTTTCTTGGGGCATCTAGTATCAGAAGATGGTATAGTAATTGATCCACAGAAGGTAAAGGTAGTGTTGAGTTGGAAGAGACAAGCTAATGTGATCGAGATTAGAAGTTTCTTGGGATTGACCGGTTATTAAAGAAGATTCATTCAGTACTTTTCTATGATTGTTACACTTTTGACTAGATTGACCAGGAAAAAGGTGAAGTTTGTATGGTCTATGGAGTGTGATAATAGTTTTTAGTTGTTGAAGGAAAAATTAATTATTGCTCTAGTGTTGGTGCTTTCTTATACTGATGAAGAATTTGTTGTGTATAGTGATGCTTCGTATCAAGGGTTGGGATGTGTGTTGATGCAATATAGAAAGGTAGTGGCATATACTTTTAGTTAATGGAAGAATCATGAAAGAAATTACCCGACCCATGACTTAGAGTTGGCTGCCATAGTGTTTGGTTTGAAGATTTGGAGACATCATCTGTATGAAGCCACTTGTGAGATATTTACTGACTATAAGAGTTTGATATATGTAAATACCCAGAGAGGGTTGAATTTGAGACAGAGGTGTTAGATGGAGTTGATAAGTAATTATAATTATATGATACATTACAATATAGGGAAAGTGAATGTGGTAGCTAATGCATTGAGTAGAAAATCTACAAGAAGATTAGCTGCTATAGAGAGCCATAATGTGGATCTGATGGTCGAGTTGAGAGAGATGATAATGAACTTGAATATTAGTGATAGATGAGTATTATTAGAAAACATGGTTGTACAGTCATCCATTGTAGAACACTTATTAGAAATGCATGGTAGAGATGAGGAGATACAGAAGATTAAGCAGAAAGTGCTTGGTAGAAAGTAATATGAGTTCAAAATTAGAAATGATGGTATTTTGGTATTGGAACATAGGATTTGTGTTCCCAATGATGCTGAGTTAAAAAATAAGATATTGAGAGAAGCACATGATGATGTATATTCGATGCACCCGAGTAATAATAAGATGTATAGAGGATTGAGGCAGAATTACTGGTGGCCAGGATTGAAGAGGGATGTAGCTTAATATATTTCTAAATGTTTGGTTTGTCAACAAGTGAAGTCAAAGAATAAACATCCAGGAGGCTTACTACAACCTCTTCCTGTGCTTGAATGACCATATAAAAATGTGAGTATGGATTTTGTTTCTAGATTTCCCATACCTAGAGAGGTCACGATACAATGTGAGTGATAGTAGATAGACTTTCTATGTCATCTCAATTTCTTCCAATTAAAACTAATTAGAGGCCTAAAAAGTTGGCTGAACTGTATGTAGCTGAGATTGTGAGATTGCATGGAGTACTATTGAGCATAGTGTCAAATAGAGATGTTAGATTTACATCATGGTTTTGGAGAGGCTTTCAGAAAGCCATGGGTAGACAATTGCAGTTTAGTACAACTTTTCATCCTCAAACTGATAGGCAGACAAAGAGAATCATCATAATACTAGAAGATATGCTGAGGGCAAATGTATTGAGTTTCTTAGTGAGTTGGGATGCTTATTTACCTTTAATAAAGTTTGCATACAATAATCAGTATCAAACTAGTATTGGGATGACATCATTTGAGGCTTTATATGGTAGAAGGTGCAGAACTCCATTATGTTGGGAAGAAGTTGGAGAAAGAAAAGTATTTGGTCTAGAAGTGATAAATTTGACTATTGAGAGGATTAAACTGGTTAAAAAGAACCTTAGAGCAGCACAGAACATTCAAAAGGGATCTACTGATAATAGAATACAACCTCTTGAGTTTCAAGTAGATGATTGTGTGTATTTGAAAATATCTCCATGGAAAGGTGTGTTGATGGTCAAAAAGAAAGAAAAGTTGAGTCCGAGGTATGTGGGACCCTATGAGGTTATTGAGAACATTGGGCTAGTTGTGTATAGCGTGGAATTGCCTCCAGAGTAGAAGCAGTTACATAACTTATTTCACGTTTCACTTTTGTAAAAGAGCTTACATGATGAATCTCATAATATTTCGAGCCAAGTTGTAGAAATTCTTGAAGATTAGACTTTATACAAGTACCTTTGAGAATTTTAGACAGAAAAAAAATAAGTCTTATGTGATAAAGTAATTCCATTAGTTCAAGTTATGTGGTAGAATAAAGATGTTGAAGAGATTACGTGAGAGCGTGAGGCAACTATGAAGAAATATTATCCACAATTATTTCTTGAGATAGGTAAGGAAATTTCAGGGACAAAATTTTTGTAAGGTGAGTAGAATTGTAATATCTATGTTCTTAAATTAAGGATAAAGAAGTAATTTGATAGATATTACATGGAATTAAAATAGTATATATATGAAAGATTTATTATTGAATAAAATAATTCTTTTGAAAAGAAACTTTGAAGTGTCCAGGTTTGGCTACAAAGGAGGAAAAAAAAAGGGACAAATACCTACACGCACCGTCCAAGGGTTGTATGCAAGACGCCTAAAACAACAAAATAAAAATAAAATAAATAAATGATAAAAGCAAAAGAAAGGAAGGCAGAGGACGGTTTTGTATAAAAAGTTAGTTTTGGTTTTGTTTTATTATTTCTTACCAAATCCTGTTTGGTTTTATTCTTTCTTCAATTCAAATTTCTTAGCAAAAAGTTATAAATAAAATTTCTCCAATATTAGAGAAAGTAAAGTCATTCAATTTCAATAGCAAGACTTCATCACATTTGAGGTGTTGGTGATCAGCAATCTCAAGAAATTACTGAAAGGAGCAGGAAAGGCAATGAAGTGATCCACGGGTAGCTTTAAGCGTTACGTGATGAGTTAGATTTACTTTTAGTAATCGAAACCAATAAAAATATGAAATTACGATATTTGAATAAATTGGTGAATTAAAATGATTTAATGA
This sequence comes from Bretschneidera sinensis, assembly GCA_023935145.1. Taxonomy (NCBI): domain Eukaryota; kingdom Viridiplantae; phylum Streptophyta; class Magnoliopsida; order Brassicales; family Akaniaceae; genus Bretschneidera; species Bretschneidera sinensis. The sequence continues at coordinate 30,439,490 of CM043699.1, forward strand.
TGTATTTTATGTTATATATGAAAATTGATGGATTTATTGATTAGGAATTGGAAAGTGTGTTGAATATTAATTATATGAGAATTTATATTTTAGATGGGATGGATGAATGAAAAATATGCTGAGAAGTTTTATGAAATTTCTGAAAAATATGATTGAAAAGTGGATATGATATATGAGGAGATAATTTAATGAATATGATAAAAATAAAAATTTTAAGAAAGAGCTGGATAGTTAAATTGAATGCTTGAATGTATATTTGTTTTCATATTATTGCTCATATGCATGAAATAAAAGACCATGAAGGCAACTGGTCTGCTCGCTTTCATATTATTGCTCATATGCATAAAATAAAAGGTCGGCAAGGCAGTTAATCTAGCTGAAAATAAAAGACTGGGAAAGTAGTCGGTCTAGCTTAAAATAAAAGAACGGGAAGGTAACCGGTCTAGCTGAAATAAAAGACAAGGAAGACAGCCGATCTAGCTGAAAATAAAAGACTGGGAAGGCAGCTGGTATAGCCAAAAAGACCAGGAAGGCAGCTGGTCTGGCTAAAACATGTCGACATATGGGAGGACGTTCCCAAATGATAATATGAAATGATCTGATTAAAAAAAAGAAAGATAATTTAAATTTATGCATCACATTTGCTTTAAATATTGATTGAGATGCTAAAGTATCATTCTTGATTGTGAAATTATTGATAGACAATTGAGTCTCACAAAGAGACAGATATAATGAGAAAGAAATGTGAAAGTATGATATGAAAAAAAAAAATTATTTGATTAATTGATAATATGCTGTGAACCTCATAACAAGGTAAATAATAATGTTGAATTGACACTCTCAAGATGATTAAATATATAATAAGAAAAATTGATAAGTTTGATGATTAATTTAAGAAGAGATTGATAAATGATTGGAAATTATGATATGAGTAGTGATAATAGAATGTTATTGTTGAATTATATGAGATAATAGATGAATGAATATTGGAAGATTATTTGAAAGATTGAATTATTATATGCGAAAAATAGATGATTAATATTGGTGAATTAGAAACGAGTGAATTAAAAGATATGACTAGAAGTATATAATCGAGTATTTCTAGTAAATTTAATTCACTGAGCTTGTGAGGTTCACTTCTCATTGTTAAATGATTTCAAGTAGAGGGTAGGACATATAGATTGGTGAGCTAAGATTTAGACTGAGTCATTATCTGTAAGCCACGTGGTCCATATCTTCAAACTAATAGAAAGAAAAAAAAACATTTGTAAATATTCGTGCATAATATGTTGTATATAATGTTTTAGTTGGGACCTTAATAATGCAACTCCCCTGTTGAGGGTTGAGGATTTATGTATGTAGATAATATCAGTTGATATTTTTATATTGTTGCATATATGTGTCATGTTGGGATTTCAAAATGTGACGACACTATCTCGGGGGTGGCCAACCTGGGATGGGTTATTACAGCAGTCCTTCCTCATTTTGGTTACAATCCTCTAGTAGAAGGCTAAAGAAAAGGTCTTCTATAAGTCCAGTCTCACCTTCAATGGAAAAACTTACAAACGACTCAACTCCCATGCGTAATTACACCTCACCAAACTTCCTTAGCATGATCAAAGAATTAGCCACTACACCCGACCTATCCACCCTAAGCACAACTCTTGACCCTTCCACCCTAAACACAACCCCCGACCCTTTCACCTAAAGTATAACACCTGACAACGGGGAATACTGTCTCTATCTTCTATTCAAATCCATTTCTCATGTCAATGAGAGATGCCTAATTTTGAATGTGCTATGTTTTCAATATGTGATAAGAAATCCCTGTTAATGAACTTGATTTGAAAAACCAAAAAATAAAACAAATGAACCCCAACTGTTAATCTAGATACTAAATCTGTTCCATTTTAATAAAACAAAACATTTCATGGTATGTATGCATTTTATACCTAAACATTTGCAAAAAAAAATGAAATATTGAGAAGTTTACTTGTAATCCTGAACCTATAAAATATTTGGTTTAAAAAGGTTAAGCGGTTGGATTTGAGACGACGAGAGGCCATCATTCTATTTTTTTCCATTCATCAAGATATTCCTTCATTATGATTTCTTTCAAAACAACCCTCACCAATGATCGCTTTCACACCACCCAATCAAGGCCTGACACGTGGCAACCTCTTGGGACCTCAATGAATTCAATCCTAAGCAGATTCCCCCACCGCGGTTTTTTGACTCAGGTGAATCAATCTAAGTCAGATTTTTCCCTTTTTTATACCCGAGTACACTCCAATTCCTTCCAACATCAACACATTTGATGATGAAAATTTTCAAAAGAACAGGCATGAGGAGGCAAACAAAAGAGAAAAGAACGGTCGATGGAGAAGATGAAAAAAAAGGAAAAAAATGATAAGAATGATCGATGAAAGAAATGAAAAAAAAAATTAAAGAGGATGACTGATGAAGAACACAAAATTCCAAAAACAAGAAAAAATGAAGAGAATAATTGATGAAGAAGATGAAAGTTGAAAAAAAAGGCAAAACCATTAAAAGGTAATCCTTGGCTTATAAGAACTCTGAAATACCTTTAAGCATTTCGATTATCCTTTACTTCATTGGCCTTAGAAATCATTGACCATTTTACAAACCTTGAGAAAGTCCTCTCAGATTGATGAAGACTGCTTAGCCTCATAAACTATTTTTGGGTGATGATGGAACTTAACTTTTTCGAGTGAACATACCCTGTCTTGAAATCACTCGCGAAAGATTATCCCTCCGAAATAACTTCGCCAAACCAACACTTACTCTTGCACTACTTGTAAGAGGTTTCCACCTTACATGTAAGTGAATCGATTATGTTTGTCGAACACATAAGATGAAACCTTCGAACTACGTATGGCTTGATTCCTCTTTGGGTACGTAGGCAACCACTTTGGTGCAGTCACAATCTTGAAATAGAACCTTAGTTCCCCTTTTGTCCTCATCAGAACCATGCAAATACATTATTAAGACCTACTTAAATGAACAAAACAAAATGAAATTGTTTCAGTATCCAAATTAACAAAAATTTCTTTTTTTGAAAATGGGTCATGCCAATTGTTCATTTTTAGTGGATTTCATAATACATATAGTAGATGAAAAACATGAAGAATCATGGCATCGTTAAGTTTTTCTTTTGACTCGGTCCCGAGCTCAACAATGGGGGTAGATTTTGAGCTAGAATAGTGAGGGGGGAATTGGAACAAGTACGTGGGTGTCAGGATCCCACTTTAGCAGTATAACCGTTAAGAAATTCCAATCGATCCTTACACCTTCGAGTGAGAAGATCGCATTAATGCCTCACCAAAAGAAATTGTGGGGCTAGATACCCTTCACATTTTCAATCCTGCATATCATTTGAGTTGAGAGCTTCCATCACCTTTCTATTGAAGAAAGAAAAAAAAATTATGGACGAGTTTTGAAGCTTTGTTCTTAGATCTACTAAAGGATGTGTACCAAATAAGAGGAAAGATGGGTTTAAAGACAAGTCCTGAGTCAAATATTTTTATCTCGAATTCACTAGGAGGAAAGATGAGTTCAAATACAAGTTTTGGGCCATAAAATAAGTTGCCAAAGAAAATGTCGCTAAGTGCATTGTTCTTCAAAAGTCATCTCTTGCATGCACTGTTTTTCCAACATCTAAAAAACATAATCCTAAATGCCATGACTCAACTCACGCCCAAGTTCTTTTTGTGATTTAACAAATTTGAACGAAAAGACTCTACATAAATAATAGGTAAAAGCCTTCACAACAGACAAAATTAGCAAAAAATCCCTTACAACAGGTAAACCAAATTCCTCGTCAGCATACAACCCAATGTCCTCATCAGCAAGCAAACCTAAGTCCTCATTAATAGGTAAATAACAAACCAAAGTCGTCCTCAGCAGACAAATCAAAGTCCTCGTCAGTAGGCAAACCAAAGTTCTCATTAGCAGGCAAACCTAATGTAATAACCGTGTTCTAAAAGTAAAGGTAAAGAAGTAATTTGATAGATATTACTTGGAATTAAAATAATATATATGAAAGATTTACTATTAAAAAAAAGGACTCCTGGAAGCGTCAGGTGTGGTTATAAAGGATAAAAAAAGGATACACACCTAGACACTAAGTGTCCAGGTGTTAGAATGTACAAATGAAGTGTCTTGCATGCAAGACACTTCAGAAAACCAGGAAGGCGGTTTTGGGTATAAAGAAGAAAAAAATATATATTAAGCTTTTGTTAGTTTGTTAAAACTTAGTTTCTCTCTCTCAAATTGCTCTCTTCCTTTAAACACCTAGGGACTGAAAGAAAGGTTGAAAGATTGAAATTTTGAAGAAGTTTACAGGAGAATTTTAAAGAGATTCGAGGGGAGCTTTAAGAAGAAAAAAATATAAGGTAATAATGTGAATTTTAATTTTTTGAAATTATGCATACATGAAAATACCCAGAATTTGATGTAGAAATTTAAAGGTATGAATTACGGAAGAATTGAAGAATAAATTAGAAATTTTAATATAAATATTATGTTAGGTGTTAAAAATCAGCGATCAAGTGAAATTGCTGAAAGGAGTATGAAGGGTAATGAGGTGATCCACGAGTAGTTTTAAGTGCTACATGGTAAGTTAGATTTACTTTTAGTAATTGAGACAAATAAAAATATGAATTTATGATATTTGAATAAATAGGTGAATTATAATGATTTAATGATTTACTTTCTGTTATTTATGATAATTGATTTATTTATTGATTAGGAATTAAATAGTATGTTGAATATTAATTATATCAGAATTTATATTTTAAAAAGGATGGATTAATGAAAATATGTTGAGAAGATATATGAAATTTTTGAAGATATAATTGAAAATTTTATATGATATATGAGAGACAATTTAATAAATATGATAAAAATAATAATTTTGAGAAAGAGCTAGATAGTTAAATTGAATGCTTTGATGTATGCTTGCTTGCATAATATTGCTCATATGCATAAAAGAAAAGACCATGAAGGTAGCTGGTTTGGCTGAAAAGACCAGAAAGTTAGCTGGTTTGGTTGAAACATGTCAACATGTGGGAAGATGTTCCCATATGATAATATGAAATAATGAGATGATTTGATGAAAAAGAAAGATGATTTAAACAAATGCATTTATTTATTTGGTTATTTTATTATTATTGATTGACATGCTAAAGTATCAGTCTTGATTGTGAAATTATTGATATATAAATAAGTTTCACGTAGAGACATATATGATGAGAAAGAAATATGAAAGTATGATATGATAAAAATTATTTGATTGATTGATTATATGTTGTGAACCTCATAACGAGGTAAATAATGATGTTGAATTGATAATCTCGCGATGATTAACTATATGAGAAGAAAAATTGATATGTTTGATGACTAATTTAAAAAGAGATTGATAAATGATTTGAATTATGATATGAGTAGTGATAATAGAATGTTATTATTGAATTATATGAGATAATAGATGAATGAATATTGGAAGATTATTTGACAGATTGAATTAATATATGTGAAGAAATAGATGATTAATATTGGTGAATTAAAAACAATTGAATTATAGATGTGACTGGAAGTATATAATCGAGTACTTATAGTAAATTTAATTCACTGAGCTTATGAAGCTCACTCCTTATTGTTGAAAATTTTCAGGCAGTGGGCGTGGCAGATAGAGTTTAGAGCTGATATCAAAGTAATTACCTTAAGTAAGTCTCATGGTCAAGTCCTCAAACATTGTAAGAAATAAGAAAGAAAATTTGTAATAAAATCTTTTCATGCATTTTGTTATATTTATATATTTTTATGATAGGAGAATGATAATGTATCTCATCTGAAAAGAATTAAGGATTTGATGTAATTTTTAATTCCAGTTGATGTATTTTTAGATTGTTGCATATATGTGTTGTGCTGGGATTTCAAAACATGATGACACCATCTCGGGGGTGACCAACCCAGGACGGGTCGTTACAATTTTGGTATTAGAGCATTAGATTTTATGATTCTATAGACTGCATCAAAAATTTTAAAAAGTGGAAGATTTAAACAAACTTCATTTCAATGCAGAGTCTAAAGATAACACATGGACATGCTAGGGCTAGAGGTAAAGTACTAAATCAGAGAGGACGTGGTAGACCCCCAATATTTAGAAGAGCTGAAGTGGAGGGGGAGGTTGATTTTGTGGTTCATGAGAGGGAACATGATGCTAGTACAGCTGGTACTAGTAGAGGTGGGAGCGAATTTGATATTAGGAGGGATGAGTTGAGAGAAGTTCTTGATCGTGCTATAGAGAGAATGAATGTAGTAGAAGAAAGGGCTGATAATTTACAAAGGAGATTAGAGGAAAGAGATAGAATAGAACCTGATTTGGTGAGACAAGAAGCTTATGAGGGAGAGGGTGTGTTTACATATGAGATGCAAGGGGATTGTTTTGTAAGATTTATTAAGTTTAAACCCCAGTCTTTTAGAGGATCTATAAATTCTATTGAAACTGAGCAGTGGATTAAACATGTTGAGAAATGTTTTGAAGTCTTACCAGTGACAGATAGGTAAAAGGTTACTTTTGCTTTATTTAAGCTAGAAGTGAATCTTCTCAATGGTGGGAGGATATTCTGCCTAGATTGAGTACACATGTAGATCAACACTTAACTTGGCATAACTTTAAAGATGTGTTCTTTGCGAAGTATTTTCCAGATACTTTTTGAGCACAGTAGGAGATGGATTTTATTCATTTAGGGCAGAATACTTTATCTATGGCTGAGTATGATAGTAAATTTATAGCACTGTCGAGGTTTTTACCCGATTAGTAAATACGGGTGAGAGAAAATGTAAGAAATTTTTAGACGGGTTAAACTATGAAATTCGAACTAAACTTTATTATATGGGTATTGGGAATTATGCTATAATGGTGGATAAAGCATTACAGATTGAGAATGATGTAATAGAGTTTAGAGGTAGGAGGGATTGGCTGAAGAGGTCTAGATTTAAGGGGCCCATAGATGGTAGTAATATAAGTGTGCAGGGTGGAAAACCACCCTAGAGAGGGTGTTTCTTGTCACAGGGAACTGTAATACAAAGTCAGAGGCTAGCAAGATCTGTTTCTTCTGTAGCTCAGAGTAATATATGTGGGACCTCTAGATTTGGGAGACAAGCTATGGGAATTGAAAGTTATGGTAGATGATTAAGTATGCCATCAAGAGGAAGTGGTAATCTGATGTGTGATTGAGAGACAAGAGTTTGCTAAAAGTGTAATTAGACAAGGCATCTATCTCGGAATTATCCTACTCTGATGTGCTTTGTATGTAGTGAATGAGGACATATTAGCATAGATTGTCCAGTGGGAAAATCTGTTGAGATAAGTGTTAGAGGTGTTGGGAGAAAACAGGTGGAGAGAGGTGGTGGATTATGGAGTATGCGGGGTAGAGATAGAGGATCAGTAATTGAGAGATGACGCATTGGTCAGTTACAATTGAGAGACAGTAAAATCTATGTATTGACCCAACAAGATGCACAAGCCACTCCTGATATTGTTATGGGTATGGTATATATTTTTGATAGACCTGCTAGATTATTGATTGATCCTGATGTAACCCATTTTTTTTTCATCCAGTGTTTATATGAAATTTATTGATGCTTGTGTTAGTCCTTTGATGCAGGCTATTATTGTTGAGTTTCTGTAACGACTCATCCTGAGTTGGCCACCCTCGAAACAGTGTCATTACATTTTGAGAATCTCAGCACGACACATATATGTAACAATAAAAATCAATAACACCAAAAGAAATTTTTACATCAATATGATCTTTAAACATTCTATATGATGTAAAATGCACGAATATTTACAAAAATTCATTTTTTTATATTTTCTTTTCTCATTAGTCTGAGGATGATGACATGCACGTGGCTTATAGAAAATGATTTCTTCTAAACTTCAACTCACCAAACTATTTGCCAAGCCTGCTACTTGAAAATCAATGTACAATGAGGAGTGAACTTCATAAGCTCAGTGAATTAAATTTACTAAAAGTACTTATTTGCATAAACAATCTTTTAATATTTAAATCAATTTATATTTCCTACACTTGATACTATCACTCCACATATCATAATATCCATTCTCTATCAATCTCTTCCTATTATTTATTGGTTCACCTCAAGACCATCAATTATCTTATGATTTCCTCGTAAGGAGGTTCACATCATAAAATCTACCATTTAGATTGTTCTTATCACTATAACAATAACACACCACATCTCAGCATTTCAATAATCTCATTGCCATAACTGTCTCTCTATGAGACTCATCCATCTATATTTATATTCGCAATTGATACATCACACATCAGTATTTCAATAATGCAAGCAACAATTAAAACAGATGCAATGCAATGAATGCATATGATGGGAACGTCTTCCCACCTGTCAACAGGTTGTTATTATCTTAGACCGGCCCCTTCCCAGTTCTTTTCTTTGCAACTTGTCCCGGTTACCACGGAATTTTCTCAGCATATATCGGCTGGCACGGTGTCCCTTTTATTTCCAGCACATATTGGCTGTCACTGTTTTTCAATTAGACCGGCTGCCTTCCCAGTTCTTTTTTTTCATTTAATGCATATGCATATGAACAATGGTATGAAATATGTATCTAAACAGTAATATAAAAATAACACGAACTTCAAATATCTAAATTGACTATCCTAATTTTTCTCAAATTTATATAACAAAATTCCACTAATTTCTTCTCATCCCAAATCACATCAAATAATCCATTAAAGTTTGTCAAGATCCACTAAATTTCATCCCAAATCATATCATAATTATTAACCAAATCTTTATCTATCACCACAACATAAGCTAATAATTTTAATATTATCCCTAGATTTTTCATTTTTATTTGGATTACTTAAAGTAAATCCAACTCACCACGTAGCTCTTAAAGCTACCCGTGGATCACCTCCTTGCATTTCCCGTTTCTCGCAGAAATTCCTCCGGTTGTAGATCGTCAACACCTGACATCATATTTATATAAATTTTCTAATTTATTCTTCAATTAGATATAAACCACACACTTTGAAATTTCCCACTTTGAATTCAGGGAAACTTCATAAATGTCAGAAATTAAAAAAAAAATTGTAAATATTCATGCATTTTACGTCGTATAGAATGTTTAAAGATCGAATTGATGTAAAAATTTATTTTGGTGTTATTGATTTTTGTTGTTACATATATGTGTTGTGCAGGGATTCTCAAAATGTGATGACACCGTTTCGGGGGTGGCCAACTCGGGATGGGTCGTTACAGGTTCCTACTAAGGATAGGGTTATTATCAGGATAATTTATCGGGGTTGTGTGACTAGTATAGCTGATAAAGAATTTGAAGTTGATTTATTGCCTTTAGATATGACAGATTTTGATTTAATTCTGGGAATGAATTGGTTATCTGTATATCATGCTTTGGTAGATTGTCTAGGAAGAATGTGGTGTTCAGGATACCAGGACAGAAATAATTTAATTTTCAAGGAGAACGTAAGATACTTGCCAACTGTCTTATTTTTTCCTTGACTGCATTTGGTTGAAAAAATCTTAGTAGTGAAAGATTTTTCTGATGTGTTCCCTGAGGAGTTGTCTGGGTTACCTCCCAACAAAGAGATTGAGTTTTCTATTGAGGTGATTTCGAGATCAGCACCCATATCTATAGCACCTTATAGAATGGCACTAGTTGAGTTGAGAGAATTGAAAGTTCAGCTTCAAGAGTTGCTAGAGAAATAATTTATTCAACCTAGTATGTCTCCTTAGGGAGCCCCTATGTTTTTTATGAAGAAGAATGATGGAACGATGAGATTGTTTATTGATTATGAACAGTTGAATAAGATCACCATTAAGAATAAATATCCTTAGCCCATGATAGATGATTTATTTGAGCAGTTATGAAGGGCTAGGGTGTTTTCTAAGATAGACCTGAGATCGGGTTATCATCAGATGAGGATAAAGGAGGGGGACGTGCCTAATACTGTTTTTAGGACCCGTTATGGCCATTATGAGTTCCTTGTAATGCCATTTGGATTACCTAATGCTTTTATAGTATTTACAGATCTAACAAATTGAATGTTTAAACCATTCTTGGATTAATTTTTTATTGTATTTATTGATAATATTCTGGTATATTCCAAGAATGAAGAGGAGCAATGGCAATATTTAGAGATAATGCTGAAAATTTTGAGAGAGAAATTGTATGGAAAGTTCTCTAAGTATGAGTTTTAGTTGAGTGAAATATCTTTCTTGGGTCATATTGTGTCAGAAGATGGTATAGTAGTTGACCCATAGAAAGTAGAGGCAGTGTTGAAATGGGAAAGAACCACTAGTGTGACTGAAATTAGAAGCTTTTTAGGGTTGGCTGGTTATTATAAGAGGTTTATCTAGGATTTTCTATTATTTCTGGACCATTGACGAGATTGACTAGGAAAAAAATGAAGTTTATGTTGTCAGAAGAATGTGTAAAGAGTTTTCAGCTATTGAAAGAGAAATTGCCTACTGCTCCGGTATTAGTGCTTCCTTCTGGTGATGAAGGATTTGTGGTATATAGTGATGCATCACATCAGGGTTTGGGATGTGTGTTGATGCAACATGAGAATGTTATAGTTTATGCTTCTAGGCAATTGACGAACCATGAGAGAAATTACTCGACCCGTTATTTAGAATTGGCTGCTATAGTTTTTGCTTTAAAGATTTGGAGATATCATCTATATGGAGCCACTTATGAAATTTTTACTGATCATAAAAGTTTGACACATTTATCTACCTAGAGAGAAGTGAATTTGAGGCAGATGAGGTGGATGGAGTTGATTACTGACTATGATTGTACAATTCATTATCATCTAGGGAAAGCTAATATAGTAGCTAATGCATTGAGTAGAAAGTCTACCGGGAGATTAGTTGTTATTAAGAGTCATGATATTAGATTGATGATAGAACTGAGAGAAATAAGAACGCAGTTGAGTATCAGTGATAGAGGAGTATCGATGGCAAATATAGTGGAACAATCTTCTATTATTGATCGCTTATTATAGATACAAGGTCGATACGAAAGGATAGAGAAGAGCAAACAGGAAATATTGAGTGGGAAATCGACTGGGTTTATAATTAGAGAAGATTGTATGGTGGTATTGGGACATAGAGTTTGTGTTCCCAATGATGTTGAGATAAGAAAGGAGATACTAAAAGAGGCTCATGATTCTGTGTATTCTATGAACCCAGGTAATAATAAGATGTACAAGGGGTTGAGACAAAATTATTGGTGGTCAGGGATGAAGAATGATGCAGTTTAGTATATTTCTAGATGTTTGATTTTTCAAAAAGTTTGAGAATAGACATTCGACAGGTTTATTACAGCTTGACCAGTACCTAAATGGCTCTGGGAGAATGTAAGTATGAATTTTATTTCTGGTTTTCCCTGCACCTAGAGAGGTCATGATGCTGTATGGGTTATAGTGGATAGACTTTCTAAGTCTTCATATTTCCTTCATATTAAAACTACCTAGAGTTCTGAAAAGTTGGTTGAATTATATGTAGCGGAAATTGTGAGACTACATGGAGTACCTGATATGTTCTAGATTTACTTCTAGATTTTGGAGGGGTTTTCAGAAAGCTATGGGTACACAATTGCAATTTAGTACAACTTTTCATCCTCAAACTGATGGGTAAACAGAGAGAATCATCAGAATACTAGAAGATATGCTAGGGGCAAGCGCATTGAGTTTTTCAGTGAGCTGGGATGCTTATTTACCTTTGATCAATTTTGCATACAATAATCAGTATCAAACTAGTATTGGGATGGCACCATTTGAGGCTTTATATGGTAGAAGGTGTAAAACTCCAGTAAGTTGGGAAGAAGTTGAAGAAAGAAAGGTATTTGGTCCAGAAATGATAGATTTGACTACTAAGAGGATCAAACTGGTTAGAAAGAACCTTAGAGCAGCACAGAACAGACGGAAGGGATATGCTAATAATAGAAGACGACCTCTTGAGTTTTAGGTTGGTGACTAGGTATTTTTGAAGATATCTCCATAGAAGGGTGTATTGAGATTTAAAAAGAAAAGAAAAGTTAAGTCCGAGATTTGTAGGGCCATATGAGGTAATTGAAAGAGTTGGACCAGTAGCATACATATTGGATTTGCCTCCAGAGTTAAAGAAATTACACAATATGTTTCATGTTTCACTTTTGAGAAAGTGTTTACATGATGAATCCCATAGTATTCTGAATCAGGCTATAGAACTTCAGGAAGATTTGACCTTTATGCAAATACCAGTCAGAATTCTAGACAGAAAGGAACAAGTCTTGCGTAATAAAGTTATTCCTTTGGTTCAAATATTATGGCAGAACAAAGATGTTGAAGAAATTACTTGGGAGCATGAAGTAAGAATGAGGAAAGAGTACACCCCAGCTTTTTCATGAGTTAGGGAAGAAAATTTCGAGGATGATTTTTTTTAAGGTGGATGGAATTGTAACACCCATATTCTTAAAGTAAGGTTAAATAAGTAATTTAATAGATATTACATGGAATTAAAATAATATATATGAAAGATTTACTATTAAAAAAAAGGACATCTGGAAGCGTCTAGGTGTGGTTACAAAGGAAAAAAAATAAATAAATAAAAAGGACACTTGGAAGCGTCCAGGTGTGGTTATAAAGGAAAAAAAAAAGACAAACACCTGGACATTAAGCATCCAGGTGTTAAAATGCATAAATGAAGTGTCTTGCATGCAAGACACTTTAGAAGACCAGGAAGGCAGTTTTGGGTATAAAGAAGAAATATATATATATATATATATATATATATATATATATATATATATATATATATATATATATATATATATATATAAGCTTTTGTTAGTTTGTTAAAATTTAGTTTCTCTTTCTCAAATTGCTTTATTTCTTTAAACACCTAGGGACTAAAAGAAAGGTTGAAAGATTGAAAGATTGAAATTTTGACAGATATGATAAGAAAGAAATATGAAAGTATGATATGATAAAAATTATTTGATTGATTGATTATATGTTGTGAACATCATAACGAGGTAAATAATGATGTTGAATTGATAATCTCACGATGATTAAATATATGAGAAGAAAATTGACATGTTTTATGATTAATTTAAGAACAGATTGATAAATGATTTGAATTATGATATGAGTAGTGATAATAGAATGTTATTATTGAATTATATGAGATAATAGATGAATGAATATTAGAAGATTATTTGAAAGATTGAATTATTATATGTAAAAAATAGATGATTGTTATTGGTGAATTAGAAACGATTGAATTATAAAATGTAACTGGAAGTATATAATCAAGTACTTGTAGTAAATTTAATTCACTGAGCTTGTGAAGCTCACTCTTTATTGTTGAAAGTTTTCAGGTAGCGAGTAGGGCAGATAGAGTTTAGAGCTGATATCAGAGTAATTACCTTAAGGAAATCACGCGGTCAAGTCCTCAAGCATTGTAAGAAAGAAAATTTGTAATAAAATATTTTCATGCATTTTGTTATATTTATGTATTGTTTTTGATAGGAGAATGACGATGTATCATCTCTGAAAAGAGTTGAGGATTTGATATAATTTTTAATTTCAGTTGATGTATTGTTAGATTGTTGCATATATGTGTCGTCTTGGGATTTCAAAACGTGACGACACCGTCTCGGGGGTAGGCAACTCGAGATGGGTCATTACACCTAAGTCCTCATTAGCAGGCAAAATCACAAACTCAAAGTCCTCATTAGCAGGCAAACCAAAGTTCTCATCACAAACAAACCTAAGTCCTTATTAGCAGGCAAAATCATAGACTCAAAGTCCTCATTAGCAGGCAAACCAAAGTTCTCGTCAGCAAGTAAACCTAAGTTCTCATTAGTAAGCAAAATCACAAACCAAAATCCTCATCAACAGGCAAACCAAAGTCCTCATCTGCAGACAAACCTAAGTTCTCATTAACAGGTCAAATCACACTCCAATGTCCTCGTCAGTAGGCAAATCAAAGTTCCTGTTAGCAGGCAAAATCACAAACTCAAAGTCATTGTCAGCAGGCAAATCAAAGTCCTCGTTAGTAGGCAAAATCACAAACTTAAAGTCCTAGTTAGCAGGCAAACCAAAGTCCTCACAATAGGTACAAATCAATCCAAAAATATCACACGAGTGAACAGACGCCAGCTCCATTATTCCAGGTACGTATAATTCTCATAGGTGATCTTACGACACCAACTTTGCCCAACAACACATTTACTTTTATGTACACATCGCATATTTATCGTTCTAAAATTTTGAAACGAAATAGTAGTCACTCGCAGCCTTTGATTGGAACTCTCAAAGGAGCTCCAATCAAAGAGAGGCAAACTGTAGACATCCAATTTCATTCCAAATTTTTTTAACGGACCACGCGTGGGTTTCTATGATGAATCTTTGATCCTAGTGTGCTCGGACTTGGTAAGTGAAGAAGTATGGATTTAATTGGGGAGTATAAGCAATTACAAGAGCCTTTTGTTCAATCCATTTAATTCACTTTGGGTTTAAATCAATTGGAATTTATTTGATTCAACTAAACCAAGACTAAAGTCTTCATTTAAATTTTGACCCAATCCAAAACCCACTAAAGCCCTTTAGTAAATGAAGACTTTTAGTTAGCTACTAGTTATAATGTAGTCTCTCTGTTAAATACAATATTAAATTAACGGTAGTTTTAAATTTCTTTCCTTCAGTTTAGTACCTTAAGATTTTTTATGCTCTCTAAGTTAGATGTTTTATTTTAAGTTGTCATTAATTACATGTGAACTTTAATTCTTTAAGAAGAATTTTGGGCCCCCCTTGGTCCTTGTTAATTTTGGGTCCCCTTTGACTCGTTAAAAATGTTACTAGTTACTAGCTATTTTGAATATCATCTTTAAGGTAGTTTAGTTTAAATCTATTTAGCTTAATTCTTATTTTTTTAGCTAGTCTAGTTTAAAGTAGCTTAGTTTAATTCCTTCAAGTTCAATTCATCTAGTTTAAAATAATTTAGTCTCAATCCATCTAGTTTAAATGCACGCACTTTAATTTACTTTTCATCCATACTTTGCAAGTAGTTTTAATATTTTTTTTTCTTTATAGTCAAAGCAATTTATTTCCTTTATATACTTACTTTTACCACATTCCTTTAAAGTTAATATTTAGTGTTGCTTTGTTTGAATAAAAATTTTAAAATGTGTGCTTTGTTTTATTAGTAGTGTATGATAATAATACTTGAATAAAAATTTCAATTAATTTCTTTGAAACACAAAGGGCTAGACTTCGGTCTACGTAAGAGAGAGCTTTAAATCCTCACTCTTTTACACTCAAATCTCTTGAGCTTTGAAACTTCCCACGTAGTGTAAGGACCCTAACCCACTTGCATGATATTGTCCGCTTTGGCAACCCGTGTCTCACGGTTTTAAAAGGCCTTGTATCAGAGTGTATCACAGTGGACTCACACCTGTAAGATACTGTCATCTTTGGCATCCACTGTGCATCCCGCACCCCGTGCCCTCAAGGTTTTCTTAGGCCTCACGCAAGGAGTGTAAATATGGTTAATTACTCCAAAAAGAATGTAGTGTTCAAGAGATGGACATGAGGAGTGTAACTTTCAGAGAGAACATAAAATACTCTCGAATTATCTTATTTTTGCTCTAATACCAAAATTGTAACGACCCATCCCGGGTTGGCCACCCCCGAGACGGTGTCATCACATTTTGAAAAATCCCAGCACGACACACATATGCAACAATAAAAATAAATAACACCAATAGAAATTTTTTACATCAATCTGATCTTTAAACATTAGATACAACATAAAATGCATGAATATTTACAAATAAATTTTTATTTTCTTTTCTCATTAGTCTGAGGATGTTGACACGTACGTGACTTACAGAAAATGATTTCTTCTAAACCTCAACTCACCAAACTATTTGTCATGTCTGCTACCTGAAATCATTGTACAATCAGGGGTGAGCTTCACAAGCTCAGTGAATTAAATTTACTAGAAGTACTCAATTGTATAAAAGGTCCTTTAATATTAAATCAATTATATTTCATACAACTTGATATTAACATTTTACTATCACTACACATATCATAAGTCTCATTCTCTATTAATCTCTTCCTCTTATTTATTGGTTCACCTTAAACCCATCAATTATCTCAAAATTTCCTTGTAATGAGGTTCACATCATAAAATCTACCATTTAGATGGTTCTTATCACCATAACTATCTCTCCATGAGACTCATCCATCTATAAATAAATTTACAATAACACACCACACATCAGCATTTCAATAATGCAAGCAATAATTAAAACAGATGCAATGCATGAATTATTATTATGGGAACGTCTTCCCACATGTCGACATGTTGTTATTATCTTAGACCGGCCCCCTCCCGGTTCTTTTCTTTACAGCTTATCCCAGCTGTCACGGAATTTATTTCCAGCATATACCGACTGTCACGGTGTCCCTTTTATTTTCAGCATATACCGGCTGTCAAGGTTTTTTCAATTAGACCGGCCCCTTCCTAGTTCTTTCGGTTCTCTTATTTAATGCATATGCATATGAACAATGATATGAAATATGCATATGAACAGTAATATAAAAACCACATGAATTCAAAATATTTAAATTTACTATCCTAATTTTTCTCAAATTATATAAAAAATTTCCACTAAATTCCTCTCATCCCAAATCACATCAAATCATCCATTAAAACTCATCAAGGTCCACTAAATTTCATCCCAAATCACATCAAATCATCCATCAAATCTTGTCAAGATCCACTAAATTTCATCTCTTCATAATTCGTATCAAAACATCAGCTATAGCTCATCAAGAATTTCTTTATCACTATCATTATTAAATCAACTCATTATTCTAATAATATTTCTTTTCGCATAATAATTTTCTACGTGTCCAATATTAATATCATATCTATCAACCAAATCTTTATCTATCAACAAAACATAAGCTAATAATTTAATTTAATATTATTACTAGATTTTTCATTTTTTTTATTTAGATTACTTAAAGTAAATTCAACTCACCATGTAGCACTTAAAGCTACCCGTGGATCATCTCATTGCCTTTCCTGTTCCTCTTATGAAATTTTTTAAAAGTCAAAGTGGGACTTTAGTTCTCTGTGATAAGGGATGCCTCATCTGGGTGGTCTTTTACCCTGCACACTCATACTGGTACCACCTCTGGGTTCCCCAATTTTAGACCTCTTCCGCCAATTCCTCGTATCTCAAATTTACATCACATCTTTCTCAATCTGAAGTGTTATATCCACTAATCTGACATAATTCATAAGCCTCATGTAAGATAGTTTTGATCAAATCTTAAAACATAGTTCATCTATGAACCTCTTACACTTCTTCTCCCCTCGGTCTACCATTTCCGATACAAACCTCGACAAAGCTACAAATCTCTTATCATACTGAGTCATAGTCAGCACATTTGCCTCAAATAAAATATCTATCTTGTTGAGATCTAAAGGTATAAGGAAAGTATTTATCAAGGAAAACCTCCTTAAACCTATTCTAGGTTAAGGGTCTATAAATATCTGTACTTACCCTGAGAAGAGTACCCTTCTATCATTCCAAAGCTTCTCATTCTAATTCAAAAGAAGCAAAGGTAACCCTATGCCTGTCAGTTACTGGTAAAATACCAATTAATTTCCTAACATGTTTTACCCATAACTCAAGCTCAAAAGGATTCATAGATCCTTTAAACAACAAGGCATTCAACTTAATATATCTAACGAAACAATCTCCCTACATCTCGTGCATAGACTTACCTTTCCCCTTTTTAACGTTTACCATTTCTGGATTTACAACAACCTCAGACAATGTTCTAGCTTGTTCATCAAGTCTATGCTATAGACTATCAACTCTATCATTTGTTACTTTCATTTTCTAAAAAGCATGTGCAAGAGCTTATCTTAGCTCATCTCTTTCAACTTCAGATTCTCTCATACCTTTACTAATATCAATTATATTATTAATCAACACGTTCCTTTCTACAAACCACAGATTTAGACTCAACCTTGACTTGTCAAAAATATTGGGGGCTTACCACGCCCTCTCAAATCAAAAACTCTAACTCTAGCTCTAGGGTGTCCATGTGTCATCTTCAAACTATTTAAAATATGATTTATTTAGATCTTCAACTTTTTAAGTTCTCATGCAATCTACGAAATCTTAAAACCTAATGCTCTGATACCAAAATTGTAATGACCCATCTTGGGTTGGCCACCCTAGAGGCGATGTCATCACATTTTGAAAATCCCAACATGACACATATATGCAACAATAAAAATAATACTAAAAAAATTCTTTTACATTAATCCTCAACCCTCAACCCTCAACACTCAATAGGGGAGATACATCAATCTGATATCAACTAAATATTTTACACAACGTAATACGCATGAATATTTACAAATAAATTTTTATTTTATTTTCTCAATAGTCTGAGGATGTTGACACGTACATGGCTTACAGAAATGATTTCGTCTGACTCTGAACCTACCAGACCATTTGTCATGTCTGCTACCTGAAATCATTGTACAATGAGGGATGAGCTTCACAAGCTCAGTGAGTTAGATTTACTTTAAGTAATCTAAATAAAAATGAAATATCTAGTGATAATATTAAATAAATTATTAGCTTATGCTTTGGTGGTAGATAAAAATTTGATTGATAGGTTGAGATGAATTTTGGACATGTAGAAAATTATTAGGTGAGAAATAATATTGTTAAAATCATGAGTTGATTTAATAATGATGGTGATAAATAAATTCTTGATGATTTTTGGTTAATAAATTGATGTGATACATGAGGAGAAGAAAATTGTGAAATTTATCAAGTAGAAAGTTGAGGAAAGACCGGATAGTTAATTTAAATATTTTGAATTCGTGTGGTTTTTATATTTCTGTTCATATGCAAATTTCATATCATTGTTCATATGCATATACATTAAATAAAAGAAAAGAATCGGGGAGGGGTCGGTCTAATTGAAAAACCGTGACAGCCGATGTGGGCTGGAAATAAAAAGGACACCGTGACAGCCGGTATATGCTGAAAATAAATCCGTGACAACCGGGATAAGTTGTAAAGAAAAGAACCGGGAGGGGGGCCAGTCTAGGATAATAAAAACATGTCGACATGTGGGAAGACGTTCTCATAATAATAATTCATGCATTGCATCTGTTTTAATTATTGTTTGCATTATTGAAATGCTGATATATGATGTGTTATTGCAAATTTATTTATAAATGGATGAGTCTCACAAAGAGACAGTTATGGTGATAAGAACCATCTAAATGGTAGATTTTATGATGTGAACCTTATTACGAGGTAATTATGAGATAATTGATGGTCTTAAGGTGAACCAATAAATACGAGAAAGAAATTGATAAAGAATGGATCTTATGACATGTGCAGTGATAGTAGAATACTAATATCAAGTTGTATGAGATATAAATGATTTAATATTGAAAGACCATTTATACAAATTGAGTACTTATAGTAAATATAATTCACTGAGCTTATGAAGCTCATCCCTCATTGTACAATGATTTCAGGTAGCAGACAGGACAAATAATCTGGTGGGTTGAGAGTCAGACGAAATCATTTCTGTAAGCCACGTACGTGTCAACATCCTCAGACTAATGAGAAAATAAAATAAAAATTTATTTGTAAATATTCATGCATATTACGTTGTGAAAATGTTTAGTCGATATAAGATTGATGTATCTCCCCAGTTGAGGGTTGATGATTGATGTAAAAGAATTTTTGTTAGTATTATTTTTATCGTTACATATATGTGTCGTGCTAGGATTTTCAAAATGTGATGACACCGCCTCGGGGTAGCCAAGCCGAGATGGGTCGTTACACATAGACCAATGACAAAGGATTTCGCCCATTTCAAGGTCAAATGGCGGTTCTTTACCCGTCATCCTTGCTTTGCGCTTGGATGATAAACGACCCATTGTCTAATACATTAAAAGTGCACCTATCATAAGAGCTTCCTTACTACTTATAAAGGGTTAGTATTAGACTTGGTAGGTTTCACTCATTTCCATGCCTACTCATCATAATCTGCACGCTCGCCATATCTACCTTTTTTAAGGGGAGTGACATTGGGTAATGAGCTGGATGTATGGATCTCAGATAGAAAAGAGTGATACCTACAGTAATACATATCGTCTGTATACATATCAATAATTTTTTTTTCACTTTTAAAAAAATATAATACATACCTAACACTTAAGAGATAGTGAGACCGCAAGAACTATTAATTGTTTGTGTGTGCTTAAGAGATGAAGAAAAAAACTTTGGGCGACTAAATGTAGGATAATAATACTTTTTGTAATCGTTGATGGTGTTGAATAAAGAACTAATAGTTGCTTGATTTATGTTTCTTTTAATAGTTATTTAACTTATATTAAGTTCATGTATTGCAAAAATAAATAAAAATCAATCTTAGTGAGATAAGTGTGGAAATCCAACGCTGAAGTAATAACATTGAAGGGAGATTTGTTAATCTTTTGATTGGCAAAGAAGATTTTTTTTTTTTTTTAAATTCTCTTTAAGTTTCAATAAAAGGTTGCCTTTTGACCGGCGATTAAATTATCGGCAATGGGGAATCATCAAATAGACAAGTGGGGTCATGCTTCCATAAACTTTTGGAAAATTTTCATTTAGATACGTTTCTCTTATTATTTTTTAAGTGATAATAAAAATAGAATAACATTACGTTTGGTTGTCTGGAATTTTATCTTGGGATTACAATTGAGATGGAATAATGGTTTTTTTCAACTATTTTTATGTTGAAAAAATTATAATTTCATATCAATTCCAATTCTAATTTCAAACTTCAATTTTAGACAACCAAACATAGCTTGAAATATTTTACATATAGTTTTTCCAAACCTCATTTATGTAATAGATATAATGATAAACTCACACGTTATTATTATAAAAAAATAAAATAAATTTTTTAATTGTATGTACTAAGCAAGTATTATTTGTCTTTTATATACATTTGACAAAAGTGGATTAAACTATAAATTATTCTTCTTTTTTAGAAAGTTATTGTAAATAAATAAATTTTTTTCACTTTTCTTTTTATAAGATTTTTCTCAATCTCAAAGATCAAAATTCTAAACTCATATCATCAAAGCCTGTAAAGAAGTGACTTAAACCTCCTCTTTTTATATCAACAATGTCAATTAAGTTTCTATTTTCCATCTAAATCCCTAAAGTAGAGTTTTTCTTTTAATAATACTTTATTGAACTATTTATTTATTTATTTATTTATAAAAAAATATTTTTTTACAGAAAATTAATTATATGCTTCTCCATTGATTTGGATTCAATCATTAAGTCTTCAATTGTGTCTTACTATTGAATCTAATAAGACATTTTACCTTCTAAATAGTGTTTATGACTTTTGAACAAAAATAGAAACTAAATCATATTTTGAATACTAGATCAAAGAGAAACAAAGAATATAAGGGTTTTTATTTTTTTATTTTTTCGTTTTATCTTCAACCACTCATGATTTTTTTCTTCTTATTATGCATATTGCTTTCAAAGACAACTAAATGGTAGTAATTAACAATTTAAAATAAGTTGAGAATCTTTTTATATATATATATATATATATATATATATATATATTTTGCGTTTGACCATTCAAATTATATCTCAAGATTTTGTCACTCATTATCAAACATAATAAAATGTGATGAAATAATGCTTTTATTGACATGGTGGATGAATAAATTCATATATTTACTGAACATGATAAAATTTAGATTGGGAGGATTTTTTTGTTCAAGATATTTTACTTTTAATTCATATAAACAAAGATGTGGTTGTTTATGTAAGTTTTATTTATTAAATTTACATGTATATATGTTCGATTATTATAAATCATACAAAATAATTTTTTTTTTACTAAATGGATATCTATAAATCAATTGATTTCATTATAAAAAACTCCCATTGATTTCAATTCGATCTTTTAAAAAAGAATTGTGATTTCGTAATTATTATCATTAATATGTGGTAATTTTATAAAATGAAAAATATGAGAACGGAAATTTTACGACTATCTTCTTTTTGTTCGGGCGGCGTAAAGTCTAAACCCTCGACTTAATCATAAGAAGGTCACACGGACTACCGTACTGCTCTCCTCAATCGTAATGGTCACTAGAGGTTCTTGTCTCAAAACAGAAAAGAATGCAGAGAAACAAAATCAAAAACCTAGGCGTGGGTGCTCCTTTAAATTTTCATAGAGAAAATAGAAGGAGAACCACTGCTGCCTTGTTGCAGGTTTATTTCCCTCATATTATGTCCCATTTCTATTGTATATTATTTTTTTTTCTTCTAAAGAAACAAAATAAAATTTATTATATGCTTGCAATTTCCATTACAGTGAGTTGAAATTTCAGTAACTCCACACCGATATGGACTCGATCGAATCATTTTGGGGCCTGATCGAGTCTCAGAAGGTTTGTTTCTATGTTGGTGCTATTTTGCCATAATCTTAGTTCATAATCTTTCAGTTTTTGTTAATTATGATATCAAAGGAAAAGAAAATTCGCTTAATAATTCATTGCAATATAACGCAATGTGTTTCTAGCTTTATTCGTTCGGCTTTATACATGTTAGAAATTAAAATTGTCCAATTTATGTGTTATGGAAGTCAAATATCAATCATTCATTAGTCTTTTTATGAGGTCAAATCCGATAGCCTGACTGATTTTATTTTCATTATCCGGAAAAGAAAAAATAAATCAAATAACCTACTAAACATTAGATCCACATGTGCTCTTTTTGTATCTAAAGGGCGCGAAACCGGTGGTTCACAGAATGGTGCAGCAGGTTATATACAGACTTTAAGAAGAGAGTTTAAACAAAATAACTTTAAACGATATGTGAAAATCACTGTCATTTTGAGTTAACGGTTTTGTTTTCTTTTGAATCTTTAGTTCATGTGCTAGGTTTTAGAGGATCATCTGTTGCTCTTAAAGGATCTCTTATTGGATAAAATTTTGTGCTAAAACGAATTTTAAAAGGAAGGTAGAATAAAAAATTATGGGGTTTAAATATATGTCCATGTTAGAGAGAACGGGATAGTATGCATTAATATATGATGAATCATATGGTCATCCCACATGTATTAATATTATGTTTTGTTCTATTGTATGGTTGCTACTTTTTCTTTTTCTAAAAGAGGTAGAATCAACAATTATGGGATTTAAATATATGACCATGTTAGAGAGAACGTGGATACTGCATTGATATATGATGAATCATATGATCATCCCATGTGTATTAATATTGTGCCTTGTTCTTTGTGTTTGCTACCTTTTAAAGGATGTAAATTACTCCCATAAATCACGTTCCAATGATTGCTTGTTGGCTAAGTTTTG
Organism: Bretschneidera sinensis; assembly: GCA_023935145.1. Classification (NCBI taxonomy): domain Eukaryota; kingdom Viridiplantae; phylum Streptophyta; class Magnoliopsida; order Brassicales; family Akaniaceae; genus Bretschneidera; species Bretschneidera sinensis. The sequence continues at coordinate 30,463,031 of CM043699.1, forward strand.
GAAATTTTCTGTTCTCAATATTTTGTGCTAAAATTATTCTGAGATGAAAGTGGAATTGGCTATTGTGAGGTTTGAATATGTATCTAGATTGAATGAGGATAGTACATATCAATCCATGATTATCATATGATTATTTTGTATTTTATTAAACCGTGCACATGGTTGTTAAATATCATAAATAAATTGTATACTAGGTATCTTGTACATTGAAGGCTAAGTGGTCACATTGTATGAGCTTTTATGCCTTAGATTAGAAGAATCTGAGTTTTCTAAGAAAATTATGTCCACTCTTTAGTTAGAAATGTTACGGTTCTCTCTCTATGACCCACATTTCTCTCATAATCTTCTTTAGCAAGGTTTAAGCAATATCAACTATTAGGAGAATCACAAGTATTCAATTTTTTTTAATAAGACGTTTAAAATGCACAAGTATTAAAAAAATATTGTAAAAGAAAAGTTCAAAGTTATGCATAACTCAGAATGTAAAATGTCACACTTACAAACTCAACCAAATGAGGTTGGGAGCAAAAATTGTTTTAAAAATTTGCATAATATTGACCAGAAGAATTTATATAAAAGAAAGAATTAAATAATTTCAAGATATTGAGACTTATAAAGCCATTTAGAAACTACATTAAAGTTTAGTACAGATTCAGTACATAATGAAAAGGGAGAGCTAATTCTGGTTGATGTTTCCTACTTTGCCCAAAGAGTGAGTCACATTACTCAATCATGTTGGATTATACATGTATATGGGAATTGGATGAGTGATCTTCAGATGGCAGGGAATGGATAAGAATAGAATGCGCACTCATTAGAACTTCAGGAATTGATTTACATCTTCAACAATCTCCGTGATTCTCAGATGAGTTAGATGGGATCCTGCGAGGACTCTTTAATAGATATTGAGTCTAAATGAGTTATCAGGATTGAGAATTGTGAGAAGCTGCAATTTGGATAAGAAGTATTTTCAGTTATGAAATAGGTTTTACCAAAAATGATTAAGTAGCTTGCATGAAGACACTAGTGTTTTGGAGGAGGAAAGGTAGTTGCTTAATACTTCTGCCATGCCAACATGGGTTAGTATGTCATAGGTGGCCGCTGGCCAGTCTTGGTTAAAGCCACTCTTTGGAAGTTTAACATGAGCACACTATCCAAGCCTAGATTGGCTTAACGCCAACCTTAGGTTTTAGTAATAGTTTCCTTTGTCCTTGCTGTAACTGCCTGGTTTGGAGGGTTGGTAAGGGCACTTTTCTGTCCACTAGGTGGACCAGGGTTCGAGGCATGTGTGGGGGTTTTAACAATAAAAAAATAATAAGAGAATCGATTGAGTAACTTGAGGGAAATTGATGTAGATATAGGTATACTTTGTAATCGTGATATTACACGATATTTAATGTTTCCATTTGAATCTGTTCATTACTTCTCCAATAGAGGTATATTGAAATTTTGAACCATAATTTCTCAAGTGCATTGAACTGGTAACATGTTCAATAAAGTTAACTGCATCAGGTGTACTCAAGTATTCTGTTAATTTTCTGAATTCTGATTCCAATTAATAACCATTTTATGTTGCTTATCTACTCCTGCAAAGCTTCGACCTTTGGAAATTCATCTTGGGTTTTCTCTTTTTCTATTCTTTCCTTTTTATTTTGGTTTGGGTTGGGTGGTGGGGGAGTTGGACACAATAAAGCATTCATTTTCGCCCGTTTGGTTTAAGGGAATTAGGTGGGATTGGACAAACATAATCCCAACTTTGTCCCTTGTCCAATGTTTGGTTGCCAATAAGGTCTGAATTGGGCTAATCCCATCTAGCCCCTAAATCCAAGAATTCCCCCCTCCCCCGCAAACTGGTATTACAGTGGTGGGATTAATTTTTGTGCGACATATATTGCCCCTTCTTTTTTACACTAATTCCCATTTTACCCTTAAATATAAAAGGCAACCAAAAAAATTTCCATTTTTTCCTCTTGTATCCTTTCCAGATCTCTAGATCTTCTCTCTCTCTTTATCTCCCCCCGCTCTCTTTGCGGCCCAAAGGGGCTGTACCCAAGGGGCTGTGTGGGCTGCAATGCAGCCCCATGCTTTTTTAAAAAAAAATGTTTTTTTAATCTGCTGTTCTTTTTAAATTTTTGATAATAGTTTATAAAATTAAAAAATAATTTATCAAAATAAATATTTAAACCTAGGATATTTTAGCTGCATTTGAAAAAAAAAAAAGATTTAAGGGCCATTTTATCTTTTGATATGCTATCCCACCTTATTACCTATTGATGACATATCAACCAAACATGGGATAGCATAGTCAGTCCCAAACATGGGATAATCCTACTTTAATCCCGCTTGAATCTTGCCCGTGAACCTAACGGGATGTAAAAGTGTTAAAGCAGTAATGCTACTTTTCAAAAAGAAGTGTTAAAGCAGTACTGCTGCAGGACGTTGTTAATCAAACCTTAAATTATTTGGAAGCTATATTATATTGAAGAATTTTACCATTTAGGTGTCAAAAGTATTGAAAAAGATGATAGAATACCTATATATATATATATATATATATATATATATATATATATATGCAGATGTTCATATACAATATTGTTTTGAAATTTCTAACAGTAAAAAACAAGTTCATCTACCCTCTTTTTTTTTTCCTTTTCCTTTTTCAGTATTCTGTCTCATGTGGCAAGCTCCTTTTCCACTTCATACCCGGATTCTAGGTTACTAGGAACTGAGTACCATTATTGGATGTGAGTAGGTGTTAGTGTCAGATTCGTCAAATTTTTGTTGATTTTCCATATATTTTCTGTTAATTTGGAGTCTCCATCAACAATGCTCTTACTAATGCCAAATCTTGTTGACACATAGGTAAGAGTCCAAGCAACATGGCCATATCTTATGTGATAACCCATGTCTTCCCCTTTTTAAAGGGGAACATCCATTAGACCACATGAATGTTAAAACCCGCCCCTTTATTATAATAACTTTACGGGGGAAAAGGGTTATTATCATCAAACACCTTTATATTTTGTCTTACGTTTTAATGTCCCCCTTACATTTTAAAAACAATTAATTTACTCCTTGTGTTTTAAGGGAGTGTCCAAAAAGCCCTTATGATGTAATTTCCAATCAACTGAACATCGGTGCACATGTGCAGTCCACACATGCGCCTAATTTGATTGTGAAAAGACTTGATTACCCTCCCTCATTCTATCCAAACAAAAGCCCATCTCTTTCCTTTTATCAACATCAGGTCCTAATTTGCTCCTCTCAATCTTCATCGATCTTAACGAATTTGTTTGTTGGAATTGTTACCAATTTCTGTTTCGTATTTGGTTAATTCTGGATAAGTTTAATTTGTTTTGAGTTTTTTGGTGGGTTTTAAAGCATGAAAGTTTATCCCTAAAGTGAATCTTAGAAACATTTTTATCATGTTTTTTCCTCATGAATTCATGAAATACTGGTTTATGTGTTTGCTGGGTCTTTATCTTTTTATTTGTCGAATTAAAATGCTCTTTATTTACGGGTAAGTTTTGCTTTGAAAAGAAGTATGTTCTGTGGTGGGGAGAGAGAGAGAGATTTTTCCATGTGAAGTTGTTCAAAGAAGAAACCGACTCAAGCTGATTTCATTATGGATGTTAATTCTCATAAACAAGATGGTTTTCCCTTAATTTCTCTGTTTTGATTGAATCATCGGCTACTAATGATCTAATTAGCTTTAAGAGTGCAATTGAGGAAGAGGATCTTAATGTTGATCAGCCAAGTTTGTGGTCTGGGAGGACAATTGGTTCAAAGATGATGGGGTTTGAGGAAAGGACACTCCTAATGATTGCTGATATTTTTGGAGTCAAAGATGTCTTGAATTATATCATTGGTAATGGTCGTGTGAATGTTAATAGGGTTGAGGCCGTGATGGGGCCACTGCACTTCATTGTGTTGCTGCTGGTGGCTCGTCTTGTTCAGCCAAGTTTGTCAAGCTTTTGCTTGATGTTTCTGCTGAGACTAATTCTCTTAATGCTAATAGAAACAGACTCGGTGTTCGGAGTATTTTGCAATCAAATTCTAATAAAAAGAAAGAAAGTTGTTTTTATTGGAGACAATAAAGGTGGCTAATCAGGTCTTTTTGCTATCAAATGAGTCGCATGTGTGGGCTGCACATATGCATCGGTGTTCACTTGACCGGAAATTACATCAGAAGGGTCTATTGGACATCTCCTTATAACATGGTGTAAATTGATCGTTTTTAAAACGTAAGGGGATGTTGAAACATAAGTTAAAATGTAATGGTGTCTAATGATAGTAAAAAAGAGAGGTGGTTTTGTTTTTTTGCTAGATCAGCCATTATGGTTAAATGTCCCATTTTTTATTGTAGAATAATTCCATCTTCTGATGATTGGATATAATTGCTATGCGTTAATGTGGTAGTGACTTCTCCTAAAAAGGAGTATATCTTCTGGCAGTGTATTTATGTGGTAGTGATTTCTCCTAAAAAGGAGTATATTTATTGATATTCATTTATGTGGTAGTGATTTCTCCTAAAAAGAGTGTATCTTATGAGGAAGAAGAACCTGGTCATGGAAAGGCTTTGATAGATATAAATATATAATTGCTTTTGAGAAAATACAGCTCTTCATTACGCTTCTTTCTTAGGAGAAAAAAGAGAAACAATGCTTACATAGGAGATTTGGTGTCATGGTAATGAAGAGACTGTGTCTGGTTTTGCAGGAATTAATCTCGGGCCTTGAGCTCTATGCAAGAAGTAAAGGAGGAAAAGTTAGAAGAATCTTCGGCAGTATGCCTTGATTTAGTTTATTCAGCCAAGGTTTATGGTATCGGAGAAGAGAAGATGTGTGTGAGGTTAACTACTAGCAGTCAGTTTAAGGTGAGATCATAGTATGGAGGCTATGAGGGGGAATTCAGGAATGGTATCCCTATCAAGAAGTATTGGCAAGACAAGGTAGCATTGGGTGGGATTTTGACGCTGGAAAATCAAGTTAGATGAAACATATTGTTGCAAATTGATGTCTTACATATGATAGCAGTGGAGGAACAGTGAGTTATCTTTTCCTTAATTGTTTTTACTACCAGAGAATTGCACTCTTCTGTTGACATTATTTGGAGTTCTTGGGTTATGCCCAAATTTGTGGTTGAAATGTTTGCAATATGCAAAGGTGGTCTTGTGCTAGGTGTCATGGCTAGAACTTGTTACCATTGTGCCTTTAGAGAGAGATGAAACAGTGAATTATCTTTCACTCCATTGTTCTACAACCAGAGAACTGCAGTCTTCTGTTGACATTATTTGGGGCTTCTTGGGTTATGCCTAAATCTGCAGTTATGATGATGTCCAGTTGGAGAGGGAGTTCTGCTAGGCTCTATGCTAGAGCTGGGTACCATTGCGCTTGTAGAGAGAGAGAGAGAGAGAGAGAGAGAGTATCAGGTTAAGTTGAATTATTCTACAATCTAGGGCTGCTACGCACTGCTTTGTGTTGTTCTTGTCCACCTGGTTACAAATCTACTATGTCAAAGTGGGTAGAATGTTGTTTTCATGTAAAATCTTAACTTTGCTCAGGGTTATGCATTACTGTGTAGGAAAATCATTGGTGCATTAACACTGCTTATATTCAGCATTTGAAATTTCGCTAGTTTCATCATGATTGCCTAACCACTTTCATGCTATTTTTATCAAAGAAAACTGGCTTTAGTTTTGATATTTTGAGTAATGAATTTGCTTTCTACCTGAAAGACAGTTTACCTCTAACTATATGCTAGATACATGATTTTCATTGTACTTGTTTGCAAGGAACAATGATATCTTGTAAGAGAGTACAGGTTTATTTTCCATCTCACAGCCAATATTAGCATAAGTGTGTAAGGTGCTGGAATAGGAAAGTTTTGTTACTCAAATATTGATACTCTGCATTTTAACTGCAATTTACGGCTGACTTATAAATGTAAATAATTTATCAAAATAAATATTTAGACCTAGGATATTTTAGCAGCATTTATAAAAAGAAAAATAGATTAATGACCATTTTGTCGTTTGACATGTTATCCACCTTAATACCAATTGGTGACATATTAACCAAACATGGGATAGTTTAGTGAGTCCCTAACATGGGATAATCCTACTTTAACCCTGCTTGAATCTTGCCCGCGAACCAAACAGGATGTAAAAATGTTAAAGCAGTAATGCTGCAGGATGTTGATCAAACCTTAAATTATTTGGAAGCTATATTATATTGAAGAAATTTACCATTTAGGTGTCAAAAGTATTAAAAAGAAGGATAGAATACCTATATATATATATATATATATATATATATATATATATATATATATATATATATATGCAGATGTTTATATACAATATTGTTTTGAAATTTCTAAGATTTAAAAACAAGTTCATCTACCCTGTTTTTCTTTTCTTTTCCCTTTTTTCAGTATTCTGTCTCATGTGGCAAGCTCCTTTCCCACTTCATACCCCGATTCTAGGCTACTAGGAACTGAGTACCATTATTGGATGTGAATAGGTGTTAGCATCAGATTCGTCAAGTTTTTGTTGATTTTCCATATATTTTCCTGTTAATTTGGAGTCTCCAGCAACCATACTCTTACAAATGCTAAATCTTGTTGACATATGTACTTCAAAGTAGAATGAAGAGTCCAAGCAACATGAACATATATTATGTCATAACCCATGTCTTCCCCTTTTTAAAGGGAACATCCATTAGACTGCATGAATATTAAAACCCACCTCTTTACTATAATAACTTTAGGGGGGGAAAAGACTTGTTATATCAAATACTTTTACATTTTGTCTTATGTTTCAATGTCCCCTTTATATTTTAAAAATGATGTAATCCTTGTGTTTTAGTGGAGTGTCCAAAAGGCCCTTATGATGTAATTTCCAGTCAACTGGTGCACGTGCAGTCCACTCATGCGCCTAATTTGGTTGTGAAAAGACTTGATTACCCTCCCATATTCTCTCAAAACAAAAGCCCATCTTTTTCCTTCTATCAGCATCAGGTCCTAATTTGCTATCTCCATCTTCATCGATCTTAAGGATTTTGTTTGTTGGAATTGTTACTGATTTCTGTTTCGTATTTGGTTAATTCTTGAGGAAAATAATTTGTTTTCAGTTTTATGGTGGGTTTTAAAGAATGAAAGTTTATCCCTAAAGTGATTCTTAGAAACATTTTTATCGTGTTTTTTCCTCATGAATTCGTGAAATACTGGTTTGTGATTATTGGATGGTGAACATTTTTTTGTTCTACAGTTTTGTAAGAGGAATCTCTGTGGTGGTCTGAGAAGAGAGAGAGAGAGAGAGAGAGAGAGAGAGAGATTTCCATGTGCAGTGGTTCAAAGAGGAAACCTACTCAAGCTGGTTTCATTATGGAGGTTAAGTCTCATAAACAAGATGGGGTTTCCCTTAATTTCTCGGTTTTGCTTAAATTATCGGCTGCTAATGATCTAATTAGCTTTAAGAGTGCAATTGAGGAAGAGGATCTTGATGTTGATCAGCCAAGTTTGTGGTTTGGGAGGACAGTTGGTTCAAAGACGATGGGGTTTGAGGAAAGGACACCCCTAATGATTGCTGCTATTTTTGGAATTAGAGATGTCTTGAATTATATCATTGACAATAGCCATGTGGATGTTAATAGGGTTGAGGCCGCGATTGGGCCACGGCGCTTCGTTGTGCTGCTGCTGGTGGCTCGTCTTGTTCTGCCAAGTTTGCCAAGATTTTGTTTGATGTTTCTGCTGATACTAATTGTCTTGATGCTAATAGAAACAGACCTGGTGTTCGGAGTATTTTGCAATCAAATGCTAATAAAAAGAAAGTGGTTTTTACTGGAGAAAATAAAGGAGGGTAATCAGGTCTTTTTGCTATCAAATGAGTCGCATGTGTGGCCTGCACATATGCACCAGTATTCAATTGACCGGAAATTACATCAGAAGGGTCTATTAGACATAACCTTGTAACACGGGTAAATTGATTATTTTTAAACGTAAATGGGACATTGAAACATGAGTTAAAATGTAAGTGTGTTTGATAATAATTAAAAAGAGAGGTGGGTTTTTAGCTTGATCAGCCACTTTCGCAAAGTCCCATTTTTTATTGTAGAATAAGTCCACCTTCTGATGATTGGATATAATTACTTTGTTAATGTGGTAGTGACTTATCCTAAAAAGGGGTATATCTTATTGCTATGTATTTAGGTGATAGTGATTTCTCCTAAAAAAGGGGTGTATCTTACGAGGAAGAAGAACCTTAGTCATGGAAAGGCTTTGATAGATATAAATATATAATTGCTTTAGAGAAAATACAGTTCTTCACCACGCTTCTTTCTTAGGAGAAAAAAGAGAAACAATGGTTACATTGGAGTTTTGGTGTCATGGTAATGAAGCAACTGTCCCTGGTTTTGCAGGAATTCATCTTGGGCCTTGAGCTCTTTGCAAGAAGTAAAGGAGAAAAGTTAGAATCTTCGGCAGTATGCCTTGATTTATTTTATTCAGCCAAGGTTCATGGTATCGGAGAAGAGAAGATGTGTGTGAGGTTAACTACTAGCAGACAGTTTAAGGTGAGATCATAGTATGAAGGCAATGAGGGGGAATTCAGGATTGTTATCCCTATCGAGAAGTATTGGCAAGATAAGGCAGCCCTTGCAGTTTTTCAACCTAACCCCCCCTCTCCTTTTGGACAGCTGCATTGGGTGGGATTTTGACGCTGGAAAATCAAGTTAGATGAAACATATTGTTGCAAATTGATGTCTTACATATGATAGCAGTGGAGGAGCAGTGAATTATCTTTTCCTTAATTGTTTTACAACCAGAGAACTGCACTCTTCTGTTGACATTATTTGGGGTTTCTTGGGTTATGCCTAAATCCGTGGTTGAAATGTTGGCAAGATGCAAAGGTGGTCTTGCACTAGGTGTCATGGCTAGAACTTGGTACCATTGTGCCTTTAGAGAGAGACAAAACTGTGAATTATCTTTCACTCCATTGTTCTACAACCAGAGAACTGCAGTCTTCTGTTGACATTATTTGGGGCTTCTTGGGTTATGCCTAAATCTGCAGTTATGATGTTGTCCAGATGGATAGGGAGTTCTGCTAGGCTCTGTGCTTGAGCTAGGTACCATTGTGCTTCTAGAGCAATATCAAGAGAGAGACTTGAAGAGCTCCCTTCACTCAGGATCAGGCATTTGTTTTTGAGTCCATCGTATTGCTCGACGGTAAGATCATCCCTCTAGTACTTCAATTTCTTTCTTATTTTTAATGTTACAACAAAATGCATTGGCTACATTATCAGTCGAGTATTGCAATATTTTAAATGATACTTTAAGGTGTGTAAGAGTCATTTAGATTAAACAATATGTTCAAGGCTTACTCTGATCAGTAGCAATAATGCGCTGGAATTTCACCTCAATGTCTAATTTTCATTAGAGTATCAGGTTAAGTTGAATTATTCTACAATCTAGTGCTGCTATGCACTGCTTTGTGCTGTTCTTGTGCACCTGGTTGCAAATCTACTATGTCTGAGTCGGTAGAATGTTGTTTTCATGTAAAACCTTAACTTTGCTCAGGGTTATGCATTACTTTGTAGGAAACTAATTGGTGCATCTACACTGCTTATGTTCAGCATGTGAAATTTCACTACTTTCATCACGATTACCTCCATTTGGAACCACTTTCATGCTATTTTTATCAAAGAAAACTGGCTTTAGTTTTGAAATTTTGAGTAATGTATTTGCTTTCTACCTGAAAGACAGTTTACCTCTGACCATATGCTAGATACATGATTTTTATTGTACTTGTTTGCGAGGAGCAATGATATCTTGTAAAGAGAGCACAGGTTTATTTTCCATCTCACAGCCAATATTAGCATAAGTGTGTAAGGTGCCGGAATAGGAAAGTTTTGTTACTCAAATATTTATACTTTGCATTTTAACTGCAATTTGCAACTGACTTGTAAATGTAGCTATCAACAATTAAATATAAATTCTTTATTTATATCCTTGAATTACTTGGTTTTTGTCTTCATAGAATTTTTACTAGCTTTGAAACAGATAGCTTGGCAAAGCCAATGATATATCGCCTAAGCTGCCTTGAAAGGAGGAAGAACATTTTCACTTTTCAGGTGAGCATATATCAATCATAGCGTTACAATTCTCTTTCTAGCGTGACAATGTTAACCTCCTGTTCGCAGAGTGGCATTCATCTGCATCCTTAGTTTAATAAAGCCTGATGCATTGTTTTCTAACAGCTTTTTTATGTCAGTAATCCATATTTTTCTTTATGCCGGGCAGAGCCTTAAAATTTACTTTCTAGACTGGCAATGATAACCTCTTGTTTATCGAGTTGGCATTCATCTACCTTCTTAATTAGAAGAAAGCATGATGCATTATTCTTTCAAACTTTTTATGTCAGTTATACATTATCATTTATGTGGAACCTAATGGTGCCAAGAGATTCATTGCTCATTATAGAAGAGACCGATCTTCAGATTAGGAGGATATTTTATTTTAGCAGTGAAATCAAAACCTCAACAGATCAACGTTGGCCTTCATAAAATCGTTTGGCCGCAGATAAGGTAGTGGGGAATTTTAAGATATTCTCCAGATATTTTATCACTCATTGAACAAATGTCCTGCATGTTGAGGCAGGGGAGAAAATTTGTGGCTGCTAACTACAGACCCTGCCAAAACTAGTTTGAGCCTGGATAGTATTGTTTAAGTCAATCAAGCATCTGAATATCACTTGAAGATATGGCATATTGAAAGCTTAAGAAACAAGGATAAGTAACATATAGGTAATAGAATAATATTTTCATTCATTACATGCTTAATATAGATAAGAGAAACTAAACTTAAGTTCACAATTCCAAAAAAAAAAGATAAGAAAGGAAACTAAACTTTGTTCAGGACATGAACTTAACCCAGGGGTAGATGTGACAGACTTGTTCAGAAACAAAGGAACTGTTTGAACCTTTCTCCACAGGAAAGATCAGAAACATGCAAAAGTACCCACTACATAGCTCTTAAAACTTTCTTCCTTTTCCACCCTTCATGTAGTTTCCACCATTACCTGGTACTCCTCCATAGTTCTCGCAGCTACTCGAGTGCTCTCCTTGGGGCAAGCTGGACTGAGAAGCACTTGGCATCCACAGGAGGTCACTGTAACAAAAGTCTGGTTCCCAATAGTCTTGATGATTTTCTGATTGCATTGCAGGTTCAGGACGCCCTCTGTTGTGGAGCCGGTATTTCTGAAACAGGTACGATATCAACCATCATCTTTATATAATATATTGATGAATGGAAACTTGACCGGTCATCAGTCAGTGGGTAAAGAAGCATTCAATTAAATCACGCAGGGGACACCTCAGTCATTTGCCAATTCAATATCCAAGGGAAAATATACGACTAGGCAGAGAAATTGTGCAAACAAAAGGCTAGCTAAAAAAAATTAATGTGGATACATGAACTTAATGTATATGTATTTGTATCCTTAAAATACTTCCATGCAATCCAAAGTTTATGTAGTCTGTAATTTTCTGAATTCATTCAAACATTAAGAGTTTGTGAATTTGAAATATCATCTTTTTTCTCATGTCATTTCAATTTCACAAATTTCTGAGGCTTGAATGAATTTATGAACTATTACAAACATTTTAGACTTTGAATTGTATTCAGACTTTTAAAACTAATTTGTGATACAAGAATACATGCATTTTAAGTTTATGAATCAAAATGCAAGGTATGAGTATTTCACTCACTAGATTACTTATTTTGTAATTGAAAATGTTTGTTGTACTAGAGTGATAAGTAGGTTGTGACAGACCATTGAAAGTAAAGATTACAATCAGGGATATGAGGAATGGCTGTCAATATCAAGGCAGTTGTAGGATGTGTCTTAATGACATTTTCTTCTTAGTTAACAGAAGGTCCACAAAATCATAACTATTATATTAGGATCCTATGGATAATGTTATAAACGTCAGTCTGTGTAGTAGTCATACTAGTGAAATCTATTGACAGAACTTCGCTTAGAAACTTTAACTTGTATTTTTTTAGCAAATATTTTTGCTGGGTGCTAAGCCCCCTTCGGAACTTTTAGGAGTCAGTAACCGTTTTGAGGTGGGCTTGAGAGTTCACTGTATGGGTATTTCTTTCCCCAATTTACCTTTACCAAAACGAACCCATACCATAATGGATGCCACAACCACTCAACTTCATTCCGTTAAACTTCAATTAAAGCTTAATGCACTATGGTGTTATCTATGGTTCCTAGCTCAGTTTTCATATTAAGATAAATTTGGGAGAGAGATTTAGAGGGATTTAGCCAAAAATGAAAGAAAGAGAAGGAAATGGTGAGATATATAGGTTATGAACAAAGATTTTAGAGAAAATGTGACTTATAAACTGGTTGTCTCAAAGAGGCTTTCATGAAAATATCTTTAACTTAAAGACATCTTGGCAGTTCACCATATACAAGATGCAGGTAAGTTCAGTAAGGGGCGATGAAAGAAACGATGATGGAAATAAAGCACTTAACGTTTGATTGGTAAGAGAGAGAAAAAAGAGGGAAAAACAAACTAAAAGGATTAAGATTTATTCTTGTCACGTCAAATTGAGAGTATTAGAAAGAATAACTAAATTAGGCTAATGTTATGAATTGAATTAATTAACCATTTAAAAATATATCTTAATTATTAGAAGGTCAATTGTAAAAAAATGGCCTTATTAGAAGGTCCAGCAGCTTAGTAGGTGAGATATATTCTGGTTCTATTTTGAAACTTTGAAGAACTAAGACAGTTCTTTCACTTTCCCTTTTTGGTTGTTGATGTTATGAATAAGTTGATTAAGTAAGAAGAAAAGTAAATTATTTAGTCCTCTTATAGTTTGAATTTGCCAAAAGAATGACACACTTACTGTTACACCAACTTAAGAGCTGTCACACAGTTTACCTTTAGGTACTTTTCATTGCTAAGATCATGATATCAACCTCACAGTCAACACAAAGACATTACAATTCTTGCTTCTAAATCCACCATTGTAATCATAGCTAGAAAGGAAACTCAATTTGCAATAGCAATAGTAAACTAATCGTATTTATGAAGTATACAACCCCTCAACCTACTTCAATTTAAGGGTATTATATATATATACAAGACCTCTTTCAGTCACCAGTTTAATAGCTCAAAATTTTAAGTAATCAGACAAAACTTTCAAAATTGGTAAAATTTGAATGAATCAGCCAATTAATTGTATAATTAAATGAACTTTAAGTTTTGCAACTACATACAAGTATCAAACCAAAGATATATAGTTTTATTAATTATATACACCATGCTTATTATGCTTGGTACAAAAATTTAAATTCAACCTGTAGATGGCTTTTCACTTGATCGTTTGTGAGTCCATCGACTTGCATGATTTCCTTGATCTGCTTAGGAGTAGCCACTGCTTAAAAAGCAAAACATAAAAAATATTCAAATGAAACCGAGTAGAATTAAAAAAAAAAAAAATCATTTTTAACTTGTAAAGCTATAATAAATAAAATTAGTGTCAACAATATGGCATAACTAGATCTGCCTAAAAACACCCAAAAACCGACCCTAAACTAAAACAACCTTGAAACTAAATCAAAAACGCGATTAGCCATGCCAAAAAGGTTTGGTTATGGTTGTTATTTTTGGTTATAATTATTGGTTTTTCAATATATCACTTCGATTATAATTGAAATTATATATAAATATTATTAATAATATGTGAATACACAAATAAATGCAATGCACTATTTACCACTTAACTGTTTCACAAGTAAAAAACTTAACTTATCTCTTACTCTTATCCTCATCCAAACAACATTATGGCAAGCATAACTCAAAACTCCAAGTTCTTCCTAGCTCCTTTCCTCATTTGCTTCTCTTCCCACCCTCAACTCGCAAGGCCCACAATCTTGACCAACCTTAGTCATTGCAAGAATCGCAGTCAACTCTTCTTTCTTGAATGGGCAAAATTTTGGAATTTTTATTAACTGGTGGTTAATCGTGAAATTTTGGTTATCGAAAGAAATTGTTTGGGTTATGAAATAGTTTTAGATAAACTAAAATTTTAGTTATGATTATATATACTGAATCATGCCCACTCCTTAGTATGCCTCAACAGTAAGTGTCAATGCCGAAATAATAAACCTTAAGAGACATGTAATAGTTAATATCATGCATAACGTTTCATATTGCATATGAATGTTAGTTAGAGCTTATTTCATCTTTAACTGACAACCGTTGCATCAATAGAATGTTCTAATATAGAGAAAATTCAAGCTATATATCAAAAAATTTTAAGAGTAAATTTCTAACCTTCAATTCCTCCCAGAATATTCAAAGCTTCCACAAACCTCATGTGGAGCTCTGGAGACCAAGATCTCCTCTTGTTCTTCAAGATAGGCTGTGTTAATGGCTTGGGATGATAATTCAGTGTCTTTGGATCTGTCTTCAAATTTAATCCATCAACCTTCGGAGGTACATTCACTGCCTCTTCTGAAACCTCTTTTTGACATTCATTCTCAGTCAACTTGAACACTAAAGACTCGTTGGAGCTGGATGGCATGAATGGCCTTTTTCTGTTTTTGCCTTTGCATGGATCAATTGGATCTTTTTCGCTATTCCATGGTGGAATGGGGTCTTGATTGGTAGCCTGGTACTACAATTCATAACCATAACACCACTCCATTGTCACTAAAATTTCAAATTTGAGCAAAGAAATCAAGAAATTTATCTAGGGAGCTAATTTATATAAATATTTAAAAAAAAAAAAAGAAAAGTACAAGGATTTCATTTTCAAGACCACTCTTTAGCATTTTTCTATTGAGTTATTAGTAGATAGATTGGATGCATAGTTATAATGTTGTATCACAAGTATATGTGAGTTTTACTTGGGCTCTATTATCGACAAAATTTTGTGAATAGACGTGCAATAATAACTCACGGTATAGTGTTGTACGCTCGTTCACAAAGATTTGTGAGTTTTACGTCGGTTCTATATATCAGCGAAATTTTGTGAATAAATGTACATTATCATAGTTGTGCACTTAATCCATCAAGAAATTTTGCTTTTAACATAAGTTGCTTGATCTGCAGATTGGTGTTCAGATCTATAGGTGACGCAGGGTTTAGGTTTTCATAATGCGCGATTAAAATTAATATCAAGAAAAAAAACATAGCTAAAGAAAATTACCTGCAAGGTAGTATTTTGCGGAGCTTTTTGCTTATCTTGAAAAGGGTTCGAAGGGTCCGAAGGTTCAGATAGTTGTATGTACAATTCCATCAAATCATTATCCTCTCTACTACATTTTCCTGAGAGTTCCTTTGGATCTTCATTATAGCTTCGATCTTTTGGTGGCAGAAACTCCAGTAGATGCTGTTTGGCTGCAGACTCCATACTCATCTCTACCTTCCTTATTTCCCTTGACAATGTCTCAATTGCTACGTACCACCAAATTAATAAAATTAAATTAAAAAAAAGAATCAGATTAACCAAACCCTTTAATATATCATCAAAGTAGAAAAATAAAATAGAATATAGAACCCATCAGGAGATAAATTGGAGACTCACCATCCATTAGGAGCAACTTGCATTGAAGAAGTTCAAGTGAGTGAAAGCGAACAACTCTATCTAATTCCTCTTTATGCTTATGAAGATAGTCATTCAATACATTTAACTTAAGTGATTCATCACTGTTGGTTGATTGATCCCTTAACAAGGTGGCTATGCTTTTGGGCGCATAAGTTGGTTTAAGACTCAAGCGAAGCTCTAGAGGACTTGAACCCATTTCTCCCTTTTCTTGATCTTTCAAATCTGTCCCAAAAAGTCTACTCTCAGTTGGCAAAACCATGAAAATGTGATAAGAGGATACAGACCAGGGAGAAGCTTGTTTGGGAGTTATATAGCAATAGAAAGAAGAGAAAGTAATAAACCAAAATCTGGGATAATCCCAAAAGACAATTTAGATTACATAAATAATGAGAGATTCCCCGTGCAATTATATCAGATTTGAAAAACCACAAAAGTACCCCTTTCTTTCACAAACCTTGAAAATGAGATTGATTTTATGTATGTGCATATATTCATATATGGGCCTAAAAGTACCTTTTGTAGGTATAGTAAAACAAGCATCTCAGAGTTTGACCAATGAGAAAGTGTCATCAGGTGTGAAATAGTATTTTTGTTGTTCTTTCGTATTATTAATGGATTTTCAAAGAATTACCAATGAAGTTTCTACGTAAAAAAATCCAAAATATTTTCATGTGCTTTTTATATTTGACGGTTTAGAGTAAATTTCATGGTCAAAATCCAAGCAAAATTTTTTCATATATACGCACATAAACATTATTAGCTATCACATATGATTTGTACCTAGTGAGGATGTTTTTTGGAACTCGGTCTGCCAACTAAGGTTGCTTTGCTGCTGAGCTGGGTACTTGAATCTACCATTATATATGCATTGAACTTTGCAATGCATTTTTAATTTCTGACTCCTCTTTTATTTTACTTTTTCCTATTTTCTCTGTAATTAGTATATTCAACTGTCGATAATAAATAATTAATTTCTGTACTTTACCATGCAAGAATGGTTTTTTTTTTCTCTTCCATATATATTTGCTTGCAAAATTTATAAATTTTGGATTAAAATCACCATATGATATCACGACCTAAAATATGTAAATTTTTTTTCTTTTTTGAGTACGAGATATGTGAATTAAAAATGTGAAGACTTCATTAAAAAAATTTCTCAATCTTTACACAAATTAAAGTACATAAATGATAAAAAAAAAATTGTTTTCTTTAAATGTATTGTTTGTTTTTTTAATTTATTTCTCCCTCTTTTGTCACTATTGGAACAGATTTTAAGTTAGGTATTATGATAGAGAGTGGACGAAGTGAGAAACACCTAGTTTTGCCACAAGAATATTCAGCCACGTTGAGTGTATCTTGTCATGAGTAAGACCTAATCACATAACCGTTGTTTTGTGAAAGTATTTATTTCCTTTTCAAAACTTCATCTCTATCCTGTTACAGAATCAGATTCCCTTTCTGGAGAAACTTTATTAGTAAAAATATCCGTTGAAAATCTAAGATTTTTTTACTTAAAATGAAGAGGGTGTTTAATGTAATTGTTAAGTTTACCAAATAAAACAACTTATTTTTTGTCAAGTCATCAAATGGAAGGTTTTTTGTCACCATAATGAGAATCTTTCACAGCAAGGGACACTTGGGTTCCAAATAAAACATGCAGGTTGTATTCGGGTACACCAATTTCTTTTAAGTTGCTACCTCTAAAATAAGTGGGCGGGGGTTGGTAAAACTATGGCCGAATATTTCTCATCCAATAACGTCATTGGTTTTGGTTTATTTTAGTGTGTTATTTTGGATTTGACGATATCTTTAAAAATGTTTATGTTAAATTACATATCTTTCAAAAAATATATCAATTATAGATACATACATTATAAAATCACCATCATTCAAACATAAGATGATAAAGATGGTATATTAACAAACACCTAATCATAATTATAATATAAAATTAAAAAACTAACACAAAATAACATTAGTCATGTTATTTTAAAAGCTACTAACTCAAACCAATATTAATTAAAAATGTTTAGAAGTTGTATTCCCAAACTTTGTAAACTTGATTAAAAGTGTCACTGTAAAAACATATCATGTGAAAACAAATTTAAATCAATGGATGATGATAAAAGGAAAAAGAAAAAATCATATAATATTATGTTTCGGTTGAAATAAGGTGTTTCGATCGAAATAATCAAAACATAAAGCGAAACAAAATACAAAAGTAGTTTGTTTTGATTTATTGTTGAAATTTAAATGTTTCGTTCATTTTGATCGAAACTGAACAAAATTCTAACTTTGAGTAAAACCCTGAGTTAACTTTTGGCGTTGCTTCTCCTATGAAAATAGTAAGGTGAGTACTTGGGAATAATGTGTCTTGTACATTTTCTAGTGAATCACATTTTCTACGTAAAATTCATATTTTTATAGTAAAACACATTTTTTTAATGAAAATTTTGTTTTATTATTATTTTTACCATCAATATTTTTGTTCTTACCACTAAAAGTGTGAATTTATCATAAAAAAATTTGTGTTTTACTATAAAATGTATGACTAACACACTTTGTTTTACTTTTTATTAAGGCACTTTAGACACCACCAAATACTAATAATAGTAAGCCAAACGGTTGATATTAAATGCACAAAGAACTGAAAATATCTAAAATCGAAAGTTGAAAATTGAAAATTGATGTTTTTACACCAAAAAAAAAAAAAAAAGTGGTGGGATATCGTTACCAAATCTCCCTACATTTTGATCATTGTTTCGATATTTTCTTTAAATATTAAAATTGGTCAAATAGAATATTTTATTTTAAGAACCGTTTCAGGATAATTATGTGGTGGCCAAAAAAGCATCATGCCTATAATAATCCAATGGTTACGACTTAAAGGTTGTTTATATCTTCGGTGGTTACAATCATAGGTATGCAATACCCACACTTTTAATAATGATATCGCAATTTAACCAATATTTTCAATAACCTCTTCTAGTCACATTTTCAGTCAATGTTGAAATATTGTACATGTGTGACATTTACGGCTAATTCATATGATCGTTAAAATGTGCAAAGGCAAAAATGTTATTTTCTTTCTTTCTTTGTTCATACTTATATCATATAGGGAGGGAGAAGATAAAAGGAATAGAAGAATATTTTTGTCCATTCAAATTTCAACGGTCATGAGTTAATCGGGGGTATCACATGAGTTGACCATGATTTCGCTCATGTATACCACTTCAAATTTGGTCGAAAATATGATCATAATGGGCTATTGAAAATACCCCTAAAATAGAGGGTCATATTTGATCAAATTTAAAACCTATGAAGCATATTAAAATAATGGTTAAAATACAAGATGTGATGGTGATAATATATAATAAGTGCTTTTATGATTTTACACAGACATAAATTCTCTTATTAGCACAAACATTTACAACCGTGCTCCTATTTTTTTTTTATTAACTTAGGATTATATATTCATATAACATGTACTTCAAAATTCATATACATATGGATGCGTACATGTTGCCAAAAAAAATAAGCATATAAACAAATTATATTACATTGATGCACATAATTTTTTTTTTTAAAAAAAGAAAGAAATAATTTTTATGAATGTTCCTGTTATTATTATTTTTTTTAATACTTTTGACCTTTAAAAGAATTTTTAAAGCTTAATAAACCAAACATAACGTGTTACTTTTAGACTTTAGTTCCTTGATTCGAGTTTAAATGAAACTCCAGAAAATACTGCACTGCAATATTGAAGAGAATAAGGAAAACAAATTGAAAGGAAAAATGACTTCATTCTTTATTCATTCTCTTAGTTATAAGTATTATTTATAGTGCTCATACAATCTTAGATGCAATGCAATGATCAAGACTACTAATAAAATGAAATAATTGTTCTAATTGTTTCTAACAGGTTGATCTAACTAACTTCTAACACCTTTAACTATTTAATTACTTTTATAACTGTCTTGGCTTCATATATGATAGTGTTGAAGCATATTAGGTAGCCTTCTAGTCTTGGTACTTCTTCTACTTGACTCCATATGTTCCTCCCCTTCCTGTATTGTTTGCATTTGTTCCTCGTTGGTCTGCATTCTTTCAGATCCTGCTGTTTCTTAATCTTCAATAATCTGAACTCCTTGTTCCTTACTACTTTTTGTTGTTATCATTACCTCTTTATTTGAAAAACATCTTGTCCTCAAGGTGGTAAAAAGGATAGAGTTTTAGAACTCTGTACAATCCTCCCAAGAACCTTCTTTTAAAGGTAGATTGTGGCATTAAATTAACCATTGATTAAGCTAGTTACCTTTCCATGGAGAGATATTGAGGTTTGTTATCCTTATTATTAAGTGGTAAGGAGAATTGAATATGCCTTTAAAAGGTTTCAGTTTGCTGACATTAAACACATGATATATTTTTGAAGATGGTGGTAGTTGGAGTTTATAAGCCACAGTTTCAATCTTCTTCTCCACTACAAAAGGCCTATAAAACCTTTGAGAAAGCTTATTGAAATATCTTGAGGCCACTATCATTTGTCTGTAAGACTGTAACTTGATCGCTACTAAATCACCAACATGGAATTGCAGCTCAGTTCTATGTTGAATAGAAAGAAAAAAACCTTCATTTTGTGTTGAGCTTGAACTAGATGTTGCTTTAACTGGTTGAGTACTTCTTTTGTGCTACTCAAATCCTGGCCAACTTCTAAGGAAGTGGAACGTTTACAGTAAGCTGGAATAGAGGGTGGTGGTCTTACATAGACAGTAGCTAACCTGTCATTGAAATACCTAAATGATAAGAGGTGTTATAATGTCACACTGCCCAGGGTAAAAAAGAAACCCGTTGTTTTGGTTTATCAGCAACAAAACTCCTTAAATACATTTCTAAACACCTTTTAACTGCATCTCTCTGGCCATTTGTTTGAGGATGATAAGAGGATCTCATTTGAAGTTGAGTGCCATGTAGTTTAAATAGCTCTTGTCAGAAATTACTAAGGAAAATAGAGTCTCTATCACTTTTATGGATCTTGGAAACCCATATAGTTTACATACTGTAACCATAAAAACTGTTGTTACATTTGCAACATTGTAGGATGTAAGAAGAGCTGTAAAATGTGCATATTTTGATAGTCTATCAACCACAACCATGATCACTGTGAAACCTTGAGATATTGGTAAATGGATAATAAAATCCATAGAGATGTCTTCCCAAATATGTTGACAGACAAGCAAGGGTTGTAATAAACCAAAAGACAATTTAGATTACATAAATAATGAGAGATTCCCCACACAATTATATCATATTTGACAAACCACAAAAGTACCCCTTTCTTTCACAAACCTTGAGAATGAGATTGATTTTATATATGTGTGTATATTAATAAATGGGCCTAAAAGTACATTTTGTGGGTTTAGTAAAACAAGCATCTCAAAGTTTGACCAATGAGAAAGTGTCATCAGGTGCAAAATAGTATTTTTGTTGATCTTTCGTATTATTAATGGATTTTCAAAGAATTACCAATAGAGTTTCTGGGAAAAAAATCAAAAATATTTTCATATGCCTTTTATATTTGACGGTTTAGAGTAAATTTGATGGACAAAATCCAAGCAAAAATTTTCCATATATATGCACGTATCACATATGATTTGTACCTAGTGAGGATATTTTTTAGAACTCGATTTGCCAACTAAGGTTGTTTTGCTGCTGGTTGGGTCCTTGAATCTATCGTTATATATGCATTCCACTTTGTAATGTTTTTTTAATTTCAGCAACTTGACCCCATAATTATTTTACTTTTTCCCATTTTCTCAGTAATTACTATTTTCGACTCTCGACAATCAATAATTAATTTATGTACTTTATCATGCAAAAATGGTTGTTCTTTTTCTCTTCTATATATATCTGCTTGCAAATTTTATATATTTTGGATTAAAATCATTATATGATGTCACAACCTGAGATATGTAAATTTGTTTTCTTTTTTTAGTATGAGATATGTGAATTAAAAATGTGAAGACTTCATTAAAAAAATTATCAATCTTTACGCAAATTAAAGTACATAAATGATAAAAAAAATGTTTTCTTTAAATATATTGTTTGTTTTTTAATTTATTTTTTTCTTTTGTCATTATTGAAAAAGATTTTAAGTTAGGTATTATAATAGAGAGTGGACGAAGTGAAAAAAGCCTAGTTTTGTCATAGGAATATTCAGCCACATTGAGTGTATCTTGTCATGGATAAGACTAAACACATAACTGTTGTTTTGTAAAAGTATTTATTTCCTTCTCAAAACTTCATCTCAATCCCATTACAGAATCAGATTCCTTTTTCTTGAGAAACTTTATTAGCAAAAATATCCATTGAAAATCCAAGATATTTTTTACTTAAAATGAAGAGAGTGTTTAATCTAATTGTTAAGTTTACCAAAAAAATAACCTACTTTTTGTTAAGTAATCAAATGGAAGATTTTTTGTCACCAGAATGAAAATCTTTCATAGCAAGGGACACTTGGGCTCCAAATAAAACATGCAGGTTGTATTCGGGTCCACTAATTTCCTTTAAGCTATACTACCTCTAAAATAAGTGGGCGGGGGTTGATAAAACTAAGGCCGTAAATTTCTCATCCAATAGCGTTTTGTTTTAGCCATTGGTTTCGGTTTATTTTAATGTGTTGTTTTGGATTTGACGACATCTTTAATGTGTTTTTGTTAAATTACATATCTTTCAAAACAATATATCAATTATAGATACATACCATTATAAAATCACCATCATTCAAACATAAGATGATAAATATGGTGTATTAACAAAAACCTAATCATAATTATAATCTAAAATTCAAATATTAACACAAAATAACACTAGTAATGTTATTTTAAAATTTTCTAGTTCAAAACAATATTAACTAAAAATGTTTAAAAGTTACATTCCCAAACTTTCTAAACTTAATTTAAAGTGTCATTGTCAAAAAAAAATATCATATGAAAACAAATTTAAACCAACGGATGATGATAAATGAAAAAATAAAAAAAAATCATATAATATTTCAAAAAAAAGTCTTTCGATCGAAATGATCGAAACAGAAAGCGAAATGAAATACAAAAAGAGTTTGTTTTGATTTATTGTTGAAATTGAAACGTTTTATTCATTTTGATCGAAACAGAACAAAATTCTAACTTTGAGTAAAATCTTGAGTTAACTTTTGACGTCGCTTCTCCTGTGAAAATAGTAAGGTGAACACTTAGGAATAAAATGTCTTATACATTTTCTAATGAAACACATTTTCTTGATAAAATTTATATTTTTATAGTAAAACACATTTTTTAATGAAAATTTTGTTTTATTATTATTTTTACCATCAATATTTTTATTCTCACCACTAAAAGTATGAATTTACCATCAAAAGTATGTGTTTTACTATAAAATGTATGGGTAGCACACTTTGTTTTCCCTTTTATTACGAAACTTAAGACACCACCAAATACAAATAGTAAGCCAAACGGTCGATATTAATTACACAAAGAATTGAAAATATCTAAACCGAAAGTTGAAAATTGACAATTGATGTTTTTACACAAAAAATAAAAAATAAAAAATGATGGGATATTATTACCAAATCTCCTTACATTTTGATCACTGTTTCGATATGTTCTTTAAATATTAAAATTGATCAAATAAAATCTTTTGTTTTAAGAACCGTTACATGATAATTATGTGGTGGCAAAAAAAAACATCATGCTCATGATAATCCAATGGTTACGACTTGAAGATTGTTTATATCTTCGATGGTTACAGTCATAGGTAGGCAATACCCACACCTCTAACAATGATACCACACTTTAACCCATATTTTCAATAACCTCTTCTGGTCACATTTTTAGTCGATGTTGAAATATTGTACACGTGTGACACTTATAGCCAATTCATATGATCGATAATATGTACAAAGGGAAAAATGTTATTCTCTTTCTTTCTTTGTTCATACTTATATCATATAGGAAGGGAGAAGATAAAAGGAAGAGAGAAGGATATTTTTGTCCTTTCAAATTTCTACAGGTACATGAGTTAATTAGGAGTATCACATGGGTTGACCTTGAGTGTCGCACATGTATACCACTTCAAATTTGGTCGAAAACGTGATCATAATGGGCTATTGAAAATACCCCTAAAATAGAGTCATATTTGGTCGAATTTAAAACCTATGAAATACATTAAAATAATGGTCAAAATACAAGATATGATGGTGATAATATCTAATAAGTGCATTTATAATTTTGCATAGACAAAAATTCTTTTATTAGCGTGAACATTTACAATTGTGCCACTATTTTTTATTAACTTAGGATTATATATTCATATAACCTATACATAAAAATTCATATACATATGGATGCATACATCTTGCTAAAAAAATAAACATATAAAAAAATTATATTACATTGATGCACATAATTTTTTTAAAAAAATAAATAATGTTTATGAGTGTTTTCCTGTTATTATTATTTTTTAATACTTTCAACATTTAAAAGAATTTGTAAAGCTTAATCAACCAAACATAACTTGTTACTTTCAGAGCTCGGTTCCTTGATTCGAGTTTAAGGGAAACTCTAGAAAATACTGCACTGCAATATTGAAGAGAGAAGGGAAAATAAATTGAAAGAAAAAACGACTTCATTCTTGATTCATTCTCTCTTAGTTACAAGTACTATTTATAGTGCTCATACAATCTTAGATGTAATACAATGATCTAGACTACTAACAGAATGAAATAATTGTACTAATTGTTTCTAACAGGTTGATCTAACTTCCTTCTAACACCTTTAACTATTTTAACTACTTTTATAACTACCCTGGCTTCACAAATGATAGTGTTAAAGCTTGTTAGGTAGCTTTCTAATCTTGGTACTTCTTCTACTTGACTCCATATGTTCCTCCCCTTCCTGTATTGCTTCTTGTATTGTTTGCATTTGTTCCTCATTGGTTTGCATTCCTTCAGATCTTGCTTCTTGATCTCCAATAATCTGAACTCCTTGTTCTTTTCTACTTCTATTGTAATCATCACCTCTCTATTTGAAAAACACCTTATCCTCAAGGTGATAAGAAGGATAGAGTTTTAAAACTCTGTACAATCCTCCTAGGAAGCTTCTTCTAAAGGTAGATTGTGACATTAAATTAACCATTGATTAATCTAGTTACTTTTTCGATGAACAGTTCTTTCTCCTATAATTTCCATAGGAAGATATTTAGGTATGCTATCCTTATCATCAGATGGTAAAAGGGTTATAGGATTCTAATTGAATAGGTCTTTAAAAGGTTTCAGTTTGCTAACATGAAACTCGATGTATTTTTGAAGATGGTGGTAGTTGGAGTTTATAAGCCACAGTTCTAATCTTCTTCTCCACTACAAAAGGCCCATAAAACCTTTGAGAAAGCTTATTGAAATCTCTTGAGGCCACTATCCTTTGTCTTTAAGGCTGTAACTTGATCGTTACTAAATCACCAACATAGAATTGCAGCTCAGTTCTACGCAAATCTTGGTCACCTTCTAAAGAAGTGGAACATCTACAGTAAGCTGGAATAGAGTATGGTAGTCTTCCATAGACAGTAGCAAAAGGTGTCATTGAAATGGCCGAATGATAAGAGGTGTTATAATGCCACACCGCCTAAGGTAAAAAAGAAACCCACTGTTTTGGTTTATCAGCAACAAATCTCCTTAAATACATTTCTAAACTCCTGTTAATCATATTGTTCTGACCATTTGTTTGAGGATGATAGGAGGAGCTCATTTGAAGTTGAGTGCCATTTTGTTTAAATAGCTCTTGCCATAAATTACTAAGGAAAATATTTTCTCTATCACTGACTATGGATTTTGGAAACCCATATAATTTGCATAAATCATAAAATTTGCAGTTACTTTTGCAGCATTGTAGGATGTAGGAAGAGTTGTAAAATGTGCATATTTTGATAGTCTATCAACCACAACCATGATCATTGTAAAACCTTGAGATATTGGTAAGTGGGTAATGAAATCTATGGAGATGTCTTCCCAAATCTGTTGACAGACAAGCAAGGGTTGTAATAAACCAAAAAGGGGCAACATTTGGGCTCTTGTGTTGCTGAAAAATGTAACAACTGAAGACAAAATCATGAACATCTCTTGTCTTATTCTTATAGTAAAATTTGCAGCTAGCCATAGATAAGTTCTTTGTATTCCAGAATGACCCCTAGTAAGACTACAATGAAATTATGTCAATAAGTCTTTTTTGCAGTTAGAAGTTTATCTTATATACAATTTACCTTTGTAGTAAAGAATACCATCCATAATAGACCACTATAACATATCCTGTGGTTTTTGTTCAATAGACTTCAATAAGGTGATAATATCTTGCTAAGAATGATGCTTCTTCTTAAAATCATCCAAAATATTAAAATTGGATATCGATAAAGCCTTTAACTCCTTTACATAATATGTGTAATCTTGAAAGGGAATTTGATGTAGTGTTCTCAACCCCTGGTTTATATGATATAGTGTATCTGAAACCTAGTAGGTTAGCAATATAATGTTGTTGTTCTAGAGTCTGGATCACTTGTTCCATGAGGTGTTTCAGCCTCCTATGATCAGTGAGAATTGTAAAGTGGGATCTCAACAAATATTGCTTTCATATGAGAACAACAATCGTGATGGCATATAATTCCCTCATAAATTTAGAAGTTGTTTGCATTCTAGGGCTCAATTTTTTTACTAAAGTAAGCAAGTGCGATGACCATTTTGTAATAAAGCAGCACCAATATATGTGCTTGAAGCATCTGTTTCTAGTGTAAAAGATTTAGAAAAATTAAGTAAGGCTTTAGTCGTATCTTATTTTAGAGTTTGAAAATTAGTTTGAATGACTGTAGTCCAAAGGAACCCATCTTTCTTAAGCAAGTCAATCAGAGGACTTGTTATAGTAACATAGTCTTTAATGAACCTTATGTAATAGCTAGTAAGTCCTAAGAACCCCTTTAGGCTTTTCTGATTAGAATGTACTGGCCAATTCAACATGTATACTATCTTACTTTTTTCAGGTTGAACTCCATTAGCTGAAATGATATGGCCTAAATAAGCCACATATTCCTTGCCAAATGTACATTTATTCTTCTTGGCAAAGATTTGATGGTTTTCCAGGCACTGTAATACTTGTCTCAAATGCATGATATGATCTTGCAGTGAGACACTATTTATCAAAATATCATCAAAGAATATAATCACAAACTTCATGAGAAAAGCTTGAAAAGATTTATTCATGGTTGCTTGAAAATTTGATGGAGCATTAGTAAGGCCAAAAGGCATGACCACAAACTTAAAATGACCATGATGGGTTCTTAATTCAGTCTTATGTATGGCTTCATGATACACCCTTATTTGATGATACCTAGAACTAAGATCAAGCTTAGAAAATATAGTGGCTCCATTCAACTCATTAAGGAGCTCATCTACAGTGGGTATAGGAAAAGAATCTTTAATAGTAACTGTATTTAAAGCTCTGTAGTCTACACAAAACTTCTAAGTACCATCATTCTTTTTCCTAAAAGAACAGGTGAGCTATATGCACTAATACTATGTTGTATTAAGCCATTTTTAGCATTTCCACCATTATTTCAATATATTTTTTGTTTTTAAATAAGGATACCTATATGGTTTCACTTTTATTGGTTTGGTATTGGGTTCAAGTAAATTCTATGACCATCGTTTTTATGAGGAGGTAAAGAAGAATGTTCTTGAAATACCTGATGAAACTAATGTAACAAGTCTTCAACTTTCAAAGGTATACTAGTAGATTCTTCTTATGTTTTGTTCTGATGCTGCTTGGACAAGAGGAACTACCATCAGTTAAAAACATGAAGCTATGCCAACTTTCTTAGCTAACTATTTAAGTTTCTAAAAAGAAATATGCAAAGTATGAACCTCTCTATCTCCTTATAATTGGGTTTTAGTTCATTTTCACTCAAACTCCATAGTGGATGTTGAGTAATTTGTAGTAATTGGACCCAATAGTTTGCCATTGAACTCCCAAAACAATTTCTACTCCTTGGAGAGGTAATACAAACATATCAATAGAAAATTAATAATCTTTTATCTCCATAAGCACCTTATGGCATACTCGCAAACAAGTTAGGAATTCTCCACTGCCCATGAACACTAAAATGTGGTGCAGGTACAATCTGTAAACCCAAGTAGTGTACTATTCTCTCTTAGACAAAGTTATGTGCGCTTCCTTCATCAATCAAGAGCTGTATAGGTTTATTGTGAACCAAACCTTGAAGTCTTCTCGTTCTTGGTGTGTGGTGACCCAAAAGGGCATGCAAACTTATTACAACCTGCATTTGTTGGCATTAAGACAAATCTAAATCTTCTTCTTGAATATCTGGACCAATTAGGTGATCTATTTCAGATCATTCAATGACTAAAAGAGCCATTGTATTCGTATATTTATGGCCTGGTGTGTATTTCTCCTCACAATTGAAACATAGCCATTTTTTCTCTTTTCTCTATTACATCTCAGCTTGTGTTAACCTCTTGATAGGAATCTTGAAATTTTGTACATCTTTTTGAGGCAGTGTTTCAAGTGCAAAGCCCATTATAGAAATAGTGTGATAATTTATGTATTGTCAAGGCTTTAGTCCTCTTAGTTTTTGAAGTTTATCTTTTTTGTAATATGGCAAGACTGAAAGCCTGATGAAGATCTCGAGGTTAATAAGCTACAACTTCCATTTTTATCTCTTGTTTCAAGCCTGAAATATAGGAACTCTTCAGGAAAGGGATCTGTGAGATTTGGAATTTTGCTAAAGAATTCTTTAAATTGGGATTGATATTCCCCCACAGACTTTCTTCAGAAGAACTTTGTAAGAGAACCTAATGGATATGAAAACAAAGAAGGACCAAATCGAGTTTTCAATCCGGTCTCAAATTCCTCCTAAGTCCTAATATGGTTAATTTGGCTAGCCCACTGAAACTAGCTTATAACAACTCCATCAAGATGAAATGCTACTAGTTCTATATATATATATATATATATATATTTTTTTTATGGTTGGAATATGGTTGTAAGCAAAGTATTTATCGATCTTGAACAACCACTCACTTGGATCTCCTCCATCAAAACGAGGAAAATCTAGTTTCAATTATCTGAAAGGCATAGTAGTGTGTTGGTGCAAGTGATGTGGTTGTGCCTCTTGTGTGTCTCTCCTCATTTTAGTCAGTTGCTACTAAATTGGCTCCAAAAGCATCATTTTCTCTTCTTGAACCAATCTTGCAAAATCAGTTTAAGTGCTTTATGATCTTGTTATTTCTTCTTGAACATTTGTTACTATTGCATTCAATTGAGAAAGATCTACAGATAATTTCTCAATTTTTGTATCCACGTGCTTCCATCTAGTACTATCTGCCATTGTACAAATGTTCACGAAGCAAAGAGCAATAAAAGCACCAATATTACTTCAAAGCTTAGTTTCTTGATTCAAGTTCAATGGAAACTCTTGAACAGAGAAAGGAAAGCAAATTGAAAGGAAAAATGACTTCATTCTTGATTCATTCTCTCTTAGTTACAAGAACTATTTATAGTGCTCATACAATCTTAGATTCAACACAATGATAAAGACTACTAACATAATGAATTAATTTTTCTAACTGTTTATAACAGATTGATCTAACTAACTTCTAACAGCTTTAACTATTTTAACAATTTCTATATCTGCTTTGGCTCCACATATGATAGTTTTAAAGCTTGTTAGGTAGCCTTTTGGTCTTGGTATTTCTTCTACTCGACTCTATATGTTCCTCCCATTCCCTGTATTGCTTCCTCTGTTTGCATTTGTTCCTCATTGGTCTGCATTCTTTCAGATCCAGCTGCTACTTGGTTTTCAGTAATCTGAACTCCTTATTCCTTGCTACTTTTGTTGTTATCATAACGATTTCTATATTTTGGTTTTGGAACACTTTTACCACAATTGTTAGGATTATTTACAAAAATTATCCTTGTAGTTTTGAGACAATTTCTGAATTATCCCCACATACTTTCAATTGAGAAAATATCACCCTTGTAAATTCTAATAGGGCATTTTGTTAAGCTTAATTAGGCAATTAAATTTGTTTAGTCGCACGTGCAGTTGCTTGCAAAAAAAAATTCAAAATTCAACTTTTTTTTTTCTTTTTCATTTTGTCTATTTCTCCAACCTCCATGCTCAACTTTCATTCTCTCTTAACCTTGAAAGCTTTAAATTCGGCTAAATCTAGCTGGATCTGAAGTGGTATTGTTGGTCTTGAGCCTTTCTTTCATGTTTTTCAATTCGAAGAAACAAAAACATTGTACAATCTTTGATTGACAGTTAAGGTGGGGTCGTGATTTTGATCTTTGAGGGACCAAAGCTAAAATAGGATTAAAAAAATCATTTCCAGATGTTTAGCATTTTGAAGATATCTCAAATTCTTTTTAAAATTTCAGATGTCATCAAAGACTAGGAATTAATATTTCACAATAATAGTTTACTTAACAATAATTCATTAATTTCAATTTTTTTTTCTCAAGAGAAAATAATATCACCAAACACGTTTTCTCTGTTTTCGTGTTTAGAAAACAATTTTTATTTTCACTTACCAAATAAGTTTTCTAAAAGATAAAAAATGAAAAAAAAGAAAAGAAAAAGATTTCAGAAACCAAACGCACCTTACATTTCTTGATGCTCATATTTATAGCTTTCAAAATTCACCAAGTTACTTTCTCACTAAGTAGCTTGCTATTCACATCAAGTATCTTCGAGCCCTGATTACACTCAAACTAATACGCGGTTATTGTGTATAGTTGAGGTGTCGATCTCATAAGGAAAAGCGAACTACAAAAGAAAAGTGTAAACCTTAACACGAACGATAAAGATCAAGTGAGAAAATCTGAGTTTTGATAATGAAGTGTTGTGAGAAAATTGTGTAAATAGTTTGAAGAATATAATAGAGAAACAACAAGGGTCTGGGAATCCTCCCTAGGTTCGTTGCCTTATTCCAATCTTGATTCAATTGTTTTTATCTTGATTACTAGTTTCACATCCCAAACAAGCAATCGGTAAATATTCAATCAAAGCACATATAAACCCTAATATAATTGATATAAATTACTCTTTACTTTCAATGTAAGCACACATGACCTATCTTATAGATTTATCATGAAACGACAATATATCTTAATGACAATATCGCAGTAATGGACAAACATAAAAGATAAATCTACCAAACTCAATCACATCCAACAATCTTGATATAAGAAGAGCATGACTAAACTTATATCGAGGAGGAAGATACAATCACTGGATTAAGAGAAAATATTTTAATTAAATCAAAGAGTAAATCATAACAATATTTTGACAATAAATCCAAACTAAAACTGAATCAATAATGGAAAATAAGAACAACTACACCTAAGGATTCATCCTTTTGCCTTGCTTGGAGATTAGTTGGTCATGAGGCTCATTCTTGAACACTTTGATGGAGGAGAATGTGGCAGCCTTCTTGAGTTTTCCAGCCTTGTTGATTGTCATTTATCAAACCCTAAGTGATCTATTTATAATACAAAAGGTCCAAGGGTGTTTTCGGGTTTAAACTATCATTAAAACCCTAATTAAGTCGTAACTCGGAAACAAAGCATCGTGCTCGCTCCACGGCTCACATTAATCCAGGCCGCGGCTCAGCCTTGGATTGCTTTTCTTCAACTTTCTATAGGCCGCGGCTCAGCCTGGTCCAGGTCGCGGCGCACACTGGTGTCTTCCTTACTCTTTTGGGCTTGGTTCTGGAGGCCGAGGCTTAGACTTTTTAGGCTGCAGTGCGGCACACTAAAGACTTGATTTTTCTTCATTTTGTCCTTCCGCAACCATGCCTTCACTCTGATGTGCATCGAAGCATCGTGCTTTAAGCTATGATGGCTTTCCACCTCTTTTGGACTCAAAGTACCTGAAAATGCATCGAAATAGATCAACAATCCAAGAATATCACTTTAGAGTTGTTAAGGTATAAAAGCGCAATTCAAACCTAGATCAACCCTAAAATGCTAACAAATAAGTACTATTATGATGCATTTTATGACTCTTATCAAGCCCACACCAAAAATTATGAGTTAAGAAAATCCCAACACTAATCAAGTTGTCCAACTCTATGGGCCAGGTTCACCTCCACCCTATCGAAACCTCCAAGTTTCAATCACGCCTCTAAACTACTTGTTCAAATTTTGGACCTAATCCCAACAATTCTTCACCTAGGCTTAAAATCTTATCTTCAATAACAAATCTGACTTACTTTTTCACCGTATCAATTCTTTGAATTTTTACCATTATTGAACTTGCTCTGATACCACTTGTTAGAAATTTGACACCCAATCAACAACTAAGTAATCACAATATTTCATAACCACACTCAACTCCATATGTTCTCGATATTTTCCTAAATTCAAACACATCTGGAAATACATGGCTAACTTCAAAGTTTATTTTGCTATATTCTCTTTTAAATTTCTTTGCATACCATCTTTGAGTCCCATTAAATGTAATAGAATTCTCCTTTGAGCAAAGTCATCCCCAAACACATACCCATCTATTAAAACATTGAATCATAAGCACTCATTTAACTCTCCATTTGATGAATTGGCATTCTCATGAATATCATTTTCGTTTCCTAAATTTTTAGCTTGAAGATCATCATTACCAACTTCATAATTAATACTCAAGCACTCATCTTCCTTAACATTAAACTAGTAGTTCTAATCACTAAAATGGTAGTCCTCATTACATGTGTCATTTCCATTATCATTACCTTCATCATCAACAAACATTTTTAGTATTAGGCCTACTGCTAAACCTTTTTAACCATAACCCCACATTTCCTTTTTCCTGCCCCTATCCCCTTGCATTTTTTCTACCCCTTGTCCATTTCCCCCAACATCAAGACCTGCCACAACATTCCCATTAAGCCAAGGGTCAACCCTTGTCCACCATCTCCCTCCACAGTTTGAGTATTCCCTACATTACTCTCAAACAATATTTCACAATCTCCATCACGCTCCACAGTTTGATTATTCTCTGCATTACTCCTTACACTACTCTCAAGAAACATCTCACAATCCAATTCACCCTCCATAATTTGATTATTCCCATCATTACTCCATGCATTACTCCCAAACACTAACCCACAATCAATATCACCATTAAACAAAGTAGGGGCAATACTATCACATACTTATTGATTGGTGCTTAAATATTCATATTTAAGCCCCTTAATTTATACTTGTTAAGCTCTTAATTTGTGTTATTTCATCCTATTTTATCTCTTTTCTATGTTTACTGTGTTTTTCTAGATTTTTGGAGCATTATGGAATTATCCAGCTTAAAGAGCAAAATGTGAAGGCTTAAATCCCACATCCCATATCAGTTGGAAACACATTCTACATCCCACATCGGTTGGAAACACATTGCACTCATGGATTTTCCCTATAGAAGCCCCATTTCACTTCATCTTCAGTGTGTGGATCTCAAAGGCTTTGCTATCAAGGGGGAGAGCGCCGCACAGCAAACACAAAAAGAAGAAAAACAAATAGAGTAGCTGCAAGTGTAATTTCTCTCTCAATGTATTTTCAGCTTTAATTTATTTCTTTTGTGTTTTAAAGTTTAATGCTTAGCACTTTAATCATGAAATTTACTTTCATAATCATGAGAGGCTAAAACCTTCATCTAAGGTTGAAGATGAAGCCTCGCCATTGATTAGCATTATATTTTCATATATGTTCGTACGATTCTGACATTTTTGTATTGATGTTCTATTTCAGTTCAATTGGTTCAGTAAATTCTTATGATTGATTGTTTTGTTTATAAACTGTTCAAATTGGATATTCGATGTGTTTCATCCGACGGATACATCGAATCATTCAAATTAAATCGGATATCCACTGTGATTTGTAAATTAAATGGATACATTGGATGATTTGATTTAATTAGGGTATTCGTTGTGATTTGTATATCGATGTATTCATGGAATTATTTGATAAATTACTTTTATATAGAACATACATAGAATGTAATTGCTTATCGGTTGTAGGAACAAAATCATGAAAATATATGTTTTAATTTGGTGGGGCGGATTCAGAAATCTTAATGTTTTTTATCATTTGTTTTAAATCAATTTAGTTTGGTTCATATTCTTTGCACGACATAGTTTGAATTTCGGAACTAGGTTAAAATAGGTTTAGTTTAGATAAAAATCTATTTTTATGACGCAATTCTCTGTGGATTTGACTTCGCACTTGCACACACTATATTGCAAACGATTCGTGCGCTTGCGAGTAATTTAAAAACTACCAAAAAGTTTTTGGCGCCGTTGCCGGAGAATTGTTTTGTTTGTGAAAATTAAGTTTTTGTATGAATTAATTTTATTTTTCTGCTAGTTTAGTCAGCATTTTTGTTTTATTTTTATTTTTGCAATTTTATTCTAGTTTATTTGTTTCTAGTTGCAATTGACCATTTTGTGAGTATTGTGTTTTCTGTTTTTGCATTTATTTCATTTTATTTTATTTTATTTTATTGTTATTTGTATTTATTTTATTCTTTTGTTTCTGCTAGTTAGTTTATTTTATTGCTTTTTGTGTGGTGTATGCTTGGTCGGAGATCCCTGAACTTAGAGTTGATACCTTTAGATCCTGAAATAGAAAGAACTCTTAGGAGAAATAAGAGAGCACCTGCTGAGAGAGAGGCGATTGAGATTGGGGACAATTTAAGGAATACATCCCTTAGGAATTTGTTCGCACCCGTTGCGACTAACTCCCCTTCTTGTATAGTGTTGCCACCAACCAATGCTACCCATTTTGACCGAAAGCTATATGTCATCCAACTCCTACCCTCATTTCATGGCTAAGATCTTGAAAATCCTTACAGCCATGTGAAGAAGTTCAAAGATATTTGTGCCACATTCAAGTTCCAGAACTTTTCTGATGAGTCGGTCCATCTTAGACTTTTCACTTTTTCTCTTCACGATTAAATCTTAAGAAAGCTTGTTGAGTAAATTCTATAATAAGTTTTCCCAATATCTAAAGTGAATAAGTGCGAAAAGAGATTAGTTCTTTCACTCAAGAGGAGGATGAGAAGTTTTCTGAGAGTTGGGAGCGTTTCAAAGAGTTATTGATCAGATGCCCTCCACATGGATATGAGAAGCGGAGACTTGTTTAGTTCTTCTACCAAGGGTTGACTCAACCCAACCATACCATGATCGAGTCTATGAATGGGGGGGCGTTCTTAAGTCTGACGGGGGATGAAGCATACAAGGCATTGGACAAGTTGTCCAACAACTCACAGCAGTGGGATTTTTCAAGCTGTTGGGACAAGTCCATTTGTGCTCCAAAGAAAAGAGGCATCTATGAGATTAATGAGGACACTGACTTGAGGATAAAGATATATGCTCTAACCAAGAAGGTTGACGCTCTTGTTGTGGGTCAGTCCATCAATGCTGCCAATACATTCAATGTTGATAGTTGTTCCATCTGTGCTAATCCTATGCATTTAGCATAGAATTGTCCATCTATGCTGGCTTTTGTCGAGTATCCCATGGAACAAGTGAATGCTTTCAATGACTATCGGATGCAATCAAATGGATCTTACTTCGAGACTTACAACCTAGGGTGGCGGAACCACCCTAATTTTTCATGGAAGCAGAACCAACCGATAAATCAGAGAGGAGCCCCTCATCATGCTCACAATCAATACCCTCCCGGATTTCCTCCACCAGTTCCAAGTCATGGTCACTCAGCCCATCTAGCACCATCACCCGCTTACCAAGCTCTCACTCAAGTGCTAGTGTCGGTTTCACAATCATTAGAGGACACTCTCAAGGATTTCATAAAGATGACTGGTCAATCCATCAGTGAAGTGAGAAGTGCGATAATAGTAAACACTCAAGTGATTGCCAAACTAGAGACTCAAATAGATCAAATTACAAGTCACTTGGGTGAAAAAGAGAAGGGAAAGTTCCCCAGTCAACCTGTGCCCAACCCGAAGGGACAGTTTGCGGTTGTAAATTCATCAACTCCTACGAACGGATAGGAACAAGTGCAATCGATTGTCACATTGAGGTCTGGGAGACAAGTAGACAATCAAGTGGAAGAGAGCCCTGCTATACAGCAAGGGCAAGAAAGTGGCAATAAGGAGAAGAGAGATGCTGAGCCATCTACAGCCACACCTACTATTAAGGAACCTCCTATGTCATTTGTACCTAAAGCACCTTACCCTGAGAGACTACAAGTGCCCAAGAAAGGAGGGAAGTTTAAGGACATTCTGGAGGTGTTCAAGTAGGTCTAAATCAATATCCCATTTTTGGATGCCATCCAGCAAGTGTCATCCTATGCCAAGTTCTTAAAGGACTTGATCACTGTCAAGAGGAGGATGAATGTCCTGAAGAAGGAGTTTTTG
This sequence comes from Bretschneidera sinensis, assembly GCA_023935145.1. NCBI lineage: Eukaryota > Viridiplantae > Streptophyta > Magnoliopsida > Brassicales > Akaniaceae > Bretschneidera > Bretschneidera sinensis. The sequence continues at coordinate 30,499,136 of CM043699.1, forward strand.
ACTGAGTAGGTTAGCTCAATCCTTCAACGCAAGCTGCCCATCAAGTATAAGGACCCGAGGTGTCCTACCATCTCTTGCATGATAGGAGTCAACCGGATTGAGAGGGCTTTTTTGGATCTAGAAGTGAGTGTGAATCTTCTGCCCTACTTAGTCTATTTGTAGTTGGGGTTAGGGGAATTGAAGCTCACATCTACGACGCTTCAATTGGCTAACGGGTCAGTGAAGATACCGCGGCGAATAATTGAGGACATTTTGATAAAGGTGGATAAGTTTTATTTCCCTGTGGATTTTATTGTGCTTGACACAGAGCTGGTTCAGAATGTGAGGATTCAGATACCGGTGATTCTAGGGCGACTATTCTTAGCCACGGCTAATGCCTTGATAAATTATAGGATAAGGGTGATGAAGATTTTCTTCGGAAATATAAAAGTGGGGCTGAATATCTTTGATATCAGTAAGCAATCACTGGAATATGATGAAGTGAGAAATGTATGCTTGATAGAGGAGATTATTGAGGAGACTGTGGATGAATCAAGCATTGAGGACCCCCTGGAGGCATACTTTGCTCAGTTTAGAGAGGATTTAGATTTGGTTGAGTTACTTATGCAAGTGAAAGCTATATTAGAGTCTGCTCCTTAGAAGAGATGTGAGATGGAGGAGACTACAGTACTTGAGCCCCCCAAGAAGGAAGTTAAACCTTTACCGGATAATCTTAAGTATAAGTTCCTAGGTCCAACAGATTCTTTGCCTGTGATTATAACTTTAGATTTGGTTGATGCTCAAGATGAGAAATTATTGGACGTTTTAAGAGAGCACAAAGAAGCTATCGGATGAACTATTGAGGATATTAAGGGGATCAGCCCCTCAGTGGTGATGGACAAGATACATTTGGAGGAGAATACCAAACCATTGAGAGAGCCACAAAGAAGGCTCAACCCAGCTATGCAAGAGGTTGTAAGGACTGAAGTGATAAAGTTGTTGGATGCAGGAATCATTTATCCAATCTCTGATAGCAAGTGGGTGAGCCCAATTCATGTCGTGCCAAAGTGGGCTGGATTGACGGTAGTGAAGAATAAGGACGATGAGTTCGTGCTAACTCGTGTTCAGTCAGGATGGAAAGTGTGTATAGACTATCGTAAGTTGAATGCTTCCACAAGGAATGATCATTTTTCACTTATATTTATTGATCAGATGGTGGAGTGCTTGGCTGGGCAAGATTACTATTGCTTCTTGGATGGTTATTCTGGATATAACCAAGTCCCTGTGGACCCCGAAGATCAGGAAAAGATGACGTTTACCTATCCTTTTGGGACATTCGCTTACCGTCACATGCCCTTTGGGTTATGCAATGCACCCGTTACTTTTCAGCGGTGCATGGTCAGCATATTCTCTGACATGGTAAAACGTTTCTTAGAGATTTTCATGGATGACTTATTTGTATTCAGTTCATCATTTGAGGAGTATCTGCACCGTCTCACTTTGGTCTTAGTGCGGTGCAACGAGAAGAACCTGGTGCTTAATTGGGAGAAGTGCCATTTTATGGTCAAGCAAGGTATTGTACTGGGGCATGCCATATCTCATCAGAGGATTGAGTTCAACAAAGCGAAGGTGGACCTGATTTCCAACCTTTCACCTCCACGTATGGTGAAGGAGGTTCGTTCTTTTCTAGGCCAGGTAGGATTCTACAGGCGATTTATCCAGGATTTCAGCAAGATCACGAAGCCTTTGTGCAAGTTATTATTGAAGGATGCCCCATTTTTATTTGATGAGGACTATAAGAAAACATTTGGGGATCCGAAGAAGATTATGACGTCGACACCCATTATTCAGCCACCCAATTGGGGTGTACCTTTTGGGATTATGTGTGATGCATCAAATTATACAGTTGGAGTTATTTTGGGGCAGCATGTTGATAAACTCCCCCATGTCATCTACTATGTAAGCAGAACTCTAAACAACGCACAACTCAATTACTCTACCACTGAGAAGGAGTTGCTAGCAGTCATTTTTGCATTGGACAAGTTCAGATCCTACTTGTTAGGATCGAAAGTCATTATCTACTCGGATCATGCAGCATTGAAGTATCTTTTCTCCAAAAAAGAGGATAAATCTTGTCTTATCCGAAGGATCTTGTTACTTCTGGAACTCGACATAAAGATTCGGGATAAGAAAGGTTCTGAAAATGTGGTGGCGGACCATTTGTCTAGGTTGATAGTGGATTTCACTAAGGCTGCCATTCCCATTTTTGAGACCTTTTCTAATGAGCAATTGGTACACATTGCTCACAATCCCGCACCATGGTTTGTTGATGTAGTGAACTATCTTGTCACCGATCAAATGCCCTTACATTGGGGGTGACAAGATAAGTCCAAGTTTCTGGCCATGGTAAAGTGTTTTTCTGGGATGATCCTTACCTGTTCAAGTATTGTCCCAATCAGATCATTAGAAGGTGTATTCCTGAGCATGGCCAATCTAATGTCATCTCCTTTTGTCATAATCATGCTTGTGGAGGCCATTTCAGTGCTAAGAAAACCGCTGCGAAGATTTTGCAGTGTGGATTCTATTGGCCTACCTTGTTCCAAGACTCTAACACCTACTGTGCATCTTGTGAGCGTTGCCAAAAGCTAGGGAGTATTTCTAGGAGGAATATGATGCCCCTCAACTTAATTCTGATTGTTGAGATTTTTTACGTGTGGGGCATTGATTTTATGGAACCTTTCCCAAACTCTTTTGGCTATTTGTACATTCTAGTTGCTATGGACTATCTGTCCAAATGGGTGGAAGCCGTTGCATGCAAGACCAATGACTATAGAGTTGTGGTCCGGTTTTTGAAGGACACTATATTTGCTCGTTTTGGTACGCCTCGAGCAATCATAAGTGATGGAGGTAAGCACTTTTGCAACTGAATTTTTAAGCAGTTGATGAAGAAGTATTTCATCACACATAAGTTTGCCACCCCGTATCACCCGAAGACTAGTGGACAAGTGAAAATTTCTAATCGCGAGATCAAACACATTTTGGAGAAGACTGTGAACCCTAGTAGAAAAGATTGGTCTCTGCAATTGAATGATGCACTATGGGCATATCGGACAGCATTCAAGACGCCAATTGGTATGTCTCAATATTGTCTTGTGTAAGGAAAAACATGTTACCTTCTGGTGGAATTAGAGCATAGAGCGTATTGGGCTATCAAGCAACTGAACTTCGATCTTTCGAAGGCTGGCTCACAAAGGAAGTTCCAACTCAATGAATTAGAGGAGCTGCAGAATGATACATATGATTGTGCGCGGTTGTACAAGGCACAAATGAAGAAGGCTCATGACCAAAACATTTTGAGATGATCTTTTGAGCCAAGTCAAAAAGTTTTTCTTTACAATTCACGCTTGAATCTTTTTCCAGGAAAGCTCAAATCTCGATAGACAGGCCTACTTATTATTTGGTCTATTTTTCCTTATAGGGCCATCGAGATTGAGGATCTAAAGAATGGTACACTTTCAAGGTGAATGGACAGATGCTAAAACCATTCTTGGAGTTGAGGAGTCTGGAGATTGAGACGACATTGTTGGAGGATCCTAGTTACCTAGAGTGATTATCGTCTACTATGGAGAGTCTAGCTAAAGACTTTCAACTTAGCACTTGTGGGAGGCAACCCTTATCCTTTTATTCCTAGTCATTAGATATTGTTGTTTGGTTTTTATTTTTGTTGTGTTTTTCAGGACAAATGTCTACTATTCAAGTTTAGGGGAGCATGCTCATACGTTACACCTGATTTGTGCCGCCCATTCGGTCTGTGACAAAGGAGTTCCTAGCATTGCGATCGAGCTCCATTTTATAGTGATCGAGCACAGTACGATCGAGTGCCCAACTTGGAACGATTGAGCACAGTTCCAGAAACTACCCAAACAGTAGTGAGCGGCTGCACCGTCTGGCTGAAGACATAAAACTTAGTGCTCATAGGAGGCACCCCACAGCATATCCTTTATATTTTTATTATTTTTCGTATTTCTTGTTACTGTTTATTTCTAATATTTTTTTTGTTTTTCAGTATTACTTTAGTCTTTATTTTTAGGGACAATGCACACTTCAATTCAAGTTTGAGGGTATGCTATGAGCCATGTTAGTCCAGCTAGTTCTTCATCTCCCAGGTTAGCTCTTTCCATATTATTCACACATTGGGGATAATGTGCAATTTAAGTTTAGGGGTATGGGAGACACATCACACACACTTTGTCCTAGTTTGTTGTTGTTTTTCTTTTCTTCGTTTTAAAGAGAAGATAAATGCATGCTCATGTTGTTTTGAAATTTTGGGTGATCTGAACAAATACTGTGATATGATTTCATTGGAGGGCTTAAAATCTTGAACACATAATCTGATGATAGAGTTTTAAAGTTTAGTTACTGTTGATATTTGTCTAAGGTTTAAACAAGGTTGGAAGAGGTCAAGCATCAAGTCATTGAAGCCTCAGCACAAAGCAGCCAAATGAGTGAAAGTCCAGCATCAGGTGGTGTCGTACCTCTGCTCACCCCAGGCCGCGGTGCCCAGAAGGTGGAGTGCTGGAGGAGGAGGCCAGGCCACGGTGCCCCCTACCCAAGGCCGCGGCGCCCAGAAACTTAAGCAAGTGTGATCTGCCCTGGGCCGCGGCGCCCCCTATTCTAGGCTGCGATTCCAGGCACACTGATGCACACATGTGTAAACCTCTTCCATGGTTCATGAGACATGTCTAAAACATATAGCTTTACTAAGGAATGATCAAAGGCTATGGTTGATTGGTCATCAAGATCTAAGGGTGGAGAATGACACTCAAGATTGGATAAGAAGTTGGTGCACTATATAAAGGGTCACCTAGCTTTATTCTCAACAAAAATGTGACATAACTTGTGATCAAAAGTGAGAGAATTGTAAAGAGTGCAAAGACACAAAATAAGAGAGACTCATTTGTAAGGCTGGTTGTTTAGAAGAGTGAGTAGAATAGAAAGGGTATTGAAGGGCTTGTGAAGGGAATTTTCATGGGAAAATTTCAGGGTTAGTTCTTATCACTTTTTGTTTCTTCCTCTTCTTTGTTTCTTCAAGAACTTAGGCTTCTTGGAGAGGGGTTGCTGTGATTATAAAAGAACCATTTATTAGTGTAGAGAGTTCAGCTGATGCCGAACCTCGATAACAAATCGTTTGTCTTCTTTCTTTCTTTCTTTCATTTCTGTTTCTGTTTTCGATTCCTGATCTTGACAAGTCATTCTAGACTTGGGTGTTTGGAAGATCCCCACCTGGGTATCTTGTCAAGGTGATTTTCAACAGTGATATCAGAGCTTTAGATAGTGGTATCAGAGCCGGAGGAGCTAGTATAGCCGGGTGTCGGAGCAAGAACAGAAGGTATCAGAGCAAGACTTCAAGAATCAAATAACAAACTTCTTGGGTGATTCAAGAACGGAGTAAAGATCAATATCAAATCATATTCTTGAGGTTGATTCAAGAACGGTGTTGAGATCAATCTTCGATCATGTTCTTGAGGTTTAGAAGAAGTTGGAAAGCATTTGTGGGTGCTGAACATATCTGGGATCATCTCCACAAGATGGGTTCAAATTTCGTTGTTGAGAAGTTTGATGGAAAATGAGATTTTTCCCTATGGAAGCGGAAGATCAAGGCTATTCTTATGCAACATAAGGTGGACTTGGCTATTGGAGAAGATGATGTTTTTCCAGCAAGTATCATGGAGGACTAACGGATTGAGATGAAGAAGATGACATACAACACCATTTTCTTGCACATGTCGGATAGTGTCACAAGGGAGTGTGGAGACTCAAAAGATCCTACTATCATATGGAAGAAACTAGATGAGTTGTTTCTTGCTAAGACTCTCCCTAATAAGAGGTATCATTGTAAACGAATCTTTGCTTTTAAATTTGATCCTAATAAAGAGTTGCAAGATGATCTTGATTCCAAGATGAGGAGTGCATCAAGTGGAGAAGGGCTGTTCGTTAAAAGAAGGCCAGTAACTCGATATGGCAGTAACATATATGGCTACTACAGGGATAGAGGTAGAGAAAAGAGCCATGAGAGAGTGCACAACAACATATATGGCTACTACCGGGATAGAGGTAGATGAGAGAGCCATGGGAGAGTGCACAACAACATACATGGCTACTACCGGGACAGAGGTAGAGAAGAAAGCCATGGGAGAGTGCATTCCAAACTGAGATTTGGAGGGAAGAGATGTTACTACTACCACAAGGAGGGTCACTTCAAGAAAGATTGCAAGAAGAAGATGAGGGATGAGGGAAGAAGCCATACCAAGAATAGAGAGGCTTCGGTTGCCAAGACAGAACAACAAGATGATGATGTTTTTTTTATGTGCTCAAGTGTGAGCAGGGGGTAAGAAGGCAGCTGGAAATGGATCTTGGATACGTGGTGCACTCATCACATGTGCCCTCACAAGGATTGGTTCAAGAATTTCAATGAAACCAATGATGAAAAGGTTTTCTTGAGCAATGATATTTCTTGCCAAGTGAGGGGGATTGGAGATATCCAGTTGAGGATGTTTGATGGAGTCACAAGGCTGCTGCGGAATGTGAGGTATCTTTCGGATTTGAAGAGGAATTTGATCTTATTGGAGTTGCTGGATTCCATGGGGTATACATATAAAGCTGAGGGAGGAAAGATCAAGGTGACCAAAGGATCTTTGATAGTGATCAAAGCAGCAATAAAAGATTGACTCTATGAGATGATCGAAGAAACAGAAACCAAGGTTCAAGCAGCAAGTTTGATGGCTGAGATGGATAGGGCAGCCTTTTAGCACACTCACTTGGGACATATGAGCGAAAAGGGCCTGCAAGTTCTTAGCAAGGATGGTCTACTTGGATGAGACAAAGTAGAGAAATTGGATTTCTACGAGTGTTGTATTCTTGAGAAGCAACATTGGATCAGCTTCAACACCGGAGTGCACAGATCTAAGGGCATTATTGACTATATTCATTCGGATCTTTGGGGACCAACAAGAACACCAACACAAGGAGGTAACTTTTACTTTCTGTCTTTAATTGATGATTATTTAAGAAAGGTTTGAGTTTATTTTCTTAAAAAATAAATCAAATGCTTTGAATAAATTTGTTGTGTGGAAAAAGTTGCTGGAGACTCAAACAGGTAGGGTAGTTAAAGCTTTACGAACTGATAATGGCTTAGAATTTTGTAATAAGGATTTTGATAAATTCTATGAATTAGATGGCATTCTAAGGCATAGAACGGTTGTGAAAACCTCTCAGCAAAGTGGAGTTGCTGAGAGGATGAATAAAACCCTTACGGAAAAGGTTAGGTGTATGTTAATGGGATCCGGATTACCTAAATGTTTTTGGGGGGAAGCGATGTCTACTGTTGCGTATTTGGTTAATAGATTACCTTCTAGGGCTATGGACCTTAACACTCCCGAGGAGATGTGGAGTGGTAAACCTTCTGAGTTGGACAACCTTAGGACTTTTGGGTGTGTTGCTTTTGCACATCAAAAGGATGATAAGCTTAGCCCAAGATCTAGAAAGTGTGTGTTTCTAGGATATGGGGAAGGGGCTAAGGAGTATAGGTTGTGGTCCTTAGAACAAAAAGGATTGAGACTCATAATAAATAGGGATATCATTTTTAATGAATTGTTATTTCCTTATTTGGAGAAAACTAACCCTGCAGGGGCTAGTGAGCAAACCAGTTCGGTATTTGTGGAGCATAGCATCAAGAAGAATTCAGTTTAGGTATAGCAAGGAAGGCAAAAGGTTCAGACCAGGTAGAACCCATTGATGAATGCCAAGCTCAGGACACTCGAGAGGAGGCTGAACTAGAAGAGGATGATGCAGCAAGTCGGAATGACTATCAGCTCACAAGGAACTGGGAAAGAAGGCTGGTCATACCACCTTCAAGATATAGGTTTGCAGATGCTACAAATGCAATAGCTCCTTGGACAGAAGAAGAGATGAGTGAATAAGAGACTTACATTGATGCCATGGGATGTAAGGATTCGCTAAGATGAAAGCTAGCTATGGAGGAAGAAATGGATTCTTTAAGGAAGAACAACTTTTAGGAATCAATGCACATTCCGGGAAAACAGAGAGTTGTGGATTGTAAGTGGACTTATAAGATCAAAGAAGGGTACCCTCCAGGAGATGGAGTCTAGAATAAAGCTAGGCTGGTGGCGAAGGGGTTCACGAGAAGAGAAGACATAGATTTCACAAAAACTTTCTCACTTGGACACAAGGTGGAGAAAATGGTGAGGATCCTCATCTATGTCGTTGATATGCTGTCAGTTGAGAACAGTAGAGAGAGGATGAAAAGGTTTACATCTCAACTCAATGAGGAGTTTGAGAGGAAGGATCTCAGTTTTACACAAAAGATCCTTGAGATGAGAAGAATTTGGGAAAATGAGAGAAACAGATTGAAGATCTCTCAAACTTCTTACATAGAGAAGATGATATCTAAGTTCTCTATGGAAGATAGCAAACCAGTGAAGGTTCCTCTTGCTGGTCATTTCAAGTTCTCCAGTGATCAATGTCTGAGATCGGAGGCGGAGAAGAAAGAAATGGAAAAAGGTCCCCTACTCTAGTGTGGTTGGTTCTGTAATGTTCACCATGGTAAGCACTAGACCTGATATTGCTCATGCAATAAGTGTTCTCAGTAGGTTTATGAGTAATCCCAGAAAAGAGCATTGGCTTGGGATGAAGTGGTTGCTGAGCTACTTGAAGGGAAACCTAGAAGTGGGGCTGATTTATAAGAAGAGGGGTAAGTCCATTTGTCTTGAGAGTTATGCGAATTCGGACTATGGAGTAGATCAGGATAAAAGAAGATCGATTACCTCCTACTTCTTCAACTTAAACGGATGTTGTGTCAGTTGGAAGGCTTAGTTACAGCCTGTGGTAGCACTCTCAACAACCGAGGCTGAGTACATAGTGGCAATGGAAGCCATTAAGGAGGCTATGTGGTGCAAAGGGTTGTTGGAAGAGTTGAAGGTCCTAGAAGAGAAGTGGTGATGTTTTCGGATAGTCAAAGTGCATTGCACTTGTGTAAAAATCCGGTGTTCCATGAGAGGATAAAGTACATAGATGTTCGGTATCATTTCATTCAAGAAAATGTTACGAAGGGATGCATTCATATGGACAAGGTAGCCATGGAGGAAAATCCTGCAGATTTAGGCACCAAGGTTTTACCCCTAAGAAAGTTCAATCATTGTATTGGACTACTTAGGATTGGAGTCGGTTGATTGATGACTCAAGATGAGTTTGGATCATGAAGTTCTCTGTACAATGGTTCGGGTTTAAACACTTAGACAAATGTAGAGATTGTTGATATTTGTCTAAGGTTTAAACATGGTTAAGGTTTAAACAAGGTTGAAAGAGGTCAAGCATCAAGTCATTGAAGCCTTAGCACACTTGGAGTGTGGCTCAACACAAAGAAGCCAAATGAGCGAAGGTCCAGCATCAGGTAGCGCCGCACCTCTGCTCACCCCAGGTTGTGGCACCCAGAAGGTGGAGTGCTGGAGGAGGAGGCCAAGCCGCGGTGCCCAGAACCTTGAGGAAGTGTGATCTGCGCTGGGCCGCGGCGCCCCCTGTTCTAGGCCGCGGCGCCAGACACACTGATGCACACATGTGTAAACCTCTTCCATGGTTTGTGAGACATGTCCAAAATGCACAGCTTGACTAAGGAATGATCAAAGGCTATGGTTGATTGGTCATCAAGATCTAAGGGTGGAGAATGACACTCGAGATTGGACAAGAAGTTGGTGCACTATATAAAGGGTCACCTAGCTTCATTCTCAACACAATGTGACATAACTTGTGATCAAAAGTGAGTGAATTGTAAAGAGTGCAAAGACACAAAACAAGAGAGACTTATTTGTAAGGCTGGTTGTTTAGAAGAGTGAGTAGAATAGAAAGGGGATTGAAGGGCTTGTAAAGGGAATTTTCATGGGAAAATTCCAGGGTTAGTTCTTATCACTTTCTGTTTCTTCTTTTTCTTTTTTTCTTCAAGAACTTAGGCTTCTTGGAGAGGTGTTGTTGTGATTATAAAAGAATCATTGATTAGTGTAGAGAGTTCAGGTGAGCTCACGGGGACATAGGCTATTGCCGAACCTCGATCACAAATCACCTGTCTTCTTTCTTTCTTTCTTTCATTTCTGTTTCCAATTCCTAATCTTTACAAGTCATTCTAGACTTGGGTGTTTGGAAGATCACCACCTGGGCATCTGTCAAGGTGATTTCCAACAGTTACTTACTTTAGGCATTTGGGAATTCATATGTTTGATCTAATCTAACACGAGCACATTAGCACATAATTGTGTGAGGTATGACATGTGATTTTGATGTGTATGTTTCCATGGCTTTGCTGCTTTTGGATGACATGTTGGATGGACACTTTGGCTAAAAAAAATTGCATAAAAAAAGAAAAATGCTCATCATTGATAAACTTTCCACTGAGTAACTGGACCTCTTACCTCAGTAAGCAGTGAGTATTCATGTCAAAAGGTGGAAATTTTGATTGGTTGCATTAAAGCCAGTTTAGTTTCATAGACTTTTTGACTCGAGTTAGTAAGTCCTTAGGGGTGTCTTTACACCTAATGCCCTAAAACCATCCGATTTGGGAGTCATTGATTCAACACTCGCTACATGGGTCAAAAAGAAAGCTTAAGGAAACTAAACAGGTGTGTAATCCAGAGGACTTCTGCTAGCATTCTTGGGGATCTCCAATACTTTGCTACCAAGGGAGGAAGCGCCGCACAACAGCTGCGAGTGGAATTTCTCTCAATGTATAGTCAGTTTTAATTTATTTCTTTTGAGTTTAAAGTTTTATGTTTAGCACTTTAATTGTGAAATTTAGTTTCATAATCATGAGAGGCTAAAACCTTCATCTAAGGTTGAAGATGAAGCCTCGCCATTGTTTGGCATAATATTTTCATATATGAACAATTATGATATTTTTAGTATTAATGTTCTGTTTCAATTGTTTGAGTAAATTCTTATAATTGATTGTGTTTAAATTGTTCAAATTGGATATTCCTTGTGTTTCATCTGTCAGATACGGCGAATCATCCAAAGCAAATTAGATATCCATTGTGATTTTGTTGGACAAAAATATATCTAAATTAATAAGTAAATAATCGTACTCGTTTTACTTGCAAGTGCACAAGGTCAACAGTGTAGTATAGTGTGCAAAAGTAAGATCATCTCCATAGGGATTGGTAAAGTTCGGTTTTAGAATTAGTTTCTTCAAAGTAAAAAGAAATAAATAACTGTTGAATGTGATTTGATAATAATAAAGACATAGGGCTTTGATATCCACCACTAGTCATACTTTCCCAATTGTATAATGTATCAGTGCACTAGCCTTATCATGCATACCTAATGGTCGCCAACCTAAGGGCATGGTATCTACTCCTTAAGCTATTGATTTCCCTAAGCAACGAGTTAGGCATGGTATCTAGTCTAACCATTTTCTTCCTTAAGGGATTCAACATGGTATCTGTGTGAGTTGTTCCTTAAGAAAGCATAAGATTTATGGAAATCGACAACCACATGAGACCTAGGGCATGGTATCTACTCCCGGTTTCCCATGTTGATTAATCCAAGAATCCGGTGTGGATATCTTTTGTTATTAATGTTAGACCCAGGATTCGGTCATCCAAATTGATCTAACTAACCAATCCATACAACATGCATATGTTGGTCATACATATACATATGAGGAATTTAAATAAGCACATACATTAATCAAGTTAAGCAACATAATAAAGGCTACTGGCAAAGATTTTATCAATGAATAAATATATGAGAAAGCATAACTAGGGCTTCAATCGAGCCCTACAAGAAAGTTAGTTACACATGCTGTCTGAGATAAACATCATATATAAACTAAACATAAGAGAAGAATAAACTTGAGAGAAGAGGCGTTAATTCTCTCCCAAAGCTTACAACTCCAAGTAAAAGATAAAAGAAGTGTTCTCTCTAATTGATGATTTGTGTGTGCTTTACAGGTGTATTTATAGGGCTTGAGTAGTCCTAAAAGGCTCATGAGTTCCCAAACTTTCCTAAAACACAAAACTCCTTTATTTCCAAAATAGGGTTCTGCCGTTTTACTGTTCACGTCCGTATATGTGCGCTCGATCGCATGCGTCTTGCGCTCGATCGTAATGCTGTGCTCAATCCTTCATGTGTGCGAACGATAGTATGCAGTATTGCGATCGATCTCACTTTGACCAGAAGTTGCTCCAGGATTTCCAGGCTTCTTCCTTTAAGTGCCAAAATTGCTTCTTTTTTCTCAAAGACCTATAAACACATGTGAAACACACAAATGAAGTAAAATGAACTAAATTAACATAACTAAGGACCTAACAAGTGTAAATAAGGGGGCTTAAATATGAATAACAAGTGTAAATAAGGGGGCTTAAATATGAATATTTAAGCATCTATCAGATTCTAAAGGGATACATTGGATGATTTGGTTGAATTAGGGTATTCACTATGATTTGTATAATGATGGATTCATGGAATTATTTGATAGATTACTTTTATATAGAACATGAAAATATAAGCTTTACTTTGGTGGGGTGAATTCAGAAACCTTAGTATCTTTATTATTTGTTTCAAATCACTTTAGTTTAAGTTTATATCTTTTGTAAGATACAATTCAAAAATTTGGAACTAGGTTAAAATAGGTTTAGTTTAGATAAAAATCCATTTTCACGACGCAATTCCCTGTGGATTCGACCTCGCACTTGCACACACTATATTGCAAACGTCTCGTGTGCTTGCGAGTAATTTAAAACTCACAACAAGTTTTTGACACCGTTACCGGTGAGTTGTTTTGTTTGTGAAAATTAAATTTTTGTCTGAATTGATTTTATTTTTCTACTAGTTTAGTTAGCATTTTTGTTTCATTTTTATTTTTGAAATTTTATTCTAGTTATTTATTTCTAATTGCAATTACCTATTTGGTGAGTATTTTGTTTACTGTTTTTGCATTTATTTTTTTTATTTTTATTTGTTATTTGCATTTTATTCTTTTTTCTGCTGGTTAGTTATTTTATTGCTGTTTGGCTGGTGTATGATTGGTCGGAGATCCTTGAACTTAGAATCGATACTTTTAGATTCCGAAATAGAAAGAACTCTTAGGAGACAGAATAGAGCACTAGTTGAAAGAGAGATAATTGAGCTGGGGGACAATTTGAGGAATGCAAATCAACCAGAGAATGGAGAGCAACCTAGAGCTTGGAACGTGGACTCCACTACATCCCTTAGGGATTTGTTCGCACCCGTTGCAACTAACTCATCTTCTTGCATAGTGTTGCCGCCAACCAATGCTACCCATTTTGATTTAAAGCCACATGTCATCCAACTCCTACCCTCATTTCATGGCTTAGATATTGAAAATCCTTACATCCATGTGAAGAAGTTCAAAGATATTTATGCCACATTCAAGTTCCAAAACTTCTCTGAGGATTCAGTCCATCTTCAACTTTTCCCTTTTTCTCTTCACGATAGAGCTAGGGCATTGTTGGATTCCAACATGCCCGGGTCTATTACATCTTGGGAAAATCTACTAAGTAAATTCTATAATAAGTTTTTCCCAATGTCTAGAGTGAATGAGTGCTGAAAGGAGATTAGTTCTTTCACTCAGGAAGAGGATGAGAAGTTTTTTGAGAGTTGGAGCGATTCAAAGAGTTATTGATTAGATGCCCTCCACATGGATATGAGAAGTGGAGACTCGTTCAGCTCTTCTACCAAGGGTTGATTCAACCCAACCGTAGCATGATCGAGTCTATGAATGGGGGTGCATTCTTAAGTCTGACGGGGGATGAAGCATACAAAGCATTGGACAAGTTGTCCGATAACTCGCAGTAGTGGGATTTTTCAAGCTGTCGGGATAAGTCCATTCGTGCTCCTAAGAAAGGAGGCATCTATGAGATTAAGGAGGACATTGATTTGAGGATAAAGATGTGAGGACAAGGAGAAGAGAGATGTTGAGCCATCTACAGCCACACTTACTGTTAAGGATCCTCTTAGGTCAATTATACCTAAAGCACCTTACCTTGAGAGATTACAATCACCCAAGAAATAAGGGAAGTTTGAGGACATTCTGGAGGTGTTCAAGTAGGTCCAAATCAATATCCCATTTTTGGATGCCATCCAGCAAGTGTCGTCATATGCCAAGTTCTTAAAGGACTTTATCACTGTTAAGAAGAGGACAAATGTCCTGAAGAAGGTGTTTTTGATCGAGCAGGTTAGCTCAATCCTTCAGTGCAAGATGCCCATCAAGTATAAGGACCCGGGGTGTCCTACCATCTCTTACACGATAAGAGCAAGCCAGATTGAGAAGGCTCTTTTGGATCTAGGAGCGAGTGTGAATCTTCTGCCCTACTCAGTCTATTTGCAATTGGGGTTAGGAGAATTGAAGCCCACATCCAAGACACTTCAATTGGCTGACAGGTCAGTGAAGATACCACGAGGAATAATTGAGGACATTTTGATAAAGGTGGATAAATTTTATTTCCCCGTGGATTTTATTGTGCTTAACACAGAGTCGGTTCATAATGTGGGGATTCAGATACTAGTGATTCTAGGGCGACCATTATTAGCCACGGTTAATGCCCTGATAAATTGTAGGACAGGGGTGATGAAGATTTCTTTTCGGAAATATGACAGTGGAGCTGAATATCTTTGATATCAATAAGCAACCACTGGAATATGATGACGTGAGAAATGTATACTTGATAGAGGAGATTATTGAGGAGATTGTGGATGAATTAAGCATTGAGGACCCCTTGAAGGCATGCTTTGCTCAATTTGGAGAGGATTTGGATTTGGATAAATTACTTGAGCAAGCAAATGCTATTTTGGAGTCTGCTCCTCGGGAGAACAGTGAGACAGAGGAGACTGTGGATGAATCCAGCATTGAGGACCCCCTGGAGGCATGCTTTGCTCAGTTTAGAGAGGATTTGGATTTGGATAAGTTACTTAAACAAGCGAATGCCATTTTAGAGTCTGTTCCTCTAGAGAGCAGTGAGACGGAGGAGACCACAACACCTGAACCCTCCAATAAGGAACTTAAGCCTTTATCGGACAATCTTAAGTATAAGTTCCTAGGTCTAGCAGATTCTTGACCTGTGATTATAGCTTCAGATTTGGTTGATGCTCAAGAGAAGAAATTATTGAACACTTTAAGATAGCACAAGGAAGCTATTGGTTGGACTATTGAGGATATCAAGGGGATCAGCCCCTCAGTGGTGATGCACAAGATACATTTGGAGGAGAATGCTAAGCCATCGAGGGAGCCATAGAGAAGGCTCAACCCAACTATGTAAGAGGTTATGAGGAGTGAAGTGATAAAGTTGTTGGATGCAGGGATCATTTATCCAATCTCTGATAGCAAGTGGGTGAGCCCGATTCATGTCATGCGAAAGCAGGCTGGATTGACAGTAGTGAAAAATAAGGATGACAAGTTGGTGCCAACTTGTGTTCAGTCATGATGGAGAGTGTGTATAGATTACCATAAGTTGAATGCTACCACAAGGAAAGATCATTTTTCACTTCCATTTATTGATCAGATGGTGGAGTGCTTGGCTGGGCACGAGTACTATTACTTCTTGGATGGTTATTCTTGATATAACCAGGTCCCTGTAGAGCCCGAAGATCAGGAGAAGACGACATTTACCTGTCTTTTTAGGATATTCGCTTACCGTCGCATGCGCTTTAGGTTATGCAATGCACCCACTACTTTTCAGCGGTGCATGGTCAGCATATTCTCTGACATGGTAGAGCATTTCTTAGAGATTTTCATGGTTGACTTCTCCATGTTTGGTTCTTCATTTGAGGAGTGTTTGCATCGTCTCACTTTGGTCTTAGTGCAGTGCAAGGAGAAGAACCTGGTGCTTAATTAGAAGAAGTGCTGAGTCTGGCTAAAGATGTAAAACTTAGTGCTCGTAGGAGGCACCCCACAGCATATCCTTTATTGTTTTTCATATTTCTTGTTACTGTTATTTTTAGTACTTTTTGTTTTCCAGTATTACTTTAGTATTGTTTTTCAGGGACAACGCGTACTTCAGTTCAAGTTTAGGGGTGTGCTATGAGCCATGCCAGTCCAGCTAGTTCTCCATCTCCCAGGTCAACTCTTTCCATATTATTCACACATTGGAGACAATGTGCAATTTAAGTTTAGGGGTATGGGAGACACATTCACACACACTTTGTCCCAGTTTTTTTATATATTATTGAAAAGATAAATGCATGTTCATGATTGTTTTGAAATTTTGGTTGATTTAAACGAATACTGTGATGTGATGTCATTGGTGAGCTTAAAATCTTGAACATATGATTTGATGATAGAGTTTTAAAATTTTGTTACTTACTTTAGGCATTTGAGAATTCATATATTTGATCTAATCTGACACGAGCACATAAGCATAAAATAGTGTGAGGTATAACATGTGATTTTAATGTATGTGTTTCCATGACTTAACTGAAACTGGATGACTTGTTGGATTAACACTTTGGCATAGAAAAGTATAAAAAAAAAAAATTAATGATCATCAATAAACTTTCCACTGAGTAACTGGACATCTTTCCTCAGTAAGCAGTGAGTGTTCACGTCAAAAGGTGGGAATTTTATTCGTAATGATCATTGAGAAACTTTCCGCTGAGTAACTGGATCTTTTGCCTCAATAAGCAGTGAGTGTTCACGTCAAAATGTGGAAATTTTGCTTGGTCGCATTAAGGCCAGCTTAGTTTCGTAGCCTTTTTACTCGAGTTAGTAAGTCCTTAGGGGTGTCTTTACACCTAATGCCCTAAAACCATCTGGTTTAGGAGTCATTGACTCAACACTAGCTACATGGGTCAATTAGAAAGCTTAAGGGAACTACACATAGCAAAGTCTTATAATAAAAAGAGGAAAAATAAAAACTATGCCATCGTTGTTCATTTTGATGAGAAATTCTGTGAATCTTGAGACATGGAGACATTGCACATTGAAGTTATTTGGAAGCCTCGTTTTTATATGCTAATTTGCTTTACACTAAATCAGACTTGTGATGCTTAGTCTGCCTTTTGTAAGTAATTAGATTTTAAAATTCCTATTCATTACGAAGATGGGTTTATATTCTAAGCTTGCTCATGAATGAATATAATGGTTTTGTGTGCTACTTAAATTTTTTGGACACCATGAATGATGGATTTATCTTTGTGTTCTTTGTTTTTCATTTAGTTTTTTTTTTTATTTTGTTTTACTAAGGGACTAGCAAAATGTAAGTTTGGGGGTATTTGATGAGTGCCAAATATTGCATATTTTGGCCCCTTAATTTACATTTGTTAACTTAGGAATTTTTTACTTTGAGCTGTGATGAGTCATAAAATGCATCTAAACAATATTTAATTGTTAGCATTTTAGGGTTGATCGAGGTTGGAATTACACTTTTATTCCTTAATAACTCTAAAGTGTTATTCTTGAATTGTTGACTTATTTCAGTGCATTTTCAGGTACTTTGAGCTTAAAAAAGAGATAAAAAAGCTATCATCATTTTAAACACAAAGCTTCAATGAATACTCGGGTGAGATAATGGTCGCAGAAGAGCCAAGATGAAGAGAAACCAAGAAAGGAGTTTCATTAAATTGTCAGAATTGCCCGTGCAGATCAATCAACTTTGCAGATTAAACTGTATTGATATAGAAAGAACCAGAAGATGAGGCATATATCCTTAGAAAGATCCAGAAGTCTATTTTCTGGAAAATTTTACGGTTCGTAAAACGTATTTTTCTAGAGAAAGTTATGGCAGTTTTAGTAGACACAGGTCAGACCTCCAGATCAGCATCCACCTAGCGTCGCGCCCCTCACTTTCCAACACTGCACCCTCACTTTCCAGCACCCACTCATTCTAAGATCAAATTAGGGCTGCACAATGACATTTTCTGGACCAAAATGCCCCTAACTACTTGTGCTCTATAAATACATCTTTAAGGAGTGTGCAGCCAGCATCTTCAAAAAGGAAAGCATCCTCAAAAGGGGATCCAAGGGATCCAAATCTAGAATATTTCCAAGTTTCTTCAAGGCTGGAAATCAAGGGGAGAGCATCCATATTGTTCTTCCACCTTGAGCTCCATGGCCAACTAATCATCAAGTAAGGGAAAGGGATGAATCCTTAGGGATTTGTTGTTCCTTATTTCCTGTTCTTGATTCATTTGTAAGGATTTATTGTTAAAACATTGTCTATGATTTACTCTTTGATTAAGTAAGAAGGATTTGAGTTCATGTGATAGTTGTTCTTTATATTCTTCTTTTTTTAGATTCTCTTAATCCGGTGATTGCATCCGTCTCATCCATTGATGTTGTTTGGATGTGATTGATTCCGGTAGATTTATCTTACTGATTGTCCATTACTGCGATATTGTCATTGAAATATATTGTCGTTTCTTAATAATCTTTAAGATCGGTCATGTGTGCTTGAACCAAAATCAATGAGTAACTTGTAGCAATTACATTAGAGTTTATAAATGTGCTTAATTGAATATCTTCTGATTCTTTGTTTGGGATGTGAAACCAGCAATCGAGATAAAAACAATTGAATCAAGAGTGGAATAAGGGAACGAACCTAGGGAGGATTCCCGGAACCTTGCTGTTTAATTTATATTCTCATTTACATTACACAATTTTTCTCAAAATACACCATTATCAAAACTCATATTCTTTCGTTTAACTTTTATCGTTAGTATTAAAGTTTACACCTTCTTTTGTAATTAACTTGTTTTCCTGTGGAATCGACACCCAAAGTTGTACTAAAATAACCGTGTTATACTTTGGGAGTAATCAAATTTTGGCACCGTTGCCGGAGAAACACACGCTTAAGTACAAGGAAGCTTGTCAACTTTGAGTGTGACGATAGAAGAATTGTAAATATTTTTATTTTCAGCCGTTTGTAAATACAGTAATATTGTTCCTTTACCTTTGTTTTGATTTTCTAATTTTCTTTTATTATTTTTTTTATTTATTTTATTTCCCCTCTAAATTAATTGGTGCATGCTTAAACCGAGAGATTCACGAGGTAGATTCATTAGAGGACCCGAATTAAAGTTACCCTCTCTTTCCACGTTCGTTGGTGAAACCTCGCCTAGATCAAACCATAGTGCACCCCCACACGAGAATTTAGAGGATTTTGTTAACATGGCCGATAATTCTAACGAGAATGTTGCTAGGACCCTTCAGGATTACCTCCACCCTACACGTACAGCCACACCATCATGCATCATGTTTCCAGCCAATGCTCGTCAACTAGATTTTAAAACAGGGATGATACAATTACTCCCTACTTTTCATGGCTTGGATAATAAAAACCCATATGTGCACATTAAAGAGTTTGAGGAAGTAGTCGCGACTTTTCATAGTCAAGATGAAACCGATGACATTGTGAGGCTTAAGTTCTTTTCTTTCGCTTTGAAGGATAGAGCTAAGAGTTGGCTATACTCACTAAGACCACGATCTATTAGGTCGTGGACTGAGATGACTCGAATTTTCTTTAATAAATACTTTCCCCAACTAATAGATCGTGGACTGAGATGACTCGAATTTTCTTTAATAAATACTTTCCCCAACACAAGACCAATGCTTTAAAAAGACAAATCTCCACCTTTGCACAAAAGGACAGCAGTGAGACTTTGTATAAATCTTGGGAGAGATTTAAGGAGTTGTTGAATATGTGTCCTCACCATGGATATGAGAATTGGCGTTTAGTGAGCTATTTCTATGAGGGTCTTACCTATAGAGAACGCCAATTTATAGAGATGATGTGTAATGGTGGGTTCTTGGAGAAAGATCCTGATGAGGCCATAGGGTACCTCAATGAGCTTGCTGGACTGGACATAGTGCTACTGAGAGCACAAATAGGTCACGACCTATAGAGAACCCAAATGGTGGTGGAATTTACCATCTTAGGGAAGAGGATAACCTTAAGGCCAAGGTCGAGATGCTCACTAGGGAACTAGAGGAGTTAAAGACTAAAAGCTCAAAGCCAACACAAGTAGCTAATCATGTAACATCTTTAAAACCATGTTTTGTGTGTGGTGGGGTAGACCATCTTGCCCAAGAGTGCCCCACATTTGTTGAGATAGAGGGATGTATAAGGAACAATGTAATTCCTTAGGTATGTACACGAAGCCTTCTGCACCCTTCTCTAATACCAATAATCCAGGACGGCGAAATTACCCCAATTTCAGTTGGAAGTCTGAAAACCAGCAGCTTGCACAACCCCCTGCACCACATCTTGAACCATATCATGCACCCGTGTCTTCAAGAAGTTCTTTAGAAGACATTTTACATGCTTTTATTGAGGCACAAGGTAAGACTAATCAAAGGCTTGAATCTTTGATTATGCAGGTTGTTGAAGAACATAAAGAGATAAAGAGCCAAGTGTCCAAACCGACGAGCTACTTGAGTGTGACTGAGCGAGGTAAGTTCCCTTCTCAAGCTCCGTCCACATCCTATGGTCAGCACCTAGTGCAACAAAATAAAAAATGAGGTGAATGCCATTGAGACACTTAGTGGTAAGTCGTTACACATCCCAACAACAAAAAAATTAGAGGATGTGGACGAGAACCACCAAGTATACATGATTGACTCATTCATGGAAAAGGTCTATCACCTTAATCCATTAGAGTCCACCCTCACCCATGGCTTCACAAGAGCATATATCGAGCCACAATCTGCAGATGTTACTGATAACATCCTTAAGGCCTCTCCGAAGCACATAAGCACCAAATTTAACAGTAAAGCAGTTGCTGGTGCATTCAACTCATGCTTGTCTAGGAGGGAATAAGAGTGTCTGGCTGAAGATGTAAAACTTAGTGCTCATGGGAGGCACCCCATAGCATATCCTTTTATTTTTATTGTTATTGTTATTGTTTTTCATAATTCTTTTTCTTGTTTATTATTAGTATTTTGTTGTTTTCTAGTTTTACTTTCGTATTTCTTTTTCAGGGACAAATATACGAAGCAGTTCAAATGGTTGTGCACAATTTTCAGCTTCTATGCACTTTTGGCTATAAAGAGTGTTTCTCTTTTGCTTTCACATTGAGGATAATGCCTACTTTAAGTTGGGGGTGGAGGAAACGTATTCCTGTTTTTCATGTTTTTCATTGAACTACTTGGTGTTATTTTACCTTTTTGTTGTTTTTAGCATGCTTTATGTTAGCCTTGGAGTTAATTCATATGTCAATGATATGAGCCTAATTGAGATAGCATATAGCGTTTAGAAGAAGTTAAATCTTGCTTCTCTTTGAGAATAAATTAAGTGTCAATCTTTCTTTGGTTTGAGACTCTGGTTTGTGGTAAGATTGTATGATTAGTCTAAAGCATTTGGAGAAGTTTTATGTGCGATTGTTTTGTGAATACTTTTGCGGTCTCAACAAGCTCTAGAACTTATTTGATAATCACTTGAGGCGAAAATCATAGAATGCACACTACTTAGGATATGATATAAGCAATTTTTGAACCGTTTGAGCATTTCAAACTTACCCTTATTATATTTATCACTAGTCACCTATTTGAGCCTTTTTCTTGAAAAAAAATTGAGCCTTGTCTCTTTCAATAAACCATTTACTTACCTTTATGAGCAAAAAAAAAAATTGTCCTTACTTTTCTTTTAAAAGAACTTAGTTATACACAGTTGTGAGAAGCACTTAAAAGGAGTAAGGGTGGAAATATAAGAAAATATTACTACCATAACCCAAGCACATTAAAAGAGATAAGTTGGGGGTTGTGGAAAAGAAAAGAAAAGAATGAAAGAGGAGGTGAATGGTCTTAT
Organism: Bretschneidera sinensis; assembly: GCA_023935145.1. Taxonomy (NCBI): domain Eukaryota; kingdom Viridiplantae; phylum Streptophyta; class Magnoliopsida; order Brassicales; family Akaniaceae; genus Bretschneidera; species Bretschneidera sinensis. Next base: position 30,520,936 of record CM043699.1, read on the forward strand.
GCCAAAATAAAAGAAAAATATGAATTATGGCAAAGAAAGAAGAAAAAAAAGGTGGTGATTTATGGAAAGAAATGCTCGAAAAATGGTTGAAATAGTTGGGTGCTGAAGTAAGGTTATCTTGTGTTTATAGTGGTTGTGTTTAAATTAAGAGACTTAGTTCTTTTATTTGTTTAAACTTTCCCATTCTTTCTTGACCTTTACCCTAGCCTAACGTTACAAGCTTATTAAAGACCTATTGATCCGATGTAGTGTGATTTTTCTACATAGTGGAGAGTGATTTGAAAAGTGAGCTTATGGAGCTTGATTTGTGATTAATGTCACGCAATTTAATATGTTTTTAGAGGCCAAGACTTGTATTCATGCTATGTTGTGTATAAAATCATTCGGGTGTTCGGACTAATGTATTGTGGTAAGATGGATGTTAAGAGTCGATAACGATTTTAAGGTTGACATTTGGATTATTCTTGGACTTGAGTGATATTTAATGACTCTATTTGTTATGTGTTATGCATGATTCTTGAGACAGATTTTTGAATCACTCTTGGTTAACGCCAGCATTGCTGTATTTTGCTTTGATTTCTAAATAAAGAATTCATTTCATGTCTTTCGCTTGAATTGCTAGGAACTAGCAATAAGCTAGTTGGGGGTTGTGATGAGAGTCATAAAATGCATCTAAACAATACTTAATTGTTAGCATTTTAGGGTTGATCGAGGTTAGAATTACACTTTATACCTTAATAACTCTAAAGTGTTATTCTTGAATCGTTGACTTATTTCAGTGCATTTTCAGGTACTTTGAGCTTCAAAAAGAGATAGAAAAGCTATCATCATTTTAAACACGAAGCTTCAATGAATACTCGGGTGAGATAATGGTTGCGGAAGAGCCAAGAAGAAGAGAAACCAAGAAAGGAGTTTCACTAAATTGCCATAATTGCCCGTGCAGATCAATCAACTTTGCAGATTAAACTGTATTGATACAAAAAGAACCAAGAGATGAGCCATATGCTTAGAAAGATCCGGAAGTCTATTTTCTAGAGAATTTTACGGTTCATAAAAAGTATTTTTCTAGAGAAAGTTATGGCAGTTTTAGTAGACACAGGTCAGGCCTCCAGATCAGCATCTACCTAGCGTTGCCCCCCTCACTTTCCAGCACTGCACCCTCACTTTCTAGCGCTGCACCCCTCACTTTCCAGCACCCACTCGTTCCAAGATCAAATTAGGGCTGCACAATGACATTTTTTGGACCAAAATGCCCGTAACTACTTGTGCTCTATAAATACATCTTTAAGGAGTGTGCAGCCAACATCTTCAAAGGGGAGAGCATCCTCAAAGGGGGATCCAAGGGATCTAAATCCATAATATTTCCAAGTTTCTTCAAGGTTGGAAATCAATGGGAGAGCATCCATATTGTTCTTCCACCTTGAGCTCCATGGCCTGGAAATCAAGGGGAGAGCATCCATATTGTTCTTCCACCTTGAGCTCCATAGCCAACTAATCATCAAGTAAGGGAAAGGGATGAATCTTTAGGGATTTGTTGTTCCTTATTTCCTGTTCTTGATTCATTTGTAAGGATTTATTGTTAAAACATTGTCTATGATTTACTCTTTGATTAAGTAAGAAGGATTTGAGTTCATGTGACAGTTGTTCTTTATATTCTTCTTCTTTTAGATTCTCTTAATCCGATGATTGCATCCGTCTCATCCATTGATGTTGTTTGGATGTGATTGATTCTGGTAGATTTATCTTACTGATTGTTCATTACTGCGATATTGTCATTGAGATATATTGTCGTTTCTTGATAATCTTTAAGATCGATCATGTGTGCTTGAACCGAAATTAATGAGTAACTTGTAGCAATTACATTAGAGTTTATAAATGTGCTTGATTGAATATCTTCCGATTGCTTGTTTGGGATGTGAAACTAGCAATCGAGATAAAAACGATTGAATCAAGAGTGGAATAAGGGAACAAACCTAAGGAGGATTCCTGGAACCTTGCTGTTTCATTTATATTCTCATTTATATTTACACAATTTTTCTCACAATACACCATTATCAAAACTTATATTCTTTCGTTTAACTTTTATCGTTAGTATTGAAGTTTACACCTTCTTTTGTAATTAACTTATTTCCTTGTGGAATCGACACCCCAAAGCTGTACTAAAATAACCGTGTTGTACTTTGGGCGTAATCAAGCTGTTTTACAGGTTTACAAGCACTTGGAAAGGAATTTCACTAAATTGCCAGAATTGCTCATATAGATCAGTCATTTTTGCGGATTAAACTGTATTGCTTCAGGAAGAATTAGGAGATGAGGCATATATTCTTGGAAAGATCCGGATGTCTATTTTCTGGAGAATTTTACGGCTCGTAAATATGATTTTTCTAGATAAAGTTATAGCAGTTTTAGTAGATAAAGGTTAGGCTGTGCGTGATTTCAGCGTGATAGAAGTGATTTTTGTGGATTAAACTGTAATGATTCAGGAAAAACCAGGAGATGAGCCATATATGCTTGGAAAGATCCGAATGTCTATTTTTTGGAGAATTTTACGGCTTGTAAACATGATTTTTCTAGAGAAAGTTATGGTAGTTTTAGTAGACAAAGGTCAAGCTGTGCGGGATTTCAGCGTGGGCAGAAGTTTTGAAGGGCATGTAAATGCTTAAATCCCACATCCCACATTGGTTGGAAACACATTCTATATCCACACATCCTACATCAGATTGGAAACACATTGCACTCATGGAGTTCCCCTATAAAAGCCTCATTTCACTTCATCAAAAAGGTGTGCAATCTGGAGGACTTCTGCTAGCATTCTGGGAGATCTCCAAGGCTTTGCTACCAAAGGGGGAAGTGCCGCACAACAGCTACGAGTGGAATTTCTCTCAATGTAGAGTCAGTTTTAATTTATTTCTTTTGAGTTTAAAGTTTTATGTTTAGCATTTTAATTGTGAAATTTAATTTCATAATCATAAGAGGCTAAAACCTTCATCCAAGGTTGAAGATGAAGCCTCGCCATTGTTTGGCATAATATTTTCAAATATGTTCGTACAATTATGATATTTTTAGTATTAATGTTCTGTTTCAATTGTTTGAGTAAATTCTTATGATTGATTGTGTTTAAATTGTTCAAATTGGATATTCTTTGTGTTTCATCTGCCGGATACGGCGGATCATCTAAAGTAAATTGGATATCCATTGTGATTCTAAAGGGATACATTGGATGATTTGGTTGAATTAGGGTATTCACTGTGATTTGTATAATGGTGGATTCATTGAATTATTTGATAGATTACTTTTATATAGAACATGAAAATATATGTTTTACTTTGGTGGGGTGGATTCAGAAACCTTAATCTCTTTATTATTTGTTTCAAATCAATTTAGTTTAAGTTTATATTTTTTGCAAGATACAATTCAAAAATTTTGAATTAGGTTAAAATAGGTTTAGTTTAGATAAAAATCAATTTTCACGACGCAATTTCCTGTGAATTCGACCTCGTACTTGCACACACTATATTGTAAACGACTCGTGCGCTTGCGAGTAATTTAAAACTCACAACACTCATGAATGAATATCATGGTTTTGTATGATACTTAAATTTTTGGATAACATGAAAGATAGATTTATCTTAGTGTTCTTTGTTTTTCATTTAGTTTTTTGTTTTGTATTGCTAAGGGACTAGCAATATATAAGTTTTGGGGTGCGATAAGTGCTTAAATATTCATATTTAAGCCACTTAATTTATATTTATTAAGCTATTAGTTTGTGTTATTTCATCCTATTTTATCTCCTTTCTGTGTTTACTGTGTTTTTCTAGGTTTTTGGAGCATTATGGAATTATCCGGCTTAAAGAGCAAAATGTGAAGGCTTACATCTCACATCCCACATCGGTTGGAAACACATTCTATATCCCACATTCCACATCGGTTGGAAACATATTCTACATCCCACATCCCACATTGGTTGGAAACACATTGCACTCATGGAGTTTCCCTATAAAAAGCCCCATTTCACTTCATCTTCAGTGTATGGATCTCGAAGGCTTTGCTATCAAGGGGGGAGAGCATCGCACAGCAAACACAAAAGGAAGAAAAAACAAAGAGAAGAGCTGCAAGTGCAATTTCTCTCTCAATGTATTTTCAGCTTTAATTTATTTCTTTTGTGTTTTAAAGTTTAATGTTTAGCACTTTAATTATAAAATTTATTTTCATAATCATGAGAGACTAAAACCTTCATCTAAGGTTGAAGGTGAAGCCTCACCATTCATTAGCACTATATTTTCATATATATCCGACATTTTTGTATTGATGTTCTATTTTAGTTCAATTGTTTGAGTAAATTATTATGATTGACCGTTTTGTTTATTAACTGTTCAAATTGGATATTCGATGTGTTTCATCTGACGGATACATTGAATCATTCAAATTAAATCGGATATCCACCGTGATTTGTAAATTAAAACGGATACATTGGATGATTTGATTTAATTAGGGTATTGTTGTGATTTGTATATGATGGATTCATAGAATTATTTGATAAATTACTTTTATATAGAATATACATAGGATGTAATTGCTTATCGGTTGTAGGAACAAAAATCATGAAAATATATGCTTTAATTTGGTGGATTCAGAAACCTTAGTACTTTTATTATTTGTTTTAAATCAATTTAGTTTAGTTCATATTTTTTGCACGACACAGTTCAAAATTCGGAACTAGGTTAAAATAGGTTTAGTTTAGATAAAAATCTATTTTCATGACGCAATTCCCTGTGGATTCGACCTCGCACTTGCACACACTATATTGCAAACGACTCGTGCGCTTGCAAGTAATTTAAAAACTACCAACACTTATGGTGTGTAACTTCTTCTATATAAATAGAGATAATCTTATATCCTATATAATCCTTAAACACTTCATACAAAGATTTATCACTATCAATAGTTTTAAAATTACCAGCTTCAATACAGTAGTGACTGATGAAAGCAAGTCAAATCCGTTACAAACATCAATTAAAACATCTAAGTAAGAGAAACATTCTGTGTCAACCAATTTTTTCGTAAATTGCCTAGCATCGTACACATACTTGATATTTATGTAAACTTTCATTAGATGCTGAGAAAAAAAATAAAGAAATTTGAATGAGAATCAGTTATACCCAGGGAACACTAATCAGTAATGACAGTAAGCAATAACACCAACCAAAACCAAAAGTACCAAAAAAATAACAAGTAACAATCACTCAATATCAGCAACATTAAACAAAAAACTTGTAAAAAAAAGTGAAGAACTTTGAACTTAGGTTTTCCGTTGGGTAGAGAATGTAAGAGTCCTTACCAGGCTTTAAAATCTTAAGAACTTTAGGATTTTTTTACCGTAAACTCTTAAGAAGTTTTAGGGTTTACGGTAAACTCTTAAGAACTTTTTCAACATTGAGGTTAAATGAAATACATACAAACCTACTGATTCTAATACACAAAGAAAATTCGAACACAAATGTTATTAGTCACCTATTTCAGTTACTTCAGATGGTATAAAACCTTTCATTCCAATGTGGAAATACGCGATTGCTATATTGAAACTCTGATCTCCACTTTGATTCTAACAAACTTTTTAGTAAAGTGACCCAAATGACATATACAATAGCATAAAGATGAAATGGATAGGTGAAAAGAGAAAACACATTTGCATTTGAAGAGAGATGAGTTAATGATCTGATAGTATATTGGGTACATTACTGAGTAGTAGTTGCCTTGCATTAAATGTGGGGTAAATAAGAATTTTTTGCTTTTCTATTTAACGATGATTTGTTTTTCAGTGAGTTTGAGGGACGAAAACGTATATTTTCAAATTAGAAGGGCGTAAGTGTATTTTTAGTTTAAACTTAGGGGTAAATGAAATTTTCACCCATTTTTGCATTTAGATGGTAAATGAAATACATGGAATGTTTACAAGAGTAGCCTAGTGAATGAAATCACCAGTCATTTCAGGATTTCTAGCATTCACAATTAAGCAAGCAAGGTGTAATATTTAATTGTCTAATGTAATTTAATGTATGATATTGTTAAAAGAAGTGCAAGAAAAAAAAAGATAATGGACACAAAATTTACGTGGTTTATAGTCCACAAACAATGATGAGAAAGCTTTCACTATAATCAGAATGAAGCAGTACAAAAGAATTTCAAGTGAGAGAACTCTCAAACCTTAATTTTCGATACACCAAAATCGGTTATGCACTACTTGAATAGGAAAAAAAAATAACAAAACCCTATTATAAATGCACTCAAAATTTCAACTTCAACTCAAATGGTCACACAAAAGAGAAACCAACCTTAGGAATCAATAAAAAGTGGTCTACCGAGCTGCCATAATGAATACTCATTTTTAGTAAAGTTGAGCAATATGTTACAACAATTATACTTATCAAAAAAAGTTAAGAACAATTATGTTACATGACATAATGAAGAAACATGTGCCATTGTCTCCTAAAATACTAGATGCTTTGTAAACTAAATGAAAATAAATCATTAATTGGCCAATAAAGGTGACAGAACTACATAATCAGGAGAGACTAGAAAGAAAAGATTTGAGTTTAGTTAAGTATATATCATGAAAACACTGTAGATAATAGATATGAGTATCATGTTATCTTAGTTGTTAAAAGGATAATTAAATTGTGATTCTTTCAAGTAATATACATAACTAATAAACTGTTTCACACATAAACCGTTAGGAATCTAAAATCCAATCAATAACTACACAATCACAATAGTAAAAATAAAAATAAAAATAACACAAGCATTTCTAACGTGGTTCGGTCTCAATAGACCTACGTCCATGAGTCAATCACTACTCTACATCTTTTGTAACTTCTAGATGTAGGAATGCTGATAAAACTCACTACACCATATTACTCAATTTTTCTAAACAAAATTATGTGAAAACTCTCCCCACAACAATATACAATTTTTCTAAATAAAACTATACGGAAACTCTCCCAAATCTAACAACTCAAACCCTAATACGATAAGTATTCACTCAACCATTGGATTTATGTAAAACTCTATTTTACAAGTCATATTGGTGTTTGGTTTGCTAGGGTGAAATACTACTTTTCTTGGTGCTCATATTTATAACATTCAAAATTTTCCCTCCAAGTTACTTGTTTATCAAGTAGCTTGCTCTTCACACCAAGTAACTTCAAGACCCACGCCAAAAATTATGAGTCAAGAAAATCCCAAAACCTCCAAGTTTCAATTGGGCCTCTATACCACTTGTTTAGATTTTGGACCTAATCCCAACAATCCTCCAACTAAGCTTAAAATCTGATATTCAATAGAAAATTTGATATGCTTCTTCATCGCATCAATTCTTTGATTTTTTGCCATTATCAAACTTGCTCTGATACCACTTATTGAGAATTTGACACCCAATCAACAACTACGTAATCACAATAGTAGAAACAATGAGAAAAAAGAACACAATAATTTTTAACGTGGTTTAGTCTCTACAGACCTACATCCATTAGTTAATCAGGCTTTCATTGAAGAATGAGATCCTTGATGAAATAATGACTTAAATTATAAATACAGAAAAATATGAGTATTTAAAGATTAAAAATAAAACTACAACATAGAAATTAGTTGGTAAAAAAATTAACTACATCTACTAAAAAATCAACTTGTTGATGAAATAATCTATGTGATTACAAATATAGAGAAATATTGTTAGTAATAAACACAAACACAAAGATACCAAAAAAAAACTAATCAATATGGATTTAAAAACACACCCTTTTACCAAATTATATGGAACTTGAAGGAACAATACAAAACACACAATTCATGGGTGGCTAATAATAAACAAGTAACGCATATCGTCTATATACATATGTAGAAAATTTGTTTTTTGCTTTTAAAAAATTGTATTACATACCTAGCACTTAAGAGAGGAAGAGAAAACAAGAACCGTTAATTGTTTGCGTGCGCTTAAGAGATGAAGAAAAAACTTTAGGAAACTTAAATGTAAGATAATAATCCATTTTGTAATCGATTATGACGTTAAATATTAAGGAAGGAATAGTTTCTTGATTTATGTTATCCTTTAATTGTTATTTAACTTATATTAAGTCACGTATTCTAAAAGTAAATAAAAATCAACCTTAACGATATAAGTATGAAAATCTTACGATAGTGTTGAGTGGAGATTTGTTGATCTTTTGACATGATGGGGGAATAAATTCATATATTTATCATACATGTTAAAGTTTAGATATGGAAGATTCTTTTGTTTAGGTTATTTTCCTTTTAATTCATATAAATAAATATATAGTTGTTTATGCTGGTTTCCATTGTTAAAATATATGTATAAATCAAATAGATTAATTTTCTTTTACTAAATGCATATCTATAAATCAATTGATTTGATTATAAAAAAAAATCAATTGATTTCAATTCGATCTTTTAAGAAGAATTGTAATTTCGTAATTATTATCATTAATGTCTGGTAATTTTATAAAATGAAAAATATGAAAATGGTAATTTTACGACCATCTTTTTTTGTTCGGGCGGCGTAAAGTCTAAACCCTCGACTTAATCATATGTAGGGCACACAGAATACATTACTGCTCTCCTCAGTCGTAATGGTCACGAGCAGTTCTGGTCTTAAAACAGAAAAAAGAGAGCAGAGAAAATCGAGAGAGAACCATTGCTGCCTTGTTGCAGGTTTGTTTCCCTTATATTATGTCCCATTTCTATCGTATATTATTTTTTTTCTTTCTAAATATTCAAAATAAAATTTATTATAAGCTTGCAATTTCCATTACAGTGCGTTGAAATTTCCATTACAGTGAGTTGAAATTTCAATAGCTCCACACCTATGTGGACTCGATCGAATCATTTTGGGGCCTGATCGAGTCTCAGAAGGTCTGTTTCTATGTTGGTGCTATTTTGCCATAATCTTAGTTCATAATCTTTCAGTTTGTGTTAATTATGATATCAAAGGAAAAGAAAATTCGCCTAATAATTCATCGGAATATAACGCGGTGTGTTTCTGGCTTTATTCGTTCGGCTTTATACATGTTAGAAATTAAAATTATCCAATTTATATGTGTTATGGGAGTCAAATATCAATCATTCATTAGTCTTTTTATTAGGTGAGATCCGATAACCTGTCTGATTTGATTTTCATCATCCGAAATAGAAAACAAATAAATCCAATAACCTGCTAAACACCAGATCCACATTTGCTCTTTTCGTATCTAAGGGGTGCGAAACTGATGGCTCACAGATCAGTGCAGCAGGTTATATACAGACTTTAAGAAGAGAGGTTTAAACAAAACAACTATAAACGATAAGTGGAAATCACGGTCATTTTGAGTTAACGGTTTTGTTTCCACTGTCTAAGCCAATTTCTTGCAATATCTTGTTTTCTTTTGAATCTTTAGTTCTTGTGCTAGGGTTTAGAGGATCATCTGTTGCTCTTAAATGATCACTTATTGTATAAAATTGTGGTAATTTGCAGTTATGAAAATTTGTGGTAAAATGAATTTTGAAAGGAAGGTAGAATAAAAAATTATGGGGTTTAAATATATGTCCATGTTAGAGAGAACAAGATACTATGCATTAATATATGATGAATCATATGGTCATCCCACGTGTATTAATATTATGTTTTGTTCTATTGTATAGTTGCTACTTTTTCTTTTTTCTGAAAGAGGTAGACTCAACAATTATGGGGTTTAAATATATGACCATGTTAGAGAGAACGGGGATAGTACGCACTGAAATATGATGAATCATATGATCATCCCACGTGTATTGATATTATGTCTGGTTCTTTGTGTTTGCTACCTTTTAAAGAATATAAATTGCTCCCATAAATCGCGTTTCAATGATCGCTTATTGGCTAAGTTTTGGAAAATTTCTGTTCTCAACATTTTGTGCTAAAATTATTCTTAGATGCAAGCAGAATTGACTATTTTGAGGTTTGGATACGTATCTAGATTGAATGAGGACAGTACATATCAATCCATGATTAACATATGATTATTTTGTATTTTATTAAACTGTGCACATGGTTGTTAAATATCATAAATAAATTGTATACTAGGTATCGTGTTGATTACGCATTGAAGGCTAAGCGGTCACATTGTGTGAGCTTTTATGCCTTAGATTAGAAGAATCTGGGTTTTCTAAGAAAATTATGGCCACTTTTTAGTTAAAAATATTATGGTTCTCTCTCTATGACCCACATCTTCTCTCTCATGCTCTTCTTTAGAAAGGTTTAAGCAATATAAACTATTAGGAGAATCACAAGTATTCAATTTTTTTAATAAGACATTTAAAATGCACAAGTATTAAATATTATTGGAAAAGAAAAGTTCAAAGTTATGCATAACTCATAATGTAAAATGTCACACTTACAAACTCAACTAAATGAGCTGTGGAGCAAAAATTGTTTTAAAAATTTGCATAATATTGACCAGAAGAATTTATATAAAAGAAAAAATTAAATAATTTCAGGACATTGAGACTTATAAAGCCATTTAGAAACTACATTAAAGTTTAGCGCATATTCAACACATAATGAAAAGGAAGAGCCAATTGTGGTTGATGTTTCCTACTTTGCCCAAAGAGTGAATCACATTACTCAATCATGTTGGATTATGGATGTATAGGCAAATAATTATGTGTTTAAGGTTTTTGAAGCTGAGAATTGGATATGAGTGATCTTGAGATGACAGGGAATGGATAAGAATAGAATGTGTTCTCATTAGAATTTCAAGAATTGATTTACATCTTCAACAATCTTTGTGATTCTCATATGAGTTAGATGGGATCCTGCGAGGACTCTTTAATTCATATCGAGTCTAAATGAGCTATCGGGATTGAGAGTTGTGAGAAGCTGCAATTTGGATAATAAGGTTTTTCAGTTATGGAATAGGTTTTACCAAAAATGATTAAGTAGCCTGCATGAAGATGCTAGTGCGGTGGAGGCGAAAAGGCAGTTGCTTAATACTTCTGCCATGCCAACATGAGTTAGTATCATAGTTACCAATAACTCAGTACGCTCTAGTTCGCGGCACGGGTATGGGAATATGGTACGTTACCCACTCCGTACGTGGTACGTTTGGGGTAGACGTAAATGATTTATATTATGTATAAGTACATGTAGAAAATTAGGATACTAGATATATTTATGAGTACAATTTAAATATAACTATGAGCAATAATAATAGTTTAGAAGATGTTAAAGTTTTGACAAAATAGTAAAATCAACAAACATAATATTAGAAAATATAAATTTAAAAATAAAGTATGAGTTTTCTTTTAAATTCTTTTTTATATCTAGATTTTTTTTTTCAATTTTTTAGCTAAAAGTCTTAAGAAAAATTTGGATCGTCAATTTTAGGGATCTGGTACGAGAATGCACCACTCATCAAAACACAGGATCCGGATCGCAGTTCCAAGGAGGGTATAGAGATCCCAATAACTATGGGTAGTATGTCATAGGTGGCCGCTGGCCAGTCTTGGTTAAAGCCACCCTTGGAAGTTTAACATGAGCGCACTATCCAAGCCTAGATTGGCTTAACGCCAGGCCTAGGTTTTATTAATAGTTTCCTTTGTCCTTGCTGTAAAAGGACAATCTTCAACTATCTTTTAAAACAGCAGGCTTAGTTTGTTATCGTTTTTGGAAGTTAAGCATGTCTATATGTTTGCATATTTGGTACGCAAGCAGTAATTGGATTTTTAAAACTTATCACTTTTTTTAGGCCATTCTGGGCTTGAAACTTCTTTTGTTGCGATTGTTATCTAGACCCTGAAGGCCTGGTTCTGTCCTTAATTGTGTCCGAAGCCTATGCCCAACCATTGGGGTGGTATGATCAAGCTAGATTTGTCACCCAAACCAAGATGGCCATTGCTATTTATACTAGCCACTGTGACCGTTTGTGTTGGCTATAATAATGCAGATAATATCTAGCAGAAGATGGTAATTTAATATTCTTCCAATATGGAAGGCGCATGAGTTTGAAATATATGAGTTGCATTATGTGTAAGTACTTAACAAATGGATGAACTAAAAATTACAGTCTCTTAGGAGTTAGGACCCATCGTCTTCTGTGGCTTGATATCCTTTCACGATCATCGGTCAAGGATCAGAGAATCTATGGTTCTGCCTGCTTTGGAGCGTTGGTAAGGACACTTTCTGTCCCCTAAGTGGACCGGAGTTCGAGGCATGTGTGGAGTTTTAACAATAAAAAAAGGAATAAGAGAATCGATTGAGTAACTTGAGGGAAATTGATGTAGATATAGGTATACTTTGTAATCGTGAAATTACACCATATTTAATGTTTCTATTTGAATTTGTTCATTACTTTTCCAATAGAGGTATATTGAAATTTTGAGCCATAATTTCTCAAGTGCATTGAACTGGTAATATGTTCAATAAAGTTAACTGCATCAATTCAAGTATTACGTTGATTTTCTCAAGTCTGATTCCAATTAATAACCTTTTTATGTTGCTTCTGTACTCCTGCAAAGCTTCGCCATCTGGAAATTCATCTTGGGTTTTCTCTTTTTTTATTCTTTCCTTTTTATTTTGGTTTGGGTTGGGGGTGGGGGAGTTGGCCACAATAAAGCATTTGTTTTCGCCCGTTTGGTTTAAGGGACAAAGGTGGGATCGTGGAATTAGGTGGGATTGGACAAACATAACCCCAACTTTGTTGCTTGTCCAATGTTTGGTTGCCAATAAGGTCTGAATTGGGCTAATCCCATCTAGCCCCTAAATGCAAGAATTCCCCCCTCCCCGCAGATTGATATTACAGCGGTGGGATTAATTTTTGTGCAACATATATTGCCCCTTCTCTTTTACACTAATTCCCATTTTACCCTTAAATATAAAAGGCAACCAAAAAACTTTCCATTTTTTTCCTCTTCTAACCTTTCCAGATCTCTGGATCTTCTCTCTCTTCATCTCCCCCCTCTCTCTCTTTGCAGCCCCAGGGGCACCAGTCACCATGCAGCCCAAAGGGGCTGTGCGAGCTGCATACTTTTTTTATAAAAAAAAAATTGTTTTTGTTTTTTAATCTGCTGTTCTTTTTTTAATTTTTCATAATAATACATAAAATTAAAAATAATTTATCAAAATAAATATTTAGACCTAGGATATTTAGCTGCATTTATAAAAAAAAAAAGATTAAGGACCATTTTGTCTTTTGAATTGTTATCCCATCTTAATACCAATTGGTGTCATATCAACCAAACATGGGATAGTTTAGTGAGTCCCAAACATGGGATAATCCTACTTTAACCCCGCTTGAATCTTGCCCGCAAATCAAACAGGATGTAAAAATGTTGACGCAGTAATGCTGCAGGATGTTGATCAAACCTTAAATTATTTGGAAGCTATATTATATTGAAGAAATTTACCATTTAGGTGTCAAAAGTATTGAAAAATAGGATAGAATACCTATATATATATATATATATATATATATATATATATATATATATATATATATGCAGATGTTCTTATACAATATTGTTTTGAAATTTCTTAGATTTAAAAACAAGTTCATCTACCCTGTTTTTCTTTTCTTTTCCCTTTTGCAGTATTCTATCTCATGTGGAAAGCTCCTTTCCCACTTCATACCCCAATTCTATGCTACTAGGAACTGAGTACCATTATTGGATGTGAGTAGGTGTTAGCGTCAGATTTGTCAAGTTTTTGTTGATTTTACATATATTTTTCTGTTAATTTGGAGTCTCCCGCAACAATGCTCTTACCAATGCCAAATCTTGTTGACATATGTACTTCAAGGTAGAATGATGAGTCCAAGCAACATGGCCATATCTTATGTCATAACCCATGTCTTCCCCTTTTGAAAGGGGAACATCCATTAGACCGCATGAATATTAAAACCCACCTCCTTACTATGTTAACTTTAGTGGGGAAAAGACTTATTATCATCAAACACCCTTGCATTTTGTCTTATGTTTCAATGTCCCCCTTACATTTTAAAAACGATTTTTTAGTGGAGTGTCCAAAAGGCCCTTATGATGTAATTTCCAGTCAAATGAACACTGGTGCATGTGCAGTCCACACATGCGCCTAATTTGATTGTGAAAAGACTTGATTACCCTTTCTCATTCTCTCAAAACAAAAGCCCATCTCTTTCCTTTTATCAGCATCAGGTCCTAATTTGCTATCTCTATCTTCATTGATCTTAATGATTTTGTTTGTTGGAACTGTTACTGATTTCTGTTTTGTATTTGGTTAATTCTGGATTAGTTTAATTTGTTTTGAGTTTTATGGTGGGTTTTAAAGAATGAAAGTTTATCCCTAAAGTGATTCTTAGAAACATTTTTATCGTGTTTTTTCCTCATGAATTCATGAAACTGGTTTATGTGTTTGCTGGATATTTTTCTTTTTAATTGTCGAATTAATTTGCTCCTTATTTATGGGTAAGTTTTGCTTTGAAAAGAAGCATGTTTGTGATTATTGGGTAGTGAACATTTTTCTGTCATACAATTTTGCAAGAGGAATCTCTGTGGTGGTCTGAGAAGAGAGAGAGAGAGTGATTTTTCCATGTGCAGTGGTTCAAAGAGGAAACCGACTCAAGCGGGTTTCATTATGGAGGTTAAGTCTCATAAACAAGATGGGGTTTCCAATAATTTCTCAGTTTTGCTTAAATTATCAGCTGCTAATGATCTAATTAGCTTTAAGAGTGCAATTGAGGAAGAGGATCTTGATGTTGTTCAGCCAAGTTTGCCAAGCTTTTGCTTGATGTTTCTGCTGATACTAATTCTCTTGATGCTAATAGAAACAGACCCAGTGTTCAGAGTATTTTGCAATCAAATGCTAATAAAAAGAAGGTGGTTTATACTGGAGAAAATAAAAGCGGGTAATCAGATCTTTTTGCTATAAAATGAGTCGCATGTGTTGGCTGCACATATGCACCGGTATTCAATTGACCGGAAATTACATCAGAAGGGTCTATTAGACATATCCTTGTAACACAGGGTAAATTGATCGTTTTTAAAACGTAAATGGGACATTGAAACATGAGTTAAAATTTAAGTCTGTTAGATTATAATTAAAAAGAGAGGTGGTCTTTTTGCTTGATCAGCCACTTTGGCAAAGTCCCATTTTTTATTGTAGAATAAATCCACCTTCTGATGATTGGATATAATTGTTGTGTTAATGTGGTAGTGAATTCTCCTAAAAAGGAGTTATCTTATTGCTTTGTATTTATGTGGTAGTGATTTCTCCTAAAAAAAGAAGTGTATCTTATGAGGAAGAAGAACCTCAGTCATGGAAAGGCTTTGATAGATATAAATATATAATTGCTTTAGAGAAAATACAGTTTTTCATTACTCTTCTTTCTTAGGAGAAAAAAGAGAAACAATGCTTACTTTGGAGTTTTGGTGTCATGGTAATGAAGCAAATGTCTCTGGTTTTGCAGGAATTCATCTTGGGCCTTGAGCTCCGTGCAAGAAGTAAAGGACAAAAAGTTAGAATCTTCGGCAGTATGCCTTGATTTATTTTATTCAGCCAAGGTTCATGGTATCGAAGAAGAGAAGATGTGTGCGAGGTTAACTACTAGCAGACAGTTTAAGGTGAGATCATAGTATGAAGCCAATGAGGGGGAATTCAGGATTGGTATCCCTATCAAGAAGTATTGGCAAGATAAGGTAGCCCTTGTAGTTTTTCAACCTAACCCCCCTCTCCTTTTGGACAGCTGCATTGGGTGGGATTTTGACGCTGGAAAATCAAGTTAGATGAAACATATTGTTGCAAATTGATGTCTTACATATGATAGCAGTGGAGGAGCAGTGAATTATCTTTTCCTTAATTGTTTTACAACCAGAGAACTGCACTCTTCTGTTGACATTATTTGGGGCTTCCTGGGTTATGCCTAAACCCGTGGTTGAAATGTTGGCAAGATGCAAAGGTGGTCTTACGCTAGGTGTCATGGCTAGAACTTGGTACCATTGTGCCTTTAGAGAGAGACGAAACTGTGAATTATCTTTCACTCCATTGTTCTACAACCAGAGAACTGCAGTCTTCTGTTGACATTATTTGGGGCTTCTTGGGTTATGCCTAAATCTGCAGTTATGATGTTGTCCAGATGGATAGGGAGTTCTGCTAGGCTCTGTGATTGAGCTGGGTACCATTGTGCTTCTAGAGCAATATCAAGAGAGAGACTTGAAGAGCTTCCTTCACTCAGGATCAGGCATTTGTTTTTGAGTCCATCGTATTGCTCAACAGTAAGATCATCCCTCTAGTACTTCCATTTCTTTCTTATTTTTAATGTTACAACAAAATGCATTGGCTACATTATCAGTTGAGTATTGCAATATTTTAAATGATACTTTAAGGTGTGTAAGGGTCATTTAGATTAAACAAGATGTTCAAGGCTCACTCTGATCAGTAGCAATAATGCAGCTGGAATTTCACCTCAATGTCTAATTTTCATTAGAGTATCAGGTTAAGTTGAATTATTCTACAATTTAGTGCTGCTATGCACTGCTTTGTGCTGTTCTTGTGCACATGGTTGCAAATCTACTATGTCCGAGTCGGTAGAATGTTGTTTTCATGTAAAATCTTAACTTTGCTCAGGGTTATGCATTACTGTGTAGGAAAATAATTGGTGCATCTACACTGCTTATGTTCAGCATGTGAAATTTCAGTAGTTTCATCATGATTGCCTCCATTTGGAACCACTTTCATGCTATTTTTATCAAAGAAAACTGGCTTTAGTTTTGAAATTTTGAGTAATGCATTTGCTTTCTACCTGAAGTCTGTTTACCTCTAACCATATGCTAGATACATGATTTTTATTGTATTTGTTTGCGAGGAGCAATGATATCTTGTAATTTGATTTTTAATAGGAAAGTTTTGTTACTGAAATATTGATACTTTGCATTTTAACAGCAATTTGCAACTGACTTATAAATGTAGCTATCAACAATTAAATATAAATTCTTTATTTATATCCTTGAATTACTTGGTTTTGTCTTCATAGAATTTTTACTGAGCTTTGAAACAGATAGCTTGGCAAAGCCAATGATATATCACCTAAACTGCCTTGAAAAGGAGGAAGAACATTTTCACTTTTCAGGTGAGCATATATCAATCATAGCATTACAATTCTCTTTCTAGCGTGACAATGTTAACCTCTTGTTCGCAGAGTGGCATTCATCTGCATCCTTAGTTTAACAAAGCCTGATGCATTGTTTTCTAACAACTTTTTTATGTCAGTAATCCATATTATTCTTTATGCTGGGCAGAGCCTTAAGATTTACTTTCTAGACTGGCAATGATAACCTCTTGTTTACCGAGTTGGCATTCATCTACCTTCTTACTTAGAAGAAAGCATGACGCATTATTCTTTCAAACTTTTTATGTCAGTTACACATTATCATTTATGTGGAACCTAATGGTGCCAAGAGGTTCATTGTCATTATAGGAGAGACCGATCTTCAGATTAGGAGGACATTTTTAGCAGTGAAATCGAAACCTCAACAGATCAACGTAGGCCTTCATAAAATCGTATGGCCGCAGAGAAGGGAGTGGGGAATTTTAAGATATTCTCCAGATATTGTATCACTCATTGAACAAATGTCCTGCATATTGAGGTAGGGGAGAAAATTTGTGGCTGCTAACTACAGACCCTGCCAAAACTAGTTTGAGACTGGATAGTATTGTTCAAGTCAATCAAGCATCTGAAATCACTTGAAGATATGGCATATTGAAAGCTTAAGAAACGAGGATAAGCAACATATAGGTAATAGAATAATATTTTCATTCATTACATGCTTAATATAGATAAGAGAAACTAAACTTAAGTTCACAATTCCAAAAAAAAAAAAAAGAGATAAGAAAGGAAACTAAACTTTGTTCAGGACATGAACTTAACTCGGGTAGATGTGACAGACTTGTTCAGAAACAAAGGAACTGTTTGAACCTTTCTCCACAGGAAAGATCAGAAACATGCAAAAGGACCCGCTAGATAACTCTTAAAACTTTCTTCCTTTTCCACCCTTCATGTAGTTGCCACTGTTACCTGGTACTCCTCCGTAGTTCTCGCAGCTATTCGAGTGCTCTCCTTGGGGCAAGCTGGACTGAGAAACGCTTGGCATCAACAGGAGGTCACTCTAACAAAAGTCTGGTTCCCAATAGTCTTGATGATTTTCTGATTGCATTGCAGGTTCAGGACCCCCTCTGTTGTGGAGCCGGTATTTCTGAAACAGGTACGATATCAACCATCATCTTTATATAATATATTGATTAATTGGAACTTGACCGGTCATCAGTCAGTGAGTAAAGAAGCAATCAATTAAATCAAGCAGGAGGACAATTCAGTCATTTGCCAATTCAATATCCAAGGGAAAATACACGACTAGGCAGGGAAATTGTGCAAACAAAAGGCTAGTTAAAAAAAATTAATGTGGATACATGAAC
Source organism: Bretschneidera sinensis (assembly GCA_023935145.1). NCBI lineage: Eukaryota > Viridiplantae > Streptophyta > Magnoliopsida > Brassicales > Akaniaceae > Bretschneidera > Bretschneidera sinensis. The sequence goes on from CM043699.1 coordinate 30,539,405, forward strand.
TTAATGTATATGTATTTCTATCCTTAAAATGCTTCCACACAATTCAAAGTTTATGTAGTCTGTAATTTTCTCAATTCATTCAAACATTAAGAGTTTGTGAATTTGAAATATCATCTTTTTTCTCATATCACTTCAATTTCACAAATTTCTAAGGCTTGAATGAATTCATGAACTATTACAAACATTTTAGACTTTGAATTGTATTCCGACTTTTTAAACTAATTTGAGATACAAGTATGCATGCATTTTAAGTTCATGAATCTAAATGCAAGGTATGAGTATTTCACTAGCTAGATTACGTATTTTTGTAATGGAAAATGTTTGTTGCATTAGAGTTATAAGTAGGTTGTGACAGACCATTGAAAGTAAAGATGACAATCAGAGATATGAGGAATGGTTGTCAATATCAAGGCAGTTGTAGGATGCATCTGAATGACATTTTCTTCTAGTTAACAGAAGCTCCACAAAATCATAACTATTATATTAGGATCCTATGGATAATGTTATAAACATCAGTGTGTAGTAGTAATACTAGTGAAATCTATTGACGAAACTTCGCTCAGAAACTTTTAACTAGTATTATTTTTAGCAAATATTTTTGCTTGGTGCTAAGCCCTCTTCGGAGCTTTTAGGAGTCAGTAACTGTTTTGAGGTGGGCTTGAGAGTTCACTGTATGGGTATTTCCTTCCCCAATTTACCTTTACCAAAATGAACCCATACCATAATGGATGCCACAACCACCTTACTTCATTCCGTTAAACTTCAATTAAATCTTAATGCACCATGGTGTCATCTATGGTTCTTAGCTCAGTTTTCAAATTAAGATAAATTTGGGAAGAGAGATTTAGCCAAAAATGAAAAAAAAAGAAAAAAAGAGAAGGAAATGGTGAGAAATATAGGTTATGAACAAAGATTTAGAGAAAATATGACTTATAAACTGGTTGTCTCAAAGAGGTTTTCATAAAAATATTGTTAACGTAAAGACATCTTGGCAGTCCACCATATACAAGATGCAGGGTAGTTCAGTAGGGGGAGATGAAAGAAAAGATGATGGAAAGCACTTAACGTTTGATTGGTACGAGAGAAAGAAAAGAGGAAAAAAAAAAACTAGAAAGATTAAGATTTATTGTCACGTCAAATTGAGAGTATTAGAAAGAATAACTAAATTAGGCTAATGTCATGAACTGAATTAATTAACCATTTAAAAATGTCTTAATTATTAGAAGTTCAATTCTAAAAAAATGGCCTTATTAGAAGGTCCAGCAGCTTAGTAGGTGAGATCTATTCTGGTTCTAGTTTGAAACTTTGAAGAATTAAGACAGTTCTTTCACTTTCCCTTTTTTGTTGTTGATGTTATGAATAAGTTGATTAAGTAAGAAGAAAAGTTAATTGTTTAGTCCTCTCGTAGTTTGATTCTGCCAAGCGAATGACACACTTATGTTACACTAACTTAGGAGCTGTCACACAGTTTACCTTTAGGTACTTTTCATTGCTAACATCATGATATCAACCTCAGAGTCAACACAAAGACATTTCAATTCTTGCTTCTAAATCCACCATTGTCATCATAGCCAGAAAGGAAACTCATTAGCATTAATTACAACCCCTCAACCTACTTCAATTTGAGGGCATTGTACATATATACAAGACCTCCTTCAGTCACCAGATTTAATAGCTCAAAATTGTAACTAATCAAACAAAACATTCAAAATTGGTAAAATTTGAATGAATAATCAATTAATTGTATAATTAAATGAACTTTAAGTTTTGCAACTACATACAAGCATCAAACCAAAGATATATAGTTTTACTTAGATTTACTAATTATATACACTATGCTTATTATGCTTGGTACAAAAATATAAATTCAACCTGTAGATGGCTTTTCACTTGATCGTTTGTGAGTCCATCGACTTGCATGATTTCCTTGATCTGCTTAGGAGTAGCCACTGCTTAAAAAACAAAACATAAAAAATATTCAAATGAAACTGAGTAGAATTTAGGAAAAAAAAAATTCATATTTAACTTGTAAAGATATAATAAATAAATAAAATTAGTGTCAACAATATGGCATAACTAAATCTGCCCAAAAACACCCAAAAACCGAACCTAAACTAAAACCACCTTGAAACTAAATTGAAAATGCGATTAGCCATGCCAAAAGGTTAGGTTATGGTTGTTTTTTTTTTTTATATTTATTGATTTTTCAATATATCAGTTCGATTATAACTGAAATTATATATATAAATATTATTAATAATATGTGAATACACAAATAAATACAATGCACTATTTATCACTTAACTGTTTCACAAATAAAAAACCTAACCTACCCCTTACTCTTACCCTCATCCAAACAACATTATGACAAACATTACTCAGAAGTCCCAAATTCTTCCTAGCTCCATTCCTCATTTGCTTCTCTTCCCACCCTTAACTTGCAAGGCCCGCATTAACTCAGAAGTCAACTACTCTTTCTTGAATAGGCAAAATTTTGGAATTTTTATTAACCAGTGGTTAATCGTGAAATTTTGGTTATCGAAAGAAATTGCTTGGGTTATGAAATAGTTTTGGATAAACTAAAATTTTAGATACAGAATCATGCCCACTCCTATGTATGCCTAAAAAATAAGTGTCAATGTCGAAAGAATAAACCTTAAGAGACATGTAATAGTTCATATCATGCATCACGTTTCATATTGCATATGAATGTTAGATAGAGTTTATTTCAGCTTTAACTGACAATTGTTGGATCAATAGAATATTCTAATATAAAGAAAATTCAAGCTATATATCAAAAGTTTTTAAGAGTCAATTTCTGACCTTCAATTCCTCCCAGAATATTCAAAGCTTCCACAAACCTCATGTGGAGCTCTGGAGACCAAGATCTCCTCTTGTTCTTCAAGATACGCTGTGTTAATGGCTTGGGATGATAATTCAGTGTCTTTTGATCTGTCTTCAAATTTAATCCATCAACCCTTGGAGTTACATTCACGGCCTCTTCTGAAACCTCTTTTTGACATTCATTCTCAGTCAACTTGAACACTGAAGACTCGTTGGAGTTGGATGGCATGAATTGGTCTTTTTCTGTTTTTGCCTTTGCATGGATCAATTGGATCTTTTTCGCTAATCCATGGTGGAATGGGGTCTTGATTGATAGCCTGGTAATACAATTTATAACCATAACACCACTCTATTGTCACTAAATTTTCAAAATTGAGCAAAGAAATCAAGCAATTTATCTAGGGAGTTAATTTATATAAATATTAAAAAAAAAAAGGAAAATACAACGATTTCATTTTCACTCTTTTGCATTTTTCTAACGAGTTATTAGTAGATAGATTGGATGCACAGTTATAATGTTATACAGTCATTCACAAGTATATGTGAGTTTTACTTGGGCTCTATTATTGACAAAATTTTGTGAATAGATGTGCAATGATAACTCACGGTATAGTATTGTACGCTCGTTCACAAAGATTTGTGAGTTTTATGTCGGTTCTATATATCAGCAAAATTTTGTAAATAAGCGCACATTATCATAGTTGTGCACTCAATCCATCAAGAAATTTTGTTTTTAACATAAGTTGCTTGATCCACGAAATTGGTGTTCAGATCTATAGGTGACGCAGGGTTTAGGTTTTCATAATACGTGATTAAAATTAATATCAAGAAAAAAACAGAGCTAAAGAAAATTACTTGCAAGGTAGTATTTGGCGGAGCTTTTTGTTTATCTTGGAAAGGGTCTGAAGGGTCAGATAGTTGTATGTAAGATTCCATCAAATCATTATCCTCTTTGCTACATTGTCCTGAGAATTCCTTTGGATCTTCATTATAGCTTCGACCTTTTGGTGGCAGAAACTCCACTAGATGCTGTTTCGCTGCAGACTCCATACTCATCTCTACCTTCCTTATTTCCCTTGATAATGTCTCAATTGCTATGTACCACCAAATTAATAAAATTAAATTAAAAAAAAGAATCAGATTAACCAAACCCCTTAATATATCATCAAAGTAGAAAAATAAAATAGAATATATAACCTATCAGGAGATAAATTGGAGACTCACAATCCATTAGGAGCAACTTGCATTGAAGAAGATTAAGTGAGTGAAAGCACACAACTCTATCTAATTCCTCATTATGCTTATGAAGATAGTCATTCAATACATTTAACTTAAGTGATTCATCATTGTTGGTTGATTGATCCCTTAACAAGGTGGCTATGCTTTTGGGCGCATAAGCTGGTTTAAGACTCAAGCGAAGCTCTAGAGGACTTGAACCCATTTCTCCCTTTTCTTGATCTTTCAAATCTGTCTCAAAAAGTCTACTCCCAGTTAGCAAAACTATGAAAATGTGATAAGAGGATACAGAGCAGAGAGAAGCTTGTTTGGGAATTATATAGCAATAGAAAGAAAAGAGTAATAAACTAGAATATGGGATAGTCCCAAAAGACAATTTAGATTACATAAATAATGAGAGATTCCCCATGCGATTATATCAGATTTGACAAACCACAAAAGTACCGATTTCTTTCACAAACCTTGAGAATGAGATTGATTTATGTATGTGCGTATATTTATATATGGGCTTAAAAGTACATTTTGTGGGTTTAGTAAAACAAGCATCTCAGAGTTTGACCAATGAGAAGGTGTCATCAGGTGCAAAATAGTATTTTTGTTGTTCTTTCGTATTATTAATGGATTTTTAAAGAATTACCAATGAAGTTTCTGGGTAAAAAATAAAAAATATTTTCATGTGCTTTTTATATTTGAGTGTTTAGAGTAAATTTCATGGATAAAATCCAAGCAAACTTTTTCCATTTATACGTACATTAACATTATTAGTTGTCGTATCACATATGATTTGTACCCAATGAGGATATTTTTTGGAACTCGGTCTGCCAACTAAGGTTGCTTTGCTGTTGAGCTGGGTACTTGAATCTACCATTATATATGCATTGCACTTGGCAATGCATTATTAATTTCTGACCCTTTCTTTATTTTACTTTTTCCCATTTTCTCTGTAATTAGTATATTCGACTGTCGATAATCAATAATTAATTTATGTACTTTACCATGCAAGAATGGTTTTTTTTTCTATTCCATATAAATTTGCTTGCAAATTTTATATATTTTGGATTAAAATCATCATATGATATCACGACTTGAAATATGTAAAAAAAAATTCTTTTTTGAGTACGAGATATGTGAATTAAAAATGTGAAGACTTCATTAAAAAAAAATTTCAATCTTTACACAAATTAAAGTACATAAATGATAAAAAAATTGTTTTCTTCAAATGTATTGCTTGTTTTTTTATTTATTTTTTCCTCTTTTGTCATTATTGGAAAAGATTTTAAGTTAGGTATTATGATAAAGAGTGGATGAAGTGAAAACACCTAGTTTTGCCACAAGAATTCAGCCACGTTGAGTGTATCTTGTCATGAGTAAGACCTAATCACATAACCGTTGTTTTGTGAAAGTATTTATTGCCTTTTCAAAACTTCATCTCTATCCTGTTATAGAATCAGATTTCCGTTTCTGGAGAAACTTTATTAGCAAAAATATCCATTGAAAATCCAAGATTTTTTTACTTAAAATGAAGAGGGTATTTAATGTAGTTGTTAAGTTTACCAAATAAGAACAATCTACTTTTTGTCAAGTCATCAAATTGAAGGTTTTTTGTCACCATAATGAGAATCTTTCACAGCAAGGAACATTTGAGTTCCAAATAAAACATGCAGGTTGTATTCGGGTCCAACAATTTCTTTTAAGTTGCTATCTCTAAACTAAGTGGGCGGGGGTTGGTAAAACTAAGGCTGTAAATTTCTCATCCAATAAAATTTTGTTTTAGCCATTGGTTTTGGTTTATATTAGTATGTTATTTTGGATATGATGATATCTTTAAATATGTTTTTGATAAATTACATATCTTTCAAAAAATATATCAATTAGAGATACATACCATTATAAAATCACAATCTTTCAAACATAAGATGATAAAGATAGTATATTAACAAACACTTAATTATAATTATAATATAAAATTCAAATACTAACACAAAATAACATTAGTCATGTTATTTTAAAAACTACTAACTCAAAACAATATTAACAAAAAATGTTTAGATGTTGCATTCTCAAACTTTCTAAACTTGATTAAAAGTGTCATTGTCAAAAAAATATCATGTGAAAACAAATTTAAACCAATGGATGATGATAAAAGAAAAAAAAATAAAAAATCATATAATATTATGTTTCGGTTGAAATAAGGTGTTTCGATCCAAATTATTGAAACATAAAGTGAAACGAAATACAAAAGTAGCTTGTTTTGATTTATTGTTGAAATTTAAACGATTTGTTCATTTTGATCAAAACGGAACAAAATTCTAACTTTGAGTAAAACCCCGAGTTAACTTTTAGCGTTGCTTCTCCTATAAAAATAGTAAGGTGGGTACTTGGGAATAATGTGTCTTGTGCATTTTTCTAATGAATCACATTTTCTTGATAAAATTTATATTTTTATAGTAAAATACATATTTTTGATGAAAATTTTGTTTTATTATTATTTTTACCATCATTATTTTTGTTCTTACCACTAAAAGTGTGAATTTATCATTAAAAATGTGTTTTACTACAAAATGTATGAATAACACACTTTGTTTTACCTTTTATTAAGGCACTTTAGACACCACCAAATACTAATAACAGTAAGCCAAACGGTTGTTATTAAATACACAGAATTGAAAATATCCAAAATCAAAAATCGAAAGTTGAAAATTGAAAATTGATGTTTTTACACCAAAAAAAAGGGGTGGGATATCATTACCAAATCTCCTTACATTTTGATAATTGTTTTGATATTTTCTTTAAATATTAATATTGGTCAAATGGAATATTTTATTTTAAGAACCGTTTCAAGATAATTATGTGGTGGCTAAAAAAGCATCATGCCTATGATAATCCAATGGTTACGACTTGAAGATTGTTTATATCTTCGGTGGTTATAGTCATAGGTAGGTAATACCCACATTTCTAATAATGATATCGCAGTTTAACCCATATTTTCAATAACCTCTTCTGGTCACATTTTCAGTCAATGTTGAAATATTGTACATGTGTGACACTTACGGCCAATTCATATGATCGTTAAAATGTGCAAAGGCAAAAATGTTATTCTCATTTTTTCTTTGTTCATACTTATATCATATAGGGAGGGAGAAGATAAAAGGAAGAGAGAATAATATTTTTGTCCATTCAAATTTCAACGGTCATGAGTTAATTGAGGGTATCACATGAGTTGACCATGATGTCGCATGTGTATACTGCTTCAAATTTTGTTAAAAATGTGATCATAATGGGCTATTGAAAATGCCCCTAAAATAGAGGGTCATATTTGATCGAATTTAAAACCTATGAAGCACATTAAAATAATAGTCAAAATATAAGATATGATAGTGATAATATCTAATAAGTGCTTTTATAATTTTACACAGACATAAATTCTCTTATTAGCACGAAAATTTACAACTGTTCCCCCATTTTTTATTAACTTAGGATTATATATTCATATAACCTATACTTCAAAATTCATATATATATATATACATGTTGCCAAAAAAAATAAACATATAAACAAATTATATTACTTTGATGCACATAATTTTTTTTAAATAATTTTTATGATTGTTCTCGTTATTATTATTTTTTAATACTTTTGACATTTGAAAGAATTTTTGAAGCTTAATAAACCAAACATAACGTGTTACTTTCAAACTTCAGTTCGTTGATTCGAGTTTAAGTGAAACTCCAGAAAATACTGCACTGCAATATTGAAGAGAGAAAGGAAAACAAATTGAAAGGGAAAATGACTTCATTCTTGATTCATTTTCTCTTAGTTACAAGTACTATTTATAGTGCTCATACAATCTTAAATGCAATACAATGATCAAGACTACTAATAGAATGAAATAATTGTTCTAATTGTTTCTAACAGGTTGATCTAACTAACTTCTAACACCTTTAACTATTTTAACTACTTTTATAACTGCCTTGGCTTCACATATGATAGTGTTGAAGCTTGTTAGGTAGCCTTCTAGTCTTGGTACTTCTTCTACTTGACTCCATATATTCCTCCCCTTCATGTATTGCTTTTTGTATTGTTTGCATTTGTTCTTCATTGGTCTGCATTCCTTCAGATCCTGTTGTTTCTTAATCTTCAATAATCTGAATTCCTTGTTCCTTACTACTTTTGTTGTTATCATTACCTCCCTATTTGAAAAAATCTTGTCCTTAAGGTGGTAAGAAGGATAGAGTTTTAAAACTAAGAACAATCCTCCTAAGAACCTTCTTCTAAAGGTAGATTGTGCCATTGAATTAACCATTGATTAATCTAGTTACCTTTCCATAGGAGATATTGACTTTTGTTATCCTTATTATCAAGTGGAAAGAAGATTGCAGGATTCTGATTGAATATTCCTTTAAAAAGTTTCAATCTGCTGACATTAAACACAAGATATATTTTTGAAGATGGTGGAAGTTAGAATTTATAAGCCATAGTTCCAATCTTCTTCTCCACTACTAAAGGCCCATAAAACCTTTGAGAAAGCTTATTGAAATCTCTTGAGGCCACTATCCTTTGTCTATAAGACTGTAACTTGATCGCTACTAAATCACCAACATGGTATTGCCGCTCAATTCTATGTTGATTAGAAAAAAAAAACTTTATTCTGTGTTAAGCTTGAAGTAGATGTTGCTTTAACCGGTTGATTACTTCTTCTGTGCTACTCAAATCCCGGTCAGCTTCTAAGGAAGTGGAACGTTTACAGTAAGCTGGAATAGAGGGTGGTGGTCTTCTATAGATAGTAGCAAAGTTGTCATTGAAATACCTAAATGATAAGAGGTGTTATAATGCCACACCGCCCAGGGTAAAAAAGAAACCCATTGTTTTGGTTTATCAGCAACAAAACTCCTTAAACACATTTCTAAACACCTTTTAACCACATCTCTTTGGCCATTTGTTTGAGGTTGATAGGAGGAGCTCATTTGAATTGAGTGTCATGTAGTTTAAATAGCTTTTGCCAGAAATTACTAAGGAAAATAGTGTCTCTATCACTGACTATGGATCTTGGAAACCCATATGGTTTGCATACTATAATCATAAAAACTGTTGTTACATTGGCAACATTGTAGGATGTAAGAAGAGCTGCAAAATGTGCATGTTTTGATAGTCTATCAACCATAACCATGATCACTGTAAAACCTTGAGATATTGGTAAGTGGATAATAAAATCCATGGAGATGTCTTCCGAAATCTGTTGACGGACAAACAAGGGTTGTAATAAACCAAAAGACAATTTAGATTACATAAATAATGAGAGATTCCCCATGCAATTATATCATAATTGACAAACCACAAAAGTACCCCTTTCTTTCACAAACCTTGAGAATGAGATTGATTTTATGTATGTGCGTATATTCATATATGGGCCTAAAAATACATTTTGTGGGTTTAGTAAAACAAGCATCTCAGAGTTTGACCAATGAGAAAGTGTCATCAGGCACAAAATAGTATTTTTGTTGTTCTTTTGTATTATTAATGGATTTTCAAAGAATTGCCAATGAAGTTTCTAGGTAAAAAATCAAAAATATTTTCATGTGCCTTTTATATTTGATGGTTTAGAGTAAATTTGATGGACAAAATCTAAGCAAAATTTTTCCATATATACACATCGTATCACATGTAATTTGTACCCAATGAGGATATTTTTTGGAACTCGATCTGCCAACTAAGGTTGCTTTGCTGTTGGTTGGGTACTTGAATCTATCGTTATATATGCATTGCACTTTGTAATGCATTTTTAATTTCAACAACTTGACCCCTCAATTATTTTACTTTTCCCATTTTCTCTGTAATTAGTATATTCGACTCTCGACAATCAATAATTAATTTATGTACTTTATCATGCAAAAATGGTTGTTTTTTTTTCTCTTCCATATATATCTGCTTGCAAATTTTATATATTTTGGAATAAAATCATCATATGATGTCACAATATGGATATGTAAATTTTTTTTTTCTTTTTTGAGTACGAGATATGTGAATTAAAAATGTGAAGACTTCATTAAAAAAATTATCAATCTTTACGCAAATTAAAGTACATAAATGATAAAAAAAAATGTTTTCTTTAAATGTATTGTTTGTTTTTTAATTTATTTTTTCTCTTTTGTCATTATTGGAAAAGATTTTAAGTTAGGTATTATGATAGAGAATTGACGAAGTGAAAAACGTCTAGTTTTGTAACAGGAATATTCAGTCACATTGAGTGTATCTTGTCATGGATAAGACTAATCACATAACTGTTGTTTTGTGAAAGTATTTATTGCCTTCTCATAACTTCATCTCAATCCCATTACAGAATCAGATTCCCTTTTCTTGAGAAAATTTATGAGCAAAAATATACATTGAAAATCCAAGATTTTTTTACTTAAAATGAAGAGGGTGTTTAATGTAATTGTTAAGTTTACCAAAAAAAAAAACCTACTTTTTGTTAAGTAATCAAATAGAAGGTTTTTTGTCGTCAGAATGAAAATCTTTCACAGTAAAGTACACTTGGGCTCCAAATAAAACATGCAGGTTGTATTCGGGCCCACCAATTTTTTTTAAGTTGCTACTTCTAAAATAAGTGGGCAGGGGTTGGTAAAACTAAAGCCGTAAATTTTTTTTCCAATAACGTTTTGTTTTAGCCATTGGTATCAGTTTATTTTAGTGTGTTGTTTTGGATTTGACGATATCTTTAATATGTTTATGTTAAATTACATATCTTTCAAAAATATATCAATTATAGATACATACCATTATAAAATCACTATCATTCAAACATAAGATGATAAAGATGGTGTATTAACAAACACCTAATCATAATTATAATCTAAAATTTAAATATGAACAAAAAATAACACTAGTCATGTTATTTTAAAAACTTCTAGTTCAAAACAATATTAACTAAAAATGTTTAGAAGTTACATTCCTAAACTTAATTAAATGTGTCATTATCAAAAAAAATATCATATGAAAACAAATTTAAACCAATGGATGATGGTAAAAGAAAAAATAAAAAAATCATATAATATTTCAAAATAAGGTGTTTCGATCGAAATGATCGAAACAGAGAGTGAAACGAAATATAAAAGGAGTTTGTTTTGATTTGTTGTTGAAATTGGAACATTTCGTTCATTTCGATCGAAACGGAACAAAATTCTAACTTTGAGTAAAACCTCGAGTTAACTTTTGACGTCGCTTTTCCCGTGGAAATAGTAAGGTGAATACTTAGGAATAATGTATCTTATACATTTTCTAATGAAACACATTTTCTTGATAAAATTTATATTTTTATAGTAAAACACATTTTTTAATGAAAATTTTGTTTTATTATTATTTTTACCATCAATATTTTTGTTCTTACCACTAAAGTTTGTGTTTTACTACAAAATGTATGGATAGCACACTTTGTTTTCCATTTTCTTATGGAACTTTAGACACCACCAACTACAAATAGTAAGCTAAACAGTCGATATTAATTACACAAAGATTTGAAAATATCTAAAATCAAAAGTTGAAAATTGATGTTTTTACACACACAAAAAAAGTGATGGGATATCATTACCAAATCTCTTTACATTTTGATCAATGTTTCGATATTTTCTTTAAATATTAAAATTAATCAAATAAAATCTTTTATTTTAAGAACCGTTACATGATAATTATGTGGTGGCAAAAAAAAGCATCATGCCCATGATAATCCAATGGTTATGACTTGAAGATTGTTTATATCTTCGGTGGTTACAGTCATAAGTAGGCAATACCCACACCTCTAACAATGATACCACAGTTTAACCCATATTTTCAATAACCTCTTCTGGTCACATTTTTAGTCAATGTTGAAATATTGTACACGGGTGACACTTACAGTCAATTCATATGACCGTTAGTATGTGTAAAGGCAAAAATGTTATTCTCTTTCTTTCTTTCTTTGTTCATACTATATCATATAGGGAGGGAGAAGATAAAAGGAAGAGAGAAAAATATTTTTTTCCTTTCAAATTTCAACGGTCACATGTGTTAGTTAGGGGTATCACATGAGTCGGCCGTGAGTGTCGCACATGTGTACCGCTTCAAATTTGGTCGGAAATGTGATCATAATGGGCTATTGAAAATACCCCTAAAATAGAGGGTCATATTTGATCGAATTTAAAACCTATGAAGTACATTAAAATAATGGTCAAAATACAAGATATGATAGTGATAATATCTAATAAGTGCATTTATAATTTTACATAGACAAAAATTCTCTTATTAGCGTGAACATTTACAACTGTGCCACTATTTTTTATTAACTTAGGATTATATATTCATATAACCCGTACTTAAAATTTCATATACATGTGGATGCATACATGTTGCCAAAAAAATAAACATATAAACAAATTATATTACATTGATGCACATAATTTTTTTTTATAAAAATAAATAATGTTTCTGAGTGTGTTCCCGTTATTATTATTTTTTAATACTTTCGACATTTAAAAGAATTTTTAAAGCTTAATCAACCAAACATAATGTGTTACTTTCATAGCTCATTTCTTTGATTTGAGTTTAAGGGAAACTTTAGAAAATATTGCACTCCAATATTGAAGAGAGAAGGGAAAACAAATTGAAAGGAAAAATAACTTCATTTTTGATTCATTCTCTCTTAGTTACAAGTACTATTTATAGTACTCATACAATCTTAGATGCAATACAATGATCAAGACTACTAACAGAATGAAATAATTGTTCTAATTGTTTCTAATAGGTTGATCTAACTTCTTTTTAACACTTTTATAACTATTTTGACTTCCCAAATGATAGTGTTAAAACTTGTTAGGTAGCTTTCTAATCCTAGTACTTCTTCTACTTGACTCCATATGTTCCTCACCTTCCTGTATTGCTTCTTGTATTGTTTGCATTTGTTCCTTATTGGTCTGCATTCGTTCACATCCTGCTGCTTTTTGATCTTCAATAATCTAAACTCCTTATTCCTTTCTACTTCTATTGTTATCATTACCTCCCTATTCATATACTTCTATTGTATCTGAAGTGCCTTTCAAATACCTCAGGACCCATTTGACCGCCTCGCAATGTTGTTTTCCCGGATTACTCATGTACCTACTCACTACTTCCACTGCGTGTATAATTTCCGGTCATGTGCAGACCATGGCGTACATAAGACTTCCAATAGCTGAGGCATAGGGAACCCTACTTATGTAGTCCTGCTCCTACTCTGTCTTTGGTGACTGATCCTTAGATAGTCTAAAATGACTAGCCAAATGTGTGCTCACTGGTTTAGCACTATCCATGCTAAATTGACTGAGAACCTTCTTCACATACTCTGTCTGTGAAAGTTTCAAAGTCCCACTAACTCTGTCCCTGATGATTCTCATACCAAAGATTTGTTTTGCAGCACCCAAATCCTTCATTGCAAACTGTTTTGACAACTGCCTCTTAAGATTATTAATCTCCTCAATGTTAGACCCTGCAACAAGCATATCATCCACATACAACAATAATAGGATATAAGAGTTTTCAAAACTCTTAACATAGCAACAATGGTCTGCTTGGCACCTTGTGAACCTGGTGCTACACATGAAGCTGTCAAACTTCTTGTACCATTGTCTTGAAGCTTGTTTCAACCCATACAAACTCTTTCTCAGTTTGCAAACCTGATTTTCCTTTCCCTGTACTGCAAATCCTTGTGGCTGATGCATATAAATATCCTTCTCCAAATCACCATGAAGGAATGCTATCTTCATATCTAACTGTTCAAGATGTAGGTTCTCTGCAGTCACAATTCCCAGTACCAGCTGATTGTTGTTAGCTTCACAACTGGAGAGAAAATATCTATGTAATCAACACCCTCTTTCTGTTGAAACCCTTTCACAACCAATCTGACATTGTAGCACTTGCTACCATCATGCTCTTCTTTTACTCTGTACACCTATTTGTTATGTAAAACTTTCTTCCCTTCTGGCAATTCAGTTAGTTCCCATGTCTGATTCATCATCTTGAGTCCATCTCATCCTTCATGGCCAACTCCCACTTGCTAGAATTTTTAACCTGCAAAGCTTCATCATAACATTTTGGCTCACCACTGTCAGTCAACAAAATATAGAACAAGGATGGTGAGAACCGCTGTGGGGGTCTACTGTTCCTAGAAGACCTTCAGAGAGTACTTATAAGCGTACACTATTCTACCTGTGGGTCTGTATTCTCATCATTTTCCTGACTCCTTCTCTGCACTGTGCTATCAGAAAATTCATCCAAGTTAACAAACTCAGACTTCTTTGGTTCTGGCCCTGTAACAACAGATTATGCTCTTGACCTATCTTTGTACATAACCTGTTCATTGAAAATCACATTTCTACTCCTGATGATTTTTTAATTTTGATTATCCCAAAACCTATAACCAAAAGCTTCATGACCATAACCAATAAAGAAACATTTTTTGGATTTAGCATCTAGTTTACTGCGAGCATCAGAGTCAATATGAACATAAGATAAACAGCCAAAAACTTTTAAGTAAGAAAGGTTTACCTCCTTTCCACTCCATACCTCTTCAGGTATCCTGCAATCCAAAGGAACTGACGGTCCTCGATTTATCAAGTGAGCTGCTGTGCCAACTGCATCGGCCCAAAAAGTTTCTGGCAACCCAGCATGCAACCTCATACTTCTAGCACGCTCATTGAGGGTTCTATTCATGCGCTCAACCACGTCATTCTGTTGTGGTGTCCAGAGAATAGTCTTCTCCATCCTAATCCCATTAGAAGCACAAAATTCTCTAAACCCCAAATCTATGTACTCTCTACCATTATCAGACCTCAAACATTTTTACCTTCAAACCTGTTTCAGTCTCAACCATAACCTTCAATTTCTTAAAGGTCTCAAATACCTCAGATTTATTTTTCAGAAAATAAACCCATACATTCCTGTTTGAGTCATCAATAAATGTGATATAATACCGCGAACCTCCAAGAGATGCAATCGGGGAAGCTCCCCACAAATCTGTGTGTACCAACTCTAATTTTTCAGACTTTGGAGTTCTGTTTCCTTTCAAGAAACTGACCTTTCTCTGTTTCCCAAGAATGCAGCTCTCACATAAATCAAAGTTAAGGGATTTCAACTCTGGCAGTTTCCCTTTAGACAGCATAACTTTCATCCCTTTTTCGCTCATGTGACCAAACCTGCGGTGCCATAGGTTTGTATCAACTTTTGCATCAACCACTGCAATAGTATCTCTCATACTTGAGGTCATGTACAGAGTACCCGTTTTTGTTCCACGAGCCACTACCATGGCTCCCTTTGTAATCTTCCAAGCACCAGCCCCAAATGTCTCCATGTGACCTTCAACATCAAGCTGTCCTACAGAGATCAAGTTCCTCATCAATTTTGGAACATGTTGCACTTTCTGTATCAACCACACAGACCCATTCGACAATTTAATGCGAACATTTCCCATATCCACAATATCCAAGTCTTCTCCATCAGTCAAATATACCTTCCCAAAATCACCTGTCATATAGTGCTCCATGATTTCTCGGTGTGCAGTGGTATGGAAAGAAGCTCTTGAGTCCAAACCCAAGAGTCAATGGGACTGTCAACAGAAAGTAATAGGGCATCATGTAGTTCTTCTGTCACATCATTTGCAGCATTGTTCTCATTCTTTTTCTTCTGCGGTTCTCTACAATTTTTCTTAAAGTGGCCTGTCTTGCCACAATTCTAGCATTCCAGTTGTTGTCCAGATCTGGATTTACTCCTACATTCTCTTCTAGATTTTGATCTACTCCGATTGAAATTTCTATACTGTGCTCTACCTCTTGTCTCAAGATTTAAAGTGAAACCAAAACCCGAGGTTTCACCCGCATATCTCCTGTGAACCTTCTCGCTTAAAATCAAATCCCGAATATCTTCATATTTGAGTTTATTCTTCCCTGTAGAATTACTCACCGCCATTCTCATGGCTTCCCAACTATTTCGCAAAAAAACCAAAACAATTAAAGCACGGATCTCATCATCAAAATCAATCTCAACAGAGGACAATTGATTAACAATTGTATTGAACTCAATCATATCCTTGGTGGTCTTCTCCTTCATAACATTGTGTGCAACTGATCTTGATAGAGTTAATCAAATAACTCCCAGTACCTGTTTATCAAGAAGATTTCATTCGTCTTCTTTCATACTGTCTGGCTTTGCCCTTAACAGAGGCAAATGTAATTTCTTTCCATAGAGATAATCCTCGATTTGCATCATTCAATACCCAAAATCGGTGCCATCTAACTTCTTGATTCCTGTCGTCTTTCCTTCTTCTCCGGCCATCGCTCCCACTCAAAAAACCGATAGCTCTGATACCAGTTCTTAGGGTTAAACTACCCTATCCCTACGGATCTTGAGATGCGAATATAGAGAAAAAATAGAAATAAATCAAAGACAAACACACAGCACACAGATTTACGTGGTTCACCCAAACTCCGGTTACGTCCACGGAGTTGCAGCGATTTCACTATGTCTTGAAGAACAATACAAAGAGGTCTCACCCTAAACACCCCTCATGGTATTCATAAAAAGATAGCTCACTCACTTAGACAAAAGAATAAGATGAAACCCTTATATTTTCAGGTTAAAATAAAACAGTTACCAAACAGTACTGAAAACACCATATTGGACAAAAAAAAAAAAAAAACCACCAGGCTCCACACATAGCCTAACATCTCTCTGGCCATTTGTTTGAGGATAATAGAAGGAGCTCATTTGAAGTTGAGTTCCATATAGTTTAAATAGTTTTTACCAAAATTACTAAGGAAAATATTGTCTCTCTCACTGACTATGGATATTGGAAACCCATATAATTTGCATACTGTAATCATAAAAAGTGTAGTTACTTTTGCAGCATTGTAGGATGTAGGAAGAGTTGCAAAATGTGCATATTTTGATAGTCTATCAACCACAACCATGATCATTGTAAAACCTTGAGATATTGGTAAGTGGGTAATGAAATCTGTGGAGATGTCTTCCCAAATTTATTGACGGACAAGCAAGGGTTGTAATAAACCAAAAAGGGACAACATTTGGGATTTTGTGTTGTTGAAAAGTGTAACAATTGAAGACAAATTCATAAAAATCTTTTGCCTTATTCTTATAGTAAAATTTGTAGCCAACCATAAATAAGTTCTTTGTATTCCCGAATGACCCCTAGTAGGACTACAATGAAATTACGTCAATAAGTTTTTTTTGCAGTTAGAAGTTTATCCTACATACAATTTGCCTTTGTAGTAGAAAATACCATCCCTAATAGACCACTATAACATATCCTGTGGTTTTTGTACAATAGACTTCAATAAGGTGATAATATCTTGTTGAGAATGATGCTCCTTCTTAAGATTATCCACAATATTAAAATTGGATATCGATAAAGCCTTTAACTCCTTTACATAATATGTGTAACCTTGAAAGGGCATCTGATTTAGTGTTCTCCACCCCTAGTTTATATGATATAGTGTATCTGAAACCTAGTAGGTTAGCAATATAATGTTGTTCTTTTGGAGTCTGTATCACTTGTTCCATAAGGTGTTTCAGGCTCCTATGATCAGTGAGAACTGTAAAGTAGGATCCCAACAAATATTGCTTCCAGATGAGAATAACAGTCGTGATGGCATATAATTCCCTCACATATTTAGAACTTGTTTGCATTCTAGGGCTCAATTTCTTACTAAAGTAAGCAAGTGAGATGACCATTTTGTAATAAAGCAACACCAATATATGTGCTTGAAGCATCTGTTTCTAGTGTAAAAGATTTAGAAAAATTAGGTAAGGATTTAGTCATATCTTCGTTTAGAGTTTGAAATTAGTTTGAATGACTGTAGTCCAAAGGAACCCATCTTTCTTAAGCAAGTCAGTCAGAGGACTTGTTATAGTAACATAGTCTTTAATGAACCTTATGTAATAGCTAGTAAGTCCTAGGAACCTCCTTAGGATTTTCTGATTAGAATGTACTGGCCAATTCAACATGTATACTATCTTTATTTTTTTCAGGTTGAACTCTATTAGCTGAAATGATATGGCCTAAATAAGCCACATATTCCTTGTCAAATGTACATTTACACTTATTGGCAAAGAATTGATTGTTTTCCAGGCAATGCAGTACTTGTCTCAAATGCATGATATGATCTTGCAATGAGATACTATTTATCAAAATATCATCAAGGAATATAATCACAAACTTTATGAGAAAAGCTTAAAAAGACTGATTCATGGTTGCTTGAAAAGTTAATGGAGCATTAGTAAGGCCAAAAGGCCTGACCACAAACTCAAAATGACCATGATGGATTCTTAATTCAGTCTTATGTATGTCTTCATAATACACCCTTATTTGATGATACCCAGAACTAAGATCAAGCTTAGAAAATATAATGGCTCCATTCAACTCATAAAGGAGTTCATCTACAATGGGTATAGGAAAAGAATCTTTAATAGAAACTGCATTTAAAGCTTTGTAGTCTACACAAAACTTCTAAGTACCGTCCTAATTTTTTACTAAAAGAACCGGTGAGCTATATGCACTAGTACTATGTTGTATTAAGCCATTTTTATCATTTTTTTCCACTATTATTTCAATATCTTTTTTATAAAAAAAAATGAGGATACCTATATGGTTTCACTTTTACTGGTTTGGTATTGGGTTCAAGTAAATTTTATGACCATTGTTTCTATAAGGAGGTAAAAGAGAATGTTCTTGAAATACCTGATGCAACTGAAATTACAAGTCTTCAACTTTCAAAGGTATACTTGTAGATTCTTCTTGTGTTTGTTGTGATGCTACTTGGACAGGAGGAACTACCATCTGTTGAAAACATGAAGCTATGCCATCTTTCTCAGCTGACTATTTAAGTTTCTAAAATTAAGTATGCAAAGTATGTACCTCTCTATCTCATTGTAATTGGGTTTTAGCTCATTTTCACTCAAACTCTATAGTGGATGTTGAGTAATCTGTAGTAACTGGACCCAATAGTTCTAGCCATTGAACTCCCAAAACAATTTCTGCTCCTTAGAGAGGTAATACAAACATATCAATAGAAAATTAATAATCTTTTATCTCCACAAGCACTTTATGGCATACTCCCAAACAAGTTAGGAATTCTCCACTGCCCATGAACACTAAAATGCGGTGCAGGTACAATCTGTAAACCCAAGTAGTGTACTATTCTCTCTTAGACAAAGTTATGCGTGCTTCCTTCATCAATCAAGAGCTGTAAAGGTTTGTTGTGAACCAAACTTTGAAGTCTTCTTGTTATTGGTGTGTTATGACCAAAAAGGGCATGAAAACTTATTACAACTTGCATTTGTTGGCATTGAGACAAATCTAAATCTTTTTCTTGAATATCTGGACCAATTAGGTGATCTATTTCAAATCTTTCAATGACTAAAAGAGCCATTGTATTCTTAAATTTATGGTCTGGTGTGTATTTCTCCTCACAATTGAAACACAACGCTTTTTTTTCTTTTCTTTGTTGCATCTTAGCTTATGTTAACCTCTTGATAGGAATCTTGAAATTTTGTACATCTTTTTGAGGCAGTGTTTCAAGTGCATAGCCCATTATAGAAGTGGTGTGATAATTTATGTATTGCCAAGGCTTTAGTCCTCTCAGTTCTTGAAGTTAATATTTTTTGTAATATGGCAAGACTGAAGGCATGATGAAGATCTCGAGAGTAATGAGCTAAAACTTCCATTTTTATCTCTTGTTTCAAGCCTGAAATATAGCAACTCTTCAGGAATGGCTCTGTGAGATTTGAAATTTTGCTAGACAATTCTTCAAATTGGGATTGATATTCCCCCACAGACTTTGTTTGGAAGAACTTTGTAAGAGAACCTAATGGATATGCAAACAAAGAAAGACCAAATCGAGTTTTCAATCCAGTCTCAAAATCCTCCTATGTCCTGATATGGTTATCTTGGCTACACCATTGAAACCAACTTATAACAACTCCATCAAGATGAAATGCTACCAGTTCTATTTTTTTATAGTTGGAATATGGTTGTAAGCAAAGTATTTATTGATTTTGGACAATCACTCACTTGGATCTCCTCCATCAAAACGAGGACAATCTAGTTTCAATTGTCTGAAAGGCATAGTAGTGTGTTGGTGTAAGTGATGTGGTTGTGCCTCTTGTGTGTCTCTCCTCATTTTAGTAAGTTGCTACTAAATTGGCCCCAAAAGCATCATTTTTTATTCTCGAACAAATCTTGCAAAATCAGTTTGAGTGCTTTGCGATCTTGTCATTTCTTCTTGAACATTTGTTACTATTGCATTCAATTGAGAAAGATCTACAAATAATTTCTCAATTGTTGTATTCACATGCTTCCATCTAGTACCATTTGCCATTGTACAAATGTTCATGAAGTAAAGAACAATGAAAGCACCAATATTACTTTAGAGTTCAGTTCCTTGATTCAAGTTCAAGGGAAACTCCAAAAAAGACATTGCACCGCAATATTGAAGAGAGAAGGGAAAGCAAATTAAAAGGAAAAATGACTTCGTTCTTGATTCATTCTCTCTTAGTTACAAGAACTATTTATAGTGCTCATACAATCTTAGATGTGACACAATGATAAAGACTACTAACATAATGAATTAATTGTTCTAACTGTTTCTAACAGATTGATCTAACTAGCTTCTAACAGCTTTAACTATTTTAACAACTTTTGTATCTGCTCTGGCTTTACATATGATAGTTTTGAAGCTTGTTAGGTAGCCTTTTGGTCTTGGTATTTCTTTTACTCGACTCTATATGTTCCTCCCTTCCTTGTATTGCTTCCTATATTGTTTTCATTTATTCCTCATTGATTTGCATTCTTTCAGATCCTGCTGTTACTTGGTTTTCAGTAATCTGAACTCCTTATTCCTTGCTACTTTTGTTGTTATCTTATCGATTTTTATATTTTGGTTTGGAAATACTTTTACTACAATTGTTAGGATTATTTACAAAAATTGTCCTTGTAGTTTTTGAGATAGTTTCTCAATTATCCCCACATATTTTCAATTGAGAAAATATCGTCCTTGTAAATTCTAATAGGACATTTTATTAAACTTAATTAGGCAATTAAATTTGTTACATCGCACACATGCAATTGCTTGCAAAAAATTCCAAATTCAACTTTTTTTTTCTTTTCATTTTGTCTTTTTCTCCAACCTCCATGCTCAACTTTTATTCTATCTTAACCTTGAAAGCTTTAAATTCGGCTAAATCTAGCTGGATATGAAGTAGTATTGTTAGTCTTGAGCCTTTCTTTCATGTTGGTCTTGAGCCTTTCTTTCATGTTTTCAATTCGGAGAAACAAAAACATTGTACAATCTTTGATTGACAGTTAAGGTGGGGCCATGATTTTGATCTTTGAGGGACCAAAGCTAAATAGGATTAAAAAAATCAGTTGCGGATGTTCGACATTTTGAAGATATCTCAAATTCTTTTTAAAATTTCAGAGGTCATCAAAGACTAGGAATTAATATTTCACAATAATAGTTTACTTAACAATAATTCATTATTTTCAAAAATTTGTCGCAAGAGAAAATAATATCACCAAATGCATTTTCTATGTTTTCATGTTTAGAAAACAAATTTTATTTTCACTAACCAAACAAGTTTTCTAAAAGATAAAAAATGAAAACTGAAAACTGTTTTCATTTTTTAAAAACAGGAAATGAAAAAAAAGAAAAAGATTTCAAAAACCAAACGCACCTTACATTTCTTTATGCTCATATTTATAGCTTTCAAAATTTTCCCACCAAGTTACTTTTTGACTAAGTAGCTTGCTATTCACACCAAGTATCTTCGAGCCCACACCAAAAATTATGAGTTAAGAAAATCCCAACACTAATCAAGTTGTCCAACTCTATGGGCTAGGTTCACCTCTACCCTATCGAAACCTCCAAGTTTCAATCGCGCCTCTAAACCACTAGTTCAAATTTTGGGCCTAATCCCAACAATTCTTCACTTAGACTTAAAATCTTATCTTCGATAACAAATCTGACTTACTTTTTCAACGCATCAATTCTTTGAATTTTTGCCATTGTTGAACTTGCTCTGATACCACTTGTTGGAAATTTGACACCCAATCAACAACTAAGTAATCACAATATTTCATAACCACACTTAACTCCATATGTTCTCGGTATTTTCCTAAATTCAAACACATTTGGAAATACATTGCCAACTTCAAAGTTTATTTTGCTATCATATTCTCTTTTAAATTCCTTAGCATACCATTTTCGAGTCCCATCAAATGTAATAGTATTTCTCCTTTGAGCAAAGTCATCCCTAGATACCCATCTATTAAAACATTTGATCATAAGCACTCATTTAACTCTCCATTTGATGCATTGGCATTCTTATGAATATCATTTTCATTTCCTAAATTTTCAGCTTGAAGATCATCATTACCAACTTCATAATTAATACTCAAACACTCATCTTCTTTAACACTAAACTAGTAGTTCTAATCACTAAAATGGTAGTCCTCATTAGATGTGTCATTTCCATTATCATTACCTTCATCATCAACAAACTCTTTTAGTATTAGGCTTTCTGTTAACCCTTTTTAACCTTAACCCCACCTTTCCCCTTTCTTGCCTCTATCCCCTTGCTTTTCCATTTTTTCTACCCCTTGTCCATTTCCCCCAACACCTACCTCAACCTAACATCAAGACCTGCCACAACATTCCTATTAAGCTAAGAGTCAACCCTTGTCCCACCATCTCCCTCCACTGTTTGACTATTCTCTGCATTACTCCTTATATTACTCTCAAGCAACATCTCACAGTTCAATTCACCCTCCACAGTTTGATTATTTCCAGCATTACTCCATGTATTACTCCCAAACACTAACCCACAATCCATATCACCATTAAACAAAGTAGGGGCCAATACTACCACATGTTTATGGTGTGTAAGTTCTTCTATATAAATAGAGGTAATCTTATATCCTATATAATCCTTAAATACTTCATACAAAGATTTATTACTTCATACAAAGATTTATCACTATTAATAGTTTTAAAATTACCAGCTTTCAATACAGTAGTGACTGATGAAAGCAAGTTAAATCCGTTACAAATATAAATTAAAACATCTAAGTAAGAGTAACATTCCATGTCAACCAATTTTTTCATAAATTGTCTATCATCATACACATACTTGATATTTATGTAAACTTCCATTAGATGCTGAGAAAAAATAAAAAAAAATAAAGAAATTTGAATGTGAATCAGTTATACCCAGGGAACACTAATCAGTAATGGCAGTAAGCAATAACACCAACCAAAACCAAAAGTAACCTTTAAAAAATAACACGTAACAATCACTCATTATCAGAAACATTAAACAAAAAATTGTAAAAGAGAGTGAAGAACTTTGAACTTAGGTTTTTCGTTAGGCAGAGAATGTAAAAGTCCTTACCAAGCTTAAAAATCTTAAGAACTTTAGGATTTTTTTACCCTAAACTCTTAAGAAGTTTAAGGGTTTTACGGTAAACTCTTAAGAACTTTTTCAACATTGAGGTTAAATGCAATACATACAAACCTATTGATTCTAATACACAAAGAAAATTCGAACACAATTGTTATCAGTCACCTATTTCGGTTACTTCAGATGGTATAAAACCTTTCATTCCATTGTGGAAATAAGCGATTGCTAGATTGAAACTCTGATCTCCACTTTGATTCCAACAAACTTTTTCAGTAAAGAGACCCAAATGACATAGACAATAGCGTAAAGATGAAATGGCTAGGTGAAGAGAGAGAACACGTTTGCATTAGAAGAGAGATGAGTTAATGATCTGATAGCATATTGGGTATGTTACTGAGTAGTAGTTGCCTTGCATTAAATGTGGGTTAAATAAAAATGTTTACTTTTCCATTTAACGATGATTTGTTTTCGGTGAGTTTGAGAGACGAAAACGTATATTTTCAAATTAGAAGGATGTAAGTGTATTTTTAGTTTAAACTTAGGGATAAATGAAATTTTCACCCATTTTTGCATTTAGATGGTAAATGAAATACATGGAATGTTTACAAGAGTAACCTAGTGAATGAAATCACCAGTCATTTCAGGATTTCTAGCATTCACAATTAAGCAAGCAAAGAGTAATATTTAATTGTCCAAATGTAATTTATTGTATGATATTGTTAAAAGAAGTGCAAGAAAATAAAGATAATGGACACAAAATTTATGTGGTTTATAGTTCACAAACAATGATGAGAAAGCTTTCATTATAATCAAAATGAAGCAGTACAAAAGAATTTCAAGTGAGAGAACTCTCAAACCTTAATTTTCGATACACCAAAATCGGATATGCACTACTTGAATAGGAAAAAAAATAACAAAACCCTATTTTAAATATGCTCAAAATTTCAACTTCAACTCAAATGGTCACACAAAAGAGAAACAACCTTAGGAATCAATAAAAAGTGGTCTACCGATCTGCCACAATAAATACTCATTTTTAGAAAAGTTGAGCAATATATTACAACAATTATACTTATAAAAAAAGTTAAGAACAATTATGTTGCGTGACATAATGAAGAAACATGCGTCATTGTCTCCTAAAATACTAAATGCTTTGTAAAAAAAATGAAAACAAATCATTAATTGGCCAATAAAGGTGACACAACTACACAACCACAACTACACAACTAGGAGAGACTAGAAAGAAAAGCTTTGAGTTTAGTCAAGTATATATCACAAAAACACTGCAGATAATAGATAGGAGTATCATATTATCTTAGTTGTTAAAAGGATAATTAAATTGTGATTCTTTCAAGTAATATACATAACTAATAAACTGTTTCACACATAAACCGTTGGGAATCTAACATCCAATCAATAACTACACAATCACAATAGCAAAATAAATAAATAAAAAAAAATAACACAAGCATTTCTAACATGGCTCGGTCTCAACAGACATACGTCCACGAGTCAATCACTATTATACCTCTTTTGTAACTTTTAGACATAGGAATGCTGATAAAACTCACTACACCATTTTATACAATTTTTCTAAACAAAACTGTTCCTCAATCTCACAACTCAAACCCTAATACGACAAGTATTCACTCAACCATTGGATTCATGTAAAACTCTATTTTATAAGTCATATTGGTGGTTGGTTTGCTACACTCTATATCTAACTAACTATTCTTACTTCAGAAATAAAGTGAAGTACTACTTTTCTTGATGCTTATATTTATAACATTCAAAACTTTCCCTCCAAGTTACTTGTTTATCAAGTAGCTTTCTCTTCACACCAAGTAACTTCAAGACCTACGCCAAAAATTATGAGTCAAGAAAATCCCAAAACCTCCAAGTTTCGATTGGGCCTCTATACCATTTGTTTAGATTTTGGGCCTAATCCCAACAATCCTCCAACTAGGCTTAAAATCTGATATTCAATAGAAAATTTGATTTGCTTCTTCATCGCATCAATTCTCTGATTTTTTACCATTATCGAACTTGCTCTGATACCACTTGTTGAGAATCTGACACCCAATCAACAACTACACAATCATAATAGTAGAAACAAAGAGAAAAAAGAATTTTTAACATGGTTCAGTCTCTACAGACCTATGTCCACTAGTCAATCAGACTTTCATTGAAGAATGAGATCTTTGATGAAATAGTGACTTAAGTTACAAATACAGAAAAAATATGAGTATATAAAGATTAAAAATAAAACTACAATATATAAATTAGTTGGTAAAAAAATTAACTACATCTACTAAAGAATTAAATTGTTGATGAAATAATGTGTCTAATTACAAATACAGAGAAATATTGTTAGCAATAAACACAAACACAAAGATACCAAAAAAAAAAAAAACTAATCTATGTGGATTTAGAAACACACCTTTTTTCCAAATTATATGGAACTTGAAGGAACAATACAAAACATACATATCGTGGGCGGCTAATAATAAACACGTAATACATATTGTCTATATACATATGAAGAAAATTTGTTTTTTGCTTTTAAAAAAATTGTATTGCATACCTAGCACTTGAGAGAGGAAGAGAAAACAAGAACCGTTAATTGTTTGTGTGCGCTTAAGAGATGATGAAAAAGCTTTAGGCAACTTAAATGTAAGGTAATAATCCATTTTGTAATCGTTTATGATGTTAAATATTAAGGAACTAATAGTTGCTTGATTTATGTTATCTTTTAAAAGTTATTTAACTTATATTAAGCCACGTATTCTAAAAGTAAATAACAATCAACCTTAACGAGATAACTATGAAAATCAACCTTAACGAGATAAGTATGAAAATCTTAAGTTAGAGTTGAGTGGAGATTTGTTGATCTTTTGACATGATGGGTGAATAAATTCATATATTTATCGGACATGCTAAAGTTTTGATTTGGAAGATTCCTTTGTTTAAGTTATTTTCCTTTTAATTCATATAAATAAATATACAGTTGTTTATGCTGGTTTCTATTATTAAAATATATGTG
Organism: Bretschneidera sinensis; assembly: GCA_023935145.1. Lineage (NCBI taxonomy): Eukaryota > Viridiplantae > Streptophyta > Magnoliopsida > Brassicales > Akaniaceae > Bretschneidera > Bretschneidera sinensis. The sequence continues at coordinate 30,566,002 of CM043699.1, forward strand.
TAAATCAAATAGATTAATTTTCTTTTACTAAATGCATATCTATAAATCAATTGGTTTCATTATAAAAAAAATCAATTGATTTCAATTTGATCTTTTAAGAAGAATTGTAATTTCGTAATTATTATCATTAATGTGTGGTAATTTTATAAAATGAAAAATATGAGAATGGTAATTTTACGACCATCTTTTTTTGTTCGGGCGGCGTAGAGTCTAAACCCTCGACTTAATCATATGAAGGGCACGCAGAAGACATTACTGCTCTCCTCAGTCGTACTGGTCACGAGCGGTTCTGGTCTTAAAACAGAAAAAAGAGAGCAGAGAAGCAAAATAAAAAACCTAGGCGCTGTTGCTCCTTTAAAATATCATAGAGAAAATCGAGAGAGAACCATTGCTGCCTTGTTGCAGGTTTGTTTCCCTTCTAGTATGTCCCATTTCTATTGTATATTTTTTGTTGTAAATATACAAAATAAAATTTATTATAAGCTTGCAATTTCCATTACAGTGCGTTGAAATTTCCATTACAGTGAGTTGAAATTTCAATAGCTCCACACCGATATGGACTCGATCGAATCATTTGGGACCTGATCGAGTCTCAGAAGGTCCGTTTCTATGTTGGTGCTATTTTACCATAATCTTAGTTCATAATCTTTCAGTTTGTGTTAATTATGATATCAAAGGAAAAGAAAATTCGCCTAATAATTCATCGAAATATAACGCGATGTGTTAATGGCTTTATTCGTTCGGCTTTATACATGTTAGAAATTAAAATTATCCAATTTATATGTGTTATGGGAGTCAAATATCAATCATTCATTAGTCTTTTTATTAGGTGAGATCCGATAACCTGTCTGATTTGATTTTCATCATCCGAAATAGAAAACAAATAAATCCAATAACCTGCTAAACACCAGATCCACATTTGCTCTTTCGTATCTAAGGGGTGCGAAACTGGTGGTTCACAGATCAGTGCAGCAGGTTATATACAGACTTTAAGAAGAGAGGTTTAAACAAAACAACTACAAACGATATGTGGAAATCACGGTCATTTTGAGTTAACGGTTTTGTTTCCACTGTCTAAGCCAATTTCTTGCAATATCTTGTTTTCTTTTGAATCTTTAGTTCTTGTGCTAGGGTTTAGAGTGTCAATGGATGGCAAAGTCCATATTCTTTTCTTTAATTAAGGTCACTAACTATTCTACTTCACCCACACTTGCCATATATTCATCCTTGTTTTAAGGCTTACTTTAGGCCATGTTTCCTTCATTGTTTTAAGACTTACTTTAGGCCATGTTTCCTTCCTTGTTTTAAGACTTACTTTAGGCCATGTTTCCTTCCTTGTTTTAAGGCTTACTTTAGGCCATGTTTCCTTCCTTGTTTTAAGGAATGTCTTTTTCCTTTAACAGCCTATATATACTCTTAATTGTATTCTCAATAATAAGAACTCAAGTAAGCATTTGTACAATCTCTTTACTCTCTTCAATTCTAACATGGTATCAGAGCCGGTTGCTTAGGTTCTTCTCTCGCTTGTAATTTTTCTCGGTTTCATGTTTCGGCGTGTTCTGTATTGTTCTCGGTGAACTCGACGTGAAAGTTTTTTTTTGTTGTTTTTCGGTCTTCTCTTTTTGGGTTGGTGTTGTCGGCACCTCTTATTTTTTTGGTTTGAGCAGTTTCGGCATTCTCGACATCCTCTATTTTCAGAGAGGTGTTTTGTGGCTTTGGGTCTCAGATTTCTCGGTGTTTTTTTTTGTTCTCAGATCTCTTTGGCAGTTTGTTTTTTTTCTGCTTTGGGTGGTTTCGGCATTTTTTTTTGGTCGGGCTATTTTTTTTTTGCACTTATTTGCAATGGATTCTGCACCTGTGTGTGTCAAATTTACGGGCAAAAATTACTCTACATGGGCCTTTCAGTTTGAAATTTTCCTCAAGGGAAAAGAACTTTGGGGCCATATCGATGGCACAGATGTTGCACAAACATCCAATACAGACCAATCGAAGGATGTCGGGTATTCTCCTTCTTGGACTGTGCTTGATGCTCGGATCATGTTTTGGCTTCTTGGTTCGATGGAGCCACATATTGTCACCAACTTGCGTACTCATCGCTCTGCTCAATCCATGTGGACTTATCTGAAGAAGGTTTATCATCAAGATAATGATGCTTATCGCTTTCAGTTAGAGCATGCAATTGCCACCTTTTAACATGGCAGTCTTTCCATCCAAGACTATTACTCGGTCTTTCTGATTCTTTGGACTGACTATACTGATCTTGTTACAGCGGCTGTTCCTGTTGCCACTCTTTCGACTATTCAGCAACTCCACGAGACTAGATGGCGTGATCAATTTCTTATGAAACTACGCCCGGAATATGAATCTATTCGCTCCTCTCTGCTGAATAGATCTCTTGTTCCTTCTCTTGATGTTTGTTTTGGTGAGTTACTTCGTGAAGAACGTCTTAGTACTCAAGCCACTCTGGAGCAATCTTATGGTAGTCCAAGAACTGTTGCTTATGCTGCCCAAGGACACGGATCGCCTACGCATTCTAAAAACTTGCAGTGTTTTTGCTGTAAGGAATATGGGCATATTGCTGCCAATTGTCCCAAGAAATATTGCTCTTATTGTAAGAAGAAAGGTCACATCATCAAAGAATGTCGTCTCCGCCCACAGAATCGTCAGGCTCAGGCATTTCAGACTTCTGTTATTGTACCCTCTGCAGCTCCTAGCTCTTCTTCCAGTGCCTCCCAAGTTTCGGCACCTCCTGCAGCGAATTACTGCACACCCGAAATGGTGCAACAGATGCTAATTTCAGCATTATCTGCAATGGGGTTTCAAGGTAAAAATTCTACCAAACTCTGGTACGTAGACTCGGGGGCCTCTAATCACATGACGAATACTCCCACAACATTTTCTTTTGAATCTTTAGTTCTTGTGCTAGGGTTTAGAGGATCATCTGTTGCTCTTAAATGATCACTTATTGTATAAAATTGTGGTAATTTGCAGTTATGAAAATTTTGTGGTAAAATGAATTTTGAAAGGAAGGTAGAATAAAAAATTATGGGGTTTAAATATATGTCCATGTTAGAGAGAACAAGATAGTATGCATTAATATATGATGAATCATATGGTCATCCCACGTGTATTAATATTATGTTTTGTTCTATTGTATAGTTGCTACTTTTTCTTTTTTCTGAAAGAGGTAGACTCAACAATTATGGGGTTTAAATATATGACCATGTTAGAGAGAACATGGATAGTACGCACTGATATATGATGAATCATATGATCATCCCACGTGTATTGATATTATGTCTGGTTCTTTGTGTTTGCTACCTTTTAAAGAATATAAATTACTCCCATAAATCGCGTTTCAATGATCGCTTATTGGCTAAGTTTTGGAAAATTTCTGTTCTCAACATTTTGTGCTAAAATTATTCTTAGATGCAAGCAGAATTGACTATTTTGAGGTTTGGATACGTATCTAGATTGAATGAGGACAGTACATATCAATCCATGATTAACATATGATTATTTTGTATTTTATTAAACTTTGCACATGGTTGTTAAATATCATAAATAAATTGTATACTAGGTATCATGTTGATTACGCATTGAAGGCTAAGCGGTCACATTGTATGAGCTTTTATGCCTTAGATTAGAAGAATCTGGGTTTTCTAAGAAAATTATGACCACTCTTTAGTTAAAAATATTATGGTTCTCTCTCTATGACCCACATCTTCTCTCTTGTACTCTTCTTTAGAAAGGTTTAAGCAATATAAACTATTAGGAGAATCACAAGTATTCAATTTTTTTAATAAGACATTTAAAATGCACAAGTATTAAATATTATTGTAAAAGAAAAGTTCAAAGTTATGCATAACTCATAATGTAAAATGTCACACTTACAAACTCAACTAAATGAGCTGTGGAGCAAAAATTGTTTTAAAAATTTGCATAATATGACCAGAAGAATTTATATAAAAGAAAAAATTAAATAATTTCAAGACATTGAGACTTATAAAGCCATTTAGAAACTACATTAAAGTTTAGCGCAGATTCAACACATAATGAAAAGGAAGAGCCAATTGTGGTTGATGTTTCCTACTTTGCCCAAAGAGTGAATCACATTACTCAATCATGTTGGATTATGGATGTGTAGGCAAATAATTATGTGTTTAAGGTTTTTGAAGCTGAGAATTGGATATGAGTGATCTTGAGATGACAGGGAATGGATAAGAATAGAATGTGTTCTCATTAGAATTTCAGGAATTGATTTACATCTTCAGCAATCTTTGTGATTCTCATATGAGTTAGATGGGTTCCTGCGAGGACTCTTTAATTGATATTGAGTCTAAATGAGCTATCGGGATTGAGAGTTGTGAGAAGCTGCAATTTGGATAATAAGGTTTTTCAGTTATGGAATAGGTTTTACCAAAAATGATTAAGTAGCCTGCATGAAGACGCTAGTGTGGTGGAGGAGGAAAGGCAGTTGCTTAATACTTCTGCCATGCCAACATGGGTTAGTATCATAGTTACCAGTAACTCAGTACGCTCTAGTTCGCGGTACGGGTATGGGAATGTGGTACGTTACCCACTTCGTACGTGGTACATTTGGGGTAGACGTAAATGATTTATATTATGTATAAGTACATGTAGAAAATTAGGATACTAGATATATTTATGAGTACAATTTAAATATAACTATGAGCAATAATAATAGTTTAGAAGATGTTAAAGTTTTGACAAAATAGTAAAATCAACAAACATAATATTAGAAAATATAAATTTAAAAATAAAATATGAGTTTTCTTTTAAATTCTTTTTTATGTCTAGATATTTTTTTTCAATTTTTCAGCTAAAAGTCTTAAGAAAACTTTGGATCGCCAATTTTAGGGATCCGGTACGAGAATGCACCACTCATCAAAACGTAGGATCCGGATTGCAGTTCCAAGGAGAGTATATGGATCCCATTAACTATGGTTAGTATGTCATAGGTGGCCGCTGGCCAGTCTTGGTTAAAGCCACCCTTGGAAGTTTAAAATGAGCGCACTATCCAAGCCTAGATTGGCTTAACGCCAGGCCTAGGTTTTATTAATAGTTTCCTTTGTCCTTGCTGTAAAAGGACAATCTTCAACTATCTTTTAAAACAGCAGGCTTAGTTTGTTATCGTTTTTGGAGGTTAAGCATGTCTATTTGTTTGCATATTTGGTACGCAAGTAGTAATTGAATTTTTTAAAACTTAGCACTTTTTTTTGGGCCATTCTGGGCTTGAAACTTCTTTTGTTGCGATTGTTATCTAAACCTTGAAGGAATTAAAATTTTAGGGCTGGTTCTATCCTTAATTGTGTCCGAAGCCTATGCCCAACCATTGGGGTGGTATGATCAAGCTAGATTTGTCACCCAAACCAAGATGGCCATTGCTATTTATACTAGCCACTGTGACCATTTGTGTTGGCTATAATAATGCAGATAATATCTAGCAGAAGATGGTAATCTAATATTCTTCCAATATGGAAGGCGCATGAGTTTGAAATATATGAGTTGCATTCTGTGTAAGTACTTAACAAATGGATGAACTAAAAATTACAGTCTCTTAGGAGTTAGGACCCATCTTCTTCTGTGGCTTGATATCCTTTCACGATCATCGGTCAAAGATCAGACAATCTATGGTTCTGCCTGCTTTGGAGCGTTGGTAAGTACACTTTCTGTCCACTAAGTGGACCGGGGTTCGAGGCATGTGTAGGGTTTTAACAATAAAAAAAAGAATAAGAGAATCAATTGAGTAACTTAAGGGGAATTGATGTAGATATAGGTATACTTTGTAATCGTGATATTACACCGTATTTAATGTTTCTATTTGAATTTGTTCATTACTTTTCCAATAGAGGTATATTGAAATTTTGAGCCATAATTTCTCAAGTGCATTGAATTGGTAATATGTTCACTAAAGTTAACTGCATCAATTCAAGTATTATGTTGATTTTCTCAAGTCTGATTCCAATTAATAACCTTTTTATGTTGCTTCTCTACTCCTGCAAAGCTTCGTCATCTGGAAATTCATCTTGGGTTTTCTCTTTTTTCATTCTTTCCTTTTTATTTTGTTTGGGTTGGGGATGGGGGAGTTGGCCACAATAAAGCATTTGTTTTCGCCCATTTGGTTTAAGGGACAAAAGTCGGACCGTGGAATTAGGTGGGATTGGACAAGCATAATCCCAACTTTGTTGCTTGTCCAATGTTTGGTTGCCAATAAGGTCTGAATTGGGCTAATCCCATCTAGCCCCTAAATCCAAGAATTCCCCCCTCCCTGCAGACTGATATTACAGCGGTGGGATTAATTTTTTTGCAACATATATTGCCCCTTCTCTTTTACACTAATTCCCATTTTACCCTTAAATATAAAAGGCAACCCAAAAACTTTCCATTTTTTTCCTCTTCTAACCTTTCCAGATCTCTGGATCTTCTCTCTCTTCATCTCCCCCCTCTCTCTCTTTGCAGCCCCAGGGGCAGTAGTCACCATGCAGCCCAAGACTTTTTTTAAAAAAAAATTGTTTTTTTTAATCTGCTGTTCTTTTTTTAATTTTTCATAATAATATATAAAATTAAAAATAATTTATCAAAATAAATATTTAGACCTAGGATATTTTAGTTGCATTTATAAAAAAATAGATTAAGGACCATTTTGTCTTTTGACATGTTATCCCACCTTAATACCAATTGGTGACATATCAACCAAACATGGGATAGTTTAGTGAGTCCCAAACATGGGATAATCCTACTTTAACCCGGTTGAATCTTGCCCGCGAGCCAAACAGGATGTAAAAATGTTAAAGTAGTAATGCTGCAGGATGTTGATCAAACCTTAAATTATTTGGAAGCTATATTATATTGAAGAAATTTACCATTTAGGTGTCAAAAGTATTGAAAAGAAGCATGTTTGTGATTATTGCGTAGTGAACATTTTTTTGTCATACAGTTTTGCAAGAGGAATCTCTGTGGTGGTCTGAGAAGAGAGAGAGAGATTTTTCCATGTGCAGTGGTTCAAAGAGGAAACTGACTCAAGCTGGTTTCATTATGGAGGTTAAGTCTCATAAACAAGATGGGGTTTCCCTTAATTTCTCGGTTTTTCTTAAATTATCAGCTGCTAATGATCTAATTAGCTTTAAGAGTGCAGTTGAGGAAGAGGATCTTGATGTTGTTCAGCCAAGTTTGCCAAGCTTTTGCTTGATGTTTCTGCTGATACTAATTCTCTTGATGCTAATAGAAACTGACCCGGTGTTCGGAGTATTTTGCAATCAAATGCTAATAAAAAGAAAGTGGTTTTTACTGGAGAAAATAAAGGAGGGTAATCAGGTCTTTTTGTTATAAAATGAGTCGCATGTGTGGGCTGCACATATGCACCGGTATTCAATTGACTGGAAATTACATCAGAAGGGTTTAGACATATCCTTGTAACATGGGGTAAATTGATCGTTTTTAAAACGTAAATGGGACATTAAAACATGAGTTAAAATGTAAGTGTGTTTGATGATAATTAAAAAGAGAGGTGTTTTTTTTGCTTGATCAGCCACTTTGGCAAAGTCTGATTTTTTATTGTATTGTCCACCTTCTGATGATTGGATATAATTGCTGTGTTAATGTGATAGTGACTTCTCCTAAAAAGGAGTATATCTTATTTCTATATATATGTAGTAGTGATTTCTCCTAAAAAAGGAGCGTATCTTATGAGGAAGAAGAACCTCAGTCATGGAAAGGCTTTGATAGATATAAATATATAATTGCTTTAGAGAAAATACAGGTTTTCATTACCCTTCTTTCTTAGGAGAAAAAAGAGAAACAATGCTTGCTTTGGAGTTTTGGTGTCATGGTAATGAAGCAACTGTCTCTGGTTTTGCAGGAATTCATCTTGGGCCTTGAGCTCTGTGCAAGAAGTAATGGAGGAAAAGTTAGAATCTTCGGCAGTATGCCTTGATTTTTTTTATTCAGCCAAGGTTCATGGTATCGGAGAAGAGAAGATGTGTGTGAGGTTAACTACTAGCAGACAGTTTAAGGTGAGATCATAGTATGAAGGCAATGAGGGGGAATTCAGGATTGGTATCCCTATCGAGAAGTATTGGCAAGATAAGGTAGCCCTTGCAGTTTTTCAACCTAACCCCCCTCTCCTTTTGGATAGCTGCATTGGGTGGGATTTTGACGCTGGAAAATCAAGTTAGATGAAACATATTGTTGTAAATTGATGTCTTACATATGATAGCAGTGGAGGAGCAGTGAATTATCTTTTCCTTAATTGTTTTACAACCAGAGAACTGCACTCTTCTGTTGACGTTATTTGGGGCTTCTTGGGTTATGCCTAAATCCGTGGTTGAAATGTTGGCAAGATGCAAAGGTGGTCTTGCGCTAGGTGTCATGGCTAGAACTTGGTACCATTGTGCCTTTAGAGAGAGACGAAACTGTGAATTATCTTTCACTCCATTGTTCTACAACCAGAGAACTGCTGTCTTCTGTTGACATTATTTGGGGCTTCTTGGGTTATGCCTAAATCTGCAGTTATGATGTCTAGATGGATAGGGAGTTCTGCTAGGCTCTGTGATTGAGCTGGGTACCATTGTGCTTCTAGAGCAATATCAAGAGAGAAACTTGAAGAGCTCCCTTCACTCAGGATCAGGCATTTGTTTTTGAGTCCCTCGAATTGCTCGGCGGTAAGATCATCCCTCTAGTACTTCCATTTCTTTCTTATTTTTAATGTTACAACAAAATGCATTGGCTACATTATCAGTTGAGAATTGCAATATTTCAAATGATACTTTAAGGTGTGTAAGGGTCATTTAGATTAAACAAGATGTTCAAGGCTCACTCTGATCAGTAGCAATAATGCAGCTGGAATTTCACCTCAATGTCTAATTTTCATTAGAGTATCAGTTTAAGTTGAATTATTCTACAATTTAGTGCTGCTATGCACTGCTTTGTGCTGCTTGTGCACATGGTTGCAAATCTACTATGTCTGAGTCGGTAGAATGTTGTTTTCATGTAAAATCTTAACTTTGCTCAGGGTTATGCATTACTGTGTAGGAAAATAATTGGTGCATCTACACTGCTTATGTTCAGCATGTGAAATTTCAGTAGTTTCATCATGATTGCCTCCATTTGGAACCACTTTCATGCTATTTTTATCAAAGAAAACTGGTTTAGAAATTTCGAGTAATGCATTTGCTTTCTACCTGAAGGCAGTTTACCTCTAACCATATGCTAGATCCATGATTTTTATTGTACTTGTTTGCGAGGAACAGTGATATCTTGTAATTTGATTTTTAATAGGAAAGTTTTGTTATTGAAATATTGATACTTTGCATTTTAACTGCAATTTGCAACTGACTTATAAATGTAGCTATCAACAATTAAATATAAATTCTTTATTTATATCCTTGAATTACTTGGGTTTTGTCTTCATAGAATTTTTAATGAGCTTTGAAACAGATAGCTTGGCAAAGCCAATGATATATCACCTAAACTGCCTTGAAAAGGAGGAACATTTTCACTTTTCAGGTGAGCATATATCAATCATAGCGTTACAATTCTCTTTCTAGCGTAACAATGTTAACCTCTTGTTCGCAGAGTGGCATTCATCTGCATCCTTAGTTTAACAAAGCCTGATGCATTGTTTTCTAACAACTTTTTTATGTCAGTAATCCATATTATTCTTTATGCCGGGCAATGATAACCTCTTGTTTACTGAGTTGGCATTCATCTACCTTCTTACTTTGAAGAAAGCATGATGCATTATTCTTTCAAACTTTTTATGTCAGTTACACATTATCATTTGTGGAACCTAACGGTGCCAAGAGGGTCATTGCTCATTATAGAGGAGACCGATCTTCAGATTAGGAGGATAATTTATTTTAGCAGTGAAATCAAAACCTCAACAGATCAACGTTGGCCTTCATAAAATCGTTTGGCTGCAGAGAAGGGAGTGGGGAATTTTAAGATATTCTCCAGATATTGTATCACTCATTGAACAAATGTCCTGCATATTGAGGCAGGGGAGAAAATTTGTGGCTGCTAACTACAGACCCCGCCAAAACTAGTTTGAGCCTGGATAGTCTTGTTCAAGTCAATCAAGCATCTGAATATCACTTGAAGATAAGAAACGAGGATAAGCAACATATAGGTAATAAAATAATATTTTCATTCATTACATGCTTAATATAGATAAGAGAAACTAAACTTAAGTTCACAATTCCAAAAAAAATAAGATAAGAAAGGAAACTAAACTTTGTTCAGGACATAACTTAACCCAGGGGTAGATGTGACAGACTTGTTCAGAAACAAAGGAACTGTTTGAACCTTTCTCCACAGGAAAGATCAGAAACATGCAAAAGTACCCGCTAGATAGCTCTTAAAACTTTCTTCCTATTCCACCCTTCATGTAGTTGCCACCGTTACCTGGTACTCCTCCATAGTTCTTGCAGCTACTCGAGTGCTCTTCTTGGGGCAAGCTGGACTGAGAAGCGCTTGGCATCCACAGGAGGTCACTGTAACAAAAGTCTGGTTCCCAATAGTCTTGATGATTTTCTGATTGCATTGCAGGTTCAGGACGCCCTCTGTTGTGGAGCCGGTATTTCTGAAACAGGTACGATATCAATCATCATCTTTATATAATATACTGATTAATTGGAACTTGACCGGTCCTCAGTCAGTGAGTAAATAAGCAATCGATTAAATAAAGCAGGGGACAATTCAGTCATTTGCCAATTCAATATCCAAGGGAAAATACACTGACTGGGCAGGGAAATTGTGCAAACAAAAGGCTAGTTAAAAAAAATTAATGTGGATACATGAACTTAATGTATATGTATTTGTATCCTTACAATGTTTCCATACAATTCAAAGTTTATGTAGTCTGTAATTTTCTGAATTCATTCAAACATTAAGAGTTTGTGAATTTGAAATATAATCTTTTTTCTCATATCATTTCAACTTCACAAATTTCTAAGGCTTGAATGAATTCATGAACTATTACAAACATTTTAGACTTTGAATTGTATTCAGACTTTTTAAACTAATTTGAGATACAAGTATACATGCATTTTAAGTTCATGAATCTAAATGCAAGGTATGAGTATTTCACTCACTAGATCACTTATTTTTGTAATTGAAAATGTTTGTTGCACTAGAGTTATAAGTAGGTTGTGTCAGACCATTGAAAATAAAGATAACAATCAGAGATATGAGGAATGGTTGTCAATATCAAGGCAGTTGTAGGATGCATCTGAATGATATTTTCTTCTAGTTAACAGAAGCTCCACAAAATCATAACTATTATATTAAGATCCTATGGATAACGTTATAAACATCAGTGTAGTAGTAATACTAGTGAAATCTATTGACAGAACTTCGCTCAGAAACTTTAACTAGTATTATTTTTAGCAAATATTTTTGCTTGGTGCTAAGCCCCCTTCGGAGCTTTTAGGAGTCAAGGAGTCAGGAACCGTTTTGACGTGGGCTTGAGAGTTCACTGTATGGGTATTTCCTTCCCCAATTTACCTTTACCAAAATGAACCCATACCATAATGGATGCCACAACCGCCCAACTTCATTCCGTTAAACTTCAATTAAATTTTAATGCACCATAGTGTCATCAATGGTTCCTAGCTCAGTTTTCAAATTAAGATAAATTTGGGATGAGAGATTTAGCCAAAAATGAAAAAAAGAGAGAAGGAAATGGTGAGAAATATAGGTTATGAACAAAGATTTAGAGAAAATATTACTTATAAACTGGTTGTCTCAAAGAGGTTTTCATAAAAAATATCATAAACTTAAAGACATCTTGGCAGTCCACCATATACAAGATGCAGGGTAGTTCAGTAGGGGAAGATGAAAGAAAAGATGATGGAAAGCACTTAATGTTTGATTGGTAATAGAGAGAGAAAAGAGGAAAAAAAACTAAAAAGATTAAGATTTATTGTCACGTCAAATGGAGAGTATTAGAGGGAATAACTAAATTAGGCTAATGTCATGAACTGAATTAGTTAACCATTTAAAAATGTCTTAATTATTAGAAGTTCGATTCTTAAAAAATGGCCTTATTAGAAGGTCCAGCAGCTTAGTAGGTGAGATCTATTCTGGTTCTAGTTTGAAACTTTGAAGAACTAAGACAGTTCTTTCACTTTCCCTTTTTGGTTGTTGATGTTATGAATAAGTTGATTAAGTAAGAAGAAAAGTTAATTGTTTAGTCCTCTCAAAGTTTGATTCTGCTAAAAGAATGACACACTGTTACACTAACTTAGGAGCTGTCACACAGTTTACCTACTTTTGCTAAGATCATGAAATCAACCTCACAGTCAACACAAAGACATCCACCATTGTCATCATAGCAAGAAAGGAAACTCAATTATCAATAGTAAACCAATCGTATTTATAAAGTCAACTAATTACAACCCCTCAACCTACTTCAATTTAAGGGTATTATACATATATCCAAGGCCTCCTTCAGTCACCAGATTTAATAGTTCTAAATTGTAAGTAATCAAACAAAACTTTCAAAATTGGTAAAATTTGAATGAATGAATCAATTAATTGTATAATTAAATGAACTTTAAGTTTTGCAACAACATACAAGCATCAAACCAAAGATATATAGTTTTATTTAGATTTACTAATTATATACACTATGCTTATTATGCTTGGTACAAAAATTTAAATTCAACCTGTAGATGGCTTTTCACTTGATCGTTTGTGAGTCCATCAACTTGCATGATTTCCTTGATCTGCTTAGGAGTAGCCACTGCTTAAAAAACAAAACATAAAAATATTCAAATGAAACCAAGTAGAATTCAAAAAAAAAAATAAATTTAACTTGTAAAAATATAATAAATAAATAAAATTAGTGTCAACAATATGGCATAACTAGGTCTGCCCAAAAACACCCAAAAACTGAACCTAAACTAAAACAACCTTGAAACAAAATCGAAAACGCGATTAACCATGCCAAAAGGTTTGGTTATGGTTGTTTTTTTTGGTTATAATTATTTATTTTTCAATATATCAGTTCGATTATAACTAAAATTATATATAAATATTATTAATAATATGTGAGTATACAAATAAATACAATGCACTATTTACCACTTAGCTGTTTCACAATTAAAAAACCTAACCTATCTCTTACTCTTACCCTCATCCAAACAACGTTATGGCAAACATAACTCAAAAGTCCCAAATTCTCCCTAGCTCCTTTCCTCATTTGCTTTTCTTCCCACCCTTAACTTGCAAAGCCCGCAATCTTGACCAATCTTAATCATTGCAAGAATCGCAGTCAACTCCTCTTTCTTGATCGGCCAAAATTTTGGAATTTTTATTAATCGGTGGTTAATTGTGAAATTTTGGTTATCGAAAGAAATTGTTTGGGTTATGAAATAGTTTTAGATAAACTAAAATTTTAGTTATGATTATAGATATCGAATCATGCCCACTCCTTAGTATGCCTCAACAATAAGTTTCAATGACGAAAGAATAAACCTTAAGAGACACGTAATAGTTAATATCATGTATCACATTTCATATGCATATGAATGTCAGTTAGAGCTTATTTCAGCTTTAATTGACAACCATTGGATTAATAGAATATTCTAATATAGAGAAAATTCAAGCTATATATCAAAAGTTTTTAAGATTCAATTTCTGACCTTCAATTCCTCCCAGAATATTCAAAGCTTCCACAAACCTCACGTGGAGCTCTGGAGACCAAGATCTCCTCTTGTTCTTCAAGATAGGCTGTGTTAATGGCTTGGGATGATAATTCAGTGTCTTTAGATCTGTCTTCAAATTTAATCCATCAACCCTTGGAGTTACATTCACTGCCTCTTTTGAAACCTCTTTTTGACATTCATTCTCAGTCAATTTGAACTTTGAAGACTCGTTGGAGCTGGATGGCATGAATGGCCTTTTTCTGTTTTTGCCTTTGCATGGATCAATTGGATCTTTTTCGCTAATCCATGGTGGAATGGGTTCTTGATTGGTAGCCTGGTACTACAATTCATAACCATAACACCACTTCATTGTCACAAAATTTTCAAAATTGAGCAAAGAAATCAAGAAATTTATCTAGGGAGTTAATTTATATAAATACTTTAAAAAAAAAAAAAAGGAAAGTACAATGATCTCGTTTTCACTCTTTTGCTTTTTTCTAATGAGTTATTAGTAGATAGATTGGATGCACAATTATAATGTTGTATGGTCATTCACAAGTATATGTGAGTTTTACTTGGGCTCTATTGTCGACAAAATTTTGTGAATAGACGTGCAATAATAACTCACGGTATAGTGTTATATGCTCGTTCGCAAAAATTTGTGAGTTTTACGTCGGTTATATATATCAGCAAAATTTTGTGAATAAGCATACAATATTATAGTTGTGCACTCAATTCATCCTTAAATTTTGTTTTTAACATAAGTTACTTGATCCGTCGAATTGGTGTTCAGATCTATAGGTGACACGGTTTAGGTTTTCATAATGCGTGATTAAAATTAATATCAGGAAAAAAAACAAAGCTAAAGAAAATTACTTGCAAGGTAGTATTTAGTGGAGCTTTTTGCTTATCTTGAAAAGGGTTCGAAGGGTCAGATAGTTGTATGTAAGGTTCCATCAAATCATTATCCTCTCTGCTACATTTTCCTGAGAATTCCTTTGGATCTTCATTATAGCTCTGACCTGTTGGTGGCAGAAACTCCAGTAGTTGTTTGGCCGCAGACTCCATACTCATCTCTACCTTTCTTGTTTCCTTTGACAATGTCTCAATTGCTACGTACCACCAAATTAATTAAATAGAAAAAAGAATCAGATTAATCAAACCCTTTAATATATCATCAAAGTAGAAAAATAAAATAGAATATAGAACCCATCAGGAGATAAATTGGAGACTCACCATCCATTAAGAGCAACTTGCATTGAAGAAGTTCAAGTGAGTGAAAGCGCACAACTCTATCTAATTCCTCCTGATGCTTATGAAGATAGTCATTCAACACATTTAACTTAAGTGATTCATCACTGTTGGTTGATTGATCCCTTAACAAGGTGGCTATGCTTTTGGGCGCATAAGTTGGTTTAAGACTCAAGCGAAGCTTTAGAGGACTTGAACCCATTTCTCTTTTTTCTTGATCTTTCACATCTGTCTCAAAAAGTCTACTCTCAATTGGCAAAACTATGAAAATGTGGTAAGAGGATACAGAGCAGAGAGAAGCTTGTTTGGGAGTTATATAGCAATAGAAAGAAGAGAAAGTAATAAACCAGAATCTGGGATAATCCCAAAAGACAATTTAGATTACTTAAATAATGAGAGATTTCTCATGCAATTATATCAGATTTGATAAACAACAAAAGTAACCCGTTCTTTCACAAACTTTGAGAATGAGATTGATTTTATGTATGTGTGTATATTCGGGACAAAGTATATTTTGTGGGTTTAGTAAAACAAGCATCTCATAGTTTGACTAATGAGAAGGTGTCATCAGGTGCACAATAGTATTTTTGTTGTTCTTTCGTATTATTAATGATTTTCAAAGAATTACCAATGAAGTTTCTGGGTAAAAAATCAAAAATATTTTCATGTGTTTTTTACATTTGATGTTTTAGAGTAAATTTCATGGACAAAATCCAAGCAAACTTTTTCCATACATACGTTCATTAACATTATTAGCTGCCGTATCACATATGATTTGTACCCAATGAGGATATTTTTTAAAACTTGGTATGCCAACTAATGTTGCTTTGCTATTGAGCTGGGTACTTGAATCTATCGTTATATACGCATTGCATTTTGCAATGCATTTTTTAATTTCAGCAACTTAACCTCTTATTTATTTTACTTTTCCCCATTTTCTTTGTAATTAGTATATTCGACTCTCGACTCTCGATAATCAATAATTAATTTATGTACTTTATCGTGCAAAAATGGTTGTTTTTTTTTTTTAATCTTCAATATATATCTGCTTGCAAATTTTATATATTTTGGATTAAAATCATCATATGATATCGCACCTTGAGATATCTAAATTTGTTTTCTTTTTTGAGTATGAGATATGTGAAATAAAAATTTGAAGACTTCATTAAAAAATTATCAATCTTTACGCAAATTAAACTACATAAATGATAAAAAAAATTGTTTTCTTTAAATTTATTGTTTGTTTTTTAATTTATTTTTTCTCTTTTGTCATTATTGGAAAAGATTTTAAGTTGGGTATTATGATAGAGAGTGGACGAAGTGAAAAAGGCTTAATTTTGTCACAAGAATATTCAGCCATGTTGAGTGTATCGTGTCATGGATAAGACTTAATCACATAACCGTTGTTTTGTGAAAGTATTTATTGCCTTTTCAAAACTACATTTCAATCCCATTACAGAATCCGATTGCCTATTATAGAGAAACTTTATGAGCAAAAATATCCATTGAAAATCCAAGATTTTTTTTACTTAAAATGAAGAGGGTGTTTAATGTAATTGTTAAGTTTACTAAAATAAAACAATATATTTTTTGTTAAGTCATCAAATGGATGGTTTTTTGTCACCACAATGAGAATCTTTCATAGCATGGGACACGGGGTTCCAAATAAAATATATAAGTTGTATTCGAGTCCACCAATTCTTTTAAGCTGCCACCTTTAAAATAAGTGGGCTGGGGTTGGTGAAACCAAGGTCGTAAATTTCGTCATGGATAAGACTTAATCACATAACCATTGTTTCGTGAAAGTATTTATTGCTTTTTCAAAACTTCATCTTAATCCAATTATAGAATCCGATTCCCATTTTTGGAGAAACTTTATTAGCAAAAATATCTTTTGAAAATCCAAGATATTTTTACTTAAAATGAAGAGGGTGTTTAATGTAATTGTTAAGTTTACCAAATAAAAACAATTTACTTTTTGTTAAGTCATCAAATGAAAGGTTTTTTGTCTGTCACAATGAGAATCTTTCACAACAAGGGACACTTGGGTTCCAAATAAAACATGTAGGTTGTATTTGAGTTCACTAATTTCTTTTAAGCTGCTACATCTAAAATAAGTGGGTGGAGGTTGGTAAAACTAAGCCTGTAAATTTCTCCTCCAATAATGTTTTGTTTTAGCCATTGGTTTCGGTTTATTTTAGCGTGTTGTTTTGGATTTGACGATATCTTTAAATATGTTTTTGTTAAGTTACATATTTTTCAAAAAATATATCACTTATAGATACATACCATTATAAAATCACCATTATTCAAATATACGATGATAAAGATGGTGTATTAATAAACACCTAATCATAATGATAATATAAAATTCAAATACTAACACAAAATAACACCAATCATGTTATTTTAAAAACTATTAATTTAAAACAATTAACTAAAAATGTTTACAAGTTGCATTTCCAAACTTTTCAAACTTAATTAAAAGTGTCATTGTCAAAAAAAAAAAATTATATGAAAACAAATTTAAACCAATGGATGATTAAAAATAAAAATAAAAAAATCATATAATATTATGTTTTGGTCGAAAGAAGGAGTTACGGTCGAAACAGAAAGCGAAACGAAATACAAAGATAGTTTGTTTTGATTTATTGTTGAAATTGAAACGTTTCATTCATTTCGATCGAAACAGAACAAAATTCTAACTTTGAGTAAAACGTCGAGTCAACTTTAGACGTAGCTTATCCGGTGAAAATAGTAAGGTGAGTACTTGGGAATAATGTGTCTTATGCATTTTCTAATGAATCACATTTTCTTGATAAAATTTATATTTTTATAGTAAAACACATATTTTTAAATGAAAATTTTGTTTTATTATTATTTTTACCATCAATATATTTTTTCTTACCACTAAAAGTATGAATTTACCATCAAACGTATGTGTTTTACTACAAAATGTATGGATAACACACTTTGTTTTACCTTTTATTAAGGTACTTTGGACACCACCAAATACTAATAGTAAGCCAAACGGTCGATATTAATTACACAAAATTAAAAATATCTAAAATTGAAAGTGGAAAATTGATGTTTTTACACAAAAAAGTGATGGGATATCATTACCAAATCTCCCTATATTTTGATCGTTGTTTCGATATTTTCTTTAAATATTAAAATTCGTCAAATAAAACCTTTTATTTTAAGAACCGTTACAAGATAATTATGTGGTGGCAAAAAAAGCATCATGCCCATAATGATCCAATGGTTACTATTTGAAGATTGTTTATATCTTCGATGGTTACAGTTATAGGTAGGCAATACCCACACTTCTAATAATGATATCACAGTTTAACCCATATTTTCAATAACCTTTTATGGTCACATTTTTAATCAATGTTGAAATATTGTATACATGTGACACTTACAGCCAATTCATATGACTGTTAAAATGTGCAAAGGTAAAAATGTTATTCTCTTTCTTTCTTTGTTCATACTTATATCATATTGGGAGGGATAAGATAAAAGGAAGAAATAATATTTTTGTCATTTCAAATTTCAACGGTCATATGAGTTAATTGGAGGTATCACATGAGTTGACTTGAGCGTCCCACGTGTACACCGTTTCAAATTTGGTCAGAAATGTGATCATTATGGGCTTTTGAAAATACCCCTAAAATAGAGGGTCGTATTTGATCGAATTTAAAACCTATGAAGTACATTAAAATAATGGTCAAAATACAAGATGTGATCGTGATAATATCTAATAAGTGCATATATAATTTTACACTAACAAAAATTCTCTTATTAGCGTGAACATTTACAATCGTGCCACTATTTTTTATTAACTTAGGATTAAATATTCCTATAACTTGTAGTTAAAAATTCATATACATATGGATGTATACATGTTGCCAAAAAAATAAACATATAAACAAATTATATTACATTGATGCACATATTTTTTTTAAAAAAATAAATAAATATTATTTATGAGTGTGTTTCCGTTATTATTATTTTTAATACTTTTTGACATTTAAAATAATTTCTAAAGCTTAACCATCAAAATATAACGTGTTACTTTTAGGGCTCAGTTCTTTGATTCGAGTTCAAGGGAAACTCGTTAAAAGACTCCATTGCAATATTAAAGGGAGAAGGGAAAATAAGTTGAAAGGAAAAATGATTTTATTCTTGATTCATTATCTCTTAGTTACAAGTACTATTTATAGTGCACATACAATCTTAGATACAATATAATGATCAAGACTACTAACAAAATGAAATAATTTTTTTAATTGTTTCTAACATGGTCTGCATTCCTTTAGATCTTGCTACTTCTTGATCTTCAATAATTTGAACTCCTTATTCCTTACTACTTCTGTTCTTATCATTTCCTCCCTATTTGAAAAATACCTTGTCCTCAAGGTGGTAAGAAGGATAGATTGTTAAAACTCAGTACAATCCTCCTAGGAAGCTTCTTCTAAAGGTGGATTGTGCCATTGAATTAACCGTTGATTAATCTAGTTACCTTTCCACTTAACAATTATTTCTCCTACAATTTCCATGGGAAGATATTGAGGTATGTTATCTTTATTGTCAAGTGGTAAAGAAACTGCAGGATTCTGATTGAATAGGCCTTTAAAAGGTTTCAGTTTGCTGACATGAAACATAAGATGTATTTTTGAAGATGGTGGTAGTTGGAGTTTATAAGCCACAATTCCAATCTTCTTCTCCACTACAAAAGACCCATAAAACCTTTGAGAAAGCTTATTGAAATCTCTTGAGGCCACTATCCTTTGTCTGTAAGGCTGTAACTTGATCGTTACTAAATCACCAGCATGGAATTGCAGCGTAGTTCTATGTTGATCAGAAAAATACTTTATTCTATGTTGAGCTTGAAGTAGATGTTGCTTTAACTGGTTGAGTACTTCTTCCTTGTTACCCAAATCCTGGTCACCTTCTAAGGAAGTGGAACATCTGCAGCAAGCTGGAATAGAGGGTGGTAGTCTTCCATAGATGTTGTGAGTTTTAAATTACTCGCAAGCGCACGAGTCGTTTGCAGTATAGCGTGTGCAAGTGCGAGGTCGAATCCACAGGGAATTGCGTTGTGAAAATATAATTTTTAATCTAAACTAACTCTATCTTAACCTAGTTCCGAATTTTGAATGATAATTTGTAAAATAAATTAAAACTAAATTAAATTGATTTTAAAACTAATAATAAAAAGCACTAAGGTTTCCGAATCCACCCCACCGAAGTTAAGCATACATGTTCTAAAAATATAGCCTATCAAAACATTCTATGAATCCAACTATAAGACAAAAAACAAAGAATATCCCAACTAAACCAAAAGCACCCGATGTATCCGCTCTTAACAAATCACAAAGGGAATCCAATTTAATCGAAAAGCATTCAATGTATCCATCCGATGAAACACAAAGAAAATCCAACAGACAATTTAAACTCAATCAATTATAAGATTAACTCAAATAATTGACAGAACATTTATACTAAAAATTGTCAGATTTGTACAAGCAAATCTGAACTACTACGCCAAACAACGGCGGGGCTTTATCTTCAACCTTAGCTGAAGAGTCTAGCCACTCATAACTATAAAACTATAATAAAAAGTGCTAAACATTTAAACTAAAACAACTGAATATAAAGAAATAAATAAACAACTTTACATGGGAGAAATTCCACTCGCTGACGGGTGGCGCTTCCCCTCGTGGTAGCAATGCCTTCGGGATCCACCAGAATGCTAGCGGACGTCCACCGGTAAACACCAAAGTGGCTTAGGAATTGTACCCTGAATGATGAAGTGGAGTGGGTCTTATATAGGCAAATACCACAAGTGGAATGTGTTTCCAATCCGATGTGGGATGTGGGATATAGAAATGTGTTTCCAACCAATGTGGGATGTTGGATTTAAGTCTTCACATGCCCTTCAAAACTTCTGTTCACGCTGAAATCCCGCACAGCCCGCACAGCCTGACCTTTGTCTACTAAAACGGTCATAACTTTCTGTAGAAAAATCATTTTTACGAGCCGTAAAATTCTCCAGAAAATAGACTTCTGGATCTTTCTAAGCATATATGGCTCATATCTTGGTTCTTCTTGAATCAATACAGTTTAATTTTCAAAGATGATTGATCTGTACGGGCAATTCTGGCAATTTTAGTGAAACTCCTTTCCCAGTGCTTGTAAACCTGAAAAACAACGAAAACAACTCAAAGTAACAAATTCCTAAGCTAACAAATGTAAATTAGAGGGCCAAAATATGCAATATTTGGCACTCATCAAATACCCCCAAACTTACAATTTGCTAGTCCCTTAGCAAAACAAAATAAAAGACTCAATGAAAAACAAAGAACATAAAGATAAAGTCATCACTCATGGTATCCAAAAATTTAAGGAGCACACATCACCATGATATTCATTCATAAGCAAGCTTAAAAAGGTAAACCCATCTTCGTAATGAATAGAAATGTTAAAATCTAATTACTTACAAAAGGCAGGATAAGGCATCACAAGCTTGAATCAGTGTAAGGTGAATTAGCATATAAAAATGAAGCTTCCAAGTAACTCTAATGTGTAAGGTCTCCATGTCTCAAGATACACCGAATTTCCCATCAAAAATGAACGACAAAGGCATAGTATTTTTTTTTTTTTTAATAAGGCACGGCTATGTTTAGTTCCCTTAAGCTTTCTAATTGACCCATGTAGCGAGTGTTAAGTCAATGACTCCCAAACTAGGTGGTTTTAGGGCATTAGGTGTAAAAACACCCCTAAGGACTTACTAACTCGAGTCAAAAAGGCTACGAAATTAAACCGACCTTAATATTACCAAGCAAAATTCCACCTTTTGACGTGAACACTCACTGCTTACTGAGGCAAGAGGTCCAGTTACTCAGCAAAAAGTTTATTGATAATTTTTTTTTTATATTTTCCTATGCCCAAGAGTTCATCCAACAAGTCATCCAGTTTCAGTTAAGATAAGGAAAAATACACATTAAAATCACATGTCATACCTCACATAATTTGTGCTAATGTGCTCGTGTTAGATTAGATCAAACATGTGAATTCTCAAAATGCCTAAAGTAAGTAACTAAATTTTAAAAATTTATCACCAGATCATGTGTTCAAAATGTTAAGCTCACCAATGACATCACATCACAGAAAATGTTTAGATCAACTAAAATTTCACGATAACATGAACATGCATTTATCTCTATGACGAAAAGACAACAAATTAGGACAAAGTGTGTGATGTGTCTCCCATACCCCCAAACTTAAATTACACATTGACCCCAATGTGTGACTAATATGGAAAGAGCTGACCTGAAATATGGAGAACTATCTGGACTGGTATGACTCATAGCATACCCCCAAACTTGAACTGAAGTACACTTTGTCCTTGAAAAATAAAAACTGGAAAACAAAAAATACTGGAAACAAATATTAATCATAAAAATGCGAAATAATAAATAAACAAAAGAAAAGATAAGCTGTGGGGTGCCTCCCATGAGCGCTAAGTTTAACGTCTTCAGCCAGACCCAACGTTAGTAAACAGGCCCAACTAAGCTCTCCACCATCTGATCAATAAATGGGAATGGAAAATGATCAGGCCTAGTGGCAGCATTCAATTTACGATAGTCTAGACACTTTCTCCATCTTGACTGCACTCGAGTTAGAACCAACTCGTTGTCTTTATTTACTACCGTAAATTCAGCATGTTTGGGCACGACTGGAATCTGGCTCTCCCACTTGCTATCAGAGATGGGATAAATGATCCCTGCCTCTAACAGCTTAATATCTTTCGCCCTCACAACCTCTTGCAAAGCAGGGTTGAGCCTTCTTTGTGGCTCCCTCGATGGCTTGGCTTTCTCCTCCAACTGTATCGTGTGTATCACCAACGAGGGGTTGATTCCTTTGACATCCTCAATAGTCCAGCCTATAGCTTCCTGATGCTCTCTTAAGACGTCCAATAATTTCTCCTATGGAGCATCACCCAAATCTAAAGCTATAATTATAGGCAAAGAATCTGCTGGACCTGGGAACTTATACTCAAGATTATCTAGTAAAGGCTTAAGTTCCTTCTTGTGAGGTTCAGGTGTTGTGGTTTCCTCCGTCTCACTGATCTTTAGAGGTGCAGACTCCAAAGTAGCATTAGCTTGCTCAAACAACTTATCTAAGCCCAAATCCTCTTCAAATTGAGCAAAGCATGCCTCCATGGGGTCCTCAATTCGTGATTCATCCATAATCTCCTCCGTCTCACTGCTCTTTTGAGGATCAGACTCCAAAATGGCATTCACTTCCTCGAGTAACTTATCTAAGCCCAAGTCCTCTCCAAAGTGAGCAAAGCATGCCTCCAGGGGATCCTCAAACTCCTCTCCTTTCTTGGGCGCTTGTAATCTCTCAGGGTAAGGCGCTTTAGGTAAAAACGACCTAGGGAGATCCTTAATGATAGGTGTGGCTGTAGATGGCTCAGCATCTCTCTTTTCTTTGTTGCCACTTTCTTGCCCTTGTATAGGAGTTGATAAATTTCCCACCGCAAACTGTTCCTTTGGGTTAGGATCAGGTTGACTGGGGAACTTTCTTTCCTCTCCTTCACCCACGTAACTTGCGATTTGATCAATTTGACTCTCTAGCTCGGCAATCACTTGGGTGTTTTCTATGGTTGCACTCATCACTTCACTCATAGATTGGCTAGTCGTTTTCATGAAATCATTGAGAGCGTTCTCCAATGACTGTGAAACCGACGCTGGCGCTTGAATGGGAGCTTGGTAAGCGGGTGATGGTACTGGATAGGCATAACTTGGTATTGGTGGAGGAAATTCGGGAGGGTATTGATTATAAGGGGCTCCTCCCTGATTCATCAGTTGGTTCTGCTCCCATGAAAAATTAGAGTGGTTCCACCACTCTGGATTGTATGTTTCGGAGTAAGATCCATTTGATTCCCAACAACAGTCATTGAAAGCATTCATTTGTTCCATGGGGTACTCGGCACAAGCCGGCATTGATGGACAATTCTGTGCTAGATGCATAGGACTAGCACAGATGGAACAGCTATCAACATTGAATGTGTTGGCAGCATTGAGAGACGGGCCGGTCATTTTAATGAAATCCTTGAGGGCATCCTCTAAAGACTGTGAAACCAGCGCTGGATTCATCCACATTTTTTTTTAAATTAAATTTTTTTTATAACTAACTAGTAGAAAAATAAAATCAATTCAGACCAAAAATTTTCACAAACAAAACAATTCCCTGACAACGGCGCCAAAAACTTGTTGTGAGTTTTAAATTACTCGCAAGCGCACGAGTCGTTTGCAGTATAGCGTGTGCAAGTGCGAGGTCGAATCCACAGGGAATTGCGTTGTGAAAATATAATTTTTAATCTAAACTAACTCTATCTTAACCTAGTTTCGAATTTTGAATGATAATTTGTAAAATAAATTAAAACTAAATTAAATTGATTTTAAAACTAATAATAAAAAGCACTAAGGTTTCCGAATCCACCCCACCGAAGTTAAGCATACATGTTCTAAAAATATAGCCTATCAAAACATTCTATGAATCCAACTATAAGACAAAAAACAAAGAATATCCCAACTAAACCAAAAGCACCCGATGTATCCGCTCTTAACAAATCACAAAGGGAATCCAATTTAATCGAAAAGCATTCAATGTATCCATCCGATGAAACACAAAGAAAATCCAACAGACAATTTAAACTCAATCAATTATAAGATTAACTCAAATAATTGACAGAACATTTATACTAAAAATTGTCAGATTTGTACAAGCAAATCTGAACTACTACGCCAAACAACGGCGGGGCTTCATCTTCAACCTTAGCTAAAGAGTCTAGCCACTCATAACTATAAAACTATAATAAAAAGTGCTAAACATTTAAACTAAAACAACTGAATATAAAGAAATAAATAAACAACTTTACATGGGAGAAATTCCACTCGCTGACGGGCGGCGCTTCCCCTCATGGTAGTAATGCCTTCGGGATCCACCAGAATGCTAGCGGACGTCCACCGGTAAACACCAAAGTGGCTTAGGAATTGTACCCTGAATGATGAAGTGGAGTGGGTCTTATATAGGCAAATACCACAAGTGGAATGTGTTTCCAATCCGATGTGGGATGTGGGATATAGAAATGTGTTTCCAACCAATGTGGGATGTTGGATTTAAGTCTTCACATGCCCTTCAAAACTTCTGTTCACGCTGAAATCCCGCACAGCCCGCACAGCCTGACCTTTGTCTACTAAAACGGCCATAACTTTCTGTAGAAAAATCATTTTTACGAGCCGTAAAATTCTCCAGAAAATAGACTTCTGGATCTTTCTAAGAATATATGGTTCATATCTTGGTTCTTCTTGAATCAATACAGTTTAATTTTCAAAGATGATTGATCTATACGGGCAATTCTGGCAATTTTAGTGAAACTCCTTTCCCAGTGCTTGTAAACCTGAAAAACAACGAAAACAACTCAAAGTAACAAATTCCTAAGCTAACAAATGTAAATTAGAGGGCCAAAATATGCAATATTTGGCACTCATCAATAGACAATAGAAAAAGGTGTTATTGAAATAGCTGAATGATAAGAGGTGTTATAATGCCACATCGCCCAGGGTAAAAAAGAAACCCACTGTTTTGGTTTATCAGTAGCAAAACTCCTTAAATACATTTCTAAACACCTATTAATCATATCTATCTGGCCATTTGTTTGAGGATGATAGGAGGAGCTCATTTGAAGTTGAGTTCCATGTAGTTTAAATAGCTCTTGCCGAAAATTACTAAGGAAAATATTGTCTCTATCATTGACTATGGATATTGGAAACCCATATAATTTGGATACTGTAATCATAAAAACTGCAGTTACTTTTGCAACATTGAAGGATGTAGGAAGAGCTGCAAATTGTGCATATTTTGATAGTCTATCACCCACAACCATGATCACTGTAAAACCTTGAGATATTGGTAAGTGGGTAATGAAATTCATGGAGATGTCTTCCCAAATCATTTAATGGACAAGCAAGGGTTGTAATAAACCAAAAGGGGTAACATTTGAGCTCGTGTTGTTGAAAAATGTAACAACTGAAGACAAATTCATGAGCATCTCTTGTCATGTTCTTGTAGTAAAATTTACAGCCAACCATAGATAAGTTCTTTGTATCCCAGAATGACCCCTAATAGGACTACAATGAAATTATATCAGTAAGTCCTATTTGTAGTTAGAAGTTTCTTCTACATATAATTTGCCTTTGTAGTAGAGAATGCCATCCCTGATAGACCACTGTAACATATCCTGTGGTTTTTGTTCAATAGACTTCAATAAGGTGATAATATCTTGTTGAGAATGATGCTCATTCTTAAGATCGTCCACAATATTAAAAGAGGATATAGATAAAGCCATTAACTCCTTTATATAATGTGTAACCTTGAAAGGGCATCTGCTATAATGTTCTCCACCCCTGGTTTATATGATATAGTGTATTTGAAACCCAGTAGTTTAGTAATGTGATATTTTTGTTATGGAGTTTATATCGTTTGTTCCATGAGGTGTTTCAGGCTCCTATGATCAGTGAGAATTGTAAAGTGGGATCCCAACAAATATTGCCTCCATATGAGAACAACCGTAGTGATGGCATATAATTCCCTCACATATATAGAAGTTGTTTGCATTATAGGGCTCAATTTTTTACTAAAGTAAGCAAGTAAGATGGCCATTTTGTAATAAAGTAGCACTAATATATGTGCTTGAAGCATCTGTTTCTAACGTAAAAGTTTTATAAAAATTGGTAAGGCTTTAGTAATAACTTCTTTTAGAGTTTGAATGACCATAGTCCAAAGGAACCCATCTTTCTTGAGTAATTTAGTCAAAGGACATGTTATAGTAACTTAGTCTTTAATGAACCTTCTATAATAGCTAGTAAGTCCTAGGAACCCCCTTAGGCTTTTCTGATTGGAATGTACTGGCCAATTCAACATGTCTACTATCTTACTTTTTTTAGGTTGAACTCTATTAGCCGAAATGATATGGCCTAAATAAGCCGCGCATTCCTTACCAAATGTACATTTACTCTTCTTGGCAAAGAACTGCTGGTTTTGCATGCACTGCAGTACTTATCTCAAATGCATGATATGATCTTGCAGTGAGATACTATTTATCAAAATATCATTAAAGAATACAATCACAACTTCTTGAGAAAAGCTTGAAAAGCTTGATTCATGGTTGCTTGAAAAGTTGATGGAGCATTAGTAAGGCCAAAAGGCATAACCACAAACTCAAAATGACCATGATGGGTTATAAATGCAGTCTTATGTATGTCTTCATGATACACCCTTATTTGATGATACCCAGGTCTAAGATCAAGCTTATAAAATATAGTGGCTCCATTCAACTCATAAAGGAACTCATCTACAGTGGGTATAGGAAAAGAATCTTTAATAGTAACTGCATTTGAAGCTCTGTAGTCTACACAAAACTTCTAAGTACCATCTTTCTTTTTTACTAAAAGAACAAGTGAGCTATATACAATAGTACTATGCTGTATTAAGCCACTTTTAGCATTTTTTCCACCATTATTTCAATGTCTTTTTTTTTTTTAATTTTTAAATGAAGATACCTACATGGTTTCACTTTTACTGATTTGGTATTGGGTTCTAGTAAAATTCTATGAGCATTGTTTCTATGAGGGGTAACGAAGAATGGTCTTGAAATACCTGATGAAATTGATGTAACAAGTCTTCAACTTTCAAAGGTATACCAGTAGATTCTGCTTGTATTTGTTCTAACGCTGCCTGGACAAGATCAGTTGAAAACACGAAGCTATACCATCTTTCTCAGCTAACCGTTTATGTTTCTAAAAAGAAATATGCAAAGTATGAACCTCTCTATCTCCTTGTAATTTGGTTTTAGCTCAATTTCACTCAAACTCCATAGTGGATGTTGAGTAATATGTAGTAATTGGACCCAATAGTTCTAGCCATTGAAATCCCCAAAAAAAAAAAAAATTTACTCCTTGGAAAGGTAATACAAACATATCAATAAAGAAAAATTGATGATCTTTTATCTCCACAAGCACCATATGGCATACTCCCAAACAAGTTCGGAATTCTCCACCGCCCATGAACACTGAAATGTGGTGCATGTACAATCTAAAAATCCAAGTAGTGCACTAT
Source organism: Bretschneidera sinensis (assembly GCA_023935145.1). Lineage (NCBI taxonomy): Eukaryota > Viridiplantae > Streptophyta > Magnoliopsida > Brassicales > Akaniaceae > Bretschneidera > Bretschneidera sinensis. The sequence goes on from CM043699.1 coordinate 30,594,117, forward strand.
TCTTTTTTAGACAAAGTTATGTGTGCTTCCTCCATTAATCAAGATCTGTAAAGGTTTGTTGTGAACCAAACCATACAGTCTTATTGTTCTTGGTGTGTGATGACCAAAAAGGGCTTGCAAACTTATTACAGCCTGCATTTGTTGGCATTGAGACTAATCTAATTCTTCTTTTTGAATATCTGGACCAATTAGGTGATCCATTTTAGATCCTTCAATGACTAAAAGAGCCATTGTATTATTACATTATGGCCTGGGGTGTATTTCTCCTCACAATTAAAACATAGCCCTTTTCTTTTTTCTCTGTTGCATCTCAGTTTGTGTTAACCTCTTGATAGGAATCTTGAAATTTTGTAGATCTTTTTGAGGCAGTGTTTCAGGTGTAGGGCCCATTATAGAATTGGTGTGAGAATATATGTTGATCGGTGCAAAACTACAAGTGCACAGTATCGTAGTTTTATAGTAAAGTGATAAGATGAGTATCATCCTTAGGAATTGGTAACTTTACCTCTGACAAGTATCGAAATTATACTAATCTCGATTTTATTAAGAAAAATCTCTTTTTGTTGTTTGTAATTGCAATATGAAATAAAATTAAATTAAAGGAAATAATCAAAGGAAAAAAAAGTTATTTTTCGAATATCAAATTAATAAGAGAAATAACTTCTAGGAAACCGATTTCACTTAATTCCTCACTATTCTTAACTCATCTAACTAATTAAAATTAATCCTCTCTGTTTGTTAGCGAATCTCCAACTTATCCAAAAGCCTCTTTCGATAATCAATTGGAAATATTCTTGTTCATCATTCTACATAAGAGTATGCAAATTAATAAAACAAGAAAGCATTAAGACCAACGATTGTTTTTTAGACTACACAGCTTCATTTAAGTCTTTCGATTCCTATATTTACCTATGCTGAAATATCCAAGTTCTATCCTGTAATTCCTTCTTTTGACATCAAATCACAAGATCAAGATCATCTAATTAAAGGCCAGTTAATTAGAAGCAATACGCTCAAAATAAATCAGCCAAGCATAGAATATAATTACTGCAAATCAGCATAGAAAAGCAAGCATAGTTTGAAATTAAATTACAACGTTTTCCTAGAATAAAGAAAGTTTAGTTATGCTTAAAATTAAATGTAACAGCAATGAATTCACCATAATTTTGTAAACCAGTGTGCGTTCAGCTGCTGCTGTTGTGGAGGGCTGTTGTGCGATCAGCGCTGGATACCGAGCAGGGGGCGAGGTAGGTGCCTGCTGTGAGGAAGCAGCTGATGGAGGTGGCAACTACTGGTGCCGGATTAGGACAACTGCTGCTATCGAATGAGGAGGACTGGTGGTTGCGGGCTACTGCTGCCGGATGAGAAGGAAAAGGCTGCCAGCTATCTCTCTAGGGCTGTAAGTTGTCTCCTTTAATTAGGGTTTCTCCCTTTCCTTTATATAGGCTCCAAAGTCTTCAATTAAAATTTCATTTTTTTTAAAAAGAGAAAGAGTCCCTTGACGATAGGACACTAAAATTTGGATCTTTCCTTTCTTGTAAACCTGAAATAAATTAAATGACAACAATGAAGCCTAAAACCAAAAAAAATTAATAAAATTAGATCAAAGTTAAAAGTTAAGACGTGATAAAAATAGGAAATTATGCACGGCATCAAACACCTTCAAACTTAAAACTTTTTTTGTCCTCAAATAAAAATAAAACGAACCCATAGAAAAATCTCATCACTCACCAAGCCATGATCTAAATTTAGATTTCATTACTAGCATCTTACTCTTTTAATATCAAGGATAGCAGGAAAATCAATAAAAAATTTAGCAATTTGTCAAGCAAGAGTTAAGAGACTACTTCAACCTAAAGCTAAGTCCTTGAGTATGTGTGTGATATAGTCAATTTAATTCCAAACCACCTACAAGTTCAGATAAAAGTAGAACAACTGAAACCAGAGGAATTCTCTCAAAATTTAACTCCATAAGTCCAATTTTCAAAAACCCTCTCCACTAATGTAGTCAACACCAAAATCAAAGATCAAAAGGTCTTTAATCAGGTTGTAATGACAGGCCATGAGGTAAGGGCTAAGAAAGAAATGGATAAGGAAAATTAAAGCAAACTAGGAAAATACTTGGTGGGAAGAACAATAAAAGAGATATTCACAGGTACCAAGTACACTTTTAACAAAATCTGAAGTGATCTACACTCCATTCATTGAGTTTTCTCTATTTTATGCTTCCTTCCATGATGGATAAATCACCTTTGGGAAAAAAACAAACCAAGAAAAATACTTTTTTTTAGAACATTTGGATCAAATAGAGCATAATTTCCTTTGAACTAACTTTCTCTTTAAATGTAGATTCCTACCAAAGTATTTTCTCAAACTGTAAAAGGTAAATTCATGGTTTTTCAGGCTTAAACAGGAATGGTTAATGTAGTTAAAAGAATAAATAAAAGCTTAAATAAAGTAAGGCTCAAGGGGGGTTGACTATGGAAGTACACTATGCAATGATGGTATGATAACTAGGACGGCTGGGAAAACTTTTTGGTTATGAAAAGAAATGCCTAGATCATTTCTCAAATATTTGGTATCAATTAGGATTTCGCCTCAAGGATCCATCAACGGATTCTAGAGTAAGATTGAACTCCTCTGACACAGTTGATTCTATCCATTCTCTTTGTCAACAAAATGGAAATAAAGAAAAAAAATGACTATATGCTCAATTATGTTCAAGGACAAAGATTTAAATCAAAGTATCCATAAAACTCAGCCTGACATAAAAGAAATTTTCAAAAATTTTCTCAGTCCTATCCTTAATCACAAATTTCAGATTCATAGATAATTCAATCATACTTAAATGCATGCTTGGTAAGAAAATTCAAAAACTCAAGACTTATAAAATCATAAGTAAAGTAAAATAACCAGCAATCAAGAGGACAAAAATTATTATAGGAGTTTACTCCCCCACACTTAAACTCAACAATCTCCTCATTGTGATTCAAAGGAGAGAAAGATTGAAAAAATAAAAAGAACTTCCCTGGTTTCATGGTGAATCCATCGTAGTTTTCAATTTCCAGCTCTTTATTCTTGTTAATAAACCTGCATCAAAATCCAAATTATTCAAACTAAAAATAAAAATAAAATAGTAAAAGAAAGTTCTATGGGCTGCCTCCCAGAAACACTTATTTTTAAGTCTACAGCTAGACTTTTCAATTTTCCTCAATTAGGGTCTTGTTGTGACGATTATCTACCTAAATAAATACGCAAATAACAGTCCTAATTTTACTTGCAAGTGTACAAGGTCAAGGTCAGTGATAGCATAGTGTGCAAGTGCGAGATCATTTCCACAGGGATTGGTGAATTTCGTTTTAGAATTAGTTTCTTCAAGGTAAAAAGAGAAATAACTGTTGATTGTGAGTAAATAACAATAATGACAACATAGGACTACGATATCCACCACTAATTATACTTTCCCATTAAGTAAGGTGTCAATGCTCTAGCCTTATCATGAATATTTAATGGTTGCCAACCTAAGGGCTTAGTCCACACCTTAGGCTATTGATCTCCCTATGCAACGAGTTAGGCATGGTATATACTCATAACTCTTTTCTTTCTTAAGGGATTCAACATGGGTGTATACTGAGTTGTTCGTTAAGAGAGCATGAGGGTTGTGGAGATCGGCAACCATACGGGACCTAGGGCTTGGTCCGCTCCCGGTTTTTCATGTTGTTTAACCCGAGAATCTGGTGTAGATATCCCTTGTTACTAATGTCGAACCCAAGACTCGGTCATCTAAATTGATTCGAAGAACTTATCCATACCATATACATACGTTGATTAGACACACACATATGAGAAATTTAAATACAAGCAGACATTAATCAAGTTAAACATTCTAACAAGGCTATAGCAAAGATAATCAATGAATAAACATGTGGAAAAGCATAACTAGGGCTTCAATCGAGCCTTATAGGAGTTTAGTTACACATGCTAGTTAAACTAAATATTCTAAACATAATGAAATAAAAACAGAAAACTAAAACCGAAGAAGACTCGGGAGACGAGTCGTCAATTCCTCTCCTAAGCTTGCTACTTCGAATCTAAAACCAAAGGTATGATTTGTGTGTTTTACAGGGCTATTTATAGGGTCCTCATGGTGTCCTGAAACCCTAATTTTCTATTTGGAGTCTGGAGACTTCTTTCCATATCTGGCTCTGCCACCTCTGGAGTAATTGCACTCGAGCGTATGCGGGATGCGCTCGAGCGCATATGTGCGCTCGAGCCTTCTTCAAGTGCGTTTGTGTGCCTATGCACTCGATCATAAGGGAGGTGCACTCGAGCGCACCTTGCTGGATGGTAGAACTTGACTTTTGCTCCTAAAAGCTCCAATTTATCATTTTTTTGTCCAAGTCTTGTGAAAAACACATAAAACACGAAAAATGAAGTAGAATCCACATAAATAGATAAATAAAGAGCCTAACAAGTGTAAATTAAGGGGCTTAAATATGACTATTTAAGCACTTATCACACCCCCAAACTTATATATTGCTAGTCCCTTAGCAATACAAAACTAAAGGCTATGTTAGAACAAAATTTATAGATAAATTCATTTCCGTGATACTCAAAGATTTGGGTTGCGCATAAAACTAAGATAACCGTTCATGAGTAAGCTTATAATAAAAACACATTTTTGTAGTGAAAAAGGATTTTCAAAAGTTCATGTTACTTACCTAAGGTTGGCTTAAGGCATCGCAAGTTTGATTTGTGTGTGAAGAATTAACACATATAAGATGGGGCTTCCACATAATTTTAGTGTATAGTGTTTCGGTTCCCAAACCTTTATCGAATTCCTTATCAAAGAGAACAAAAATGGTATAATACTTGTTTTTTTTTCTTTTATCATGCGATCTTTGCCATGTTGAGTTCCATCGAGCTTTCTATTTGACCCTTGTAACGAGTGTTTGGCCAATGACTCCCAAACCAGATGGTTTTAGGGCATTAGGTGTAAAGACACCCCTAAGGACTTACTAACACGAGTCAAAAAGGCTACGAAACTAACAGGTTTTTTATGCTTCTAAATGAAATTCCCACCTTGTGACGTGAACACTCAATGCTTACTGAGGCAAGAAGCCCAGTTACTCAGTGAAAACTTTTATTATGATCATTTAAGGCTTACTTCCTACCTTTTGACGTGAACACTCACTGCTTACTGAGGCAAGAGCCCCAGTTACTCAGCGGAAAGTTTTTAATGATCATTAGAAGCTTTTTAATCACTTTCTTGCATGATGGACATTTTTCTTTATTTTTCTTATGCCAAAGTGTTCTTTTTAACAAGCTATCCGATTACAGTTAGGTTACGGAAACATATATAAAAGAATTATGTGTCATACCCCACACAAATGTGTGTTAAATGTGCTTGTGCAAATTTGGGTCAAACTCGTGAATTCTTAGGTGCCTTGAGGTAGGTAACTAAACTTTGTAAAATTCCTATTACAAGACAATGTGTTTTAGCTTTTAAGCTTACAATAAAGTGTTATCAAATTTTTAAATCAACCAAAAGTTTTGTTACCAACTGAACATGCATTTATCATTTCTAAAAAAAAAACTGGGACCTAGTGTGTGCATGTGTTTCAAGTGTGTGCGAAATAGTATCTCCCACTACCTCCAAACTTAAAATACACATTGTCCCTAATGTGTGTGGCATGGAAAGATCTGACCTGGGAGATAGAGAATTAGGTTGCTTGTTTTTTTTTGTAACATGACCCCAAACTTGAATTGGATGCACGCACTAAGTACCTGACAAAGAAAAATAAAGGTTGTTTCAGAAAACAAGAAATATAGATATGTAAATATAAATATAAACAAAAGAAAAGTGCTAAAAATGAAAAGGATATGTCTAGGGTGCCTCCCATGAGCACTAAGTTTTATGTCTTCAGCTAGACGGGGTATCCTCTCACTGCTGATCATCAATGGTTGCAGTCAAAGAGGTATCGGGTGCAGGAGGTAGGCGGTCAAGGATGGTCTGTAGCATCTCCTCCTGTCGTGTAAGCTGTGCCTCTAACCCATCGATCTGCTGATGGATCAAACGGGCTGCCTCACGATCCTCCCGGCGGATGTCGGACAGCTCACAGCGGAAGAAAGACAACTCATCTAGAAGGTGCTGATACTCCATAAATCCCAGGTCTGGCTGATCCTCCTCCCATGAAGGGATCACTAGTGGATGCTCGACCTCCATCAGATCACCTGCCATAGCCTCGACAGCTGTAATCTGTGCCCGGGGTCCTCGGGGCATGTGAGATTGGTTGAGGCTCCACTGGGCTTTCCCAAAGAAGGGGTGATCACTAATCGAGCCTCTATAGAGGAGCCTCTAATCCCCTTCTTCTTGAATATATGACTGAGCAAGAAGGGGAAAGGAAGGCCCCAGGCATTAGCTATGGTCGTCTGCTGGTTATGCACCCCATCCCAGAACTTGTGCATCTGACTCCATATAACCGTTGGGATGGAGTACCAATGACCTCGGTGAAAAGCCTAAAGAGCCTGTAGAAACTTATCCCGTCTCTGCGTCTTGTGCCCCAAGGGACACACATTACGCTGTAGGACTGAGTCAACGAACCATAAACAGGGAGGCAACCTCGACCGGCTCCCAGTATTGTTGTGGCGATTTGCACACTGGCCCGCACACATATCCTCTATGATGTGTGGTAGAGGGAACGGGTCATGTTGCTCCTCTATGTGGCTGTCCTCCGGTGGGGACTCATCACAGCAGTGTAAAGAGCTAGGTATGTTGGTGGTGGTCAACTCTATGAATCTGCCCTGGACTGAAGAAGATAAAATCTCTGGCCTGGTGCAGTCATAGGTCAGGTTCTCGTAGAAGCTGACCACAAATCATGTGTATGCCGTTGGGCAGACTGGCTTGAACAACCGCTTTAGTCTCCGGTTCTTGAACTCTTGGACTGCCCATCTTGTGGTGTCCAAACTCTTGAAGTCCTCTTCCACGTTAAATGTTGTCTCGAACAGTATTTCACGCTGTTCAAAACTGGACCGGGACGCCTGGTGGCAGCTGCTGGAAGCTCGGAAAATGGAGGCCATGTGCTGAGAAAAACAATACACTTTTTGTTGTTTTTGCGCTCGTTCGCAGCTGATGGTGCGCTCGATCGCACAGGGTGAGGAGCGCTCGATCACTAATGCCTAGCGCTCGATCGCACTTATTTAGGCAATAGGTTGAACACTTTGCGTGCAGCAAAAACTTTGAAGCTATAAAATATATACCAATGATAGCCCAACCTCCAGTAAATTGTAAACACGATTTCTCAGTGAATATAGATGCAATTTACTAATAGAATGTAATTCAAAAATGTGTGTGCGTGTAATACAACAATTGATATAAAATTTGCAAGAAATATAGGTATAGTTTACCTGGAATCGTGAATGGGTATGGATGGGCAGGATGTATGGTGTGGCTGATGGAATTGGGGTGGGGTTGGGTTGGTAATGTGCTAAGATATGGATTTAGGGTGAAATTTCTGCTGTGTGAGCTAGTGAGTGCGAGAGAGAGTTATCAAAGGTGCAATTGAGCGTAAGTGAGTGAGAAAAAGAGAGACTGTTTATAATATGCACGTGACCTCTCCGCCTCGAGTGCGCTCGAGTGCATGTGTGACGTGTGCTCGATCGCACTTGTGCACAACTGCTTAGTGTGATGCGCTCGCGTGCAATGGAGTGCAGGGCAAGATGGCGCTCGAGCGCATGTGGTGTGCGCTCGATCGCAAGACAAAAATTTGCTAATAGTAAAACGAGTTAAAATAAAGAAATGAAAAAGGGGAAAAATAGTAACGATACAATCATACCATCTTGTAGTGGCCTCAGTACCACTAACCTCGATAGAGGCACTTGAGCTATATGTTATGTAAGTGGAATTGCTCAAGCGCTCTCTATGGTAGCTTCAAGGCTATGTGCTTTGAAGGAGGCACTTAGGGTCCCCATCAGGTGGTTCAAATGCTGTCGATAGCTGCTTTGTCTCCAACTTTGGTGCCTGGTCAATAAAATAAGGAAAAATGGTATTACTAAGTTCAAGATTTTTAACTTGAGTATTATACTTACTTGAAGGCTTAGGTGTGCTCTTGATGGTGTGCACAGCTCCATTGATATCTTTAATCACATTATCCTTTGGCCCAATGTCCAATCTCATGTCAGCATGGTTGGGGATGGTCTCCAATGGAACAGTGTAATGGCCCTTAGTAATTTTCTCACCAATACCTTGCATGAAGCTCACATTATTATACTCATCATTAGTTTTAGTGGAGTCCAGTGTACTAAATATTTTAAATTCTACATCTTCATCATTTACTCTCATAGTGATAATGCCCCTTTTTACATTAATATTCATGTCAGGAGTGATCATAAATGGTCTCCCTAAGATGATAGGGAGTGGTACAAGCATATGGTATTCCTCCATGTCTAACACAATAAAGTCAGCAGGTAAAATAAATTTACCTACTCTTACCAAAACATCCTCGAGGATACCTCTCGGTCGTTTGATGCTTCTGTCAGCCAATTGCAAAGTAATGGAGGTTGGTTGGAGCTCCCCCAAACCTAATGTCTCGAATACACTGTATGGTAACAAGTTGACACTCGCTCCTAGATCCAATAATGCATGCTTGAAAAGCTGGTCACCTAGCCTGCAAGGAATAGTAAAACTACCTGGATCTTTTAGCTTAGGTGGTAATTTTCTTAATAGTACAACACTCACCTCTTCGGTCAAGGCTACCGTTTCATGCTCCTGAAATTTTCGTTTGTTAGTGCAACAATATTTTAAAAACTTAGCATAAGTAGGAAGTTGTCTTATTGCATCTAATAAAGAAATATTTATTTATGCCTTTTTAAAGGTTTCGAAAATGTCAATCATTTTAGTTTCCTTTTTAGACTTCACTAACCTTTGAGGGAAGGGTGGAGGTATATTTACCTTTTCCATCTCTCTTACCTTAGATGTGGAGGCTTGGTCTGGAGATGCTTGTGTAGGTTCATTGGTGCCGATGATCTTACCATTTCTTAAGGTTGTTACAACATTCAGTTGATGATATCCTCTTAGATTAGGTAGTGGCTGTGCTAGGAGCTCTCTTTGCTTTCTGGTACTTAATTCCTTGGCCAATTGTCCTATTTGTACCTCTAGTCCTTGGATGGCTTGATCATGTTTTGCAGTGATTTGCCTCATTTCACCCTGAAATTGCCTTGACTCTTCCATGAATTGTTCATGTGCATTCAGGATTTGTTGCTGCTGAGACGCTAGTTGCCTTATAAGACTTTCGAGGTCATTCTTCTTTGGTTCAGGTGCAGATTGGGCTGCTGGTTGGAAGTTTCTTTGCTGCCCTTGATTGTTTTGATTGTTGCTCCATGAGAAATTTGGGTGATTCCGCTAGCCAGGGTTGTATGTGTTTGCATAGGGGTTATTCTTCGACGGATAATTATTTGGTCCCACAAAGTTTGCTTGCTCATGATCTGCAGATGAATATAAGGGACATGTATCAGTATTATGATCAAATTGTGAGCAAATGGCACATACTTGGAGTGGTGTAGTTGAGGTGTTTTGAGCGGCCATGGCTTTAACTAATAGATCAAGTTTCCTCTCCACAGCAGTTATTTGAGGAGATCATCCTCCATTCAGGTTTACCTCATACATACCCTTACTCTTGGTTATATGTCTACCTTGAGAGGAGAACTGCTGCGTGTGTTTACTTAGGGTTTCGAAGAGTTCCATTGCTTCTTCGTTGCTCTTCTTCATCAGCACTCCTCCACAACCTGAATCAAAAATATTTTTGTTAGAGTAACTCAAACCTTCATAGAAAGCTTATACCAGTTCGTCTTGGGTAGGTTGTGGTGCGAGCACTTGAGTAGTAGCTCGTTGAAGTGTCCCCATGCCTCAAAGAATAGATCTCCATCTTTTTGTTGGAAGGATTAAATTTCCTTCCTCATTTGCCTCGTCTTTTGGGTTGGGAAGAACTTCCTTAGGAATTTGCTAGCCAACTCCTCCCAAGTGTGGATGAAAACTGCAGGCAAAGAATTATACCATAATTTAGCATTATCTTTCAAGGAAAAAGAGAAAAGAATTAACCTTATTCCTTCTTGGTCTAAGCCTCGGAAGTGCTGGAATTTGCAGAGGTCGAAGAACTCTCGAAGGTGCAAATGTGGATCCTCACTAGGTGTACCCCTAAAGTGAGTCAGTGCACTGAGTATCTGTGGAGATCTGTAATAGTTTCCTTTCGCCTCAAGTTGATATGCAATTCATGAAGGTTGGTCGAGGTTCTGTGGGATGAAGGATTGCTTCGTCGATACTCATGCAGGTGGTTGCTACTCGGCTATCTGTTCTGCCATTGGTATCTCTTCCTCGATTCCTCTTTCTACCTTTTCCGAGTTGTCTCTAAGCCTTTGTTGGATAGTCCTCTCAAGCTCGGTATCAAGGGAAAATAATTTCGGATTCTTGGATCGATGTCCATGCATGAATTGGTGGCAGTTACGTTAGTGTAGCAGTCAAATACTGCTGCTCGGATGACTTTCTGCCTCAATTGCGCTCGATCACACAAGAGGATGTGCTCGATCGTAAGTGGCACAGAAAGCTCTCCTGGAGTACCTGAAACAGAGAAAAAGGAAACTGTTTAGGGTTTTTAATGAAACGAAAAAATAAGTTAAACACAATAATTAAGAATGGAATAGAATAAAAAGTAAATAACAATAATTAAACTAAATGAAAAATTAATTCTAAAAAGAAATTTAGCACAATCCCCGGCAACGGCGCCAAAAACTTGTTGTGGCGATTATCTACCTAAATAAATATGCAAATAACCGTCCTAGTTTTACTTGCAAGTGCACAAGGTCAGTGATAACATAGTGTGCAAGTGCGAGATCATTTCCACAGGGATTAGTGAATTTCGTTTTAGAATTAGTTTCTTCAAGGTAAAAAGAGAAATAACTGTTGATTGTGAGTAAATAACAATAATAAGAACATAGGACTACGATATCCACCACTAATTATACTTTCCCACTAAGTAAGGTGTCAATACTCTAGCCTTATCATGAATATTTAATGGTTGCCAACCTAAGGGCTTGGTCCACACCTTACTCTATTGATCTCCCTATGCAACGAGTTAGGCATGGTGTATACTCTAACTCTTTTCTCTCTTAAAGGATTCAGCATGAGTGTATACTGAGTTGTTCCTTAAGAGAGCATGAGGGCTGTGGAGATCGGCAACCACACGGGACCTAGGGCTTGGTCCACTCTCGGTTTCCCATGTTGATTAACCCGGGAATCTAGTGTGGATATCCCTTGTTACTAATGTCGAACCCAGGACTCGATCATCCAAATTGATTCGACTAACTTATCCATACCACATGCATACGTTGATCAGACACACACATATGAGGAATTTAAATACAAACAGGCATTAATCAAGTTAAACATTCTAACAAGGCTATAATAAAGATAATCAATGAATAAACATGTGGAAAAGCATAACTTGGGCTTCAATCGAGCCCTATAGGAGTTTAATTACACATACTAGTTAAACTAAACATTCTAAACATAATGAAATAAAAACAGAAAACTAAAACCGAAGAAGACTCGGGAGACAAGTCGTCAATTCCTCTCCTAAGCTTGCTACTTCGAATCTAAAACCAAAGGTATGGTTTATGTGTTTTACAGGGCTATTTATAGGGTCCTCATGGTGTCTTGAAACCCTAATTTTCTATTTGGAGTCTGGAGACTTCTTTCCATATCTAGCTCTGCTGCCTCTGGAGTAATTGCGCTCGGGATGCACTCGAGCGCATGTGTGCGCTCGAGCCTTCTTCAAGTGCGCTCGTGTGCCTATGCGCTCGATCATAAGGGAGGTGCACTAGAGTGCACCTTGCTGGATGGCAGAACTTGACTTTTTCTCATAAAAGCTCCAATTTATCATTTTTTTGTCCAAGTCCTGTGAAAAACACATAAAACACGAAAATGAAGTAGAATCCACAGAAATAGATAAATAAAAAGCCTAACAAGTGTAAATTACGGGGCTTAAATATGACTATTTAAGCACTTATCAGGTCTCCAAGAAGAATAAGTACACAGTTTCTGTCAACTTATTCCCCATAATAATGCTTCAATCTCTGATTGTTAACTCTGAATATATTCCCCGTCTTGTCCTTCAAGTCTATTGCTCCAAAAGAGGAAACACTGTCAATTGTATAAGGACTTGTCCATCGTGATTTTAACTTACCCGGGAAGAGTTTGAGTCGTGAATTGAAAAGTAAAACTTGTTATCCTAGGGCAAACTCACACCTAAGAATCTGTTTGTCATGCCACTTTTTCGTCTGTTCTTTGTAGATCTTCGCATTTTCATAAGCATCGTTCTGAAACTTATCAATCTCATTCAATTGTAAGAATTGCTTTTCACCTGCTGCTTTTAAATAAAAATTAAAGTTATTTACGACCCAATAAGCTCTATGCTCCAACTCAACAGGAAGATGACACGCTTTTCCAAACACTAATCGGTAAGGAGACATCCCGATAGGTGTTTTGAAAGTTGTACAGTATGGCCACAAAGTATCATTCAGCTTCTTTGTCCAATCCTTCATATTGGTGTTGACTGTCTTCTCGAGGATGTTCTTGATTTCTCGATTTGAAATTTCAGCTTGGTCATTAGTTTGAGGATGGTAGCCAAGTGCTATCTTGTGCTTCACACCATATTTAGAAAGAAGGTTAGCAAACAACTTGTTGTAAAAGTGGGTCCCTTCATCATTAATAATAGCTTGTGGAGTGCCAAATCTTGTGAATATAATCTTATGTAGAAATTTGAGCACAACCTTTGTATCGTTTGTTATTGTAGCAATTGCTTCCACCCATTTTGACACATAATCAACTGCTAACAAGATATAGACAAAGCCAAAACAAGGAGGAAAAAGACCCATAAAATCGACTCCCCAAACATCAAATAACTCAACTTCTAAGATATTTTTCAATGGTAGGTCCTAACACCTTGAAATATTTCCCATACATTGGCACCAATCCCAAATTTTCACCAAAGTATAATTTTCACGAAAGATAGACAGCCAAAAGAAACCACTTTGAAATACCTTAGCTTTTGTTCGTGTTGCTCCAAAATGTCCTCCATATGATGATGAATGGCAATGATGGAGAATGGCTTGCATCTCTTATTTTGGTACACATCTTCGAATGATTTGATCGGGGCATCTTTTGAATAGCAAAGACTCATCCCAAAAATAATATTTCATATTATGTAGAAACTTCTTGCTTTGGTGGTAAGCGAGATATGGTGGCAGTACTTTACAGGCTAGGTAGTTTAAAATATCAGCATACCAAGGAAGCTTGATCTCACATGCAAACAACTACTCATCAGGGAATGCTTATTGGATCTCCGAATTTGGTCTCACTTCCTCTTGCTCCAGCTGAGAGAGATGACTAGCAACTGAATTTTCACTTCTTATCTCAAACCTCCAAATCAAATTCTTAAAGAAGCAAGATCTAACGAATCAGCTTAGGCTTAGCATCCTTCTTGCCAAACAAATAACGAATTGCTGCATGATCAGTGAACACTATCACTTTTGTACCAATGAGGTAAGACTGAATTTTGTCACAAGCAAACACAACAACAAGCATCTCCTTCTCAGTTGTTGTATAATTTAGTTGAGTATCATTCAAGGTTCGACTTGTGTAATAGATGGCCCTGAACAGTTTGTTTCGCTTTTGTCCTAATACTACTTCAACTGCAAAGTCACTTGCATCACACATGACTTCAAAAGGTTGACTCCAATCAGGTACAATCATAACTGGTGTTGAAACTAGTTTCTCCTTGATTACATCAAAGGCATGCAAACAAGTATTATCAAAGTCAAATGCAGAATTTTTTTCAAGAAGATTACATAAAGGTTTAGAGAGTTTAGAAAAATCCTTGATAAATCTTCTATAAAATCCCGCATATCCCAGAAAGCTTCTAATTCCCTTCACATTCTTTGAAGGTGGTAGTTTTTCTATGGTTGCAATT